>OX459064.1:15714315-17086315 GCA_949775005.1 Orthosia gothica
TTGAAAAATATACGTTACGTGAGAAGAAAATTTATAGTTTTATTCATATAACAAAGTGTAATTAATTTGTAGAGTTATGTCCAACACGGATAAAAAACAACAATCGCACCAAAACCGCCGGGCGTATTTTAATGAAATTTTCAACTTCTCAAAGACAATTCAACTATCTACATTTTGATCTAAGGTTTTTTTTAAGTCATAGAATAATAAGGAAAGTACAAATCAAACTACCGAATTTGGTCGTTGTTGTCGCGACTGTCGTCGTCTTAAGAGAGAGCTGTGAGATGATGAAGATGAACTACAAAACCCGTAAGCCGATATGCTTGTAAAACAAACAAATCTGTCAAATTTCTCTTCAAAAAGCGTGGGTATTAAAACAACATCCCAATTCCCGGTAGTAACCTCAATGGTATTACTTCACCAATAATTTGTGGGTGTTTCCGAAAATTCAATTATGAACGTTTTGGTTCGCTCGTAAATACAATTTGCGAGGTTATCAATATTATTTATTATTCTCGAGTGGCGTATGCAAGGAGTGTCCGTTTGTATGATCTGTGGGATGAGGCATCCATAATGGCTTGCTTAAGAGATGCGTTACTTATAATAAACTAGCGGACGTTTCGCAGTTTCACCCGCGTAGTTCCCGTTCCCATGGGCATACAGGGATATAAAATAGTCTATGTCAGCCGGGAATAGTCTAGCTTCCCAACGGTAAAAGATTTTTTGAAATCGGTCCAGTAGTTTTTAAGTTTATTCGTTACATACAAAAATATAAAATAGAAAAATACAAATCTTGCCTCTTTATTTATTTTATTTATTTATTTACATACACTTTATTGTACACCAGAAAATACAGGAACAATTGAAACTTAAAACTAAAAAAATATACAATGGGTGGCCTTATCGCATTCTGCGATCTCTTCCAGGCAACCTGGAAGAGAATAATAATATTAGTATAGATATAGATAATACCAGCCTGTAACAGTCCCACTGCAGGGCAAAGGCCTCTTCTCATACAGAGAAGGCACGAGAATTTATCACCACTCTTACTCAAGACGGGTTGGTGATTTCAGACTTATTTTAACTATAAGTTTAGGTTACCTCACGATGTTTTCCTTCAACGTTGTCAGTGATCTCCAAGACAAACTTCGAAAGTATTTGAAAAAGTCACATTGGTACGTGCCCGAATTTAAACCTTGAAAATTTGTAAATACATAAACTAGGCAAGCGTGCTTCACCGTCGACCACATCATCGCTTACCATCAGGTGAGATAGTGGTCAAGCGCGAGCCTATAATATATAAAAAAAAAAAAAAAAAAAAAAAAAAAAAAAAACTAAGTAATCTCATTGATGTGAAAGTGTGTCTGTCTGTTACGTTTTCATCTCTGAACCGCTGAACAGATTTTTATGAAACTGGCTAGACGTATTAAACTTGAATCTGGTTTTGGAAATAAGTAGTATAGAATAATCTATGCGTCTGTAGTGCAAGGTTAAACTAGAAACCTCAGCATAGTAAGGAAAATGGTAAGCAAATGAAGATGAAAGTAAGCTAAGCAGATTATTGTTTAAATTCTCATAAAAAAGTTGAAGGAAACTTGAAAGTTCCTCCTATTTTAATTTTATTGACAGAAGTACGAGTTGAGTCAACTGGGTTTGGAAATTGAATTTCAGAAAACTGAAATAGATCCCCAGTGCAGAAATAATTTTTGAAGATTGTAAACCTAATAAAATCTTTACACAAAAAAGAACAGAACAGAAATGCAAAAACAATGCAATGTGGCCAAAAAGTATAAATGGCCTTCCGTTCAGCTTCATATTCTCATCTATTTATATATACATAGCATAATCCGCCAATAATATTCCCAGTGTTGGGAAATAAGGCTTATCTTTGGAAGATGGACAAAAATATCAAGAGCAAGTAAAAAATTGGTTCAATAAACAGTTATCCAAAAAAATATAAGTATCTGTCATGCCAGCAACACGAAGAAGAAACTTCCCAAAGAAAATCAATGAAATATAATGAATTAAGGCAAAATTATTATTATTTCTTTCTTTTTCGTGTGACGATGTGGCCACCTCTGATGTCAGAGATAACTAAGCTGCCTCTGGTAACCCCACAGGCCTCTAACTTGGCTATTTCAGACTTACATTAACTATATAAGTCCAGGTTACCTCACGATGTTTTCCATCACCGTTAAATTGTCTATTATGTCCATGATAAACTTAGTATTATAAGCACATATGAATTTGTAAAAAAAACACATTGGTACTTGTCCGGATTTGAACCCACGACCTCAAGCACGAGAGGCGAGGTTTTAGCCACTGCGCCACCACGACGTAAATTATTATTGAACTACAGTTAATATCTACCGCATTGAGCCACAAATTATTTCAGGGAATCGTTTCAACCAGATCAAGCGTTTAAAATTGTAATGCTTGCATCAATTTTGTGCCGTTTAAGAGTCTTAAGGTGATTGGTGCTCGAATTTAGAGTCCTTTTCGGGAGTGAGTATGATCAAAGGAGATTTAGCCTCTTTTAACACCGTCAAAGGGATTTTAATTGGTTGTTGGGAAGTTTTTGAAAACCCACTGAAAAACTTTAGATACTTAAATGTATTGTCCAGGGATTGTTAATTTTATATATCCGACAAACGACTGGTGATAATCTAACAATTCGACAATTTGTAATATACTTTCAAATATTTTTCTGTCCATGTTGCGAATGTGACAATTATGTCGCATTGTCAATTATTATTATATTAAATCTATTTAGGGTCCTAGCCCAACAATTTATATCCGTAACCAAATATATCTGAGGGAGTTTGTTCATATTAACTGAATCGTTTTGCTACTTTAGTGCCAGCTTTAACCACTAATTTTAACTTATAACCATCATGGTTCTAATTTCAGAGACTGGCTTGAAATTGCAGAACGAAATATTAACTAGGTAAATTGCGACATTAACACCACTTTAGTGCAAAAGTTTGACAAATAAATTCGAATACTTAATTCAGAAACCGGAGTAAATCAGATAGAAGCATTACAGCATCATAATCTGAGCCAATACCGCAAAATGCAGGACACATATTCTAAAATAAATAAAAAAACTGAAACATAACTCGGAACTCGAAGTTAAGACATACGATCACCGTTTCCTAGCAATCTCCATTTTGACACGATTTAACTCCTTCCGCGAAAGTACCGATAAAGATATATGTAAGCGTATTGGTTCGACTCCTTATACTGTGGACTTACATGCAATGAAAAGAGAAAGAATGGATGGAGTATGTATATTAAAACAACAGGACTGTGATGGAAAAATCAGGACAGAACATGTTTAACCAGTGAATTTTAAATAACCATTTTAACCCTGTTCTTTCTATGAAATGAAATGAAAGAAATGATTAAAACTGCGATGTCTAAATGGTAAAGTATGATAATGCTGTTCAATCAAAAAAAGTAGAGCATATAAGCACATATAAATCTTCTCCTAAACCAGAATGCAAGTTGAAGCCAAGTCTCATAACTACTAGTTAGGCACTTTAATAATAGTTACTTGACGTAATTTGATATTGGCGAACGTAGATTCTGAAAAATAGGAACTGAATAAGAGAAAGTAGTTGTGCTTATCTATTTTAAATATGTCTTCCTACGGCCCTTAGAAATGCTATAATATATCTCACAATCACGAAGCACACTAAATAAAGGTCGTAGCTGACTTATACGAGACCGCTCAGACCCGGCAAAATAATGTTCCTTGTAAAGGTGAGCTTCAGGGTGTCTTAAGTAGACATACTTTAACATTGACAACACAAAGCGAGTGACGTTACTCAGAAGAAGAGAGCCTTCAATAGGGCTGCCAAGTCCTGCAAAAAGGCAATGCGATGGGCACGTTTTGACCATATTAGCAGAATCGGGAACAAACTAGCTTCATACCCTGCTGGTAGCAAAGCGTTTTGGTCCCTGGCTAAGTCGGTTGAATCAAACTTCTGTCGCCCCTCACTACCACCACTGCTGAGACCCGACGGGTCACTGGCCCACTCCGCCGAGGACAAGGCAAACTTGTTTGCCTCCCTTTTTGCGGAATCTTCACGTCTGAAATCTGATGGCGCGCGGCCCCCTCCATCTCCTGTTGGATGTGGGACGAGTATGTCGGATATTCGCATCCATCATAGGGAAGTCTTTAGGGTGTTGCGTAACCTTGACGTGAACAAAGCTAGTGGCCCCGATGGGATACCGGCAATTGTACTAAAAACTTGTGCGCCTGAATTTTTTCCGATCCTGACACGCCTATATCGCCTTTCGATAGTGACTGGAAAGGTGCCGAAGGCTTGGAAGCAAGCTAACGTTCAGCCCGTGCCCAAAAAGGGTAATCGGGCTGACCCGGCCAACTACAGACCCATCTCGGTAACGTCCATCCTCTGTAAGAGTATGGAACGTGTGCTGAACAATAAGCTCCTGGCATACCTAGAAGACAACGATATCCTCAGTGACCGCCAATACGGCTTCCGCCGAAATTGGTCAACTGGGGATCTTCTAGCGTATGCCATTCACGTCTGGAGTGAGGCCATAGAGAGGCATGGGGAAGCGCTTGCTGTCTCCCTTGACATCTCGAAGGCTTAAATATTTTTCTTTCTTTCTTTCTTTTTTCTTTCTGGCTGATGAGAGCCTTATTAGTAAGCTTCCTTCCTTCGGTCTGCCTAGTGGTCTGTGTGATTGGATTGCTGACTTCCTGAGGGATCGGTCCATCCGAGTGGTTATCGATGGCTGCTCGTCCGGTGAGTTAGGTATTAACGCCGGAGTCCCTCAGGGGTCTGTGCTCTCGGCTACACTGTTTTTGCTGCACATAAATGACCTGCTAAAACCTGGAACCTTTGGGTACGCAGACGACAGCACGGTTGCTGAGAGATACGTATCCGGCGCACGGGCTACTGGGCCTGAGATCCGGTCTCTCCGGGAGGCCATGGTTGGGCGCTTGAACCTGTCTTTGGAGGCAGTCTCCGAATGGGGCGATGCCAATCTAGCCAGTTTCAATGCTGCTAAGACCCAGGTGTGTCTTTTTTCCGCAAAAAAGAGCCTATTCCACCCAGCTCCATCATTCCGTGGTGTAACCGTGCCGATAACGGACCATCTCGACCTTCTTGGTGTTACGTTAACATCGACCCTCAATTTTGGTCCTTTCATTGAGGCAAAGGCTCAGTTGGCTGCAAAAAAGTTGGGGATCCTTGCAAAGGTGAGACGGTACTTCACGCCTGAACAGCTGCTCAAATTGTATAAAGCGCAAGTTCGGTCATGCATGGAGTACTGCTCTCACCTCTGGGACGGATCTGCCAAATATCAACTTGATGCACTTGAGTCGATTGACAAACGGGGCAAGAGGCTTATCGGTAACGATGCACTGGTCGCCTCAAAGCTCCAGAGACTTGAACATCGACGCCAAGTGGCCAGTCTGTCGGTTTTTTATCGGTTACATTTCGGGGAGTGTGCGATGAAACTGCACAATTTGATTCCACCTAGCCCTTTTCATCACCGGACAACAAGACGTACGGCAATGCGCCACCGGTACATGGTGGACATCCCACCCATACGTACAAAGCGTTTTGCGAATACTTTCATTGTACGCACAGCTAAGTAGTGGAATTCCCTGCCGGAGTCTTTGTTTCCTGATAGCTACAACCTTGGGGTCTTTAAGTCAAGAGTGAATAGGTTACTTCTAGGCAAGCGTGCTTCACCGTCGACCACATCATCACTTACCATCAAGCGAGATAGTGGTCAAACGCGAGCCTATAGATAAATAAAAAAATAAAAATAAAAAAAAAACAAATGAGCAAACTTTACCGCCAGCGTACGGCGGTGGTTGGCACGTGGGCAGCTAGTTGACTGCTAGCAGTAAGCGCATAAACAGCTGATAGACCTTACCGCAAAACTCAAAATTTTGTCGGAGGTCCTCAGTTTCAGCGGGCACTATAATACTGATTTGTTATCACCCTTGGTACAATTATTACAAATTAGCACGGCTGATATTGTTGCACTCGTAAATAAGGCTCCGAGTATTTTAATTCGTATCTATAGGTGGCGATGTAATCGTGGTGTGATATACGGCATGTGAGACTTTGGGTTCGGTTCAGTTTGAGAAATGAAGTAACAATGGTTACTTTCATGATATTGTTTATACTTTAGTTTTATCTTCTTCTTATCTTTTATCCCATGGTGAGATTAACTAACTCAATTCATTAATTAATTTATACAAGTAAAATTTCACAATTTAAAAACCCCCGACACAGTTATCTTGCGGAAACACCCCGATTCAAACAGTAAAATGCCCATAACTTTGGAACGGCTGAACCGATTTTATTCAAACATAGCTAAGAACACTCTCGACAAAATTACCTTTCAAACAAAACAAAACTAAATCGAAATCGGTTCACCCGTTTAGGCGCTATGATGCCACAGACAGACACACAGATACACAGATAGACAGATACACAGCAACACACGTGAAACTTATAACACCCCTCTTTTTCCGGCGGGGGTTAAAAAGTGAATAAGTCTGAGGGTGGCGCGGTCACTGCGGCAATGCTTGGGTTTATGTCCAGCAGTGGACGTCTTTTAGCTGATATGATGATGATGAATAGATCTGTCTAGCTCAGTTTTGCAAAGAAAGAGAGAGAGGTAACATTTGTATTTGTTTTAATATTGTGTTTCCAATGTATCACTATGTAATCGGGGGAAATGTGGATTGCAGATTAATCTTTTCCATTTAATTTGGGCCCAACCTGTAAAATAAGAAATTCTGTACAATTGTTTGTAGCCTGTAACACAATAAATAACAAGGAGTGGTAATGAGATTTTCACACCAGCTGCCAATGTGTCCATGTCCAATTACATATCAGGCAATCTCAACGTAAAGTAAAGCATTACCTCGTAGGGGAGTTAAAATTGTATGAAACTCCCAAGGGAGTAAAGTGATTTGAATTTGGAACTTCAAATTCGTGTGGAAACTCGTAGAAAACTCTAAGTAAAAAAATGCTCATATTATGGCATTGTAAAGAGGTGTGTTCGAAAATCGAACTGGCCACCATGAGTAAAACATAAAAAAAGAACACCCAAAACACAAGTTTCTATACCTTTCATTACTGACTTAAACTCCCTCACAACTTCCATAAACGACTGAACAAAAATGTTACTCTATCCTTCCGTAACTAAACTAATGTGTCCAACATTAATATTAACTTTGATTAATATTATTTACAAAATAAATACTTAATTTATGGAGCCCTGGCTTTTTAATGTCTCGTAGAAGGTGTGAAAAGTACAGTATGCTTCTCTGTGATAAAGCCTGTCTTCGTCATGGGTATCACAGAGTCCCTCGTTACGCTCAAGGTTCAATATACCGTCCGTGACGTAAGACACTGCTTTCTCCCCTTGGTGAATAATCTACTATTGCCTAAATAAATGCCTATTGGGATGGGGGCAAGAGAATGGTCGCATGAGCTATTCAAATAGGTACAACAAGGTACCTACGTGTCAATAACAAATACCAGAGAAGCAGAGCGTACAAAAAACTCACTTAGTACTTCGTTTCTCAATCTAGAATAATTTCTCCGAGACTCTAAGTGGATCTTTAAACAGGGTACCACACCAAAAATAGAAAACAAAAACCCTCTACGGGTCCATTTATACAACAATACTTATCAGGCTACTTTGTCGGCAATACTACTCGTTACATTTGCGAAGGCGTCAATTTGTACATGATAAATGTCGGTACCACGAATATAAATAACAATAACTTACTTTTTAACGCTCCAATAAGTGGTCGCACCTTACTGTACAATTTTTATGTTGGTACCTTTAAAATGATTTATGTTACATACAAAAAGTAATGGGAGTATTTCGGGTCACTGGAAGACACTGGTCCATACTCATTCAGGCGGATTAGCTACTTACAGATACTCACATACCTGTGTCTGAAGCCAAAAGTCTTAGACCAGTGCATTTTTCCGGTGATGACATGATATTATGGGAACAAGTTTGCTCGCAATGGGAAGGCCCCTTGCGAGCAAACTCAGAGGACTGAAAGTCACCTAAAGGGCAAAGGCAAGGGCTATGCTAGGAGTTTTCTTGCGATATCGAATTAAAAATAATAAGATCCGCAGCCAAGATACTTTACCTGGTGAGGATCAAAGGAGTTTGCTGGACGTGAGCAGGTAGATTAAGATACACTAGAGGAACATCTATATCAATAAGACTACCTCTCTCGATTGAAATTACCATTTCAACATACCGAGTTTCCTCCGTACATCGAAAAGCACGTTAAGCCGTTGGTCCCGGCTGTCATTTGAAGATCTTTGACAGTCGTTACGGGTAGTCAGAAGCTTGAGCTCTGACCCCAATCTTGCCAAAGGATACGGTGTTACCCAGTTATTGGGTTGTGGTGGTCAGACAGGCACTCGCTCCATGTAAAATACTGGTACTCAGCTGCATCCGGTAAGATTGAAAGCCGCCCTCAATATAGTTGGGCAAAGACTAGGCAGATTGATTGATTGATTTTATTGATGCATACTCTGTATTTTGTATGAAATTTTTACCTTTGTTTTTTTATAGTATGCGTCGTGCCTGACGCAAAATTTACGTATTTTCTTTCTTTCTATTGGGTCAATTTAAATATTTAACAAATAATGATCAGACTTTTAATTATAGTTTTAGCATGCACTAATTACTTCGCAGTCGTTTATTGTAAGCTGTTCACTCTCCTTCCCACCACAAAAAGTTTGATCGGGCAAACCACGACGCTGAGTAGTGATTCAAAATGGAAAGAGGAGGATCACTGCAATCTCAAAATAAATCACAATTAACATTTAATTAATGAACTTCATCGACACTTGTAAATTACACTACACAATATAATAATTATACTGTCGAAAACACAATGAAATAATATCACGTCTGATACTGTCTCGATTTTCGATCAAGGAAAAGAATATCATATTCATATATATCGTGAAATTGAGGTATGACCCTCAGGAGCGTATCACGCATATTTTGAGACCTTATTTAAAAGTACAAAAGAAGAATTAAAGTATTATTTATTGGAAACGTAATGTCACTTGACTGTATAAATCAATATAAAGGTCGCCGGTATCGAGGAGCTTCGGTAAAAACCATTTTTGTTTTAATTCTTGAGATGGGTGTACACGATCGGTAAAAGCATCTTTAGTAGCTCATGTTTTTATAGGTGTGGAAAGAAGATCAAGGATTTTCAGAACATTTCAACAGGCAGAAATTAAATCAATAAAATTGTAGCAACTTTTTGTATTAGGTTCCTGCTTACATTTACCTATTAGTACACTTATATACGCACACCAACCTGTCTTGGTTTTAACCGTACGTCTTTTCATCACAGATTTACCTTCAAATTGAAAAAGTTCGGATGCTTAAGCTGGACCAACTTATAATCGTGATAATCTATGAAGTCCGTTGACGTTTCTCATTTTCCATGCCACGATAGCCTTGTATGTAAGAAATTTAACTATTTATAAATCATCATCTGCCTAGCCTTTTCTCAATTGTTTGTTGGGGTCGGCTACCAGTCTAACCGGATGCAGCTAAATACCCGTGCTTTACATGGAGGGACTGCCTATCTGACCTCCACAACACAGAAACTAGGTTAGGTAACACCATACTTCTTGGCAAGACAGGTGTCAGATCTCAATCTTCTGACTACCCGTAACGACTGTCAAAGATCTTCTAATGACAGCTGGGACCAACGGCTTAACGTGCTTTCCGAGGCACGGAGGAAACTTGGTATGTTGAAATGGTCACCCATCCAGGGACCGACCTCGTCAAGCGTTGCTTAACCTTAAAGATCGACCCGTGCGGCCGAATAAATAATATAATAAATAATCCTAAGTAATTATACTATGTTACCTATCACACTAATCACACTAATATTGTATTTGTATGTTTGTTACTCTTTCAAAAACTGCATAACGGAATAGGATGAAATTTGGCACAAAGATATTATAGTCTGGAATAGCTATACCAGTGCTATTCCAGACTAGGATTTGATACTTTTTATCCTGGTAATTGTGTTCAATTGGGATAATTTTCGACATTCACCTGGGTAAAGCCGCTGGCAGAAACTAGTGCACTAGTACAAAGAGTATCATTCGAAAGCATCAAGGTTAATTATTATTAAGTACTAGCTGTGCCCGCAGCTTCGCTCCCGTCAACTGGCTATCCTACTTACCTACCTACCCTATCTACGCCTTACCTACACTACCTGCGCCTCACCTATACTACCTACCTACACTATTACCCAACCTACACCTTACCTACCCTACCTACCTACCGTGTTTACCCAACCTGCGCATTACCTACCCTACCTACCTATACTACTTAACCAACCTACGCCTTAACTACCCTACCTACCTACCCTACACTAGTTACCCAACCTACGCCTTACCTAACCTACCTACTTACCCTATTTACCCAACCTACGCCTTACCTACCTACCCTACTTACCCAACCTACCCTACTTACCCAACCTACGTCTTACCTACCCTACGTCTTACCTACCCTACCTACCTACCCTACTTACCCAATATACGCCTTACCTACCCTACCTACCTATACAACTTAACCAACCTACGCCTTAACTACCCTACCTACCCTACTTACCCAACCTTCGCCTTACCTTTTTTTTTTCGTGTGGAAATCCTCATGGATGTCTTCCGCCCTGGGGCAGGCGGAGGGATCTGTCAGACTCCTACTGACTAAAACCACACGGTGTTTCTCTTCATCACTTCTTGCTGTGGTGCGGGGACACGGATGCATTCTCCACAATCACTACAGCAGTGACGGTTTACGCTAGCAAACCCCATCTATGGCCAAGGGGAGGAGTGAGCTGCTCCTCACCTTTACTTCATTGATAAAAGCGCGCGGAAACACCACGCGACGCAAACACGGGCCTATGTGCTTGGACAACAGACTTCCCCAAGTCCGTCACCCGTAGGCCACTTTACGGTGGATGGAAGAGGGCATTATCAGCCCTCCTCCTACGCCCGGTCCGTTGGACGCGTATTGGCAGAGTGGAAGACATCTCTCTCTCTCTTTCTGCAGCCTCTTTTATTGCCATCACCTCTTCGGCGAAGGCAGCCACCGCCTGCCATGATCTTTCGCTTCCGACCATAGATTTGATTATGGACGGAAGCGAGAGATCCCTCCCCACTTCGGCAACTAGGGCATTCCGCTGCTCCCTCCAGGCTGGGCACAACTCGATGGTATGTTGGGCCGTGTCCTCGTTATAGTTGCAGTGATGACAGCTTGACGTCGGCTCCCTGCCGGCAATGTGACACAGGTACTTCCCGAAGCAGCCGTGCCCAGAAAGCACCTGCGTCAGCCGGAAGGTCAGCACTCCGTGGCGCTGCTCCACCCATTCCACAAGTACAGGTTGGAGGGCTTCGATGGTCCTTAGGCCAGCCCCAGGTCGCATCAATCTTTCCCTCCACTCTACAATAACTTCATCTCGGAGCTCATTTTGCTTACGTCTTACTACGCTTGCTGGGATCTGTGTCCCCACTTCCTTGCGCCAGATGTATAATGACGCTAATGACTTTGCGTCCAGATCCCATGGCACCGACCCAGCAAGAGCACATGCTGCCTCGCCCGATATTGTGCGATATCCACGAATAACACGGACCGCGATAACCCGCTGCGGTTTACACAGTAGAGCGGTACCCCTAGTGGTTAAGTCATAGGCCCACACTGGAGCTCCATAGAGGGCCATCGAACGTATAACCCCCATTTACAGCCGCCTGCAGCTGCTATTTGCCCCTCCAAGATTTGGTAAGAGTCGACCAAGTGCACCAGCGGCACCCATCAAACTCGTCACAAGGCGCTGAAAATGGGCGTTGAAGTTCCATCGACTGTCGAGCACGAGCCCCAGATACCTCATGGACGATTTGATCTGAATTTGGATCCCACTGATGACAATATGAGACCCTAAAGGTGGACCTCTCCGGGGTCCATGAAAACAAATGGCCTCTGATTTGCTTAGAGCCACTTCAAGGCCTAGCAATCTGATTCGGTCAACGATTTGTGCCACCCCCACTGTTGCAAGGTGCGCAGCATCTCTGTAGGTCTTCTCTTTGGACAGAACCAGAGTGTCGTCAGCATAGCATATTAAACTGACGCCAGGGTGGTTGAAACTCCGCAGGACCCAATCGTAGCCGATGTTCCACAGAGGCGGTCCAAGGACAGATCCCTGTGGAACACCGCACGTCACTTGCCTTTCGCATTGTCCATCACGTCCTGGATATATTATGGACCTCGTATCAAGATAAGCCCCTATTATCCGAAGTAGGTACGGTGGCACCTGGTGGTACCTAAGCGCCTCCATTACGCAACTCCACGGCAGGGTGTTGAATGCGTTAGCGATGTCAAGGGACACCACCAACACAACTCCACCACTCATAACTACCTCTTCTGAGAGTTCCTTTACGCGCAGGATCGCGTCGACGGTTGACCTACCCACACGAAACCCATATTGGTTGTCGGATAAATCTGGGCCAACTCTGTTCAAATGCTTGATGAGACGAGCAGCAATAATACGCTCAAACAGCTTTCCCATCTCGTCAAGCAGCACTATCGGACGGTATGCGGACGGTGAGTCTGCGGGCCGCCCCTCCTTCTTAAGTAAGACAAGCTTACCTGTCTTCCATGCCTGGGGAAATATCCCTTGTTCGAGACAGGCATCAAACAACAGCCGACGGCGAGGACCCAAGACTGTGAGGGCAATCGCTAGGGCACGCCCGGGTATTCCATAAGTTCTTGGGCTGTATTCTTTGCACGAAGCCGCCACTCCGCTGCGCTGAACTCCGCCTCAGTGATCGCCGGCACGTCAGCTTCCACCTCTTCGTCCACCATAGATGTTGACATCGGAGGGGGGGTATGCTCCTCTCCATCAGGAAATAGAGTAGAGACGACCCCTTCAAGAAATCGTGGTTGCAAGCTTTGTGTTAGCGGGGGCGTCCAAGGACGGAGCTTTCCTCTGACTGCGCGATACGGCTTTCCCCAAGGATCACGGTTCAATGACTCCAGAAGCTCCTTCCTGCCTGCGTTCTTTGCCTCCGAGATCTTTTTCTGTAGCGTCTTTTTAGCTTCTCTATAGACATTGTAAAGCCGAGCTTCTTCTTCTGGATCACGGGTTGTAATAGCTAGCCTCCTGTATCGTGTATACCTACGTCAAACAACCACACACTCGACTCGCAGATCTGCTATCTCCGGCGACCACCAATAAACTTGGTGCCTGGGAGGTTGTGTTTTGGCACGAGGCATCGCAGAGTCGCAGATATTTGACATCGCCCGTTGGAACCAGACCGCCTCTGTGTCCACCTCTACATTTGGTGTGGTGAACCTTCGCCTTACCTACCCTACCTACCTACCCTACCTACTTACCCAACTTACCCAACCTGCGCCTTACCTACCCTACCTACCTACCTACCCTACTTACCCACCCTACGCCTTACCTACCCCACTTACCTACCTACCCAAATTACCTACCTGCACAGAATATTATTTAATCCAAAGCAATCACGAGAGATATGCCGTTATTTATTGAAGAGTTCTGTGTATTGTTTATACGATTCCATAACATAAAATCACGCCAGTTCGTTCTTAACGGATACGCAGATCTCTAATTTCACGGGTTATGTTCAAGTTTCATGATATTCGGGTAATCTATTCTGTCGTTATAGGTACCTTACTAGACAACTTGCCTATTAGGTAGGTACAACAAAAAAAAAAATTTTACAACAAAATACTAGGTACCAACTTCCAAATAAAAACTAGTTTTTTATTTGGAAGTCGGTAGTATTTTTTTATAAAAAAGTTTTTTTATTCTATCCACTTATCAAGACTAGTAAAGAAAACATTAACAAGGAAAAGTAAATAAAACATTTTGCGTTCCCAAATGAGCTCACGTGCGCTACCTGCCCAACATTAAAAAGTACAATTGTCCCTCCAATATATTGTTGTTTCCACAATTTAAACAAGACGCGTTATTATCTCGTATGAGTTCGACTTAACTGAATTTATTCGTCCATTCAGTTATAAAGTTGAACGTTCTTCGTTTTTCTTTATTCTAAAATATTGGGTCGAGTTTCGTAAGTGTAGCGACGCAGATTCGTTGTGCTGGATAAGAAAGCCAAAAGAAATAAAAGGATGAGTCAGATCACAAGAAACATATATTTCTTCTGTTTTCAACTGTCGACTTATCCAAATTAAATAACAGGAGGACTAGATTAAAAAAGCTACAACTTTTTTTTATTAATTGCATATCAGGACTCGATCCAGAAACTTGTAGTCGTAGTTTTTAGGGTTCCGTACCCAAAGGGTAGAAACGGGACCCTATTACTGAGACTCCGCGGTCCGTCTGTCTGTCTGTCTGTCTGTCACCAGGCTGTAACTCATGAACCGCGATAGCTAGACAATTGAAATTTTCACAGATGATGTATTTCTGTTGCCGCTATAACAACAAATACTAAAAACATAATAAAATAAATATTTAAGTGGGCTACCATACAACAAAAGTGATTTTTTTGCCGTTTTTTGCGATAATGGTACGGATCCCTTCGTGCGCGAGTCCGACTCGCACTTGGCCGGTTTTTAATTCTTACCAAAAACTTACTTACAAGGTTGGACTGGAAACTGATCTCAACATAGTTGGAAAGATACCAAGCAGCTGATGATGATACTTAACACTCCGGACGTTACAGTAAAATTCGTCAAGGTTTACAGGATTCACTTTGTGTAAATTGTTTCATCACCACTGTTCTCAAAACGGTGAAGGAAAACATCGAGATGAAACCGGCATGTCCTAGAACCAACATTTTGAATGTGTATTGTGGACAATCCCACGTTGAGGCTTACGGCCCATTCCATTCACATAGAGGAGCCTTTGTCCCAGCAGTGAGAACATTAAAAGCTATGATGCTATGCTATGCTATAAGCTATGATGATGATAATGTTGATGATTTTCTGCTTTATTGAACAGCATATGTCGTGAGAATGTGACCGTTATATTAGTTTTTGACAATGAAGTCACTTTTTCAGTTGTTCTAAATAAGCTCCAGCCGGGCGAGTACGACCTCTGTGATAGGCTTGAATCACACATTTTTCTCCCAAACTGTGATAAAAATGTGTGACTCAAGCCTGTCACAGTAGGCCGTGCTCACCCGGCGGGTTATAACTTTCAGGAAACAGAGACTCCGGCGGATTGCAAAACAAGTCCGTCCATATCCTTATCCACCCACGCATGAATCCTTTAAGGGTGCGGCTGCTCTCGTTCCGTCCTTAACATAATGCTGCTGATCACGATCATATTTACGAGGTCCGATGCTTACGCGCACTTAAGAACTGCCGCGACTTATCTGTTTCGACGGTACAAATAATTGGGAGGCGAAAAATGTTACCGGAAAAATTATGAGCGGTGTTTCTTTTGTTTTTTGGGTGTACTTTATTTTGGGTGTTTCAGTATTTTTTTTGGAATAAAGTGACATATTTTTGTGCTTGCTTTAAGTGGGTTTATGTAAGGGTAAGGTGGGCTGGTTATCTAAAGTTTTATCACCTTACCTCTAAGGGCTACACAAGTCTATGCGCAACAAAATATCTCTGAATTCTTTAATTGGGATCGCTTCTTGTATTTACCTTTATATTCCTTACTGTATGTTAGTATATCTGTATGCTACGGTCCAAAGTAAACAGGCATAGGACAGATGGGTGGAGCGAGGTCCAGTTGATATAACCTACAGGCATATATGCAATATAGGCAAGTGAATGTACGTCTAGTGAATTCTGCACTCAGTTATATATATCGTCGCTTAAATTCTAACACCGGGCATCTCAGGTTTAATAAACATCTGATTAATGTGTTGTTGCTATGGCAATACAGCAGAGTTACACGGTTTTGATGTGACTTTTCTGTGCAAAACTGACACACGCGGTGCTTTCTTTTTTGAATAACATCTCACCATTGGTTCAAACTCTCTAGTTTGATTCGTCAAATGGTGCGTCTTGAGATTCCTTATCGAATGTCATAAAATATTAAAAGACGATATGAGCATTGCGTAGTGTCCGCTATAGACAAATTGTAGAATGATTACACTCAGACACAAATACGTTTATAGATGTAAGATTTTACTAGATTTAGATAATAATAGAGCAGTGGTGGCCTACTGGTAACAGCCCCGACTTACGTTTCGTAGATCGTGAGTTCGAACCCGGGCACCACTGTTCTTAAAACGATGAAAGAAAACATCGTGAGAAAACCGGCATGTCCTAGAACCAAAAATTCGAAGACATGTGACATCCACCAACCCGTACTGGGCCCGCGTGGTGTTTTAAAGCCCATTCCCTCTCTTACAGAGAGGATACCTGTGTCCCAGCTTTGGGAACATTATAAGGCTGATGATCAGATAATAATAAAAACAAATTATATTAACACCAATATTTATATAACAACATATTCCTGCTGCTCCGAGGCCTCGTTGGTCCAATTCTAGTTAGACAAAACCTCCATATTTAAGAACCATAAAAATTCACAACTACGTTCCATTTTATGACCCAAAAATATTAGCCTCAACCTCAAAAGTATGTCCTAATTTAGTTCCACGGCCCATAAATTTGGCAAACCTTGCACAATGCTATTGGCCAAAGTATTGGCCGTATTGGCACTTACATATACATCATGTTACAGCTCCCAATAAATCATTTGGAATGAGGTTCAAAAATTGAGACATCGGTATTTTATGGCCGACAGAATGGGACTTACTCGTTGCTTTATATCTACTAATAATAAGGGCATCTGTGTTCTCTTGTATTTTATTTTTTAACAATATGTTTTTGGAGATTAATTTATTTTTCTTATCTCGGTTGGGTGTTGGTTTGTTGGGCCATAATGTTTGGGTGAAGTTTTGAATAATTTTTTATCAGTATATTTTTTATTTTATTTTTAGGTATCGATTCAATATGCCAATGAAATGAATTAAAATTATCAAGACGAAAGTCACCAGTGTGTATTGCTAGTTATGACCTATGGCTCTGAGACGTGGTCGCTTACAATGGGCCTCATCAGAAAGCTTACAGTCACCCAAAGGGCAATGGAGAGGGCCATGCTCGGAGTATCCTTGCGTGATCGAATCAGAAATGTAGAGATCCGCAAATGAACCATAGTTACCGACATAGCCCAATTAATTGCCAAACTTAAGTAGCAGTGGGCAGGGCACATTGCTCGCAGAACGGATGGCCGATGGGGCAGAAAAGTTCTGGAGTGGTGACCGCGAACCGGCAGACGTTGCGTTGGAAGGCTTCCCACCAGATAGACCGATGCCCTGGTGAAGGCTGGTCGGCTGATATGATGATGATGATAATGACCCCAAAGAGATAGCCAGAGGAGGTGCACTTATTGTATAGTAGGTACATCCACATTTTTTCCTTTATATCTTAAGTCTTATATAATGGGGAGCAAATCTATGCCATTAACCGTGCACAAGTCAGATCTCCGGGCAGCTACTGAGAAATTTACATAACACGCGACCCAGGAATCAAACTTATGATCTCACGCTCAACGGTAGCAGACCATCTAGGTAGTTACCAAATAAATAAACTACTAACAAGACACATCCGCTGTCCAACGTTAGTATTAATAATATGACTATGATTTATGATACAAACCCGTATTTTAAGACATGATAACTAGCCCACAGTCAAATGGTCCAATAATAAAATTGTACCAAAACAGTGATTGTTAAGGACGGTTGGCTGTAAATCAATCCCTTATAATCGGATTTGGATCGACACGTTGCCGTTGGTGTAAACTGAAGACTACACTGCTACAATTTTTTTTGGAGTAATCATTTGCTCTTATAGGGTTAAGGCTGATGATGATGATGATCTTATAAATGCACCTATTAATAGTTTTATTAATAGGTGCATTTATAAGTTTTTTTTTTTTTTTTCAGCCTTTTAATGTTCCCACCTCCTCTCCCTCCTCTCTGTGAGAGGGTGTGGGCCGTAATCAACCACGCGAGCCCAGTGCGGTTTGGTGGATGTCACATGTCTTCGGCATTTGATTCTAGGACATGCCGGTTTCCTCACGATGTTTCCTTCACCGTTTTGAGAGCAGTGGTGATGAAATAATTTACACAAAGTAAAGCGTCTGCCTGGGTTCATCATCATCATATCAGCCGAAAGACGTCCACTGCTGGACATAGGCCTCCCCCAAGTGTCGCCACATTGACCGGTCCAATGCGTCCCGCATCCAGCGAATCCCCGCAACCTTCACCAGGTCATCGGTCCACCTAGTGGGAGGCCTTCCAACGCATCGTCTTCCGGTTCGCGGTCGCTACTCCAGAACTTTTCTGCCCCATCGGCCTTCCGTTCTGCGAGCAATGTGCCCTGCCCACTGCCACTTAAGTTTGGCAATTCTTCGGGCTATGTCGGTAACCCTGGTTCTCTTGCGGATCGGAAATGTAGAGAACCAGGGTTACCGACATAGCCCAAAGAAATTTGCCTGGGTTCGGTTACTTGTAAGTCGCGGCCGCTACCACTGAGCCACCACTGGGCCACCACTGCTCATTATATTTTTGTAAGATCATTTACTGTAATATAATTCTTAACATAATACCACATTACCTAATACCTATAACTAAAACTGTGATTATAAGCTCCAGCCGACAGGTTAGTCGTGAACTCGTGACAAGGCGATTTCATAGAACTAGTTCTAAAATAACTCTAAAAAACAATTTCAATAAAATCGAGTTTTCACATCATTGTCGCACTGTCGCGCTGCACCTGTCTGTGGGAGCCTTACTGCTGCATCATTATGACAGTTTCTGGTAGACTTAGACCTGGTAAAGTTAGTAGGTCTTGGTAGCAAGAATAAGTAGTGATCTCATTAAGTCCGCCCATCACTGCAAGAAATACCTGTTATCTACGTTCAAAGCACGGGAATGCATTTAGAATATGAGCAGCCACTTTGGAACCAACGACATGTTCATGAAGATGGGTCTAAGCGCGACGCCCATGTGCAGGTTGTGTGGGGAACATATGGAACAGATGGAGCACCTTCTGTGCACATGCAATGCACAGGCTAGTAAGCGAATGAGTCTCCTAGGGGTAGGATATCCAAGACCAGAAAACTATTATAGGCTCATAATCAGCCTTATAATGTTCCCACTGCCGGGAAACAGGCATCCTCTCTGTGAGAGAGGTAATGGGCCGTATTCCACCACGCGGGCCAAGTGCGGGTTGGTGGATGTCACATGTCTTAGAATTTTTGGTTCTAAAACATGCCGGTTTCCTTACGATGTTTTCCTTCATCGGAATCGATGCTTTTAAATAAAAATAAATAAAAAAAAAACTATTTATTTCAGATTTACGGAATCCATAGAATGTTAGTACAGCAAACAAAACAAACAAATAGGGTTAGTATCTAAAATTAAAGAAAACAAACAGAAATTTATTTTATCATGTGAGCCTTGACCCAGTGTTGGACGTACCGCGTGTCCAGCCTATCCGCTATAACGGCCAGGATGCTATTGGTGCTGGCGCGCAGTCTGCAGAGCGCCGCGGCGTATTGTTTGCGGAGGTCGGCGTGAAAGCCGTCTACGTGCGCGTCCGTGAACATGCCCGACGCACTGCACCAGCGCGGCAGCCCCAACAACACCCTGAACGCGTTGTTGTACTGGACGCGCAGAGCGCTGCACTATCGTTACGTATAACGAGCCCACAGGCTGCACGTGTAAAGCGATGTACAGTGCGCTCTAAAGAGCGTTATTTTAACACTCGCCGCACAACGCTTGAACCTGTGAGCTATCATATTTGCTCTGATCGATAGCGCCCTACGCTCCCTGTCCATGTCCTCATCATCACGTAGGTGTTCAGTGACCATGTGCCCAAGATATTTAAAGCGGGTGACTACCTTCATAGGTATTCCGTTTAAAGTAACGGAAGGGACCTGCTCCAGTGACTTTGTACCCGCCTTAAATATCATAAGCTCACTTTTTAAAACATTATATTTGAGGCCATGCCTAGCCGCGTACATTTCACACACATTAGCTAATTTCCTAAGGCCACCGATCGTTGGGCTCAGCAAAACCATGTCGTCCGCGTAACTGAGATTGTTTACACATATGTTGTCGACATGGCAACCGACATGAATGCTGCTGAGCTCAACGATCAGTGCATTAATGTACAAATTAAACAAAAGTGGGGATGACAATCAACCCTGTCTCACTTCACATCGCAATCTATATGGATCTGAAAACATGCCAACCCACTTGACATAGTTAACTTGACTGAGGTACCAAAACTTTAGGATAGCAATAGTCTGACGAGGTAAATTGGTGTCTCTAAGCTTATCCCAGAGTTTGTCATTGTCATCATTGACAAGGTCAAACGCTTTTGACAGGTCTAAAAAACAGGCATAAATAGGCGTTTTTCTACTAGTGTAATACTCAACAGTATGCTTTAGGCCCAGTATGGTGCTCTCTGTAGAAAGTCCGGCGCGGCAACCAAACTGCGTATCGTGCAGGTGGATACATTTCGCCAACTGGGCCTCAAGCACACTGTCTAGTATCTTCGCAACGACTGTAGCAAGCGAAATCGGCCTGTAATTCGATTTCAGCGAACTATCACCCGTCTTGTTCTTCAAAATGGGAGTAAAAATTGTTTTTGTTAGTTCACTGGGTAGGTAGGAGTGTCCAATGCACAAATTAAAAAACATTGACAAAAGCCTAGCAATGTGTGGCCCTGCATTTTGCAAATGCTCGACGCTGAGCCCGTCATGCCCTGGTGACTTTCCACCTTTCATATTTCTAATAATTTTTCTTATGTCCTAAGCACTAATTTTACACAGTACGTTTTCACTAACGGGGTCCACGTCCATCATTGCATCACAAACTCCTAATGGGGATTCTACAGTGAAGTGATCTTTGAACATGTTTGCGATCATCTTCGTGTCCGTGACACCTTCGATACTCAGAGGAAGGCCAGGCCTCATATTCAGTTTATTGGTATGTTTCCAAAATTCACGAAACTTATTATTTGAATGCAGTGTCGTAATCTCATTGTAAAACTCATGGAGAAGGTCAACGAGATTGGGGAGGAGTAGGTTATCTAGAGGACCACAAAAGATCACAATAGGTCGAAGTGTCCGAGTTATTTCTCGGCTCCTCCAATAAGATAAGCCGCTTATGTACCTGTTTGTTGCATGAAGTTTTAATAAATAAATAGATAATCATAGCAAGCCGAAAAACAGCAGTCGTTCTGGTCCAAAATATGGTAAATATCACTCTAACAGTTTATTTACAATTTAACGTCGACATAAGACAGTTATATAGAAACATTTGCTAAACAATGACCATTTATCAGAGGTCCCACTTACAATAACAATTAAGCTGTTATCAAAGATGATTATACATTATCATTGGCTATTGTGGAAACTTACGAATATATACCTACTCATTAGGTAACTTAAAATTCGATGGTGTGCACCAGGCCTTACTTATACTAATGAGATTAGTGATGTGAATAAATTAATCGATTTATTGAGCGGCCCGATTAGGAGTGCGTGTAATTTGTAACGATTTGTTGATGTTTATTTTGACTTCGCTCGGTGTCGACGGACCATTGTTAGTATTAATCTTTGATGTTGGGGTTTGATAAAATCATATTAATATTTGGGTTATTCCCTAAGTACCCCAATCCCCGAGGCCCCCGTCCCGGAAGATCCAGATTTATTAATGAAAATTAGGATATCTAGGTTTTGTCAACTATCTATGTCAAGTACTTAGTATAGAAACAATTCCGTCTTATCCTACTTCTGAAATTCTATACGTGGTTTGTGTGTTTTTATTTAAAAGCTAAACGTATTTTGATGACCTTAGCACTTAGCACACGAGTAAACTATGTCTTGGATTAGAACATACTTATGTATCCTTTTTTTTGGTGAAACGTTCTCGTCATATAATTAAGTACGACTTTCTCGCTGATAAACGCTTGTTTCTTATTCAAAGTTATAATGTTTTTGACCTACATAGACCAGACTGATTGAAGAACTGTTACAATATTAACACCGTTTACATCGGAAATTGGTAATAACGCGCCTTTTTGTAACTAATGATATAATGCAGGATACTGCTTAACATCCTGTACATATACTAATTAATAATCTTAAGTAATCCATTCACAATAATCAATTTTATAGAGCAGTGCTAGCCTAGTGGTAACGACCGCGACTAACGTGTCGTATGTCGTGGATTCGAACCCACGCAGGTGCTATACTTTGTGTAAATTATTTCATCACCACTGCTCTCGAAACGTTGAAGGAAAACATCGTAAGGAAACCGGCATTTCCTAGAACCAAAAAATCGAAGACATGTCATCATCATCATCAGCCTTTTTAATGTTCCGACTGCTGGGTCACAGACCTCCTCTCTGTGAGAGGGAAAGGGTCATGTGACACATGTGACATCCACCAACGGGTACTGAGCCTGCTTGGTGGATTACGGCCCCTCTCACAGAGAGGAGGCCTGTTTCCCAGCAGTGAGAACATTAAAATGGCTGATGATGATAATGATGAATCAATTTTTTTTTGGCCATCCCTTCGCACTATTCCCAAACCACTGCAACTCCTGAAAGCCAGAATCAACAGTGGCGACCTCCAGAAAAGCGCCGAAGCAATGAAGCTCAATTAAGACTCGGTGAATGAATTTAACTGTCTTGGATCTCGTAACGAATTATTCAGAAGAGAATAACGGAGGAGTAGGAAAAAATATAAATTTCCACTTCCCTCCATACCAAGCAGGAGACAAAACAAACAAGGCCAATAGGCACAAAGGGTCGTTTACAACTGGGATAAGCCCAGTTGTAAACTAATGAATCCATTTACAGGAAATGTCGTAAGTTTGGTCGTCTTATTGGTACCTAACGCTTTAGGGCTATTCAATTATAGGAGCATCGCTTCTTGGATCCCCCAACGAAATTAATGTGAGAATTTGAGAAAATGCTCAAATGGATGTCTTAGATAATACTTACCTACTTATTACAAATAGCTTTTTTTAAAACTATTTATATGGTACATATCATACCCCACCGCGTGGTGGCATTTACACCACACCTCTGCCAAACCCTTATATATATACATATTATATTATAAATACCATTAATACAGGCGTGATGTGTGTAAACATTTTCGGTTGTCGAATAGTTTTATCTTACCCATCTTCTCAAACTTAATCCTTTAGACTTAGAAAGAGAGGAACATAAAGAATACTTCGACAAACTATCAAATTATAGTGAACACTAAGCTCAGTTTACACGCTCAGTGATCGCATTTTGCAGGCTTTGTATAAGACGATTATACCAAGTACAACAACCATATATGAACGGTGTAGAAGGTTCATATGTTTTAAGCATGCATAGAACCCTGTGACAGTGAGGCGATGGTTGTGTTGACCATGACTGAAGGCAGGAAACACTGCATCATTTCAGCCAGAGCCCAAGCATCGCGACATCGACATATCAAGTACTTATGGAGGCTGATAAAACATTAATGTCTAAAGCCGCCTCCACACGCTTGGCGAACAATAGCAAACAGCAAACATAAAAAAACACACACGAACGTGTGGATGTTTGTGTTTACCTGTTTTTGTTTGTGTTCGCCATTAGTGTCGGTTTTTGTGCACAAATCAAAGGATGTTTGACAAAAATGTTTGCGATGTATCCAGACGCTTGTTCAGTACAGTAGTACGCGCGAGCTTGCAGACGGTGGACGGATTTAAAAGTGGTGGTCAAATTTACGAATCGTGACATTTAGTGTATCCTAAGCTTAATTGTAAGGAAAAATGTCTGATTGGCCTGAGGAGTTTAACCCGAAAGTAATCGCTGCTCGTCGTCTGCCATGTTTATAATGCCGGAATATACTAGCAGGTTCGCCAAGCCTGTGGATGCCGTGTTTGTGTTGGATGATTATAGTCAGTGTTTGGCACGTGTATGGCGTTCACCACTGTTTATAGCAAACAAGCGTGTGTAGGCGGCATAAAAGCAGGGCCGTATATTGCATGACTTTACAGACTGGATCTTCTGTTTTGTTTTGCCTATATATGAAGATTTGTCGTAAAGTTATTGTGTATTTGTCATTCGCATAGTACGGGCTATGAATTTGTGGATAGTCGTCCAGTATCGCCAGAAGTGCCTCATTTTATGTTCTGTTTACCGGATTTGTTAGAAGAGTAATGTGGTCAATTACTACTAGTAGATTCAAAGCCGAGCACCCGGTTACTGGAACGTAATTATCAATCTGTCACAAATTAAACGTAAATTCGATGCGATTGGCAGCTTGATTCACATTATACTTCATAAAAGATAGTTTGATCTCTGCGTCATAAGTCAAACTGACGTATAAGTTATTGTTAGCCTGTCAAGCACTAATGTTACTGTCACATAACAGAAAAAACGGTTACTGTATTGATACTGACAGCTGATCTGCTGCAGCTGCAGAGATCAAGCTATCTTTTCTGAAGTAT
This sequence comes from Orthosia gothica, assembly GCA_949775005.1. NCBI lineage: Eukaryota > Metazoa > Arthropoda > Insecta > Lepidoptera > Noctuidae > Orthosia > Orthosia gothica. The sequence continues at coordinate 15,738,903 of OX459064.1, forward strand.
AGTTACTTCATTGTTCCAGAAATTGGACTGTAAAAGTCCTTGGGACACGAAGGTGCAAATTTGAAGACTTCTCGTCTTAAATTGAGCTTTTTAATTAACTTTTTAGAACGTTCGTTACCTTTGTTACTGGTTAGTCTTAACCACAGATTTTTCGAGAGCTGATCATCCGTTGGGATGAGTAACTTTTGGATAGTTCTTTAAATTTAAATAAAGTTGCCATCATATCTTTCAAACAATAAAGTTTAAAAAATCTCACGCCTGTCAACGATTCGTCATCGTCACTTATAGGCTCTATATTTTATTATATAATGTAATTTACATATTTAGATGTTGATGGATGAATGGCAGATATAAACATATTTAATATTAAAAATGAAAAAAATAATTGGAATGACTTCTGCGACTATAAACATATTATTAGCGTCTTATTGATGATCGTAAATTGTTATTGAGATTAGAAACTTCAAGTATATATCAAAGGACGTTGATTTTATTTGTGATGATTTTGTTTATGAATGGAAATATACAGGAAATGGAAAGGGGGAGCTATTCGTCAATTATTAAATACTCTACTTATTATAAAAGTAAGATTAAATGTGCCAATCAGAGAGATCAAAACAAGAATTTCTAACAATAACGTGTTTTAACCCAAACAGTAAAAAGGTGTACAGTATGTTTGACATATGTACCTGTGTGTTTGTGTATCTGTCTGTAGCATCATAGCTCCTAAACGGATGGACCGATTATGATTTCGTTTTTTTTGTTTGAAAGGTGACTGTATCGAGAATGTTCTCAGCTATGTTTAATGATTGATGAAATCGGTTCAGCCGTTCAAAAGATAAGGGCGTTATAATTACGTGTTCAATAGATTGTCGATCGAAGTGTATTTACTACTAGATAAATTATGTAGCATGAAATAAAAATGTATTGGGGGTTTATAGACTCTTGAACTACAATATTAATATTTTTGCACTTTTTAATTTAAATTGTATTCATCAATACTCTCTTGTCCTTAACTCAATTTCTTCTTCTTTCTTATCTCTCTCTAAACAGTCTCGCAGTATTCACCCTCATAGTTATTTATTTATTTAATCCAATAGGCTCACATTTGACCACTATCTCGCCTGATGTTAAGCGATGATGTGGTCGACGGTGAAGCACGCTTGCCTAGAAGTAACCTATTCACTCTTGACTTAAAGGCCACTAGGTTGTAGCTATCAGGAAACCAAAACTCCGACAGAATACCACTCCTTAGCTGTGCGCATTATGAAAGTATTCACAAATCGATCGATTTAATTTATTTGTAAAATATAGAATTAAGATTGTTGTTTTTGATGTTTAGTTTATGTAGGAAGGTTGTAGATCCACAAACCTTCTTCTGATTTCTGATTTCTGAATCGCTTTGTGCGTATGGGTGGGATGTCCACCATGTACCGCTTCCGCATCGCCGTACGTCTTGTAGTTTGATGATAGATGTAACCGATAAAAAACCGACAGGCTGCCAACTCAGTTTCTAGAAATATTATCTTTTACATACTATCCATCATTTTTATGGTCATTCATAAACCACGTTCATTCACGACAAAATGTAAAGTTTGGTGTTTCGATTTTTTCTCTTTATTAAAAAAAAAAAAAAAAAATTAGTTTATTTCTATTTTATTGATCCCAGCATTTTTTTTAAGAAAAAGAATATCAGATCTTTGCCTTAATGTGGCAAAAACAAATAATAATAAACATAAAGATTTACAAGGCACTTATAAATAAATTTCACACCAAAATTATATAACAGAAACAGTAATCAATCAGTTTTTGCGGACCATTTTATTGCATAAACCGTATTAAGGTGTGGTCCCATTAAAAATGACGAGCGGACATTAAAACGAGAGTTTCGCGTCTATCGGGCCAGTGGGATCGCCCTTTATTCTTTTTTTAAACTGAACCCATAAATATAAAACCTTTTTAGTAAAACTGAAAGTTGTAAGGGAAATTTGGAGCTTAAGGTGTTGATGCATTGCTGTGGATGGAAGGGGATTTCGAAATTTAAAAATGAGTTTTACTATCTGGGATTGATGCTTGATACTTTCTGGCCGATGTTTTTATGAATACTATTATGAACCTCATTTTTAAATTCATCGTTACTGGGGTAAACTAATAAAATTATTGGTTTTCGCTATGGACATTTACGGCTCACAAAAAAACGAAGGAAGATTACATTTTAAATGGATGATTACAAAATTCCGACATGTTTTCTGTTTTTCAAGTCCTAAAAACTCACTAGTAAAATAAGATGACTTTTCTTAATGAAGTCATCCTGTTTTGCCTACACTCGACGAAAACTGTATCTAAAAATATGCAGAAAAGCAAAGAAAAGTCCAGTGAACACAGAGGACAATGCTCTGGTTTTTCAGAACAATTAGTAAATGAGATTATTATGTAGTGACACGCGAAATATGAACATTGGGTGAAATATTTAAATTTTTGCACTGGATTTTTTTGGAGTTCCGTAAAAAAATATTTGGGTGTAAACCATTTTGGAAAGAATAAAACTCGACAGTGAATATATGGTACCAATTTTCAATCAAAACTAGATTCTGCCAGTGGCTCCGCTCGCTTGAAAAGTATTTTCTTATCCCAAGGGAACATTGAATCGGGATGAAAAGTAGCCTATGTGCTATTCCAGACTATAGTCTATCTCTACGCCAAATTTCATCCACAACCGTTCAGCCGTTTTGGCGTGATTGAGTAACAAACATACATCCATCCACCCAAACTTTCGCATTTATAATATTCAAGTAAGATTAGAAATTCGAAAGTAACCCTATCTGTTATGTACCTTTTCACGTCTTAGATTTAGATTGGTCAAGCGATCGGCCCCTGCACTGCAGTTAGCGGATTTTTAGTTGGATGTTAGATTATAAATAAGAAGTAAGAGAGCAGTGGTGGCCCAGTGGTATTGGCCGCGACTTACAAGTTGTAGGTCGTGGGTTCGAGCCCAGGCAGGCGCTTTACTTTGCGTAAATTATTTCATCACCACTGTCTCAAAACGGTGAACGAAAACATCGTGAGGAAACCGGCATTGTCTAGAACCAAAAATTCGAAGACATGTGGACATGTGGTGCGTGGTGGATAACGGGCCCATTCCCTCTCACAGAGAGGAGGCCTGTGTCCCAGCAGTGGGAACATTAATAGGCTGATGATGATGATGAAGATGCTGCCCTAAGACCTCTACACCTCATAAGTTTTAATAATATTGATGGAAATATAATTATGTCAATCTCGTCGCCAGTAATAAGTGAACATAGGTATTTATTCATAATTGCATACAAAAACATAGGTATATGAGGAATGGAATTAATACCTCAACTTATTTTCAGAAGTAACTAAATAAATTACATAATTCTGGGAATCATTATTCACTCAAGGCTTATTACAAAGTGCGTAAACAATGTTCAAATACAAATCGGAGTCGCTATCTCATCTCAGTGACAATCAATGTCAACTTTTGTCAAAATGTAAGGAAACAAGTAAAATTTCACAATTTAAAAAACCCCCGACGCATTTATCTTGCGAAAACACCCCGATTGAAACAGTAAAATGCCCATAACTTTTGAACGGCTGAACCGATTTTATTCAAACATAGCTAAGAACACTCTCGACAAAATTACCTTTCAAACAAAAAAAACTAAATCTAAATCGGTTCATCCGTTTAGGCGCTATGATGCCACAGACAGACACACAGATACACAGATACACAGCAACACACGTGAAACTTATAACACCCCTTCTTTTTCCGGCGGGGGTTAATAAAACGGTGTTTTTGACAGATTGAAACGGATATACGAATGCAAGTGTTCCTAAAAAATGCGAGAATAGTCCCTCTGTTACCTATTTATAAAACTCTTAAAATATCTTTGAAGATTAAATAATTTCTTTCTCATACGAAACCATATATTCACACGGGTACAACTCACATCAACCAGAAATAAAGTCGGGCGCAAATTGTCGTTTAGTCGCAAGAGAAATGTCGTAATTAGTCAACATAATTATTTTTACGAATTGACGGGTTTATTTCGTCGCTATTTCAATGTTCACGCTGCTCCACTTGGTGGATAAGCTGGGTTAATGGTGGCTTGTTTTATTTTTTGTGTAGTTAGCTTAATAACCTTCCCACTGTGCCCGTGCAATTTGAAAGCTTCTTAAAACAAGAATGAAAAGGCATTGAACACCATTCAGTAGGTATTGTTATTTACTTAATTTTTTTCGTATCGACATCGTACATACTACAATTTTATTATAATTGCAAAAGTAACTCTGACCTGTTTGATACCTTTTGAATGTAGCGCAAAGGTAGACCTTATCCTAGATAAGTATATTGAATACTTTTTACCTTAGTAGTACGTTCCCTTGAGATAATACATTCACGCGGACGAACCCGCTGGCAGAACTTAGTCTCCAAGATTTCTCCATAATTTTTATGACTAACAATACCTCCACAAAGATAACTGAGTATGGTCTTCCCCTATAGTCGGCTACCAAGAAAAATCTCAGGATGTTATGGCATATTTACCATGTTGTCTGGACCACCACATTCTTGCTCGTAGTAAGGATATTTATCAATACGGTTTAATCCCGGATACTCTTGAAGAAATCCTAGGAACAGTGTTACTTGCTGATTCCATACTTTTTGTCTACATCTTAGGCAAAAAGTATGGAATCAGCAAGTTTCACTGTTGTGTCTTTACGTTTCTTTCAATGATGAATGTAAGTGATATCATACAAAAAGCATGCAGTAACTACATCTTTATCACTAATTATAATTACGTGGAAAATAGCAAAAAATATTAATCTGTATCGATACTAATATGCTCTGTAGGGTTAGCACGTTTATATATAGTTTAATTTATGTTTTTGTCCAGATTGATTTGAGTTCTTATTCACTATATGTTTAGTATTATATTTTCAAGTACAGCTGTATTCCTCTCACAACATTCAACATTCTTTGTTTCAAATAGGCCAATTTTGAACGTCAAAATATAAATTTAAAGTTAATAATAATTGATTCTACCTTCCATTCGGAAAAATAACTTGTTATGGAGAAGAACGGACAGCAAACTTCATACTCTTTAAAAAAAAAAGTGTTTTACAACATTTACATACTAAGTAAACTCAAATACGGGAGACGATGCACCCAGCACTACTATACTACGTATGGGCATAAATTATTACAAGCACTAATAGGTAAATTCCTTCATATGCTAAATAGGAACATGGTTCTCACATACTTACAAATATTGCAAACATAGGTAAATTAATCAATTTCGTAAACAAAAAGAGAAGAAGAAATAAAAATGAAGCATTAATATAATTATGAATATAATATAAATTAATGAGTTTGATTTTGTCTAAACTAAAGATTAGGACCCAAAGGACCCTCAGGACCCTCAGGGTAGGAAAGGGAACTGATAATGTTATACCAATTATTTAGTGTATTAATTAACATCGCAATTTAAATTGCGTTGATAGGCAATATAGCGCATATATTTTCTAGGAAAAATGCAAATGCAAATCGGTTGAATTACATCGCATTGCCCCCATGTAATATAAATCAAATCGCTTCAACCGTCAGGAAGGTCGCTAAGTGCTCGTTCACACAGAGGCCCGTTTTACAAGTCCGCTTTATCGTATACCTTTTTATTCGGCGCTGACGTATGTAGTTGTACTATGAGCGAGTTCACACATATGACAGTATTCCAGATCCAGTAAAAAATACCGATCCGACAAAATATACAGTAGTCTATTTTATCGTATATGTTTTAATTCGGCAATGTTGTAGGCAGTTGTATGAGCGAGCTCACACGCACAACAGTATTAAAATAGTGATCCGTTTTGTTTGAAAGTTGGCGGTAAACTGACTAAATGCGGTATGAACATTACCCCCAGTAGCGATGGCCCCGTTAAAACGGTACTGTAAATGCGGTGTGAATATTACCTCCAGTAGCGACGGATTCGATAAAAACTGGCCAAGTGTGAGTCGGACTGGCGCTCGAAGGGTTCCGTACCATTATCACAAAAAACGGAAAAACAACACGTTTATTATTTAAACCTAAAAAAGGATCCGGGAAATATGGATGCTCTGTGTGAACGTACCCTAAGGGGCAGGCCTATAACATCACTACAACTGAGAAAAATCGAATGTACTTTGTATAAATAGATAATTCGGTATGATGATTATGTAGTGAGTACAAGCTGAGACAAGCAGGTGTAGATTTAACAAAAACATTCCTTAATAAACACATTTTCACCGCAGAAATTAAACGGGTTTACAATTAAAATGTAAACATCCTCGTATTCGGAGAATGACAAGTAGCGCCCCCTGTAAAGCTTAATGTGTACTACAGCTGTGAGGTAGAATTTATATCGGGTGCCATGAATTACTGACAGGCTATCATAATCTCCAGGGGGTGATCTCCTTGTTATCTTCGTGTCTAGGAGTGTCAGGTAGAAATAATGAGATTTATTTAATGGGTAAGAATCGAAACTCAATCTAGATTGTCTGAAAATTTCACAGCTAACAAGACAAAACGCCTTATGTAAAGTCTAAAGGACGAAGGGTCTTCATTAAGAAGTTTTGGGATAGAGGACAATTAAAAAAACCGGCCAAGTGCGAGTCGGACTCGCGCACGAAGGGTTCCGTACCATTATCGCAAAAAAACGGCACAAAAATCACGTTTTTTGTATGGGAGCCCCACTTAAATATTTATTTAATTCTGTTTTTAGTAATTTAGTAGTAAGAAATACATCATCTGTGAAAATTTCAAATGTCTAGCTATCACAGTTCATGAGATACAGCCTGGTGACAGACAGACAGACAGACAGACGGACAGACAGACAGACGGACCGCGGAGTCTCAGTAATAGGGTCCCGTTTTTACCCTTTGGGTACGAAACCCTAAAAACACTCGCGTTGTTTAACGAAACAAGAACATTGAGTAAATTGGACAAAAGTAACTTATTAGCGGGCTATATTCTACATATTGAAAAGTCCGCACAAAAACGAACCTTTACTATGCTATTCGACCAAATCGATGGGCAAAAGCTTTCTTCTTTCTAGTATAATTTCTAGTTCAAGAAACAACAAGGATCAGGTATTTTACCTATGTTTGTAATATTTGTAAGTATGTGAGAACCATGTTCCTACTTATCAAATTATTTAATTTTCCTGTTAATGCTTTTTAATACTTTATACCTGTACGTATTATAGTGTGTAGAGCTATTCTGGGTGCATCGTCCTCACATATATTAATGTATGTGCTAATGTAAATATTGTAAAACACCATTTTTTTTTATAAAAAGTTTAATTATGGAGTTTCTTGTGCGTTCTTCTCCATAACAATCTACTTTCCGAATGCACGGTAGAATCTTTTTTTTTTATTTTTTTTATTACTTGTATATTTTAATTATAATTTATGTGACGTTCAAAAGTGCCGTTTATTGGCCTAATTGAATAAATATATTTGACTTTGACTTTGACTTTGATCAAAGAAAAATCTTCGAAAATAGCGTTGATATAAAGCTTAATACAAGTAAAATTTCAAAATTTAAAAATCCCCCGTCACATTTATCTTGCGAGAACACCCTGATTCAAACAGTAAAACGCTCATAACTTTTGAACGGCTAAACCGATTTTATTCAAGCATAGCTAAGAACATTTTCGGCAAAATCACCTTTAAAAAAAAAAACTAGTTTAAAATCTTTTCATCCGTTTAGGCGCTTTGATGCCACAGACAAACACACAGATACACACGTGAAACACTCTTTTTCCGGCGAGTGTTAAAAATAGGTTGAAATTTAACTATTTGACAGAATATATCTGTAAGATCTTATAACAATAATATGCAACTATTTTCCGCCTCAAACTGCCAACCCTTACAACAAAATACCATCACGACTAGTCATGTGGTCACTAGCAGTATAATAGCCAACGTGCGCGCGCGCAGTACGCACTAACGAGCTGTTTACTTAGACGTCTCTCTAATAACTGGATAGCTCTAATATCTGCTGTAATTTGATGATAGAAACTATGATGATAAGGCCGCTGGGATTGGAAGAATGACGGGTATACGGTAGATTGGATCTGGGTGAGATCGATTTTCTTTTTAATTGTGTCTTTACTGTTGACCGGGGAAGAAACAGTTTTGAGATTAAAAATGGCACAAAAGAAAACAGGTTTTACATTGATCAGGAGAAGGCCAATATTTGCGCAAAAATCTGCTTGCTTTTGTTTCATCTCGTACAAAGCAAAATGGATGCAGTTGCTGTCTGAACTTAGGTAGGTACATAATAAACATTAATATTGTTTGCGTGTTATCTCTGAAATTACCAACTTATCCTGCGAAAACAGCTTTTATATTTATTGGGAGAAGGCATATTTGCGCAAAAATCTGCTTGCTTTTATTTCAGCTATACCAATATTATAAAGAGGAAAGATTTGTTTGGTTGTACCGAATAGGCTCCGAAACTGCTGGACCGATTTTAAAAATTCTTTCACCTATGTATAGCTAAATTATTCCTGAGTAACATAGGCTATAATTTTGACGGGAGCGAAGCCACGGGGGTCAGCTAGTCTCGTACAAAGCAAAATGTATGCAGCTGCTGTCTGAACTTAGGTAGGTAGTGACATTATAAACAGTTGCTATTGTTTGCGTGTTATCTCTGAAATTACCAACTGATCCGATTTAAAAATGGCCAAAAATGCCGAGTACCGTAGGATATGTTTTATGGTATAGTATACAGTCGTCGTATATCTATAGTATTAAAACTCCATATCCCGGCACGTACAAGAATACCGAAAAATTCCTGATACCTATCTCCGCGACGCCTTTTTCCTCATGACGCATAGGTACCATCCTGTACTAGGCTACCTTTGTTTATAGGGTGTAACGAAAAGGTACGATAATATTTTTAAAACTGCTTCGGCACATGTATCCAAAAAAAATCTGTCCAAGGAAGTCATTGGCAATACACAAGAACATGCATGCCCGGAACCTGTACAGTACCTTTACCTGTGGCTGCGTCGACGAATGGTGTTGCCGTAGTTGAATATTGAACCAAACATATTAACATTTAATAATAAAAAAACCGACTTCCAAAACAAAACACTACAAAGTGAAAATAACGTTCTTTTCGGAAGTCGGTGTCTTTGCTACCCATTTTTTTTTTCGTTTTTGACACCGAATTCCAAAAATTGAAAAAAGAACTGCATTATTAAGGATAATTTAAAAACGGGAAATTATATGTGCGGCAACAAAAGTTTTCTTTAGCACCTGCAACCTAGCGTCTTTTTTTATATGTGGGCGACGAGTTAATAGAACAGCTTCAATTATATTAATTCATCATCTTTACTACTCCAACAGAATATCAAAAAACCAGCGTCAATTTACGAGCGTAAATTAATATGACTCCGAGCTACCGATAAATATATTTACTTCTGATTTGATAACTCAGCGACTAATGTTGTAAGTGAGCTACTTTATATATTTTAGAGATTCAACATCTGTCTGCTAATAAAATCAAATTCCAGCCTCAAAATTAGCAATCAAAGTTTTTCATTCAACAACTAAATTAATAAATCATATTCTTTTTTCGTGAAAGTTTGCAACACACAAATTATTCAATTAAATATAAAATAAATGTGAATTAGTCCAAGAGCGAGCGAAGCGAGCTCGGGAGCTTAGGGCACCCCGACACGGATAGGTTAGGTTCGAAGGAGATGACGGGAGCTGAAGTGAGCGAGCAAAGCGAGCGAACTCAGCTCCCGTCATCTCCTTCATGTTAGGTTACTTTAGACCCTGCAGACAGAAATAGGAGCCCTGCGCAGCGGGGCTCCGTCGACTTTGTTTCGTTTCCCCCCCTCCCTTAAAACTTAAATATTTTGTTGCACTCGAAGAATTATTAGATTTACTTTTAGTTAATATTAATATTATACGAATATTTTGATTGAAAAAAGGGGAATTACAGTTAAAGTATTAAATACCACCCTATTTTTTGTATGTTCATTTGGGTAGGTATAATAGTCAATTATTTATGGTAACATTATAAATAGATAGGCGAATACATGAAATTATAGCTTTTATTGACCATTATTTGATGACAATAATAAGGAAATTTTATGTTCAAATATAGTAGATTCACTCATCAATTACTTATGCTAAAGTATAAAAATAAAGGTGACTCTATGAAATTAGAGTACGTTGATATTATTTTATAGATGAAGTTGATACACTTATTAGAAGCTAGCAATGAGTAGACATATCACAAATTTAGTTGCTTAAGAATTATCACCATGTTGCGTCATATTAACAGTAGCTTGTTTTACAATATATGGTCGCTTATAAACCATTTATTAGACGCTAAAAGTTTGTCGCTGACCTATTAATTAATTAGACAACTAAATATATTTGCAGACGAGAATGACATTTTAAAGAAGCTGCCTTAATTAGCACCCTTTAAAAACTACTCGTCAGATCTTGATCGAATTTAAATGGGACCACATGGGAAGCACCAGCTTTCAAGTAAAAAAAAAATCATCAAAATCGGTTTATAATTGGAGGCGTAATCGCGTAAAAAACATACAAAAACATAGAGTCGAATTTAAAAAAATTCTCCTTTCTGAGTCGGTTGCAAATTTTATAAAATTTGCCATCGTCACGCTAATGAAGACAAGCAATTTTCAAAAAAAAAAATCTATACAAAGTTGTCGTCAGCTAACCAAAATTTGTATGGGGGATGCAATTTTTTTTTTATTACTTTGTTCATGTACTTACATATGCCGTAGCAGTTTTTTTTTTAATATAATTACACCTTTCGTTACACCCTGTATTGTTGTTCTTGGAGTAAGCTTCAAAAGTCACGTATGTAAGACATTTTTTATTAGTATGAAGAAACAATAAAGTCTGTGGTGAAATTGTAGTGAGTGATGTGTTTTAAATGTCGTAAAATGAGGTGAAGATATGAGAATAACGTATTTTTATGATTTCATTCTTGTACCGGTAGATTCCTGTTCCAATTTTGTGTGGTGTTGCTTTCTATTGTAAAGTCTCTCTGATTAATATTGGTACAGTGCATATCAGAGGTTCTTATTACCGATCGACTAGATCGATTTAGGGTCTAGAAGAAGTCGTTTATTATGATAGATATCCATTGTAAAATTACCACTTACCACAGTCTCTCAAGACGAAAGTCTATGACCAGTGTGTGTTGCCAGTAATTACTTACAGGACAGAGACGTGGTCGCTCTAATGGGCCTTATCAGAAGGCTTAAAGTTACCCAAAGGGCAATGTACAGAGCTATTCTCGAAGTTTCCTTGCTTGATCGAATCAGAAATGCAGACATCCGCAACAGAACCAAGGTTACCGACATAGCTCGAACAATTGTCAAACCTAGGTAGTAGTGGGCAGGGCACATTGCTCGCAGAACGGATGGCCTTTGGGCCGAACAATTCAAGTACCGGAAGAAGCACTGTTGAAAGGCCTCCCTCTAGGTGAAGCGGCGACCTGGTCAAGGATTATCGGGCGGGAGTCCAGCGGATGCGAAACGCACAGGACTGATCAATGTGGCGATGCTTGGGAGAGGCATATGATCAGCAGTAGAAGTTTTTCAGCTGAAATTATATTGATTAAATAAAATGAAAACAGCGAGAATGATTGTCATAAAGTGCAAAATGTATGAGTTTGATAAGCGCTACTCAAATGTCATATCTCTTTTGACATTGTTTTTATCGCTTTTAGAATGTGACTTTGTCTGGTGCCCAAGAGGTTCATGTATTCTTGTGTATTGCATGTCGGGAACTACACAGTCAAAGCAACATACTTTTAATAAATTAAATTTACAAGGAGGATGCATAATACCATTGCATATATTGTTATACTGTCTGCACATCATACATCCCTGGTCAATACATTATTAAACATGTTCCCATCTGAAATTCTAATGCACGTGGGATAGGATACCGATCTTTCAGATAAACATCAGTCAGCATCCACCTGTTTCGTCAGTCATTTGTCGTCGTTTGTCAGTCCAGCTTGTCAGTATACCCATTTGAAAAAAATACTGACAAGTCAATGATTTTTAATGAATTGACCGTATCTATGTTCGGTCAGTTTTTCCGTATGGAAAATGTTGCTAGAGCAATAAATTGGATTTTTTATTAGAGCTAGAATCCTTTTATTGGTGGCTGGTGCTTTAAATCATTCTTTCCAGGGCAGGCAGAGATGTTTCATAGTGTCATTCATAGTGATGGATGTTAGAAAAGTCGATGGACTTACCTTGCCCGACTATGGTAGGTGGATTATAAAATAGGACTGGGTAAACTATTTATCATGAATAATGTTAAAATTGTGAAGAAGTATATTACACCAGTCTGCCCATTTTTTTTTCTTAACCCTATCTAGGGACTCTCGAGTCCTGGACCAAGGCGTACCGAAGCCAAGTCGCCAGCCTGCTTGGTGACTTTAATTGTAATGGGATTCTCACCAACAATTGTCCCTATATCTAATGCATGTATGTACTATGTATACTCAGTTGGGTCCGAACATAGATACAAAAGATATTGGGTTATGGGTTTGAGTGGCTATGGTGTACTGGTTATCTAGAATTATGGAAGTACTATGCGTCCTTGCCAGTTTTTTTAGGCTTCCGTACCCAAGGATAAAAATGGGACCCTATTACTAAGACTCCGCAGTCCGTCTGTCTGTCTGTACGTCTGTTACCCGGCTGTATCTCATGAACCATGATAGCCAGGCAGTTGAAATTTTCACAGATGATGTATTTCTGTTGCCGCTATAATGAAAAATACTAAAAACGGAATAAAATAAATATTTAAGTGGGGCTCCCATACCCCAAACGTGATATTTTTGCCGATTTTTGCGATAATGGTCCCTTCGTGTGCGAGTCCGACTCGCGCTTGGCTGGTTTTTCTATTTCGTAGCATCAACAGCAATCCCAGATCAGAACCTTTATAGCTAATCAAACGAACCTTGCATTAAAATCAAATTCTGTTTACGTATACGTATCACACAGATGACCATAACTTATCTATACTAGCGCCATTGACATACCACTGTCGTTATTTGGAACTAAAGCTCTTTATTTATTGACGTAAAGAGGGCCAGTGCGGGGCGCATCGGTTTGATTTAAATCGACAATCGAATGCGTTCGAATGGACGAGTCGATTGTAGGTCGATCGTAAACTACATTAGTATGTCGGGTACTGTGAGAATGTGAGGGAACTGACTAGTAGTCCTACATAGTAAGTGACGTTTTTGTATGTAAATCTATTTTTAGTTCGGTCTCTGTTGGATTATATTTTTGTTTTTTTTTCGTAGATTTGTATTGAAATTAAATTAGTTAGTAAAATAATAATAAAATTTCTTTATTCAGGTAACTTACAGAACCCATTTTACATTAAAATAAACATCAGAATAATACAAATAAAAATAATATCAGATAAATACCGTTAGTGAAAGTAAATTCTTACTTAATACGGTCTGACGCCTATCGAGAAATAGGTATAGCATTTTTCTTGAAATAGAAACAAACTTGCGTTTTCAAACTGTCTGACAATCGCAGTGTTGTTTTCAAACACCAATCAATTATTAAAACCTAAGCCATAGTAGACCTTAGACATGCCACGGTGAAATGCCTACCTTGAAGTCCCGAAAATCTGCCTTGAGCAGAACATAGCAAAAATATGTCGTATTAAGGCTAGTCTGCATTTGATTTCGGCCCAGTGGCTAAGACCTCGCCTCTCGTGCTTGTGGTCGTGGGTTCGAATCCGGGCAAGTAACAATGTGACTTTTTCAATTCATATGAACTCTCCAAGAATATTCAGGGCATTGCTGACAACGGTGAAGGAAAACATCGTGAGAAACCTGGACTTATAGTGAGTTTATTATATGATTGTGCTCCAATTGGTGTAATTGCTGACAGGTGTTCCAGTGCGAGGATAAGCTTATAAATAACTAATAACTAAACTAATCACTATTAGTTGTGTCCCAGTATTCGTTATCTTCTGGTCCCACACAAAAGGGTTTCGCTTCTTATCTTTGATTTATAACTGCGACATATCCAATGCTTTCACCAACACAATTACTCTAAAAAAAAACTGCTTTCTTGTCCTTCTTTTTCGTTGTCTTCATTACTGAAGGTCGTGCCTGTCTTAAGCTGAAGGAAGTCTTAATAAATCTTTCACGTAGTTATTGACGAGTTGCTTCCAAGCCACTCTGTCTTGGCTCTTCTCAGGGCAGTGGTCACCGTGAGTCCCATAATCGCCCTGATCTGGTCTGACCACCGAGTCAGTGAGGACGCTCACGTTGCCTTTTACCATCCACTTTTCCTACAACAACCAGTTTTCCAGGTTATCTGGCTGTCTCCGGGTGATGAGACTAAAGTTGTTTAGGACTCTTTGGTAGCAGATCGTGGAGAGTCTGGTTTTGATGTTCAATCGGTCGAGAATGAACTTATTTGTGCATTTTGCCTGCTTGACTTTTTCTAGACTTGACTAATAAACCTACACCAATTATCTCCTAGCTCTGGATACTTTTAATTGCCGCCCACATTTAACGACCCCCACCATCACCTATGGTAAGTACGTACAATGCCACACATTAACACAAGATTACCATATCAATAAGCGCACGGAAGCCCTGACGTGGTGCAGATCGATTTATTTATGAATCGCATTCACACATTCCTGTCTAACGTGTATGGTGATTGTAAGGATGCTGGTTGATTTACGCGAGCACGGTAGCGTGTTCGTTTTAGTTTCGAGCTTTTGGTGTTGGTTCGAGAATCGAAAAATGAGGTCTGTTGTGATTATTTTTGGGTAGTTGGTGGTTTTGTGGCTGCTACTAAAAATAATAATAATAAATAAATAAATAATAAAATGTTTATTGGTGCAAAAAAGGATACATTACAGTTTACGTACAGCTAAATTGTAAGAATTATTCCATTGTAACATTTTGAGTAATGAACCCTGCCTCTCAAACTAGGGCATCCTGTAACTTGAGAGACAGTAATCTACCGATTACGTTCGAGTTAAGGAGGGGCATAAGATAATTTGCCATTGAAAACGATGTGTAAGGATTGAGTGTCCAGGTCCTAACCGTAAATTGACAAACTATTGCTATCAAGACTAAGTAAAAAATTAGAAAAATTGTGAAATTAATTTAAAAATGGATAAATAAAAAGACAAAAAGTTATATATAGGAAATCAAAGTACGTGCTATATCTAAAACCAATACTTAATACAATTCAATATGCCTCTCACAAATACAATAAATTAATGTACAAAGCTTTTACAAGGGTTTAAATGGGTTATTCAATCTTTAAATATGTATTGACTGACTTTTTTTTTAGCTTGTTGAAATGCTCATGTACGCTACCACGGGAAGATAGCGCAGTTATGTGGGACTCGAACCCACTAAAAATCCACGGTGTACTCCTGTGCCGCAGCGGCTGTCTGTCCCCGGATCCTCCTCTGGGGTGTACCCCCATAACCGGAGCACCAGAACACATTGTACGCCGTGACCGCCCAAGGGACCAAACCAGCAATTGGGTACCAGACGACCCAGTGTATGACACCTTTGGTCCTCCTGTGACGGGTCAGGTCAGTGGCCCCGCCACCTACCACTTTTCCGCCTCAGGCGATAGGGACCTCCCATGCGGCCCCACCGCGTCCGCCATCAGACGGTGGTGACCCCGTCCAGGCCGTAGCGAGCGGCGCACCGTAATACCGGCACTCCTCTCCCGAACTCTCAGCCGCGAAATTGTATGGGACCTGGACCGTTCCATACGACATCGCGGCCTCAGTTGCAATATCGCCTCTTTTACCAAGCTGCACCACAACCTTCTTGTTGGCCGCTACGTGATCGGCTTAATCGGCAAAAGCCCTGACGAGCCCTGACGACGAGGGGGTCTCTTCGCTTCACCGTGGGTGACCAAGCCACGGCTACTGAGCCCCCCCGCCTCGACAATGCAGCAATCCATCGGAGGGATGTATAGATTGACTGACATTGCGTTCTGGCAAGGTGGCTTTGTTTATAAATTTTATTTGTTCGTCATTATTTAGTAATAGTTGTCTAATAAAATTGTTAAACAACCAAAAAAAAAAAAGTACGATACAGTTTACAAAAGCCTCTAGACCTACAAAAAATCATTAATTTTGCTTACAACAAGCTCGCATAATTCAACTCCGCCCATAACAGTTTGGAGAAGCAACCCTACACTGCATTCGGTGGTAGTAATTAATAAGAATCATTGATACGATGGAAAATTTCCTATTTTATTTTAGTTTTCAAAGATCAAGAAATACTTTAAAACGTTGTCATTTCTCATTATAAAAGAAGTATTCGCAAAAATCTCTACAAATACATCAATTCTTATCCACAAAAGCTCGCGTAAATCAGCACCGTCCCTAACAGTTTGGAGAAGCAACTCAACACTGCACTCGGTGCTGGTACGTTTGAAATATGCCCTTATTTACATGCACAGTGCTCGAGGTGGCGAGAGTTATGCATTTGACCTCCTGACTGCTGGTCGCCAGTTTATGCGGGTTTTGCACCGGCAGAATTGTCTGAGAAACGTTTTTGAGATGTTTTCTGTGAGTCTCTGACCCAAATCGAAAGAATAGGTGCAAATATTTGTAATGGCAAGTTCTGTGTTCGTTCGATTGTGTTTTGTTTTTTTTTTGTTTGGGTTCAAAATTGGTAGTACTTTTGCGGGCACTGTTATAAATATTCGACATAACTATAAGATAAACCTGACTTTAATGTAGCTTTTAGATTTCCTGATAATAAAATAAACTGTAAAATAGCGTGCCATAATGCGAATGGGAGATAGCAGCCTTGAAAAGCTGATCATTGTTGGCAATACCGAAGGAAAGAGAGCACGAGGCCAACACGATGCTCTAACCGAGTAAAAGAAGCTACGACCCCAAGCAAATTCCAGCAGGTGGTGATCACGCCACAATTGCGGCGATAAAGCACCTCTTTGAGGAATGGCTTTCGAAGCACCACGGCGTCCTTACCTACCACCTGATGCAGGTCGTCACCGGACACGGCTGTTTCGGGAGGTTCCTGTTCAGGATAAGGCGGGAGGAAACGCCCGGGTGTTACCATTGTGTGGTTCGCCTGGAGGACACGGTAGAGCATACGGTGGAGGTCTGCCCCGCTTGGGCGGAGCAATGCCGTGTCCTCGTGGAGGCGAGCGGCGGTGGCAACCTCTTGCGTCCGGCCCTGGTTCAGGCCATGGTACGAGGCGAGAGGGAATGGGAAGCTGTCGCCTCCTTCTGCGAAGCAGTAATGCGCGCGAAGGAGGAGGCGGTGGAACCGTCAAGCCACCGCAGGAGACGCCTAGGGCGTAGGGAGCCACAAGACGATTCCCGGCCACCGTAGGCGCGGGCTTGCTAGCCTCGTCGTCCGATAAGGACCAGGCCCAAATCAATGGCACGTAGTGTCCCACGCGCGCCCCAAATAGATGTCAGCAAAAACTGATGGGGTCCGCTAGGGCCGATACCATTGCAGTCTGGGTCGCCGATAAATTTAAAAGAAAGTTATCGCGGCCCTGATACAAGCAACTGAAGGAACACGGGTGCGTTTTAGCCAGTGAAAGTCTGAAACGGTCCCCCGCTCACCCAGAGCGGTAGAAGTCACTCGATGACTTCCCGACCTAAGGTCAAGGGACCACGGTCCTCAGTAATGAGGGAATGACTGAAGAAGAAAAATCATATTAATGTTTGTGAGAATTTGCTGGATGCGTGAAGATAATAAGTTAATTTTAAGACCACGCTATTGCATAAGGTATACCTACCTGTAATGATAGTTGTAAGGGAGATTTTAATAATAAATAAATAAATAAGATCAGGTCCGCTCGCCCACATCGACCGGACCTGATCTTCTCGCATCCAGCAAATACTAGCTCTTCTATTTGCAGCAGTGGACTACTTTCAGATGAAAGAATATTAAATTATAAAAAAAATGAATAATTTTGTTAATGATGAGGTCGTCTGCAATGATGAGTCTTCATATCAATTTATAGAATTGGGTTATGTAGCCAAACAGAACAGCTGCTCAGCTTGTATCAAGCGCAAGTTCGATCATGCATGGAGTACTTAACTGTTCTCATCTCTGGGACGGATCCGCCAAATACCAGCTTGATGCACTAGAGTCGATCGAAAAGCGGGCCAAAAGGCTCATCGGCGATGAGGCACTGGTTAAGTCAAAGCTCCAGAGCCTTGAACATCGTCGCCGAGTTGCCAGCTTGTCGGTCTTTTATCGGTTGCATTTCGGGGAGTGTGCGATGGAATTGCATGATCTAATTCCACCAAGCCCGTTTCATCATCGGACTACAAGACGTACGGCGATGCGCCATCGCTACATGGTAGACATACCACCCATACGCACTAAACGTTTTGGAAATACTTTCATTATGCGTACAGCTAATGAGTGGAATTCCCTGCCGGAGTCTGTGTTTCCCGATAGCTACAATCTAGGAGTCTTTAAGTCAAGAGTGAATAGGTTACTTCTAGGCAAGCGTGCTTCACCGTCGACCACATCATCGCTTACCATCAGGTGAGATAGTGGTCAAGCGCGGGCCTATAATATATAAAAAAAAAAAAAAAAAAAAAAAAGTTTCCAATAATAATAATCGATAACCAGTGTAGACAGATGTTGTTCAACCCGTAAATTTTTAAGCCCTCGGGACACGGCAAAACTTTATCCAAATAATCACTGAAAGAAAATCATAATTGCTTACAAACCGGGCTAGTATTTAATACAAGGATAAAAGCATAAAGTAATTCGCGAGATGCGTGATACCACTCCACGGGAACGGCATTAGCCTTGATTGTTACCATCATCAGTGCGGCGGGTTTTAGGAGCCCGTACGTAAAGGTCATTAGGGTCTGATGAAATACTTTTTCTTTTCTGGAACTTTGGTTTGAAGTGGATGGTTTGACGTTTCACGAAGTTATGTTCTGATCCAGGAAGTGATACTGCTGGAATTGTTTATGACATGGGAATGTGTCGGTAGTAATTTTTACTGTTAATGTTAAGTTAAGATATATTATAAGTTGAAATGTAAAATTAGGTTTGGTTACGATGGGGCTGGCATGCGTTAAAAGGATAAATGTCACAAAAAATAAGTAAAAAAATATGCCTGGATGAGTTTTTAAAATGAGCATCTATAGTTGCCGTCTAAAAATCGATTGAGAGTGAGATCAGTGTGGAAATTTTTGTCCAGGCTGATAATGTTGACGCAGGATGTTGACTCTTATTAACTTCATTGTTTACTAGCATCTGACAGCGGCTTCACCCGCGTGAAAAATGTTTTATTATCCCAAGGGAACATTATACCGGCAGAAAATGTAGCCTTTGTGCTATTCCAGACTATAATCTATACCTTTGCCAAATTTCATCCAAATTCGTTCAGCCGTTCTGGCGTGTTTGAGTAACAAAGATACATCCATCCATTCAACTTTTAGTATTTATAACATTAGTAAGATTCGTACAATATCTCCTCTGGTTCCTCAAAATTAAGCATTTGTTACTTAACTCAATGAGGAAATTTCACTTGATATGTAGTTAAAAAACTTAACCAAAATTACACTATATTAGCTGCTCTACTAGAGTGAGAATTCGAAGAAATGAAACAAGTAACATAACCCAAAATGAATCTCGCTCAAAATTATATAACGAACCCGTACCCATAAAAACAGCTCCAATCCGTCTGCAATTTTTAACATAATTTCCAACCATAACGGTTATTGCACCCGAAAACATAACGAGCATGTAAAATATTGTGTGGTATCCATCTGTATGATATATGAGCAATATTAACCGAGCTACAAAATGTTACAGGGCGTACTTGTAAACGTTAAGAATTAAGTAATGCACTTGTTTTCAAGAAATAATGTTTGAGCATCAGTCTTCGAGCTGGAGAACATTTGGGTCGAATTTTGAGCGAGAGAAAGCGGTATTTGTGAGGGTTTTTAAAATACCTTTGGTATGTCTAATTTGTGCGGAATAAAACTAATCTACTGAATATTGTACTCAAACATGAAGTTTTGGAGATATTTAATAGGTGTTGGGTGTTTTAGTATCATGTTGGGTATTGTAGTATTTAGTAATGCAACATCAACATTAAAAATGTTCATTATGATATCCATGGCACGCCCCTTCCAACTGTAACACTGGTTCAATACATCCTTTAGTTGGAATCAAATATAATAGCTCACAATGTTAGGACCCATTAATATTAATGCAATTTTTTTTTTCGTGGTGCTAGGCAACTGGGCTTATCTCAGTTGTAAACGACCTTTTGTGCCTTGACCTTGTTCGTTTTGTTCTCTCTTCTGCTTAATATGGAGGGAAGTGGAAATTTGAATCCTTCCTACTCCTCCGTTATTATTTTCTGATTAATTTCTTTGTGGAATCCAAGAGAAAAAGTTAAATTTATTCTCCGGGACTTCGTGGAGCTTCATTGCCTCGGCGCTTTTCTGGTGGTCGCCACTGTTGATTCTGGCTTTCAGGAGTTGCAGTGATTTGGGAATAGTGTGGTGGGATTGGTCCAATACACACGTGGATCAACTTGTCCGCCGGTTTATTTAATCTTCCTTGGCACCAAGGCTACCAGCACCTCATCAGCACCCAACACAACTACACTTCTGCACATTGGTCCTTTGCCGAGAACAGCGTTGCTGCGGAAGAAGCGGGCTAGAGGTTTGCCAGGTTTTTTTCTCGGCCATACACGTTACGTTGGCAATGCAAGCGGGCTCTGCAATATTTGGCTTGGTTGTCGCAACAAAATCGCATCAGGAAGTAATCTTGGAAATGAAGGTCAAAGTATTATGAGATTTTAGTGTAACCTATAGAAATATGTACTGATTGCCTTTCCCGGTGTTCGTAACAGCTACTACTGAGTTTGATATCCTGGGTTGGTAATGGTTAGGTACATTTTACTATTTTAATTTTTCAGTGGCAGCCCAGATTCTGGATTCGTGCTCGCCTAAGCGAAATATAATCCAAATTACATTGAACAATGTGCAAATTGGGCTTAATGTGTGACACCTGCAAAACATGCTAAGTTAAAAAAGAAGGCGCCAGTTGTTTGATTTTGAAAATACTTTGGTCTGCTGTTAGCGTACTCGTTCAAAACGCGGCAAATTACATATAAGTAAAGGTTTTAGAATCAACACTCTTGAAAAAGTTGCTAAATTGTCTAAAACCACATTTTTGTAAATCTCAAGTTATTGTCAACTTGCATATATGGCTACGTTGCGCAGAAACTCGTGAAGAACAACAAAATTAAATTTGAAAACCCTTAATGTTAATTTCTTGCAAAGTACTGCAAACATGTCTACGTTCAATTTAAAAATACAAAATAAAGAATTAGGTACTACCATATTGTCATTTGATTCATTTAAAACAAAACAAAGAGCACGAATAGTTGTATGTAGTAAAATATATATTTAGATTTCGTAGTTTAAAGGTTTTTAAACATTGCGCACTTTGAATTTAAAATATTACTCTATTGATACATTTCCGCTTAAACATTCATAAGGCATACAATACACTGTGTTATTTAAATCAATCAACTTATACTCGTATCTATGTTTGTTAAAAAAATAAAAAATGATTTTCCTAAAACGACTAATAATAATCGTATCCGTAAGAAAGATTCATTCGTAATATTTTTTTGTTCCAGATCGATTTTATTATCTTACTTAACATACAGAAAATCATTCCAAAGAAAATAGTTTGACATTTCTAAATCAATCTTGTATGAATATGCCGATTTAAATGCTAAGCTAATTTAATTTCCACACTTAGGAACGAGGAAAGGCATTAATCTTAAATGTATGTCCATAGGTGTGAATTGATTTGATTGTATTTGAAAGGTTTGAAGTGAATGGTTTAAGTGAATTGGATTCTATCAATCTGTTTTGGATTACTTTGAATAGTTTAGTCTGTGATGGGGGACTATTAGTTTGTAGACAGTTAGGTTAAATGTTGATAGGTCAATGGGTATTTCATAAAGTTTATTTAAAATTGAATACTCTACTTATGCCAAAGTACTTAATATAATTTAATCCCTTTATTTATCATGTTAAGAATATAATTTTGCCTTTCATAGGTAACTGTGCTTAAATTCTCTAATGCTTCCTAACTTAGGTGGAGCGATGATTTTCGCTCGATCACTGGTAGCAGCTAGATAGAAGTTGCCGAGCATCGAGGTGTATGGCCTGCGATGGCTTTAACACTACTTTGCTGATAAACTGCTGCTGCTGTTTTGCTGCTTTTTGCCAATAGTTATTTACCGTTTGCCGCTAATCTAAGTTTGCATCGCGTACTCTCAAAAACATTGCAATCTGTCATTCCAGTATCTGAAACAAAAATGATAGCAAAATGAATGTGACAAATTGTCAAACGCGCGTAAGTTGCTGTGATTGGTTGAATAAATTTGAAACAGACAATTATATGACTCGTCAATGCCAAAAACCGGGGGATTGACAATAACAGGTTTTCCATATTCCGTACATCTGATTTCTTTAGGTATACAAGAAAAGAAGAGAATGATATAGTATAATCCAAGTTCTCATGACAAGAAGTCCAATCCTGGTCTCCGTCTTAAGATGCCCTTCTTTCATTAACACTTTAACACAACTACATTTGCTTGATTACAGAACCTAGAATGTCTGCTCACCTCGTGAACTGTATCTATCGTCATTATTAATGTATCCCCAGATATTGGATACATTTTAGTTTATATCACTTACACTTATAAACACTAAAGCAAGCTATAGACAATAATAGCTTTTTTCCTATCGACATTATTTGACAGCGAATCTATGCACAAATTGCAGGGGCTGATGACATAATTATCTGTTGCACTCTGGTGATATTCGCCATTTTTTGGCTGGAGTAACGCACACAAAAACCTTAGATATTAAAACAAAACAAAAAAATAGGGAGGGCGCTGACTCCTGTCATACAGGTCCGTATAGTTCGCGAGTCAGAGGCGTCAAAAATTGCTTTTAACAACTATTTCAATAAAGATTAATTTATTAATTCCACAATTAAAACTTTTAATCTCAATTTGCATACTAACTAGTATCTAGCTCTTGTCTTAAGATGCATTTCTTTCTTTAACACACCTACATTTGATTGATTACAGGACCTGGCTGTCTGCTCACCCCGCGAACTGTATCTGTCATCATTTATTTTTGTCTGATGCACATTTTGTTGGGATACTGAGTTTTGTATCTGGCGATGCTTGTGGAGAAATTGAGAATATAGACTTAATAATTTTCATTGAAATGTTTTTTAAGACCCAAACAAATAGGGAAACTAAACAAATACAACCAACTTGGCGCAGGGGTTGAGTGATTGACTGCTGCGCTGCGTGTCGCGGGTTCGATTCCCGCACGGAACAAATATTTGTATGATCTACAGATAGTTGTTCCGGCTCTGGGTGTTGTGTATGTCAGTTTATATGTTTGTAAACGCTCCTACGATACAGGAAGAAATTCCTAGTGTGGGGCAAAGTTTTTATTTTGAAATTTGTATTTTTCCCTACTCCTTCAATATTCTTTTCTGATTAATTTCTTTGCGGAATCCAAGACAGTTAAATTCATTCTCCGGGACTTCGTGGAGCTTCATTGCCTCGGCACTTTTCTGGTGGGTGCTACTGTTGATCCTGGCTTTCAGGAGTTGCAGTGGTTTGGGAATAGTGCGGTAGGATTGGTCCAATACACACGTGGATCAACTTGTCCGCCGGTTTATTTAATCTTCCTTGGCACCAAGGCTACCAGCACCTCATCAGCACCCAACAAAACTACACCTCTGCACATTGGTCCTTCGCCGAGAACAGCGTTGTTGCGGAAGAAGCGGGCTAGAGGTTTGCCAAGTTTTTTTCTCATGCACGTTACGTTGGCAATGCAAGTAGGCTCTGAAATGTTTGGCTGGGTTGTCGCAACATAATCACATCAGGAGGTAATCTTGGAAATGATGGTTTAAGTTTATGAGATTTTAGTGTAACCTATAGAAATATGTACTGATTGCTTTTCCCTGTGTTCGTAACAGCTACTACTGAGTTTGATATCCTGGGTTGGTAATGGTTAGGTACTTTTTACTATTTGAATTTTTCAGGGGCAACCCAGATTCTGGAATCGTGCTCGCCTAAGCGAAATATAATCGAAATTATATGGAACAATGTGCAAATCGGGCTTAATGTGTGACACCTGCAAAACATGCTAAGTTGTTCCGGCTCTGGGTGTTGTGTATGTCAGTTTATATGTTTGTAAACGCTCCTACGATACAGGAAGAAATTCCTAGTGTGGGGCAAAGTTTTTATTTTGAAATTTGTATTTTTCCCTACTCCTTCAATATTCTTTTCTGATTAATTTCTTTGCGGAATCCAAGACAGTTAAATTCATTCTCCGGGACTTCGTGGAGCTTCATTGCCTCGGCACTTTTCTGGTGGGTGCTACTGTTGATCCTGGCTTTCAGGAGTTGCAGTGGTTTGGGAATAGTGCGGTAGGATTGGTCCAATACACACGTGGATCAACTTGTCCGCCGGTTTATTTAATCTTCCTTGGCACCAAGGCTACCAGCACCTCATCAGCACCCAACAAAACTACACCTCTGCACATTGGTCCTTCGCCGAGAACAGCGTTGTTGCGGAAGAAGCGGGCTAGAGGTTTGCCAAGTTTTTTTCTCATGCACGTTACGTTGGCAATGCAAGTAGGCTCTGAAATGTTTGGCTGGGTTGTCGCAACATAATCACATCAGGAGGTAATCTTGGAAATGATGGTTTAAGTTTATGAGATTTTAGTGTAACCTATAGAAATATGTACTGATTGCTTTTCCCTGTGTTCGTAACAGCTACTACTGAGTTTGATATCCTGGGTTGGTAATGGTTAGGTACTTTTTACTATTTGAATTTTTCAGGGGCAACCCAGATTCTGGAATCGTGCTCGCCTAAGCGAAATATAATCGAAATTATATGGAACAATGTGCAAATCGGGCTTAATGTGTGACACCTGCAAAACATGCTAAGTTAAAAAAGAAGGCGCCAGTTGTTTGATTTTTAAAATACTTTCGTCTGCTGTTAGCGTACTCGTTCAAAACGCGGCAAATTACATATAAGTACAGGTTTTAGAATCAACACTCTTGAAAAAGTTGTTAAATTGTCTGAAAACACATTTTTGTAAATCTCAAGTTATTGTCAACTTGCAAATATGGCTACGTTGCGCAGAAACTCGTGCAAGAACAACAAAATTAAATTTGAAAACCCTTAATGTTAATTTCTTGCAAAGTACTGCAAACATGTCTATGTTCAATTTAAAATACAAAATAAAGAATTAGGTACTACCATATCGTCATACGAAGCATTTAAAAAAAAAAGAGCACGAATAGTTGTATGTAGTAAAATATATATTTAGATTTCGTAGTTTAAAGGTTTTTAAAAATTGCGCACTTTGAATTTAAAATATTACTCTATTGATACATTTCCGCTTAAACATTCATATGGCATACAATACACTGTGTTATTTAAATCAATCAGCTTATACTCGTATCTATGTTTGTTAAAAAAATAAAAAACGATTTTCCTAAAACGACTAATAATAATCGTATCCGTAAGAAAGATTCATTCGTAATATTTTTTTGTTCGTCGATCGATTTTATTATCTTACTTAACATACAGAAAACCGTTCCAAAGAAAATAGTTCGATATTTCTAAATCAATCTTATATGAATATGTCGATTTAAATGATAAGCTAATTCAATATCCACACTTAGGAACGAGGAAAGGCATTAATCTTAAATGTATCCAAAGGTGTGAATTGATTTGATTGTATTTGAAAGATTTGAAGTGAATGGTTTAAGTGAATTGGATTCTATCAATCTGTGTTGGATTAGTTTGAATAGTTTAGTCTGTGATGTGGGCACATTAGTTTGTAGACAGTTAGGTAAAGTGTTGATAGGTCAATGGGTATTTCATAAAGTTTATTTAAAAATGAATACTCTACTTATGCCAATATACTTAATATAATTTAATCCCTTTATTTATTATGTTAAGAATATAATTTTGTGTTGAGAAGATATAATTTTTTGAAATGTTCGGGTCTTTCATAGGTTCAACTGTGCTTAAATTCTCTAATTCTTCATAACTTAGGTGGAGCGATGATTGTCGCACGATCGCTGGTAGCAGCTAGATGAAAGTTCTCGAGCATCGAGGGGTATGGCCTGCGATGGCTTTACGACTGCTTTGCTGATAAACTGCTGCTGCTGTTTTGCTGCTTTTTGCCAATAGTTGCTTATTTACCGTTTGCCGCTAATCTAAGTTTGCATCGCGTACTCTCAAAAACATTGCTAAATGTCATTCCAGTATCTGAAACAAAAATGAATGTGACAAATCGTCAAACGCGCGTAAGTTGCTGTGATTGGTTGAATAAATTTGTAACAGACAATTATATGGCTCATCAATGCCTGAAACCCGGGGTACAGACAAATACAGGTTTTCCATTTTCTGATTTCTTTAGGTATACAATAGAATTAGTGAACAATATAGTTTAATCCATGTTCACACACCAAGAACTCCAACCCAAGTCTCCGTCTTAAGAAGATTTAATTAACACTTAAACACACCTTCATTGATTACAGAATCTGGCTGTCTGCTCACCCCGTGAACTGTATCTGTCGTTATTATTAATGTATCCCCAAATATTGCACACATTTTAGTTTATATCACTAACACTTATAAACACTAAAGCAAGCTATAGACAATCTTGGATTTTTCTATTTACTGCATCGACATTATTTGACACCGAATCTACGCAAAAATTGCAGGGGCTGTGATGATCTAATTATGTGTTGCACTCTGGTGATATTAGCCATTTTCTGGCTGGAGTAACGCACACAAAAACCTTAGATATTAAAACAAAACCAAATAGGGAGGGCGCTGACTCCTGTCATGCAGGTCCGTATAGTTCGGGAGTCAGAGGCTTCAAAAATTGCTGTAAACAACTATATTTTTTTAAGATTAATTTCTTAATGCCACAATTATAAAGTTTAATCTTAATTTGCATGCTAAGTAAACTAGTTCTTGTCTTAAGATGCACTTCTTTCATTAACACTTTAACACACCTACATTTGATTGATTACAGGACCTGGCTGTCTGTTCACCCCGCGAACTGTATCTGTCGTTAATATTAATGTCGGCTGATTCAATTTGCACAGCTTTTTGCATTAACTCGAGTATAATGCGCGTTCTCATGAGAATGTAATCATTTATTTTTGTTTGATGCACATTTTGTTGGGATACTGAGTTTTGTTACTGGCGATGCTTGTTGCGAAATTGAGAATATTGACTTAATAATTTTCAGTGAAATGTTTTTTAAGACCCAAGCAAATAGGGAAACTAAAAAATACAACTGACTCCCAAAAACAACACTACAAAGTGAAATATAACTTCAATTTCGGAAGTCCTGTTTTTATTTCTTCTTATTTTGACGCAGACTTCGAATATTGAAGTTATTTTTCACTTTGTAGTGTTTTTTTTGGAAGTCGACAGATTTTTTCTAAAAAAGTTTTTATATCACTTTTTAGTACCGGTACATAATGAGCAAGTTCTATAATGCACAAAGTTATGCCATATTAGATTACCGGAGTAACATAAAATTTGAACAAAACCGGTGAAATGAGGGTGTACTACGGTGAACTGTAGAAATCTGCGTACCCGTTTACAGCGTGAGGTTATGTTATGAAATGGCGTAAACAATAAACAGACATGCGATTGCATTGACATGAGTTCTGTCCACCAGGTGTTGGAATAAGTTTAGTTCTCGACGTATCTACAAATTACCCAAAGTTTAATTAGTCTGGCATTGTTTTGGTGCTTTTAAAATAATTCGGTAGCCTTATCCTAAGCTTAACGACAAAAGGCAAACATCATTGTGATAATTATCTTCTTGAGCATAAGTTTAAGAGCGGCGAAAAAGGAAGATGATAGAAAAATAATCCGACAAAACACACATTCCTGGGAAAAATTTGACGCAATAATTACAGCTAGGTATCCAAGTATCTGTTAGTCCGTTTGCTTAAGCCGCTTATCTTAGACAATGCAGCGATCCGAAAAAGCACAGTAAAGCAAAAATACATAAAATATATGGACTTATAGACAGACATCTTCATAAAATCCTATACAACACAAACAAATTACATAACGATAATAATTGATTACCGGTTATTACGCTCCAGTCTGGCCTCTGACTCTATTAGATCAGTCTTCTAGAAATGAACTACATTGCTCTAATATTATTATCTACTGGATACCTGAGGCTTCGCTGTAATCAATAGTGGTTTTGACGTGGGTTTGGTTGTGTGAGCTTTGGAATTAATATTTTATTTTGTTTACGTCCGCTACACCTTTAAGACGGTACCCTGGCCAAAAAATCGGCATGAGATATGAACATTCCTATTGGTCTAGCGGCACTGGTGGCGCATGAATTACAGTAGTGAATACGCCCAGATTTTAGAATAAAATCTTTATAAAATCGAATTTTGATATTTTGAAAAAAAAAAATCTACAAAAATGTTCGTTATTAAATTGTCTATCCATTAGTGTTAGTACAAAAAATAATTAATGAATACTTTACGAGGAGATAATATCAATAATTTTTTCTCATTTTTTTTTTTTGGAAGGAGGTTCGTGAAATATATAAAACATTTAAAAAAAAACTAAATATACCATTTTAGAATCAATATTATGTAGAAATTTAATGTATTTTTATTAATTGATATTTCTTTTTAAATAACGAGTAGATAGCTCCTAAAAACAGCACAAAAAACGGCTTGCGCGGCGTTTTGCTCGGGGTACCGCCTTAATGGGCTGATTTTTTCAATAGTCAACATATTTTTCAAGAATGTAAATGTAAGGTTTTGGCATATTTTATTTAAATATATGTAACTGTCAAAACGTACATTCACATTTTATAAACAAATTTCTATACTTCAAAGACTTTCCACATGCCTTATATAGACAGTCCCACTCAGAATAAAAGTCAAGTCAAAAAAAAACCGGCTAAGTGCGAGTTGGACTCCCGCACGAAGGGTTCCGTACCATAATCGCAAAAAATGGCAAAAAAATCACGTTTGTTGTATGGGAGCCCCACTTAAACATTTATTTTATTCTGTGTATATTATTTGTTGTTATAGCGGCAACAGAAATAAATCATCTGTGAAAAATTTCAACTGTCTAGCTATCACGGTTCATGAGATACAGCCTGGTGACAGACAGACAGACAGACGGACCGTGGAGTCTTAGTAATAGGGTCCCGTTTTTACCCTTTGGGTACGGAACCCTAAAAAAAGTGAATTTAAAAAATCATAAAACCCGATTGCATAAGTAGCGAACTAAAAATACGTAAACAAGAAGAAAATAATGCTGTACAGTTGGAGGATACATAAGCGCGAGCTGGCCAAAACCAGATGTATGCTCCAACTGCAAATCATGATTTTCAATCCGTTTTCTGTATTCCAAATATAATGTAGCCAGTGACACTCGCAAGGTTAAGATGAATTGATTGACGTAAGAATCATCAAAATCGGCCAACGCGATTGGTCTCTAGAACACCACAAAGGAACAAAAATACATACATACATAGACTGATAAACATATTACCCTCCTTCGGCAGTCCGGTATATAGACCATTTTGCCGAAATGGAAAATTATGAGAGGCGAAATGAAAAATTTTATGTTTGTGTATAATTAGCCTTTTCAGTAATATGAAGAAGAAAAGATAATTCCAGAAAAATCATTTCTATGATATGAGATGTTTAATTTGGTGCTCCTGCAAATATTAATTCAGCAGGTGAAGAAGTAAGCCATCAAAAATTTATGACCTGTTCCCAGTCAAAGAGACGAGGCTCGTGTTCCTACAGTGGGATCGCTGCAGGTTTAATTCTTTATTGTACACCAAAAACAATATTCAATACAATGTGATAATAAAGTACATGTACAAAGGCGAGCTTAACTCAATGTTGAGTTCTCTTACAGCAAACCCTAGAGAGTGACAGAGAATGATGACAAAAGAGGGTAGGATCCAGTGTACAATTTTGAAATAACATAATTATAATCATAAAAATAAACATAAATAAATATATATATATCTACTAACATTGCGTTGAAAGGAAATGCTCTTTAATTTACCTCTTGAAAACATCGAGAGAAGGGCTATCGCGTAGGGAGTGTGGGAGAGAATTCCAGAGGCGCACTGCAGTTACAGAGAAGGAGCCATCATAACGGCTAGAAGTGTGACGCGGAGTACGAAGTAGAAGCGAAGTGGCCGTGCGACAAGGTTTGTCCCTCGGGATGAGGTTTAACCTTGTACCTTAAATGCATCAACATCGTTACTTAAGTTTTAATAATGACAAAATTACGAGCGAATACCAAACTTATTCCAAACAAATCTACAATGTAAAACTCGTTCAATCTCCCATCTGCACCTACCGACAACTACATCTCAATAACCCAATAATGATTGAATGTCTAAAAGAGCCACAAAAACTGTACCAAAGGCACCGCAGAATGCACAGTCACGCTTCTTAACTGATTTAATTACGACGGTCTTGATCTCTTTATAATATGGCGTCTCGTTGATGTGAGGAGACCTGTATTTTGTGGCTTCGGAAGGTATTCACTGGGATATGATGTGGATTATTATTTAAATATTGTACTAGCAAGGAAGCAATGACCAGATGAATGAATTTAAAGGTATACTTAACAAAGTAAATGGGGGAAAATGCAAAAGCACATGTTGAAACAGTAAGTAGACCACGCTGAGGGCTACCCCCTAGGGGTCGATTCTCGGCTCAGAACGTCACTGGGGGGACTACTAGAACAGGATCATGATAAAGTGATTCTACCATCCGATCGGAAAATACCTAAGTGGAGAATAACGGACAAAAAACTCATTTTAAATTAATTATTTAAATACGACTCAACATTGCGCGGTTTGGCTCGAACTAGGGTTGAGGCGTCGCAGCGAGGACGGCACATCCGTCCTCGCCACCGCGGCCCGCCGCGACGCCTACTTTTCTTGGATTATGCGGTTTGAAAGTGAAAACATAATAATAATAGTTAGATTTATGTGCTATCCCAATGTAAGCAAAAAGGCTTTCGTTAGAATAGTAGGCAATATCATTGAAAGTATAAAAAAGGAAGGGTCAATTATAATATCGATTTTATTAAAATTGTATCGTGCAAACTCTCTCAAAGGGACAGTACTTACAAGTTTGCGCTGTTTTCAAAGGGTTAAGAAGATTCCTAGAGATATACTATTATTATAATTTTAATATTTAAATTAAAGCCACACTTTAGATATTATCATTTAACAAAATTTATACAGTCCAAAGGGCTCTGATAGACGCATATTTTATAAGTGCTTGTCTGTTGTACGTCAAATAGCACTAGAAACTACACTTAATAATTCTAGACTAATCTAAAACACATGTTTTCGATTTTTTGTTTATAGGACATGCCGGTTTCCTCACGATGTTATCCAAAAATTCGAACACATGTGACATCTACCAATCCGAAATGGGCCCGTGAGGTGGATTATAGCCCACTCCCTCTATAAGAAGAGGCTTGAGTCCCAGCAGTGGGAACATTAAAAAATGGCTGTTGATTTTGTTGTGTTGTTGAATCTAAAACACTAGCATACCAATATATCATACCTTACAAAGTAAACAACTGAACCTGACATTTTCTGAATCAAGAAAATATTACCATATCGAGATCAGTAATGCCATTGCCTGCCGCATATATGTTGCATAATTTGTCAAAAAAAGTAAATTTGCCGACACTATTAGTCGCTTACCATGGTCTAGTAATTTCTGTCTTAAGATTTGGTATAATATTTAGGGTCACTGTAGTGAACGAGTAAGCATTTTCAGAGCTCAAAAGCGCTGTCTCAGAGCTATATTTGGTCTTAAAGTAACAGACAGTTGCGTACCTATAGTTAAGTCTCATAAATTATTAACATTCCCATGCCTTTATATCCTTGAATTAGCAAAAAAAATGTCTATTTGCAACTTTAATAGAAACTAGAAAACAAAGTACAGCTATGAGATCCCTATACCAGAATCTATAATGCACGGGCGCTTTTAAAACTAGCTTATTAAAAATAAATGTTATCTGTATGGCTCCTTGTAATCTTTAATAAAATACCTGATCAACTTAAAAAGTTACCGTTAAAAAGTTTAAAAAAGGTTTCACAGAATTACTTGTAGATAAATGTTATTATTCAGTGCAGGATTTCTTAAATGATAATTTTTTGTAATGTTCTTTTTATTAAGGCAGAATGTACATGTATCCTATTTTATAATGTAACAACTTATTTTTATGTACCTACGTTCTAAGCAAATAAAGACCTATTCTATTCATATTTTTTTTCTCGTGGCCTATTTATTGCCCCAGTTGTGTAAATGATCAATTTATTTGGATCACGTATATAACTAAATAGGAGTGAGAGAATTCTCACCTTTATTTTTTATTCGCGTCATAAATTCTTATAGTTAAGGTGAAGTTGATGAAGACATGGAAACCTGAGGTTCTACACAAAGTAATTTATCGGCAATAGAGTTTGTCCAAATTCCAAAATGTTTGGGATAGGCAACGTGGCATCTCACATTAGCGCTGGTCAAACCCATACTTTTAGAACCGTTATAACTGATAGATAGAATTTGACTTGGGTTATTAAAAATACTTACTTTAGCAAAATTCTCGAAGTCTAAGGTGCAATTAAAAAAAAAAATTGTAAAAAAATACTACCGACTTCCAAATGAAAAACTACAAAGTGAAAAATAACTTAACTTTTGGAAGTCGGTGTCTTTCGTAGGTACCATTTTTAATGCAATATGGACACCGACTTCCAAAAATTAAGTTATTTTTCACTTTGTAGTTTTTCATTTGGAAGTCGGTAGTATTTTTTTACATTTTTTTTTTTTTTTCTCTTTTTAGTTTTACCTACCTAATAGCAAGTTGTTTATTAAGGTTCTTATAACTCCAGAATATATTAACCGCATAACATGAAACTTGAACATAACCGGTGAAATGAGAGATCTGCGTACCCCTTTAGAGCGTACTGGCGTGATGTTATGTTTTGAAATGGTATAAACAACAAACAGACATGCGATTGCAGCAATCCCGAGAGTTTTGCCGTTATTTATTGAGGAGTTCTGTTGTGTATCGCCGAAGTTCTTCATCAGACCTTCACCGAATTAAAATGGGACCAATTTCGAAACATACTCTTTCAAACAAAAAAAGAATTTTCAAAATCGGTCCACAATTGACGGAGATATTGGTGATACAAAAAAAAAAAAACAAACAAAGTCGAACATAGAACCTCCTCCTTTTTGGTAAGTCGGTTAAAAATTATGCAAAATCAATCAAAATCAAAATCAAAATCAATTTTTTTTATTTCATATAGGCCTACATGGGCACTTATAAAACGTCGACAATGTGCACGGTTCGGGTTGGTCGTTTCCTATGGAGAAGAACCGGCAAGAAACTCCATGGTTACTCTTTTAAAAAAATGGTTTGGTTTTACAATATTTCCTTGTTACAGCATTAGTACTTAGATATGTGGGGACAACGTAGGCCCGACAATAAGTCGTAAGAAAACAAAAAAAAAAGATTACATATTATTTAAACAAAAGAAAATAAAACGAGTTAAAAAGTTAACAAGCATCTAGAAGGCCTACAATGTTCACACATTTACAAAATAATCGGTAAAGGAATCTATACAAAAGTAAAATAAAAAAAAAGACTAAATCTAACATGTGGCAAAAATATTGTTATCAGTGCTGTAACTATTCTTAGCAAAGGGCTATGAAGATGATTGAAAACCATTATAAAAAGAATAATCAAAAGAAAGAAAAAAAACAAAGAATTAATGAGATTGAGAATAGTTAGAGACAACCACATAGTTGTGCCGTTTATGAGTTACCAGGGAAGCCGCATGCGCAGAAGGAGCTAAAGCCAAATTTTTTATCTTCAACGTAGTCCTTAATTTTATAATATGCTTTTTTAACAAGGACACGTTTGATGTAGTTTTTGAACTTTCCATCGGTCAGTTCTATAACAGACTTTGGCAACTTGTTATAAAAGCGTATACTGTTTATATAAAAAGACTTGCTAGTTTTTGTTAATCTGAATTTGGGTATTACAATTTCGTGCTTACTGCGTGTATTTAAATTATGTAAGTCGCTTCTAGTTTTGAAAAGCCCTCGATTTTTGCGGACATACAAAATACATTCCAAAATATAGAGTGATGGTAGAGTCAGTATATCGATTTCTTTAAATTTTTCTCTAAGGGACTCGCGAGGACCCATTTTATAGATCGCGCGGATTGCCCTCTTTTGTAAGATGAAAATTGAGTCAACATCTGCTGCTGATCCCCACAGCAGAATGCCATAAGACATAATACTGTGGAAATAAGCATAATATACTAACCTAGCTGTGGCTACATCGGTTAACTGCCTTATTTTCCTTACTGCATATGCAGCTGAACTTAACCTACCCGAAAGAGTTCTAATGTGCGCGCCCCACTGCAGTTTTGAATCGATAGTAATCCCTAAGAATACAGTTTCAGCTATAACTTCAAGACTTTTGCCGTCAAGATTCAAATTCAGGTCTCGTTGTGGTACATTTGGTAAAGAGAACTTAAGACATTTAGTTTTTGTCGCATTCAGTAAAAGATTATTAGCTGCGAACCATTTTGTGAGAATAATAAGACTTTCGTTGACATGTAAGACATCCGTATCTTTCCTATCTATTTTAAAAATTAGCGAAGTATCATCAGCAAATAGAATTATATCCGATAATTTGGCCATCATAAAAGGGAGATCATTAATGTAAACAAGAAAAAGGAAAGGGCCGAGAATTGAACCTTGGGGCACGCCCATCTTGACTAGAGACCCGGAGGACGTCACCCCATTAACATTCACTTTTTGCTGTCTGTTTGATAAATATGAAAGCACAAGATCAGCAGCTTGTCCTCGAATTCCGTAGTGGTATAATTTACAGATCAGTGTGTTGTGGTCGACGCAGTCGAACGCTTTTGAGAGATCACAGAAAATGCCAATGGCATCCTGGGACTTCTCCCAAGATTCCAAAATGTGACTGATGAGTTTTACTCCCGCGTCCGTAGTCGACCTACCTTTCGTGAAACCAAACTGCTGACTATGCAGGATCCCATTTGAATTGAAGTGAGACAACATCTGATCTAGCATGATTTTTTCATAGATTTTACTCAATGCTGGAAGCACGGATATAGGTCTATAATTAGAGGGATCACTCTTACAACCTGATTTGAAAATTGGTACTACTTTGCTGTGTTTCATTAAGTCAGGAAACGTGCCGCTGTCCAAACATTGATTGAATATGCCTGTTAGGACAGGAGCAATTGAGTCAATAATATCTTCAAGAACCCTAACGGATATCCCCCATAAGTCTTCAGTATTTTTTATATTGAGACTTTTGAACACGTTTTTAATTGTATCAATACATATTGGTTTAAATTTAAAGGTCGGTATGTCTTTGGTAAAGTTTTCTTTAAGAAGAGCTTCAGCTAATTTAGATGAGGAGGGAAGAGACTTCGTAACCTCTAACGGAATGTTGGTAAAGAACTTTTCTAATGTCTCAGCGACTTCTTGCTTATCAGAAATGGTTTGATTATTTATTTTCAAAGACAACTCATTCTGCTCAACTCAATCTTGCTATGGTTTCCGAAATTAAGTATTTAAAGTGTTTTTCAAGAAGGGGCGGGTATATTTTGAAATGAAATAAAACAAGCTGTGTATGAGGTATTAACAAAATTCTTTTTTTATTTCAAAGGCCCACTTTTGCCATTAAGTGGGGGAATATGAAGGCGTTCAAATGCCCGCCTCAGCTATTTACAGTGGCAAGGATCCGAGTGGTCTAATTTTCAATAACTCTTCTGCATAGATCCGGCTGAATTTGAGCGATGGCCTGTGTGTGTGCATTTGCATATACCTGCGACTTCAAGAAACCCCACAAAAAAAGTCTAGCTGGGTCAAATCGCATGACCTTGGTGGCCATTTCACATCACCCCTGCGAGAGATAACCTTACTCTCAAATCGCTCATGCAGAAGTTTTATCATTTGAACGTGATGTTCAATCGTTTAACTTGCCATGGTGATTTGACACAAGTAACTGAATAATAAAAAAAAGATTTGATAGATGTCGCTAAAGAAGAAGAAGACCCTATATTAAGAGCTTAAGCTTTGGCAAATCACATGTATGTAGTGAATAGTATATGTAGTGAATAGTGAATAATTGTATTATGTATTCTTTGTACATTTTTTTTTTTTACTTTTGTAAGTTTTTGTCGTTTTTGTATTTTCTTTATGTTTTTTTGTTATATCGTGTTTTTTATTTGTATATAGATATTATTATTATTAATATTTAATTAAGCTTATATCTTCTCTGATCCATTCGTTTTTTTTTATCTCATTGTGTAACAACGCCTTAGGTGTGACCTGTAATGTTTACACATGTATACTTAAATAAATAAATAAATGTATATAACAGCAGACATGTAAGTACTAATCATAAATGTTATAGTACTTTTTAGAATTTCAATAAGTCTACACCATACAAAATCAAATTTGTTAATTTATATTCCTATTCATAGTTATTGTATTTTTTTTTTCTTTTTTTATAAATTGACTCACACACTGTTCCGTTGTTGTTGAATTAGGTATTTTACCTAGATAGATTTATTTATTTGCTTAGAATGTAGGTAAATAATACAATTAGGTGTTACAAATATTTTGGATCCGTATACATTCAGCCTTAATGGCATGCAAAAATTTTAGTTACATTAACCACTATAGATTATTATATTTACTTACAGCTAATTAATAATATAAGAACATTAAACATTAAATAGTCTTGTCATTCAAAAAATCCGATACAGAGTAATAGCATTTTGAAACTAGTAATTTTTTAAGGTTCTTTTTAAATATTCTTAAAGGTTGCTCTTTAACAATTTTTGGTATATGGTTATAAATACCTATATTTGTAATATTTGTAAGTATGTGAAAA
This sequence comes from Orthosia gothica, assembly GCA_949775005.1. Lineage (NCBI taxonomy): Eukaryota > Metazoa > Arthropoda > Insecta > Lepidoptera > Noctuidae > Orthosia > Orthosia gothica. The sequence goes on from OX459064.1 coordinate 15,776,091, forward strand.
CCATGTTCCTACTTATCAAATTAATTAATTTTCCTGTTAATGCTTTTTAATACTTTATACCTATACGTAGTAAAGTGTGTAAAGCTATTTTGGGTGCATCGTCCTCACATATACTAATGTATGTAAATATTGTAAAACACCTATTTATTTTAAAAAAAAAGAGTAAGTATGGAGTTTCTTGTGCGTTCTTCTCCATAACAATCTACTTTCCGAATGCACGGTAGAATCATTTTTATTTTTTTGTTACTTGTAAATTTTAATTTCAATTTATGTGACGTTCAAAAGTGCCGTTTATTGGCCTAATTGAATAAATATATTTGACTTTGACCACAATCTGGTTACAATGAACGCAAGGCTCGTTTCCAGATAAAATACTTACGGATAGATTGAGAACCATGATCTGACAAATGACTGACGAAACTGTAAAAAAAACTGATGTAAAGTGATCTACTAAGTATCCAAGGAACTACTCCTTAACTGCCTTAAAGTATTGCGCCCTATATTTATCACTATAAGGTGGGTAATTACGAGGAAATACCCAACACTTATTAGTTTAGAGGCCATTTCACACCTTCCTCAGAAACCGACATTTTTACTAGAGAATTTACTTATAAAAACCTTATTTAGAATTAGACGTGGAGCTACAAAAGTGAGAGGAAAAACGTGGAAAGGATTATTTTTGGTCGTTGGCCGTTGCCTATATATTTATTGGAAAAATCTGTTCTTTTTTCCAAAAAGTTATTAATATATTATGCTTGCAGTTTTATAAGAACATAATATAAATCTCTAAATAAACAATTTTAATTTATTCAGAAACAAAAGTTTTTTAGTACATTTATCACCCTAAATACTAAATAATAATGGCAGATGATTAAGACAAGTTTCAGTGGAGAGCAGAGCAAGACCCAGACCCACGACAATATTTAATAAAAACAAAATGCAAAAAAAAATGGTCAAAAAAAATTCGTTATAAATATAGTTGCTCAGTATAGACCATTCATTTGATATCGTAAACTTACGATTTTACGGTACTTGCAGCGAACTCGTACCTTGACTAAACCTCGCATAACCTGTGAAATATATGTATGTACATGAGTTTAGATGCCGCATCCATTTTTTTTATAAACTCTATAAAAACAGACTGTTTTGCCGTCCAAGTATTTCACATATATTAATGAGTATCATTCAATTGCCTATTATATACAATTGAGGTGTCAGTGTTTTTATGCTCATTTAGAAATAGAAGGAAACAGTTTGACATTTCATGGGTACATACAGGTTGTGTTCATGCATTACCAAGCACTATATTTTTGAAGAAAGTGCTACCAATTTGCTGACTAATATTTTCACCAAGCCTTGATATTGTAAAACATGATTTTAAACATAAAACATAACATCACGCAAGTATTTCTCAAAGGATTAGGCAGTGGTGTAGGAACCTATATTTATTAATTACTACCATATTCACATATATTCCATATTCATTATACATCGTGAGGAAACCGGCATGTCCCAGAACCAAAAACCAGCTCCAACTGTTTGGCTGTAAATCCTGTGTGACAGACGGACAGACGGACGGATGGACAGACGGATAGGCGGACAGACGGAAAGACGGACAGTCGGAAAGACGGACAGTCGGACAGACGGACAGACGGACAGACGGACAGATGGACAGACGGACAGACGGACAGACGGACAGACGGACAGACGGACAGACGGACAGACGGACAGACGGACAGACGGACAGACGGACAGACGGACAGACGGACAGACGGACAGACGGACAGACGGACAGACGGACAGACGGACAGACGGACAGACGGACAGACGGACAGACGGACAGACGGACAGACGGACAGACGGACAGACGGACAGACGGACAGACGGACAGACGGACAGACGGACAGACGGACAGACGGACAGACGGACAGACGGACAGACGGACAGACGGACAGACGGACAGACGGACAGACGGACAGACGGACAGACGGACAGACGGACAGACGGACAGACGGACAGACGGACAGACGGACAGACGGACAGACGGGCAGACGGACAGACGGACAGACGGACAGACTTACATGTGAGTGACAGCAATAGGGCTCCGTTTGGACTCTTTGGGTATGGAACCCTAAAAAGAGTTAATTTTCTGAATAACAGCTTTTTCAAAGTTATTCATCGTTTTTTTCGCGACGAGGCCAGACATAGCTTATATACAAGCATAAGACATGTAATACTAGCATAACATAAGTTTGTAATAGCATAAGTAAATAAACATTTATTTTATTTTAGACCCTATACGGTTACAGAGCAGAACGGTACAGTTTTAGAACAAAAACGTAGTTGGTTTTGAAAAACCTTTATTTGACTTGTTTTAAATTTTATTTAAGTAATTGAAAAACAAACTTTACAACCACGACAGAGTTGTAACCGACTCAGTAAATAAAATAAACATTTTACCAGCATGTTGCACTGATTTATATTCCAGTTTATATACATTGACAGACCCAGCAGTTCCGTTTACCCCGTAAGGCAAAACTGGCGTGAAGTACCGATAAAACGTGACAAATATGTTAATGTTGATACTTTAAGAGCTTGGCGGACAAATAAATATGTAGGGAACCCGTATATGTAACGGAAGTGTCTGTGATTTAGTTTTGTAGGGGACTTGTCAAGGTTTTAAGTTACATAAGGGTGGGTATGTACGTTTACAAACATGAGAGTTAACACTAAACGTGTTATGTAAAGATACAGTTATGTAACTGTTTAAATCAATATAATCATAAGAGGAGGATGGAGGCTGGAGGATCACCAGCGGGGCAATTGTGTTACATATACCTACATGTATCATGCAATCAAATTTAATTCCGACATACTCGAGGGAAAAACGCCAAAAGCATGATGGTCCTCTTCTTTAAGAAGGAACCTGGTGAAGGTTGCGGTGATTCGCTGGATGTGGGACGCACGGGACCGGTGAATACTGTTGGCTTGACAAAATAAAAGAGTTTACGATCGATTGCATGACCATAAAATCAGCCTAAAAACGTCCATTGCTGGACATAGGCCTCCCCCAGGCGTCGCCACATCGACCGATCCCGTCCTTCTCGCAACCAGTGCATTCCTGCAACCTTAACCAGCAGCCTTATCGCTTAAGTGAATTCGGCAAGGCAAAGAATTTAACCGAGATCAACCGATTAATCACATAGACAGAAATCCACATCGCTTCTTTCACCTCGCATGTGATTGGTCGACAGATGGCGCCAAAAGGCTTTGCCTTGCCGAATTCATTTACGCAATTAGGCTCCAAGTCATAGGTCCACCTAGTGGCAGGTCTTCCAAAGCATCATCTTCCGGTTCGCGGTCGCCACTCCTAAACTTTTCGGTCCCATCGGTAATCTAATGTGCCCTGCCTACTGCCACTTAAGTTTCACAATTCTTCGGGCTAACTTTGGTTCTCTTATGGATTTCCTCATTTCTGATGCGATCACCAAAGAAAACGCCGAACATAGCCCTCTCCATTGCCCTTTGGGTGACTTTAAGCTTTCTGATAAGGCCCATTGTGAGCGACCACGTTTCGGTCCCATAGGTAATTACTGGCATCACACACTGGTCAAAGACTTTTGTCTTGAGACACTGCGGTAAATTGGAGACGATCGTATTCACACTATTAAATAATAAATCATTACGTATAAATCCAAAAGTAAAGCATATAAATCTGTCATCAATAAAGAATTTACATTACTGATGATTGAGAAAATGTTGAGATTAGGTCATGTCAAGATGGAAGGTTCCCCACACATTTCTTGACTTTTTTCTAGTGTCTTTAACCGAGTAAGAAACTTTAGTGTTAGTACCAGCCAGGTGTATATGGAAAGTGCATTTTGCAATATTTATAAGCACCACGCTTGGCATGATTTATTTCTTAATATAGCAAATGTTTGTCGTCGAAACCACAGGGAATTTATTAAATATCAATATTTTTGAGGTCGCCCTCAACAAAGAAGACCAAATCAAGTGGACATTGCATAACTGCCTTTCCTGAAACATTATTTATATGCAGTTGCCCAACCATTGCCAAAATATTCACTAGAATTATTACAACGAAAGTGAAATCAAAAATTATGCCCACGAACAATAACATATCACAATCAAGTCTCGATTGAATCGAATCGTTTTTGGTACCGATTCGATTCGGTACGATTTACGATAGTATGAAATCGAATGATAAATATTGTACGTAAACGAATTTTTAATTTAATGTTTGTACTTGGAATTGCCAGCAGCCAGATGGGCTGTTGGCCTCGAAATGTCTTAGGGAGCCCTTTATGCCTTGGTACAAACTGCATACAAAGTAAGCACTAGGTCAGGACTAAACAGAAATAAGATCAAAATGCCCATTTCACTCAAAAATCTCAAACCTTCATGGTCTTCATGGACTTTTTTCACATGGTACCTATGAAGTTTTTCTTTAAAAAAAAGTGCAACATTCGATTATTGACTTTCAGTTGTGTTTTTTATTCAGCTTAGACAAGAAAGATGGATACTTCGAAAATTTTAGTGATTATTGAATACGAGTTACGACGCGGTACTAACGCGGCAGAAACAGCTCGCAATATCAATGTTGCGTTTGGAGAGGGGACTGCTAATGAATGCACCGTGCGATTTTGGTTTAAACACTTTCGTAATGGAAACTTTGATTTGAAGAACGAACCACGTGGAAGACCGCCCACACAGGTGAATAACAATGAATTGAAAGATATGGTGTAAGCCGATCCGACACAAACTACCCAGGAATGAGCGGCATGGTTTAACGTTAACTTACCAACAATATTGACTCATTTGCGTCAAATCAATAAAAAAAAATGGGTGTCTTATGATTTGACTGATCTGCAGTAAGTAACGCGTGTTGAAACTTGTGTTGCCTTGTTGAATCGATACAGAAATGAAGGAATATTGGATCGAATTGTGACATGTGATGAAATGTGTATTCTGTACGATAACCGTAAGCGAAAAATGCAATGGCTGACCCCAGGTCAAACGCCGCAACAGTGTCCTAAAGCAAAGCTTATGAATAAAAAGGTAATGGTAACTGTTTGGTGGTCTCAGCGTGGTGTTATTCAGTATAGCTTTCTCCGATCTGGTCAAGCAATAACGGCAGATGTCTACTGTGCCGAAATCAGAACAATGATAGCAAAACAAGCAGTCAAACAACTCCAACTCATAGAATAGAATAGAATAGTTCTTTATTAGCACAGAAAGTAGGTACAAGTTACAGATGTTAAGTTTTAATGTAATGATCCTTATACTAACTACCTTAACAAAGGCATGCAAACAGCTTTAGCTATAATAATAAAACCACATTTAATATATATTATTAAAACATTCAATTAAATCAATACAAGTTTACCATGTCAAGATGAAATTCAGTAAATAATTTGAAATAGGCAATATAATACACAATGTCAATTTTAATAAAATGGGAGAAACCGTTTTAACTCTACAGGAACTGCAATTAGTAACCATTCGTCACCCTCCGTATTCGCCAGACCTTGCTCCAATGGACTACCATATTTTTCGTGATTTGGACAATTATCTACGTGACAAAAAGTTTTCTTCTCAGGAGGCAGTACCAAATACTTTCACACAGTTTGTCGAATCTAGATCACCAGAGGTCTATCGCAAATAAATGACCTTCCTATTATATGGCAGCAATGTATAGATAATAATGGTAATTATTTTGTTTAAATAAATATGATAAATTAAAAAAAAAATATTTTCAGTACAAATCGGCAATTTCATAATTTAACCCCATTGGAAGGCAAATTTAAATACACTTTTATTATGCGTACAGCTAAGGAGTGAAATTCCCTGCCGGAGTCTGTGTTTCCCGATAGCTACAATCTAGGAGTCTGTAAATCAAGAGTGAATGGTTTTTTCTAGGCAAGCGTGCTTCATCGTCGACCACATCATCGCTTTCCATCAGGTGAGATAGTGGTCAAGCGCGAGCCGATTATAAAAAAAAGTTACAATCTCATCTCGGTGACAATAAAATTTATGCCAAAAACTTCTCGAAAATGTGCATTGAGTATTTTGACATAAGAACGTCTCAAAATCTACGTGAATGCTAAAATCAGACAAGTTTCAGGCTAAAGTAGAGTTTAATAAATACTCAAAATCAAATACTCATAAATGGGGGTTTAGACCTTTGTGGCTGATTTACAAAAATGACTATTTTACCTATATTTTAGAGCAGTTTTGTTATGGTTTTTGGATGCCAGAAATATCGTATTCTATTCAATTTAATATTTGTTTTCTGTGTGGGTCTGTACTTCTGCCTTTATGCAAATCTGTTCTTCTGCTAATCTGGGCTTTTGCTATTTTCTGCTGCAGAAGGTTAACTTCATTAAACATACTGAGATTAATATACAAAGTTTAAAAAAGGGTTGTGTCTATTGTTATTGTCCACTATTAATAAGAAAGAATAAAAACCGGCCAAGTGCGAATCGGACTCGCGCACGAAGGGTTCCGTACCATTATCGCATAAAAGGCAAAAAAAAACACGTTTATTGTATGGGAGCCCCACTTCAATTTTATTCTGTTTTTAGTATTTTCTGTGAAAATTTCAACTGTCTAGCTAGCACGTGTCATGAGATACATCGTGGTGACAGACAGACAAACAGAGTATTATAAATAGGGTCCCTTTTTACCCTGTGGGTACGGATCCTAAAAAAAAATTCAATTTTATAATGGTTTCAAAAAGATAATGCGGTTGGAAAATAAAAATAAAAACTCTGGCAAATAATAAAAATTATGTTTTACCCCTGGTGGGACTCGAACCCACAATCCCCGGCTTAGGAAAGAGTGCTGACTCGTAGTCACACCAGATTATCACACCAGTGTGACAAACAGGAATTTTTTTCTCGATTGTTACACCACTGATTTTACCACACCATGTATACAATAATTGCTAGTGCAGTACCAACATATTCTAGTAAAGTCGATCTGCTGATCGGCGTTTGCCGACTATTTAGATTTTCTGCTTTTAGTTATATTTCTGCCAAATTTTTCTTAATTACCAAAAAAACACTTTTTACCTTCAAAGTGTTTTCATTTCCTAGAAAAAAAAAAACTAATACAAATGGACTTATATATTATATTTTGTGGTAAGTAGTGCAAGCTATTGGCTATGTTCAGCTGTATATGTCCAGTAGTTCATATGATAATGCAACCTTATTTAGTACTAGCCGGTTGGAAACGCAATGTTTGAGATAATGACAAATGCAATAGACAGACCAACGTCAATATAAATAATTTTCACATTAAAACATCAACGATTTTGCAAATCGTGCATTGGTTTCACATTCGCTTTGTACCATGGATTTTTGTATTATTAATAGAAAACGTGGACAAGTGTTGTTATATAGGCAACACCAATACTATAAACAGAAAGTTTATAAAAATTTATCTCAAATATGGTTTTGTCGTAACCGTCGTAACAGTATAAAGTGCTCAGGTTCAATCACAGTAAACGTAAGTACACCTACATAAGTACGTGGCTTTGTCAATTTGAAAAGGTTAGCATAAGTAGGTACTTAAATTATCTCATTCGGACTCGTATCAATAGCCGCCTAGAAACAAATCATGTATGTATATCATAGTCGTTATTTTTTTCTTCACAGGGTGATAATGTTGTAAAATCAGTCGAGCACAAAAATACATGTCAACCAGATGAGAACCAAAATGAAATAGCTATTTCGATACACAAAATACATGAAGTAGCAAGTACTTCTGCGGGGCCAATGACAAAAATCTTCAAGGAAAATATAAGACCTTTAAAAGAAAAAGGGTTGAAAGTACCACAATTCGATAGCGTAAAGTGCAGCCTTTATAATGCACGAAAACGTAAACTAAAAGTCAGGAAGATCGTTTTCAAACGTATTGAAGAAGTACAAGTACCCGCTACATTTGAGAAATTTCTCGTTGCTGACTATCAATATGAGCATACTAGACTATTAATATTTTGTTCTGAAGAAGCAAAGCAATTATTAAAAAATGTGAAAGAATATTTTATAGATGCGACTTTTAAGAGTTCTCCACGACCATTTCCACAATTACTTTCTATCCTCGGCGACTTGGGGAGCACGTCTCAAACAACTTCAGTCATACCGCTAATACATGTGCTTATGAGCGACAAAAAAGAGTCGACATATGCTGCATTATTTGACATCCTGAAAACTAAATTTCCCGATTGGTGTCCCACTGTATTCCACGCAGATTTCGAGATTGCCGTAGCAAATGCCTTAAGATGTTTTTTTCCACACATATCGGTAAAAAAGTGTTACTATCATTACTGTCAGAGCTTATGGCGAAAAGCGAAATCTATTGGTATGAAAAGTAAACTACATAAAAGAATTGTGGGACTGTGTTCGGCATTGCCGCTAACTCCATTAGAACTTGTTAAAAATGGATGGGAGTACATTAAAACGGAATCTAATGAATTTAGCGGAAAAAAGATGAAACAGTTCATAGCATACATGGCCCGACAATGGCTAAATGATGCACAATATATCGCCGACTGGAACATTGTTGGTCAAAGGCACAGAACCAACAATGTTTGTGAAAGTTGGCACGCCGAATTAAATAAAAATATAAATAAAAACTACGTAACCATACTAAAATTATTAACAGTATTATTCAATCAAAAGGAAATTGAAATCGAAAAAAAAAGAAGGGTCGATCAAACCGATAAAGATAATTTTATCATTTCCTGCCAATTGAAACTTTTAAATGGTGAAATATCATTGGGACATTTCCTTGAAACATTGCGTTAAAAACGTAATTTGAATGTTTTTAATTCGCCCGCGCCCCGCAAAAATCTACCCGCGCCGTTTGAAAACCCTTTATAACTAAGTAAAGAGTTTTTCAATTGGCGCGGGATTTTTGGGGGGCGTGGGTTTTTTCAAGGAAATGGTCGACTCTTTTTTTTTCGATATAAATTTCCTTTTGATTGAATAAGTTAATAATTTATTATTCAGTTACTTATGCCAAATCACCATGGCAAGTTACACGATTGAACAGCGCGTTCAAATGATATAAAATCTGCATGAGCGATTTGAGCGTATGGTTATCTCTCGCAGGCGTGATGTGAATTGGCCATCAAGGTCATGCAATTTGACGTCGCTAGGCCTTTTCTTGTTTTTGAAGTCGCAGGTCTATGCAAACAAACACAATCGACCGATACAATGGCCATTGCTCAAATGCAGCCGGATTTATGCAGAAGAGTCATTGAAAATGGACCACTCGGATCCGTGCCACTGTAAATAGCTGAGGCGGGCATTTGAACGATGTCATATCATATTACACACTTATTGGCACAAGTGGGCCTTTCAAATAAAAAAGAATTTTGTTAATACCTTATACACAGCTTCTTTTATTTCATTTCAACACCTACACCATCTACATCTCGTTTCATTTAAAAAACGAAACGAGAAAAACAATCCTGTTTGTCATACTGGTGTGATAATCTGGTGTGACTACTAGTCGGTAAGGTTGAAAAACCCTTTGGTATTACTAGGACAGCACTAGTTAGAAAGAAATGGTGTGGAAAAATCACTGGTGTGACAAACGAGAAAAAAATTCCTGTTTGTCACACTGGTGTGATAATCTGGTGTGACTACGAGTCAGCACTCCCGATGCCTTATCCATTAGGCCACAGGGGCTGGATGATTATATTCCAAAAATAACACTCAAACTCTCTTTAACTAGGAGTGGGATTTTAATTAAAAAGAAATGGAAACACAAGAAAGAAAGACATTATGAAAGTGGGTTTAGGCCTATTTATAAACTATTTTCGGTGTTAAGAGGTACCCGCCGTATCCCAGTAGATATATATATATCGTACAAGTCTAAATTGTTTTATTTTGTGAAAACAATCAGGTTGGACAATCCGGACGTTTTGGCGAAAGTCTTTGCTATAGTTTCTTTTTAACCGACTTCAAAAAAATCCTTCTTTTTTTTTTTTTTTTCCGTGTCGAAAAACTGAAAACAATGGGAACAAAAGACACCGACTTCGGAAAAGAAATTTAGTTTTTGCTTTGTAGATTTTGTTCTGGAAGTCGGTTTGATTTTTTGTTAAAAGTTTTTAAAATACATAATATACATGTTTATTAGCTACGAAGGGCTTATTTATTACCCGACTGCCCAAGGAGGGTAAAGTGTTTATCACATTTATCATGTCTATGTGTGTATGTTTGTTCACATGCGGCGTTATAGTGACCAAACGCGTTGGCCGATTTTGATGATTCATACGTTAATCGATTAATCTTAGTTTTGCGTGTGTCACTGGCTACATTAAAATTGGAAAAAAGAGTATTGGCGACTTTTGGGCACCATATTGTAGGGGGCCCATTTTTTTCTTCCAATCTCATTGGATTCGAAAAAAAAATGTTAACTAACAAGTTATAAATAAAAAAAGTTCATTCAAAAATCAGAAAACTCAACTGGTTTTGGTCACCCAGCCTCTGTCCTTTTTACGCCTTTTTAGTTCGCTTCTTAAGCAGTCGTTTTTTTTTTAAGTAAACAGTTAACAAAAGAAAACTCTTAGTAAGTAATGAACCCGTAGCAATTAATGCACAAACCCAGTCTCTAATATTTATATAAAATAAATTTTATAAAATTATTATTGGATAAATAAAAAGTAAAATGGGTTCTAAATAATATGATACTTAAAATAATGATTATAATAATAATAAGTACATACAAGTAGTTTTAAAAAAATACAGTAGGTTAAACACATTACAATAAAAATCATAAAAAAAAAGAAAAAAAAAAACAAACTTAAAAGAATAAGCGGCTTAGGCAGCGGTATGCTTGTGTATTTGTAGTTAGCTTTTATAATATTTAATTGGTTGTTGATTAGTAAACTTATACAATGTAATAGACAAGTTAGTCGATAGTTGATTAAGTTAGTAAGTATGTTTATGGTTGGTCTAGTGACGTCCTCTTGTCTCTGCATCTGGGCGAAATATGGCGATGCCAATAAGTTTGCACACTTGAGCTGTTTGTGTCTTTTTTCTCTCTTCATATTGCTTACCCTTACCTTAAAAAAATACCAAAAACAGCAAGACATTACGAGTCAAAAATATACCGCGACCATCTCATTACCTTACAAACGTTTTCCCATATTCGCTCCACATAAAGAGGTCTTTACATGAGCTCCGAGATTGATACGATAGTGAAATTAAGCAATAACACTTACAATGCACTGAAACTGCCAGCTCGATCGCGGGACAGAGCATAAAATTTTATATTTTTCGTGTGGTGTGTGGCCTGATTTGTAAGATGTAGCGTTTTGCTTAGGAGGTTGTTGACAAGGCATATGTTATTTAGAAAAGAGTAAACAAATCCAAAGCCAGCACTGGAACTGGTGAAGTTAAAAAAGCTACAGAATCAGAGGCTACAAAAGATGCATCACGTACGGTTTTGTTGTTAGATGTGGCAAACAAGGTTTTGATTTTTTCATTGAGAAACGAAAGTTGGGTCAATCACTTCCTTTGAAAGCTCTCAAACAAGAGGCAAAACAGCAAAAGATAGCGAGTTTCCGACTGAGTGATATCAGCTGTGACTATTTTTTTAACCGACTTCCCAAAAATGAGGAGGTTCTATGTTTGACTTTTTTTTTCTTTTTTTTATGTTCACCGATATCTCCGTCAAATGTGGACCGATTTTGAAAATTCTCTTTTTGTTTGATAGGTATGTTTTAGTCCCATTCTAATTTAGTGAAGATCTGATGAAGAACTTCAAAGATATACAACAGAACTCTTCAATAAATAACGGAAAATCTCTCGGGATTGCTGCAATCGCATGTCTGTTTATTGTTTATACCATTTATAACATCACGCCAGAACGCTCTAAAGGGGTACGCAGATGTGTACAGTTCACCTTGGTACACTCACTTATTTGACCGGTTATGTTAAAATTTCATCATATTCGGGTAAACTATTTTGGCATTATTGCCTATTAGGTAGGTACAACTAAAACGTGAAAAATAAAAAACTTTTTTTTTTACTCTACCTTAGTTAAAATTACAAGAAAGAAGATGCGAGAACACTTAAACCACGAACAGCGGGACGATTCAGAAAACGCGGTGCTGACCGCGTTTTCTGAATCGTCCCGCTTTCCGCTTGTACCCAAACCACACACCAACACCCCAAGCGTATCGTTACACGATTTTATTATTACGCTACCAATGTATCGCATATTATCCGACAAAATTAAGTGTCATAAATGTTAACTGGAGCCGTAACATTTAAGAGGACATTATACTCGGCCAAATAACCGCTCGCGAATCCTTATAGGTTTTGATAAACGAAGATATTGTTACTAATAATTGTCCTGTAACGTTTCGTAGGGCAGATTATACAAATTGAGTTAACTTTTCAAGTGTAGCACTTATTTTTTTATCGCTTCATTTTGAAATTGGGTTTGGCTGAAAAAGGTATTAATGTATTCTGAATGGTTATTACTAGGATGTGGTTAGCATTTTAATTTGTGAATGACTTCACGAAATGCGTTGGAATTATTGGAGCTAAATTATATGGTGTGAGTACTAGTGATGACAGTTGAATACAGGCAGTGTTGCCACTAATGACATACTTTTAAATAAGAAGTACTCACAGCAACTTATCTGGAAATATTGCACTATTGGCACGAAGAAAACTTAAAAGAGATGAAAGCACCACACATATGCGTAAACTGTCACGGTGCTATACGGTGTTCATTGGAAAATACATGCTTTCTCAATGAAGACCTACAAAATGGCATCTGCTACAGTTCTTACAGACACCTTTTGCTTCATCTAAGTTCATACATCTGATCATACGTTAATTAATAACTTTGTGTGTTCAAAAGCTGTCAGTGATAGTATTCCATAACATAATGGAATCAGCCACTGCTGGGAGACAGACCAGCTCTTTGTGAGAAGGGATGGGCCCATAATCTGCCACGCGATCCCAGTGCGGGTTGTTAGATGTCACATGTCTATTAATTTATTTAGGACATGCCGATTTCCTCACTACATTCATACATTTTCTTTCTACATTTTGAGAGCAGTGGTGATGCGCCTGCCTGGATTCGAACCCTAAGACTTATCTACGGCTACGTAACTCATAACCTCTGGGCTATCACTGCAAACCACCAATAGTGAATAGCAATAATTTATTTATTCTTTATACACGCACTGGAACGCCTTGCAGCAATTACACCAATAGAGCACAATCTTGTAATAAACTCACTATAAGCCCAGCAGGCTTATTACGTATGAAACAGCAATAAGCAATATTTGCGCAGAGATTGTACAATCATCGCGCGATTATCGCTTTGCGTCAAAAAATTTGAAGGCTTATTTTTGCGAAATAATTGCTCTGCAATCGCGAATCCGCATTATATATGAGCTATAGCCACACTATAATAGTTTTACGACAGCATTGCTGACAATAAAAATCTTTTAACTGAAATGTGCATTTATCGCAAGGTGATCGCGATCATTTTGTATTACGTATGGTTTTTGACAGCAGAACGACAGCCATCGGCGAGCAAATGTGGCTGTCAAATTGTGATAACTTTTGCCCTTGTTGTTGGTCGATTGCCAATCGCTCGCTGATGGCTGAGTAGGTACAGAAGTTTTTGAGTGTCTGGCGGTTTTTTTCGTGTGTTACTTTGTGGCTACTTTTTTTTTTCATTGAAATAACAAATTCCTAGTGAATATTGTAATGACAAATTGGTGTTGTTTTGTGTCTCTAATGTCTACGCAACTGGACTATTTGTTGAATCATTGAAACAGACGTGATCTCGGTAAAGTGGAGGATTTTTTTATACTGTAGTGTTGGCTACCTCAGCGAAGCTTATATATGTTTACTACTAAATACTTACAAACACATTAGAATGTGAAAAGTCCGCAATATGTATCATCTATTATATTATTTTTTTATATGGCAAGCACCGATGTCGACTATTCGGCCAATGTCTAAAGTAAATTGGAAACGGACTATTTTACGTTTCATTGCTAAAATACGAGATGATGTAGTCTCTTTAGTGATGTCCTAATGCGTTATCGATTCGATTTCTTAAAAAATCGACAATTCGAAGAAATATTAATGTATTTTACACATTGACATTTTAGTTATCCAATTTTTCAAATCAATTATTATATTATGTAAATAAAATGACAATATCCAATTTTCACTGCCATATTTAGTTACTTTACAAAAACACTTTACATCTGCGAATATTAATTAATCGGAATATTAGAGCTGAATAGTAATCAAATTGACTATTGTAAAAAAAACAGCCTCCACGAAGTGTTGCTCTTTCATAAGCTGGTTAATTCATCAAACGATACATTTTTTAAACTATCGGACAGATAAAATAGCTTCTGTTAAAAATGACTGTCCAAAAAAAAGACTTAAAGGCTTCATTAGCCAGGTCACTAAATTGATCGCGCAATAATTGTACAATTATTGCTACATGCTGTTCCTTACGTAATAAGCCCGCGGGTTTCCTCACGATATTTTCAATCACTTGTTGTTGATAATCTTAGAAAATACACAATTGAAAAGTCACATTAGTACTGGATTCGAACCCACGACCTGACAGTGGCGAGGTCTTAGCCACTGGGCCACCACGACAATGATACTGCTCCGTTCTTGGACTCGGTTTGGATGTGCTGATCGCGTTCAGTTACATCAGTACCATTCGCTCTGCGAGTAAAACTACAATCACCCCCCCCCTCATATTTTTAGAATTTGTTTGCAATGCTCCCATGACCCAAGTTGGTCAAAGCACAACAAACTACGAGAAAATGCACTAAATCTCGAAAAACAATGTCGTGCTTTAGAATCACGGGGTTCGACGGTTCGTGAGACATTCGCGTCGATTGAGAATAAATCAGAGATCGGCAGATCGGCCATCATAAGCGTTTGAGCGATATCGCCTGATTCACTAAACTGGATGGGACGGACCACGAATGCGCTATTTCTCACGGCTGTCTCAAGGATCTGAAAAAGTGAGGATGAGTCTATGGCAAAATATGTAGAAAGCTGTTGGTTTAATGGTCCAGAAGATACCAGAATTAGCAGTGGACCCTGTGGACAAACTACAATAATGCGAGTACAATGACTGCTGGGAAAATACAGAAGTTGTATTTTTTCGAATTGATGAGTTACTGGAAGTTTATGAGAACAGAAATGGAAAAAAGAAGCAGCAGGAAGATGAGATCCTAGCATCAAGTAAGCAAGACATAAATATATTTTGAGTCTAGCTCTCAACAGTCTAAACATCCCGTTTTACTTATGAAGGTGGCAGATGACACTAAATAAGTGTCATCGACCACCGGGATGGCAAACGCCACTAGTTAGTGCCATCCACCACCCCTGTGGGAGGTGGGACTAAAGGAAGGTGGCAGATTTCACTTAATAAGTCCCATCGACCACCGGGTGGCAAACGCCACTAGTTAGTGCTATCCACCACCCCTGTGGCAGGTGAGACTAAAGGAAGGTGGCAGATTTCACTTAATAAGTCCCATCGACCACCGGGGGGCAAACGCCACTAGTTAGTGCCATCCACCACCCCTGTGGCAGGTGGGACTAAAGGAAGGTGGCAGATTTCACTTAATAAGTCCCATCGACCACCGGGTGGCAAACGCCACTAGTTAGTGCCATCCACCACCCCTGTGGCAGGTAGGAATATAGGAAGGTGGCAGATTTCACTAAATAGATCCCATCGACCACCGGGGTGGCAACTCGAAGGTGGCAGATAGGAATAAACCCTTTTCATCAGTTTCAAATATCAGTACTTTTTTTTAAAGTTACTGTCTCACTTTATTCTTCATGTCCCCAATGAAGAATCTAAAACCGTCCTCATTTCAAGCGAAAGTCGTCCACTGCTGATCATCGCTCCCCCCCATAAATCTAAGTTCTTTATAAAGTATCCAAAATAAACGAGTGTAATTTTTTGAGAAGTACGTAAAATGATAAAGATATCACATCACCTGAATTTCTTAGCTGCCAGTCCCATCCACTATCCTTTTGTATCGCTCAAAGGTTAGAGTCTAGATCAGACCACTCCGCTGACTGGGAATGACCTATATCTAATTTGTACCGTTTGAACCCAGCCTTATAAGGCGCGGGCAGATTACATCGTCAGAGTTCAGGAAAGACTGTAATATTGTGATAATGAGGCGATATCTACTTTATTTTATAAATATAATGAGGTTATTATATTTTATGGTTATTTTTATAAGTATGTTGTTGTTGATCGTGGTGTTGTCCTTTAAAAATGATCAGCTGATATTTAAAATGACAATGTATTACCTGTATTGATAATGCATTAATTTGGAGGTATTTATTTTACAAGCTTTTTTTTTACTCGCAATGTATGTTTGCTTAATTATGTATGTATGTAAGTGTGTTCGGATCAAATCTTGCAACTGAATTTTGAAGCAGTTATCTTCAACTGATTATTATGAAGTTTTGCATACATGTTTAGTTTGGATGACAATGCATGGTTAGCTAAGTTACTTTATTTTTTTTGTTCACTGCCATGATATGGGTATCAAATGAAAGGGTTTGTTGAGAAGAATACGAAAAAAGCTTGTTTAAACAAAAGTTTTTTTATGAATAATTTTATTTCATTAATACAATTTACTTAGAACTGTTTCATTGGTCGTAAGCGCTACTGTGTTAAGCATAAGGTCCTACATTCAATTGCCGGGTGTGGCAAAATGTTATTGTGTTTCTTTTAGGAATTTCTCAATAGCAATCCGGAGACTGGATTAGTGCCCAGTTTGTGGGAAGAGGCTTGCGTCCTATTACATAGAAATTCAACATGACTGGTGAACTGTGGGTGAACTATACGTATAACTGTCCAACCTTTCATGAATACAGGCGTCATGTTAGGTTATAAAAACATTTTACAAAAAATTATAACCGACCTCGGTTTTCGACAGTCGGTGTCAAAAAACGAAGAAAAAGAACAGAAACACCGACTGCCGAAATGAGTTATTTTTGACTTTTTTTTATTTGGAAGTCGTTTTTTTTTTTAAGTTTTTTTTTTTGCTATGTTGCTATGGGCTTTGTTGGTAACCCTCGTTATTCTGCGGAGGTCTTAATTTCTGAGTGGCAACTATCAGATCAATTTCTCAAATAAAGCAACGGTAACACGCCAATATGAATACCAAAACTTAAAACAGTAACTGTTCTAAAGCCGGCATTTGTTTAATATTTTGAAACCGTATTCCATTTATTTGTATTCATTAGATCAAACGTAATTCGCCCGATACAGTGATGGCAGTTTGTATCAGGTGCTGCAATTAGACCTGGGTGAAAAACCTGCTTGGGCCCTAAACGGGTGATGTAAAGTTAAGGACACACTTTGTAATGCAAACGGATTCACAAATGTTCATTCGATGTGCTTTTATTATTGTGGTCAACCCATTTGCAGTCAATATTATCCAAAATTGATTATTAGTTAAATAAAAATGTGGTTGGTGACGCGGACGATTGAAGGAAATCTGGCGTACAGATCAAAATATGGCTAAATAGCCTTAAGGTTGCCCTAATCGACGGATTGGACTATTTTGTGCGCAGGGTTAAAATGCATGCTATGTCATCCTTGCCTAACACGTGCGGAAGAGATAGATGCTGTGATGAGCAGTAAGAAGCTAGTTCGCGTACGAATACACACTTTTGCAATTTGTAGCAAAATGGATGATGATTTAGGACGAAAACGGAAGCGCGAAATTTTATAAACAGACCAAAAACTACTAAATGTATCGTTCAAAATTGTTTTGCAATTTTCCCTTTTCTTATGGTATTTATTTGCGCCCAAAGACACATTAAAATTAGTGTTGAAAAATGGAACTTTCGAAAAACTTTCAAATATTTTTTTTTAAACTTTTTTTTTCCACAGAGGGCTAGATAATGAATAGACAAATTGGTATAATGTTAATTTGGTGTAGAGTAGTGGAGTTATCGCAGAATGTTTGTACGACAGACATTCTACAGACTACGTTTGTATCGAAGAATGATTGACAAGGGCAACCTTAAGACCGACCACTGGATAGCTAGCTCGTGGTAATGTGCCTTTAGGTTTTCTTGTGACAACCGTTGTGATTATCAGTAGACGTCATTAATTCTGCTTATCTGCAGACGGGGCAACAAACTAACGCTCTCAAATAATATCGCTGTAAAGTCACACGCGAAAAGAGTAACGATCAAAAATATCATGATTGTCAAGAGTGAATAAGTTACTTCTAGGAAAGCGTGCTTCACCGTCGACATCACATCATCGCTTACCATCAGGTGAGATAGTGGTCAAGCAAGACAAAGACTATAATACGCAAAAGCGAAACTATGTGAACGCTACTTAATAGCATAGTATACGGCAGAACTTAATATTGATCGTTGGAATTATAAAACGTTAATAAATCAATTGCTTGGACTTAAGAACAGGTTCAAACGTAGTAGTGAAGTTTTATTGATGTAAGAATTTGTTTTTGGCTGCTTTAGTTTCTTGTGAGGGCTGATCCCGCTCGGAGAATAAGACGGTGAAGAAGAAGTTAAGACGGTGGCACAGTGGTTACGTGCTGCCGTGCACAGCAAGGTTCAGGTGATACGCTTTGCAGTTTCTCCAAGGAAGTACCCTAACAGGCGTTGCACCGGGCTCCAGGGTGGTGTGTTAAGGCGTACCTATATCATAACATAGATTTGGAATCTGAATCGTAACAATTGATTTTTGTAAGATGGGTGATTAATTCATGAATTTGATTACGTATTAAATTGGAAAAAATAATAATAATAAATAATTTCAATTTGTTTTTTATATTTTAACTGTGACAATTGATTTTTATACTTTATATAATTAATCGAGAAATTTAATAACTTATTTGACATTTAATAAATGCAATTACTATTTGTTTGAACTACATAAAATATCTTAATTCATGAATTTTATTACTAACCTGACATTAAATAACCGCATGCATTGTGTAACCCTTAATATAAAATGTGATAATAATATAATAACAATTTTATAATGTAATTTATGTATCAGAAATAAAGGCTATTTGAATTTGAATTTGAATATCATAACACTCGTTGCCAGATTATCAATATTGGGCTTTCTCTTGGTCAATGGAAAATTTATTTTTGATATATCCTACATAAATAAAAAATATTTAGATCAGTGGTGGCCCCGTGGTAACGGCCGCAGCTTACAAGTTGTAGATCATGGTTTCGAATCCAGGCGGGCGCTTCACTTACTGTAAATTATTTCATCACCACTACTCGCAAAACGGTGAACCGATATGTCTTAGAACCATAAATTCAAAGAGATGTGACAGCTCATGGCTAAATCATAACAGTCGCACGGGTCAATCTGCAACGCTTGCCGAGGTAGGTCCGTGGATGAGTGACCATCATTACATAACGAAGTTTCCCCCGTGCCTCGGCAAGCACGTTAAGCCGTTCGTTCGTAGTCAGAAGCCGTCGTCAGGTATCGTGTTACCCAGTTACTGGGTTGTGGAGGTCAGATAGGCAGTCGCAAAAATTGTTGTGAAGACAGACGTCCATTATCATCATTTCATTTGGAATACGTCCACTGCCGGACATAGGCCTCCCCTAAGTGCCGCCACTTCGATCGGTCCTGTGCGTCTCGCATCTAGGGGATTCTCGCATCCTTAATCCAATAAATATTTTAATGTCACGTCGGTTTTCCTGGGTTTTTCGATTTAACCAATATTATAGGAGGACCATTATAGAGATTTAATGATGCAGTTATCATAAATAGCAGTATAGTTAATACCTATTCATTTATTAATGTTTTAGACTTCCCTATTTGTCTCAGTTGGTCTGCGCACGCGCTGCTTATGCCGGTTTTTGTGCTCACCTCATCTGATACAGATAATATCAAAAAATCGCGAAGACGACGGTTGAATATTTATGAATTGTGATCTAAGATGGGCATGATTCGTGATAGCCAAAGGATAAAGAATAAATAAATTATTAAAGCGCACACTTTCTTCGACAAATGCGTACCGGTGCTTATATCATTGTTGTTATTATTTTGTGTTTTATTTTCCTCCGCTTTTTCTGCCTTTACTTTTTTTGAAGGGTAGTCATTATTCTTAGGCTCTGCAACACAGAATACGTATATTCTAACAAGTAAAATTTCAAAATTTAAAAACCCCCGACACATTTATCAAGCCGATTCAAACAGTAAAACGCCTATAACTTTTGAACGGCTAAACCGATTTTATTCAAACATAGCTAAGAACACTTTCGACAAAATCACCTTTCAAACAAAAAAAAAACTAAATCAAAATCGCTTCATCCGTTTAGGCGCTATGATGCCACAGACAGACACACAGATACACAGCAACACACGTGAAACTTATAACACCCCTCTTTTTCCGGCGGGGGTTAAAAATAATATGTACCTATGTCAAGCACTGGTAAATACCAGTATTTCATTTGGAGTGACTGCCTATCTGACCTCCACAATCCCGTTACTGGGTACCACCAAACTTCTTCGCAAGACACTTAACAGATTCTAGCTGCTAGCTGCCGTAACAAAGAAAGTCGTTGTTAAGCTATTTGACTAACGTGTTTTTCCAGTTCGGAAAGATAGTAAATAGCATCCACTGGATTCCTGAAGCCTTGACCAGGTCGTCGCTTTGCCTAGAGGCAGGCGTTCCGGTACGCGGTCGGCACTCCAGAACTTTTCGGTGCCAACGACTATACGTTCTGCGAGCAATGATCTTGCCCACTGCCACTTAAGTTTGGCAATTCTTCAGGCTATGTCAGTAACCCTAGTTCTCTTGCGGATGTCTTCATTTCTGATTCGATCACGCAAGAAAACACCGAGCATAGCCCTTTCCATTGCCCTTTCGGGTGATCTGATTATGATAACACACAAACATACCAATTTATAATTACTTTTGCTTCATTTGAGTCACAATAAAAAAGCAAACAGAGCCGTATCCGTGGTTTTATTACTTTTTAATTGACGGTAGCTGATGGCGTAATAAGAAAAAATATAATAATTAACTTTTAAATAGAGCTTGTTCCTATTGGGAGACTTGGCTTGCCTTTATCGTATTGCGTGATATGCATTATTAATATTAATAAATAATATTATTATTATACTTTATCCTACAAGGACATATACTTATAAGTAATATCTATCTTCCTTAGTTGGTATCTACAAAGTATACAAAAACTCGTCACAGATCCAGATACATAAAACCTGCCTTCTTCGATATTGAATCTCGAACCAATTTCATCATGAAAATTATGTCAACTTCAACAGATTTCTCAAGCAACAAGCAGCTATCAACATTTTCCTAGCCTGTCTATAACTAGGACTAGTTGGGGTTGGCTTCCAGCCTGATCTCCACAATCCAGTGACTGGGTAATACTACACTCCACTCCTTGGCAAGACAGTTTGTCAAGATTTTGTGCTTTTAACTGCTCCTAACAACCATCAAAAATCAACAAATGAAAATTTCGACCAACGACTTAACATACTCTAGAAAGAATTTTCATAGCCGTTTTTGTGTTTCACCGGTTGATTGCCTTAATTATCGAAACAATTACAAAGTAATTGTGTCTCGAATATATCCACGTTTCAGGCACTCATGGGGTTAATGAACGATGTAGATGCCAAAGTTTTCCCAAAATCTACACATCTCCTATTACTTTTATTTCTCACTCCACTTGTCTCAAAAGGAATCCAAAGCCTACTCCCACAATTAGAGCATCAAATCCCGAATCATAATTCCATGATCATTTATCATCAAATTGTGTTCTTGTATCATCAATCATAAAATAGAGCATTACATTACGGAAGCCCCTGGTGATATTTAATGCTCAGTGGTCGGTAATCTATCATAGAATTTTAATTGAATCTTACTTCTAATATGTACTAATAATTTTGAATATCAGTATGTATAGATTTGTAAGGAGGTTGCTTGGTAAAATAATAGCAACTACACGGGTCGATCATCGAGGTTAAGCAACACTTGCCGAGGTTGGCATGTGGATGGGTGACCATTTATTACATACCGTGCTACGAAAATTAAGCTAAGCAGTTGGCCCCGGCTGTCATTTATTTGTCAATTAAATCTTTGACCAAAAAGTCGTGGATCAAACGCAACTAGGGGTTAGATGGGGTCATCAGCTGCAAAAAAATGTTCTACGGGAGGTCCTTAAGGTCAACACCTGCAGAGTTTATTTTTAATGATCGTCCTCGAAAGATATCAAAGCCACGCATAGCCATGTGTAATATCTTTTAGAACCCCTATTCATTATATCAGCTGAAAGAGGTCCACTGCTGGACATAGGCCTCCCCCAAGCGTCGCTACATTGACCGGTCCCGTGCGTCTCGCAACCAGCGGATCCCCGCAACCTTCACGAGGTCATCGGTCCACCTGGTGGGAGGCCTTCCAACGCAACGTCTTCCGGTTCGCGGTCGCCACTCCAGAACCTTTCTGCCCCATCGGCCATCCGTTCTGCGAGCAATGTGCCCTGCCCACTGCCACTTAAGTTTGGCAATTCTTCGAGCTATGTCGGTAACATTGGTTCTCTTACGGATCTCTACATTTCTGATTCGATCACGCAAGGAAACGCCGAGCATAGCCCTCTCCTTTGCCGTTTGAGTGACTGTAAGCTTTCTGATGAGGCCCATTGTAAGCGACCACGTCTCAGAGCCATATGTCATCACTGGCAACACACACTGGTCATAGACTTTTGTCTTGAGACACTGTGGTAAGTTGGACGAGAAGACACCGAGCAACTTCCCGAACGCTGCCTAGCCGAGTCGGATTCGACGGTTGATCTCTCTCTCGAAGTTGGCCCTACCCAACTGGATCGTTTGTCCCAGGTAGACATAGTCGTCCACAACTTCGAGTGTAGAGTCTCCAACCTTGATAGGAGTGGGTGTAACATGGGCATTCAACATCACCTTGGTTTTGTCCATGTTCATTTTCAGACCCACTCTTTCGGAAGCTCTACTGAGGTCATCGAGCATTGTATTGAGGCTCTCCATGGTCTCAGCCATGACCACTATGTCGTCGGCAAACCGAAGGTGAGTGATGTACTCGCCATTAACATTGATGCCTAGGCCCCTCCATTCCAGAACCTTAAATACATCCTCCAGCTCAGCAGTGAACAGTTTCGGAGAAATGACAACTCCCTGTCTCACGCCACGCTGGAGAAATATTGGTTTCGAGGTCTGATCCTGAAGACGGACTGACATGGTGGCGTTTCTGTACAAACACTTCAACCCCTATTATATAGCGCCAAAACTTGTAATACAGGGTCACTTTTCGGTAGAGTATCTTTTTTTCACAGTGGGTTCCGAAGTAAATAAAAAGTTATGATTTGAGAAAAAAAAAAATATTATCTTCAACACACCCAATAAAAAACCATAAATAGCTTGTCTAACGCTAGGACTTATCAGTACGAATCTAGTGAAAATTATAAAAATATTACAAGATTTTTTCGAATTTTAATAAGAATTAGTACAAACAGACAATTTTCTCATAAAAACACACACTAAATTATAAATCTGCAGGGGTTGACCTTAAGGTCCTTCAGCTGATGGTCCCATCTAACCTCTAGTTGCGTTTGATCCACGCCTTTTTGGCCACCCTGTATACTTAGGGACGTGATGGATAAGCTCAGTAACGAACGCCAAAACTTTCCCCGGTGCTGACTGCGGCTCCGACCACCAGCTTCTTGTGGCAACAGTTCGAATGTGGCTAAAGATGATACAGAAACCTAAAGTGGGTCCGAATATGCGAAATATAAACATCAATGGCTTCAGAGGAGGTTTTAAGTGAAGAATGGGGGATCTTCCGAATGAGATTACAGATGGCGACAGTAAATGGGAATATCTCAAAAGGATGATAGAGGAAACTGATAGGGATAATAAGCTAGCGAAACCCCCTATGTTTTTTTTTATAAAACCTGAGACGGCCCAAATCATCCTCGTTAGATGTGAACTAAAGGAGAACGGTATACGTTCAAATGACGATCAGCAACAGTATGCAGAACGAAGGCGACAAGTTCAACTACGCTGTCGGAAGGATTATGGTAACTGCATCAACAAAATCTGTCTCGAACTCGAACAGCACTCACTGAATAATAATCCAAATATATTTTTCAAAAAGTAAAAGAACTGACTGGAACGCGTAAACCGGGAAACTGTGACATTGAAGATAAAGACGAGCGTCTACTTACAAATGTGGCTCAAGTGTTAGAGCGCTGGAAAAACTACTGCGCAGAATTATACGACACGGGAGAGCCTAGTAGCGCTAAAATTACATGGGCGACAGAAGAATTTGATATCCTACCATCAGTAATTGAGCAAGCCATCAAAGCTCTCATGTGCAAGAAATTACCGGGTAAAGATGCTATTACAGCCGAAACACTTAAAAACCTTTTTTTTTTTTTTTTTTTTTGATCACGCTGGGAAAAAATGCATTACGCATACCCGCCCATTGGGGGAATGGGGACGGGCTATGTGGGACTCCCCGGAAAGTTCCGGTATACCCACTAAAATAACCCAGCGGCACTCCCGCA
This sequence comes from Orthosia gothica, assembly GCA_949775005.1. NCBI lineage: Eukaryota > Metazoa > Arthropoda > Insecta > Lepidoptera > Noctuidae > Orthosia > Orthosia gothica. The sequence continues at coordinate 15,800,729 of OX459064.1, forward strand.
TCGTCTCTGAGTGGAGGAGGACTGGGAAACTGGCACAGCCTTTACGTCCAGTCCTCCGCCGACGACCGCCCGCCTTTACAGCGGGGCCTTCACGCCCCTCCCTTAGTGGAGGGGCCCGGGAATGACCACGTGCTCGGCCATTCCCGCCCGTCGAGGGTGGTGACTAGTGCAATGCAGACGAGAGGCGCCCCCGCGCCTGTCGCCCGCTAGTCACCACCAGGAGGTGGGAGGAGACGATTGAACAACCGCCTTCTCCCACCCCTTCTTCGCCTGCGGAGCGGTGGCGCGAGAGGATCGTCCTCTCGCGCACGCTCCGCCACCTCCTTTTGCGACATCACGACCTCGCAAAAGGAGGCAACCGCGGCCCAGGCCTCCTCACTCCCCAGCATGGAATTGACCACACTGGGAAGCGAGAGGTCCTGCCCGATAACACTATTTAGGGCACGACGCAGCTCTGCCCAGGCTGGGCACACCTCAAGGGTGTGCTGCGCCGTGTCCTCCTCCGCGCCGCAGTCGTGGCACGCCGGGGTTTCCTCCCTCCGGATCCGGTGCAGGTGCGTTCCGAAACAACCATGTCCGGACAACACCTGCACCAAACGGAATGAGAGGAAACCGTGGGGACTCTCGAGCCAGCCCTGCAAGACTGGACCGAGCGCGTCCAACGTCCGGCGGCCAAAGGTGGCGGTGGCGAGGTCCTCCGTCCAGTGGACGACTATCGCGTCCCTCGCCTCCCGCCGCACGGCCTCCCGCTCTTCCGCGGCGGGGCGCTCCCCGAGCGCCTTCCGCCGCGCCGTCCAATAGTACACTCTGGCGAGCACCCATGCTTCCAACTCCCACGGAGGAGTGCCCGCCAGAGCGCACGCCGCCGCGAAGCCTACCGATCGGTAGGCCCTCGCCACCCGCTGTACAATGGCCCGTTGGGGCCTGCGGATGGCGGTCGCGTTCTCCCTCCTCTGGAGGGAGTCGGCCCAGATTGGGGCCCCGTAAAGGGCCATACTCTTAAGTATGCCGGCGTACAACCGCCGGCATCGCGCCTTGGGCCCCCCCAGATTTGGCAGGAGCCACGACAGGGCATCGGCGGCCTTCAGCAGGCGCGTCGACAGCCCACTGAAATGTGGGCCGAAGCGCCACCTGCTGTCCAGCGTGAGGCCCAGATACTTCATCTGGGCCGTGACCTCGATCCTGACGCCCTCCACGACTATGTGGGCGTCAGGAGGGTAGCGCTGCCGAGGCCCGTGAAAGAACACGGCCTCGGTCTTGTTCAGCGCCACCCTCAATCCTAGCCGGCGGATCCTTTCTGCGACCAAGGATCCGCCAGCCGAGGCCAGACAGGCCGCCTCCCTGAAGTCCCTCCCCCGGGCAACGAGGAGAGTGTCATCAGCATAACATATGACACTCGTGCCCTGGAGGAGGGTGCCCCGCAGTAGCCAATCGAAACCGATGTTCCACAGGGGGGGGGCCTAGAACCGACCCCTGTGGAACACCGGACTCCGCGCCGTACCTCCTGACCGTGGCCGTCTTGTCAACAAGGAGGACCTCTCGGTCCTCCAAGTAGCTGGCCAGGAGGTTCCGCAGGTATTGGGGCACTCCGTGGTACCGGAGTGCCTCCAATATTGTCGAGTGGGGCACGGAGTTGAATGCGTTGGCGATGTCGAATGACACCGCCAACACCCCGCCCCCCGACTCTACCGCCTCCTGCACTTGGCCCTTCAACAGGGCCAAGGCGTCGACCGTCGAACGCCCTCGTCGAAACCCGAACTGGGCGTCCGACAGGTCTGGCCCCACCCCCCGCAGATGGCTGTTGAGCCGGTCGGCGACTATCCCCTCGAACATTTTACCGACCTCATCGAGCAGAACGATGGGCCGGTATGCCGAGGGGGAGTCCGCCGGGCGTCCCTCTTTTCGGAGGAGGCAAAGCTGCCCCTCCCTCCACAGTTTCGGGAACCTCCTAGCCGCAAAGCACGCGCTGAAGAGGTCCCGAAACCTGTCCTGCATCTGAGAGGCAGCGATTGCCACCACCCGTGCAGGGACGCCGTCAGGCCCAGGGGCTGTCTTCTTCGCACGGAGGCGAAGAATCCCCTCTTGGACTTCATCCACCGTCACCGGGGGAATCTCCTCCTCCGGCGAAGCTGCCTCCCGCGGAGGGTCCATCACTGGAGGGGCGAAGTCGGCCCTGCGCGGAAACAGGGACCGGACCACCCCATCCAGCAACGCCGGCACGAGGGTCTCCGACAGAGGGGGTCCATAGGGCCGCAGCTGGCTCCGCGCCAGCTTATACGGTCTCCCGTATGGATCCCTGTCGAGACCCTCCAGCATCTCGGCCCTTGCCGAGTCCTTGGCGGCGCACATTGCTGACTTGAGGACCGTCTTTGCCTCTAGGTACGAGGCGTAGAGGCGGTCCTCCCCGGCCTGAGATCGGGTTGTGCGCCGCCGGCACCGCGTGTAGTCCCTCCTGGCCGCCACGCAGGCGGCCCGAAGCCTCGCCAACTCCTCTGTCCACCAATAGACGGCGCGACGGGGAGGCGGACGGCGTGACCGAGGCATGCTGGAGTTGCACACCTCGGTCAGGGACCCACGGAGCTGGACCGCTGCGGCGTCAACGTCCAGGGTCTCCACAGGGGGCGAGAGCCAGTCCTGGAGGAATGCTGCCTCCTGAGCTGCCTCCCGGTCCAGGCGGGTGAGAGCCCACCGCGGGAAGGGAGATTGGCCCGAGCGGGCTGTTCCCTCCCGCGGGCCCTGGGTGGAGATGTCGAACCGCACATAACGGTGGTCCGACATGGTCTCCACCATCTCAACCCGCCAGTTCACAACGCGGGCGGCCAGCACGGGGGTGGCAAACGAAACGTCAACCACTGACCCTCCCCGCTGCCGCACACACGTGTGAACATCCCCCCTGTTTAGGAGAGACACACCGCACGAAGCCGCCCATAATTCGGCGGCGCATCCCCGGACGTTGCAAGAGGCGGCCGGGTTGCCCCAGGCCACCGACTTCGCGTTCAGGTCGCCTAACACGGCGACCTGGCGTGGTGCCGCCCTCCCGACGACTGCCGTTAGGACTTCGAGAAAGTTCTCGAAGTTCCTTAGAGGGCGGTTTGGGGAGAAATAGACCCCGACCAGGGCTATCCCTCCCCAAGCGGCGGCCACGTATCCCGGTCCCCTCTCTAAAAGCGAGAGGGGAGGGGAGTTCGTGGCGGGCCGCGACACCAACGCCACCAAGCCGTCTCGATCACCCAGCCAACTGCCAGGTACCGAGTACGGCTCAGCGACCACCGCCACGTCCACCAACCACTCAGCCACGGTCTGCATCAGCAGATCCTGAGCCGCTCTGCAGTGGTTGGTGTTCGCCTGGAGGATGCGATGTTCGACTCTATGCATTAATCGGACATCGCACCCCCCTCTTCCACAGCCGCCGTGGTCCCAGCCTCTGGGATGGCGGTGGCAGTTACAGGCCGGGTCGGCGCCTGTGCTTTGTCCCTCCTAAGGGGAGGACTGCAGTTCCTCCCCTTCATAATGTGGCCCGCAGGGCGGCCACTTGCGGCACATACCGCGCAGTGCGGCGTGGCGGCCTTGCAGGAGGCGACTTTGTGCCCCTCCTTGCCGCAGCGGTAACAACTGTCCGTCCTGTCTACGCTGGACGGACAGAGGGCCCGGGTGTGTCCGATGCCGAAGCACCGGAAGCAGCGCAGAGGCTGGACTTCGAGTGCCCGCACTGCACCCGAGCTGAAGCCAACGGCTAGCCGTCCCTTGGCAAGGACGGCTTTGGCAACGACGACTGGGCACTCCAGGCGGATGCTGCCCATGCCGCCGCGGCCGGGCCTGATGTCCCGGCCTTGCACCGCTGCGACATCGCAGCCCCCTATGGCTGCGACCGCCGCCACCACCTCCTCCTTGGTGACTGTGTCATCCAAGGAGGAGATCTCTATGGCCGCCGATTTCACCGGCCTGGCCACCTTGGCTGCGTCCGCGATGACCTCTTGCAGCTTTGCTGCGAAGAGGTCCGCGTGTGCCCCACCCTCGGCCCCCGGGAACTCGAATATTCGAGCCCCAGCCTGCGTCCGGCGGCATGAGACCTTGCCGATCCCTAGTTTGGTGGGATCGGCATTCGCACGCGCCCGCATCATTACGGACGCATACGTCTCACCCCGCTCCGCAGCCTCCGTGGTGAGCGTCACCACGACGGCTGCGGTCTTTGGAGGAACCAGGTTCCTCTTGGCGCCGGCTGGGGGGGAACTTTTCCCCTTCCCCTTCCCCTTTCCCTTTCCCTGCGCAGTCGACTGCAACCGGCTGGAAGGGTTGGTGGCGGGGACGGCTGGGGGGGAGCTTTTCCCCTTCCCCTTCCCCTTTCCCTTGCCAGTCGACTGCGACTGGCTGGGAGGGGTGGTGGCGGGGATGGCAGGGACGGCCGCTGCCGCCTTTGTGGCCTTACCCTTCCCCTTCCCCTTGCCGACGACCCTCGTCCAGCCCTGCTGGTTGGTCGGGGTGGTGGAAGGGAGAAGGGGGTCCTCCTCCCTGTTTGAGGTCGGCGCCGGCCCACCCTTCCTCTTGTCCGAGGCAAGCGGCAGCCGGTAACTCTTCTCCGGCAGCAGCCGGTCCTCAATGCCTGCTAGGCAGGCTCGGACGAAGTCCCGCTCCTCCATTATGACCTTGCGGATGGTGTCCTCAAGGTCGGAGGAGGCGGAACCCTCTGCCGCAGGTCTGGGCTCGGATTGGGTTGGCCGGGCCGTGGCTTCAGCCAGCTTAAGATGCAGCTGGCTAACCTCCGACTGCAGGCGATCGACTCTCACCTGCAGTTGCCGCGCTTCGTCAGTCGCCTTGCGCTGCATCAGCTCTGCGACGATGCCACGCATGCTCGCGGCCCGGCATTTCAGGGACTTTTGAAAGGTGCCCTTTAGGTGGGAGGACTTAGAGGCGACCACTATAATCTCCTCTACGTCCTCCTCAGCCATCCGCTCCAGCTCAGTCATTGAGTGGTCCGCGTATAAAACGCGGGACGAGCCGTACCCGGACTTGGCCCGGGCGATTTGTGCCTGCTGCTCCTTGGCTGCCACCTGCTCCTCCAGGTCTTGCTGGAGCTGCTCCCGCCGAGCCAGGTCTAAATGACGTTGGGCGTCTGCGAGACCCACGTCGTGGGTGTCCGCCGCTGTCACCGGCTTTTTGGCCTTCGCCCTCCTCGACTCTTTCGCCGAACCTGAGGCTGAGCCATCGGAAACCTCCTTGAGGTAGTACCTCTTCCGCGAACTTGAGCGAGAGTCGACCTCCATCGAACTCGCTCTCGACCTCGACACTACGGACTCGTTGTCGGACTCGTCCGCCCTTCCTCCGTAGAAAGTCCTACCTTCCTCCGCCGACGCTGAAGCGTCGCGCTGGCCCTGAGAAGGGCCTTTTGGTTGGCCCTGAGAAGGGCCTTTGGGTTGGCCCTTAGAAGGGCCTTTGGGTTTTAAAAAACGCCCGCGGGTGTCCCGCGCAGGTCGCTGAGACATAATAAAATAAAATAAAATACACCGCAATTCGTAACACTCAGACAATCAGATTCGCTACGATGCACAGTTCTCTTTGGCCGTACCCAGCCTGCCACTCCGTTACGGTGGTCAGGACTGGGACGTTTCCAGGGGCTACGACGTGGACGTAAGAACTGTGAGGGGAGCCCCCAAACACTTAAAAACCTAGGACAACGAGGTACAAAGGCTATCACCGAAATCTGTAATACCATCTGGACCTCGACCTTCCCCCTGGACCTCGACTACGAGTGGACGTATCCGACCTCACGTTTGTTTATTCCTTAATTAAATAAATCATAATTTAAATTCATAAAATCAGTGTAGAAAAATAGGAGTGCATAAGTAACCAAGAGTACAAGTATACTGTCACCACGCCGCAGCCGCTTGGACGCCCGTACCGTGTGTGAGTACCTGCTGTACCTGGGTGTGAGCGAAAACAATCAACCCATCTCGCTCGACCGCACTCAACTTGCCAAGCTGTCCACGACACGCGGACCGAACCAACACCAACTCATGGGTTCCTGGTACTTCTGACTCGACTTCTCAGAAATAACACCGTTTTTTGATACGATCCTGTGGAAACCTGACCAGTCAGACAAAGTGCTTCGTGTCTCAACCTCGACAGTGAGTGACTATCCTTGTGCCATTGCATGATCTTGTCTCCTTGCCAACAACCACAGATAAAATAAACAATAACACTAAATAACAATCACTGCATTCTATGCAATCCTGGTACTTGCAACAGTGAATCTGGATTTTATTAGTACAGAAGGGTAACCATTCTGCCATTTGGCCGCGATGTGAAGGACTGGATTATCTGTATTCACGCTCCACCAACACAACTCTGCAAGCTAATGAGACATTGGTACAAAATTTCACAAGCTATCCACGGAAACATTCATTGGACCGTTAAAATCATTTAATAAAACGTTTTCGTTTAAATTACTCCTACGTACCGTGTTCTCCTAGTACATAAGGACAGTTCATTACAACCTAAAATTGGACAGATATAAATTTCGCACCACTACAAGTTTTGCGATCCTGATATCTCATTCTGTAACCCACAATACTTACGGCTACATCACTGACTCTGCCGGGAACAAACAATCTGTTGATGAATCATGCTCTCCTAGTACCTGAAGATAGATTAGTACATCCTAAAATTTGAAACTTATTGGAACTTCACGCCACCGACAAACTGCTAAAGGTTGCAGTGAGACATAATTCACTGTCGGGACTTAGTAAGTGTAAAAGTAATTACGCTACTGTTACCGTACCGTATTAACTCCGACCTCTCTGTGGTCTCCTGGTACTAGCAAATATGAATAAGTCCTTGTCCGAATCAAACTTGAACGAGCAATCAATATGTGAACCAAATAGTACCCCTCCAAACTTTGTCTTTGGTCGTGCTAAAAAGAGGAAAGAACAGAATAGTCCTACTGATCCAAGACTATCTACCCCTAGCTCTGGTTTTGATGATTTTTACGCATTCAGAGAAGAAATGCGGGGTATGTTTGCCTCATTGCTTGCCGCTCAGCGACAAGAATTCAATAACATAAACCCCACGTTGAAGAAAATTCAAGAAACCAATGCCAAGATTGAAACTTCTATTGAATACTTGCAAAAAGAGATAAATATTAACCTAATTATAAAAGATAATGAATCATCTTACGAATGTAGTAATCGAGCCTCTTACCTTAACATGCTGTCCTCACATGGTCTTCTTCCTGGACACATAATTCCTACGCGAGAAAATAGCTGCCTTGACCATTTCATTTTAAAGATTGATAAAACCAAGCTATCAGCCAACATTGCAGTCTTAAACACTGCTATAACTGATCACGCCTCGGTCTTCATGAGCATATCCAAAGTAAAAACTAAATATCGTTCTCCAACTACCAAAACCTTCATTGACTTTGCTCATTGACTGCTGAAAAGCTTATAAACAAAAACCTATCCAACTTATTATTAAGTGATGACCCCAACTTTGTGATAGAACATTTAATTAATAAACTTAAATCATCCATGGAAGAGAGTGTTAAGGTAAAGAGGATCTCTAATACGCAACGCATTATCAAGCCCTGGATAACCAGTGGTCTATTACGTTGTATCAGGAACAGAAACAGAATGCAACTAAAATTACGGTCCGATCCGTTTAATGTAATATTAAAAATAACATTTACTAGGTACCGTAATTATTGTAACAAATTAATAAAAAAATTAAAACGTAAATATGAATCTGAACTACTAAAAACTAATATTAAAAACTCTAAAGCACTATGGAAATCTATCAAACAAATAGCGCAACTTAACACATCTAAAATTGGAAGCTGTGAATTACTTAATACTCAAAGTTCTCCTATAGAGTCGGTAAATTGTGTAAATGGTTTTTTCGCCAGTGTCGGCAAGCGACTCGCAGAAAGTATCCTCAGTGGATCCTCACAGTCAGCCTGTGGCCTTATATCTGCTCCAATAACACATCTATCTTCTTTCGTACTTCTAGAGACTGACCCATGGGAAGTCGACAGTGTTATATCAAACTTGAAAACTGACAGTGCCCCCGGTTGGGACGGTATCCAGACTAAATTCATAAAAATGGTTAAACCTCTCGTGGTTCCCATTATCAGCCATCTTGCCAACCTCTGCTTTAGAAAAGGTATATTCCCTATCTTGCTTAAAAAATCTATTGTTATACCCGTCTACAAGGGTGGTGATAAAAAAGATATCAATAACTATCGACCTATTTCAGTTTTGTCAGTTATCTCTAAGGTAATTGAAAGGCTAATCAACACACGCCTAACCACTTATCTCGAAAAATTTAATATTCTATCCAGTTCACAATTTGGATTCAGAAAAGCAAAATCCACAGAAGACGCCATCTCAAGATTGTCCTCCTTGGTAACTCAGTATTTAGACCGTGGAGAAAAGTGTCTGACAGTCTTCTTAGATCTTAAAAAAGCTTTCGACACTGTATCTGTCCCGACCCTTGTGAAAAAGATGGAGTATATAGGCATTAGGGGTACTCCACTAAAACTCTTAACTGATTACCTAAAAGACCGTACCCAAAGCGTAAAAATTGACAGTTTCACTAGTTCTGACACTAAAATTGAGTACGGCGTGCCCCAGGGAAGCGTTTTAGGCCCAACATTATTCTTGATATACCTTAACGAATTAACTAATCTCGAGATTGAGAGAGGGGAAGTATTCTCGTATGCGGATGACACTGCCATTGTATTTAATGGTACTTCCTGGAAATCCGTTTTTGAGGCTGCTGAGCATGGTCTCCATAAGGTTGCAAACTGGCTCAAGTCTGCCATCCTTACCCTGAATATCTCCAAAACAAATTACATTTGCTTTGATATAAATAAGCGTACACTTCCCCCCCTAACTTAATATTAAGGATACATACTTGTGACTTTACTAATACTACGCAATGTGGGTGCAAGGAGATTAGGTGTGTTAAATTTACTAAATACCTTGGAGTTATCCTGGACCACCGACTTTCTTGGCACCCTCAAATTGAAGCTATAAATGATAGGATCCGTAAACTCATATGGGTCTTTAAAAAGTTGAGACATGTCACCACTCAAGACCTACTAAAGCGTACTTATATTGCATTGGCACAATCAGTTATGTGTTATTGTATTTCCATCTGGGGTGGTGCCACTAAAATTAAATTCCTTGAAGCAGAAAGAGCCCAGAGATGCTTGTTAAAGACAATTTTTTTTTAAGCCATTTAGATTTCCTACTGACGAACTATATCTAACTCATAAAATATTGTCACTTAGAAAACTTTATATTATCAACGCAGTACTTAAACTACATAAAACCTTACCTTACGTATATAAACCTCATACAGGTAGAAGGAAGTGTAAAGCAGTCACTGATCCTCCCTGTAGAACTCTTTTTGCCAGACGTCAATTTTTAGCCCACTCTGCCTACCTTTATAATAAGTTTCATAATAAATATACAATATATAACCTTCGATTCCATGAATGTAAAAAAACAATTGTCCAAGAACTCGAGCCGCTTGGATACTGCGATACAGAGAATTTATTATTTAAATATGAACTCTAGACAATACTCATGATTTCTAGTGGTACTATCCGATTCCAAGATATTACATCGTAGGGCTAGAAATCTCCTAATAGGAGCAAAATTCACAAAGACTTTATGAGAGTTAGATGTTCTAATAACTATCATTACCACACTCAACACACACACACACACACATAAAGAATCGTACCAGTATCTTTACATTATATTTTTCTTTTTTATAAAATCTACATAAAATGGTTTAGCTAACTTGTTACGTAAAATTATGTACATTGATCCTAGGGAGGAGCGGAACAACCCAATACAAGCATTACTACATGCTTCCTGGGTAGTTCCAGCCACTGACTAATATTGTAAAAATACCGTTAAAGAAATAAACTATTTTATTTTATTTTATTTTTATTTATTTTATCTGGAAAACTGGAAGATGACCAAAAGACTGAATCGGTGTTAAAGCCCTTGCATAAGAAAGGCTCTTCAAATCTTCGGATTAAAATTGTGAGAATCCCTCGAGTACGGAACCCTAAAAAGAAATGGTTAAAACGAATAAATATAAAAACAATTGTAAAGTTGAACAGCGGCAACTATTCAACAGTTGCTCGACCGTTGAATAGATTTCAATGAAATTTGGTACATTGATAGATCTCGTTATGGACATAGGATAATTATTGTTATCTCCGTTCTACGTTCCCGTGTGATAATGTTCAACTTTGACGCAAGCGAAGTCGTTAGCAGAAGCTAGTCTAAAATTATTGTTGTAATAAATAGGAAGGTCTTAGTCATCGCTATAAATCTTTTGATTTATTATGAAGATAAGTTATGTTTAATTTTAGTTTGAAGCAGATCTTATGGACAATGCAAATGATGGATATAAATGCCAATTGTATACTGGAGTATGATCGAATTTAATTTTCTGGTGTTGTATGCAGATCGACAGACAGACAGACAGGCGGGAAGTGTTTTTGAATGTTTGTCATTAAAACTAATGGAATACCACAGATCTAATAATGGTTAACGTACTGAAGCAAAGTTACTGGCACAAAAGAGGTTTAAACTACAAGACCCTGCAGACGAATCGAAATCCTGTCTGCGTCAAGCTTTGTCGAAGACTCAAAACTGTTATCAATATATCACGTGATAAATCAATAGAAATAAATATATCTGTCGCCTATAGATGTCACTTTATTTAGAGGCCCAGGGGTTCTACAAACAGAAACTCAAAACGTATAGTAACGACTCTGAACCTATGACAAAATTTATTAAAAATGTATGCACTTAAATGATGTCCTATTCTCTAATTTAAGGCTACTCTTAGAGAGTAGCCTTCTTTGCAACAAAAGCCTTAACATTAATAGTCTTAATTTAACAATCTTACGTTAAAACAATATTTTTAATATGTCTAACACCGGTACGTGATAATAGGCTTGCTTTCCAGAATAGGCCTCCCCTGAATCTTGCCACACTGTTCACTATGAAAAATTCGACCAATAGTGAGAGAGTTTCTACTCCAGAGTTTATCAAAACAGGCGCAATTTAGAGATTATTAATAAATCAACTACCTGAAAAATTAAAACGCAAATACTGTAAAGTTTATGACGATTTAGTTCAATGGAGAACAACAAAAGGAGCTCGTGGCTAAATAAAAACAGCCGCTCGGGTCGATAGCGAGTATCTTCCGTTACTCGGAAAGCAAGTTAAACATATCGGTTGTCATTTGAAGATCTTTGATAGTCGTTACTGGTAGTCAGAAGGCTGATGTCTGACACCAGTCTAGCCAAGGGGTATTGTGTTACCCAGTTACTGGGTTGTGGAGGTCAGATAGGAAGCGCTCCATGTAAAATACTGGTACTCAGCTAAAGCCGGTTAGACTGGCGGCCGACCGTAACATAGTTGGGAAAATGCTAAGCAGATTGATTGAAGTACAACGAAAGTAGGTGTCGAGACTGTCGGAATCCGTTCTTTTAGTTTATTTCCAACAGTTTATTTCCAAACTCGAAAGTCAAGCAGCCTATAATGCATTTATTCAATGCTCAGATCTACAATAAGAATCAAACACACTATTCAAATCACTACATATAACAACATTTTATTGTCTCGCAGAAGGTGTGAAAAGTAGAGCCTGTCTTCGTCTTGGGCAGCATGAATCCCTTCACTCTAGGGTCCTTCGTTACGCTCAGGGTCCAACATGCCCGTGACGTAAGACACTGCTTTATCCCCTTGACTCATTATCTACTATTAACAACACAACAAAACACTTTTCCTTTCCTGTTTACCGCTGTGCACGTGCACACTGTCCACCACAAACAAGCACGTGTTGAATAAACAACAACTTAATCCAATTAGAAAACTCATTACCTTCGCTAAATTATTCCTTACCACCGTAATTAGTAATTACGTCTCAACACAAACAATTTGTCACGATTTATCAGAGATATTTCTCGACAAAAAACAGCGAAATCTTTACGGCTTTTACCATTTTGGACGGCGTTATGGAAAAATGAATCAAGCGTCAAAATAAATTAGTATTGATACAGAAGGCCAACTGCTGTAGTTCCTATTCAAGTCAACCTTGAGCAAAACACAGATAATATGTATAATACTACAGATGCCTCATCCCATACAAAGAAACCATGCCGATGTAACTAGCGTTTTTCGTCTGATTAAGATAATTATTTTTCTAAGAACGTCGATCGCGTTCGGTTACGTTCCACGGACATAGATGGTGTTAGCAGCAATATGCAAGTAAAAGGGTTTACTCGGTTCCTGAATACTTTTTGTTTTTAAATTTTGCGACGATTTGTTTTATAGTATTTTTGCACGTTTTTACAGTTTCATTGTACCAAAAAACTTTTTAACAAAAAATCAAACCGACTTCCAGAACAAAAATCTACAAAGCAAAAAATAAATTTCTTTTCCGAAGTCGGTGTCTTTTGTAACCATTGTTTTCAGTTTTTCGACACCGACTTCATAAACCAAATTTATTTTTTGCTTTGTAGATTTTTGTTCTGGAAGGCGGTTTGATTTTTTGTTAAAAAGTTTTTATTTTTCTCTTTTTAGTTTTGGTAGGTACCTCCAATTAACATGATTATCATTTATAGCCAAAGTACATCTCATGGCCATTCCAATAAGCCCAAACATGACTAGGATACATTGTTTTATTTTAGAGTTCCAGTGCCTACCTTCCGTCTTCATCATAAAATCAGTTCGATGGTGCCATTTTCATCAGTACCATTTATTTATAAGTATTTGCTTCATAGTCGGTTAATTTTTCGAGATATCTTATGCCCGTGACATACTTAGCATTTAGGAGTTCCAGTGGCCATCTGTGGTCTTCTTCATCAGTTCCACTTCACCAAATGATTTTTCTGAGTGCAAATGATTGCATTGTTTATGAAAATACCAAAATCGCTATATGTTTGCCTATAATATTTGAGGATTGCCCTCGATTTCTCTAGGATTCCATCATCAGATCCTGACCTTATGACTATGGGACTAACTAGAAAGAACACAATTAAAAAAAAAAAAAAAAATTGAAATCGGTCCAGGCGTCTTTGAGTAATCGGGGACCATACATAAAAAAAAATAGATTCCCACGAATTGAGAATCTCCTCCTTTTTTTGAAGTCGGTTAAAAATGAGTTACAAAAGTTTTGTGCTTAGGAGAGATAAACAAGAACATATTTTTTTATGATCGTCTCTAGAAAATCTTAATGTTTAAAAAACTCAATAACACATCGAAGCTTATCACGCCATCTAGTGCAATTTATTTGAACAAGATTTTCTTTCTTCGCGATGTGTTCCCGTGAGCAAAGGGTCCAAACAGGTGACATTCTATCAACCAAACCGTCGCGACGGTGATTGGAGAAATGACAAGAACTTATAAGTCCTTGCCAAGCATAGACATACTAAATAATATGGACTGGAAATACCTAAGAAAAAAACGTGCCTACCTAAACCTCAAAATGTCTCATAAAATGGCCGCCGATTCTAAGGTTGTGTCAATCAAGCAACACACACACACTCCCAAATCTCAATAATACAATATGTAAACAACCATTTGACAGCAGGACTACCACGAACACAACCACAAAATTCGTCACATAAAATGGCGAATATGGCACGTACCTACAACCGTCACTACGTCATATCAAAATGTTGCCATAATGAGCAACAACTGAAATATTGTTGTCTCTTTCATCAAATACGATTACTACATTAGAAAGTATGAAAAAAAACGATGTTTCACATTCTGTTTCGTATTTCACTCATATTTGTAAAAGCTAATGTATGTATAGAACATCGCGGCGCCTCCATATATTTCCTATCTCAATGTTGCCAAGCGATATGCAAAAGTCACGTGATTACATTACATTTACATTTTGGCATTTCAACTACCGCCATTGGTGATCTAATTTGTCTAGAGCCTCTTGTAAATCTTGTCAATATACATACATAAGAGGTGTGTTGACAGTTAACCTTATTTAATTCGACTCCGTATCAAAAGGTCCTCACTTCTCGTAGTAGCGCTCCACCAGCCGTACCGTCTCGCTGTACCACAGCACCCTGATCTGCGATTGTCCCTGCACCAGCTTGAACTAGGCCGCAGCTGCTTCCACAGCCAGCTGTGGAGCGCAAGCAGCACGTCGTGCGAAGCCGGCCCTTAGTTTGATCCATATCATTTTTAAAACTTACGTTTAGCTCGTTTTTAAACCCTTATATTTTAATTTAACTTTTAAAAGCAAATGCGGAAGTTTATTTAAGACACTGAAATTGTCTCTCTGGTTGATTGCGTCCTTATCTTTAAAAAAATATAATAAACTCGACTTAAAAATCGATCTTTGTGCCTTTAATATAAAGTGGGCTCAGAATATCTTAGAAAATCAACACAGTTGCCAATCTTTGAGGACAATTTATTCATTTTTATAAAACTATCGCTTGATTCTCTATTCCATAAAGCCGTCCAATTATAATTAGTAACTACCTTCACAATTACACGCTATTACAAGAGTGTCATAATTTGTAATAAAAGCTAGTTAAAATGCTATAATTATTGCATTTAGACGCGTGCGGTCGGAAAAAAGCGGTTTCAAGCGGTCGTTTCCAGTTTTTACTAGTTTTCACCGGTTCCCGTTTGATTTATTTATGAGCGTACGATGAATTATGTGTCGTTAATGTGGTTTAGTTTGAAAGTAGAAAATGTTGAAAATGTTTTATGTACACTATCACGATATAAGCGTTACTAAGGTAGATGTTTAAAGAAAAATTTGATAAATTCATCTGGTATAATAATATATTTATTTAAATTAATTAGGCAAACAATCAATACAATTTTGGGTTAAGTCTATGTCATTTTCACTTTGTGTTATGTGCCTGAACTAGGTAATCCTGTGTTTCAGGCGAGAAGAGATACATTCTTTTTTTTTATATTTATTTTAAATAATCACAATTAATCAAATATAATAATCTTCTAATCTTAGGTAATATTTAAGGTGAAAGGTGTAAATTATATAATAAAATTCTTATTTTCTAACATTCTAGATTCTTAAAATAAATAATATACGTACAATATCTATTTTAGGACACTTAATAACTTCTCTGTATTTTGTAGGACATACTTTGAAGAGCTTCTTTGACAATTTTCTTACAGTTACAATAATTGAGGGAATAAATATTTGTTGTTGCGTTTAGTCTGTTGTAAAGTAGTGGTCGGAGGAACAAAAAGTAATTTGTCTATTAAAATATTGAATTCAACTTTTCTTCTTCACAAGTACTAGCTAGGATATTAAATATCTGATCACGGCTAATTGTCTTGTTCAAAAGAAGAGCAGCCGTACTATTAACAGCTTAAGAAAATATATTTCATAATCAGTCTATTTAAAATATCATAAAAAAGGTTTTAGTTCAAAATTGTATTGATTGTTTTTTTAGGGTTCCGTAGCCAAATGGCAAAAAACGGAACCCTTATAGATTCGTCATGTCTGTCTGTCTGTCTGTCTGTCTGTCTGTCTGTCTGTCTGTCTGTCTGTCCGTCCGTATGTCACAGCCACTTTATTCCGAAACTATAAGAACTATGCTGTTGAAACTTGGTAAGTAGATGTATTCTGTGAACCGCATTAAGATTTTCACACAAAAATAAAAATAAAACAATTAATTTTGGGGGTTCCCATACTTGAAACTAAAACTAAATTATTATTTTTTCATCAGACCCATACGTGTGGGGTATCTATGGATAGGTCTTCAAAAATGATATTGAGGTTTCTAATATATTTTTTTTCTAAACTGAATAGTTTGCGCGAGAGACTCTGCCAAAGTGGTAAAATGTGTGTCCCCCCCCCTGTAACTTCTAAAATAAGAGAATGATAAAACTAAAAAAAATATATGATGTACATTACTATGTAAACTACCAGCGAAAATTGGTTTGAACGAGATCTAGCAAGTAGTTTTTTTTTAATACGTCATAAATCGTAAACCGTAATTTACCAAGTAGTTTTTTTTTAATACGTCATAAATCGTAAACCGTAATTTACCAAGTACGGAACCCTTCGTGCGCGAGTCCGACTCGCACTTGGCCGGTTTTTTTATTTTATTAGTTCCGTCAACAACTTTACAACTTAGAAAGTGTTCACTTATTGGGATCAAAGAAATATTCAAGAAAAGCCGTATCTCAACTCAACACACATTCTAGCAAATATTAAGTAAACTAATTAGCAAGTAACCTTTTGTGTCCGTGTGTGACTGTATAGTTCATCTAAACGACACAACAGATTTTTGATGCAGTTTTCACCATAAAAAAATTCTGGTTTTATGTTAAGAGTTTATACATATATAAAACGATATAAGAACGAAACGAGACGAAACAACGAAATTATGATACAGACGACAATAATGTCAGTGTTTGTCAAGTTCTAAAATTCGAGCAAGGCATGTTTTCCTCTCGTTTTCACTAGTTATAAAATATTAATGAACATCCCGTTAACATCTGTAAAGGCATGTGACGTAATTAATTTAATGATAATTGCTGGAGAAATTTGTTATATTATGTTAATCAGACCAATTAAAATGTAAAGTTGAGTTAAGTGGAAGATAGTACCCAAAAACCTCCGGGTTCGCTCAAATTGGGAACTGTGTCCGCCTACCTTAGAGCAACACAGACCACCGGCGGTGTTGCTCTATGCCGCCTACCGAGTGACTCCAGGAAAGACGGTGGCACAGTGATCACATGCTGCCGTCCACAGCGAGGCCCAGGAGAGGCGTTGCACAGAGGCAGTTCCGGGGTGGTACCGATTTTAAAGGATCACATATAATCATAATAATAGCCGGGGTAGTTTCAGTGAAATTAAAATCCCCCACTTCCTGCAGCCCATTTGCGTAAGTGAATTCGTCAAGGCAAAAATTTGATCCTATTAATCGACCGCTGTTTATGTTTATTATTATGTCAATTAGGCTGCTGGTGTTTTCTTAAGGTTAACACCCATCTGTACCCAAGGACAGACAATTATTTGGATTACTCACTAGATAAAAGTAATTTCTGAATGTGTCTCCCTCCAGTAGGTATATTCTGAAAGAGAGGTGTTTCAGTACTTTTCAAAATTTACAAAATGTTGTACCTAGGTACTTCAGTAGTTCGGTATTGCTCGCAGAATGGATGGCCGATGGGGCCAAAAAGTTCTGGAATGGCGTCAGCGAACTGGAAGACAATGCGTTGGAAGGCCTCCCACTAGGTAGACCAATGACGAAGGTTGCAAGAATCCATTGGATGCGAGACGCAGTTGACGTCTTTCGGCTGAAATGGTGATGATGAAGATGATGAGGTACTTCAGTAAGCCAGCCAGATCTTTGCGTAGTAAAATAAAATACGTTTTAAATCACACTAACACTTAAAACACAAGATACAACTGATTTTACCTTAAAACCTTGCCCTTAACCTATCGCAGAACGCAATCAAAACCGCCCAGCATCTCCATCGTAAACCGAAACTGTCCACAGATAAGATAACACGCAATTTAAACCACCCATAACTATTTGATCTTAATTTGTACCTACCATAAACTTAAATATGTCTTCGTATCTTCAACTAAAACAATAGAAATACCTATTAATTACCACTCAATCGAAAACCAACTCTAAGATCTAGAATTTTGAATTGCTTTCAGAATAACAAGAACAGTATAAAAGGTCATAAAATAATTGCAAGTGCAATGGAATTTCAAGTATGTGTAACGAAAATAAGGTCCATATTTCTTTAAAATGTTAGATTAGGAATGGAGTACTCAAATAAATTATTATTACATGCTCGACTTTGCATGTAATTGGCGAGCATTTTAATTTAATTGATACAGTTTTATATAAGTTGTAAAATATAGCATGTAATTTGATTATAAGAACAAGCTGTAAGTGTGAATTGTGGGTTGTAAATTTGTAAGAAGAAATTGGCGAAATAAAAATGTTTGAAGACTTAGAGGGTGGTCCTTTTTGTGCTTTGTTGGACCAGAAACTTAAAGTAGTTGGATTATTACAACTATATTTAAGTGAATGCAGGGGGCTTAAGGTGAACGCGCACCTAGACGCACCGCAGAGGAGCCGCACGCGCCGCAGTCATCGCATTTTATAAATCTTTATATGAAATCGCAGGCAACTTCGCGCACTTATCCGCGCTGCACGATCCGCTTTTCAGCAAAATGCGGTAGGTATACGGATTCTATCAGATTCAGCGGATGACGTCATCAGATTCAGCGCGTTCGTGTGCTTGCGGCGAGTGCGGGCGGCGCGGAGACGTCATCCGTATCCGTATAGAAAATATTGAAGGAATAAGATGTACAGAAGTGGATACAATGCGTGCGGCGCGTTCGGCGAGGATTGCGCAGGGCTTTGTGAGAATGCGATGACTGTGGCCTATGCGGCGCCTACGGTGCGTCTAGGTGCGCATTCACCTTCATAGCGTAATATTAATTGCTCCATGGGTCTATCTTTAGATGGGTGACCAACCATTACATATTACCGATACCTTTTCTTTCCTCTAAAATCACATTAAACTGTAGGTCCCGCCTATTTTTTGGGACAATCCCACCGCACTATCCCCAAACCACTGCAACTCCTGAAAGCCAGAATAAACAGAAGCGACCACCAGAAAAGCGCCGAGGCAATGAACCTCAACGAAGTCCCGGTGAATGAATTTAACTGTCTTGGATCCCGCAACGAAATTAATCAGAAAAGAATAACGGAGGAGTAGGAAAAAATTAATACATACTAATGGGTCCTAACATTGTGAGCTGTTATATTTGATTCCAATAATAGGTATGGCAAAAACGCTTGAACTCACGGTAATTTGTTCTAGTTTCCACAAGGTCCGTATAGTAAACAACTCCTGATGCAGCCTGTACATTATTCAGTAGGTCCCGCCTGTCATAGATTGAACTTTGACAGTCGTTAAGGGTAGTCAGGAGGCTCAAATTCTGACATCCAGTCTTGCCGAGACGTATCTTGTTACCCAGTTACTGGGTTGTGGTGGTCAGACAGGCAGTCGCTCCACGTAAAATATTGGTATCCGGTTAGACTTAAAGCCAACCCCGACGTAGTTGTGAAACAGGCCAGGCAGGCGACGTAAACAATATGCGAATAATAAATAATTTTTATAACAAGACCATAAAGGAAAATACCTTTTAAATGTTTATTAATTAATAGCCTATAGAGGTACGCGGAACAGGCAGGAAAGACCCGCAAGCTCCATTCTTCTTCTTCTTTATCGTGTCGTAGATTCCATTTTTAAATTTTGATTCATTTTAACTGCCACTAAAAAGGGAGGATCCTGCGACTAGACGAGTGTTGTCTCTGGTGAGCAACTGCACGATGGTTGTTGTCGGGCAGTTGTATCTATTTTAATCTCGCGGATAACTTTGATAGCGCGATGTAAGATTTGTATGACGCCAGATCTACTTTACCGACTTCAAAAAAAGGTGGAGGTTATCAATTCTACTGTAATATTTTTTTATGGATGTTACCTCAGAACTTTTTACTAGAAGAACAGATTTTGATGATCTTTATATGAAAGCTGGTGCTTATCATGTGCTCCCATTTAAATTTAATGAAGAACTTTGTAGATATACAACAGAACTTTTCAATAAATGACGGGAAATCACTCGGGATAGCTGCAATTGCATGTCTGTTTATTTTTTACACCATTTTATAACATAACATCACACTGGTACGCTCTAAAGGGGTACGCAGGTATTTCACTCTGGTATACTCTCATACCACCGGTGTTGTTCAAGTTTCATGTTACTGGGTTAATCTATTCTGGCATCACTTTGGGCAATAAAGGTACCTAACTATATAACTGGTCCATTATGTACCACTATAACAAAAAAACATTTCACAGAAAGATACCGACTGCCGAAATTGAAGTTCTTTTTCAATTTGTAGTGTTTTTATTTGGAAGTCGGTTGTATTTTTTTTAGATCTTATGTAGCGATATATACACCTCTACAAAATGTACTCTTCAGTCTTCATAGACAATCCCACCGCACTGTTCCCAAACCACTGCAACTCCTGAAAGCCAGAATCAACAGTGGTGACCACCAGAAAAGCGCCGAGGCAATGAAGCTCGACGAAGTCCCGGAGAATGAATTTAACTGTCTTGGATCCCGCAACGAAATTAATCAGAAAAGAATAACGGAGGAGTAGGAAAATTTAAATTTCTACTTCCCTCCATATCAAGCAGGAGACAGAACAAACAAGGCCAATAGGCACAAATGGTCATATACAACTGGGATAAGCCCAGTTGCCTAGCACCACGGATAAAAAATTAGCATTAATACATATTATGGGTCCTAACATTGTGAGCTGTTATATTTGGTTCCAATAATAGGTATGGCAAAAACGCTTGAACGCACGGAAATTTGTTCTAGTTTCCACAAGGTCCGTATAGTAAACAACTCCTGATGCAGCCTGTACATTATTCAACATAATATTACGTTCATTCTGCCAAAGAATACACTCCCATAAGATATGATGTGCAGATTGTACATATTCGCAGTCAGACTGACTGTCTTCATAGACAGTCCTTTCCATCTAGATTACCTTCCACGGCAACCTTGCACATCAAACGGCACATAATAACACATTCAGAAGGCGTGCCCAATCGCCCAAAATCGTGCTTGCAATAAATTTATTGCATTTTAAACGCATCATTAAGCCAATTTCTTACGTAACCGTGGCCTTAAGGACATAATCGTATGGAGCGATACTTTCGTCGATACATTTAAATCGATATTCATTCAAAATTTGATAGTAACCTTAATGAGTCTAAATGACCGGCCTACGCGGTCGGGTTGGTGCGTTCCA
Source organism: Orthosia gothica (assembly GCA_949775005.1). NCBI lineage: Eukaryota > Metazoa > Arthropoda > Insecta > Lepidoptera > Noctuidae > Orthosia > Orthosia gothica. Next base: position 15,821,622 of record OX459064.1, read on the forward strand.
TTTGGCGCTCTGGTATTGTCCTGCTATGTAAATTAGTTTTTATGACGTTTTTTACCATTTTTATCATTCAATATGAGATACCGTAGAAATATTAATTATCATCTCATTTGAGTTGGAATAGTTTTAAATGTTTTTTATTTTATTTTGAAGTTATTTGTAAGAGTAGGGAATCATCATCGTTCAAGAATCTTTTTTTAAACTAATATTATAAATGCTAATGTTTGGATGGATGTGTGTATGTTTGTTACAAAATTACGCTAAAACAGCTGAACGGCTCTGCATGCAACTTGGCACAGAGATAGATTATAGTTTTCAATTGCACATAGGCTACTTTTCATCCCGGTATAATGTTCCCTTGGGATAAGAAAATACTTTTCACGCAGGCGAAACCGCTGGCAAAAGCTAGTAAGAAATGTAGTGAGTAGAACTCCAATAAGGCAACTCTATAGCACTTTGTCTTTTCCTTACAAAATTCACTATTTTCTGAAATCATTGTTCACAAAAATGCAAGCGATTTAAGGCATATTCCTAAGTTCCGGACACTCAAAAACCTTTTAGAACAACTATATTTCTCATCTTTGTTTGACAGCAATATAACGGTGAAGCAAATCTCGTTGTTTTAAGAAACGTTAGCATTCTATTCTCAATTTCAGTCTTTCAAAAACACCTCTATTTTCTCTACATTTTGACGAATTATTGTCATTGATATGATATTGTGAATACGACCGTTTACTTTTACGTTCTTTTTGACCGACTTACCAAAAAGGAGGAGGTTCTATGTTCGACATTATGTATATATTTTTATGTGTGTTCACCGATAACTCCGTCAATTGTGGACCGATTTAAAAAAAATATTTTTTGTTTGAAAGAGTATGTTCTGAAATTGGTCCCATTTTAATGTGGTGAAGAACTAATGATGAACTTCGGAGATATACAATAGAACTCTTCAATAAATAACGGCAAATCTCTCGGGATTGCTGCAATCGTATGTCTGCTTATTGTTTATACCATTTCATAACATAATATCACGCCAGCACACTCTAAAGGGATACGCAGATGTGTACAGTTCACTTTGGTACACTCTCATTTCACCGGTTATGTTCAAATTCATGATATTCGGGTTATCTATTCTGGCATTATAAGTACCTTAACTACTTGCCTATTAGGAAGGTACAACTAAAAAGTGAAAAATAAAAAACATTTTTACAAAAAAAAATACTACCCTCTTCCAATACTTATATGAAAACTACAAAGTGAAAGGAAGTCGGTGTCCATAATGCAAATAAATGGTACCTACCAAAGACGGAAGTCGAGACTGCCAAAAATAAAGTTATTTTTCACTTTGTAGTTTTTATATTTGGAAGTCGGTAGTATTTTTTTGTAAAAAAGTTTTTTTATTAATTTTCTTTTTTTGGAGTTAAACAGAACCAGACAACCGGCCACTACTGTTTCCCCGACATTACACCCGAATCTATATCGCGGCACAATGATGACGTGTTATTTTATCGGATCCGTTGCATATCGCGCTCATTACGGTATCGGTGGTTCTGAACGCCCCTTTAGTTTCAATTAGGTACCTACGCTTCGGCGTCCGGCGGGTAGATAGATGTACAGGCTGATAGATGTACAGGCTGAGGTTTTTCTCTAGATTATAAAAAAAAAAAAATAGGTTTATTTAGCACAAAAGACAACAAAAATATAAAACAGGAAAAAATGTAAAGCCTCCCTTTTTACCTGACTGCCGAAGGAGGGTAATGTGTTCATCAGTCTATGTATGTATGTATGTATGTTTGTTCCTCTTTGGTCTCTCCAAACGCGTTAGCTGATTTTGATGATTCGTACGTCAATCGATTTGTCTTAACTCTGCGAGTGTCACTGGCTACATTAAAATTGGACAATAGAAAAATGGCGGATTTTGGACGCCATATTGTGGGGGCCCAATTTTTTTTTTCTTCCGAACCTGTCGTGTGGGGTATCAAAATAAAGGGCTTTAAGAGATGATTTCAAAAATATAAAATACTTATATGTTTAAATGTACCTAATTCGAAAAAAAAAGTTATAAATAATTTTGCGGGCTGGCTGACCAAAATCTGGTGTATCATCCACCTGCACAGCATAATTTTCTACTTGTTTACGTCTTTTTAGTTCACTTTTGAAGCAGTCGGGATTTTGATTTTTTCAGTTAACTTTTTTTTCTTTTCTTCTAGTCGATGTTTAACTCCAATAGTTTGAATCAATTGTAGGTGGCCATGTTAGTTCCAGTATATGTCGCAGTTTACAGTAATATGAGTTTGATATTGCCAACCTCTCTGTATGAGTAGGGGTTTTAGCTTTTCAATGGGAAAGTTACAGTTTGGTACATACTTTGCTGTAAAATTGTAAAACCAAATCGATGCTTGAGCTTTGGTAAAAAAGTATTCTTGCCAGCAAATTCAAACAACAAATGCCAGATACAGAGGAGGACTTATCTCCTAAAGCGCGTGAGTTATTTTTATAAATCTTGATCTAACTTTGAAATGTTTTATTTGTAATTAAAACGGTACCCATAAAATGATACATACGATCTTCCTAAATATGTGATTTCATTTATTTTCATCCAAAAATACTGTTATCGTAAAAATTAAATGGTTAATATTTTTTTTATTTGGTTTTATAAATTAGAATAAAATATAATGAAGCAATAAAACCAAAAGTGGCATGAATTTAAAACTAATGGAATTTCTGGTACATAATCAAGATGCAAATCTATTTTCTATTTTAGTCATTTGGTAAGGACACCTAGTAGTACCCAAATCAGATTTTAAGTATGACTTGCTCAATATAACAGCAAAAACACAAGATGACTGATTTTTTTAAACACTTGTTAAATCCATATAAAATGTTAAATAATGACTTTATCGGAACACCCTATAAATGAGGACGTGAGGTGCTAAAGTCACGTTTCGGAATCGTATTAAAATTATGAAGTTTTTAAGTGAAATTTTCGTTGTATGCCGCCAATAATGACAGCTGTCAACGTACCTCCGAATTTATGGCGGGAATCCGAGGTTTGATTTCTTTTTTTACAGTTATAATGTTACGGAGTAATGAAAGTGCCAGCATTAATGTTAGAATGAGAGTAACGATAAACTATATTTATGTTTGGGACTTCGTGATCTTTTCAGATGTTGTATAAAACCGAAATGCTGTGATGGTTGGTGCTGAACTCCTTTGGTTTTTATTATTTATTAGAATTGAATTTGATTTAATTTTTAAAATTATTCGCTATAGCAACATTTTGAAATGGAGTCGAATGTTCGATACCGGGTTTTTAAAAAAAAAAGAATAAAAATAAAAACAAATGAGTGAGAGGCGGGTAAAATGTTGGCGGGCTTTTTGTGTTAGTTTGAGCACGGTTCGTTTTTGGATGAAAACTTCTGGAGATTAAGTATTACGAAAGTGTACCTTAGAAATATTATAATTTGATAAACTGATTGTTGATGGAATAAATCGGTGTGTGATTTTAATGTGTTTACTTATTATTTACTCTTTGAGTATTCTTCTATCCGCTATCCTTGACCACAACTGGTTGCTTTCAAGTTTATTTATCAAACCCTGTTGATATCCTGGTAGCGTTACTATAAAAGCTAAATTTATTTACAAGTTAATTTTATTGAAGGAAAAGAATAAAGGATTCCAAGCATTTAAAACAAGGCTACCTTAGACGGCTAAGGCTTAAGATCTATTTATAGGTCTTAAAGTCAAGAGTGAATAGGTTTTTTCTAGGCAAGCGTGCTTCACCGTCGACCATATCATCGCTTACCATTAGGTGAGATAGTAGTCAAGCGCCGGCAAGCCTATAGAGGATTAAAAAAAAAAAAAACTTTGATTTCCCACCGAAAATATAATATTCGATGAATTTTCGTAATCAGAAATAATTAGTACTTCGTTACAGTTATTATTAATCATTTGCATATATTCAAAAGGTAAAAATAATTTATGCAAATAAAAGGCGACATTCCAGTTCACATGTTTCTGATAAAACCCGACATGAAATTTTGAAATTGGAACAAAAGAAATTATGGCGGTCCTTTTGAACGTAGAACATGCTGTGACAATTTTTGTTCGACAGTTCGAAAAATAAAAATCGTCCTGGATCTTCAGTATTTGAAATGACACAAGGTTCAAATTCGTGTCACAGTTAAGTTATTAGAGAGAAAATATAAGTTTGTTTCAATGCAAAATAAACGCATCTGATTGGTCATCTGCGGTGACAGCGATTCATTTTTTATATTTCTTGTTTCTTTTTTTTAAGTCATTCGTAATTATGTTGTTCCTTGTCTTTGGGGACATTTATCTGGCATGTTGAATATTTTGAACTTTTTAAACCGTTTAATTGGAATATCAATTAATTGGTTTAAAAGGACCAAATTAAATTTTATGCCTCATTGAAAGCTTTCGGGCTAATTTTTAAATTTAAAAAAATAATTGTCACTTGACATCACCTTTTGGTCAGCAAACTTGATTGATTTTGATATTTTGTGAGAATGGGAACTATTTGCAATATAGGTACTTTCTTGATAACAATCTAAATATTATAACAATTCTAGCCGTCTATTTAATTTCAACATAAAGTCATAGCGCAATTTTGTAACAAAAAGCATAAGGGGTTATTGCGCTTAATTATTATCGGCAAAAAGGATAGGTATAGGTCTACCGGAATCTCATGGCAAATGTGGAAATAAAAATTTGTTGTGTGCAATACTGGGGAAATTGGATTAAACGATCTTGATACTGTTTAATTTTTATTTATGTCTTTAGTATTAATGAACATGAGGTACCTATATTATAGTAGTCACAGCGGATCTTTGTGTCTTTGAACTTGGTCCTGCCAACCATTGCGTAAAAAACAGTTTGTCATCGAGTATACTGCATAGAGTAAGCGAGATAGGACGATGTGACATACATAAGCGAGTGAAAGAGACAGTTATACAATGCTATCTTCACCTTCAACATTGACACAAAAATTGCTACTGTGCGGGACAGAGAGATTCAGAGACAAAAAGATCCACTGTGAGTATTATAGGTATGTGTATGAATAATGTTGTTATACATCGGGTTCTTAACATAGGAAAAATAAATCAATTGAATATTAATTTATGTACTAATTTATTATATATCATTTAAATCATACTAATAACTTAAAACCTCATTCAGAACTAGAACACGATTCCATGAACTCCACTGGCATTTCAAAAACTTGTATCTTTGTAGTTTTATGTCATCTCTCTCCATCAAAATGGTTCTTTTTCATTGGAATTTAACATATTCCATCTCTTTATGTATAAAGTCTGTAAAAAATAATAAAATGAATCATGTTACTTATAGTCATTCATCATCATCATCATCAACATCATCATCAGTCTATATATACTTTTTTGTTATGTAAGTTTAATGGCCTGATGCTAGGACCTTTTAGCCAAGTCTTTGGAAAGAGTTTTGGATCTTATATTTAGTATGCATTTTTCTTTAGTCTTTCATTAATCTTTAGTATACATTAGAATGCGGATGTAACAGATTTTAATGTTTTTTGGAGTACTTGGCAGCAAATTGTATCGAGTCAGTCTTCCCAGTAAGCTTTGCAGAGGCAGTCAATACTACAATAAAATACTCCGCTCCACTTTTTTGAGATCGCTTCTCTCAATGATTTTACAAATTGTCCAGTTGCGTAGACAGTTGAGACAAAAAACCTACACCAATAATATATCACAATATCCACTAGGAATCAATTTGAAAATAATATTAGCAGCCACTGAACTTCACTCGACAAAATCCTGCCAAAAAGTCCCGTCTATATACACGTCCCACTGCAGGGCGCAGATTATTACTCAATATTTTTCTTACGTCATAGATTCTCTATCTCCATTAAAATCAATATCTTGTCGAAGAATTAGTAACAGTTACATTACTGTTGCCATTTCCTTCCGGCCATCATTCGATGTGCCCTGTGTATTTACCTTATAATAGTAATGGAAAGAAATAAAAATTAAGTAAGAAAAATATAAAATAAACTAAAAGTATCAAAACAAGTCAGTCCAACTTACCGGTCCACTCTACGACGCACTTTAAAATCAAAGATTGAATTTGATTTACACCTTCTTCTTCCCTTATTTTATGATACACATTGAAAACAATATGTCTCGCTTGAGATCGAAGTGGGTTTTTCGACATTTTCACAAAAATAACAAATTTTCAAGATAATATCAAAAAAATTCAGCAGCGTTTGACACATCAAGTACTTTGATTCGACAGGTGACAATTGACATTGCCATATGAAAATCACAATTTAAAAAAAATAAAAAATTCCATGAGATTCTGGTAGACCTATAATTAGAACTGCATCACAGATTATGTCTCATCTACATTTTTACCCTGTGTGCTCTCAATGTCCGCTGTTACTAACTATGCCGTGGACAAAGCAAAATTTAACTAAGTACCCCATCGATATTTGAGAATTAGACTTACAAATTTAAATCTTCTCCTAAGAATATAATTGTTCATAACTCTCTAACAACAAAGTAAACTAAGCAAGTAATTACGTCTAAGTAATATTATTTTTGATATTTTGTACACTGACAGCCCTAAATTCTTCTCCTATCATTCAGTCCATCCAAAGGTTGTCTGTAAGAGATTGACTAGTGCGATAAGACCGCCCATTGTACACTTTTGTTTCTGAATGTTTTTGTGGTGTACTATATATCTCTATATATCTATACTAATAATATAATATTATAAAGCTGAAGAGTTTGTTTGTTTGAACGCGCTAATCTCAGGAACTACTGGTTGGAATTGAAAAAATATTGATGTGTTTGATAGTCCATTTATCGAGTAAGATTATAGGCTATATGACATCACGCTACGACCAATAGGAGCGGAGCACAAATGAAAAATGTTGCAAAAAAGGAAAAAAAATATTCCTTTTTGAGAGCTTCCGTTGCGTGCGCTGCGCTGCTTAAAGTTACGCAAAAATCATGTATGTAGGGTAGGTAGGTAGCCAATTTACGGGAGCGAAGCCGCGTGGGACAGCTAGTAAAGTATATAATAAATAAATAAACCTGTAATAATAATCCGCAAATAAAATCAATCTCCAAAGCACCGGACCGTAGAGTAACATGTTAATTTCCAAGTCACCGCATGTAAGGTCATACAAAACATGCGTTTCCTTACACTAGTCCAGTACACTGTTCTTTCCGCACCATTTAACTTGAACTAAACAACATAGTTTCACACTTAACCGTCAATGGTACTAAAAGTGCCGTTATAGTTCAGTGGGTTTACTTGTAGTTGGATATTTTTGTTGTTGGCAATGTTTTACGGTCATCGGTTAGGAAAGACAAAGTGTAATGCTCACTGCCACGATCTATATTCCATACTAACCCGTTAAGGTCATCGCACACTTAACAAATCGGAAAACGATCATAACCGTATTGCCCTTCGCCTCGCCGCTAGTTGACCTGGCTGACGACTTTTCCACTGAAAACAAAAAGTATTTACACCAAGTTCATATTTAGCGATTGGGCGACTCCAGGCATTCGTAAAAGCAGGGAAAAACTTTATGAACTCTATGGCCTAAAGCAACATATGAATAGTACAAGTTTTGATAAATATGTTTCAAAATATTCAAAAACCTTAAGATTGCATGCAAAATAGCTAAAGCGCTGTATATTAGCAATAAAATAAAATCAGCAGATGATAAAATAAAAACTACCTGGAAAATAATAAATAATGAAACAGGTAGGAAAAAACAGCGTAATACAGAATTTAATTTAGCGACTGCACATGGCCCCACACACTCAGATATAGAGGTAGCTCAGGAATTTGAAAACTTTTTTGTTAATATTCCACTTAAAACTACAGCAGCCTTAAACTCCTCACCTGCATTGTCTGCTGCCTTACTTAGAAAGAACGTAAATGCGTGCCCTTCGGAGTTCAAGTTTCAACAAACAAACCCCCAGGCTATTTTAAAAGCTTTTAAAGATCTTAAAATTAAATCAACAGAAGATCTTTGGGGACTATCTGTAAAAGTGTGTAAACCAATCATTGAAACTGTTGCACCCTATTTAGCTTTCATATTTAACACTAGTGTCGAGCAAGGAGTTTTGCCGGACCTCATGAAACACAGTAAGGTAGTTCCATTGTTTAAATCTGGGGATAGCAAAGAAGCCAATAATTATAGGCCAGTGTCAATTCTGCCGGTTCTCAGTAAGGTCTTCGAAAAGTTAATGCTCAACCAATTGTTGCGTCATTTTAACAAACAATCCATCTTTTATGATCAACAATACGGTTTTACCAAAGGGCGTTGCACAACTGACGCGGGTGTCACCCTAATAAAGAACATATTTAAGGCCTGGGAGGAAGCACAGGACGCCATTGGAATCTTTTGCGACCTCTCGAAGGCGTTCGATTGCGTTAACCATGAGACACTATTGTTGAAGCTCGAGCACTATGGAATTAGACATACAGCCCTTGAGTTACTTAGATCATATTTAAAAGCCAGACAAGTTAAAGTTCAGGTAAACGGCGTAAACTCACTAGGGTCTGAAATGACAATGGGTGTGCCTCAAGGCTCGATATTGGGTCCTTTCCTCTTTTTAGTTTATATTAACGATTTACCCCAATTACTACAAAATCAACCGAAGATGGTGTTGTTTGCTGATGACACATCTTTGATATTTAAAATAGATCGGCGGTCACGAAATCTTGATGACGTGAATAGCTCCATTTATCAGGTCCATAACTGGTTCACGGCAAACAATTTAGTACTAAATGAAAAAAAACCAAATGTATTAGATTCACACTGCCGAATGTTAGAAGTACCGAATGCGATATCATATTGAATGGCGAAAAGCTGGACTTTGTAAATCAAACAGTTTTCCTGGGAATCACTCTAGACGACAAATTGCAACGGGGTCCTCATATAACATCTCTTGCGGGTCGGCTAAGCTCAGCCGCTTATGCTGTTAGAAAGATAAGACAGTTAACGGATGTAGAAACCGCGCGTTTGGTCTATTTTAGTTACTTTCACAGCATAATGTCATACGGTATTTTACTGTGGGGTCGAGCGGCTGACATTGAATCCATATTTATATTGCAAAAGAGAGCTGTCAGAGCCATATATAAGTTAACTCACCGTGAATCTCTTAGGGAACTGTTTAAAAATATTAATATTATGACAGTTACTTGCCAATTTATTTATGAAAATATTATGTATGTAAGGAAAAATATACATCTCTTTAGTAAAGTCAGTGATAGACACAATTGTAATACCAGAAATAAAGATAAGTTAGATCAGCCTTCTTACAGACTAGCTAAAGTACAATCATCTTTCATGGGGTACTGTGTTAAATTCTATAACAAAATACCTTGTGATATATTAAAACTAAATGAAAGTAAATTTAAAACTTTAGTTAAAAGCACCCTTTGTAAACAAGCATATTACAAATTAGATGATTATATTCAAGAAAAGAATGCTTGGAAACATGCTGGTCCTGCTCCATAGGGCAATCTTTGGTGTAGACAAAATCAAATTTGTTAATTTATATTCCCATTCACAGTTATTGTATTCATTGTTTTTTTTTTTTTTTTTTTAGAAATTGACTCACACACTGTTCCGTTGTTGTTGAATTAGGTATTTTACCTATGTTTGTAATATTTGTAAGTATGTGAGAACCATGTTTCTACTTATCAAATTAATTAATTTTCCTGTTAATGCTTTTTAATACTTTATACCTGTGTGTAGAACTATTCTGGGTGCTCTATGGTATCTACTTTCCGAATGCACGGTAGAATCTTTTTTTTTTTTTTGTCTTTTTTTTTGTTTTTTTTTTATATTACTTTTAAATATTTTTTTTATTACTTTTAATTTTTAATTTTAATTTATGTGACGTTCAAAAGTGCCGTTTATTGGCCTAATTGAATAAATATATTTGACTTTGACAACAGGCCATTAACGCGGGGACGACGAGCCGTAAGCGCGGCGACGACGAGCCGTAAGCGCGGGGAAGACGAGCCGTAAGCGCTGGGATGACGAGCCGTAAGTGCGGGCATTGCAAGTTGACCATGCATCGCACCGCGGTTCGTGAGTAGTATTCCGATTAGTGTGTGTTGCAGTAGAGAGTTTCATACAAAGAATACTGCATGGCTTGAGTTGATACGGTGACGATCCCTTTCCGAGTTGATAAGTTAGTGTGACCTTTAGCCTACGAGTTAACAGGCATTTTATGGGCTCACCCGTAGCCCTCATTTTTATAGTAAAAATATATGAAGAATGCGTAGTCTGGAGTAATGGTCATTGTTTAAATATAATTAATAACCCTTAAATATAATTTTCTATTGCCACACACCGTTATTGTCAAAGCCACGAAACTAGAGATCCAAGTAGTTTTGCGGCGAGGTCGCGGTGAGTTTTAAAGCGTGCCCGTGTTCCCGCCATAAGCGGCACAGGAGGATACCGTGGCTTTTAAGTGGGTTGGAGTCCCACATAACTGCACTATCTCCTCGTGGTAGCGCAATAAGCACGAGCATTTCACCATGCAGAAAAAAACAAAAAAGTAGTTTTAAACTCTTTAGAGCTCTTTAAATTGCGGAAGCAAAAAGAAAAGAAATTACCGATCGAGTTTGGCTGCCGGACAACAAATCGTAAATACCACCGTGAAGTATAGCAAAGATACCTCACATAAAGAAAACACCACTAACTAGCTTAAAACAACCCTATTATTTCACGATAATCATTATTTTTTGTAGTCCACCCAATAAGGCTAAATCACCCAGTTAATTTGCGAAAAATCAGACAGAAGCGAAAAAAAAAAGAACTGGCGATCAACACGACGTCCTTAAAAATCGAAATCTGGAAATTTAAAAATCGAATTCGATTAACGTAACGGATCGAATGTAAACTGGACAATAATTTAGTTGGAGCAACAATGGAGTAATGTCTCCTACTTTTTGTCACTGCCAACTTAACTTTACACACATAAACAACCTTATTTCTGATGGTTTAAAAATTAAAGTTCCTTATTTCTGGTGTAAAGGTAAATTGGTCGATCTCCGTATTTATAGTCTTTTGTGACTATAAGAGTGCCCGATAATGCTCATTCAGTGTAAGTTATTTTGTACGGTGAAAAAATCGCATCATATGAATAATGCTTTTGTCTCATTAAGCGTAAAAGGTGATCGGGGTGATTTAGTACCCCATCAGAGGTTACTGTGGGCGTTTTATGGGTTAACGTGATGACGACAATTCATTAAGAAAAGAAACCTTTAATATATATCTAGTTAAAGCTTCCCGCATTCGTCTGGTTGTCAACTGGTGATTTACTTTTTAAGTGATGTATAGGGTTATCGGTATCAATAAAATAGTTGTATGGTATGTGTGTGGGAGTCGTTTTAATTACTTTGATAGAAAGTAGGATAACTACTGAATATCGTTTTTTTTATTTAACCGCTTTTATTAGCTTGGTATGTATGTATATATGAATCTATGTAACGGAATCTTTGAACGTGAATTTCATCCCCTTCAAAACGTCTGATTAATTTGAAACTTTGCACACTTATCAAAGACCGATGACAATGCAATAATTTAAATAGGTGTTTCCACTAGCCATACCAGTATCTTTAGGATTACCGATTGAACTTAAAAGTAAAAAATAAATAATAGTTAAATAATATATATTTAACTATTATTTAGTTTTATAATAAAACTAAAAAACACGGTTTGAAAATAGAAAACGAAACTAAAAATGTAGAAATAATTTTCGATAAATTTATTTATAGAACAGTGTGATAAGCAACAAAAAAAATAAGTAAAAAAGCGTAGGGTGCTTTTGAAGATATTTTCAGAATGTCTCTAATTTTACCAATATCTGTAAATTTTTTTTTTTTTTTTTTGCTTTTACTATTAGGATGATTTGACGTTGCTAACATTTAAATTACATAAGCTCTTAAAGCAAGGTTATTTTGAGTGTGCGTAAGGGACTGATGTATATGACTGGTATACATCTGTCCCTTTTTTTACTATCGAACTATGATAGTTTTGACACGTCAGAGTTCGGGGGCTGGTAATCTAAGGGGTGTCTCAGAATGTTTTTCGTTTTTGATACTTAAAAAAAAGGTACTAGAATTAGTTAAAACTCAGTTTAATTACTGTTGAATTAATGAGCAGTATTGTAAATTTATTTGTAAAAAACGAAATTAAGTAAATTCGCACCCTCCTCGTCCTGACACTCGTTTGGCTTGCAACTAAAATTTTCATTATTTGTTTCGTCTGTGAGTCTTTGCTTGCTTTTAAACATTCAGGTTGGGTGGCACTAGTTTGTAAACTTAACTTTTTAAGCAGCTCTATAGGAGAACATCAGCAAGCGTTTAATCTGGGCTATTTGGGCTGCCATATCACGTCAAGGAATAGTCGGTCCCTCACTTTTTGGCGTGTGATTTAAGATTTTAGTTCCAGGAAAATTGAGTGTCAGGAAGTCAAGGATGCACATTTACTTATTATTGTTTTTAATAAACAAAATTGGAAAACCTGCTCGTTAATTAAACAGTAAATAAAGCGAGTTTTAACTTATTCTATTACCTTTTTTTTAAGTATCAAAAACGAAAAACATTCTGAGACACCCTTTACTACACTAGCTGCCCAGTACTAGGATAAATCTCATGTTAAGAAGTTAATTCTTATTATTGGGCTGTGATGATGTCATGTTGGCACAGTGGCTATGACCTCGCCTGTCGTGCTTGAGGTTGTAGGTTCAAATCTGGACAAGTACCAATGTGACATTTTCAATTCATAATGTACCTACTTTCTCAGTTTATCTTTGACATCGCTGACAACGGTGAAGGAAAACATCGTGAGGAAACCTGGACTTATAAGTCTTTAGTCTTTTATAAGTTTGAGCCCCGTTGGTAATTGCTGCAAGGCATTCCAGTGCGAGGATAAATGAGTAAAAATAAATGAGACATGATATTTTGTTTCCTCGTGTCTCAAGCATCCTTTTTTCCTTTTCCTTTATTTTAGGGTTCCTTACCCGATAGGGTCTGAAATAAACCCTATTGCTGCCACTCACGGGTCTTTCTGTCTGTCCGTCGTCTGTCACACGGGTATTACGGCCAAAACATGCAAATTGACAAAAAATACATTTTATATTTTTAAGGTAAAAAAAATTACCTTCCCAACGAGTGGGGTATGATTGTTTACAGCTCATTGAGTAGATAAATATTATTTTAATATTTGTTAATTTTGTAAAACTAAGGAATGAGAAGCAACCAAAGTCAGCTTTTTTTTACAAAATTTTGTACCGAAGATTTTTTTACGTTCCTATATATCTAGAAATTTGGTGATAATGTTAATTACTACGTATATTTTACCAACATATACCAATATATTGTTAAATTTGATTTTTCTTTGAAATGTCCTCATTTATTCTATTACAACCAACTTAATTTTGCGGTTTGGGACGGAACCCTAAATGTGCAAGTCCGACACGCACTTGGCCGGATTTTTAGTACACAATTCAGTTTCTTCACGATCTATTTCATCTGTGAAATGAATCCAAAATATAAAAAACTCACTTCTTGTACATTTGAATACTATTTTTTTTTTTTTTTTTTTTTCATTTAGTATAAGCTCGCGCTTAACCACTATCTCACCTGATGGTAAGCGATGATGTTGTAGACGGTGAAGCACGCTTGCCTAGAAGTAACCTATTCACTCTTGACTTAAAGACCCCAAGGTTGTAGCTACCGGGAAACAAAGACTCCGTTAGGGAATTCCACTCCTTAGCTGTACGTATAACGAAAGTATTTCCAAAGCGTCGTGTAAACCAATTCTCTTGGTTTATGCTTATCCTATTCAATCGAATAGGATAAGCAGATTGATATTGATAGAGATTGATATGATTTGATAGGATTATCTTCTGGAAGATTCACTCCGTTAATTCCACAACCGACAGTCCCAAAGCCAGTCCATCAACACCAACCAATTTACACATATCAACAAAACAGTAAGACATTAATAGGCAACAAAGTTACAAGCAACAGTATAAATATCTCGCCAGCTCCCCAAAAGGGGGTAAACAAACCGTTTAGAACAATCCTTGCCATCATTAACACGTGGTGTCAATCACTAGCAGGTAAAGTGACTCCTTTGCCCCATTTTATGTCAATCTTCAGGTCTTGGGTATCTATGCAGTGGGTAGGGCGTCGATCTTAGATCTTATCTGTCAATACAATTCTGTGAACTTTTGCTGATCGGGTGTTTAAGGGTGAGATGTGCAAACAATTTGAGGAATTTTAAGTGGGAATTATCAGTTTTTGACGAAACTGGTAATTGTTCCTTAACTTCTTAGCTGCCAGGTGACCGAAAAACATAAATTTTCTATTGTCCTTTTTTATCGTCCTTTTTTATTTTTCCTTATTGGAACAACCGCGGGGCACACTATGTATGTAATTGTTTTTATAAATTACGTTTCCTTTTTTTTTTTTTTTTGACAAATAAATTGTTTACACCAGAAGTATTGAAGCCCTGACTTCTGAGCTAGGTAAAAACCTGTGTTACAGAGGTCATATATATATTTGTACCTACATTGTGTGTATCTGTGTGTGCCAAAGTGCCAGTGTGTGTCTTCTTTCTTTGTGTCTCATAGTCTGGCAGTTAAGGTGTTCAAACAATATTTTTTTTAAAGCAGCCTCACTCTTTTAAAAATCGAAATATATGCCACAGAATCGTACTACTAGGATAGTAAGTAGTATCTTAGTCCTAATCCAAGTCGTGGTGACTCAGTGGCTTAGACCTCACCTCTCGTGCTTGAGGTCGTGGGTTCAAATCCGGGCAAGTATCAATGTGACTTTTGCAAATTCATATGTACTTTCCAAGTTTCTTGGACATCACAGGCAACGGTGACGGAAAACATTGTGAGGTAACCTGGACTTATATAGTTAATGTAAGTCTGATATAGCTAAGTCAGAGGCCTGTGGGGTTCACAGAGGCGGCTTAATTAACTCTGACACCAGTGGTCACGTCCTCACACGATAAAGAAGATCATATTGAGTAACAAACATGCTGGTCCTGCTCCACAGGGCAATCTTTGGTGTAGACAAAATCAAATTTGTTAATTTATATTCCCATTCATAGTTATTGTATTCACTGTTTTTTTTTTTTTTTTAGAAATTGACTCACACACTGTTCCGTTGTTGTTGAATTAGGTATTTTACCTATGCTTGTAATATTTGTAAGTATGTGAGAACCATGTTCCTACTTATCAAATTAATTAATTTTCCTGTTAATGCTTTTTAATACTTTATACCTGTACGTAGTATAGTGTGTAGAGCTATTCTGGGTGCATCGTCCTCACATATCTCACATATATTAATGTATGTACGTATGTAAATATTGTAAAACACCTATTTTTTTTTTAAAAAGAGTAAGTATGGAGTTTCTTGTGCGTTCTTCTCCATAACAATCTACTTTCCGAATGCACGGTATTATCATTTTTTTTTTTTTTTATTACTTGTAAATTTTATTTTTTATTTATGTGACGTTCAAAAGTGCCGTTTATTGGCCTTATTGAATAAATTTATTTGACTTTGACTAACATCCAAACGTACGGAATGTGGAAGTGTATTATAATTATTTATTTAATTTTCCCCGCTACCTTCACCATGTCATCGGTTGTGGTGATCCGCTGGATGCGGGACGCATGGGACCGGTCAATATAGCGACGCTTGGGGCCTATGTCCAGCAGTGGACGTCTTTTGGCTGATATGTTGATGATGATTTATTTCAAGCCTGGGTCGTCACACTGCAGGACAAAGGGTTTTCTTCTAGTAAATTAAATGACGTAGGTAGTAGTTTTTTTTTCATATTTTAGTTTTCAACTCTCCATGATCACTATAAGGATACAGCCATAGTGCTCTTGGTGAAGGCAAAAAATAGAACAACTCGTAACGAACGTCAGAACGAGACTGAAAGATAAAACCCAAGAAAATGCAGCATCGTTCACCTGTCTTCAAATACCAAGAAACCACACAATCACCAGACCATCTGCCGTGGTCATAAAAGCAATTTTCCTTAACGAGTTTATCTCCTCAGCCCATATCAACAAAAGACTCGCAGTTATTAGCTTCAACCATGTTCAAACTAGTAGAACGTTGATTCAAGCTGCGATCGTACTCAGATTATTCCCTACTCCCGTCATACTGCTAAAGTGGCACTATCTAACAAAACCATATTTTGATTTATAGACGAAAGACAAAAAAAAATCGATGATAAAATTAATAAAAATATAAATTAATAATAACGATCATTATGCCGATTGTCGTTACTGCCAACGGCCTGATGGCCAATAGCCTCGATGACCATCTGTCGAGGCTGAAATTGCGCGGTTGGATCAAGGGCCTGATACAGAAGGTCCTTGATACCGCTCGCATTGTGAGGAGGTTCCTGTCTCTGGAGCCCTAACCACCAGAAGCTTGGACCCTGTTCCCGTTACCGGTGGACATCCCTTTTTTCATATAAAAAATAATAATTTGCTAATATTTTAAATGCGAAAATTTTGATAGATGGATCTTTATTACTCAACCACACCAGAACGGCTGAACGGATCTGGATAACATTCTGCACTTAAATAGATTAAAGTTTGGAATAGTTAAAAGGCTACTTTTCATCCCAGCTTTTCATCCCTAGGGATAATAAAACACTTTTCACGTGGGTAGAAGCTATTCAACTATAAATCATATATGCGAGAGTTTCTCGTATCAAAAACAGATTTAATTGCTTACTTTCGAATAAGCACATTATTAGTTTAGATCAATGATTTAAGATATCAAAAATAGGTTTGTAAAAATAACAATTAAAGGCGTTTTTGTTTTTCATCCGGAATCTAATTATAGTAGAAAAGTACCTACTGTTTGAAGAGATCGATGGAGTATTTTTATTCTGATTGCGGAGGTATTCAAAACTCAAAATCGGCCAACTGTCATATAATGACACTTTAGCTACAAGACGGGAGAGAGCCTAGCTCTCCTCTTTAGGTATGTCAATCCAGTCTATAATTACGTAACGAATTAATCAGTAAGCAAATGCAGATATGCCTCAATATGTTGAGTTGCAAAATAACTTTTAGCACTCAATTGATTGTAAAAAACATGAAACTATTACCTTATGTGCATGCTCATTGGATCTGCATTTCAAATCGATTGGTAGAGCGTTTAGGTTTACCTGGCTTTGCCTGTAGATTTTTGCTGGAAGATTTAAGAATAGAGGTTCATATGAGTATAGTATAAATCGAAATCATAAAATCAGTTTTAAACTTACTTAATCTGTGCTGAAACTACTCCTATTGTAGTCGTACGAGGTATTCCCCGTAGTCGTAACTTCTGCGAAACCTTATTTGACGTAAGGCGCAGGCCACACAGAAATGGCGTCGGGCGTGGACATGGCACACTAAATGCATGGAAATTAAGCGAAATTTAGGACACACGACATGTGGTTGCTCGGACGTGGTTATGACGCGACATTTCGGCGCCCGCGCCTGAACAAATTGCGCTTTATTTCCATGCATTTAGTTTGAAATTTGAATGGAATAGGAAGCCGCCCGTGCTATGTCCGCGCCCGGCGCCATTTCTATGTGGCCTGCGCCTATAGTTTGGCTGCATTTCGGTGGCATCACTCTGGTAGTATGAAATTCCTATAGAATAATAGGCAAACTGGTTTATCACTGACGAGTGTCCTCTTCCTGCAAAAAAGATTTCATAATCTTTTGAGTAATTTACATCTAGCTCAAACATTACACCGCGATAAAGTCTTGTGAAAACCACTAAATACGGTTAGTTTCGGATCATTTTACTCAGAGTAAATTTGATACCAAATTATGTTTACAACAACAGCTCTGCAATCAAACAAACATGCAACCAAAATTATCCTTATTAAATCCTAATACCCACAATAGTATATGCATCGACCAATTAACCCGTCCGCATTTTTTATACCTCCGCCTTAACCAGAATACGTACAGTCAACAAGTAGCCGTGTGGCTTCTCTTCTGTACACTAATTGTTTCTGAGGTAATAATTGCCTTTTCAGTACTAATGGGGCCATTAAAGTTCCCTGTGAAGCTACCTTACCTTATATGAAGGGAAGAAGTACGGACCTTGCTTCGCCACCTCTAGGCGATTAAAAAATAGAAAATTTATCGGCATTGAGATATGGCTTTATGGGATTAGGAGGGAATTATAATGATATGTGGTGTGGTAAGTAAATTAGACGTATTGGTATGGAGCTTTGTGGACCGAGCAAGAAATAGTAGACGCAAATGTGCTGTATATTGTGATCAAAAGGGATTGCACATAAACCTACAAGAGACTTTGTATAAGTGATTACGATGTTTGAAATGCCAAACTGTAACGGTTTTTTTAGTGTTCTGTATCCAAATGGTAAAAACGAGACCCTTTTTTGTTTTTTTTTTTTTTATACCACTTAGGTGGCAGACAAGCACACGGGCCACCTGATGGGAAGCGGTCACCGTGGTCTAGGGACGCGTGCAACACCAGGGGCATCACACTCGCGCTGCCGACCCCGCAAAAACCTTCTAATGCCCTTCTTGAAGAACCCCATATTGTAGTCGCTAGGGAAATGTGTGAGATACACAAGAAGGTCACCGGTTGAGCGACTGTGGCGGAAGCCGTACTGCTGGTCGCTCAATAAATCGTTTCCTTCTAGGTATCCCAGGAGCTGTGCGTTAATAACACGCTCCATTACCTTCGAGAGGAGGGAGGTGATAGCGATAGGCCTGTAATTGGACGGGTCTGTCCTGTCGCCTTTCTTAGGCACAGGGTGCACGAAAGCGGTCTTCCACGAAGCTGGGACTTGTCTCGTGGAGTAAGAAAGTGCGAAAAGACGTGTAAGCACAGGGCACAACTCTGGGGCACACTGTTTAAGCACCATTGCCGATATGCCATCAGGCCCACTCGACTTGTGAACGTCTAGGGATTTGAGCTCCCGCCGGACCACCCGTTGTGTGATTTTTATTTCTGGTAAAGAAACACCACACCAGGGTATAGTGGGTGGTACGGCATTCCCGTCGTTCATTGTCGAGTTTGACGCAAAGAGGTTACCTAAAAGATCGGCCTTCTCCTTAGCGCCATGGGCCAGACTGCCGTCGGGTTTAAGCAGCGGCGGCAAACAAGGCCGACAGAAATTTCCCTCGGCAGCTTTGGCGAGCGACCAAAATACACGGGTACCCGACGGGTATCGCGCCAGCCGTTCACCAATTCTGCCGATGAAATCATATTTGGCCCTAGCCGTTGCTCTTTTACTGGACCTCGAGGCGGCATTCAATTTCCGATTCACTTCAGCGATATTTGGATCCTTGTTCGCAAGAGCCGTGGTCCAAGCCTTATAAGCAGATTGCTTGTTAAGACTAGCCTCTCTGCAAGGCCGATTAAACCACGGTCGCTTAATAGCCCCCGTAGCGATCCAGCGGTTAGGAATGAAGCATTCCATACCCGCTAGAATCGCCTCAGTAACTGCTGTTGCACAGGAGCTAGGATCTTCTGAAGTGAAGCAGAGCCGTCTCCACGGGTACGAAGCGAAGTATTCTCGCAATCCATCCCAGTCCGCTGACCTATAGTGCCAAACATGCCGCCATTTAACTGGCCGAGGTGGTTCTGGCCGAGCGAGAGGCACTTGCGTCCGGATGAGGCAGTGGTCTGAAGTACCTAGGGGTGCTTCCACAGTTATGGAGTATTCATCCGGGCGCGTAGTCAGCAGAAGATCCAGTAGAGAGCTTTTATGGGACTCGACATCTGGTCCATCATCCACTTGCGAGAGCCCATAGGTCAAGGCAAATTTATGAGCAGCCCATCCCGCAAAATCAGTGACCGAGGACCCCAGCCACTCAATGTGATGAGCGTTGAAGTCCCCTAAGAACACTAAGTCCGCGGTGGGGTACTGCTCAATTGCCTTGTCCGCCGATCGCTGCAGGTGGTCAAACAGTTGAGTCGTGCCCAAGTCACCGCTATGAGACCTGTAGAGGCACGCATAGATACGGGTGTGGCCACCGTAATCCACACGTACCCACAAAGTGGACAGGTCCCTGTCTTCCAGGCCATTAAGACGGCGACAACAAACATCATCCCGGACGTACAAGCATACCCCGGCACGACTCAAAAAATTATGTTCGAGTTTGTACCCGGGGTTCAGTAAGTAGGCTGTATCGGCAGGGCATGATGTTTGTGTCTCCGTCAGGAAAAACAAGGTCGGCTTCGCGGTTTCTAAGTGGTAATGGACCGGATTCAGATTAGCATGTAGTCCCCTGATGTTGCATAAGTCCACTTGCAGAGTGGATGAGGATGCCGTTGTCACAACAGTTTTCCTTTTTCTATTAATGGCCATTTTCGAAGGGTGGGTGGTATGTGGAAGGTTCAGAGAGTCTCTGTGCTGACAACGCAGGAGACAAAGCAAGACTTCATGCCACCACTTACAAGTATGGGTTATGTGACCGGCTGGTGCGGCGGGCGGAAGGGCCCTCGGTCCCCCCCTGGATACTGTAATCGGGTCCACTCCTGTCTCCTCCTCCGGCACGACCACAGCACCAGGGACTTTGCACAGACCGCTGGTTCAGCCTCCTGGGGCGGAGATTAAGTATTCCCCAGGTTCGGGAACCGTACGAGCCTGCGGGCGGCCAGCGGATAACCGTTTCACCGGGTCTCCCTGACCGCCAAACCAACATTTCACGCCCACACAAGTCAGCGATGATAACCCAAGCCTACGGTCTCTCCGTTGGCAGCACAGAATCCCTCCAGTGAGCTCTGGCTACCCTACTTACCGCCGGGAACACAACACGATGGTTATTATGGCCGTGGTCTTCTGTAGGGCGGAGGTACTTCCCCAGTCGGACAGCTCATTTCGGACGGGCGATACCGTCGTGTCCTACCTCCTCTCATTACTAATACTACAGTGTCCGTCTACCTGTCACCAGGCTGTATCTCATGAACCGTTGTATCTAGACAGTTGACATTCTCACAGATGATGTATTTCTGTTGCCGTTATAACAACACATCCTTAAAACAGAATAAAATGAATATTTAAGTGGAGCTCCCATACAACAAACCTGTTTTTTTGCATTTTTATGCAATAATGGTACGGAACCCATCATGCGCGAGTCCGACTTGCACTTGACCGATGTTTTTTTTGTAACTATAAAACATTAACACACATTGGCATTTTTCTTGTATCGTAAGTGCGATAACAAACATATAAACTCACATACACAAACATCCAGAGCCGGAACAACTATCTGTAGGTCCTACAAAAATTTGTTCCTTGCAGGAATCGAACACGCGGCACGCAGCGCAGCAGTCAATCGCTTAACAACTGCGCCCACTGTTGGTTTCGGCCACGATTGATCACTTAACATTTTTGTTGCCTAAGTTCGTCGCGATATTAGGACCATGCTTAGAACACGCTTTAACGTTTCCTCAGAGAGACGCAACGCGGGGATGTTAAGACGACTTTTTCATAGTTATTGTTCCAAAACTATCTATAAAATAAATTAAGGCAAGTAAAAATGCTTCGTAACATCGTTTAAGGTATATCGCATACAATTGTCACATTGTAGCATCGTGCCTGTCTGTGGGAACTATTAATGAAATGCAAACGGCAGAAGATCACCGCTAACCTGTATTAGGTAAATACCTGTTCGTTAACTAATGAGTGAACTTGTCGAATATGGAAAGAAATCACAAGTCCATTGATGTAATTTTATTTGGAAGAGAGGCAGAGGCAAAATGCGTGATCACTGAATAGTCTGCCAATAACATTTGAAGAAATTTCATCGATTTCAATGGGGCTCCATCATCAGATTCTGACTTGGCGACAATGGGACATCCAAAAAAAACATTATGCAAATCCATCTAATCATCATCTGCCTAGCCTTTTCCCAATTGTTGTTGGGGTCGGCTTCCAGTCTTACCGGATTCAGCTGAGTACCAGTGTTTTACATGGAGCCACTGCCTATCTGACCTCCACAACCCTTACTGGGTAACACGATACCCCTTGGCAAGACTGGTGTCAGATCTCAAGCTTCTGACTACCGGAAACGACTGTCAAAGATCTTCAAATGACAGCCGGGACCAACGGCTTAACGTGCTTTCCGAGGCACGGAGGAAACTCGTTATGTTGAAATGGTCACCCATCCACGGACCGACCTCGGCAAGCGTTGCTTAACCTTGAAAATCGACCCGTGCGGCTGTTATTATTTAGCCACGAGCTCCTCTAGCAAATCCATGTAGTATGAAGGATATATGCAGGAACATGCATTTACGGTACCTACAATATATGCAAATAAACGTTTACTTTACTTAAAAAAAACATCAAAACAACACAACATCCAAATTGGGAACACCTCCTTTTTGTGTAGTTAGTTAAAATTGGAAATGCAAGTGAAAAATATCCTTCTAGACGAATCCATCAATGCAGCTAGTCCCTGATAAGAGCCGGTCTTATCAGGAAGTTGCTCTTATTATTGTTGCACCTTTTTACTGCGTTGCATGTTTAAGGAAAACCAGCATTCGTTTTAATATTCCACGAGCTGTTACGAGGAGTGGACGCTCCATCCACATATAGTTTGTTGCAATTACTCTGTCTTCAAGGGGTACAAAATGTGGAGAACACAGTACGTGCTGGCGTTGGCAACACTGTGCGTGGGGTTGGCGCATTCCTTTCCCTGGGGTAAGTCTGATGTTCTTATTTTAACTAACTTCAAAAATATAACCCTTTCCTTGCAGCCGGGTAAAAAGGAGGAGGTTCTTAATTCGATGTATCTTTTTTATTTGAAAGCTGGGCTTCACATGTGGTGTCGTTTAAATTTGGTGAATATCTGATGAAGAACTTCGGAGATATACAACATAACTCTTCAATAAACAACGGCAAATCTCTCGGGATTAATGCAATTGCATGTCTACAAGTCAAGTCAAATGTGTTTATTTCAAGTAGGCCATTATGCGGCACTTTTGAACGTTAAAATTTACAAGTAAAAAAAAATGATTCGTGCATTCGGCTAATTAGTTTGTTATGGAGAAGAACGCCCAAGAAACTCCATACTTACTCTTTAAAAAAATACGTTTTTTACAATATTTACGTAAAGAATAATTGCTTATTTTTTTCATCCTGGTACACTCTCATTTAACCTAACTTTGTGAATTGTAGGAAACTTGTTTATTATGTACCAAAACTAAAAAATCAAAAATAAAACTTTTTACAAAAAAATACAACCGACATCCACGAAAAAAAAAAAAGTGAAAAATATCTTCAATTTCGGAAGTCACTGTTTTAATGAAGAAACAAATACAGGAACACCAACTTCTGAAAGTGAAGTGTTTTTTGGAAGTCGGTTGTATTTTTTTGTAAAGGGTTTTTTGTTCTAACTACTTTATAGCCTTTGAGTTATTCTGATACATAAGCTATATTACTGTAAAATTTCATCAAAACCCGTTGGGTAGTTTGTGCGTGAAATAATAACAAACATCCATAGAAACTTTCACATTGATTATATTATTAATAATATGGATTGCGTATGCAACCAACTTTTCTAGGAGCTCATGGCTAAGTTATACCTGTCCTACGGGGTCTATATTCGAGGTTATACAATGCTCGCTGCGGCCAGTCTGTGGATGGGTGACCGTCCATTAGATACCGAGACTGGTTCCGGCTGCCATTCATAGACTTGTACAGTCGTTAGTCAGAATCCAAAAAATCAGATGCTAGTTTTGCCATGGGATATCGTGTTACTATACCCCAACTGTCTATCACTCTGTTCTTCCTAGATGACTCCTAACCATAGACTGCACTCTGATCTTCCTAGATGACTCCTAACCATAGACTGCACTCTGTTCTTCCTAGATGACTCCTAACCATAGACTGCACTCTGATCTTCCTAGATGACCCCTAACTATAGACTGCACTCTGATCTTCCTAGATGACCCCTAACCATAGACTGTACTCTGATCTTCCTAGATGACCCCTAACCATAGACTGCACTCTGATCTTCCTAGATGACCCCTAACCATAGACTGAACTCTGTTCTACCTAGATGACTCCTAACCATAGACTGCACTCTGATCTTCCTAGATGACACCTAACCATAAACTCCACTCTGATCTTCCTAGATGACTCCTAATCATAGACTGCACTCTGATCTTCCAAGATGACCCCTAACCATAGACTGCACTCTGATCTTCCTTGATGACTCTTTATCATAGACTGCACTCTGTTCTTCCTAGATGACTCCTATCCATAGACTGCACTGTGTTCTGCCCAGATGACTTCTAACCACAGACTACACTCTGATCTTCCTGGATGACTCCTAACCATAGACTGCACTCTGTTCTTTCTAAATGACTCCAAACCACAGATTGCACTCTGTTCTTTCTAAATGAATCCAAACCACAGATTGCACTCTGTTCTTCCCCGATAACTCCTAACCATAGACTGCACTCTGTTCTTCTTACATGGAAGTGTCTCTGGAAATGTCACGTCTATATTCCCCGAGGGATTAAGCAGAGGTCCTCCTACAGGTACACTCACATTTCGCCAGTAAAAGGTGGCGATCCAATTGCCATAGGAATTTCCTTAAAAAAATTAAAGACAACAAGGTTCTAATAGTAGTACGTATATATCCGAAACCATAAAATCGGACGTAGCTCTCTAAATGCAATCCAATTGAATTCTTTAATCTTATCAATTTATGAATTTTATCAACTCTAAACTAGTCTTATTAAAACCCTCAAGAAGTGCTTTTTAACCCTTTGAGTGCCAACGTGAATCCACGCAAGGCACAATGGATTTTATTGGTTTCGGTAATTCCTGCATTCAACCGGTTAATATATACTATGCACTAATACTTATAGCTAAGTCTATATGTTTGAATATTTAGACGTTTGGGTGTTTGTTCAGCTGAGGCAAATACTATGTAGTTATTTATAGATTAAATTACCAGTTTAGCAGTTGACATAATCTTATTGTTTTTGCGAAATATGTTTCCTTGTTAAATGTTTTTCAGTGTGCTATCCCCAAACTCGTGTTCCATTAGGTGTTAATTAACTTTATTTTCAAAACATCACATAGCTTATCTATATTTTTTGTAGGTACCTAAATACAAGTTAGATTTAAATAAGAAATATTGGCGTAATTGGCTACATTATCTGGATTAAAATTAATTAGTAGTTCCTTCAAAACAGGAATGAGGACAATTTATAAAAATCAATTAGGGTATTGTTGATTCTTTGAATACATTATAATACAAATTAAACTAATGCTATAAAGATAAGAATTGTATGTTTATATATGTATTTGTAAAATATAATCTCTGAAATTACTGATCCGAACATGAAAATTATTTCTTTAATAGAAAGCTACACTGATATTAATTAGTATGCGATATTAGAATGTGTTGGATTATTCGGTTCCCTTGATGATGAATGAGCTGAGTGGTGCCAATCCATGCGTCTTGTTCGTGAACGGGCGCCATCAGTTGGGATTGTTCATAACTTGGCTGCCTCGGCCTGGTTTTAATTATCTATTTATTGTATTTTTAATTGTTTGTTTTAGTGTAGAAGCTTTTAAGTGAGTTATTTTTATTTTTTTACATCGTTCTCACATATATGTATTTTTTTTCAACATAATAATGTAACCAGATACTTGTAAAACACATTTTTTTTAAAGAGTAAGTGTGGAGTTTCTTGTCCATTCTTCTCCACAACAAGCTACATTTCCGAATGGACGGTAGAATCAATTATTATTAGTTTTAAATAATTTTTTTGAAGTTCGAAAATGCCGCTTAATGGCCTAATTGAATAAATAAATTTTGATTGATTGATTGATGCGCATAGACGGTAGGTATTGTAAAAAATATAAGAAAATTACATTTCTGGGTAAGTGGGTAATTGGAATTAACTTTGTCATTCGTGTTAACTAAAGAAAGCTTTTGAGCAGTTAGAAGGAACAAAAAAAATTATTGTTGCCAAATCAAAATTAGTAGTAATTTTACTATTACCGTTTTGCGTAGTTGTGACGCATATTTTGTATTCGCTAATACCCATCACAAAATTTATTCCAATGATAAGGTTTATTTTCTTTCTGACATTCAATCTGCCTAGCCTTTTCCCAACTATATTGGGGTCGGCTTCCAGTCTCATCGGATTCAGCTGATTACCAGTGTTTTACATGGATCGACTGCCTATCTGACCTCCACAACCCAGTAACTGGGTAACACGGTACCCCTTGGCAAGACTAGTGTCAGATCTCAGGCTTCTGACTACCCGTAAAGACTGTCAGAGATCTTCAAATGGCAGCCGGGACCAACGGCTTAGCGTGCTTTCCGAGGCACGGAGGAAACTCGGTATGTTGAAATGGTCACCCATCCATAAAAAAATATAAAAAATACGTTTATTTACCATACACATTTATATGTCGTTAGATGATAGTATTAGCGTGGCAAACATTGATAAAAACAATGACAGGTTAGCGTTGCATGCTGTGCGTTGGGGTCGTGTGAAGGCTGTGCCTTGTTCGGGACAAGAAACAGCCTTCTTAGTGATATAGCTTGATGAGGGAATTTAAATTGTAAAATAGGTGGATATTTATTTAAATTTTTCTTGTTTCAGATATCGTCGTGGGGGCCAATAATAAACTAGAATTTTATAATAACGGGACAATAACGCACGTGGAAGACTTTGGACTTGACCTTATCATCGAACACTTAACCTTCGACGTAGCACACAACAGGCTGATATTGGTCGATAGAAACACAACTCGGGACACTTTTATTTATAGTTTCAACATCGCAACCAAAGAAAAACAGTCTTTAGTTAAGAGGAAACTCAACGGTCTGTTGCATGAGACCATGTACGGTCTCGTTTACGATCCGACCATGGATATTCTCTTTTGGACTGATTTTAATGCAATTTACTGGTTTTCGTTAAAACCTGGATTTGTAAACAATGTTTACGGCAATGTTTTAGTGGGAGTTGATATCTCTATGCCCTGGGCCATTGCTGTCGATAGCTGTAGAGGGTACGTTACTAATCAGTGAAAATCTAGTATCGGTTGGCAAGACGAGGAGGGGCGGAGGGACGGTGGGGGAAGGGGGTATTGCCACCTCCCTCCTGGCATCACTCTCATGAAAAGGTAATGTCCGTAACACTGTCCTTGAGAAAAACAAATTATTTGTAACTTAACCTCAAAACACTTTAAAGTTGCTTCTGCATCGTCTCCGGCACTGAGAAAAATGCAACCCCCTTACGTAACAAAGGATAGGCACCCAAGCTCACTTCCGCAGCGTCGGCTTGCTGGACACTCACTCGCTACGGCTGACACGGGTGCCTAGCTTTGTTACAGCGGGCGGGGGTTGCTCTCCCTTCGCGCCTCTGGTTTTTTGGGGTAGCAGCCAAAATACTACATAAATCTGATTCGGTTTTGGAACAGATTCGATCTATTTGAACAAGGTACACTATCTTTATTCTGAGCTGGATTTCTAGGTTATTATAAAAACAAATGAAACAACAAAAACACCAAGAAACACAAATAACACATTCACGCAATTCGGGAAGAAACGGAATAAACGAAAACAAATGCCACTGATTCATGTCACACATGACCCAAATGGCGTAGATTTTTTTACTTCCCGTTTCAAAAAAAATCCTAGAAATATTACACCATAGACGTTACAATTGCCCATTTTTAACCTTTCGTTGGTGTTTTATCTTATTGAGATTAGAAACAATTTTTGTTGTTTTCTCGTAAAATATGCAGTACCTTTTAATTAAACTGATAGCGTTTTAATCAGGGACCCAATCCCTTTAACCACTTTTATTCCCCCCCACCTCTTCCTGCCAACCGAAAAACGATCCAAGCTTTCAAAATAAAAAAACTTTTTTGCAAAAAAATACTACCGACTTCCAAATGAAAAACTACAAAGTGAAAAATAACTTAACTTTTGGAAGTCGGTGTCTTTCGTAGGTACCATTTTTTTTGCGATATGGACACCGACTTCCAAAAGTTAAGTTATTTTTCACTTTGTAGTTTTTCATTTGGAAGTCGGTAGTATTTTTTTGCAAAAAAGTTTTTTTATTTTTCCCTTTTTAGTTTTACCTACCTAATAGCAAGTTGTTTATTAAGGTCCCTATAACTCCAGAATAGAATAACCGAATAATATGAAACTTGGACATAACCGGTGAAATGAGAGATCTGTTTACCCCTTTAGAGCGTACTGGTGTGATGTTATGTTATGAAATGGTATAAACAACAAACAGACATGCGATTGCAGCAATCCCGAGAGTTTTGCCGTTATTTATTGAAGAGTTCTGTTGTGTATCTCCGAAGTTCTTCATCAGACCTTCACCAAATTAAAATGGGACCAATTTCGAAACATACTCTTTCAAACAAAAAAAGAATTTTCAAAATCGGTCCACAATTGACAGAGATATCGGTGAACATACACAAAAAAAAAAAAAAAAAAAAAAAAAAAAAGCAAACATAAAGTCGAACATAGAACCTCCTCCTTTTTTTGTAAGTCGGTTAATCACAGCTAAATCAATATGACAGCTCACAATGTTAGGACCCATTAATGTTAATAATAGTTTTTATCCGTGGTGCTAGGCAACTGAGCTTGTAAACGACCCTTTTGTGCCAATTGGCTTTGTTTGTTCTGTCTCCTGCTTGATATGGAGGAAAATGAAAAATAGTTTTTTGCCTACTCCTCCGTTATTCTTTTCTGATTAATTTCGTTACGGGATCCAAGATCGTTAAATTCATTCTCCGGGTCTTCGTCGAGCTTCATTGCCTCGGCGCTTTTCTGGTGGTTACCACTGTTGATTCTGGCTTTCAGGAGTTGCAGTGGTTTGGGAATAGTGCGGTGAATGTATGTGCATAACATCTGAGACGGACGGACACGTGAAGCTTTTCCATGTGACGTTTGAAACTTTGAAAACATTTTTAACTTATTTTAAATTCTTAATTGTTTTTCTGACTTGCAGGTATATTTACTGGTCCAACATCGTGGGTGGAAGGACATCTACAATAGAGAAGGTGCGATTTGATGGCTCTGAAAGGGAAATTGTATTAGATGATAACATGCGTGCCATTCGTAAGTTAGTCATTGACCAGCAAACACAAAGGATGTACTGGACGGATGATATACTAGCACGACCTGTGAAAACAACCGGCTTTTCTATTCAAAGTGCAGATTTGAATGGAGGTAACAAAACAACTCTATATACTGACACAAAGAAGAACCACCCGAAAGCATTAGCCGTATCTAAAGATTCTATCTACTGGGTACCCTCGTTTGAACTTTCTAGCAAAATTTGGCAATCACCTAAGAACCTACTGGAAGATACAAAACCTAAAGCAATTACAGTTTCGGGATGGTATAGTAACAGCATAGCCGTTAATTACAAAATTGAGGATCAGATACTGGGTATTCAGGACTGCGAACCAGTACGGAATCTTCTACAAAAAAACAGAACATAATTTGGTAACATACTTCGTTTTGGTTAGTCCAGTGGTATTAACAACTACGAATATTTCAACGATCCTACAAATATATGCTTGTTGATTAAAGCAATTATACTTTCCTAGACCGCTTTTTTTGCACTACTTATATTCTAGATTTCGAGCTAAGATTAAGATTGAAATACTTTATATATATATATAAATACTTTATATAATTTATCAGATAATGTGAAGTGTCTGACTGGGCTCTGTCATCCCAGCAGTGGGAAAATTATAGGCTGATACTATGCAGTAGTTATTGAGCCATATTAACAAACAAAAAGGTTGCTTGCTACTCGTGAAGGACTAGTAGCAGGTACTTTATAAAATGTATTTTGTTGAATTAAATATAATGCAATTTTTTTCCGTGTAACTTTTTCTTTGATGTAGATGCTAAATAAACGAACCCGCATTTATTTCATAACGCCGGCTCTCAAAACGGTGAAGGAAAACATCGTGAGGAAACCGGCATGCCCTAGAACTGAAAATTGGAAGGCATTTGAAATCTACCAACACGTACTGGGCCCAAATGAGATTTTACCAATAGAGGCATCATCATCAATACATAAAATATAATAAATTGGTAGAAAAGCCGTTTTTGTACATCGAAAATATTAAGAAAAGAAATAGCCAGGGTGTTAAAGGAGAACCAACAGAACTCATTTCCAGTATTTTTGGATTTTTCGTCTGTTTGTCTGTTTGTCTGTTTGTTTGTTTGTCTGTTTGTCTGTTTGTCTGTTTGTCTGTTTGTCTGTTTGTCTGTTTGTCTGTTTGTCTGTTTGTCTGTTTGTCTGTTTGTCTGTTTGTCTGTTTGTCTGTTTGTCTGTTTGTCTGTTTGTCTGTTTGTCTGTTTGTCTGTTTGTCTGTTTGTCTGTTTGTCTGTTTGTCTGTTTGTCTGTTTGTCTGTTTGTCTGTTTGTCTGTTTGTCTGTTTGTCTGTTTGTCTGTTTGTCTGTTTGTCTGTTTGTCTGTTTGTCTGTTTGTCTGTTTGTCTGTTTGTCTGTTTGTCTGTTTGTCTGTTTGTCTGTTTGTCTGTTTGTCTGTTTGTCTGTTTGTCTGTTTGTCTGTTTGTCTGTTTGTCTGTTTGTCTGTTTGTCTGTTTGTCTGTTTGTCTGTTTGTCTGTTTGTCTGTTTGTCTGTTTGTCTGTTTGTCTGTTTGTCTGTTTGTCTGTTTGTCTGTTTGTCTGTTTGTCTGTTTGTCTGTTTGTCTGTTTGTCTGTTTGTCTGCTTGTCAAAGTCAAAGTCAAATGTGTTTATTTCAAGTAGGCCATTATGTGGCACTTTTGAACGTTAAAATTTACATTAAAAAAAAAAAGATTCTACCGTGCATTCGGAAATGTAGGTTGTTATGGAGAAGAACGCACAAGAAACTCCATACTTACTCTTTTAAAAAAAAGTTTTATACAATATTTATATAGGTACATACATTAATAAATTCGTATACGTGAGGACGATGTACCCAGCACTACTATACTACATATAGGTATGAGAGAATTACAAGCATTAACAGGTAAATTCCTTTACTTGATAAATAGGAACATGGTCCTCACGTACTTACAAATAGTGCAAATATAGGTACATTACCTAATTAAACAACAACAGAACAGTGTGCGAGTCAATTTTTTTAAAGAAAAAAAAAAAAATTGTATATTTGTCTGCTTGTAGATAAAGTTCCACAGCTAGGTCGCGGGTAAATAACTAGGTCACTGTTAAGTTCCGAGCACTATCACGCAGTATATATGGTAAGAATTATAAAAAGTAAATATTTCAAAAAGTCGTCAATACCAGATTGCCAGATCAATCTCCTCCCGTCTTTTTTAACAAGAATTTATGTATTACCCAGTGATTGTTCGAAGTGATTGTCCGTAGAGGTCAGAACAGCATAATACACTCGTTGACAGGCGTAATAAGCATCTAAATGTGAAGTAAACGACGGCAGTGATGGTTTATATTTATTAACACGTTTTTTGCATCGATATTTTTGAGTTATCTAGATTTGCCGGCTACTGGCAAGGTTTTTAAAGTTGTGAATTTTTGGCCATTACTTGAAAGTGTGTTAAATATGGATTTTATCGTGTTATTTACATAGTTGTTAAAGTGATTGCGGAATTTTAGGGTTAAGGTTCGATTGCCGGAACTATAATTATCATATGCTTAATTTTATGGTTTATTTTTTGGTACTAGCTTCTGTCTGCGGCTATGCCCGCGTGAAGGTCGAAAATTATCCCGAGTGAACATCTACTCGGGATAAAAAGTATCTTATGGGCTATTCCAGACTATAATCTATCTCTGTGTCAAATTTTATCCAGATCCGTTCAGTAGTTTTTTTCGTGTAAGAGTAGAAAATAAGTATACAAACATTCACAAACAATCACCTGTAAAATATTAGTAGGATATTTTTTAAATCAAAATCTTAAAAAAAAAACAAATCAACTATTTTCCTTTACTCTTAAAAATAAGGGCTGGGTTCTTAAACAGCTGGCACCCTGGCGGTGACAAGAGCCCGACGTATGATGTCATTAATGCTGGTGTGCCGTGCTAACCGACCAGCGCTGCTACTGCAGGATAGGCCATGGTGTCCGAGGCGGCCGACTGCTTCACCACATTGACAACGATGTGGAGCTCCGCTGCAAGCACCCAAACGCAGACATGTAGCGATCCGGAAGGTGTTGTCACTAAACATAGTACCTATGTTGGGTGACGGTAGTGCCTGTAGCCAGAGGCCCGACTACAATTCTCCCACAGCCAGAAGGTGGGCACGCTAAGCAGTATTGGTGGATGTATCTATAAGTTTATTCCGTACCAACCTACAGAGCGGCTCATCCCACTGTCTCTGGGAAAAAGGGGTCTCAGCAACGCTGTATTCGGGCAAGCCATTTTCCAGGCATTCACTGCCTTTTGTCGAGAACGGCACTTCACAGTTAACCAGTGATAGCAACAAGATTTTTCTGGTTAACTTTTCAGTGCTGTGGACCGAAGACAGGAACGCCGGTAGGCTTAAACTAGAAATTTTGCGGATGCTGAGCCCACCGAAGCGAATGGGTAGAGTGGCTTGCAGCCACGCTTGGTCATCAGGGCCACATTTAGTATAGATGATAGCGTGCAACGAATAATCTGGTCAATTTTGTCCAAGAGAATTTGTGAATGCTTCCATAATGGCGAAGCGCGAAGAAAGTACATGAAATTTGGACCAAAACTACAATAACGAATGAGGGTGATAACCGAATGTACATTAATTTTAGAGAGTCTGTCCGAAATAACGTTGAAATGTGTTATCTTGGCGTCAATGAATGGAGAAAAACTATCTTCCAAAATTGGGGAACCTGCAGTGAACTTCTTTCTGTAATTTTGATCTCTGGTGCTATTGTGTTGAATTTTTGAAGGGTCGATTGTCTGTCCGTATTGTCACAGATGAAAATTTCGCATTTGGAGTGGTTGAGTTCTAGGCCAATGGACTGGAATTGCTGCTTCAGAAATTGAAAATCTTTCAAAACTGTATCTACGTCACCTCCTAGTGAGACAAAAAATGAAATAGCTCTAGCCAAATGTGACTGAACTATAATAAATATAACTCTGTCTAATCCTACGGTGAATTCAGGTGTGCGTTTATGTTATTTGTATGTCGCAGCCATCTGGTTAAATAAGCCAGCTAATTGGACGTCTAGGTCGTTCATTAAACGCGGCATCTAATGAAATGGCTGAAGGATAACTAGTCAAGTCGCAACGTTTAACCTGATGGCTGAATTTTGTCTAGTCATTTAGTCAAATTGGATATTGATGAATTTGTAATGTTTGGTTGTAGGGTGACTGGATAGTTTAGACTCAAATATTTCATGAAAACTTGCAGAAGACGTAGTATCATTTGGCACATCCAAGTATTTATACTATTTTGACAATATCACACTTTATTATCACTTAAAAGTGCACACAAGAACGAAAAATAACATTCATGGTTTGCGCTGTTGACTCGATATTTGTTTTGGTGAATACTAGCACCGTAGTGGAAAAAAACTGAACTAAATTTGAATCTGTTAGCTGAGTTTTATTCAGTCATCTTTAAAGGTCTGCCTTTCAAATACGCCAATTTGTTAAAGGTTGAATGATTCTAGTTCAAGTAGCTACCGGCCTAATGCCGGATTCAAGTAGATGCCGGCGTTTAATGAATGGCTTAGGCTAATGGCGTCCAATGAGCTGGCTAATTTAACCAGTTGGCTGAGATATGAATAACCTAAGAGATTATTACATTTCCAACAAAGTATGACCACGTCCCATCCACAGTGTCAACTAGACACAACCGTGAGAAACAACAAAACGTGAAACAGTAAAATTCCCAGATATTTATCTATTCCTCACAGACTCCGTTTATGAGCTATGATCCGTTCTACTGCCGATTTATTCATAAATACAGTGAGATATCGAGATCTCGCTGGGTCACGATCGATTGTTAAAATCGCTTAAATTGAATATGTATTGGTCGGATTGGTAGGTTCGTGTAGTCCCGTTTTAGTGACAGTGTTTTAGAATTTCTTGAGTTGTTATGGTTGTGTATGTGTTGCTACTTGTTATAATTTAGGAGTAGAATCGTCAATAATAACCTTTATCTA
The DNA here is from genome assembly GCA_949775005.1 of Orthosia gothica. Classification (NCBI taxonomy): domain Eukaryota; kingdom Metazoa; phylum Arthropoda; class Insecta; order Lepidoptera; family Noctuidae; genus Orthosia; species Orthosia gothica. Next base: position 15,855,803 of record OX459064.1, read on the forward strand.
ATCTAGATTTCAATGTTGCAATCATAATCTCAGTCAAATCTCTGACTGTATATTGTAACACCATAGGTAGGCACAAGCTTCACAAAGTTTGAAGTCTAAATCAGGTAAGTTACAAACTTGTATGACGGTTCAAATAATACGGTAGAAATAATTTTGCTAGTACGGAACTTCATCTGGCTTTTTGATCTATGTATATATATTATGACATGTGGTAGGATCTATTTTAGTTGGCTGGTAAGTATAAAATTAAATCAGGACTTTTAAAACGTGTCATCAAAAACTAAGCAACCTTAAAAAGAAGGTTTGTGCGACCCCACTTACCAGAGAATTTTAACAAACTTATTACAAACTAGCTGTTCCTCGCGGCTTTGCTCCCGTGGGCCACCCCCACAGGACCCGTTTCCGGGATTAAAAAATAGCCTATGTCACTCAAGAATAATGTAGCTTTCTATTGGTGAAAGAATTTTTAAAATCGGTCGAGTAGTTTCGGAGCCTATTCGGTACAAACAAACAAACAAAAAAATCTTTCCTCTTTATAATATTGGTATAGACAAGAAATATAGCACAGATTTTATCGAATACGGTGTAAAAACAGCACAAAGAGCGAAAGACTGAAATAAAAATTTACAAAAATGCTCAAAACTATATATTTGTCTATATAAAGTAGGAAGCGAACATAACGATATAGTATCTATAGATAAAATAGAAGGAAGATATCGTTAAGAACATTCCGTGTAATTAGTAAAATAAATCTGTAGAAAATATAAATAAATTAAGAAACTCATCAAGTAAATAGATATTTATTTATTTAACAATCATGGACGACTTACAGCTAAAACAAACAGAATATTAATTAGTACGTGAGACTGACAGCCAATTAAAAGTCATCACTTCTAAAAATAGATTGGAAAGAAAGAGTGTGAACAACACAACATAGCTACCAAAAAAACAAAGCAGTATAGCATTCAAGCTCAAAGTAAATTAACATTTCATAAACCATACAATGATAAAAACCTGAACATACAAAATCCTAATTAAAAAAGCCAAGGCTCAGGCACTTTCTGGCCAAGGACACACCCGTTATGAAAGGATCAAAATCATGCCGCTTACAAATGTCATTAAAGTTTCTACTTGCACGCACTATAAATGAATTTTGCCTGTAGTTCGTAGAAGCAGATGGAACACGCAACAGTGCGTACCAGCGCTTTGACCTTCCAGGAACGTTAAAATAAAATTTGGATAGAATATCGGAGTTATTGATAGAATTATTGAAAATTTTAAATAATGTAGTGCTGTCGGAGACTGCTCGCCGATTAATTAGGGGTATAATAAAATATTGTAATAGAGAATAAGAATGAGAGAGATGGGTGAGTTAATGGGTGATGAGATGAGTCTGTAAATTCAACTTAGTCGTTACTCGGATCATGTCCAGGGAAGAGTTGTGTAAGGCAGGAGGAGGTTTTAGGGCTCCCACACATAACTGCGATGCGATGCGATGCGACGCGATTTCTTTACATTTTAATACTAGCGAGCTCGCAAATATTTGCGATGCGATGTGAATTCCCACGAATTCGCATCGCATCGCAGTTATGTGTGGGAGCCCTTAGTCAGTTGGAGCCTGACACTATCAAGACTGGCTCACTTTTTGAGGTAGTTTAGGTGTCAGTCCGACCGGATTTTCACTACTGCCACAAAAAAGAAACCTCACTTACCTAGTTTCGGGCAACAAGTACCAAGTTGCATCCAAATCCATTCAGCCGTTAAGACGAGAAAAGGTAACAATCAGTCAGACAGAGTTACTTTCGTATTTATAATATTAAGTATGGATTTAATGAGAAGGTACGGCTGAACCAGCCATCAAGGCTCCGTCAATCAGCCAAAGCCTCCATAACTAACACTAATAATCAAAATTAATTAAATCATTGTCCTTGAAAACCATCAATCGTCACACAAATCGTATATTAAGAACTAATCTCTGATCACCTGCCGTATAAATCCGTTCTGGACGCATTTGCATGCGTGGAGGTATTTGTGTATGGGGCTAGTAACTCAGAAACGTAACGAGACTGGCCTATCAGTCTAAATCTAGCAGTGGACCGCTTCTAAACACACAATGCATAATTGTCCATTAAGTTGTTGTGGAGGTGGGAAAGGAAGTGTGCTGAGTGGAGGTGGTACTTTGTTAAGGAAATCGAGATAGGGTGGAACTTTGATGAGTGGGAAGTAGGACACTGCGATGGCTAAAAGTGAAACGTTGAAGGTATTGAGTTATGTTATCTGGGTATTGAAGATAGTTATCAAGGAAAGTTGATCAAATAGTCCTATTACGGCATTTTTTTTCTAAATTTATATAAAAAGCTAATTTAGAGAATATCAAACAATCTCACTTATATATATAAATATTAAATATGTTTTATTTTAATATTATAAATGTGAAAGTTTGGAAGGACGTGTGTACGGAAGTGTGGATGTATGTTTGTTACTCAATCACGCCAGAACGGCTAGACGAATCTGGATGAAATTTGGCAAAGGGATAGATTATAGTCTGGAATAGCACATAGACCAATTTTCATCACGGTATAATGTTCACTGGGTTAAGAAAACACTTTTCACGCGGGCGAAGCCGCTGGCAGCAGCTGGTGTTGAATATAACATCCTGGTAAAATATTTACCACAAGAAATGTGCTCTCAAATAATAATCAATTTTGGTCGAAGAGGTCTACTGCTGGATACAGCAGACGGCCAGTCCTGTGCTTCTGGCATCCGTATGAGGTAACAAACATAATAAGAAGAAAATTCTCACCCAGTGTGGGTGAGAATTTTCTTCGGGTTATGTTAACACCCACCCCCACACTCCCTACGCGATAACTCTTCTCTGCACGTCTTCAAGAGGAAAGTTAAAGATCAATTCTTTCGTATTGAAATAATATCTATATTTATATAGGTATAAATACATTTGTATTTATCTAGGTACGTACGTATATTTATTTTTTATTCGTTTTATATTGTTATAAAATTGTACAATGGCTCTTCTTTCTTTTGTAAACTCTCTATATCACTCTAAGGTTTGCTGGAAGAAAACTCTATTTTGACTTAAGCTCGCCTTTGTGCATCAACTTTATTTTCACAAATAATGAAGAGGAATTGATGAACTTTAGTTTTAGTGGACCGTACACATTGATCGCAAAACTAATAAATAATATAACAAAAAAAATCGTAAGGAAAGGCCTTATAATCAGGTCCCAAATGTTGTTGTTGTTTCCCAATCTACCATATCCACTCCTTCCAACATCTGCCCTATATTCCAATTGTTAAGGCCAACAATTTTATGGAGCCCTAGAGTCCCTTAATGATATGATTGTTTTCATTATAATTGGACCTTACAGTCATACGTTACAAAGAAATTATTGGACATCCAACACCCTTGATTTGCAGCAGTATTTTTAATGAGTCCACTCAAAGTGCCCATTGTTTGGCTAAGATTGATCTTAGGTTAGACTGGGAGAAGTGTCTTTTCTTCAATCTATTTGACGTTGTTTTTTTTGTTGGCGATTTATGGGATCTGTGTTGGAATTTTATGGGTTCGCAAATTGTATTCTAGAGCTTGCATTCGCTAGAATTGGTAAGTAAACAGAATATATTTTTCTTTACTATTGATAGGCTCACTTTTGAGCGCTATCTCACCATGGTAAGCAAATTCAAATTCATTTATTAAACATACACAATTATGACAGATTACATTAACGTAGATATATTAAACCTAACAACTAACAATGACCTTGACATGTGATCAATGGGTCCCAAACTAGGCATAACCTGTATCTTGGTGACCCAGACAATAAACAGAGTTTTTGATTTTACGAGTCCTGCTAGCGCTAAGTGGTAATTTAAGATAAAACAGAAAAAAATATATAACAACGAAAATTAACAAAGAAGCAAAATATTTAATTCCAACAATTTATAATACCTAACCTTCCAGTTGATATGGAAAGTAGTTGTACCACAAAAAATGTATTTAAAAACCAAGTGAGAAAGTTTCTCCTTGAACCTTTGGGGAAAATATCAGTTATACTTAACTAACAATAACTAATTTATATTGAATATTACTACTACTACTAATATTACTAACATTTCAAATGAATTTCTTTAAGCGAAAAAATGAACCTATAAATATAATATGTATATAATTTTTGTGGGAGTTGCGTCTGCCAACAAACTGTCCTACAGTTTGGCAGAAGTAAAATCCTTTTTGTATGTGTGCTATCTTTTGAAATAAACTTTTTTTTTTTTTTTTTTTTATAGTTAAAAGCGATAATGCGAAAACAGTTTAGGTAAGTAAATGTGAAGTGTAAGTGAGGGTGTGTATTTGATCCGAAAGTGTATAAGTAGCTACCTATTAACTCGTGCAACAGAGTAGACCCTCCGTTTCCTCATAATTCCAGTCAAACAACCACTTTTTTAGCTGGGTTGTGGCCTCGGAGTACTTACTCGGTATAGTAAACATTTTACTTACAGCGTTGAACACTCGTATGTATAAGTAGGGTGAAAACCGGGCCGCAGAAAGGGTTTTAAGGGGTATTCTTTCAGGCTATTTCCTACCCCTCCTGCTGCAGCTGGAACGTACTGCCTTGTCCTTCACGAGTTTTAAAAGTGACCCTAGTATAAAAAGTCGCACGCGTAATACCCCAGCTTCCCTGTACAGATCATCAGTAGAAAAACGCCGCGGCTTTTCCAGGAGGACCTTGAGGACAGCGCGTTGAGCCCGCTCCATCCCCAGCATGCACGTTTTGGCGGCGCCGCCCCAGACATCAACACAGTATTGCAGAACAGATTGGCACAGGGAAATGAATCGATTATGTGGTCGACCATGGAGCATGCTTACCTATTTGTATTCACTCCTGACTTAAAGACCCCTAGGTTCATTCCTTAGCAACAACTAAAGAAATTTTTAAAATACTTTTTTTTGTTCGTCATGGTCCCACCTTTGACCACCATGACGTGGCAACTTATGATTCATCATTTTTGTGTTATTCTATGAAAAACAATGTTTAATTTTTTTTCTTCTACCCTTTTAAATATTTAGAATAGTAGGACCAAACTGATCCACATTCCACAATGTCAAATATATTATTGACCTATTAAGAACCAGTGATAACGCTAACACTCAAAATTAAAAATGGAACACCAGCCATTCGCAATTAAAAAAATGTAACAGCCAATAATTGCGCAGCGATTTTTCATTTGTCATTTTAATATTGTTGTGCGCTGCTAACACTGCCGGTGGTCCCTCGCGTTAATACGAGGCGTTGCGATACGTATCGTGCGATTAAACGCGATTTATTCTGTTTTATAGATTAATCGCTCGTTGTGTGTGAATTGGTGGTTCAGATTGGAGGATTAGATATTGCTATTAAGAGTTTTTAGTCTAGCGATTTAGTATTTTCGTTTACGTTAGTAAATGGGTCACTTTAAAATGGTTTATGTTTCAGGATTTCCCAAGTCATGCACCTCACGTCACGTCAAGTGACGCTATCGAAGCTCTTATATTAAGTGCGGAGTTTTGGCGGGAACGTGATGGCGTCTATGTTGCTTCTCTGTTTTATTTTCCTAATATTGTGTTTAATTGAATATTAATATTGTTAAAATGGTGTTGTTTTGTTCTAATAATATTTGAGAACTTGCACGAGTGTGGGCAAGTGAAGCACAGCGGTAGAACATGAGTTTGTTCATGTTGTCGACAAAACTTCATGGAGGCTTCCTATAAAGTTACCGCCATTTTACTGGGGCATAACTAGGGCATTGGACTAAAAACTAAAGAAACTAGAACTTCTAAACTTGACAATGCCGAAGCCATAACAAAAAACCGGCCAAGTGCGAGTTGGACTCGTGGACGAGGGGTTCCGTACCATAATCGCAAAAAACGGCAAAAAAAAAACACATTTGTTGTCTGGCAGCCCCACTTAAATATTAATTTTATTCTGTTTTTGCTGTTATAGCGACAACAGAAATACATCATCTGTGAAAATTTCAACTGCCTAGCTATCATGGTTCATGAGATATAGCCTGGTGGACAGACGGACAGACAGACAGACAGACGGACCGCGGAGTCATAGGGAGAGTAATAGGGTCTCGTTTTTACCCTTTGTGTAAGGAAACCAAAAAAAAATGCTCATAACAACAATATTAAAGAAATGTTTAATTTGTGGAAGAGTACAAAAATATATATTAAAACCATTTACAGGAATACAGCTCTCAAATTCTCATAATTTCAGGAAATCAGAGAATGCCAATGACATATAACGTAATACGGTAGAATCAACTTTTATTCCATGTAAATTTAAAAAGTAAGGAGTTTCTTGTGCATTCTTCTTCATAACAAGCTACTTTCCGAATGCACGGTAGAATCAACTTTTATTCCATTTAAATTTAAATTGTGACATTCAAAAGTGCCGCTTGGTGGCTTCTATTTGAGTTGAAATAAATATCTTTTGTCTTTGTAAAATAGTATAACTCAAATTTAATATTACGATAAATAAATCCCTCTCTCACAGAGAAGTCTGTGTCGTACTTTAAAAGGCTGATGAAGATGATAATGATGATGATAAATAAATGTACTATATAGAATTATGTTTATACCAGTATTGCAATCAGAACATCGAAAACCGGTGAGCCCTAAAATCGACTTACAAAATGACCTGTCGGGTTGGTTCCGATTAAAATATCGATCTCATTTATATTACTGATAGGTATCGATACCTTTTTGTTATTGTGTAACCCCACCTTCCTTGCATAAATATATATACCGGTACCTGCATCTTACACATCATCAGCAAAATCAATTGGAATATGTGCTTGGGGGAAAGTTTCTACGTATTTTAAATAACTGCATTTGACTTTTCGTTTAGGCAACAAAGCCATTTATTTTTATGTAAGTTAACTATTTTTAGAACTTCGGATTAATTAATTAGATCAGTAAAAGGATTTATAAATAAACGTAATAAAATCGTACATTAAACGCAGTTATGTTTTAGAAGTTGCCTTATGTAAAATAACACAAATATTGAATGATAATTCATAATTTAGAAATACAAATAAAACTCATCATTATTAATCTGTTGCAATCCGCCGCTGGACATAGGTATCTTATAATGCCCTGAGTAGGTACAATCCTCATCTCAATCTACCTACTTAATGCACATTTAAAAGGATAATATTTTTGTGTTCACCAAAAATCTAAAGGTACGTCTAAAATACTGATCGTGCACCAAATATTAGTTGATCTAAGAATAAATTATGGTCAAAGAATCAGTCCAAGAGCGAGCGAAGCGAGCTCGGGAACTTAGGGCATCCCCACACGGACAGGTTAGGTTCGAACGAGATGACGGAACTCAGCTCCCGTCATCTCGTTCGTGTTAGGTTACTTTTGACCCTGCAGACTGCGCGGGGCTACGTCGACTTATATGAACATATTTTGGTGCACATTCAGTTTAATTGGTGGAACACAGGCAAAATTAGGTAAATGAAATGGGAATAAATTGAAGTACTTTTAAATACCATCCCATTGAAAACACTACAAAGATAGCAAAATAAACAATTTAGAACATTTACTTTACACATTATGTAACATTTACCTATATGTAACATTGGTACACTAGTACCAACCTTAAAAATAAAACTGCTTATAACATTTACAACTTTTTTTTTTTTGTCCCAAGTTCTAAAAATCTGAGAATTTAAAAAGGGATTATCTATCATATTAACTACCAATTAAAATAAAAAATATCCCAAAACACCAAATTTTATTAGCGGTACGAAATTTCCATACAAGCCTGCCGTTTGCCTTTGGAAATAGATACAGTATTAATCTTTAGACCAGACATCAGTGGGAACATGGTTTGAGTATGATATGGTCCAGCATAGGACGAAGATTCAATATTAAAATGCGAGGCCGGCTTATTCTGCTTTATTTACCACTGATAATCGGTGTAATATACGAGGAGCTCGTGGCTAAATAATAACAGTCGCACGGGTCGATCTTCAAGGTTAAGCTTCGATTGACGAGGTTGGTCCGTGGATGGGTGACCAGGCAACTCCCAGTTGTCTGGCATTTTGCTGAACTGGACCTTTTTGGCGCAGCCGCGGGGCACACTATGAATGTAATTGTTTTTTTATATTACGTTTCCTTTTATTTGTACATTGTGTGTATCTTTGTGTGCCAAATAAACTGGTTTTCTTTCTTTCTTTCATTTCTTTCTTTCCTTTCTTTCCCTTCTTTCTTTTCTTTCTTTCTTTTCTTTCTTTCTTTTCTTTCTTTCTTTTCTTTCTTTCTTTTCTTTCTTTCTTTTCGATCTTTCTTTTCTTTCTTTCTTTTCTTTCTTTCTTTTTTTTAACATACCGAGTTTCCTCCGTGCCTCGGAAAGCACGTTAAGCCGTTGGTCCCGGCTGTCATTTGGACATCTTTGACAATCGTTACGAGTAGTCAGAAGCTTGAGATCTGACACCAGTCTAGCCAAGGGGTACCGCTGTTACCCAGTTACTGGGTTGTGGAGGTCAGATAGGCAGTCGCTCCATGTGAAACACTGGTACTCAGTGAATCCGGTTAGACTGGTAGCCGACCCCAACATAGTTGGGCAAAGGCCAGGCAGAAGAAGCGGTGTACTATACCAAACTATTTTAGAATTATTAATTCACGTATGACATTTTAAAAAAAAAGATAAAGCTACTTGACGTTACCCGGTCAGAAAATCTTCACTTCACCAATTTCACTACCAATACAGAATTCTACGAATAATAAACCGCGAATTTCGACAGTAATTTTTGAAAAACATGGCGGTATTTCAAGGCGTATTTTTTTTTAATTGCAACCCTGCTGTCCCAAGGAATTAACTCATACAGCCTACGGTCTTAACTGAAATAAATGTTTCTGTGAAGCTGTAAAGTTGTATTAACTCACGTAGGTTCTTTTAAAATCAATTTTCTTGTTTACACTGACCACTAAAAGGGGGTATTCGAGGGCCATTACTTAGACAGGATGGTTACTTGATAGGGCTGGCCCGCGGCCATTTTGTGAATTTATTGTCTGATTGATGATTGGATGTAAATAAACATTTATTCATAATTTTGTGCACTTTTATACAGGATTATTAAGATATTTTTTTTTAATGAATTTGTGTAACGAAGAATAACTTAATTGTGCAGAGTTCAGTGATGATGGCTAGTTAGTTCAGTAACTATTAGATTACATTCTAGTATCAAATTATACTAAAACCTCGCCAGAAATATTCACTACGAGATAATAATAAAAAAAAAGTGAATTCGAAATTTATCCTTGATAACAGACGATAAAACTGGCAGAAATTCAAGCATAACGTAAATAATTGTATCTCAATAAATTAAATTGAATAACTTAATTTATTGATAAACAATTATTAACGTTATGCTTGAAATATTCAAACATAAAAAACAGAAGATTGAACGGAGAGAATACAAAGCATACATCCGTAAGCTGACAACCCTGCGAGTATCAACCCTGCGAGCGTGCGGGCTTTTCTACGAAAGCACTTAAAACAGATCCCGATAACCGAATTTTTCAATTAAGTGTCATAATCGTACCAGGCCTGGTACCTCACTTGAAATTTATTATTTTAACATACAATTTTGGACATGCAATCCCTCATTACACATATTACGTTCCGGTAAGAGACTCAATTGCAAATGTGGGTAGTATTATAAGTTTGGATTACTGAGAACGTACTGCGAGAGTAATTTCGTTGCAGTTTATTTTGTGTGTTATAATTTAGTGAAAATCGATGTCTTTGGTTTTTTGAAGGTTGAATTATTTTACTTTGCAAACTCGTGATTGAAAAGTGTTCCAGTTTATTTAAACGTGATATTTTTATATGACTGTAAGGAGCTCGTGGCTATGTTATGATTCGTAAAAGATAGCTTGATCTCTGCGACAATAATATAATAATAATAATAATAATGATGATCCAAATAATGCATTCAACTTGTTTTTTGAACAATTTAAATTATTTTATGACCTGTGCTTCCCCCGTAGACGTATTAAAATACCAACAACCCAAAAACCAAAATGGATATCGCGAGGACTTAAACTATGTAGCCTAAAAAAAAGGCAATTATTGTGGACGTCTAGACATAAACCTACTCAAATAAATAAAGCAAAATATTCGAAGTATACAAAGATATTTAAAAAAATTATTAACCTGACTAAACGATCTCAAAATAATCACAATATTAAAACTTCTGACAATAAAAGCAAAATGACATGGAAAATTATAAAGAACTCTAAATTAAACCTACCTAATGACTCAATAAATGCTATAAAAATTGACAATAAAACGATTGACAAACCACAATTAATTGCTGAAAAGTTCAACGATTATTTCATAGAAAAAATTGTGCCAATTCCTGGAGCAGGTAAAAGATCGAACGCGTACATCACAAATAAACAAAAATCAATGTTCATGCCTCCATGTCAGCCGATACAAATTTTCAACATTATAAGATGTATTAAAAGCACCAATAGTGTAGGGTATGACGAAATTTCTACAAAAATTATAAAACAGGTTGCCGACTTAATCGCACAACATTTGTGTCATATTCTTAACCTTTGTATAAGCCACGGTGTTTTTCCAGACCGCCTTAAGGTATCCATTGTGAAACCTATATATAAAAAAGGCAATAAGCAACTAATGCAGAATTATAGACCTATTGCGCTTCTGCCAATTTTTTCCAAAATATTCGAGAAATATATTTATAATGAGCTTTATAGTTACTTAGAAAAACAAAAGATTCTCTGTAACGAACAAAAAGGTTTCCGAAAGAACATGACTATAAACATGGCAATTTATGACTTTTTAAATAAAATTATGACTAATATTGATAATAAAACACCGGTCTGTTCTGTGTACTGTGATATGACGCAAGCTTTTGATTATGTTGACCATTCAATTCTATTAAACAAACTTGACTCCTATGGTATAAGAGGTAACGTTCTCAGCTTATTAAGCACGTACCTATCAAAAAGAAAACAGTATACCGCTATAACAAACTTAAACTTAAAGACTAAAGAAGAAGTGACATACCTGTCTAAAGAACGCACTGTATACTTTGGTGTGCCACAGGGTAGTGTTTTGGGACCGCCATTATTTCTAATTTATATTAACGACCTGCCCAAAGCTATAGACTTCCCAATGACACTCTTTGCTGACGATAGCACGATTACAATAGCATGTGATAAACCTAATTCGTATGAAGCTGATGTTAACAATGCGGTAACTTCAATCATCTCTTGGCTGGATAATAATAACCTAAAAATAAACCTTGAAAAAACACAAATAATGCACTTTGCTCAAAAAAAACCTAGTTCAAAGATGGAGGTTCAATACCAGAATATCAAAATTCAAGATGTCAATAGTGCAAGATTTCTAGGTTTGGTAATTGACAGGCACCTCAATTGGAAGGATCATATTGAAGCGCTTTGTAAGAAAATTAGTAGCTCATCTTATGCATTATATAAACTTGCCCCCACAGTTAACATTGATACACTACTTACAGCGTACCATGGTATTGTAGCGTCTGTGCTAAGATATGGTCTTATATTTTGGGGTAACTCCACAAATAGGGAAACCGCTTTTAAAGCGCAAAAGCGATCCATAAGAGCCATGTTCAGGCTACAAGTAACGGACAGTTGTGAACCGTTTTTTAAGAAATACAAAATTTTGACACTGCCGTCTATGTATATTTATGAAACTGCCTTATTTGTCAAGCTGAATTCACACCTTTTTCCCAACCTATCAGATACAGTAAAACGTAACAGGCGAAATGATATGTTGCGCGGACGTAGAGCAAAAACAGCGTTAATGTGGAAAAGCATGTTTTGTTTAGCTCCGCAAGTTTTTAACAAAATCCCAAAGCAAATTAAACAGTTAAATTTAAATGGGTTTAAAAAGGAGCTTAAAGAGTTACTATGTAAAAAGTGTTATTACAATTTAAACGACTTTTTAAATGATACTTTGACATAATCTAATTGTAATCTCTTTTTTATAACAGATAGCTTGACATTCCATTTTGAAATTGACATTTTTTTAATTATTATTTATTTTTGACATAATAATATTTAGTGACTTTGACATGCCTTTAATTGTAACATTAATATTGTCATGTAATTGTATCAACTCTAGCCTGATATTTCTATTTTTGCATTGTGATAATTTATTTTGTGTACCTGAAATTTGCACGCCCCATGTGGCAGAATGTGATGAGACCTTTATGTTATTTGAGACCTTGTATTGTACCATGTTCGGACAAATAAATGAATTTGAATTTGAATTTGAATTTGACAGCTGCCAGTATCAATATAGTAACAATAGCGCTTGACAGGCTAACAATAATGTATACGTCAGTTTGACATATGTCGCAGAGATCAAGCTATTTTTTATGAAGTATAGTAATAACAGCAACACGGGTCAATCTTCAAGGATAAACAACCGTTGGTCCCAGTTGTCATTTCTAGATCTTTGACAGTCGTTCCGGGTAATCAGATGTCAAAAAATCTGACACTAGTCTTGTCAAGTCTTGGAATAATAACGCCTAGAAGCCGCGTCTAGAACACTCACCGCCTGCCGTCCGCCTCGAGAGGACGTCCCGCTGCTCGCCGCTCTGCTGCTCGCCGCCCCACCGCGCGCCACGCCGCGCCCCCACCCTCCGTCTCGTCGCGCCCCTGCGTGACGTCACTGCGGTGCCGCGACTCTGCGCGCCGCCGGCATTTTTGGCCCCTTCCGGGTTAAAACCACGACTTAGTGGTCCTTGGTGGATACCTTACGGTGTTAACGAAGCCAAGTGGAGTGCTGCCCCTTGCACTCGCCAAGCTCCTTCAGAGCACGGCAGTCAGAAGGAGTCGGGAGCAGGATCAGTTGGCCTTGGTAGATAGCCTAGTCAACCCCTGCTCCGTTCCACAGCTACACCTGGTACGGTAGGGTGTTTCTACCCCTACGTACCAGACTTTTCGGTACACAGGAGGAGGGTGGCCCACCTTCAGTGGGTTCACCGGTACCTTAGGACCCCTGTCACCCAATAAGATTGGTGACAGGTTTACAAGCTTAGGGCTCACCAGATACTCACCTCCCAGTCTCACCCGGCTGGGAGGGTAGGCTTACACATCCCCGGGCCCACCCACCCGGGGAGGCCCCTTACCCCCTAACAATGCCTTCAGCAAAGTTAGATGAAGAAGCAATTAAACAGCTGCTGGCTGACATAAAGCTCCTCAATGAGAAACTTTTTACAGACCCTGAAATCCGTGGTAGATACGGTGGTGCCCTCTGGAGGATTATTGAAATAGCTCTCCCACCAGATGTTGTCGTTCCGCCCACTGAGGCCGCACAGAAATCTATAGCCGAACATCATGCTCCACCCGCTCCCGGGTAATGTCACTTTCGCCCATCTCTGAGAGAGATCGCAGTCCCCTTAAGCCCCAGTCTCCGGCCGTGAAGCCCAAATCACGCCGTTCCCAGAAGAGCACCTCTTCCGAAAAGCGTCAGTACAAAGAGTACAAAAAGCGCATATCCGATTTTCAGTCACAGTCAAAGTCCAAGTCCAAATTCCGTGCTGATGATGAATACGAATCCCCCAATGAGATGGATGTGGCCCAAAGCGTTGACGATGAGTGGGATGAAGCAGTCCAACTTATTGAATCAGTCGCTAACCAGTTAGCTGAATTTCCAGACAATTCTGAGGACTACGACACCGTGTCCTCCTCCTCCGATAATGAATCCTTTAAACAGGTAAAGGGCAAGAGGAAGAAGAGGACGGGCCCCTCTCACTCTAGCAAGGCCAAAAAGGCTGTATCTACAACCTCGCCCCATTCAGTTGTGCCGCCGGCTTCGCCCGGCAGGCGACCCTCCCCCACCCCCTCGCCCGATAACGCTTCACAGCGGGGAAACCGCTCGCCCAGCCCCATGGCAGTAGTTGACACTGCTACCGTTAGGAAGCTTCCCCTCCCTCCACCCGTTTATCTTCAAGATAAAGGGAAATGGAATGAAATTTCTTGCGGTTTTAAAGATCGCAACATTCAATACACGAAAGCCACTGCATGCCAGCAGGGCATTAAAATTCAGGTCCCCACGTCCCGTGATTACCGAGTCTTAACTCGCTACCTACAAGGTATGAACGCCTCGTTCCATACCTACTCCCTCCCGGAAGAACGGCCCACCCGAGTGGTGATTCGCCGAATTCCTAAAGAGATTTCCACGGATGAAATCCGTGATGATCTGTTGGCCCAAAATATCCCGGTTATCGATGTCCACCGACTGCATAAGGCAAGAGGTGGGCAAGAATATGACATGGTGTTGGTGGTCTGCCACCACACCGAGGGATACCACCCCATTTTCGGCATCAAGACCGTATGCTCCCTGTCGGGCATAACTATTGAAAGGCCATACCGTCCCCATGTCGTTGGGCAGTGTCACAACTGCCAACTGTATGGTCATTCGCAGTCCAACTGCTATGCGACCCCCAGGTGCGTAAAGTGCTTGGGCGAGCATAGCACGAGAGACTGCCCCCGTCCAAAAGACCGCGCAGAATGCACGGAGCCTCCCAGCTGCGTGCTCTGTGGTCAGGTCGGTCATCCAGCCAATTACCGTGGCTGCCCTAAAGCTCCCAAGCTAGCGCCTAAAATGGCCAAGCGACATGCAGCGCGCCAAGCACGCACGCATCCCGATATCCAACCCCCCACACGTCTAGCCCCTCAGAGGTCTTCTCCATGGGGAAAGCTGAACCACCAAGGTGTGGCCCCTCAGTCCTTCTCCCAGCCCATCCCAGCGCTGATGGCCACTCCCATCTCGGCGCCTATTCTGGCCCCTGCTGCCCCCATGTCCGCACAAAGCCAGAAGGTGGCCTCCACCACCTCTGCCGCTAAGTGTCCACCCCCTGCTGCCCCCTCTGGGCAAAGGTCATATTTGAGCGTTGCCGCGAACATCATCGGCGCGTACTCCTTCTTCATGACCCCACAGGCCCGTGCTCTGGATGCTGAAATCCGGAATGCGGGCTCTCTCTCCCCCGCTGAATGCAATGCCCTCTTTTCGAGGTACGAGTGCATCACACAAGAATTAGATAGCCTTATTTATAAGGACGGTCAATGGGTTCGCAAATAGTGCGAACACCATGGTCCGAAGCAACAATTAGAACACACAAACGACCGTATTCGTTCCGCCCTCGTCGCCGAGGCCCGCCGCGAAGTCCTTGTCTAAAACTCTACAAGCCATTGCATTAGATGCACTGTGCATTAGTTAGAATCTAGTTATTATTGGAGTTTCTTGTCCGTTCTTCTCCACGTAGGCTTTTCCGAACGGATGGTAGAATCACTTTATTAGATCCAGCCTTAGTTGTCCCCCCAGCGACGCCCTGAGCCGAGGTTCGACCCCAACTGGGGTAGCCCTCAGCGTTGTCGCTTAGGTTTAGAAATTTGAAGCCTGGCTGGAGGCTAAGAGATTAGTCTCCACAGGGAAGTCCGGTTAAGTAATAGCCGGCCATTTTGGCCGAATTGCGAGACGCCCCAAAGAAAAAAAAAAAAAAAAAAGCGTCTAGAACAAAACACGAGCGATATCGTGTGTCCATTTCATTTTCTTTGTGTGCGTGAGCCGAATTTGTCTAAGTTCCTCAAACGCACTATTATGTTGCTGGCACAATCAAGAAAAATATTTTATGTTGTTAGGAACTGGATAAGATGAAGATGATGACCAGGTAATTAATACAGCGGTTAAATTTCGATTATGGGCCGTTGATTTTTGGTGTGGGGAGGGTGGAGGGGGGAGCGGGGGAGGTTTGGTTATCCCCAGTACCATCCCCACCACTCGGAGCCCTATGGTTATGGAGATAGCCATGGTTAAAGTTTTCAGGTTAGAATGAAAATTGCCATAGATGTCCATCGATTTAAGGAGCGCGGAGGCGGGAAGGGCAAGGGGGATAGAGGGGCTACCTCACTGTACCAACCCCACCCCACGGAACCCCATGGTTATGGAGCTATCCATGGTTAAAGTTTAAGATTACTATTTAAACAACAAAAACGACGGAGCTCCTAGGGCTCCTATTTCTGTCTGTAGGGTCTAAAGTAACTAAAGTAAAATCCGTGTCGGGGTGCTCTAAGTTCCCGAGCTCGATTTGCTCGCTCTTGAACTAATTCTCATTGTTTTACCTCAGGAAAAACATACAAAAACACATAAAATTGCCGAGTCTTGAAAATTCGTAAATAGCTATCTCTTTATGAGTACTACCTACAAAAAAAAATGAACTTCCAAATCAACGGCCCATAATGGAAATTTTAGCCTGGTTTTATTTAACTACAATAAATTACTTATTAACTTTTAGTTTAAAAAACACTGTAGGTAACAGTGTAGATAATGACCATAGTTTAGAGGCTGTAAATAAATATAGTTTAGTTTGACGCACACCTCATCACATTTTTTTTTGTTTTCCTGAAGTGCTATGATTCTCGCTAAAAACTGTCATAAATTATGTGATGTCTTGTCTTAAATTAGTTACTCGCGAGCTGTGTTCGACGGAACGTGACCTTGAATACTGATGGCTCGCCGAGAGAAGTTAGCCACTATGGCTAAGTTTTATTTGTCTCACTTTTTGCACTCGTTTTAAGTTTCTATGAGTTATTTTTCTTAGTGCCAAGTATTATCGTATTACGGGGTAGTAGAAGTCATAGGCAGTCAGACCATGTAAAATACTGCTTCCCACTCGGTTGCATACGGTAAGATTGGAAGTCAATCCCAACATAGGAAGGAGCTGGGTAGATTTATGTCTGATGTCACTTAAGGCGCCGATTCCCTTAAGTAGCTGATTTTAAAATAAGAATCACGTCTAAACGGCTAGTCGTAATTTATTGGAAAAAATATATGTTATATTAGACCATTTTCTTAATAATTTCATTTGAGCAGAATTTGAGTTTTATTCGTATAACATAGTGTAATTAATTTGTAAAGTTATGTCTAAAACGGACAAAAACACGACAATCACAACAAAACCGCTGGGCGTATTTTAATGAAATCGACACCATATCAAAGACAATTTAATTATCTACATTTTGATCTGAACCTTTTTTTTTTAAAGTCTTAGAATAATAAGAAAAGTACAAAAAAATACTAAATTTAGGGTCGCGCGGGTGAGAAACGAGGACGCGTTTTGTTCCCTCAAGGTCGTTGGCGTTAGTCGTCGTCTTAAGGGGACTTTAAAAATATCGCTTAACATAAAATTAAAGGTAGAAATTATGACTAAAACCTTGATAAAAACGTTCAAACCCATACCTAAATATTTGCTACACACTGGATGAATGATTAAAATTTTAGCAACAAATTATACCGAAGGATTTCAGCAAGGAAAACACAGTTGATTTCCTCACCGCAGCACTTTTTGTTCATTGAAAATCTACGTACAAAGAATACATAATAACCTTATTATCGTTAAATAAGATAATAGGCCCACTACAATCATGATATCGTAATGAGAATCGACATATTTTGCATACTTTGACACCTACAAAAATGTGAAGGTGAGAATTATAAATGGCTGTCTTTCACACAGACGTGTATGTAACAAACATTGACTTAAATTCCTAATATTAAAAAAAAACCGGCCAAGTGCGTGTCGGACTTCGCACATTTTGGCATCCGCACCATAGAAAAAAAAAGGTTTTTCATTATACCTATATATATATAATACCAATATATTGAAAAATCTGATTTTTTTAGTTTTAGATATTTTTTGTAAAATATACGTAATAATATAAACATTATCGCCATTATCATCAGTTAAAAAATTCTTCGGAACAAAATTGTGTTAAAGACGGACAGACAGACAGACCGACAGACAGACACGTGAGTGACAGCAATAGGGTTCCGTTTAGACCCTGCGGGTGCGGAACCCTAAAATTAAACATGCATTTTCTGTCCATTATAATTTTGGGAAGGGCAATTGTTGGGTTAGTATTGGTTAAAGATAATTATGGCGTAATTTTTTCACTGTAAAATCATAACAAATTGTGTTTAGTTTACTTGCCTCATTCAAATAACAATGTACCATGTCAGCTTTTCTCACTGATTTTTACCCAAGACCTCTGTAAACATAGTCCTAAGTGTCTTTCAGATTAACTGAAACACTGACTCAGAACAAAATGTAGGTATTTTACAGCTCTTATCGGTTTCAACACAATTCGAATTACAACATCCACGTAGTGTAAAATGCAAATTTATTACACAGCAGCAACCCAGCTAGTTTAGCCGACAAAGAAGGCCACCCAACTACCGCTTCCTTAAAATCTATTAGAAAACACCAAATTAAGCCACAAACATTAACACAACGTTAAAGTACGGTGTGATAGGTGGTCTTAAAGAAGATGCGCAGTAAAAAGTGTCCTCTCCCACCTCGTTAAACCATCGGCCAATTTGCCTACAATTATCTCCATTTGGTGGCGAGCCAACGTTTTGATTAAAAACGTTTTAAGACGAAATTCTCTTTTTAAACGCAATTATATTTTTGACAGATATTTATTGTGTTAACTGCTTTTGTTGGCAGTTTTCATGGCTGTCGGAAGTTTTTCGTCTAGATGGTGATGGAAAGTGCTAAAAGTCGGAAAGCAGTTGAGTAGCAGATAGCAGAAATTAAGTAATGTTTTGTAAACTCTTTTCCGAGTGTTTTCCCATGCTGGTTGGTCCTTCGTTGGTCCTTTGGCTTTAGAACCAAAGCTTTTTTACCCGACTGCCGAAGGAGGGTAATGTGTTTATCAGTCTATGTATGTATGTATGTATGTATGTATGTATGTATGTATGTATGTATGTATGTATGTATGTATGTATGTATGTATGTATGTATGTATGTATGTATGTTTGTTCCTATGTGGCGTTCCAGAGACCAAACGCGTTGGCAGATTTGGATGATTCATACGTCAATCGATGCGTCTTAACCCTGCGAGTGTCATAGGCTACATTAAAATTGGACAATAGAAAAATGGCGGATTTTGGGTGCCATATTGTGGGGGCCCAAATTTATTTTTTCTTGTAAACCCATCGTGTGGGGTATCAAAATAAAGGATTTTAAGAGATGATTTCAAAAATATATAACACTTATATGTTTAAATGTATCTAATTCGAAAAAAAACTATCTAAAAAGTTATAAATAAAAAAACTTAATTCAAAAAATCTAAAAACCCGACTGCTTCAAAAGCGAACTAAAAAGTCGTAAACAAGGAAAAAATCATGCTGTGCAGGCGGAGGATACACCAGATTTAGGTCAGCCAGCCCGCGAATATGTATCCTCCGACTGCACAGCATGATTTTTTCCTTGTTTACGACTTTTTAGTTCGCTTTTGAAGCAGTCGGGTTTTTTGATTTTTTTTTGAATTAAGTTTTTTTATTATGTGGTCATACTTGTACACCTGTAGCCATAAGCAGCACAGGACGACACCGTGGAGTTTTAGTGGGTTGGAGTTCCATAAAACTGCATTATCTCCCCGTGGTAGTGCAGTATGCAAGAGCATTTCTCCAAGCAAAAAAAGCCTTCATTATACAGCTTGTAAACTACTAAGCATTAAAATAGAAAATAAAATAAAAAAACTGGCCAAGTGCGAGTCAGACTTGCGCATGAAGGGTACCGTACCATTATAAAAAAAAACCGGCCAAGTGCGAGTCGGACTCGCGCACGAAGGGTTCCGTACTTGGTAAATTGCGGTTTACGATTTATGACGTATTAAAAAAAAACTACTGACTAAATCTCGTTCAAACCAATTTTCGCTGGCAGTTTACATAGTAATGTACATCATATATTTTTTTCAGTTTTATCATTCTCTTATTTTAGAAGTTACAGGGGGGGACACACATTTTACCAATTTGGAAGAGTCTCTCGCGCAAACTATTCAGTTTAGAAAAAAATGATATTAGAAACATCTATATCATTTTTGAAGACCTATCCATAGATACCCCACACGTATGGGTTTGATGAAAAAAATATTTTTATTTTTAGTTTCAAGTATGGGACCCCCAAAATTTATTGTTTTATTTTTATTTTTGTGTGAAAATCTTAATGCGGTTCACAGAATACATCTACTTACCAAGTTTCAACAGCATAGTTCTTATAGTTTCGGAAAAAAGTGGCTGTGACATACGGACGGACAGACAGACAGACAGATAGACAGACAGACAGACAGACAGACATGACGAATCTATAAGGGTTCCGTTTTTTGCCATTTGGCTACGGAACCCTAAAAACGGTATAAAATTACTTTTGTTGTATGGGAGCTCCACTTAAGTATTTATTCTATTCTGTTTTTAGTATTTGTTGTTATAGCGGCCACAGAACTGTCTAGCTACCACGGTTCATGAGATGCAGCCTGGTAACAGACATACAGATGGACAGTGGAGTCTTGTAATAGCGTCCCGTTTTTACCCTTTGAGTACTGAACCCTAAAATTATCTGAAAATTAATGTAACAAATTATCAATCGTGCATTAGCTGGTTTAATTATTTGAATGAGTTATCAACACTCAATCTAATCAACTGATGTTAGTTTAATTATTTGAATGAGTTATCAACACTCAATCTAATCAACTGATGTTAGTTTAATTATTGACGCGTCGTCAATTTCGACGAATTTCTTTCGAGAATCAGAGGGTGAAGAAAAACACAACTCAAATTTTGTTATTGGAATTTCAAATCGAAGTATCAAAGCTTCAAATTCGTTCCTTAATAATTATTTACTGAGCTCTATTAATAAAACAAACTTCAAACAATTTCCCAGCCATATTTCACCACAATCTCGGCCGTTCATTCAAATTATTTTATACGCAGATGCGACTCAAACCATGTCCTGCTTAACTTAAGGCCATTGTTAGCTACAGTGACAAATGTTTATATGCTATGAGCACGGAATGGTCTAAGGCTGCGTAGGAAACTGGGTGATTTATCATTTTACTGTAATATTGTATATTTCGTCTACATAGCGAGATATCTAGATTCAGATTTGAATGGTGATCATACTTGAAAATTGTATGCTTGCAATATAAATAAAGTTCTAAGAAATTTGGGACAACATTATTTCGAGATCACTTTGAAACTACTCGAACCACAGATATAAATCTAACTAGATGGCGCGACTATATGTAGTTACTTCGCATGTCAAAAAAAGGAGTAAATTAAGCCCTCCGGAGCAACTGGACAGATTTGCAACTGGACAGATTCTCAGCTGGACAGATTATCAACTGGACAGAACGTGTACAATCCATGACAAAATTGAAATAGATGACTAGGGAATATAGACATTATGAAAAAGTGGTCCAGATAGGAAAGTGGACGATTTGCTCCGAGAGCAAGGGCTGACTCTTTTCAAAGCGACAAGATTGAAGATATTGAAATACCTGAATGTCTAGTTAAAGACTTCTTTATTAATGATGATGGTCGTGCAGATAAAATAATTGTGTTTGGCAGTCAAGCAGCAAGAGATTTAATAAAAATAACAGACATATGTTATGGGTATGGTACCTACATTCAAAATTGCACCGAAACCGTTTTACCAGCTTTTCTCGCTTCATGTTGGCATAACCAAGTGTACCGATTATGTTAACTTTGTACTGTTTATTCTTTTACCAAATAAGTCACAGGAAACGTATACACGAATGTTTAGAAAAAAATATATCATTAACCTCAATATCATTTTTGAAGACCTATCCATAGATACCCCACACGTTTGGGTTTGAAGATTTTTTTTTAATAAAAATGAAGTTTTTATTTAATATTATATTAATTAGTTACCAAAAAAATCTCAATACAACAGATTGTAAGACAGGTCTTCTTCTATTTTCGTGTCTTTGTGTTATATAGATTTTCCTTGAATAAACACTTTTTATATTTAATTCCTATGATTCATTGTGTAACTTATTTTTTTCTCGACTATACTCTGTCCAGTTGATAATCTGTCCAGTTGCGAAACTGTTGCTCCGGAGGGAAATTAAGATAAATGATCGTACTTTTAACTTTTCATTTAGCATTATCGGCACCGGAAATCCCCCGAAATCTAGAAAAATCCTAATTATGTCTTAGTGAGCTGTAAAAACTGTATATTATAAAAAGTTGGCCGAGGCATTGTACATTTTTGCTTTCATTGATAAGTAAATTTGATTTTAAATTGTGTGTGAAAAAGTGGCACGCTTGGTTTTCATACAGAATGAGGGACTTGCGTTATCTAGTTAGATTTATGTCTGTGATTCGAACAAAGGTAATGTAGCAAACGTCGTACCTTTTTATTCAAACATTCATCAAAAAAAAAACATGCTTACTACGTGCATTCCCATTACGATTTAAACCAAATATTAATTCTCACAAGCTCATTTTACGTTAAAAAACTTATCAATTTGTGAGTCCATTCGTTTTAACACATTTTTAATTGATCCCAATTATAACAAGCTATACGTATCGTCGTGTAATAACTATCCAATAACATTATTATATTGCTGCCTTTCAATTTTCGACAAAAATATATGATAGAACAAAAGGATTGTATAAGGATCGAAGCAGGTGGTGTTCTGTAGTGTCTGCCTTACCCCATTGAAAAAGGACGTAGGTTTGTGCATGTATGTAAATATAAATAAAACAGTGCTAACACAACAACATCCACAGTTAAACTTCATCCACATCCATATCGACACACGTAACGACATAAACAAACCAACCTTAAACCTAGACCTTGATAACATCCATATTCAACACCAACATAATTATACGTATAGGCATGTTTGTAAACAACATGCATATTGTACAATCGACGAAAGAGATTGGTATACAGATAAAGATTACATTTTTGCACTTCGCTGGCAATATTCACCGTCAACGCTTTTAGCTTTTTAGCTCTAATTCTGTAATTTTATTGGCAGTGGCAGTGGGACAGCCATACAGAACGCAGCCACAACACAGAAATGAAATGGGTAGCAAAATGAGGACTTCCAAAGCCCTCTGACTGGCAGGTCAGAAAAATCACCGTAATTAATTACATGATGTGAGCAGCTGAACTGTCAACGTTCACTTCTTCATTGTTTTCATGGTGAGATGTTTACAGATGAACACTGCTAGTGAAGGTTGAAATGTTAATGGATGAATCATGAAAACATAATTTCATTTCATAAAAACTTAAAAAAAGACAACGATTCACATGATGACCATCAGAAACAAATGTCGAAGGTAGCTTCCTGCATACTTCACTTTTTCCTCGACTGTACATAAAACTATCGTGAATATATTTGCAATTAATATCAACGCTAATAAATAAGGGCTCGGATAGCTGCGACGATAACATCACACATGCGACGTCCTCCGTCGTCACGTATGGAATCCCCCTTATTTATGTCAATATCAGATTTCAATTTATGATCGTATGTTGGTGCTCTTGCGAGTTATGCTTACCTTCCTACATGGGGCTCTAGTAATATTAATGAGGTGATTTTTAATGTTCAGCTGGGTTGGTCTTTTAGCTTGTGTAAATGCTCCTTTTAGGGTTTCGTTCCTGAAATAGAATAAAAGATTCCACATGGATCACTTTGTTGTCTATCTATCTGTCTGACCGTGTGCCAATGTCCTCTGGAACTCCTACAGGTATAAATTTGAAATTAATATCATACAAAAAATTTTGAAATTTTTCAATTTTTTTTGTGTTTTGCTTAAAAAATATTTTAAGCAAAACACAAAAAAAATTGCTTAATAAATATTTTTCTTTCTTTCTTTCAATCCCTTACAACTGTAAAAAAATCAAACCTCCAAATCAACGCTATCAAAAGATACGGGACGAATCACAAGGGAACCAAAATCTACCGTTTACCTTGAATCATGAAAATTTTAAAGGCAAAAAAAACCGAAAACCGTAAATTTGTAGCGGCATCAAAAAAATACTATTATTAATTTATTCGGTTGGTAAACTGACCACCCCAATCAAAACTATTTTAATAAACCTTTTCTTAATTAGTAAAACACTAAAATTAATTCTAAGTTTAACAAAACACTTTCCAATCCGATTGAAAAAAGTTGGATTTAAGATGGCCTCCATTTTTCTTTGAATCAATTTTTTTTCGTTGGCCACCCGAAATCATCAGCCTTTACTTAACATAAATACTAACTCTTCTTTCCCATTTCGATCTTTTCCTTGTCTGCTTGTTACAGACCAAAAAATTAAATGTCAATGTTAATTTTCCAAAAGCAAAATTATTTTGTCCCTCAATCCAGTTAACCTTTTCGTTAGAGCAATGATCACACAATCACACTTTCATTGTTTTTGAACTTTAGTAATGTTGCATACTTAGAAATTTGAGCAAGTCCGAGTCACACTTTGCCGGTTTTTTTGTAGATTGAAGCCTAGATGACAGGCTCAATAAGTAGTTCAAAAAGCATGGTTTGATTTTGAAAGTAAAGCTCAAATATTCCGTTGTGTTACGAATTGTGTTTTTCTCGTTTCATATTTTATTTCTTTGTTCGGGGCGAAATCTTAAATTAGTTCTAATCAACATAATATTATTTAGGTTCTTGTAACTCTTCTCCCAATGAAAACTTAATCCAGCAGCAATACGTCAAATTTTGTTTTAAAATAAATACACCGAAAATATACAGGGCTACAGGTTTAGTCGACCTAGATGCTTTTAGAGAATTTTTCTTTGACTGATTTGAAACACCGTATCCCAAACTTAACCGTTTTCAAGTTATTGGACACCGATTTTTTGTGTATTGGCCTATTTTTTGGGTTTTTTTGTCTCTAATTTATTTGTGTTTGCGATTTTTGTGTAGTAGATAAGTTGTTTTATTGTTCTCAATACTAAAATTGCAGTTAACTGAACCAACTGGGCCGTAGTGACGACGTGGACAGCTGGAAGTCCAAACCACCCAAATCAGTCAGGAATGATGGAAACTACAACTTCTTAAAGTCGACTTAACCTGTAGCCCTGTATAAAAGAATACAAAAAAGTCGGAGTTGGATTCTATCAACTGATATCTACAGGCAAGAAAACGAACAATCAAAATTATGAAACAAAAGGGTCTGAAATATCAGAAGAAGCCATATTCCAAAGGATAATTAATAGAAAACTACGTTACATACCAGTTTTCATAATATTCATTATCATCATCCTATTAATGTTCCCACTGCTGGGACACAGGCCTCCTTTCTGTGAGAGGGAATGGGCCGCAATCCACCAGGCGGGCTCAGTGCCGGTTGGAGGATGTCACGACTATGAATTTTTTGTTCTAGGATATGACGGTTTTCTCACAATGTTATCTTTCACCATTTTGAGAGCAGTGGTGATGAAATAATTTACACCAAGTAAAGCGCCTGCCTGGGCTCGAACTCACGACCTACAACTTATAAGTCGCAGCTGATACGAATGGGCCACCACTGCTATCTCATTGCACCATGATTGGTGCTTGGTGATCATCTCACCTCTGCTCATTCATAATATTACCCTTAGTAATTTTCACCAGCCTTTTTTTTAATGAGATTTTGAACTTGGGCCAGAAAAACTTGTGTTATGAACTTAAAACTAGAGCCTGTCTGACCATCCTTCTCGCTTTTTCAAATAATATTGACGCTTTTAACAGCTGCTATAAAATATCAATGATTTGAATAAAGAAAGAAGAAAGAAAGAAAAAGTGTTTATTTGTCACAACACGACATACATAGAATATAAGAACATACTTATGCTAAACCCTTAAAAATATTATTAGTAGTACTTAAATTATGTTAGTAAAGACGAGAAATAAATCAAACAATAATTACTTATACGACCTACATTTTTTTATGATATAAAAGAAATAGGGTGAGGAATATGTCAGGCAGATGCATGTCGTGACTGTGGCAAGAAGTCTTCCACTCAGCATAATGCTGTGCCGTGGGGACCCACAGCACGGCGCTGATTTTCAGTGGTCGCCTAGGACGTGACGTACGGAAACCAAATCTGTTGTGTATGTTAAAATATATAAAAAGAACATAAAATAAATACACAGAACATAAAATAAATACAGTAAGATAAAAAAATAAAAAAACACCACCCAAAATTATGATGTGACAAAAATCAAAACGAGTAGCTAGAATTCTTGACGTAACATAAAAGTAATACACGCAAAACACGGCACACCATTTTTTATCTAAAGATTTGCATTTGAAAATTTCTATGCCATTCTTGGCATTGAAATTTTCAATCCTTCAATCAATAAAAACCTTGAATCTGTCAATCATTAGAAATCTTCAATCTGTCAATCAATAGAAACCTTCTAATGAAAATTCGTTCACAAAAAAAAAATCTTTTTTTTTTCTTGTCAAGTGAAATTTGAAAATGTCATAAATGTTACAGACCAGTTTGACAAATCAAAAAACAAAAGTTAAACCGATAAGTCTTGTAGTGGATATAATACCACTACATATTTATTTGTAGTTGGCAAAAAAATCTTTGCCCGTGCTTTTCTATTTTAAGATATTTATGTTCTAATGCGCAATTAAAACACTAGCTCAAACTATGTTAGTAGTGTCAGAGAAGATTGAAATATTTGAACTATACTGACATTTGCGTAGATAGACAGCTACCTACTTTAAATATTATTCTTTCCAATATTCGCAGAATCTTTTATATTCGCCTACCTACTGTGTAATTGGCAAACAACAAATACCTCGTATCGCTAATAGCAGAAGCAATTGCACTCTGCAAATTTATTGGCCCCGCTGGATATTTGATTCCCAGGCACAGTAGTAATACGCAATCATTTGAACAAACACACAGATGTGCAAATAGGTATAATATAAAAGCTTCCACCAGCGGCTTCGCTAGCGTCAGAAGTGTTTTCTTATCCCAAGGGAACATTAAACTGGGATAGCTTATGTGCTATTCCAGACTATAATATGTTAAATTTCATCCAGATCCGTTCAGCCGCTCTCGCTTTATTGAGTTACAAACATACATCCAAACTGTCGCATATATATAATATTAGTAAGATAAAATTGAATATGAAGAACATTGGTTAGACTGGAAGCTACTTGCAACATGCGTTATATACAATACAATAATTGTAAAAGTATAAGAGCAATATTAACTAGGAAAATTCAGAATCGGATCATAATTCTATGAAATTATCTGCGAATTATTATTAACTGTAATTTATTAGAAGGAAACTTATGACCTTACCAATAAGGTCAATATTTGAACCTCTGTATGTATTTAATTTATACCGTTGTTCCCATTTATCTTCTTATTTTCGTGTCGATTGAGCACTTACTAAAATTCTATACGACCAGTTTTTGCCTTTAAGCTCTTTCATTGGCTTCTTTCAAATCCTATTCTAGGAATGCTTAGTGAATAACAAATTAATTTACTAATTTTCTACACCATCAATTTGCATTTCTCCGTAAGAAATGGGTCCTTTCTTGTCCAAGGATGGCACGCTAAGATTAACGAGTTACTATGATTTTCAATTACCATAAAGTGCTACTCTATGGGCTATTATGTGACATAATAGTCGTTGAACAAATTGCTATAACTTAGGGCTTAGATTCTTAGTCTAATTTAAATGTTTGTGTTGGAAGATCTTACGAAAGTATCAATTTTGTAAAGTTCCATAGCAAACTCAAAGCTTGTATTTCAATAAAACCATTTACAGGCTTGCTCGAAGATACCCCTTGATTTCAAACCATATCTTCAATGTTACATTAATGAATTTTGATCCAAACGAAATTAGAAGATTTTTCTGAGATTTTTTCTACTTTTTATTCAGATACTGAGAGTGATTAAAATTAAAATTTTCTGTAATATTTTTTTTATAAAAGGTAGTAAAAAAACCGGCCAAGTGCGAGTCGGACTCACTTACTAAGGGTTCTTTACCAATATCGCAAAAAACGGCAAAAAAAGACGTATGTTGTATGAGAGCGCCACTTATTTTTTTTATTTTATTTTTTGGATTTGTTGTTATAGCGGCAACAGAAATACATCATCTGTGAAAATTTCAACTTCTAGCTATCACGGTTCATGAGAAACAGCCTAGTGACAGACAGACAGACAGATGGACTGCGGAGTCATAGTAATAGTCCCGTTTTTACCCTTTGCGTACGGAACCCTAAAAATGAATGAAAAGACCCCGCAATTTTTTTTCTTTTTTTACCAATGCCGCATCGGCAGACACGATTTTTTTATTACCGGCCTGGACTTTGTCGAAGCGAATTGCGTTCAAACTTTTTAATTATATAGTGTTCCAAATTCAAAAGTCATTTCGTCACTGTTATTAAGTGCGCCGGAATGACCCATTATGCTCGCACTTATCGGGGAAACCTTTGTCTTTTTTCGAATAGATGGAATGAAAAAAGCATTTCATGTCCAAGAAAAGGCTACAATTGTGAAGTTATTAAAGCTATTGGAGAGACATCTACCTCTATTTTGTTAGACATTTCCGTCACTCAAATTGACAATTTGAGCTTGATATTTTTCTTATGTCGTACCAATTGTAGGATCTGTCACTAAGCATAGTTTGTTGGAATGTAGGTAGTTTCCTTCAAAAAGACTTAGGGAAAGAATTATAATAAATGTGTCGCTACTACGACATATTCGATCTTTGCAACATTCACAGCGGTAGGAACAAATACAAATGGATCTCTCACGGCTTTGCTTATTGAATATTATTGATATCAACATGGGAGGTGCCAGTTTATTCCTTTTTAATTGGAACCATAAAACCGGGTCCGATATCGCTTTGGTTTTTGATTAAAGTTATGTCATTGAAGTGGAGTAAAATACTGTATCATTGAGTATGTTGAAGACGGCAAATTAGGAGGTTGTCGATTTCGGGTATATATTAGATGCAAAAGAAAATTCATAAGGAATAATATTACTGAACTTGTGATGATCATTAACTGCGTCAACGCAAATATTGTAAGTATATTGAGTGACCATATGCTAAAAAAAATTGCAAAGGCATGATCTACATACTGGTTGCAGCGAATCCAGTTATCGCTTAGTGTGAATCAATATTAACGAATTAAAATAACAAGATACTGCAAATCGAACCATATCAAACAAACTATAAAAGGCAAGACACCAAAGAAGCTAATTCAAACTTCAAATTAGTTAGAAAAAACAAGCGTCAACTTAACAACATAATAGTTCATCATAATCAATTAAACACAATACATCGCTAATACGCCAATTAACAACAAAAAGTTCAACGGAAACATAAACAAAAGGAAACATTATAAAAACAGGTTGATAACGAACAAGCTAAAGCCACATGCGACCATTTATAAGGTGGCTGCGAAGCTTACAAATAGCTGAACAAATCGCGATAGTTTATATTGAACGACCGCCTAGGAATCTCACACCATTTTGTATCGAAACGGTAATATCGACACTTGGGACTTACTAATATCTTACGCTGCTTCAGATGAGGGTGGGTCAAGTTAGAAGCGTAAGCTAGGTGTAAAAATTGGGCATAATTTGGACTTTAGCCTAACTATGTTAGCTATCGACAGTGAACGATAAAGTGTATGTGGATAGATTATGATCGTTGATTTGGGTTTTGTTTTGACGCTCGTTACAATAAATTTAGATAAAAACTATAGTCAAATCTTGTAAGTAACCTAAAAATCAAAACTATTACTGTCTTTATATGAATAAGGCAACAATTGTTTTTGAAATAATGCATTTTATCCTTTATCCCGTACTTTTGCAAATTTACATAAACGTTTCTATTAGAGGCATTTGGCATCTCAGATAAATTACTATCGTATTATACAGCAATATTTACTGTTCCTTGAATCCCTTCCAATTCAGTTTCTTTATTTTAGATCATCATCATTTCATTCGAAAGACGTCCACTGCTGAACATAGGCTTCTATTATCTCGCATCTAGCGGTTTCCCTTCGTGTTTCATATCGCCTGTAACTTATTACCACCCAGAGCTTCAACCTTAGCCCACACCCCATTCACCAAGATGAATGGTATACATACAGGCATGTGTTTTTCTCACCACACTTCCCCACAAGATATGTGTCCAGGCAAAAAAGGTTTCCAATTAAAAAGATATAGAGACCCATTACGATGAGATCTCAACCCGATATCTGTCCATTTAATTCATATCTCACGTCTTATTTGAAATTCAAGAAACTGGTAACAATGTTAAGGAAAGCTTACTAGGAGAATGTCAGCTTATTAAAGACTTTATTGTTTTTAGTGGCAATTGTTTAACGTTGATGTTATCTGTGGAAAATAATGTCTAGATTTTTAGTTCCTTTAATGTTGGGTTATTTTGGGATATTTGCACGTGGTGAAACTTTGGTAAGGAAATCTTCATATGATTTTCTACGGTTTTTCTCCAGTTCTACGCGGGTGTGTTTTACATCAATTGAATCTAAGCAGTAGTTTCTAATTTTAGTCGACCCAGGTGATATCTATCTAAGCCAATAAATACGACGGATGACTAAAATAGTGGTGGTCTTATAAATCGACTTCCATATATTTCCAATAACGGGCTCAAAAAAATAGGTTGTGTTACAACTCGATCATAATTTCAAATTGCGACACTATTATCCAAGTTAAACCAACTACGTATATAATTTAAATAATCCGATAAATAATCTCATTAAATACACACCAATAATTCCTCTTAATCTGACGTGGACTTTCAAAATATCATTAAAAATGATCTTGAATTTCCCTTCGGGTATATATTTGTGTGCTTATTGAGAAGCTAATATGGAATCGATAAATAACTCGGTACTAGAACATGCAATGGAGTAATAAATAAAAGTAGGATATAACAGATAAGTATCGTTTTTTTACGATTATTTAATTGGTGTCATTAACGTCTGTAGTATTGATTACAATTTATTACTTTCAAAGTTTCTAGTAATATGATTTAAAGTCTTATTTTTGGTAGCTGTGAGCCATTTTTATTTGTTTGAAATGTACCGATCTGTTCGTTTATTAGTAGCGGCTTCTTGCTTGTTAGAAAAACTGTCGATATCTACGTGTAGAGTTGTGTAAGGAAGAATAAATGGCCCCAGTTTAAAATTATCACCATCGTCATTTTTAACGTCTACTGCTATTCATTTATAGTCCCCTGGTATTTCCAATGAATGCTATATAAGTGTTAATGTTACAATATCTGCATAAACACTGCATCTAATTAGTTCAAGTTTAATCTATTGTTTCTCCCAAGACCTTCCATTTAATTCATTTGATTCTTTTCTCTTTTTACCCAAGTAGGTAGAAACTGTTCAACGAGAATAAATAAGTATCAGCTGTTGTAATTTGTGTTAGGTTGGTTAATGTATGGAATAGCCCAATTAAAAAGGTGCATGATATTTTTTCCATAAATAATATTTTTACAAATCACCTATATGTGGGAATGATCAAAATTTCATCTTTGGTTTACTTTAATTTCGTTTTAATATTGGACTACCAAATATTTAGAATTGGATTGTCATGTCTTCTAAATCGATTAAAGACGTGTTCAGATCATTTAACATGAACTAGTGCAGAGAGTTCCAAATCGCAAGCAACACATAGCGGGAAATAATTGTTTGACTTTCCCATAGTGGCGTCGAACGACTTTGCGAACAGAATTTAAGTTCTTTGATTGATTAATATCAATCAGTAAACTAAGATCGTTAATCGTTAAATAGAATATTTTGATGACTCAAATTCTGTTTAATGACATTCAATGACCAAAGGAGATGCTCTTATGGTCATTGTATGTCACTCTAGACCAAGCCATTTGCTAATTCGTGCAGAAAAGTAACATATAGCATCAACCAAGATATGTCACTTTTTCCAACACATTTTTCACTCATATTAGATGTTTAACGTTATTGCAGAATCTTTTAAGTACATTTTCTTTTCATATTGTAGGATAAAAGGTCTTTACTGAAGAATGTTTCTATAGCATAATGTATAGTGTGTATAACTTTTTTCTTGCCTTAAAGATCTAAATGAAGGGATAATTCAACCTACAAGACACCTGTCAGTGTATTTAACGCGAAAATAGTTTAGAAAATATCTTTCACAACAAAACCGCTGTTTGAAACATCACATTTGTCTGTAAATATATCACTCAATACTAGTAAATAAAGACTGTTGACAGTTAAATTACTCTAGCTTCCGTACCGCGCGAGTATCAAAAACAACCTGTATTTCCTAACCTATTTAATTTAGAACTTTACTCTCATCTATTTAAGTTTCAATATTGAGTACAGGATTAATTTTATAAAAAATCAAGCCGCTCGATTCATTTTCAATTCTATCGCCAACTGCTAAGTTAGAAATTTTAATAAAAGCAGATTCTGCTTCGTCTACATCTCCTATTCTAATTCCAACTTTATTGTCTTCGAGATTGAGTTTGAATTTCTCAGTAGCTTCATCCTGAGTTGTTCTGCTACAATTATTTAGTGGCAACGCAAGATAACTAACGAGGTATCAGAACTCTCCGCGCGGAGCTTTGGAAATGTCTGAATTTCTAAAGCAGACTACTAAAGGGTGGACCGACAAATTGTTCCTATTGAATTGGATATGCGCGTCTAAATGCAGGCAGCAATTATTTGAACGGACTCTTACTTTGGTATTCGTTTAATGAACATTGTTTTCTGGTTTCCTTTGGTGCGGCATGAATGGTCAGAGATAATGTGGGGACAATGATTTGTTTCTATTTGCGGATAGTTGGTACTCGTACTTTGTTTGTTTTGCGGTTTATACTTTAGTGTTTTTGTATTGAGAATTGGATCTATTAATTGTGGCTTGATCGTTAAGAGTTCTGATTTATGCTGATGAAGATTCTTTAGTTTGTTTGAACTTTGTTTCGATATATTATTGGTAATTTTTACTCTCATTGATATGATTATTTTTTTGTGATAACTACCTTTGTAGGTAAAATTATTTATATAAAAGCTAAAGTATACCAAGTTTAACTCTGAGTAGGTACCTACTTTATATATATCATGATATTCATTTAAAAAATTTGTGCTTCTTAACACAATAAAAGTATGCACTTATAGTAGTAGTCTTTTTATAAAACAAATAATATTCTCATAACCGCAAACCAATTGAATAAAAAAACTAATTTAAACAAACAATCTAAAATTAAATTTAAAATTAGGAACAAATAACCACATAAAAACAAACTCAATTTTAAATGAAACAAAATAAAAGTCGTACCCACTGAGTTTTGAGATGTACGGACACAATTAAAAATCGTAAGATAATGTAAATCGAGACCATTTAGTATCGATTTTATAATCGATTCAATTGACATGTACGAAATTGAGTTTCACACCAAAATGAGATAATTAAAAAAAATATCGTGTATGGAATTCATTTTGAATGTATCGTGATAAAATATGCAAGGAACTGAGCGAATTTGAATTTTAGTGGTTTAAATATAAATGATTTTGATACCGGTGGTTATGGAGTATATTTTGATGGGTGTAATATCAATAACTTTGCTCGGTCTCATCAAGACGGCTTTTCTTTTCTGAACTAATCTTTCGAATATTTGCAAGTTCGAGCGTTGTGTTCCAGCTTCTGTTGGATACCGATCGTTGATTGAACTTAGGAACTGTTTTAATACAAGCTTTAATTGTAATTTGCTTAACCACTATAATATTTCCTATATATTAATATACAGAGATTGTAAATTTGTCAAAATCCAAATACGATAATATATAAAATATGCAGTTTGTTTGGTTTATTTAGAAAAATATTACTTTAATATAGCTTTAATTTGAGATACGGGCGTGTGATTTTAACAAGTAATCAGGCAATCACATATATCATTGATTGATCAAAATCTGATGACGCAAGCATAATTTTCCGCTATATAAACCTACGTGCAGGAAATACCTTCATTAATAAAGACAGCTACAAAAAAAACACAAATTAACCACGATATAATTGCATGTTGCACAGGTGTAAAAAACAATAATTTACTAACCCACAAATCAGAGACACTTCCCGAAAATCCAAAAAGGAGCAATCCAATTTAAAGTCAACCCTTTAAATGCTACTGACTCATCAAGGATTCTTGTGTTAACGATAATCGAAACATGATTTAAATCGACGTTAACATTGAACACTCATTACTTGATTATTTCGATTTGAAGTCGGAATAATAATTTTACAGAAGTACTACTTTAATGGGAGTCAACTCGTGTCATCATCATCAGCCTATAGAAGTCCACTGCTGGAAATAGGCCTCTCAAATAACACGCCATTTGTTGCAACTCTCATCCAGCTGCTTGCAGCCACCCTGCGAAGACTTCTTCCCCAACGATCATCGGTTCTAAGGCTAATTTAGCCACTTCATCTTGCTTATTTCCTGAGCTATTTCGACAACTTTGCTTCTCTGCTGGATAACCTTGTTTCTGATTCGATGCCTCAGAAAGACTCCAAGTATAGCCGCGACCTATCGAAAGCGTTATGCTTGGAAAAAAATCTACTTTCTTCCCAGGGTCTCAAACTATCTCACTACCACATCTAAATCGGTTTAGCGGTTTAAGTTTAAAAAGATAAGAAAAATAGCTATTTTCGCATTTATACTATCAGTACATACATATATACACACGCATGGATACATGCGGTACATTATAGTATGGATTGACTAAATGACATTTCACTTTTTGATATAGAAATCGTCGGTAGGATGTTACTTTATCTATGAAAATATTTAAGTCTTTTGTATCAGTCATCTTTGCAATATTTAAAGCTGCAAAAACGAATTACACCATGGAAACCTGACCTTTTGTTTGACAAATTACGACAATTGCGTATATGCCTTGACTAGATTTATATGGACCTTCTCTTCTTATATTTTCAGTGACGTAGGACAGGATACACATCTTTATAATATACATGACATCATCTGACGCTAATAGTGTAAAAGTTTGTTTTAAGTGAAAATGTTAACAAAATTATGCGTTACATTTAAGTGTTAAATGATAATTGCATTGTTTAACTTTTGTAACTTTATATTGATTAAATGGGTGTATTGTTGGAGTTATTGTAATTGTTTGTATTGTTGTTATCTTTAAATATAACTTGTTATTACTGGATGTTAAAGGTTAAGCAACATCATTATGGATATTATGGATTGGTAATAAACAAAATATTTCATTGTCATTGGGTATTTCCATCTGGAATTTCTTAGTTGTAGACCGGAGGCTGGATTTGTGCCAAGTAGATGGCAATAGGATCAATTCTGATTACATAGGACTTTAAAACAATTGGCGATAAGTGGATGTACTAAGGCACTTTTTTTCTAACCATTCGTGAAATGCTGGCTTAAAATGATGTGTTCAAATATTTAGTTACAACAACAAAAATTTAAAAACCTATCTCTATCTTTTATGGCTTGCTATGTAAAAATCTTTTTGTAGATCTATTCGTAATTCATAAATTCTGTAACAGTTTTAATTCCATATATTTATTTTCGTCAGGTAAGATTTCAGGTACTTAATTAAATTATAATTAATTTCTTAGTGTTTTAGAGCTGTAGTCAGATATTATACCACTTTCTACCATTTAGGTAATGAGTACATTTTTTTTTATATGTAATAGGCTTGCGTTTGACCACTATCTCACCTGATGGTTAGCGATGATGTGGTCGACGATGAAGCACGCTTGCCTAGAAGTAACCTATTCACTCTTGACTTAAAGACTCCCAGGTTGTAGCTATCGGGAAACACAGACTCAGGCAGGGAGTTCCACTCTTTTGCTGTTTGTATAATAAAAGTGTTCCCAAAACGTTTACGTTACATAGTATACTTTTTACGAATTCAGTGTCGAAACAAATTCATTCACGTCTTACTTCCACCACAAGAATACACATTGTACCATCTGCCATCAAAGTTTTACAGCACCATTCGTAATTTTTTTACAACTTTCGGCTCCCAATTTTACGTATTTTATTATAAAACGATTCAGAGCCACATTTCTTTTATACTTATTGTTATTGACTGTTTAATATATAATTCTGTTTGTTTTTGGTGCGAACATCGTGTCGTTTGGCGAAAACGACCGATGTTAAGTGTCGAGGGGGAAAATTTAAGATGGAGTTTATGATCCGATTGGCTTTTTATATTTGTTGTAAATAAGTCTATTTCCTTGTTTTATTTTATTGGTTCGTATTGTTTTTTTTGTGTTGTCTTTATTGGGCATTGGAGGATAATGTTGTGAGTTGTATTTTGTTGTAAACACTGTTTATTAGTTGGCTGACGGTTTGGTTGTGAATTGACGTGGATCTTTACGATGGGCTTTACAATTTGTTAATGTAAAATGGATGGAGTTTTTTCTGTGGTGAATAAATTTGGGATGGTTTCACTACTTGCAATCCTGAACAGCTCAAAGTTATCTTATATTTTTTTCTCCTTCATTCTCCTTCACACACTTCACTCTCCTCTTTCATTTAACATGCTTTTATTCTTTGCTTACTTTGCATCCATCAAAGCATTGATTTATCTATTCAGTTTCGTCTGATCTTAAGTATCCCTAAGATCTCATCTCATCATCTCATCTTAAGTATCGATAATCATCAGAAATATACCCAATCTCAAGATGAGTTTAAACCATATCATTCTCTTGCCACTTGGCACTACATGTTCACCCCTTTAAAGAGCAATTAAATCCTTTTCACATTAAATTAATGAAGAGTCAACCATTATGATGATTCCAGTACTGTATCCCAAAATACTGGACCTTCTAAAACCGTGGTACATTCAAAGCGCACCGCAAATTCCCAGTTACATCACAGTGCGATAACATCCAGACACGGCCTTTAATACAATCAGCTAAAATATAAACATGTCACTCTTAGTCAGGGCTGGCACTGACGAGAAGACAGGTGTTTCTAAAATTCATGCATAGAAATTAGATTAAAATAACGATTATGATGAGCATAACTTCATAGAAATAAGATTTCTGGTTGCGGACACGCAAGTTTCAACAAATACCTTCATCATTATTATAAGTGTCAACTCTCGGCAAATCAACGGAAGAAACAAGAACTAACAATAAAAATAAACTAAAACAAAAGAAGATCGGTGACTTATTTATTTTGAACTTGATAAGATAAGAGAGATAGAAATTAGCAAGCAAGATTTCATCAGTACCAAACAAAATGACAGATCGTTATCATCAACGGGATTCCTAAATTCCCCCAATTGCTACAAATATGGGAGCACTTATTGCAGGGCAAGTGTATCAGAAATGATTATGAAGACAAGATGCTGCTAGGAACACTCCTAAGAAAAACCTTACAAAAACACCCAACTGTGCAAACAATCTTCAACAAAATCAAAGAATACTTACCCAGGCACCTGACAGACTATCTCGAACCAGTCTAGCAGCCCTGCACAGCCATCTTCCGCCTCCCCGGGACATACCGATCTCCACCGAATGGGACGGTGCGTACGTTTTGCGGGACATAGCCCATTGAAGATAGCTATCGACCGCCCGTTGAATAGGCTGCGTAGTCGCCGAGACCAGAGTGGATTGACTTCGATGATTTGGATGCAGATTGGTGACCGAGAGAAAATTTGCAAAGTTATTTCTTTTTATTTATTTAGACTTCTTGTTGTCTTAAAGTATACTATTGACAGTACACATAATAAATAACATTGCTGGTGGTTTGTAATACAGGCATTCCTATGCCTAACTCAGACACCAGCTCCTCACACATTCTAGACTAAGAATATATGTACCTGTATTTTTATACCTAAGTAACTTTTAATGTCTGTTTCGTGAGGAGAAATAAACGATTTTTATTATTAACTAGCTGACCCCCGCGGCTTCGATCCCGCCAAAATTAGCCAAAATAAGACTATGTTACTCGGGAATAATGTAGCTTTCTATAGATGATAGAATTTTACAATCGGTCCAGTAGTTTCGGAGCCTATTCAGTACAAACAAACAAACAAAAAAATCTTTTCTCTTCATTATTATTTCTTTTACTTTTTGTTGGTAAAGTAATAGGCAGAATGTACGAGTACTTGACTATAATTGATTCTTGAGTCTAGAATTTACCATTTGTTAAAAACTTGCAAAATAATGAATTGCAACTTTTAAAGAAGTTGTTAAGAACTTTCTGATATCTTGTCGATCAAGTTTTAAAGCAAGAGAACAATGGAAGGCACCAAATTAGCGGGCGAGCTGGCGGGTTTTTAAGCAAGCTTAATTAGTTGATAAGTTAATATTTGAATAAATTTGGTTTGCTGAGTGAACATAAAAAATATTTCTGGAAAGGTTTAGATGGGATTCCTTTGATCCACTTTCAAGGGTGTCTTGAAGAAATTGTGGGCTTTCCTTTTTGTGAAATGCCTACTACGTCGAGACTCGTATCATCGTGTTGTACAATTGTGTGTCGTCGTACTTATATTTTTCCTAAACTTTAGGCAATCCCTTAAGTTAAATTATAAGTACGTACAAGCGTTTTGGATTTTCTGTATATAAACAAGACAAGTATTTTTGTATAATAAAAGTTTTCCATCTCAATACCTGCGTGACTAACAAAACTTAAGCTGGATGTTGAGTGACGACTGAATGGCTGCCGAGAAGTGACGCTGCGCAAGCGCATAGTTTCGCGCTGTATACTCTACAAGTTTATGTATTTAGGCTAAGGAATCTCACATGAACCTGTGGAATACTGGAGTTTGCTCTTCACTATTTTGATTCGGGTACATACTATTTGTACGAATGCGTTAGGTTGCAATGAAATAAAATTGTACTTGCATCTTTTATGTTATCTTTTGTGGAGTTGATAAATTTAGACTAACAGTTTTATGGTTTTGTAGTTAATGAAGTAGTTGTGGCAAATTTCATATTTTATTAATTCAAGTAGGTTTTGTGTTTTTCCTCATCGTAGCTTATTACCACTCTCTCCACGCTCTTAATAGTTTGAGATATTTCCTTTTTTTGTGAGTTTTTTTTTGCAGACCCAGACAGACTTCAGACACAGAGATTTTGGTCAGCTGATGACAACTTTGTACGGAAACTCCAAATTATGTTTTGGTTTATATCATTATATATTTGGTATATATCAGTATATTTTTATATCCTAGGCCTGCCTTAAAAAAGTTATTAATTAATGTGGTCAACAAGGATATTAAAATATGACCAAACTCTTTCATTACAGCTTGTATATATTTATTTATTTATTAACAAATTAAAATCTAGATGTACCTTCTATGCTCTATGCTGAGATTGGAGCCTTTTTGGTCTCGCACTCGGTTTTATTTTTATTATTGTATAATTGTTTGCTTATTTCTCGTGTCTCCTATGCGGGTCACAAATAAATATTTTTCTTTCTTTCTTTCTTTCTTTCTTTCTTTCTTTCTTTCTTTCTTTCTTTCTTTCTTTCTATCTTTCTTTCTTTCTTTCTTTCTTTCTTTCTTTCTTTCTTTCTTTCTTTCTTTCTTTCTATGCGGCTCACTAAACAGAATCCTTGTTACAGTTATTTAAAAGTGTTTAGATAGCCCATACCACCGTAAGCAAAAAGGTTTCCCGCCCATATTTCCCACATTAGAACCATATTGGTTATTAAAGGATAATTAAATAAAATCTTTTGCCTTAGAACTATAGTTTCCCATAAAAACGTACCGCGAAGGTGTTGCGAGATAACCATCAATCCCCATAGCGCTGCCCGTAGCAATTAATAACACCATAGTGAGTGTATAGAGAAAAGTGGTGACTCCATGTTGATGAGGGAAATTCTGAGACAGCACGACATTGTTGTATGAGACTTAAGGCCAATTTCCGTAGTCGCAACTCTCAGCAAAGATCTATATTAAAAACTTGTCAACATTTGCGAAATTGGAATTTTTCGACAAACACTGATAAGGATGCGAACGGTCTTAAAATTCGAAAATGCCGATGTCCAAATTGTCCAAAAGAAACAGTACCTAGGTTCAGATCAGTCCTTCATCTTATGAAATCGTTTTCTTGGTGGTATTGCAGAAAATCGTAGGTTTAAATTCAGAAGGTTGTTTAAAGTCAATCACCAGGAGCTACCAGTACCGAGGGAAACTTCAAAAGGCGCCTGAGCTTTTTAAGCAAATGATCAAGTGGTGTGGGATTTTTACCTCACTAAAACCACCCTGGTGATCACCATCAACAAATAGAAAGAACCCCTTAAAACCCGTGACCTCCTAAAACATCACCCCCTTTGTGCAACGCCTGTTAGGGCACATTCTTGGGGAGACTATCTTATCTTATCTTGTGGAGGGGCCGAGAAATAACTCGGACACTTCGACCCATGGGATCTATTGTGTTCCCCTAGATAACTTACTCCTCGCCGATCTCGTTGAAAACACTTTTCATGAGTTTTACAACGAGACTAGGAGATATGAGCCTATAGTCTTCTGGTTTTGGATATCCAACCCCTAGGAGACTCATTCGCTTACCAGCCAGTGCATCGCATGTGCACAGAAGGTGCTCCATGCGTTCCGTATGTTCCCCACACAACCTGCACATGGTGTCGCGGTTAGACCCATCTTCATGAGCATGTCGTTGGTTCCAAAGTGCCCAGTAAAGGCCCCAAGCAGGTAACGGATTTGCCCCCTGCTCATATTCCAAATGCATTCCCGGGCTTTGAACGTAGAGCCTAGGAATTTCTTGGAGTGTTGTAGACCGGTATAAGACAGCCAATGTTTTCGTTGTTTTTGATCGGCAAACTCCCTAAATGTGGCTTTGACGAGACACGTCGAAATGCCTACACATGGTTCTGGACCCACAAAATCGTTTGCTGAGCCCTCTCTTGCCAGTTCATCTGCCACTTCGTTACCATGGATTCCTTTGTGCCCAGGGAACCACATCAGTCTTACCCTGTTATGCTTCCCAAGCCTGTTTAGGGCCTGGATAGCATCCAGAATAAGTCTGGAGTCCACTTTGTAGGATGCCATGGCTTTGATTGCAGCCTGACTGTCACTAAGAATATATATGGATTTGCCTCTGGTTCCTCTATCTATATTCTCTTGAGCACAGGTTATTATGGCATATGTTTCTGCTTGGAATACAGTTGCCATCTTCCCTAAGCTTCTGCTACATTTGTAACCTTTTGCGTATATTCCCGCTCCTGTACCTGATTCCATTTTGGATCCATCAGTGTACCATACCAGACTTTCTTGTTCTGGTGGATCGATTCCCTTCGTCCAGTCCTCTATTGTAGGGATTTGGACCTTGAAAGACCTTTCAAACACAAACATAGTTTGCATTTTATCGGATATCATGCTTGTTACCCGATCCAGGTCTTCATTCCCATCGAACTTTGTATGGTTAGTCTTTGGCTTAGAGGCATCCCATAGTCCAGCAACAGCAAGACGATGTAATGTCTTCCTTGCCTCGAATTCAACCATCATATGCAGAGGAGAGATATTAAGGTATCTCTCAATCGCTGCCGTAGGTGTTGTCCTGAAAGCACCCGTGATGCCGAGACACACTGTTCTTTGTAACCTGGTGAGTGGCGCTTTGCACGAGGCAAGCTTTGTTCTTGGCCACCACACTATGCTGCTGTATGTGATAATAGGTATTATCATTGTCCGGTACAGCCATCGTATCACTTTGGGCTTTAGCCCCCAAGTTTTACCGTAGGTGGAACGACACATGCCGAACACTCGTAGGGCCTTTTTCGTAATATTTTCCACATGAGTTTTCCACCTGAGTTCTTTATCAAGCGTTACACCCAGATATTTAACTTCGGTGGACCAGGGCAGCTTTATTCTATTGAGGGAGGGCTCTCCTAGGTTTCCTAGTTGTCTTTTCCTCGTGAATGGAATAATGACTGCTTTGCCTGGGTTGATAGAGAGGTGGTTCTTTGTACACCATTCTTCTGTCATCCTCAATGCCTGTTGTAATAATCCAGAGACTATGTTCGGGAATTTACCATTAACCATTATAGCTATGTCATCTGCATAGCCTACTGTGTAGAATGGTCCGGTATTGAGTTTGGTAAGTAGCGAATCTACTACCAAGCACCACAGTAACGGTGACAAAACTCCGCCTTGCGGACAACCTCTTGTTGTTTTTGCACTAAGTCTGTCTCCCATCAGTTCCGATCTGACTATCCTGCTTCTCAGCATATTGTCAATCCAGTTGCACGTGGTATCATTGATGCCATGTTCCTTTGCAGCTATGCGTATGGACTCAAATGTTGTCTTGTCGAAGGCTCCCTCTATGTCAAGGAAAGCCCCGACACATATCTCCTGTCCCTCAAGCGCAGCCTCGGCTCGACTGGGGGGACTAGCTACCAGTACCTATTTGTTACTGAGTAAGACATTCCTATCACACGCACAAAAGATACAGTACGCTTACCATCGTATTCTAGAAAAACTAAAGAGTTACTTTTTATCCTAGCAAATGCCAATAGCCTAGCCTCCCTACCGACCACACTGGTGTCGGCTATAGCGTGAAACCTAATGAGCACTAGAATTAATAGTACATCTCATTCGAATTGAATCGCCTCAAGCTGTTCATTCTAAATGTCCGCGGGAGATCTGTATAAGAGTTAAGAGCTAATTTTTGTATGTTTGTTTGTTTCTATAAAAGGTTATAAGGTTCAAATTGTAACTCGATATTTAATGATTTGTGAGGTGGCGAGATGATATGGACGCGTACCGTGACGACTGGTTTGAGACAGCACTGGAAAAAAATGTCTGGAAAGATTTAAAGGAGGCCTTTGCCAGCAGTAGGACAGTAACGGCAGTAAAATATACTATTGTTTCTGGGATAGCTATTAGAGTAGGCAAGACCAAACAAACGATAGAAGGATTGTGCTAAAGATATGTATGTACAAAGGAATAAATATGGAAGACCAGACAAGGCTGTCTCTATAAAAAATATAGGAAAAAGAAAATTAACCCAACTATGAATATCTAAAAGAGTTGAAATAACGACTTGTGGATGTGGGTACAAAATAGAGGTTACCTCACTAGCTGCGAATTTTACTACAGCCAAAATTAATAATCGTTTTGTGCCAATATGTACATCTTCATCGTCATTAGGTATACCCAGTCGATCTGTACTTCATAAGAGATAGCTTGTATCTCTGCGACATCTGTCAGTATCAATACAGTAACAATAGCGCTTGACAGGCTAACAATAATGTATACGTCAGTTTGACATATGTCGCAGAGATCAAGCTATCTTTTATGAAGTATAGTAGATTGCCTGAGTAAAATGATGTTTGAAGCTTTTGAAAGATCCAATACCTTCAACTGTCCATTTCCAGACACAATAGAAATTACCATTGT
Organism: Orthosia gothica; assembly: GCA_949775005.1. Lineage (NCBI taxonomy): Eukaryota > Metazoa > Arthropoda > Insecta > Lepidoptera > Noctuidae > Orthosia > Orthosia gothica. The sequence continues at coordinate 15,899,111 of OX459064.1, forward strand.
TCTAATCCGATTCGGTCTGGTGGACAGATGACCGGCTACGATATGACAAAATTCTTATATAGAACCCGCCAATGCGAATCATCCAATGACAAAATTTGATCGATATTACATGCGATTCCGTTTCCCTCACACACCTCAACTATTCTACCATCTGAACCGTAACGATCCATATTCCCAGGCAAAACCGCAGGCCACCGCTAGTCAGCACCCATCCTTGTAAATCAGTACAGTTCAACCATAAAAGTAAGAGCAACAAGATTGAAAATGCCTCTTCGTATGGACATTACAATTTGTGGTGTCGGCAGAGCGGCAGGTGGTGTATTAAGATGGTGGTGAAGATTTATGGCTGTAGGGTCATGATGAGGTTTATGGAGTGATTATTTTGGTCTATATTACTTTCTTTTTTTTTTGTGAAGCCGGATGAAAGAAAATCGTCAATGGATTTGGTAGTGTCAGCCTTTTCTAGTTACTTAGTCATAGAAGAAGAAATTACTTTATTTATAAATAAAGCAACATTCTAATCTTACTAATATTATAAATGTGAATGTTTGGATGGATGTCAAAGTCAAAGTCAAATATATTTACTCAATTAGGTCAATAAACGGCACTTTTGAACGTCACATAAATTAAAATTAAAAATTAAAAGTAATAAAAAAAAAAATTAAAAGTAATAAAAAAAAAAATAAGATAAAAAAAATAAAATAAAAAAAAGATTCTACCGTGCATTCGGAAAGTAGATTGTTATGGAGAAGAACGCACAAGAAACTCCATACGCACAAGAAACTTCATAATGAATGGATCCAGATGGATGGATGTGTGTCACTCAATCACGCCAGAACGGCTGAACGGACCTGTTTTTTTTTGTAGTATTATAAATGCAAAAGATCGGATGGATGTTTCTTACTAAATCAAGCCAGAATGCCTGCACTGATCTGGATGAAATTTGGTAGACTGGAATAGCACACTGTTTTTTTTATCCCAGCAGAATTTTCCCTTATATGTTCCCTGACGTTACAATTTGTGGTAGTGTGCTGATGAGTTTTATAGAGTGATTATTTTGGTCCATATTTTTTCTATGATCATGGACTGTGTGAAAAATGGCTTGTATAGAAAGGGGTTGAGTACTGAAATGACCGCTGGATGCGAGATGCACGGGACTGGTCACTGTGGTGACACTAAGGAAGGCCTCCGTTCAGCAGTGGACGCCACTCGGCTGAAATGACGATGATGTTGATGAAATGACGAATACATAATACAGTATGGAAGAAGTTGCGCCAATCCTTAACAGATTAAGAGAAGGTCAAGAGAATGATATTTTTTACAAGTTGTATGTTTTGTTAAGACGGGTGGAAGAAAGTCAAAGGTTGGTTCTGATTTCTTCTGATGTCGATCACGTATTAATTTTGGAAACAGAAATACTGAGACAATGTACAGGATAAACCGCTTGGTCTAGAGGTCCTAGATGTGGCTTTAGGCCGATTTCTGATTTGAGGTTATTTGAGAGGAGGATATTTGACGTTAAGAATGTGTCAAACCCCACTTTTACTTCAAATTTTGAAAGATTTTCAGGCTAAAGTACAGTTTGAGAAATAATCAACTTCAAATGCTTAGTTCAGAACTCGGGGGTTACAGTTCCTATCAAACGACAAAGTAATAATTAAGGAAGGATTTTGAAAATCAACCCCGTTATTGGGATAAATAGGGTATGAAAGTTTGTATGAAAGTACGTCATTCTATAAGACACACGGCTTGTGAAGAATTTTACTAAAAATTTCTTTGAGTTTCTAAAAGCTCAATAGACTTCAGTTTAATTATTTAAGGCCTTTTTATCTAAAAATATACAAAAAGGAAAACTAATACTTTTAATATGAATAATAGGGGAAGCCTATGTTCAGCAGTGGATGAAAATCTTTCGGCTGAAATGATGATGAACAGTGGAAATGGACTTATTTGTACAGGCAACTTATTAGATATGGAATCAAACTACAGACTTTGAAGTTACTGAAGATTGCTTCATCATTAAAATAAATTTTCACAATTATGTTAACAATACAATGTACAATTAAATCCAGATCTAAATACTTACCACCATAAAATACAACATTATCATACGACGCACCTTGACAACTTTTTAAACCGTTTACCCTGGAGTTTAATACTTAAAGACAGGTGGGTATTCCTCCACAACCTTTCGCCATTATTGTGACAATCAATGCTCTGGGATATGAATCGGTAATGACCTTAGCGTTATTTTAATCACTCACTCCTTTGCTCCAGTAAATAATTTATGTTGGAAGTGGTGCAAGTGGTGAGAGGCAGGCGGTTTCATAAGAGCAGCGTTTTTTAAAACTGTACCAGTTAATTCGCTTGGAAATCAATATTGGAAAAGTTTATTTTTTGAAGTAATGCTTATTTAATAAGATAGTCTTTTCTCTTAATACTGTATCTTTCTCAAAACATACTATTAGACTGATGAAGTGTAGGCTAGAATAGGCACTTAGATATATTGTCATCTAACTTTTAAAAGAGCAATTTTTGTATATTTGTTTGTATATAATCTGAATCCCGGAATCAGCGCCAACGATTTTCATTATATAGTATGCAGGAGCTTTTGGGGGCGATAAATCGATCTGTTTTGAGAAAACGAAGTTTTCTCTATTTTAGAACTCGGTCGCCCAGGTACTGTTTGTCAATGACAGATAAAAAATAAAATAAATGTTTTCATTTTTTATACCGAAAGGCGCCCGGCCTTTCAGTATGGTTATGGACTTTATCATGTTATCCTTACCTTGCTACCTACTAACATTATTTATAAACGTAAAATTCTACAACTTTTTTGGATTCTCAATATAGCGGCAAGAAGCCGCTCGCAACCAATAAGGTTTCATTATTTGATTGCTTAATTCTGAAATAACAAGAGACATTGATTTTAAAAAACACAAACTAACAACAAGTCCATAGTTTTTCTATAGTTTGAGTTCATATGGTTCAAAACCGCCTTCGCTTCCGCTTATACATTGCACCACATCGATAATGAGACTAGATCAAGTGGACAGTTAAATTACTAAATTGTAAGCGTCAGCATACCTACGTTGATTTATACCACACCCTTTCCTCTCCCAACACTCAACCTTACCTCATGTTAATAAAGTGCATTTTCGAGTAATAATTTCATATGCAAGGGTAATTTAAAAGTGTAACCATCGCACTGATGTTGATATATTTTCCACTTTTCACTTTGATATTCGTGGTATTTGAAAATGGACGCAATTAATTGTCTGATAGGGTAATAAATAAATCATTAGATTTGTATGGTGTGTTTTTATGTGGGAAAATAATAGATTGATTACATGTTGATTACCAATGATGTCATGCAGATTTGTTTTGATTTGAAATCTAAAAATGGAGGATCATTCTATGGTTATCTATTTCTGCACCTTATGCCACCAAAGCTGGTTAAAAAAACACCATTAATTTTTACAATCAAATATTAAAATATCTTGATCTATGTACCTTCAAAATAGTGGTTTTGTTTCAGGGGGTGACCATGCTTTTGTTTCAGGGGGTTGACCTGTTCTTAGAGTAAGGTTATTTTGAGTGTGTGTAAGGGACAGATGTATATGATTTGTGTACATCTGTCCCTTACGCATGCTCAAAATAAACATATCTATGAGCTTATGGTTACCCCCCTGGTCTTAGAAAAATCGACAAGGGTGAGAAGTCCATGGGATACGGCTATCTACTTTCATAATTTTGGTTTTAGAGGAATCAAATTACAAAAAGATCATCATGGGCTTTAGACAAGTATTCTATCAAGCAGCCAACGATAACTACTGCTTTAAGTACTTACCTAGACCTACCTACCTACCCTACTTACCTAGACCTACCTACCCTACTTACCTTCCTACCTACCCTGCTTACCTTGCAACTCCTGAAAACCAGAATCAACAGTGGTGACCACCTGAAAAGTGCCGAGGCAATGAAGCTAGACGAAGTCCCGGAGAATGAATTTAACTATCTTGGATCCCGCAACGACATTAATCAGAAAATAATAACGGAGGAGTAGTAAAAAAATAAAATATCCACTTTCCTTCATATCAGCCGGAGACAGAATAAAAAAGGCCAATAGGCACAAAGGGTCGTTTACAACTGGGATAAGCCCAGTTGCCAAGCACCACGGATAAAATTAGCATTAATATTAATGGGTCCTAACATTGTGAGCTGCTATATTTGTTTCCAATAATAGGTATGGCAAAAACGCTTGAACGCACGGAAATTTGTTCATTTATATATTGCTGATAGAATGTAATTTTAACAAGAGCTAAATATTTTCATTTCTGTTTCAGGAAACGAAGAGCTCAATTCACCACATCGTTGTTCCAAGGAACTCGTAATGCAAATAGGAAAGAAAGGCCCATCCATCTTCCACCCAATTTTGAACACCCTAAAAGGCTCAGGTTGAACATAAAAACCGCCTTTAGGCAACACCCTATTAAGACGAAGAGATAGTTTCATATTAATACAACTTCCTAAAAAGTGCAACAACCCGATTTTATAATTGATTACCTGAAACTCAAGACCTTTAACACAAGGATGTAAAGTCCAAAATTCATTGGCAAAGGTATCGCACAAAACAGATTATTTAATTACCAAGAGCATTTGCATGTTGGTTGAACCTTGGGTGATTGGAACAAGGCTGAAATTGGCGTGGCTTGGGGTGATGTTTAAGGGGGTCAGCAGAAAGGCTTGGCGAGTGAAAGTAAGGCTCATCTTCGACCGCAGATAACCTTTGGCCGTAACCTGTCGTTGTTATTGTAAAGTACACCTATTAGTATTTATGAAGATTGCATAGTTTTGTACGAATTGCGAAGAATTTTATTTCTTTTGAATGTAAAAGTAAAGTATGTTGGCGATTATCTGTAGATAAGGAGCTTTCAATTTAGTAAGTTGCTGTTATAGGGTTGAGAACTGGAGACAGATTCTGCTGAATATAAATTTCTTCTAAGGAGCGTAGATTTTTCTGTTATAATAGTGAAATTCTATGATATATATAGAGAACTATATAAAGTGTAATAAGGCTAGCAAGCAACTTTTGTAAGTTTGTGAGAACCATTAGAATTAATATTTGTTTCGGGATATTTACCATGTATATTTTGCATTTGGTTGAGAGCTCGATATTTAAAATGCAAAATATACATGGTAAATATCCCGAAACAAATATTAATTCTAATGATTGTGACCATGTCAGCTTAAAAACTTATATTGTGAGAACCATGTTCCTATTTATCAACTGAAGGAATTTACTTGTTAGTGCTTGTAATACTTTATACCTATACGTAGTACAGTAGTGCTGGGTCCTCACGTATATGAATTTATGTATGTATGTACATGTCCTAAAACGCTTTTTTTTAAGAATAATTTTGGATTTTCTTGTCTGTTCTTCTCCATAACAAGCTACTTTTCCGAATGGACGGTAGAATCAATTATTATCATATTTAAATTTATATTTTTGACGTTCAAAAGTGGCCTAGTTGAAATTAAGAATTTTTGTCTTGTCTTGTCAAGAAAAACAATACACAGAGTATTCTGGAAGCCATGTTATATGCTTGGAGTAATGATTTGTAGAATACTGGTTGATGCATTAGCCATCCACATATATATGTGAGAGTGTAAAGAACAAAAAGTGAGGTTATAAGTAAATGTGAGGGTAAAAGTAAATGGAATAAAACCAATGCATAAATTAGACCATAATTATTATATTCAAAGCAGCATAATAACTTCAGTAAAATACTTGCCACAATATTATTGCGTAAAAACTACACGCACATTAATAATGAAAAACATCAGTACACAACATAATCACATTTATCACATTAATAATAAATCAAGAGCAATCAAAACGTACCTGACCGTTCAAAGTCCGAAGTCAAACCAAAATTGAACGATCAGGCTTCTTGCACACTTTTTTATAATGCGGCTTGCTTGTCAGTGGCAGGGAGCGCGTAGTCAATACACTAACTTATTAAACAGGAAGTAACTCGAAAGATACTCAAATATTATAAAAATAGGAATTAGTTATTTCTCCCACACGGCCATTCTGACGAGCAGCCGGTACGGCTCGTGAATAACAATTTTAATGATATATAAAGTACTCATAATTTTAGTGGTAGGTGGTCATTATAACAACAATTTCTTAGGCGACTAAATTTTTTAAATAAATCAACAAAAATAATCACCACAAGATGGCCTCGGTAAAAGCCTCGCATGTAGGCACGGCCGATTCTTAAACCACAAATAATAAACATTGCCTCGGTAAAAAGCCATTCATGAAGGCGCGGCATAAAATGATATAACATTGCCTCGGTAAAAAGCCATTCATGAAGGCGCGGCTTAAAATAACGTGATAACACTGCCTCGGTAATAAGCCTTGCAATAAGGCGCGGCATTTATCACAAATCCTAAACATTGCCTCGGTAATAAGCCTTACAAGAAGGCGCGGCATAAAATAAAGTGATAACATTGCCTCGGTAAAAAGCCTTGCAATAAGGCGCGGCATTTATCACAAATCATAAACATTGCCTCGGTAATAAGCCTTACATGAAGGCGCGGCATAAAATAACGTGATAATATTGCCTCGGTAAAAACCTTACAAGAAGGCACGGCATTTATCACAAAATATAAATATTGCCTCGGTAAAAAGCCTTACATAAGGCGCGGCATAAATGAACTATAGCATACTTATTACCAAGCACTCACCCAACACCTGGCCAGAATGTTACGGGCGCGTACGAGGCAAAAAGTTACTAACTAAAGTCAACAATAATTTCCAGAATCTTGTGATTCTACCAGCTCACAGCACACTGGAGAAACAAGTCTCCGATTGTCGTGAGAAACATAATACAAATCATTACCAGTACTATGCACTTTTAAAAAGTATCATTCATTGTCATGAATATTAAATAAAACGCATGGACCCTTATGAAAGGAGTTTTATAATAGCATGTAAATGTTGCTTCATTAAAACAATATCACCGATTACGAAGTTTTACTACTTCTCAATAAGCATAAGGTCCAAGTGTTTAACATCATTTATAAAATAAATAAAAACATAATTTAGTCCAGAAACTGGAGGCTATGGATAGCGACTCATAAGCTGAAAGGGAGTTTGTCCAGAGGTTTTAATTAATGTACAATTAATTGCAAGTTGGACTTCCCCAATGGCTTACTTCCAGCTTCTTGGGAAGGTATTTTTGACTACCGTGAAACAGTCAGTGAGGACTTTCATTAGCCTTTCGACATGGCCATTTTCACGACTGACACCAGTTGCGATACAACGTAATCAATTAACCAGTTTTGGTAAAAATCCATATATATTTTTCAGTGTATGAAATCGCTTGATCACAAATCATTCTATTGGGGGCTCCGAAAATAAAGATAAAATCTTTCAGACAGTTTACGAAAGCATTTACAGTTGGGCTAGTTACAGGTTTTATCAGGCAAAAACAATCTGCCCAGCCTTTGCCCAACTTTGTTGAGGTCGGCTTCCAGTTCAACTGGATTTAGCAGAGTACCAGTATTTTACATGGAGTGACTGCCTATGTGACTCCACAATCTAATAACTGTGTAACACAATACCTTTTGACACGACTTGTCAGATTTCAGGCTTCCGACTAACCGTAACGACTGTCAATGATCTCAATAGCAGCCGGGACCAACGGCTTAACGTGCTTACCGGTGCACGGAAATATCTCGGTATGTTAGGATGGACCTATCCACGGACCGACCTGGGCAAGCGTTGCTTAACCGTGAAGATTGACCCGTGCGGCTTATTTAGCCACAAACTCTTCGTGTTATACCAAACAATACTTTGAATAAGAGTTTGTTGCCAGTACAGTATGAAAATGCGTAAGTATTTTATCAATGGGATGCTGGGTAACTTGATGAAATGAAACCCAGATTAAATCTTATTGATCGGACAAGTGTGGCAATTCTCAACATACCTAAGAACATCTTTGGAAATGTTTGGCAATGGAAACAAAAACTGTTTGATACCTTTTCTAGGTTTTTCTCCCAGCCTAAGTGCTTAAGGGAGGCATGGAAAAACTAGATTTTAGAAAAAACAACAATTCTTTGTTTTATAAAATTTGTACATTATTGTATCATTGCTTGAAGCAAATTTTTCTATACTGGCAGTTTTATTGAATCTATCAAATATTTTGTTTCCAAAACAATCTCCTGTTTAGTTACTAACCAAACTTTGTAATAAAGAACATTAATTATGTTGAGAATGGCAGGGTTCCTTACTGAGAAAATCTAGAAACGTGAGGTATGCGCTATCCTCTACGATACACGATCTCAAAGCCGAATGATTGCAAGTATGCCCACCATAAATGTGCACGGGATTACAACCAGTATCGAGCCCAAAACTTCTACCGAATAGGTAGAGCCTTAAAATGTTTTAAGGCTTAACCACTGCCAAAACATCAAACTCACAATTAATGATATCACTGTTCGGTATTGGTGGTGTGTACACCGAAGCACTACGACTAGTAGAGGACCACGTTTTCGAATAGAACAGCACCAAAACGTAGTTGGGTCATATGTAGACAAAGTTGGCTCAGAATACATATAATGTTCGATATCTAGTTCCACTTAAAGAAACGTGACTGACTGACAGATCGATCAACGCTCAGCCAAAATCACTAGTATTATATAAGGGACATCGTTTGAGAAAAGTTCGCAAACACTTCGCCATCACTGACAAACATTGATACTTTATAGGGGTTTTAACTTTCCCAAGACTGCGTCTAACCATAGTATTGGAAATAATACTACATAGATATTTAATTTGTGTTTTGAGAAATTAGGACAAAAAAACTAAAAACCAGCCCCCTTTACAGAATTAGGTATACCTTTTCTCAAACTATCAAGACCTTCATGGACAAGTGTTGTAGAAGATAGATAGTTCTTTGATCGACATACGAGCCTGTAGGTACCTTTTTTTTTTAACCAACAAAATAGGGTTAGAGAAAAAGAGATTTACTGACAAAAATGATTCCGTTATCTTACAAAACTTGCACAATCATTTTGACATTCGCTAGGTATATCAATACAATATGAATGGTCAGTTCTTTACGTATTGTACTTATTTTTGTTACAGAATTGCCAGAAGTAAAAAGGTGAAAATAAGATTTCAATATATTAAACGACCTTTTAAAATTGAATCAATATTAATATACATTTTGCGATTATTATTCTCAAAAAAATGTATGCTTTAAGTAGTTTTAGAAATTTGTTTTAGAATTGGATAATAAATACTACTTTTATGCCAGGAATGTCAAAAAGATTCTCACCCAAAAGGAAATTATCTATACCAATATCATAAAGAGGAAAGACTTTTTTTGTTTGTTTGTTTGTTTGTACCGAATAGGCTCCGAAACTACTGGACCGATTTTAAAAATTCTTTCACCAATAGAAAGCTACATTATTACTGAGTGACATAGGCTTTTTTAATCCCGGAAACGGGGCCTGTGGGGTGGCCCACGGGAGCGAAGCCGCGGGGAACAGCTAGTATTGAATATAGTTATCAGGCACCAACAAGAGCTCAAGCTCCAGATTCAGGTAATTAACACAAATGATAAGAGTAGAACTAAATGTATTTTCTCCAACGCCGCATAATATCGTTTTGATAAGTATTTTGCCACTGGTGGAATCTCCAAGACTAACGCATCAATGAGCACTCTGCTCAACTATCAATGAGACAGATAAAGTAGAGACCATCGATTTTGCCAATCGTAGACGGCTATTCGCAACAATTAAGAATTTAACAGATTGTATGGTTTACTCTTGCCTCAAAGTGAGAGTTTAGGGGTTAGACCAGATAGCACTTTCTTGGTTTGGTCATTATGAGTAGAGATCCTTTCGGATTCACTATTAGTAGGGGAATCCTTAAGAGGAGCACATTTGACATCGCTATGTCTTATAGTTATAACCTTGCGAGTTATGTTTAGTCTTTCAGCATGAATATTGTGATCAGCAGAATCATGTACTGGATGTTTACGGTTATTAGAAAAGCAACGTTTTAGGTGTCAATCATCACAAATCTGATTAAATATGAAAGTCCAACACACCTGATTCCACGGCATCCACCAAATGCAGCCCGGTCACTTTCACGCCAACAGCCTTCTTCGATAACTCCCGTTTACACGATGCCTATTCGGCCAAACTGCTTTTCTTGTTGCTCGTATACTCCATAAAAGCAGTAAGGTCATCATAGAATCAGGATGCATCTGCAAATGATGGAATACGATTAGAGTTCATGTCTTAATTTTCCGACTTAAAATCGTCAACATGATACTTTTAATGGCATCATCGGGATCAAAAAGAGGGTAGATATAAATGTTATTAAAATTTCTTGCACGCTGGGTGTATGAATGAATGATGAATGGATGCAAAATTTGTACCGTCAGAGTGGTAGTTTTAGTCTGAAGAAATAACTGTCATTTCTTTCATGTTAGTTGAAGAATAAAATCAAGAGAAACAGAATTACTGCCCTGATTGTCCAGTTCTCCGGAGTATTCAGGCTCAAAGGCCCGTGTGGGTGTCCTGGTTTTCTTGCATGGTGCATCTCTGCTGCCATGTGACTGGCACGCCATGGATTGGAGACGCTAATTCTTGGTTAGAAGTGGCATCAGAGGTTTCCCGAACGTTTGACACCATACTGAAACTCAAAAGAAGTGGAACATGTGTTAGTACATGGGCGCTCGGTCTCGCTTCTGATGTGAGAGTGTAAAGAACAAAAAGTGAGGTTATAAGTAAATGTGAGGGTAAAAGTAAATGGAATAAAACCAATGCATAAATTAGACCATAATTATTATATTCAAAGCAGCATAATAACTTCAGTAAAATACTTGCCACAATATTATTGCGTAAAAACTACACGCACATTAATAATGAAAAACATCAGTACACAACATAATCACATTTATCACATTAATAATAAATCAAGAGCAATCAAAACGTACCTGACCGTTCAAAGTCCGAAGTCAAACCAAAATTGAACGATCAGGCTTCTTGCACACTTTTTTATAATGCGGCTTGCTTGTCAGTGGCAGGGAGCGCGTAGTCAATACACTAACTTATTAAACAGGAAGTAACTCGAAAGATACTCAAATATTATAAAAATAGGAATTAGTTATTTCTCCCACATATACTTGAAACTTTTCGCAAAACATTTAAGAAACGCTCACCCAGTTTCTGCATTATGATTTTTAAGTTAACAACTTGTCATAGGGCCGATCTCTAAATTGATAATTTGATATTAAGAACATGTCAATCCCTACTTTACTGCCAAATTTTGACAGCTTTTCATGTAAAATTTTAAAGAATAAAACTGTGAACGTGGCCACCTACTTGGCCCAAACTGACTAAGGGTTAAATCACCATCAACTTGAAAACAAGAAGAAAAGCAAAAGTAGAATTTGACGAAGTTCTCAACCTGAAATTCTAAATTAAAAAAAACCGTCCGTGTCTTGACTCTAACAAAAATTTGCCATTTAAAGCTTCATTTTACGCAAACGGATCCCTGAATCTAAAAATGGTTGGCCTATCGAACGATATCTCACAACATGAGAAAATCGAGAAAAAAGAAAACATCCCCACTTTAGGGGTGCAGGAGGTAAAAAAAATACAAAGGAGATTGCCCATATACAGGCCCCTTATGAGGTATCGTGTCTGCGATTTCAATAATATTCAAAAATAGGATTTATATGTTGTATATTTTTTCATCAGTGTGCTTTACTTTATATGTACAGACAACAAAAGGTCAGGTGCTTTCACTTGGACATTTGTATGCACCTTATTGCATTGTAATAAGGGTTCATTTCAAGAACAGAAACATCGTTACATCTCGAGAACCCCGCAAAATAAATAAACAATCTTTTCTAATTATGAATATAACGTGTATTTTCTACAATATACAACCAAATTCATCAAGATACAACCATTTTTTCAAAGGGGCCCAAGTTCCCTTAAAAAATGGGCATATCCCTTTGTCAGCATGATTAATATGTATATCCATGCCAAATTATATCTTTCTAGTACTAAGAGTCTCTGAGGTAAGCTATGAACGGATGGACGGACAGATTGACGAATATGGCGAAACTGTAAGGGTTCCTTGTTGACTACAGAACTCTAAAAAAAACGGCGACTGTTGTCCAATGCTACACACCCTATTTTAAAACAAAAACAAAAGCTGGTTATCAAGTAGGGCAGCCAACAATCCATCACATACAGTCGTAAATAAAATATTTGTCGCAAATCATTCGACTTCAAGGCTAATGACTGCCAAAACAGGGGTAAGTAATTAAAAACGCTTTTTCTGACACCACCATAGATTGGCGGTCTCTGAATTTTAACTGATCATCGTGCCATCGTCAGGTCTCTTAAATGTTTTATTGTTTTTGATGGGTTCAAACTAATGAGGGCGAGTTTTATTCCAGCAAAAGCTATATTCTTCTTCTTTTCGTGTGACGATGTAGCCACCTCTGGTGTCAGAGTTAATTAAGCTGCCTCTAGGAACCCACCGGCCTCTGACCTGGCTATTTCAGACTTACATTAACTATATAAGTTCAGGTTTCCTCACGATGAGATACTATATTTAAAATTGGTTATTACGGGTAATCGGCAGTCAGAGAATCTGCCATCAGTCTTGCCAGGGGACAGCTTAGTAGCTTGCCAGTCGTGTTTCTCTGTTCAGTTGTGGAGGTCAGACAGGTAGTCGTTCCATGTAAAATAGGTACACGTATTCGGGATTAGAAGCAGCCTCCAACGTAGTTGGCAAAATGCTAGATAGACTAAAAAAAAAAATCAAAAAAAAAAAAAAACAAAAAAAACATTGTAATTAGGTTTAAGCCTTGAACAAATAAATATTGTTTTTATTGTTTTCTTTTGTTTATATATTTAAAATAAAAATGCACGGAGAGTGCTAACAAGTCTTTAACTGTAACTGAGGAAAAGCCATAAAAAATATGGATAAACAATAAATCCTATAATAAGAGCTTCTATTCTAGACGAAGTGATATCAGTGAAAGTTATTGTACTATTATATATGGTTATGGCAAGCAACGCCGATGTCGACCATTCTGCCAATAAAACATAATGTTGAAATGGCAAAATATTATGGAATTCATCTCGTAAAATTTTGGTAGCGCATGTCAATCTCAAATATTTACGTACATACTCCATTAAATAACATTAGAAATTTATACAATCCCTTTTTACAGCCCGTTTAACCAATTTTGACTTCTATTACGTTGCTGATAAGACCTAGGCAGAGTAATAAACAGTTGGTATTGGTGGTAACATGTTTATGCTTTTTATGCCATCCTTATGCTTACGGAATAGAACTCAAAATCGGTTGAACGGACTGCAAAAGGGGGTTGTAAAAATGTCTCATTTTATTTTAAATGGATTATAATAAGAGTTTTTGTTAACCGTTTTGCTGATTACGTAGACTTTGTCTTCTCCCTCTTATACATTGATAAAACCTATATAGGTTTCGTAGGATTAATCTTTAAAGACGAAACTATAATTTATATACGTATTTTATTTATTGATATAGGTGTGAAAGTATGTTTTATTTGTTGTATTGCGAATAAGTTACTATATAATTTAATATTCAAATCACATTGTTCAAATGAACTTAGACCTACAAGTAACTTCTAGTAATAATTCGTACCTACATGACATAAAATCATAAATAAATACTATAAATACCTGTATGTAAACTGACATTCTCAAGAATAAATTATTAATGAAACAACTACCTTCAATATGATTAGCCAATCACAACACCTCACGTCTCAGCAGTTTGGGATTGGCTAGCTCAGCTACCTATTTTAATTAATTGTTGTCGTCATTATGTGAACAAATTTATATTTTACTACACTATAATGCAAGACAGTGATTTGCATACGGTATACAGGTATACTCTCTCATAAAATCACACCAGTATTTTCCAAAAGGTTAAAGCAGAAGTGTACCTATTAGTGTGCTATTAGTCCATCCGCATTTTTCCAGGTATTTGAGTCCTATGTAATAGTGGGCGAGCTTATTGCTATCATCATCAGCCTTTTAATGATTCCACTGCTGGGACACAGGCCTTCTCTCAGTGAAATTGCTATCAACCGAGAAAAATCCAAAAAAAGCCATACAATTCTTACAAAAAAAAAAAAAAAACTATCTTATCTAATTCTACACAGAAAAACTTAATAATACTAAGAGTATGTAGTTGAAACTCGATGTAGTTATGTCAATCAATCACCAGGGCAAATCAAAACAGCTGTATTCCACTTTCCCAAACCTCAGCCAGTTTATTAAACACATATTTTTTTGAGATATATAATAATTAGGTATCTAAAGAAAAGAAAGAAAAAAAATATATTTGTAACCCGCATAGGAGACACGACAAATAAGCATAAAATTAAACAATAATAAAAAGTAAAAACCCCGTACGAGACCAAAAAAGACTCCTCCTATCTCAGCATGTGCAGCGATAACCAAAAAAAGAAATAACGCTGCAAAAGGTTTAAGACTCGAAGGGTTTTGCAGATGTTCTTTGGCAAACGAGACCCCTGACCATCAGATGCACTACCCAGTTGTTTGACTTACCAAAAAGGGGCTTCATACTAACCATAACAGTAACTCTCAAACCACCAACAAATTGTCACAATACAACACCGAAAAATACGAAATACACGAAAAATACGTAACATTTCTTCTCCAAAATTACACAAGTACACGTTACAGGTAGTTAAGATTCGGGCGTGGATAAAAAAAGGCCGTATTATCTATCGCTACAAGAAAGTGCACCCCGAAGCGAGCGAGCGAAGCGGTTAATTAACAAAATTCTCTTTTGTCTGGGACACATAAAATTTTATGAGTATCAAGATCTGTGAGCCAGTGTCCAAACCGCCTGTGAGAAACGTGGACGTGGTGTTACTGGAAAGGGCTGAGATTTCAGGGAAGAACGTAGTTTGTAACGATGGAAAGAATGCCGAAGTATCTGAAGTACGAGATAAATAAATAAGAGAAACCTTTGAGAACAATAAGGTATTACAGTGGTAAAAAATAGCCAGTCTGCACGATATTGTTGATGCCGCATTATTTACCCTCACAATTTTCTTGTTAGTAATAAATTCATTAATTTAGGAAGTGATACTGATAAGATAAAGACAATGTGTTATATATAACTTATTATCGAACAGCGGCGTGAAACAGTCAGTTAATACTTAAAAAATCTATATACATATAACCATGTCGATTGGCGAAACCAAATAAACCATTTTTATGATAACTTGGCCCTTATAAAGTATAAGTTCTCTGAGAGTTCACAAAGATGAGTAGGCTATTTTTACTGTATACCAAAATTTAACTTTGACACTTTGATGTTTTTTGACACCGACTTCCAAAATTGAAGTTATTTTTCATTTTGTAGTGTTTTTATTTGCAAGTCGGTTGTATTTTTTTTTAATTGTTTTTTTTTTCACTTTTTGTTGTGGTACTACATATCTGTAATGCCCACCGTTATGCCAGAATAAACTACCCGAAAAACATGATACTTGAACATGGCCGGTGAAATGAGAGTGTACCAGGGTGAACTGTACACATCTACATACCCCTTTAATGCGTACCGGTGTAATGTTATGAAATGGTGTAAACAATAAACAGGCTTGCGATTGCAGCAAACCCCAAGAGATTTGCCTTCATTTATCGAAGAGTTCTGTAGTACTCCGAAGTTATTGTTGTCACCTCAAGCCTCATCCAGCAACTTTATTCTCCAAATAAACGGCCACACAAAAAATTGGAGCAGGGCCAGTATGGAAAAGACTCATAAAATTTAATAGGTTTTCCTTCAAAAAGCTCTTACGTGAGGCGAGTGGTTATGTGCCATCATATTTTTTGTACAGAGCATGTTAATGAACGATCGTGTAAATGGTGGCAATTTCGGGAGCTGCGTTTGCGCCGTCAATCATTAAAGATCATGGCGGATTTAATTTTTTGCAGGTTTATGCGCTTTGATTTTGACTTTTATAAAGTTTTGAATGCTTCAGAGTTTAAAGACCCTACAACTGATTTGATAGCAAATTACATAAAGGAGAATTTCTAACTGAGAATATGCTCTAACTAAATACTTCATATATATTGTATTTTAAAACTCTTTTAATGCAATGTTTTGACTTTCTACTTTATGCAATCAAGTTTATATCTTTTATAAATATGTACATTCGCGATCAACAATAGGTTCTCATAATGTTGATTTAATTTCGAGTATGATGTGACGAGAGATTTTTATTTTTATTACCTATAGGCTCGCGTTTGACAACTATCTCGCCTGATGGTAAGCGATGATGCTGATGGTAAGCGATTATGTGGTCTACGATGAAGCACGCTTGCCTAGAAGTAACCTATTCACTCTTGACTTACAGACCCCAAGGTTGTAGCTATCAGGGAACAATGACTCCGGAAAGGAATTCCACTCATTCGCTGTGCAGCATTAGCAAATGCTTTGTGCGTATGGGTGGGATGTCCACCATGAACCGATGGCGCATGGCAGATCCGTCGCACTCTCCCCGAAATTCATTTGCATTTCTCATTATTGGCTTTTCTAATTATTCTCTCATACCAATAATAGGTTCCATACCTACATCCCCGTCTCATATAGTTACCATCTGTCGTTTTGTTTCCAATTTCGCCTCCCTTGCTTTTAGAAGCTGGTCATTCAAGTTTCTGAACATACCCTGTCCAAAATCCATCAGCATTGTCAATCATTTTCATCTACATACCTACATTGTACCACCAGTTTGTCACCAACACATCGCTAAATATCATTAAAGCAAGCCGGAACATTGGGCCCTACAAAACGACGAACAAAAAAGGCTACGGGCCCACAATTAGTACTTTCGACCGCATACCAATAGCGACGCATCTTCTGTGCCTCCGCGCCATATATGGACTATGTAGTCCACAGGAGATTGGTCAGATTGGTAAGACTAACGATTTGGTCGGAATACTTTATTGATATTGTCCGGTTAATGTTCGCAGTACCCGGAAAGAGTGATTAAAGATAATTAGGTGCTGTTTTTTTTTTAAATTTATTCAGCAGATATTTGGAAATGTGTTTTCGGAAAAGTTACTTCTACGATATGTTGGAATTACTTTTAATGATGTGGTGATTAGTAACTGATTACTAATTTTCCATTAACGTATAATTTCCTTCTAATAATTTTTGTTTTATTGCTTTAACTACAGAAATTAGTTTTTAGTGCCAAAGACTAACTTGATATTTTTTTAACCGACTTTCCAAAAAGGAGGAGGTTCTATGTTCGACTTTACGTATGTTTTTTTTTTTTTTTGTGTATGTTCACCGATATCACCGTCAATTGTGGACCGATTTTGAAAATTCTTTTTTTATTTGGAAGAGTATGTTTTGAAATTGGTCCCATTTTATTTTGGTGAAGGTTTGATCAAGAACTTCGGAGATATACAACAGAACTCTTCAATAAATAACGGCAACACTCTCGGGATTGCTGCAATCGCATGTCTGTTTATTGTTTATACCATTTCATAACATAACATCACGCCAGTACGCTCTAAAGGGGTACGCAGATCTCTCATTTCACCGGTTATGTTCAAGTTTCATGTTATTCGGGTAATCTATTCGGCGTTATAGGGACGTTAGGAAACAACTTGCGTATCTATTAGGTAGGCAAAACTAAAAAGGGAAAAATAAAAAACTTTTTTGCAAAAAAATACTACCGACTTCCAAATGAAAAACTACAAAGAGAAAAATAACGGTGTCTTACGTAGGTACCATTTTTTCGATATGGACACCGACTTCCAAGAGTTAAGTTATTTTTCTCTTTGTAGTTTTTCATTTGGAAGTCGGTAGTATTTTTTTACAAAAAAGTTTTTTATTTTACCACAGTATGTTTTTTTTATAAATTAATTTTTAACCAGCTGACCCCCGTGGCTTCGCTCCCATCAACTGGCTACCTACCTACCCTACCCTACCCTACATACCCTACTTACCCTACCCTACCTATCTACCCACCTACCCTATCTACCCACTTTTTTAATTCAATTTTAGAACACATAAGCTGCTATTGTGACTTAACTATGATAGTTAGATATATTCTCTTGCAGTCTTTTTTGTAGGTAATAATGAGTACTTTAATCATGTAGTACATAATATTTATGTATCATCAATAGTTTTCTCAGCGCACGCCAAATAAAGAATTTTATAGGCAAAATTTTGCGACTTTGGGTTACATTAATGCAATTTTCATAAGGATTTCTATTTTCTTATTAGATTAATGTAGCTTTACAGGTCAGGTCAGGTCCAGGTGTTTCGGATCCTAATTGGTACAAACAAACAAAAAATCTTTCTGCTTTATAATATTGGTATAGATAAAATTCATTCATCTAGAATGCGCCCCAGCTATTTCAAACTATTGTAGATTTGAGATAACTGGGGCATATTCTGGACCGTTTTGTTTTTTTTTTAAATAAATGTTGCCCCACACTAGGAATTTCTTCCTGTATCGTGGACGCACAAACATATAAACTCACATACACAACACTCAGAGCCGGAACAACTATCTGTAGGTCATACAAATATTTGTTCCGTAAGGGAAAAGAACCCGCGACACGCAGCGCAGCAGTCAATCACAACCGTGCGCCCTACCCCCTACCCTACCTAGGTACAACTAGTTCAACTGAGTTTTTATAAATGTTACATTTATCAGCACCTACATTTATACCAAAATCTTAACATGTGCGAAAATGCGAATTGAAATACTCCATAAAAGATTACTACGGAAATATTTCTTAAAACATCGTTTCGAAAAGGGCAAGATGTGTTGTCTTATTTCAATGTATAGCACACGAGATTGGAACGTCGCGATAAACCCGTCTCAGAATGAATGAATGAATTCGTTCTTTCATCTAGATTATGTGTAAAGTTCATTCAAAGAGCATAAAACTTCCGTGCAGTAAAAATAACTCAATTTTACTGTTTTTTATCGCTGATTTAATGTGTTCAGGTTTCACTGTGTGGTGGCATTTAGGTGCTTGTGTTATCTTTAAAAAAAAAAATGTTGGCTATACAATTAAATGAGTAACTTATAAAGACTTCTGAAATAAGATTTTGGCGTTACCACAATATAGAGTTTAGCTCATTCTTATTATAAGGCGCCCCAACTTCGCACGGGACTAATTTTATAAATACAAAACTTCCACGTTTATCGTTCCTTCTATTAGTGAAAATCGATTGCGTGATTTAGAAGAAGTTAGCGCTGCAGAAATGACGTCGAGAGACGCAGACATCAACTTTTTTATTCTATAAAGAGACAAGAACATGCTCTGAAATCTAGTTACGTAGTTACATCTGTAAAAATCAAACATAGTCGGAACGTAGATAACCATCATCTTCCTGCCTTTGTTCCCTGTTACTTGGGGTCGGCGCAACACGTTTTCTTCTTCCATACCGTCCTGTCCCCCCCTCACTCCATCACTGACGCCCGTTTCTTTCTTATCACTCCTCACACAGTCCATCCATCTTTTCTTGGCCGACCCTTCCCTCTCCATCCATCCACATCTATATTCATAACTCTTTTAGTAACATGCGTTTCATCCCTCCTCATCACATGACCATACCAGGACAAACGGTTTCCTTTCAACTTTTCTGTCACTGGCGCCACTTACATATTTGCCAAATCACCCGCAACATGTTAGTGGAACGTAGATAACCCTTAAGACAAAATGCGAACCGCAACAACAGTTCCTCGAAAGTGGTTCTTATTTTTTTTCATCACAAAACCGATATCTCCAGACATATCGCAGGACCTCACATGCGTGCGAGCACTTATAAATCAATAGGTGGGCGCGGCATCTTTGCTCGTACGCATTGATGGTGTGCAGCGAAGAAAGTTGACACTCAGGTCGAATGCACCGGGTTTTTTATTGTAGGTTGTGACACTAGGTGGGTAAGGTGGTTAACCTGACCGGAACTGTAATTGTTGGGAAGCGAAAAGGCCATCCGATGTTACGACGGCGTAAAGAGAATCATTCGTTTTGATGAACTTGTGTTGCAATAAAATATCTTATTAGTTCGTACTTGTGATTTTAAGTTTAAAATACATGTTATTTTGCAAAAGAGTATAGAACAACTTTAAAGCTTTTAGCATATTAGTTAGAAACCTATTCTTTCATGTTATCAGGAAGGCTGATATCACGAAAATGAACAAAAAACAAACTTTACAAACACACTCTTAGATATTAATTGCGATTGAGATTTGATTGTTTGTTTTAATTCGTTCAAATACTTTACAAAAATTCAATCATTAATAATAGTAAATCCTTTTGTTTTACTGTTCCAAATGGTTCACAACAGTATATTATATTCACATAAAAGATAACAATAAAGAAAATGCAGGTAGCGTTCAGCAGTTTCTGTCTACCCCCATGGTAAAGAAGCGTGAGTTTATGTATATTATGTAAGTACCTGGGCGACTGAGCTCTGCTCGGGTGAAAATAGAAAAAACGATGTTTTCTAAAAATGAAACCTACCCAGATTACATATATATATATTATATATACAAGAATTGCTCGTTTGAAGGTATTATTATTATATTTATTTATTTTATTAAGGACAACCAACAAAGCATACACCAAAAAATACATGTTAAAGTACTCATATTTTTACATTGTATAGTGTAGCCTTAATTAAAGGCTGCCACGGCATGCATTAAACAAAGGAATAGGAAATGTAGAACAGCTATAAACAGCAATTACTTTTTAAAATAAATTGTTACACAAAATAAAGAAATGGAAAAGACAAAAGAAAATAAATTACAATATTCTATCCTCTTTTTCACTCTTGTTATAAAGCCCTATGCAAGACAGACTTAACTTTATGTAAAGAGTAAGACATATCAATATCCACACTGGGTGAGCGTGACAGGCGACTAAACTGAACCTGCAGTCTGTTAATGGTGGAAAAATGACCCAGATTGGTTTTAAAGCCCTTAGCGCAAAGTAACTGATATCTGGACTTACGAGCAAGTTTGCAAGGTACATTTATATTTATCTGACTCAGCAACCTCGGACAATCAATGTGAGTGTTTATTATTTTGTATAGGAACAGATGATCTAGGATCATACGACGATTTTCCAGACTCATAAGTTTGAAATATTTCAAGCGTGAGCTGTAGCTAGTTAAATTTTTGACGATATTGCAGTGATAAGACAAATGCCAAAGAAATCTTTTCTGCACTGATTCTAATCGACGTTTATGTATTTCGTAGAATGGAGTCCAAACTATGCTGCAATATTCTAAGCCTGACCTGACTATTGAGTTAAAGATTGCGATTTTAGTTGAGGCGCGTTTAAAATCTTTACTGTTACGCAGAATAAAACCCAACATCTGAAACCCCTTAGTAGCAATTTTATCAACGTGAATATTAAACCGAAGCTTATTGTCTATATAAACACCCAAATCACGAATCACTTCTTTCTCGGAAATAATTTGGTTATTAATTTTATAATTACGAAAATACGGTCCCTTTTTTCTAGAAAAATGTACGTGATTGCATTTGTCAGCATTAAGTAACATGTTATTCTCCAAACACCATTGGGAAAAACGGTTTAAGTCTTCTTGGAGCTTAAATGGATCCTGATTAGACTCTATTCGTTTTATGATTTTTAAATCGTCTGCGTATAAATATATCTTCGAGTGTACAAAACAAGACGCTATGTCGTTAATGAATATATTGAAAAACAACGGGCCCAGATGGGAGCCTTGGGGTACGCCTGAGGGCGTCGAAAACAGGTTTGACGAATAACCGTTGACCACAACCCTAGATGTGCGCTTAACAAGGTAAGACTCACACCACTGCAATAAATTGCCTGCAATTCCGATTATGTGCAACTTATTAACTAATATTTTATGATCCACCTTGTCAAACGCCTTGCTAAAATCAGTGTAGATTACATCCACAGGTGATCCATGGTCTACAGCATCGGCCAAATCCGATATGAAGCACGCAAGATTGGTTCCAGTAGAACGGCCCTTCATGAAGCCGTGTTGTTCAGGCATCAATATTTGTTTCACATGCCACGAAAGTTCAGGGTACACCAAAGCTTCGAACACCTTTCCAAAAATAGACAAAATAGATACTGGTCTATAGTTATTCGCGGCGGACTTGTCACCAGACTTAAAAATCGGTACTACTCGTGCTTCCTTCCAAGTCTTCGGAAAACAACCTGTGCTCAATGATTTATTATAAATCATAGAGAGTGGTTTCCCCAAACAGTCAGAACATTTTATTGCAAAAATGGAGGGCAATCCGTCAGGTCCTGGCCCTTTATTAGGGTCAAGTCTCTTTAGAGCTTTAATTACAGAATCCATGGATAGTGTCAATTGGGTCAGAAAATTAGTATGCTGACATTGCGCAGTCCCGTATTTAGCCATATCGCCAACAGCATTGCCACTATAAGGGTTATAGACAGATGAAAAACATGAGGCAAATATGTTGCAATTATCTGCTCCGTTACTACCTTTGACATCGCCGTAATGTATTGATGAAGGGTACGTACTGTTACCGTTACGTTTATGCTTTAAAAATGACCAAAATAGCTTAGGGTTAGAAGTGATCGAAGACTCAATTGACTTTATATATTGCCTATAATTAATATGAATTAATTTTGAAACTCTGTCTTTTACTAAATGATATGAAATTTTATCTAGGGGGTTTTTAAATTTGGAATAAAGTGTATGGTACTTATTCTTCTCTTTTAGTAGGCGAATAAGATCCCCGCTAAACCAAACTGGATATTTACAAGATTTAGGCTTAGTCTTAGGTACGCATATCTCAATAACATTATAAATAGCTTTGTAAAAACAGTCTACCATTGCGTCGACATCGCAACATTGTGAAAACAAGTCTTGCCATGATATTTTACTTAATTCTTGAATAATTTTACAATAATCTGCTTTATAGAAGTTAAATTTTGACTCCTTGTTAGGGCGTAAAGTTTCCTCGTGCAAGTTACACAGCAGTTCGAATTCAAGGGGGGGATGGTATGTGTCTATTTTACTTAGAGGGCTTTCGGACATACTTAAACTTTTCACCGTGGTATCGGTCAAAACAAGATCGAGTATCTTATTTTTATGGTTATACACACAGTTGTATTGAGCTAAATTATTTAAAGAAATAAAGTCCAACAGTTTCCGCTCATAAATTCCGTTTTTATTTAAAGTAGGTGCAAGCGGTGAGCCTGGTGAACCCATCCATTCAATGCTACTAAGGTTGAAATCACCCAATATTAACGTAGCGTTAAAGTTTTCCAAGGCATTATTAGCATTATCGATAAAATGTTCTAAAATATGCTTTTGTACTGGAGGTGGAATGTACACCGCACAGATCAAAAGTTTAGCCAGTTGATTGTTTAAGCAAATGTCTACACAAACCCATACGTCTTCACATTTACTCTCCCATTTACTCACTCGAAATGGACACAGTTATGCAAACTAGAACCAACCCACAAAACGGGTGAAATTGAGTTATTGGTACCAACAGAATCTACGAATCAACTTTCAAATACTCAAAAAAGAACTAAGCTGCTAGAGACAATTTTTACTTATAATAATGAAAGCCGCCAAGGATACCAACCCTAGATATAGTCACTTTTTAAAAGCTAAACAGACTCATGTCGCATAGTACCTGTAGATCTTCAGCATTCCCATTATGCAAAATAGAACCAAGCCGCGTGGTTCTCGTTTAAAATAAAAAGGGACAAATTTCTGTTTGACTATTTCTTGCTAAAGGGAACCACGATGTTTGGTTCTATTTTGCTTAACTTAAATATAATTGCAATAAAGAACCAACCCACAAAACAGTAATTTGCAATAAGGAACCATCAGGTTCTTGATCGAAAACAAATACTAAAATATATCAAAAATCCAATTACTCTAGTTGTCCTGTATCGTCATGAATACCAACCTTAACGTTGTAAAGTTGTTTATCTCAAATAACTTACCTATTTATTTCTACACACTTTAGAAACAAAAATCTAATTTACTCGAAAGTCTCTTTTTGAGGGTTGGTTCTAGTTTGCATAACTATGTCCAAATGATCTTAATCTTTTGGACACCGCCACTAACACACCGCCACCAGATTTTTTGTTATGAAAACCACTAGACTCACGATCCCGTCGATAGACCAGATATCGGTTGCAAAATAACTCAGAGTCCAATATGTCGCCCGCCAACCATGTCTCACTAAGTACAATTATATCATAGTTGCACGTTAACACATTCAAGCAAAAATCCACAGTTTTGGTCCTCAAACCTCTTACGTTTTGATAATAACATTTAATTATATTAGAGAATGTAAATACTTAAGTATCATTTCAAGAATTTAGTTCCAAGTAAGTACCTATTACAAACAAAGAATATAAATAAAAATAGATCAAGTTAATTTATTCAATGAGTCCATATTACGAATAAATACCGTTTCAGATTCGCCTGATTTGCGCACATAAACTCGTCCACCGCGTACCCACACAAATTTATAGTTTTTTTCTTTAGCTCGAATTCGGGCTGCGGAGTGTAGGTTTTTATTTTCCATTGTGAGATTCTCAGCAACAAATATCGCAATCTTCTTATCATCCAGGCCTAGTACACTGGTGTTCAGCTTCTCATTTGGGTGATCCTTGTTATATTGTATTGTAGCCGCAAGCAGGGAATCGCGGGTGCGTGGGGTATTGAACTTCACCAGGATTGTACGTGGGCGAGAAGATTTAGGGTTCGACTTGGCAACGCGTGAGCAATAAGATATGTCGCCATCGTTTCCTGGAAACTTGACAACTTGGCCAAGCTGTCTGACTATGCTCACTACATTCTCAGCCTTATGCTCGGGGACACACTGGAGTTCCAAGTTAGTAGATCTAGACAACTGGTCCATCTGCCTCACACGATTAGACAGAACATTAACATCCGACCGAAGCAGTTCGTTTTCCGTTTTTAGTTGTTTCATTGTGCAGTTCTGAGCGACCATATCACTATTTAAACTGTCAAATTGTGCACTTAAAAACCCGAGGGAATCCTTAAACCCAGTTATTTGATCTCTCAGTTCACGCAATTCAAGATTCAAGGTGTTTCTCATTTCACACATAAATTCATTCATAACTGAACGCATCTCGTCGCGTATCATAACCTGTATTTCAGAGCGCGATACACTGTCTGGCATTTTAGTAACAGATGCTTGTAGAAATTCCGGCTTGTTTTGCACCTTACGACGCGTTACATTAAATGTTATGTCAGCCAAGCTTGTTGGTGTCGATGGGCGAACGGGATCACTACCTTTGGGCTGTTTATTACCACAACTGGGGCATGTCCACTTCTGGCTTGCATCGAGAAATTTCTTTCCCTCTTCCGGTGAGATATCGAGGCATAAGTAATGATATTTGTCTGTACAACGCTGGCATTCTAAGTAATCCTTTTTTATCGGGTTATTACAAGCAGCACATTTACTCATGCTTATTCGGTGCACGCGCACTGCCGCGGCGAAGACAAGGACGAAAAATTGCAACTGTCTCTTATCGCAGGGGAGGTGCGGCACGTCCCCGCGCACGCTGTTAGCACTCGCGCCGAGGTTTTTTTCCACCAAATATAGTTTCTATGACACTGGAATATGTGATTTATTTGTTTACACAACGGTACCAATATTAGATAGATAGATAAAGAAGATGCATGATATACCAATGATCCTTTGTGGGAACCTGGAATCCATACTAGGAGACCCTGTATGAAGACGGCAACACACTTACGTGTCTTGGTGTAGCGCCTTCTGACACAGTTTATTGGCTATGATTCTCGTTGTGTTATGACGTAAGCTGAAACAGAGTCATTTGATTGGTGGATCCCGGGCCCGCCACGCCACGACACGTAAGTGTGTTTCCGTCTTGATCGATCACCTGGCTCTCACCCCGAATCTGCTTATGTGGCTGATTATTGCTATGCATATTTATGCATATAATAACGAAATTCACTCTAACTTTTTATCAAGCTTTCAGGAACCGTCGGACCATCTATCGTGATACTGCTAGAAAAAAAAAACACACTCGGTGGCAAAATATCTATGCAACTTCTACCTCCCTCCGAGAGTGCACAAAGCCAGATTAAAGTCCAATAAAAAGTTAATGTGTTACTGTTAACACCTCGTGATACAAACATCATGTTAAATTAATTTCGTTCAAACATTGGACGCATTTAAAAGGAGCATTTTAAGTGACATTTAAGCCCACTATCTTAATGTTAACACTCCGTTTGAAACTCGTAAAGTTTAAGCAATAAACTTTGGGCAAGATATAATTTGCATCAAGTTAAGGCGCGACTGATTTCAATTTTGTTTTGTTTATTTGTTTTGTAATTTATTAAACGTATTATTTAAATGATAATATTACGATTAAGTGCAAAGATATACCTTGTTTTTTAAGATTTTCTTTCAGCAGACTTGTAAAAGAAGAAATGAAAAGAAATGTAGACATTAGTTTGTGGAAACAGGAAGAACATCTCGTCTTTTTTGTCAAAGAAAAATATCCTCTTGCTAATATAATGAGAAAATACATGGTAGACATAGGCAGTGGTGTCTCATCCCATACAAAGAAACCGTGCCGACGTACTGTACTGGTTATACTGATGATTTTTTTTACATCGATCGCGTTCGGTTCCGTTCCACGGATATAGATGGTGATATGATGATCTATCCATCGCCGTAGAACGGAACCAAACGAAAAATAATCGGTATAATCAGATGACAAACGCTAGTTACGTCAGCACGGTTTCTTTATATGGGATGAGGCATCTGTATGCTAGTATTAAATTATCTGTGACATAGGTCAAGCCCAGTAAACTCTTACTTTCTTAGGAGTTTCTTTTACAACCAAATTTGAGTGCGTTAATTTTTTGAATTTTGTTTAAGGATAAATTAATGTACACATAATATACCTACAAGTACATACAAACTATAAAACATTTTAAAATCAAACACTGTTATCATCATCATCATTAGCCTCTAATGTTCCCACTGCTGGGACACAGGCTTGCTCTCTGTGAGAGGGAATGGGTCGTAATCCACCACGCGGGCCCAGTGCGGGTTGGTGAATGTCACATGTCTTCGAATTTTTGGTTCTAGGACATGATAGTTTCCGCACGATGTTTTCCTTCACCGTTTTGCGAGCAGTGGTGATGAAATCATTTAGACAAAGTAAAGCACCTGCCTGGGTTCGAACTCACGACCTACAACTTGTAAGTCGTATACACTGTATTCATACAAAATCCCAAACTTGATGAAGTTTTTTTTCATGATTGTATTTTTTATTAAAATATATGGTCCAACTGCTCGGCAATGTTTTCCCCTAAGTTACGTCTCGAATCGAAGTCATCTTTCCACCTATTTGTGGACCGGCCTCGGTGGCGGAGTCTGCCGTAATATTTTATTTGAACTCGTACGTCGCCTTAACAAAGACATTTTTAAAACGATTTGGAAGTGATACGAAAAGACTGTATGGTCACATAAAACACGACCGTACTTCATTTTGATAATAAAGTGCAAATATGCACGTAAAACTGTTAAATAAATGATAAACAAACAAATGCACTTCACGTCTTGCGTTTTTTGAAAGGACGGGTAATTTTTTTTAATTTATTATAAAATCTTTTTTTTTAACAAGCTTTTATCGTATTTTTCCAGCAAAACCTTTGACTTGATACCCATATCATGGCAGTCCACAAAAAAAACTAGTCCGCCATCTTGAGCCGTCCGCCATATTGGATTTAGAATGACCTCACTTAGCCAACCATGCATTATCATCTAAACTGAACGTGTATGCAAAATTTGTTCTTAATGGGAGGAGGATAATTGTTTTAAAATTCAGTTGCAAGATTTGACCCGAACACACTTACATACATACACTGGAAGTTAAATAAAAGCTTGTAAAAAAAATCCAATACGTGTGTATTAATTTTTAACCCAAACAATTGCCAAACTTATTTAGCAGTGGGCAGGGCACATTGCTCGCAGAACTGATGGCCGTTAGAGCCGAAAAGTTCTGGAGTAGCAACCGTACCAGAAGACACAGCGTTGGAAGGCCTCCCTCTAAATGGAGCTACGACCAGTGAAGGCTGTGGGAGTCCGGTGAATTCGAAACTCACAGGATCGATCAGTATTGCGACACCTGGGGGAAGCCTATGTCCAACAGTGGACGACTTTCAGCTGAAATGATGACGATGATGATGAATGGATAACCCGATGCCTAATTGTATAATCATAAGCATGATTATGCATATGCAAAAGGAATATTATAAGCTGATTAGGTTTTATATTCCCACAACTGGGACACAGGCCTCCTCCTTGTATCAGGGAGTGGGCTGTAACCCACCACGCGGACCCAGTACCTGTGGATTGGTAGATGTCACATATCTCCGAATTTTCAGTTCTAGGACATGCCGGTTTTCTTGTTTGCCGGAGTCTCATTTGGTTTAGAAGATCACACAGGCAACGGTGAAGGAAAACATCGTGAGGAAACCTAGACCTATAGCTAATGTAAGTCTGAAATAGCTAAGTCAGAGGCCTGTGGGGTTTCTAGAGGCGGCTTAATTAACTCTGACACTAGAGATAGCCACATCCTCACACGAAAAGAAGAAAAAGAAGAACCTGGAAACTAACCCGACTTCTTGAGAATGTATAAAGTTACCAGTGACTCTGCATTTTTTGGGTAATGATTTTCTATTGATCACGGTTTTTTCTAATGAGATCTAGAGAGAAAAGGAGTTAATATGCCTATACCATGAAAAAGTGAACGGAAAACCTTATACGAATATGGAAGATATGCGTTAATCTCTGTATGTAGGAATGAATAAATGCCATACCCTAAGGTCATAAGATTCGCAGTACTCACAGCAGGCACCTGCAAAGCACAGCAGTATAGGCACTCGAAGCTTATTTATGAAACCCCAAGCTCAACCTAACACCTCAATTACATAAACAACTTGTAACTAACAAAATAACGGAAAATTACCAGATAACATAAAGGCATATGTTCCAAGGAGTACATAACTTCGAACAAACATTCAATTACCCGAACAAGCTTTAACTTACGAGCCGAAATCGTTATATTTCTAAATTAATTTGTAACCAGCAGATATAATCAGGACAAACAATGAACGCTGCTAGGCGGCATCCAATGGCGTCCTTATAAAGAGTATCCAATTTAATTGTAACTGTTCGGAGCAGTTAGTAGCGCACGCGATGAAGAAGGTGAACTCAGACGTGCTTGTGTTTAGACGCGCGGCTGAGTGACCCGCGCGGGTAACGCTTGAGAAAACGTGAAGATTTGATCCTGAAACTGATATTCTATCAGCGTTAACGGATTGCCAAAAAGTCTAAAATTAATTAGATAGACCTGCACTACCGAAATATCCGTAGTTATAATGATATAATGATACTTTGTCTGCAACCCGAGAACTGGTTAGATTTTAGATCACTAGGCTAGCTTTTCCTTCTATTTATTAAGAAATTAGATTTCACGACAAACTAATTTCAGATATTTCTGATCAAAATTAGACGGCTCAAAAATGATTCTGGTGCCTTTATGCTAATGATCGCACCGCGTCGTATTTTTCTAATACAGTACAGTGTGAAACAGTCCTCATCTAAGCTTACTAGGCTATTGAGGTAAAAATTTATAATTGTTCTGGTTAAAATAAGACACCAAAAAAATTATTTTTAATATTTGCCTACATATTTTGTCAATTGAAAATAAATAAAGCATTTATTATGCTTAAATTGGATCATGTTTTACGCTGTTGTACTTACGATAAACAATCGCGACGCGCCGCGTTTTTTCACCGCAGACAGTGTGAGACAGTCCTCATCTAAGCTAACTAGGCTATCGAAGTAAATCGACCGCGCCGCGCCAGCCACAGCACCCCATTAATTACAGTGCTCATTATTAACGTAAAATAAATTGATTTCTCTTTAATAAGGCTCTGCTAATAAGCGTACGTGGTTACGTTTAATTAGTTATTATTAGGAAGTTTCTTTGATGAAGATGAGTTGGTTTAATTGGATGAATTGATTAAAGCATTATCAAAATCAGCCTTTAACGCTGCCTCTGCTAGAAAGCAGACCTGCTGCACTTTGTAAGAGAGTGGGCTGTAAATGACAAAGCAGATTTTCCCTTATATACCAGTTTAATTTGTCCTCCAACTCGAATCATTAAATTGACAGCATATTATTTACTGACAGAACGGTTCGCATTTACTTATCGACCACGTGTCTTCAAATTTTTGGTTCTATGAAAAGGACATGCTGTTTTTCCTTCACCGTTTCGAAAGCAGCCACAAAGTCTAGGCATTATTAAAATCTGTAGGTAAGCAAAAGACAATAACATTCTCCTTCAAGAGCGAAGGAGAATTCTCTTTCATTGCATTTGTCACAACGGGGAGTCATACGTACTTATTATGTTGTTGTGTTTTGAAAGTAAAATGAATATAGCTTTCACAAGGCTAAACTTTTAAAGACTAAATGTAATTACGAACATTGTGTGACTTAATTTGTACCAATCGCTGAAAATGCCTGAAGAAGTAGCATTAAAGAATGCGGGCATCCACTAGTTGCGACGCTTGCGCGGCGGTACCCCGAGCAAAACGCCGAGCAAGCCGTTTTTTGTGCTGTTTTTAGGAGCTATCTTCTAGTTATCTAAAAAGATATATCAATTAATAAAAATACATTAAATTTCTACATAATATTGATTCTAAAATGGTAGATTTTGTTTTTTTTTAAATGTTGTATATATTTCACTAATCTACTTCCAAAAAAACATGAAAATGAGAAATAATTATTGATATTATGCATCTCCTCGTAAAATGTTCATTGATTATTTTTTTAATTTATTTTAATTTATTATCGAACATTTTTGTAGAATGTTTTTTTTCAAAAGACCAAAATTCGATTTTATAAAGATTTTATTCTAAAATCTGGGCGTATTCACTACTGTAATTTATGCGCCACCAGTGCCGCTAGACCAATAGGAACGCTCATATCTCATGCTGATTTTTTGGTCAGGGTACCGTCTTAAGGGAGGCTTAATTCCAGCAATAAACGACTTTTGGCTCAAGTGATAACGATGACGAATCCCCTAGTCCCAATGAAGAAAGCTGAAATTGCAATCAGAATATTGAAGTTTTCAAAAAATTGGCACACGTTTTAGATTTTCGTTCCAAAAACCAGGTGGTAAGTTCATCCTTTCCACGCCTTTCCGAAACATTAGCGAAACGACCTCAAGATCACGTTCATACCCAAAAATGAAGCACAAATAAGTTCATATTGTCAAAGCGACCCACGTCTGTCCGTTTGTCGAGTCGAGCAAATATTTATTTTGAAAGTATTGTACCAAAGTCGCGTATGTGAGCTTAGCCCCGATATGGGACACAAATATTATTCTGTATTGTTTAGTTAACGTTGACTTACAAAAATGGAAAGATTTTGTTAAAGCTACTGTTTTACGGTAGCTTTGACAGTAAATAAAAAAATATAGATAATAAAAGATCCGTGTATTTCTAATAGAAATGAACTTATTATGAACTTTCTTGCGAACACCACACCACACATATTAAATTCACACCACTCTGATTTATCCAACTGGCAATTCTTTTCGCCAGGTTTATTTACACTTATTCATTTACACTATTTCATAACATAACTTACATAATATTTTTCTTTTGACAGCCGACCATAGATTTTTTCCGTATTTTTAATAAACTACTCATTGGTCCGCGCGCTCTGTCATTTGTCTATGGTTTCGACAAATGATCATTGAGCATCGCGTTTATATATTTGCATTATACTTACACTTACTTTGACCCACCTTCAGTGTTTTATTCTATTTTGTTTGTTATTTATATATTCTTCTATTTTATATTATAATATAAGTCCTGTTTCCGTAAGTGTGTCCGTGGCATCAACAGTAGGCCCTATCAGAATATCAGCGCAGCGTTATTACCTTTTTTTTTTTGGATATCGCTGCACATGCTGAGATAGGAGCCTTTTTGGTCTCGCACAGGGTTTTTTATTTTATTATTATTTAAGTGTATGCTTATTTTCTCGTGTCTCCTGTGCGGGTCACAAATAAATATTTTTTCTTTCTTTTCTTTCTTTCTTTCTTTAAATTATTGACTCATCATATCAGCCGAAAGACGTCCACTGCTGGACATAGGCCTCCCCCAAGCGTCGCCACATTGACCGGTCCCGTGCGTCTCGCATCCAGCGGATCCCCGCAACCTTCACCAGGAGATCGGTCCACCTGGTGGGAGGCCTTCCAACGCAACGTCTTCCGGTTCGCGGTCGCCACTCCAGAACCTTCCTGCCCCATCGGCCATCCGTTCTGCGAGCAATGTGCCCTGCCCACTGCCACTTAAGTTTGGCAATTCTTCGAGCTATGTCGGTTACATTGGTTCTCTTACGGATCTCTACATTTCTGATTCGATCACGCAAGGAAACGCCGAGCATAGCCCTCTCCATTGCCCTTTGAGTGACTGTAAGCTTTCTGATGAGGCCCATTGTGAGCGACCACGTCTCAGAGCCATATGTCATCACTGGCAACACACACTGGTCATAGACTTTTGTCTTGAGACACTGTGGTAAGTTGGACGAGAAGACACCGCGCAACTTCCCGAACGCTGCCCAGCCGAGTCGGATTCGACGGTTGATCTCTCTCTCGAAGTTGGCCCTACCCAACTGGATCGTTTGTCCCAGGTAGACATAGTCGTCCACAACTTCGAGTGTAGAGTCTCCAACCTTGATAGGAGTGGGTGTAACATGGGCATTCAACATCACCTTGGTTTTGTCCATGTTCATTTTCAGACCCACTCTTTCGGAAGCTCTACTGAGGTCATCGAGCATTGTATTGAGGCTCTCCATGGTCTCAGCCATGACCACTATATCGTCGGCAAACCGAAGGTGAGTGATGTACTCGCCATTAACATTGATGCCTAGGCCCCTCCAGTCCAGAACCTTGAATACATCCTCCAGCGCAGCAGTGAACAGTTTCGGAGAAATGACATCTCCCTGTCTCACGCCACGCTGGAGAAATATTGGTTTCGAGGTCTGATCCTGAAGACGGACTGACATGGTGGCGTTTCTGTACAAACACTTCAACACCTCAATGTACCGGTAGTCGATCTGGCACCGTTGGAGAGACTGCAGTACAGCCCAAGTCTCGATCGAATCGAAGGCTTTCTCGTAGTCCACAAACGCTAAGCAGAGAGGCAGGTTATACTCTTCGGTCTTCTGTATAACCTGCCGCAGCGTATGTATGTGGTCTACGGTGCTAAAGCCTTTTCGGAATCCGGCTTGTTCGGGAGGCTGGAAATCGTCAAACCTGCGAGCGAGACCATTCGTGATGACTCTTGAAAACAACTTGTAGACATGGCTAAGAAGTGAGATGGGCCTATAGTTCTTCAGCCGGGCATTGTCACCCTTTTTGAAGAAGAGGACCACCACACCCATGCACCAAGCCTGTGGCGTTTTACCCTCGAGTATGACGGAATCAAACAGCTTCTGAAGGGCCTTAAGGACCGGTTTTCCACCCGCCTTCAGGAGTTCAGCAGTGATTCCGTCGTCACCCGGCGCCTTGTTGTTTTTAAGCTGTTTCAGAGCCATCCTAATCTCGTACAGGCTGACGTCCGGGATATCTTCGGTATAGTGTCGGGTCAATCTAGCTCTTGGGTCGTTTGCTAGATTCGCAACGGGTTTACTGGTTGACGTGTACAACTGCCCATAGAAACTCTCGATCTCCCTCAGAAGCTCCGGTTTGGCGGATACAATCCTGCCATCATCGGTCTTCAGTTTTGTGAGCTGGCTCTGCCCAATAGACAGATCTCTTGCAAAGACCTTGGAGCCCTTATTCCGCTCGATAGCATCTTTAATGCTTTCGGTATTAAATCGGCGGAGGTCGGTTTTCAAGGACTTTGAGATCCGTCTATTTAGCTGCCGGTATTTCACCGCATCGTCTGAAGACTGCAGGATCATCTCACGCCTCTCCTTCATTAGCTTGAGAGTAGGATCAGAGAGCTTTTTATTTCTATATGTTCGGCGGGTCTTGAAAAACTTAGACCCGACCGTATGGACAGCTTCCACGAACCCATCGCTGTATTCGTCCACGGAGCTCCCTAGGCACTCGAAACGATTCTGGAGTTCGAGCTGAAAGCTCTCGGGGTTTTGGATCTGGATCTGTGCTGGACGGAGCGTGGACTTCATCAGTCGAGACCTTTCAAGCTTGATATGAATGTTCAATGTGCCTCTTACCATACGGTGATCGCTCCCGGTTTTCACCGAATTGATCACAGAGACATCATTGAACATTTGCTTCTTGGTTGACATGATGAAGTCGATCTCGTTTTTAGTTCCACCATCGGGGCTTTGCCATGTCCACTTCCTGTGCTCACGCTTTCTGAAGAAGGAGTTCATCATATAGAGGCCTTCCTTCTCCATAAAACTGGCCAGTAGGTGACCCCGGTGGTTCCGACGTCCAACTCCAAATTGCCCCACTTGCAGCTCATCCTCGTCTCGTTTGCCCAGTTTTGCGTTGAAGTCCCCCATGACAACGGTGAAGTGAGTTTTGAAACCATGCATGGCTTTAGAGATATCCTCATACATGGTCTCTACCTCGTCGTCGGGGTGTGCCGAGGTTGGGGCGTAAACCTGTATGACCTTCAGCGAATATCTTGAGGATATTCTGAGTATAAGGTACGCCACCCTGGTCGACACACTCTCGATCTTCACCACGTTTTTCACAAGGGACTTGTGGACGATAAACCCGACACCACCCTGGGACTGCCGGTCACCCTCTCGGAAATAGAGCAGGTTACCGGATTTGAGGATTATCGTGTCCTCCCCCTCTCTTCGGACTTCAGATAATCCTATAATATTCCATCGTAACCTGCTCAATTCTTCCTCGAGTTCAGCTATCTTCTCGTCGGTCCGGAGTGTTCGCGTGTTGTACGTTGCCAGGTCCAGTCGTCGGTGTTTATTGGGGTAGCCGAGTCCACTCCGGGGATTCTTAGCACCCCTTGCCACGCCATCGCCTCGACCGCTACCGTAGTCGAGGGTAGACGGGCTGCCGGGCACTCGGGGCCGATTTTTAATTGTGCTATTCATGGTTTGGGGGGGTTTGCCTTAATCGCCACGCTTGGCAGGCGGGTTGGCGATCGCAGTTTGTTCTTAAAGTGCACAGAGAACGCTGCTGCCCATTCTCTGGTTTTTCCCTTATTCGCCTCTTACGACACCCACGGGAAGATATGGGATGGTGAAATTCTTTACGTCCGTCACCATACGGTACATTTGACTCTATACAAATTAAATGTAAGTGAAGAATCCGATTGGCTGTTGAAAATTCCGATTAGTCCCGCTATGCTCGACTCGAAAAATACCTACTAAAAAGTGCAGCTATAAACGAAATCACATTCGCAGGAGAGAGTGTTACAGTGTAATATTTTATTTAACCATTTAAAAAGTAAACTACAAAAATCTACTTTCGCGAAAAAAAGTTAATAAACGTTCCGTTTCATCATACTACAGCACACTCGCCTCGCCACCAGTCAACACGTCACGTCATTCATTTTAAAAGCAAAGTGTCCATCTATTCCATAGAACTGTGAAAAACTAAATGTCATTCTGTAAAAGAGAAACTTAAACTAAAAATATTTTGAACTAAGATTTTGATGTTTTTAGTTTAATTTCAATATTTTTCAGCTTCCTGCTCAATTTAATTGAATTCGAACACTTTTCTTTCCAACCGTACCTTCCATTGTTAACGTAACCTGAAAGAATTCCGTGTATAGCGTCACTTTTTTGTAGGTATTTTACGAGTCGAGCATAGCGGGACTAACCGGAAAATTCAACCAACGAAGCACAGTAAGTACCTTACGCACGAATGATAATTTGCCATTTATTTTGGTCCAGACACTAGCCCTTAACTTTATTTAAGGTTGGATTTGGATCCCACCCTACCATTAGATAGGGGGAAATATCACCAGATTTAGATACAGTGGATCGATGCTAAATTTTGCTAACAGTAATTTTGGCACCTAGTGGATAGAACAGGGAAAGGTAACGGTGTTTTGTAAAACAGAACCCAGTGGTTTTGCAAAACTAAATAAGAATGTTTGTTTCTATGTTGCAGGATGTTTTCGTATTTTTGGGACTATCGTTTTATGAATTAAAATTGCTTGGCAGTTTTATCAAAAATTTTAGGGAAAGAAAGTTGCCAAAGTAAAAAATAAGAAATCTTATTAAGAATTCACTTCATTTTTATTTACAATGTAGAAAAACTTTAGTTCTTGTTTAGCAACATCATAATTAACTTTATAGTATGGTGTCTGAGTTATCTTAATTACCATAGACGCTAATAAAATTTAATTTATCTATGTGTGACAGCTCTGGCGTTTATATTATCTGTGATTGATTAACTACTCTGTGGCGTTTGTTTGTTTATTTATTTTCTTCGCAGCTTTGTGGTCATGTGTGTGTGTGTTAGTGGGTGACCACAAACCACAAAACCGGAGGCGCGAAGGGAGAGCAACTCCCGCCCGCTGTAATTGTATTTTATTTTATTTTATTTGGAACAACAAACAATTACATAATAAAGCATAAATACATAAGACTAATAAAGCATGGGTGCCTATCCTTTGTTACGTAAGGGCGAAGGGGTTGCACTTCCCGCAGCACCGGAGACGATGCAGAAGCAACTTTAAAGTGTTTTGAGGTTAGGTTACAATAATGTATTTTTCACAGGAACGGTGTGTTACCTTGTAATGGGAGTGGTTTCAGGGGGGGGGGTGAACCCCCCTTCCACCCCCCACCCCCTCTTTCTCCCCCCCTCCTGCCAAACGATACCGAATTTTTACCGTAATTTTTGTATATTTTATTTTTTCACTTTTTAGTTGTGGTACATAATGGACCAGTTCTAAAGGCTAGTTGAACTGTTGACACCTACGCACCCCTTTAGCCAGCGTACCAGTGTGATGTTATGTTATGAAATGGTGTAAACAATAAACAAACATGCGATTGCAGCTATCCTGAGTGATTTGCTGTCATTTATTAAAGAGTCCTGATGTATATCTCAGAAGTTCTTCATCAGATCTTGACGAAAATTAAATAGGACCACATGACAAGCCCCAGCGTTCAATTAAAAAAAAAACATCTAAATCGGTTCACATAATAAAAAGTTCTGACGAAACGCACATAAAAAAAAATAACAGTCGAATTGATAACCTCCTCCTTTTTGAGAAGTCGGTTAAAAATCAAGTGATCAATCCCTTATGTTTTTCGTCATTTTTACTATCGCATTCGCTGACATCGAATGCCACTTGTCTAGAGCTTCAGAAGTAGGTTATAAGCAAATCGTATAATCATTGACTATGATTATTTTCTAAGTAAAATTAAGAAAATTTTCGGTAAGTATCATCAAATAAAATTATTCTTCCTAGCAAACCCTTTCATTTGATACCCATATCATGGCAGTGCACAAAAAATAACTAGTCCGCCATCTTGGGCCGTCTGTCATTTTAAATTTAGAATGACGTTACTTAGCTTACCATGCATTGTCATCCAAACTAAACGTGAATGCAAAATTTCATCTTAATCGGTGGAGGATAACTGCTTTAAAATTCAGTTGCAAGATTTGACCCAAACACACTTACATACATACATTGCTAGTTAAATAAAAGCTTGTAAAATCTCGTAGGAGATAGATCCTGTAGTTAAAATCTGGCATAATGGTAATGTCTTAGAACATGCTTTATGTTTTGTCCTTCCCAACTTGCACAACCTACCTGCAGCACAACCTGACAAAAAGTCCAACATGATGTGTTTCTGGATAAAGTGCCAATTTAACAGCGACTTGCGGCAATGCAAAAAAAAAATACAAAGATTTTTGAAATTTGACTGGATTGACATACGCTTCCGAAATGTCACTTGCAACTATTCGGCAATATTATTATATTTATCAATACTTTAATTTCGTAGACTAAACTGACAGCTACCAATGTCCTTATTTTTTTTTAATTTTGAAAGTACGGAGCATAGTGTTGTAGGTAAGGCTCAATCATAAGTAATTCATCGAATCGGTGTGACATGACTTCTCAATTTGATTTTACTAATTGGTGAAAATAAATATTTTACAATGCATGTCCTCGAAAAGAGCGGTTTTCCAAGCAGCCAAACTGTGCGGAAAGTGTCACTTTTTTTCACTAGTGCTTTTTACTTTCCTGTATTTTTTTAATTTTTAACTCCAACATCAGCCCGACGCATAGAGTTTTATTTATTTGAGAAAAGTTTTAAAAAATAGTTATGTACAGATTATCATTCATATAAAAGGTAAAATAAAACTAATACTTTATTTTAGGCGTTTTTAATTACTCTAGATTTAGATTTTGATCAATAAATTAATTTTAAATATTCATAAAATATGTTTGGCAGAACGTATATTTTGCTCGTGCCTTTTTGCGTTGCGATGTGACAGCTATTTGCACATGCGCAGTAGATATGCCCGAGGAACTATTAGTTAATCTGTGGATGTGCTGAGCGCGCTTGAATACGCCCGCCATTTTTATTAATTTCATTTTATTTTATTATATTTTTTTTTTTATTTCCTCGCACAATGCATAGTAAAATGTTGTATGATACACGTACGTAAGATGATTTCCGACTCGTGTCGATTTATCCACTCACTCGCTTCGCTCGCTCGTGAATAAAAATGCCACTCATCGGAAATCAAATACCTTCCGCACTTGTAGCATAAATAACTATTATGAATGAACCACAAATAACACCACCATGAAACATGGTACATACACTTTTGTGTTAAATTATGAAATCAACAATAAAATAAATGCGATCGATAAAATGAAGTCTGACATAAATGAGTAGAAACTAAATAAGGGCCACTAGTTTCTAAACAAATGTATTTTTTTGCCGTGAAATTGTTCTTTTTTTGATTTTCTATCACTCAAACATAGTGGGGTATCCTGACTATCCTATGTAGAGTGCGCGCGCGATAAGTTTGCGCGCGACGGGTGGCGTGCTTAATGTTGCCAGCATAACTGATCATTTAATCTTCTAGTCATTTTTCATTACTCGAAACTTAAAGTAATTTAAGTTAAGCATAATTAATTAATAGGTTTTTCTACTTGCATAGAATATGAATAAAAAATCTTCATGAAATTATTGTAAATCTTTTATTGAATACTTAGTAGTATCTACTGTTAAATTTGGTCTAACAATGGTCCTGCAGTGGCTAATACCTTCAATTTCAATTCTTTTTTAATTTCTTCTTCAACAATTTTTGAAGAAGCTGCTGCCACATAACCCTCTTGAGTTATTTGGGAAACAGTGCGTTCAGAAACGCCTAAAACAAAATAACAATGATGCATTATATTACATGATGCCGTTCCTGTCCCGCTCGTATATTTATGTACCACCCAAAAACCAATACTGTGGGCACCAGTAGTACGAAAATTTAGGCAAATTTTTGTATTGTGGTATCCCTAAAAGTTACCTGTCAAATAAGCAAAGCGAGCTCTATCTTCGTAAAATGGTACCGTAGGCCCGTTATTGTCTTGTTCACTTCAAGAAAACATTCCTGCCATCACTTTAAATTACTTTTAGCATAATGATGGTGATTATTTACTTCGGAAACGAATAAAAACACGGAAAACCACACACTCTCTTGACACCTGACATAAATGACAAACGATTAGTTTCGATTTTGGCCGCGCGCAGACTTATCTTGCGCGCACTCTAAGGATAAAGTGACAACCCCGCAAGTGTCAGTCTACGAAATTAAAAATCAGAGTTAAGTTAATGTTAATTTATCTAAGAGTCTCAGGTGACTACGTAACTAAATACCTACTGGTCCGATAAAGTAAAATCGATCGACACGAAAAGAAGACATTAATGTTGCATACCACCAAAAAAGGAACGCAGCGTGAAGTCACCAACCAGAGACAATTTCCCAAAACATCTCGACTTGAACTATTGAAGACATTTCACTAAACGTACGGTACATTTGCAATTTAAATACAATACGACCAAAAATATATACACCAAAAATACCAACCTTTTAAACTGAGGAGAAAGTTCGAGCTAAATAAATATGTTTGCCGTACATTCCTGGTTTTCGATACACCGAGTGAAGTATGGCCGAAATTTTATCGTTGCACACTGTGCTTTTCTTTTACATCGGGGCCAAAAATCGGACTCGTTAATTTCGTCGTCTGATTTGGTAGTGCGATTTTTTGTTTACGTTTTATTTATGCTTTGTCGTATTGTGTAACTGCGGCTGGGTTTGGGGATATATTTTTCGAAACTTATAATGCATTTTTGTAGATTGTTATTTGTACATTATGACTGCTATGTGTTAACGAAAAATAGGGCAACATGAAAGTTGATTTGTAGAAAAATCTCAGTAGGTATATGGGTAAATAGGGACATTTTATATTATTGTTAAAATCAAAAAGATCACTCTCGCAGTTGGACCTATAATTTACGAATTGTTTTATTCATATAACAACTATAATGTTTAACCATAAAACAGTTAGACGGACAAAACATTTTATTTTATAAATAATTTCCAAGCTCATTTTTTACAAATAAAAGCCTAAATTGATAAAAACATGTTGGCTTCTGATTGATTCCTGAACATCATCATTTCAACAAACAGTTGCAAACATGAATAC
Organism: Orthosia gothica; assembly: GCA_949775005.1. Classification (NCBI taxonomy): domain Eukaryota; kingdom Metazoa; phylum Arthropoda; class Insecta; order Lepidoptera; family Noctuidae; genus Orthosia; species Orthosia gothica. The sequence goes on from OX459064.1 coordinate 15,939,972, forward strand.
AATCGATTTCATGCACATCACTGGTGACTGATGGTGTATTAAGGCAAATTAATCATCTTAAATCTTCAACTCAACGGCGAGGCACATAAAAACACAACGCCCAGATCTTTATCACTCTTTATCTACACGGTAAATGCCAGTTACTTTATTAAATCTTCATAAATTTGTCGTATACAGTCACTAGTCTTTATTGGGAATATTTTTCCCAATTTAATAAACTGAGAAAAACAATTAATAAATTGATTGGCTACATCCTTGTAGGTAAAGTTCTGCTATCTAAATTGTGGTAGAAAACTCTATGTGAGAAGTCAATCTTAAGGTTTTAGTACCGAACTGTATGCAAGCTATGGTAAATCAGTAAAATCGTAAGTCTGATTTTTCAACAATCCATCTCCTTAATTACCAGTAAAAGTTGCTAATTACCTACCTTTTTAATCAATGATTGATGCTTTCCATTAACAGCTTAAAGCACTGCTCATCCCTAAAAGGTGATCACCATAAAAGATACGTCATAAGCAATAATTTTGTCTGCAAAAGGAGGCATTTTATTCACTATGCGCAAATCTACTGTTTGAACATAGCCGCTTTATTGACACTATATTTTTACGATATTGCCGGTCCAATGAACTAAAAAATATCAATTAATATGAGGAAAACTTTCGCTCACTCGAGATCATTCATCTTCTTGCCTTTTACATCGAATTTTGCAAAAAAAAACCTTACCGTTGACATGTTAACGATAAAAGAACATGTTCTGATTAAAATTAATCGCTTTTGCGATCATTTTTTATGGTGAATGATGGAAAATGGGTTCGCGAGCGATATGTGGAGGGTTATAGACGATTTTTTTTTTTGTAGTAAATTGTGGTAATGAAATATATAATTTTTTGTGACCATCGATAATATAATCCACAGTAGAAATATCAAGAAACTTTAAGAACTTACTCATACCCAAACGTCCTCTAAAAGTAAGAAAAACTACCCAACACACTTCCCGTTCATCTTTAAACTATTTTATATAAAACCCAAAAATATTTCGTTATTTTTTTGCTTAAAAGCAACATCGCAAAAATTGTAATTTTAAATTCATTCTCATTTAAGATTTTTTTCGACTCATCAAAATGCGCATAATATCGACGGACACCGGTTCAGTTCTTTAAGGTGTATTTCAATTATGTCCCATCCTTGATATTAAGTTAATTTTAGGTAAATTTTGTCCAAGGTGTCATCGGGATTTTTCACTGTCCAAAGGTGTTGGATTCGACCGTTTAAAAGTAAGAAAGTTAATTGATTATTAATTGATAAGATCGATCATATTTTTGGCCACAGGTGGGGTGGAGTCGTATCACTGCGTTGATGTACCTACAGTGCAGCAATTACTACCGTATTTAATGAAAAATGCGCATGTTTATGTATTTTTGTGCATTTCGTCTTTCCGTCCATATTAACTTCAAGTCAAAGCTCCAGAGTCTTAAACATCGTCGCCGAGTTGCCAGCTTGTCGGTTTTTTATCGGTTACATTTCGGGGAGTGTGCGATGGACTTGCACGATCTAATTCCACCTAGCCCGTTTCATCATCGGACTACCAGACGTACGGCGATGCGCCATCGATACATGGTAGACATCCTACCCATACGCACAAAACGTTTTGGGAACACTTTTATTATGCGTACAGCTAAGGAGTAGAATTCCCTGCCGGAGTCTGTGTTTCCCTACAGCTACAATATGGGGGTCTTTAAGTCAAGAGTGAATAGGTTATTTCTAGGAAAGCGTGTTTCACCGACGACCACATCATCGCTTACCATCAGGTGAGATAGTGGTCAAGCGCGAGCCCATCTTACCGGTGAAAAGTTTAGAATGGGGAGGGGCCTACGTGTGAGTCCACTACCAGATAAACTGTGAGCGAGTAACTAAACCTGAATCGATAGCGCACATAATCTTAACTCAAAAAGATTGAGCGTTATTTTAAATGTATTTTTTTTTATGTATTCTTATGGAAATAAATAGTTTGAAATTTTGAATATTTTTTTTTTATCTATACCAATATTATAAAGAGAAAAGATTTTTTTGTTTGTTTGTTTGTACCGAATAGGCCCCGAAACTACTGGACCGATTTAAAAAATTCTTTCACCAATAGAAAGCTACATTATTTCTGAGTGACATAGGCTATTTTTTAATCCCGAAAACGGGTCCTGTGGGATGGCCCACGGGAGCGAAGCCGCGGGGAACAGCTAGTAGGTTATAAAAAAAAAGTTCACCTACAATTAAAAAGTTTCAAAACTCCCGATGGTAATTTTTAATTCATGCTTTTTAAACTACATGGTTTATCTACGTAGTAGTAGACACGCTTCGATCAACAATCTATGGAATAGATACGTAATTATGACACATGCGAAAATACCCCGAAAAATAACGGACCGCGGTCCCGGATTCCACCTATAAATACAATATTATTATTGAGTAGTATTTGGGACCACAAGAAAAAAGAAGTTTAAGTACAGTTAACAAAAAAGCTGATATAATATTTTGATCAACATTGCAGATATTGACAGCAACAATTCTTTTGCCGATACTCTAAATACTTTTTACCTGGCAAAACCTGTGCAACATATATGAGATTATTTTTTCTTTACTAAGGCTCGCTTACCTGTTGTATTTTTTATTATATTTTTAGGTTTAATTCTAAAAGAAGGCTGACATTTTTGAAATAAAAGAAATATTTTATCGTTTTATAAAAATAGTCTATATATTTTTGGTTCGCTGTACTTTCCCAAGTCATAACTTTGTTTATTTTATTTGTAGTCCCAAAAACCACTCAAAAATAATATTTTATCTTTAGGTGGAATCCGGGACCGCGGTCCCGGTCCCGAAAGCCCCTCGACCTCTGAGAACGCCCTTAATAAAGACACCTTTCACACGAAAAAAAACTAAATCAAAATCGGGTATTCCGTTTAGGAGTTATGATGCCACAGACAGATAAACTAACTCACAGGTACAGTTCAAACTTATAACACCACCTCTTTTTCCGTCGGGGTTTAATGAACATATACTATCATGAAAATATCACGGCATATACAAAACTCTTCGACCAAATAAACAAACAAAATAACGATATGAATCTAACTACGAGTATTAACCAACGGTTATCTCAAAATGATGATTATTAAAACATTTTTTGTACTAATCACTCGATTTCCCATCTCAATAACAGAACCCCCCGTCGGCGAAGTCGGTAATAAAAGTAACTCTTTAGACTATGTAGCGTATGGTTAACCCGTGGTTGCGGTTCATCACCCCATATAAAGAGACTGGCCCGATCTTAATTAGGCAACGTTTTAGTGTAATGAGCTTAGCTGTGGGGCCTCTAATGCAGCGGGGTTCTGATGGACTTTTGCACTATATGAATTAGATGAAGTCGAGCAGGGGGGGGGCAGTGCAGTTTGAGGGTTTGATCCCAGACACTTGATATACTTTGTGTAGTTTTTATTTAGCTAAATTCAATCAGCCTAGCCTTTTCCCAACTTCATTGGGGTCGGCTTCCAGTCTAACCAGATTCAGCTAAGTACCAGTGTTTTACATGGAGCGACTGCCTATCTGACCTCCACAACCCAGTAACTGGGTAACACGATACCTCTTGGCTAGACTGGTGTCAGATCTAAGGCTTCTGACTATTCGTAACGACTGTCAAAGATCTTCAAATGACAGCCGGGACCAACGGCTTAACGTGCTTGCCGAGGCACGGAGGAAACTCTGTATGTTGAAATGGTCACCCATCCACGGTCAGACCTCGTCAAACGTTGCTTAACCTTGTTGATTGACCAGTGCGGCTGTAATTATTTAGCCACGAGCTCCTCTTAATTATTTGGCTAAATTAATAAACAATAAACTTTTGACGAATGAGGTACGTGTCATTAAGGTTAATTAAGTCTTGATTTTTTTGTACTAATAACGATTTTATTGACATTTTATTCATTAAAATATGCTTAGTAGTTTAGGCAATATCGTGGAATGTACATTAATACAAACATACATAACCTTTCCACTTTGCCGTTGTCGGTAAAAACGCATTTATGAAGTACAAAAGTGCTTACAAACTTCCTATTACTGTCTTAAAGGTTTTTTTGACAAAAATAAATAGGTTAAATTACTTACAATGTAATAAGTTGATACCACAAAAAGCTATGGAAACCGGTCTCCTATGAAGTTTGCAGACGGAAGGAACTGTTTTATGCAACTGTCATAAAAAGCAAGTCGGTATATTCTTTCACCTGTCAACACAACCAATAGCCTAAGATCCCACCGCAAAAATTTGCAGGTAAATTTTGATTAAACTAAATTTTGATGTATGGTACTTGATAATAATATAATAATAATTCTTTATTTTCAGGCAACTAAGGCCCATAGAAAAATACACAAATTAAACATACAAAAATAAACTAATACATAATTCTTAACAAAGTTTACACAAATACATTTAGTACGTTGGGTCGGTGGCGTATTGCGTTGAGAATTTATTGGTCAGGGTTTCCTGGAAATATCTAGCCACAAGCTATTTTGTTATTCTTTTTTTTAACTATACACTTCTCTAAGATCTTTTCCTCTATCGTGCGTGCGTATGCATCATCATTAAGAGGCAATAGACAAGTGATATTCTAGTATCGAAAGTGAGGTGAAAGCGATTGTAAAAACCGGCCAAGTGCGAGTCAGACTCGCGCACGAAGGGTTCCGTACCATTATTGCAAAAAAACGGCAAGAAAATCACGTTTATTGTATGGAAGTCCCACTTAAATATTTATTTTATTCTGTATTTAGTATTTTTTGTTATAGCGGCAACAGAAATACATCATCTGTGAAAATTTCAACTGCCTAGCTATCACGCTTCATGAGATACAGCCTGGTGACAGACAGACAGACAGACAGACAGACGGACCGTGGCAAAATTGTATGGGATTGACAAGTGATATCGAAAAATCACGTGATCAATCCCTTAGAGTCTAGTCAGTCTAGTCTAGAGCCTAAACTCTCAGTTAGATCAAGTTAAATCAAAAACAACATACTTGCAGAATTTTGCAGTGGGATCTCATACTTCTTTATTGACAAATGGAACTGAATATAGACCGCTTAGTTAATATTAATTACTTGGCGAGCTAAATACGTGATATTTACTTATTCGGACGTGCGTTCTTTGCGATGTCTATAGTATTATTGGTAGAAAAAAGCTTGACAAGTGCTTTTAGGAACTTGCTTTGGAGTTCCGTAGAGTTATTTAATTGTTTTAAGGGTTTTCGTTGAAGTCTGGAGATAAGCAAGTGGAAGTCTCTCAGTTAAAATGATGAGTATAGTAAGGACTTAACAACTTCAACCTAAGATCCGTGACGCTAAAAGTACATCTATTTAAAAAAAATACCGGCCAATTGCGTGTCGGACTTCGCACTTTTAGGGTTCCGTTCCAAACCGCAAAAACAAGTTTATTGTAAAAGTAAAAACCGGCCAAGTGCAAGTCGGACTTGCGCACGACGGGTTCCGTACCGTTATCGCAAAAACTGGCAAAAATCACGTTTGTTGTATGGGAGCCCCACTTAAATATTTATTTTATTCTGTTTTTAGAAATTCTGGCAACATAAATACATCATCTGTGAAAATTTCAACTGTCTAGCTATCACGGTTCATGAGATACAGCCCGGTGACAGACGGACAGACAGACAGACGGACCGCGGAGTCTTAGTAATAGGGTCCCGTTCTTACGCTTTGGGTATGGAACCCTAAAAATGGTGGCATTTCAAAGAAAAATCTGATTTATCAATATATTGGTATTTATTAGTAAAATATACGTAATAATAAACATTATCACCAAATTTTAAGTTCTTAGGTCAATGGGAAGTAAAAAAATTGTTCGGAACAAAATTTTGTAAAAAAGGCTGACTTTTGTGGCTTCTCATTCCTTTGTTTTCTTATTATTTTTATTTTTGGATTGAAGGATGCCGATACAAGAGCTGGCTGACTAAAGCCATATGTATCCTCCGACTGCACAGTATGATTTTCTTCTTGTTTACATCTTTTTAGTTCGCTTCATAATCAGTCGGGTTTTTTTTATTTTCATTTTATATTTATTTAGACTTCATGCATACTCTCGTGACAAACAGTATGTCCTATTCCGGACTTAAGTCTATATCTGTACCAAAGGAGATTGCCCATACACAGGCCCGTTATGAGGTATCGTGTCTGCGATTTCAATATTATACAAAAATAGGATTTATATTTTGTGTTATTTTCCATCTGTGTCCTTTATTTTTTTTTTTTTACTCTGACATTCTATAAGCATAATTTTGATTTGTATTATTTTATTGCCATTTACACAACATTTATTTAATTTTTTATTTTTTACTAAATATGACATTCTATTAAGTATTTTGATTTGTATTCTTTATTAATATTTGCATGCCATTTTCCAAGGTAAACATGACGTTCTATCATTCTGTATCCTAACACCTCTTCATGCTGACAATTTGTTATGTATGTATGATACTCATGTTTGAGAAAATAAGAATGATTTGATTTGATTTACTTTATATGTACAGACAACAACAGATCAGGTTCCTTCACTTGGACATTTGTATGCACCTTATTGCATTGTAATAAGGGTTCATTTCAAGAACAGAAATATCGTTATATCTCGTGAACCCCGCAAAATAAATAAAAAATGTTTTCCAATTATGAATATAACATGTTTTTCCTACAATATACAAAATGGGCATTCTCCTTTCGACTAGATCCGTTGAGTAGTATTTGCGTGAAACAGTAACAAAAATACTCACAAACTTTCAACTTTATGAAATTAGTGTGATGTGATTGGTATTTGTTAGTAAATTATACGTAAAAATTTACATCAGTACCAATTTTGGGCGCACGGTTGGCGCAGTGGTTGAGCGATTGACTGCTGCGCTGCGTGTCGCGGGTTCGATTCCCCCGCACGGAACAAATATTTGTATGACCCACAGATAGTTGTTCCGGCTCTGGGTGTTGTGTATGTGAGTTTATATGTTTGTAAACGCACCCACGATACAGGAAGAAATTCCTAGTGTGGGGCAACGTTTTTAAAAAAAAAAAAAAAAAAAAAAAAAAAAAAAAAAAAAAAAAAAAAAAAAAAATTCAAGTTCATAGGTCAATGGAAAGTTGATAAATTAATTCTTCGGCACTAAATTGTGTGACAGTCGACGGACAAACCGACAGTCGGACACGTGAGTGGCAGCAATAGGGCTCCGTTTGCACCCTTCAAGTCCGGACTTCTAAAAAGTTCGCAAAATCCAATTCTGTTTTCGTGAACGAAATAAAAATGCAAACAACATTGAAATTAAGAATGTCAAATAAAAAACTTTTTTGCAAAAAATTACTACCGACTTCCAAATGAAAAACTACAAAGTGAAAAATAACTTTATTTTTGGAAATCGGTGTCTTTCGTAGATACCAATTATTTGCGATATGGACACCGACTTTCAAAAATAAAGTTATTTTTCACTTTGTAGTTTTTCATTTGGAAGTCGGTAGTAATTTTTGCAAAAAAGTTTTTTATTTTTCCCTTTTTAGTTTTACCTACCTAATAGGCAAGTTGTTTAGTAAGTACCTATTACGCCAGAACAGATTACCCGAAAAACATGAAACTTAAACATAACCGGTGAAATTAGAGTTCTGCGTACCCCTTTCAGTATACTGACTGGCGTGATGTTATGTTATGAAATGGTATAAACAATAAACAGACATGCGATTGAAGCAATCCCGAATGATTTGCCGTTATTTATTGAAGAGTTCTGTTGTATATCTCCGAAGTTCTTCATCAGATCTTTAACAAATTAAAATGGGACTAATTTCGTAACATGTTCTTTCAAACAAAAAAATAATTTTCAAAATCGGTCCACAATTGGCGGAGATATCGGTGAACATACAAAAAAAAAAAAAAAAAAAACATACAAGAAGTCGAACATAGAACCTCCTCCTTTTTGGTAAGTCGGTTAAAAACCTACCTGATCATCTGCCTAGCCTTTTCCCAATTGTTGCTGGGGTCGGCTTCCAGTCTTACCGGATTCAGCTGAGTACCAGTATTTTACATGGAGCGACTGCCTATCTGACCTCCACAACTCAGTAACTGGGTACCACCTCTAGGCAAGACTGGTGTCAGATATCAAGCTTCTGACTACCCGTAACGATTGTCAACGATCTTCAAATGACAGCCGGGAACAACGGCTTAACGTGCTTTCCCAGGCACGGAGGAAACTCGGTATGTTGAAATGGTCACCCATCCACGGACCGACCTCGGCAAGCGTTGCTTAACCTTGAAGATCGACCCGTGCGGCTGTTATTATTTAGCCACGAGCTGCTTTAAACCTACCTATATTTAAATAATCTTTCTTTCTGTCCATTATCTATTCACTAACACGCTGTTCTCATGGCCCCATGTAAACGGTTTATTTACGTCGCCAGCTATTTTCTCGTGCGAAAGTTCATGCCTTGTGTCCTAAGCTTTAATTATCTGTCTAAATTAGTTTCTGTCTACTTAAGAACCTATTTAAGTACCAACATAGATAATTGGATTACTTTTAACTGAACCTTGTAGGCCTTAGCGGAATCTTCCATGTTTTGAAGAATGGATGCGTCTGTCCTTCTTTGTTGGTGCCTAAATACTTGCATAGGGTTGTAAGCTTGCTGTCATTTTTAGGGTTCCGTACCCAAAGGGTAAATACTGGGCCCTATTACTAAGAATCCGTGGTCCGTCTGTCTGTCTGGCACCAGGCTGTATCTCATGAACCATGATAGCTAGACAGTTGAAATATTCACAGATGATGTATTTCTGTTGTCGCTATAACAAGAAATACTAAAAACAGAATAAAATAAATATTTAAGTGGCGCTCCCATACAACAAACGTGGTAATTTGCCGTTTTTTGCGATAATGGTACGGAACCCTTCGTGCGCTAGTCCAACGCGAACTTGTTATAATTGCAGAGCCTTCGCAATAAATTAAACTTACCCATCCGACTCCGCAAGATTTTATCGGAATAGTATCTAATACTACCAATATTGTAAATCAGAGATTCTGTATGTTTGGATGTGTGCTAATCATTCAGACTTCAATTGCTGAACCGACTTGACTTGACCCGTAATGAGCATATATCCCGTGGGAGAAACCTTTCTGGTAAAAACATGTAACATTTCTTTCGTATAACAGTGCGCTGATATGCAAGACCGTTAAAATAAATCCACTTTCCTTCACATCAAAAACGCCCCCATTTTCCTGCCACCACAATATCATATTACAAGCCTCATAAAATTCCCCATTACTTTGTTTGCACCGCCGACATTAACACTGGCACTATTTTTAAAACAAACATACACATTGGGCCCACTGGGCTGTCATCAGACGGACGACATAAAGATCGGCTCGTGACTTGCATGCATCATTCTGAAGCGGTTTGGAGTTCTTTCTACAAAGGACACACGTTTAATTTGTCTCCTATTTGCCGCCAGTCGGCGCTTTGAGATTCTGTAGTGGAGTAGGCTTGCAGCTATCGAGATGGTTTACTAGCTTGTTTTTGAATGTCATTCGATCGCTGGTTTTTTTTTTTTTTTCGTACATTGCCAGCTCTTGATCTTAATCACGCTTGATGTTAAGTTTTGGATGAGGTCGAAGATAAAATGAGTGAGCCTGGAAAAAACCTGTTCCCTCTCGCTGTAAAGTTCCATAATTCTATAATAGTATTTTTTTTTTTAATTGTTAAAAATTATGTCTCTTACATCTTTTTATATGTATGGGTACAATAGCGGTCTTATCGCTTGCAGCGATATGTACCTGATATCAGACCACCTTCACATGTTAATTGTTGTTTGTAATGTGACTGGATTTTATTTGAAATAAGTAATAAAAAAATAATACGTGTTATGAGTTAACAGACTCACTCGCTCGATAGTAGACCTCATCCGCTCACCATCCGGCTATATCAAGGTCAAGATTTTTTTGAAGGACTTTTACTGAAACTATGTGTACTATTAATAACTAAACTGAAATGAAGCAATAACGCGCAAAATACATTAAAATATAAATGACATAGACACTTGACCCATCGCCAACCATAAGCGAGAAACGAGTAGAGCTAGAAACTAGATACGAGTTGGCGAGTAGCGAGAAGCGAGTGTGTAGTTCCGATAGTTTTGTCGCTCAGCTATAAGCAAGTGATCTTGTGGGACGGGCAATTACTTGCACCACTCGCTCGGGGCAGCCAATCCTGTGCAAAACTGCACGTGTTGGTTGGTTGGTCTCTAGACGTGAGTTATGACAGCCAAGCGACCATCGCTGAGTGAGTATTGCTGAGTAAGTAAGTCTTTGACAGCTCTCATCGCTGCGAAAAACTAGTGGTGTGAGAGTTCTCGCCCGCTTTGTCAGCCAGCGATCAACTATTAATATATTTGTCTCTTTTATTGTCATGGGTTCTATATATTTTGTTCGTTTTTTCAGCGAGAAAATTGTCGATAGCTAATCGCTTTCTCGCTGGCGGTGGGACAAGTGCCTAAAGTTTTAATTCTACACGAGTAAACCATCTCACTGGATGCGCTAACATTATAGATGTATTTATACTAGTTTTTGCGTCGATTTTCATTCGATCAGTTTGCGCAGGCGCGGCTTCGTTTGCTAGATCATTAATTAGGGATATGTCCCGATGTCCGGCCGTCTGTCGGACAGACAAACCGACGGATTGTTCAAAACGTTTCGAAAAACGTCTATTCAATGGTTTTTAAAGTTCTTTTTTCTTTATTTTGTAAATACTGTGGCAATTATTTAGCGAGGTTTTAATTAAGGAGTGTTTATTTTTGATTCACATGAAATTTAGTAGCTATCAGAATACCAGCGCAGCGTTACTTTCTTTTTTTTTAGATATCGCTGCACATGCTGAGATAGGAGCCTTTTTTTAATGGTTTTTTTTTAAAAAAACCTCTTTCTTTCTTATTATTTAGTTCTAGTAATTTATCCACAAGTTACCTCAATTTTAAAGAATCCAACGATTTCATTCACAGTGCTTACTCAGTCTCATTTATTGACTCGTAATAATATAACACTGCCATGCACATTTTGCATGGAGCACACAACCCGTCCATGACATTTTGTAAACTTTGTCAAAGATTTATCCTGCTCGAATAATTTTGAAATAAATATTCATTAAATAGTTTTCAGCAGTAGAAGTCTTTCGGCTGGAATTATGATGATAATGTTGAAATGGTTCAAAAACAATGGGTCCGCGCCCTCTGGACCCGCTTAGACCGAACCCGAAGAATAATACCAGATATTTTACTATCAACTCAGTGCCATTAGTACAGTCAGGCGAAGTAATATTATAATTCTAACTAACTTATTAAGTTAGAATATTTTGTTATAATTATGATTAAACATAGAATATTTAATATTTTGTTCTGAAAACTGTAATCTTTTAATTGTTTTGTTCTTACCTAGTTCTGTATTCTATAAGATACCTCATGTTTATTTTTTAATTAAGTCTATTTTTTTTATATTTTAGAAGTTAGTAACTACTTGTTAACCTAATAATTATAATCATATATAAATACTGATTCAACAAATATCGCCGTGCGCATAAATTACAAAGCGTCATACCTGATATATTAAAAAAGGATAAGAAGGTACTTACTTGTTTAATTATTGATTTATTTATGCAAACATTATTTAAATTTTACACTCTCTGTGGTGTAAGCTTAAATCTTCATTTTTCTTTCTGACTATACATCGACGTTTTTACGCCTATCAAAATATCCAGGTATTATTTCTCGGGTTGATTCTTAGCGCGTCGAGTGGGTGCGGACCCAAAACAATAATCTTATAAGCAAAAATTAGTTCAATTCATTGTATTCACAAAAATTCTTTATCTCGAATCGTTCTCTGGAATCAACTTCCATCATTCATAAGCCTAATACCGACTGTCCGAAACACTTCAAAATTCCAAACACGAAATTATGTCCCATTACCATGAACCAACATTGAGAACATCACATCCCTACTAACTACTAACCCAAACTGTGACCTAATCAATATTAATACGGCAGCAACCGGCAGCTACTTAAGAAGTTCTATGGCTGGTCTAAAAACTAAAACAAACAGCCAGTAGGAATTTAATTTATGTTTACACGATGGTCGTGTCGTGTTTACGACAGTTTTTGTTGGAACAGACCACACACGATGGGTGTCGATTAGTGGTGCGCTCGTAAAGGTAGGGGTAGACGGTCCAACTAGATTTTGTACTTAGATTATATGCAAATTTTACGGGACAAAAATTATAGGGAAATGGCACTTATCAAGATCCTAAATATTATACGAAGCATGTCAAAATTTCGATGAAGTCTTCAATTTACTGAACAATGTTATTGGATTATTAACATTATGTATTTTTATTTATGTGTTTTTTGTCATTTCACAGCAACGCAGTAAGGATAGATTTTTTATTCATACTAAACCTGTAGCTGACTTTAGTTAATAATAAAAAATATCTTTTCCTTGTTATTCTGTTAACGTTACAGTATTATGCACTTAAATTTTATCGCTGTAATTACTAATATAAGGATTCCTTGTTGACTACGGAACCCTTAAAACGGAGGTTTAACCCTAGACTCTGATTTGAGAAATAGATTTTCTATTTTTTATTGCTTGATAAAATAAGGTTTATTGAAAAAATAACCGTTTTAGTTCTGTCTTATCTAACTTAAATTATACAAAGTGTTTTCAAATCAAAATTAAAATTGAGAACGTAAGCTTTTTTTATTTTCTGTAATAAGACTTTTACAAAAAATAGTATTTAAGTAAAGTCTGTTCTTCTTTTGCGTTCTCAGTCTGAGATAATTAATTGGAAATCCATTAAATGAGAACAAGTAGGAATAACAGACTCACAGTTTTAAAAGCGTTTTACTGTCCCACTTTAAAACAAAGGCCTCTTCTTATAAAGAGAAGGCATAAGCATTAATCACCACACTTGCTTAAGATGGGTTGGCGATTTCAATACTATATTAACTTTAAGTCCAGGTTGCCTCACTATATTTGTAGTCACTGATGTCAGCGATGTCCATATTGTTATATTCGAAATGTATTATTATTGTTCCAACATTGCATTTTTTTTTTTATGTACGACTCTCCCCGTGGACTGCAACCCTAACGCCTACATTATAATTATGTCGATCGCCTTATATCAAGACCTAGAGACAGACGAAGACGAAGCAGCCATCGGTGATTGATTTACTTGGACATTCAACTACTAGTTCCTGTAATAGCAAATACTTGGCATTGTTGTGTTTTGTTAACATTAAGAGCTTGATCGGAATCAATTAATATAATCAAGCTTGTATTTAAAGCGGGATGACGAAGACCTTAGATAAAGTAACATTCTATTGGCAATAAAGATTGAGGATGTTTTGCCTCGTGATGTTTCTGGAAAGCAAGTCGTTCCCATGATTTTTTAACCCACGACGGAAAAAGAGTGGAATTATAAGTTTGACGTGTGTATACGTACGTCCGTGGTGGGGCGACCTGGACTGCCAGGCACTTCTTCTCATGCAACCAAACGGGTGTGTACGTTGCGGATAGCCCAACCTCGGCTGCGGGACCGACTAATGGCGGCTATATTTGCTGTTGGCGACCCTGTGGTCGGGGCATCCTCAAGACGTACCTGTCTGTGGCATCATAGCTTCTAAACAGATAACCTGATTTTGATTATTGTTTTGTTTGAAAGCTGACTTAATCGAGAGTTATGTCAAATCAATCCATGTAAAAAAGAAACATTATATCAATCCATTGTCAAATAGCAATAATGTAGGTATGTCAAAGTTAATAAAATGTCACAATAATTAAAAAAAAGAGTTTTGTGAAAGAGTTTTTAATAAGATTTTGTTGTGCACATGTATGTACTATCCTCAAATGCATATTTCTATGAAACTGAGGTTTGCTGTTAGAGAACCCAACTAAGCTCGCCTTTGTACATAAGCTGTCCTATTGTATTTGTATGTTTTTATGTTTTGTGTACAATAAAGAATACTGATGTTTTTCCCCCGAAGGGATAAAAACATTTATTTTGGGTCTTGCCGAAGCTTGACCCTTACGAGATTACCTTCTGTCTACCACACAACATCCTACGCGCTATCAGCTCCCTCCAGCGTGCGGTGATGCTTATGCAGCTCTCGCTCGCACTCGCACCGCCCGCTGCCCGCCCGCGCCGGCTAGATCGCTCAGCGCTTCAGTACCTTGTCTTAAGCCGGCAAGGCCTTAAAACTGAGGGTCAAGCTTCGGCAAGACCCAAAATAAATGTTTTTATCCCTTCGGGGGAAAAACATCAGTATTTTGTGTCTGTGCCTTCGCTTGACCCTTACGAGAAGTGTTTATATTCTGCCGGCGCTAAAAGGCGTACTGTAATGTAACTAGGATAAACATAAATTAAACCCACAAAGATATTTTTCTTTATAAGAACTAGTTTTATTTCAGGTATTCCTTAAGAATATAAAAACCCTAACATAGGTTATTAAATCACAGAGACGTGAGATCACACAGTTACTTAATACTTAATCAACAAAGGAAACAGGAGATTGCCTTGTAATAATTAAAATTACTGTTTATATGGGCTCAAAACAATCCGAAGGAAAGTTTTCTTGAACATTTTTTGATGCCCTTTTTTCTATGGGTTTACAATAGTATTTCAAAAAATTGTGTCCACTTCGCCAATTTCCTCTCTTTATTATGTCATCTAAAGGCATGTTGGAATCAAAGCGTGAGGACCCCACCGCTGATCGAATACTTCCGGGGCTATTTGTAATACCAATCTCTTTTAAGGCAGTCTTAACCCATCCTGCGATCACAGCCCTTGACGCAGCACAGACTTTACCTCTTGTAGATATAAAAAGAGCATCAAGGTTGGAACCTGCCTTTCGTCTATTTGCAGAAAGAGTTAAAAGGATCTTAAGCCAACGTGATATATCCAAGATCTGGTCCTCGTTATTTGTTATTTTCCAACCTGATTGTCTGATAGAACTTGTATCAGTTTTTGAGCCAAACTTGGGCCATAAAATAAAATGAAATTGAAATTCTTGAAAATATTCTCTACTTATAGACAAAAGTGTGAGATCGTGTATGCGCCTTCCAGACGCTAATAATAAAAGGATCGACAGATGTCGAGAAACTTGAAATAAACTGCTTTCATCCGGTGGATTTAGCTTTAACCAATCAATTAGATTATTTACATCCCAGATCAAAGACTTTGTCTTCTTGACCTTTGATAAACTTATAGCCTTAAGCATGTGTTTAACGACAGGGTGGTTGTTTATCAGTTCTGCTCGGCTTGGATCCGCAAAGGATGTAACGACTGATTTATTTACCAGTATAGTGCTATATGATAACTTCACGCAACGGTGTAAATGACCCAAAAACAAAGCTACGTTCTCAGGGCTGGGGGCGTTAACTGACACCGATTCTTTGTTCGCCCAGTCTTTCCATCGTTTCCAGCCTGAAGAATACGTCTTCAGTGTTCCTGGTCGCCAAGAACGCTGCAGCAGTTCTACATCGTTTCTACTCCAGTTAAGTGTGTAATTCGACCACCCCGTACCCTCCAAGCCTGCAAACGTAGCTGATTGATTTGGGGTGGAGGTAGCCCCGTTGTCATGTCGATTAAGCCGAGATGAAGATCCTGTATTTGTAGAGGTGGTTCCAGAGCTCTCATGTTCAGATCGGGGTACCAAAATGCCTGCGGCCAGAACGGGGCGATGACAATGTAAATTCCCTTGGCAGTATTGAGATGATGCATAACTCGGGCCAATAGCGGAGGGGGTGGAAACACCCAGGCTATCTTGAAGTCCCAGCACTGGCTGAATGCATCCATAAACAATGCGTCCTGTTCCTCCAAGAACTGGCTGACATAGTAAGGAACTACTCTGGACAGCTTTGTCGCAAACAGGTCTACTGACGGGACGCCCCATAGGTAGAAGATTTTTTGAGTGATTAGTTCCTTCAGATGCCAATCGGGAATCATTTTTTGACGTGACAAGTGATCTGCTAGATTGTTGTAAATTCCCGGAATGTATCTTATCAACAGATGGATGCTTCTTCGTTCCGTCATTTGATATAAGTTCTCTATCATAGCTAACAGCACACGCGACTTGGTTCCTCCTTGATTTCTGATGTAGGCTACGACTGTCCGGTTGTCCGATTGAATCAGCAGTGTCTTGCCACTTAACACATCTTTGTACCTTTCGATTGCTTCGCACACTGCATACAATTCTTTCCGATTTATGTGCCATGAACTTTGTTCTTCCGTCCAAGTACCGCTGATTGACTCGTTGAATATATGAGCGCCCCAGCCCGTGTCTGAGGCGTCTGTTGAGAGAAAAACTTCTGCTGGAGGAATGAAAATTTCCGAGTCTCGATGCAGGTTTGTCATCCACCATTTCAGAACCTGAACTATTTTTGGCGAGATTGGATAGTTTGTCTTCGGTAAGTCTTCCGGAAGAGATAAACTGGCAATCTGAATGCGTCGACAGTGAAGGCGACCTTGGGGAATCACAAATGCTACGAAGTTCAAGCTTCCCAAGATGGATTTTGCTTGCTGCCAATTCCATAACTTCAGACGGATTAGTTTCAAAAGGTCCTGTCGAATGGAGTCCATCTTTTTCTGAGGAACATATTTTCTGCCCGATCGCGACCTCCACCCTATTCCTAGGAACTCTAAATCTTGCACAGGGTAAAGAATTGACTTGTTGAAGTTGATTTTCCACCCCAAATTCGATAGGAATTCTACTGCGAGACTGACATCTCTCTCCAGCAGTTGAGCGTTTTGGTTTGCGATCAGAAAATCGTCTAAGTAGACAATAACTCTCATGCCTCTCATTCGAAGTTGACCTGCGACCCAATTTGAAATTCTCGTGAAGGTGAGGGGAGCGGTGGAAAGTCCAAAAGGCAGGCAAGTCATGCAATACAGGTGGTTTTGAAAATAAACTGCAAGGAAGCGTTGATGTGATTCTTTTACCGGTATGTGAAAATACGCCTGCGATAGGTCCAGTTTTGCCATAAAATCTCCTTTTTGTAAAAAATCTGGGACTGTGAAATGACTTATGAGGTGAAATTTCTTTGGTACAAGAAACTTGTTTAGTCTTCTCAAATCGAAGATGGGACGGTAAGTTCCATCCGTTTTGGGGACTAAAAACATTTTGGAGACGAGCCCTGAGCTCATTGACTGAGGGACTTTTCTTAAAACGCCTGTGCTTAACATATTGGCTATTTCCAGGCTCATTTGTTTGCTGCTTGCTGTTTGAAACCGAGCACAAATTTCTTTTGTAAAAGGAATGGATGGAGGCTTTTTGGCAAATGGAATCGCATAACCCGAAATTATTTTCAAAATCGACTTTGGGGCAGCAGCATTTTTCCAAACATTTACAAAGAGTTGGAGCTGGCCCGCTTTCCAGCTCTTGGAATAGTCAAAATTGAGATCTTGATTTCTGAGAACCTTGGGAACGTTTTCCCCTTTGAAATTTTTCTTGCCGGACGGGATATCTTCTGTATCGTTCTTGTTTAGTGGACGGGTATTTGTTTTCCTTCTTCTTCTTTTCTGGTTTTGTCTTCTTCTGCGGTGGTGCTCTCTCCTGTTTGTCAAATACAAATTTTCTTTTTGGAGCCTTAGAAACTTTAAAAGCTTCAAAACTTGATGACGGAGCTTTTTGAAGATCATTGAGTTGACGTTCATCAAAAAGAAACTTCTCCGATGGCGGGATCTTAGCTATTGCCAAAGCAATGCCGTCGTTTAGAGGAGACAGAGCTTTTCGCCTGCGCTCAATGGCCTCAGCTCTTTTCCCACAGACGAATTGCAAAAGGTGATCGGAGATCACGTGAAAATCGCCCTCCTTATTTGCAAGTACGGAGTTAATAGCCGTTGTTGCCTCTGGACAAGCTTCCACTACTTGATTAACTGCTTTAGTGAACGCCGCAAATTGGAGGAGCAAGCCGTGTGTAATAGTGCCATATGCTCCCTCGGTCTTCTCTAGGTATTCATTAAGAGCATTGGTTGGGGACAGATGTAACAGCTGAGGATTGAGTGCTAAGGCGGAGAATACCGGCGCGGCATGGAGTTTCTTCTGCGCTTCTACGTAACGAATTCTATTCCATGTATCCTCCCCTATTCTCTGGCAGGCAATACCCTGATCTTTGATTTTTGGCTCTGGTTGCGGGATAGAAGGTTCAGCCTCTTTGGTCGAAGGAGAGAAGTTGAAAAGGGTCTCTTTGTGCCCGGGTAAAAGGCCTGATGGCGCTTTCCACGACACTAAACTTCTCTCTTCTTCGTCTTCTGAACTCTCTTCATCACTTTCCCCCCCTTCATAGTCAGAGTAAGAACGCTGGTCCTCAAGCTTATGTAAAATTTCATTAAGCAGATCTCTTGTGTTTCGTGATTCTTGCTCCAAAAAAGCTAGTCTAGAGGAAGCGCTACGCTTGATCGAAGAAATCTCAGCTGACTCCTCGGTCTCTGTCTCCGATAGGTCCGCATCGGCGTGTAAAGCTTTAGACGCCTCTTTTCTTGAAATGAGTAAAGGCTTAATGCTTTTAGTGGATTCTGAGACCAGTTCGCATTGCAGACCTGAACCCCTAACTTGAATGGCTAAAGACGGAGGGCCCAGAATCAAGCCCCAACAGAAGGGCCACTTCAACATTTCGAACTTCATATCTCTATACGGTCTCTCCTTCAGTGACTTCGCGCCCGGATTAAACGCCCTAGCTATTACGTGAGCTGGCAAACAGAACCTTAACTTATTTAGAAGGGCTGGATCCGCATCTATTACAACGTCCTGGCGCACCTTCCACTTCTGCCAGCCATCCGGTAGAAAGTCTGATGCAGCTAACTTCAGTCGTTGCAAAACTACATCGTCTGAAGGCTCGTCGTGAAGTTCACGCAGTGTCTTATACGTTACTGAAGCTGCCATCTGCAGAACAAAAGCAGGTGTAAGTCGAGTTGAAAACTGAGACTTAACCTTTAAGATACTACCAAGCAACGGGGTTAATAATGATAATGTATCTTAGAGCCATCACGGTTCATCATTCAAATCCCATAGGACCGACTTAGGAGCCGCTGAGGCTCGAATTCCAAGCCATGAAGCCTCATTTTTTGGGCCGTGGAGGTCCGCAAATCGAGCCTCAAAGGCTCGAAGATCGAGCCGCGAAGGCTCGACATCCGAGCCGCGAAGGCTCGACATACGAGCCGCGAAGGCTCGACATACGAGCCGCGAAGGCTTGACATACGAGCCGCGAAGGCTCGACATACGAGCCGCGAAGACTTGACATACGAGCCGAGAAGGCTCATTTTTTGGGCCCTCAAGGTCCAGATTTGTGGACAGTCACAAAATTTGTGGACCAAGGTTAAAGTTGTGACCTGGAAGGTCGACAGCTTCACATATTTACAGTGCTGGACACAAGGGCCGCAATCTTAGCACAGCAACAAATTAATTATGCCTTTGCGACTGAGGTACATGGACGCTCGAGTCGGTAGGTATAACACAAAATTAAAACTAAAATAGGTTACATAAAAATAAAAACACAGTACTAGCAATAAATCTTTGGGGTACGTACCTGTAAATCTTTATCCATTGCACTTTATAATGTATAACACAGAATTAGTACTTAATAATGCTGAGAGCGGAGCGGGAGCTTGACGCACGCACGTTGCGTGTGGCAACAAAAGCGTACTGAAGCGCTGAGCGATCTAGCCGGCGCGGGCGGGCAGCGGGCGGCGGTGCGAGTGCGAGCGAGAGCTGCATAAGCATCACCGCACGCTGGAGGGAGCTGATAGCGCGTAGGATGTTGTGTGGTAGACAGAAGGTAATCTCGTAAGGGTCAAGCGAAGGCACAGACACAAAATAAGAATTAGAATTATTCAGAGCCAGCGTGTCTTTGACTAGAGACAGGTATAAAGTAAAAGAGAAAATGAGAGCTAGTCAATCATGTTTAAGTTCAATTAAAACTTATGTTACTTGCAGTTTGCCCCTTAAAATTCTTCAAACAAAAAAGTGGCCTAAAGCCCTTATATTATTTAAATTTTAACTCTACTGGGAAAATAATGGTTGTATTCTCATTTCAACTTAAAATATAAAACTCGACTCTCATAAGTTAGACCAACATTAAATATTAATCTAGTACCAACGCTTGTAAGAGTGATATTTAATAGGCAATTTATGATTAGAATCTGTCCTTGTTTTTATGGCTGCTATTCCTGTTTTATGGGGTGTTAGGTGATCTTGCTGTGTGGTATACTGCCGGCCATAAAAAAATCCATAATAAATCCTTTCACGTTAAAAGTACTGTACGGATTTTATGGAACTTTACAGTCATCATCATCATCATCATATCAACCGAAAGACGACCCTGCTGGACATAAGCCGCCCCCTAAGCGTGGCTACATTGATCGGTCCCGTGCGTCTTGGATCCAGCAGATTCCCGCAACCTTCACCAGGTAATCGGTCCACCTGGTGGGAGGCCTTCTAACGCAAGGTCTGCCAGTTCATGTTTACCACTCCAAAACCTTTCTGCTCCATCGGCCATCCGTTCTACGAGCAATATGCCCTGCCCTCTGCCACTTTAGTTTCAATTCGCAATTCTTTGGGCTATGTTGGTAGCCCTGCTTCTCTTGCGTATTTGTACATTTTTGTTTCGATCACGCAAGTAATCTCCGAGCATAGCCTTCTCCATTGCGCTTTGGGTTACTGTAAGCTTTCTGATGAGGCCCATTGTGAGCGAGCGCTTCTCAGAGCCATATGTCATCACTTGCAACACACACTGGTCATAGACTTTCGTCTTGAGACACTATGGTAAGTTGGACGAGAAGACACTACGCAACTTCTCGAACGCTGCCCAGCCGAGTTGGATTCGATGGTTGACCTCTTTCTCGAAGTTGGCCCTACCCAAATGGAACGTTTGTCCCAAGTAGACCTCAACTTCGAGTAGTAGTAACTCGGGCGTAGTCCCGGGTGGCATAGCATAGCCTTCTCCATTGCGTTTTGGGTGACTGTAAGCTTTCTGATGAGGCCCATTGTGAGCGAGCGCTTCTCAGAGCCATATGTCATCACTTGCAACACACACTGGTCATAGACTTTCGTCTTGAGACACTATGGTAAGTTGGACGAGAAGACACTACGCAACTTCTCGAACGCTGCCCAGCCGAGTCGGATTCGATGGTTGACCTCTTTCTCGAAGTTGGCCCTAACCAAATGGAACGTTTGTCCCAAGTAGACCTCAACTTCGAGTAGTAGTAACTCGGGCGTTGTCCCGGGTGGCATAGCATAGCCTTCTCCATTGCGCTTTGGGTGACTGTAAGCTTTCTGATGAGGCCCATTGTGAGCGAGCGCTTCTCAGAGCCATATGTCATCACTTGCAACACACACTGGTCATAGACTTTCGTCTTGAGACACTATGGTAAGTTGGACGAGAAGACACTACGCAACTTCTCGAACGCTGCCCAGCCGAGTCGGATTCGATGGTTGACCTCTTTCTCGAAGTTGGCCCTACCCAAATGGAACGTTTGTCCCAAGTAGACCTCAACTTCGAGTAGTAGTAACTCGGGCGTAGTCGCGGGTGGCAGCTTCTAATAGAAAGTAACTCTGTCTGTCTGTTTGTTTGTTATCTTTTCACGTTATTTCGGTTTGGATGATTCTTGGCACACGGGTAGACTTTGTCCTGAATTAAGAAATAGTGTGTTTTTTTATGCCGGGAGTGTGTTCTCTTGGGATAATTGCATCTGATCTTATCGTCAATTAAAAAGCAACCTGCTTCCTTACGCTATCTCGGGAAGGTGACAGATTTTTAACAGAAATATTTATAATTATGTGTCTAAAAGTTAATAATTATATGAATTATGTATACTAATATTGTAAATGTGAAAGTAACTCTGTCTGTCTTTTCAAGCTTAAACTGCTGAACCGATTTAGATATAATTTGAGACCCTGTCATAGGATAGTTTTCATCATGGTAATATGTTCCGTTACGCGAGTAAAATCGCGGGCAAAGACAGGCACTGACAAAGTAAAATTTGGTCTTGAAAACCTAGTCAAATCGTTTGCGGAACAGCTAACCAGCGTCATTGTAGGTGTAGAGACTAAATAAAAGCTGCTAAGCAGATTCTGAATTCAAATTCTTCAAAATAATTTGTTACTGTTTGTTACAAAACTATTTTCAGTTTGATTTTGTTGCTGTAATTACAAAGTACTATCAAATTCATTTTTTTTTTAATCCAGTACCGTAAACAATCCGACAGTTCCCGAACAAACCCGAGCCCAAATGACGTCACGATGTTCATTTCTACTCATTATAACACAACTGATACAGTGTTTTGACTTTTGACCGATTCAATCTTGTTATCATCGTCAATATATTGATGAATATCAAATATACTGATAAAAAATATCGAACCTTAAAAGGTATCGTGCTTGCTTCGTAGCATTATGTTCAAATACTACAAAATATCTCCCCATTTATGTGATTCGCGCAATAACCAAGACCCCAGCAATCTGTACAATTTTTTTGAGAAATGTTATATGTCTATCTGGAATCTAGTTTCCAATTAGAATGTGTTCATTATGTTGTTATCTTGTTCTAATTTAGTATTAGAATCGTATTAATTTCTTAATTTGATCATTAAATACTGAGAAAAGTAAATTGGTAAGGGAACTTTCGAGCAAAGTTACTTGAAAACATAATTTTTGTTTATGGATGTTTATTATTTTAATTTTAAATGACAGATCACTTCTATCAGCTTCACGCCTATATCTGTCATTTACTAATATTTCGGTTTGAACTGTGAAAATTAGCATTTAAGAGATTTTTATTGAAGAATTTTTGTTCTACAAAGTTTTTTGGTGTTTTTAAATATATAATATAGATATTAGTATTTAATATTATTAAGGGATATGTAAAGAATGGGACAAGCCAAAAAAAAATAAGGATTTTATGCAAAAAAAAAAACAAAAATAAAAGCGCCACAGATTTTGGGTTGAGTGGGATAAATTAAAGTTCTTGATATCTAAAGTCGAAGTTTCGCGCGAATTGTGTTTGTTTACTTTTTATTTTACACCAATATCACCTATCCATATGTAAAAATGATTACATTATGACAATTATGTTTCTTAATGTACTTGGTAAACAACAATAACAAACACCGGTCTACTAATACGTAATATTCATTACGATTACTTTATTTATGCTCAAAACTTCAAAATCGTCCAACAGGTGGGTATATTTTCGAAATTTGCCTATATGAATCCTTTATCATACATGACTAAATTAAATTTGCTGGTACAAATAATATTTTTGCACTAACTTTCGGATATCTTTAGTCAATTCATGAGTAAATGACACAGTACTATCGAGGAATTAATTGAGCATTATGATGTCACCAACATGGAGACCAATAGTGGCCCGTTCGTACTCATGTGGTTTTTTTTTAATTTTTATCTCTAGATTTCGATTTCAATTGCAATAAAGTGAAAAATATATTTAACTGTTTTTTGCAAGACAATATAATGCCCTACCTATGTAAAACCTACCTATGTAAAATTTAAAATACATTAAAGAAATCGTCAACATTTTTTATTTCAAGAATTCTATTGCTATTCAAACACTTCCAGATTTTTATAAATATGGCTCTTTATGTAATAACACAGCAATTATTTGTCCAACATGACATGAAAACAAAACACGATCGCTCCACTTTTTCATTTCTCGAAGCGCAGGATGCCTTTATTAAATTGCAAATGTACGTAAAGTGTCGGGATTGTAAATTTCATATTAAATAAGTAGAATCCAGTTTTAGTCCGCTTTTTTCTAACATATCATCACAGAGGGCATAAAACTGGTACATTGACTCAGGCGGCCCGTGCAAGTGTTTTTGTTTCCTTCGGTGATAGAATACTGATCTGTCGATGCCGTAACGAATCTACACTAATCGGGTTAGCACTCAAAAGAGAGACAGATGGGTAAGTTTATTCAGAATATAGAACAAACTAGAAAGGCGCCTTGGGTGTTTATTAGAAAAAGTTTTTTTCTATTAAAAATACCCCGGATACTTTTTTATTTCATTCTACATAATTGATCTAGTAGTAGGCACGTTTCGACCGTCAATCTATTGATCACGTAATTATGACACAATATCTTGCGAAAACACCCCGATTCAATCAGTAAAACGTTCATTTAACTGAGCACTCTTGATAAAGGCACCTTTCAAACAAAAAATCGAAAACAAAATCGGTTGATGCCACAGACAGATATACAAATACATAAAAAACCGACCGGCTGGCAACTCGGCGCCGATGTTCACGGCTCGACCCTAGTGTGATCGATCATCTGGAGCCTAGACTCGACCAGTATTTCATTGCCAATTAGCGTCTTGGCCCCTTTTTCGATCGACTGAAGTGCATCCAGCTGGTACTTGGCAAATCTTTACCAGAGATGAGAGCAGTACTCCATGCATGATCAAACTTGCGCTTGATACAAGTTGAGCAACTGTTTTGGAAGTACCATCTTACCTTTCAAAAGATCCCCAACTTTATGGCAGCCAGCTGACCTTTTTCCTCAATGAATGGACCAAAATTGAGAGTCGATGTCAACGTAACGTCAAGAAGCTCAAGACGGTCAATTATCGACACGGTCACACCTCAGAAAGAAGGAGCCGAGTGGAATTGACTCTTTATAGCCGAAACAAGACACGCCTGGGTTTTAGCAGCATTGAACTTAACCAGATTGGCATCGCCCCATCGGGAGACTGTCTTCAAGGAAAAATTCAAGCGCCCAACCATGACCTTCCAGAACCAGATCTGGGGCCCAGTAGCGCGCGCGTTGGACACGTATCCCTCAGTAGTGCTGTGGTCTGCATACCGCAATCGTTTATGTGCAGCAAGAACAAAGTTGCTGAGAGTACTGACCCCTGAGGAACCCCGGCGTTATTATCCAGTTAGTCAGACGAGCGAGCATCAATAACCGCTTGAATAGACCGGTCCCTAAGAAAGTCAGCAATCCAATCGCACAAACCACTGGGCAGACCGAATGAAGGAAGTTCACCAATTAGGCTTCCGCTCACGCGGTTTTCTGCAGTGGTAGTAGAGAGGGAATGCAGAAGTTCGATTCAACTGACTTAGCCAGCGAACAAAACACTTTACTATCAGCTGGGTAAGAAACAAGTTTGGTCCCAATGCGGCTTATGTGGTCAAACCGAGCCCTTCGCACCACCTTCTTGCAAGACTAGGCAGCCCTATTGAAGGCTCTCTTCATCATCGAGCATCAACCCATGCCAGGTATATCTCATGTATAAGCTTGTCGGCACGATTACGCTCGGCGCCAAGGCTGGGATCGGGCTGGGAGTAGACGGATATAGACTTCACCAGATAATTATCAGCACAACCCAAAGGCCCGAAAGTGACGAAACCGACACAGAGTAGTGGTCTGAGCAGTTGGCTGTGTGCGTGTCAACATCCAGCATCCTCGTAGCACCCTGGATCAGGTGGTATTGATTTAATGCAAGCGCAAGCTTTCGCGTCTCTCACTCAGCAAGATCAGTGCACTGGAACGGTAAGAGACACTCCAAGTGGTGGACATTTAAGTCCCCCAAAATCACTTCCCATAGTCCATCTAGGTGAACTAGGCGGGTGGATCATGGGCAACACGATAAAATCATTAAATCAAGATATTTTTTAATATTGTTTTTATTGTAATCTCTTTTGACTTCGTAAAAGAAGTTTGGGATCTTCGGTTTATTATTAGATATCGGAAGAAAGAACGTTATTGACTCTCCAGTATCATGATATATGTTACATTGGGTGTGAAAACATTTGCTCTCGTTACCAATTATTATATCTTGATAAATACGAGATAAATTAAAGAAAAATAAGAATGCCGTTAGAGATGTCGACAGAAGGAAACTTTAACAATGGTATGCCACAAATATCCTTGCAGACAGCTAGCCACTGATAAGAGCCAGTCTTATCAGTGAGCCGCTTTTATTATTCCTTTTTACTGTTTTGTATGTTTGAGGAAATCCAGCATTCGTTTTAATATTCGACGCGACGTCACCAGCAGCGGACGCAACATCTTCATCTAGTTTGTTGTAACTACTCTGTTTTTAAGAGGTTCAAAATGTGGAGAACACAGTTTGTCCTGGTGTTAGCAACAATGTTCGTAGGGTTGGCACATGCCTTCACCTGGGGTAAGTCTGATGTTCTTATTTTGTTCTGTATTCTATGAGTTACTCTGCAGCATCTTACTATCTTACTAAAATAATAAATGTGAAATATAAGTACCTATGCGACCGCTTCAGTGAAAATAGAGAAAACGACGTTTTCTAAAAATGAAACCTAGCTAGATCGATTGATCACCCCTGAAACCCCCTGCATAATAAATTTCATGAAAATCGGTGGAGCCGTTTCCGAAATTCAGATTATTATATATTATACAAGAAATGCTTGTTTAAAGGTATTATATATATTATTTATTATAAACTAATAATATTCATCATAAAATCAAAACGAACAAAATTTCAATCAAACATAATAATCATTGTAGTCGCCAAGGAAACACTCTTAATCCAACTTTAATCCGACCTTAAACTAGCTAGCACCGTGATGTAACTTATAGTCCGAGACTAGAGTCAGATTAGAATAAACCCTCCTTATTCCGGGATCAATAATACGAAAATATGTAAGTACCAACCAAATGCTTGAAATAAAGTAAATCTTATCTTAGTCCTCGTTATTAATAAGATTTTCAATGTTTTATAATGTGTAACCAATTATTACATTTTTTTAATTATTTTTTTTGTTTTATCATTGAAATGAAAATATTGCACTGAGAATCTTAATAAAAACTAGTTTTGCATATTGATATATTATTGGATTTATTCATGTATTCTCTTTTTTAACACATTTCTTTGAACCATTTATGAATTGTATACAAATCCTAGGTTGTATATGCATTTCCTAGGAAATACCAGGCCCCTCAGAAAGTATTGCGAAAAAAAGTTTTTATATATGGGAGACTGGCCAGTTATAATGTTTTTCGAAAATATGATTATTTATAAGTAAAAATAAGTAAGTTCCAATTTCAAAATTTCCCTCCACATTTTTTGCGAGTTAATTCAAAGTATTGTGTCTCACTGAAATATGGATCTGCGCCGGGAACATTTTAGAGCTATGATTTTATACGATTTCAAGTGTCGCCTGAAACCGGATGAATCGTACGATAGACTTCAAATGGCATTCATGGATGAAGGCCCTTCCAAGGCAACCGTGTATCGTTGGTATAACGAATTCAAGCGCGGTCGACCAACTTTGGGGGATGACGAAAGAAGCGGTCGCCCTTTGACGGCTGTTACCGAAGAAAACGTGCTAGCAGTGAAAAATTTAATCCAAGACAATAGGCGAATTACATATCAGGAGATTCAACACATATTGAAGATTGGATCGGGAAGCGTTCACGAGATTCTACACAGCCATCTTCGCGTGAGGAGGATAGTATCACGCTGGGTGCCGCACAACCTCACCGATGCTCAGAAGCAGGCCCGGGTGGAATGGTGCCGTGATATGCTTAACAAATTTGAAGCAGGCTCGACTCGGCGTGTTTACGACATCGTTACAGGTGATGAGTCCTGGATTTATCAATACGACCCAGAAACCAAGCGCCAGTCGACTGTTTGGGTGTTTCAAAATGAGCCAACGCCTACCAAAGTGAAGCGATCTAGAAGCGGGGGTAAGATTTTGATCGCTAGCTTTTTTAATTTGACTGGCCACTTGGTATCAATTCCCTTACGGGATCAAAGAAGCATTAATGCCGAATGGTATACTACCAAATGTTTGCCAGAAGTTTTCTCTGTTATAAGCAACAAGCGACCAAACACAGGGCTCCGCGGGCTACTGCTCCACCACGACAATGCACCTGCGCACACCGCACTCAAAACGAGGGACTTCCTGGACAGCACGCCAGTCAAACTCCTGGGTCACCCTCCTTACAGCCCTGATCTAGCACCGTGTGACTTCTTTTTATTCCCAAAAATAAAAAATCAGCTCAAAGGGATACAATTTTCGTCGCCGGAAGATGCGCTGGCTGCGTTCGAGCAGGCTGTAAACGAGGTGTCTGCGGCGGACTGGAAAAAGTGTTTTGAAAACTGGTTTAGGCGCATGAATCTTTGTATAGAGGCTGGTGGAAAGTACTTTGAAAAGATTTAATAAAAATATATGTACGTATAGAACAATTTTTTTTAGTTTCGCAAAACTTTCTGAGTGTCCCACGTATGTGTATTATTTAATGTTTGAATTATCATTTCACACATTTCCTAAATTAGCTCGGAGTTCTATAGTTTGCCAAGGAATTGTATACGATTCCTGGTTAACACAGATTTCCTATAACGTATACATAAATTAATAAAGCCATCGTAATCAAATCAT
This sequence comes from Orthosia gothica, assembly GCA_949775005.1. Lineage (NCBI taxonomy): Eukaryota > Metazoa > Arthropoda > Insecta > Lepidoptera > Noctuidae > Orthosia > Orthosia gothica. The sequence goes on from OX459064.1 coordinate 15,968,452, forward strand.
CAGCTTTTTCTTGAACATAGGAATTGGAAGTACTTTTTTTTAAATTTATCCACCATTTAGTTTTTACGTGATAGTATATTTCTGAAGCTAGACAAGTCTTTTTCTTCTTTCTTGTCAATTAATTCAAACTATAGTCTCAACCATTCAAAAAAACCAGACAAGTGACATTCTATAAGTAACAACAATAAATGCAAAATGGATGGGAATGCCAAGCGCTTTCTACCATCACTATCACTGGTAGAATGGGGAATTGTGAGCCTCTGGTAGGTTAAAGTTGGGTAGATAATGGATAAAAATATGACCAACAAAAGGAACATTTTACCAATGAAATAGAAGTATCAGAACAATCATCTAAAAAACTAACTTTGCCTGTGGAAAAATTAATGTCACTCCGCTTAAAAACCCCAGTATTCATTTGCTTGCATTTAAACAATAAACAAAAAGCCGACCCCAAAGATTTCGGGACTAAAACAGACAGAGAGATGACTCCTAACCGTAGATAGCACTCTGTTCTTCCCAGATGCAAGTATCCCTGGAAATGTACAAATAATATAAGTTCTTTTCTCTCAAAAAGATAAAATTTTGGCAAATAGTATCTAGGTTACAGGCAGATTCAAAACTTTTTGAGAGCTGGAGTCTATACTGGGTTCGAGACCTGTATGACAGATCTCCAGGCTCACACCCTTAAAATTACAACATTATGGTGCACTTACGTACTACAATAATTGTGGAAGTTTCAAATTGAGAGGAAGAGATATACACAACAAAAGGAGATGTGCCATGTGTGTCTTTGAAGAGTGTTATGTCCGTGTCCGTGCAATATAAGTCCTCACCCATGCACCCGTGAAGGACACCGAGGATAAGCACTTACTTGCCCGAGAGTGTGTGTGCGTGTCTGTGTGTAACAAGGTGAAACACCCTCTAGGATTTAATTGAAATTATTATAATATACTTAGTATATTTTAAATATCTGCAGAATCTAATTTAAGTAGTCATGTCATAAATATTTTTTTTAATATTTTTATCTGCATTCATAATTTTTTACATACAATCACGTCTGTATTCCCCGAGAGATTAAGCAGAGGTGATCCTAAAGGTACACTCACATTTAGCTAGTAATAGGGGAGTTGCCATGGGAATTTATTTACAGACGACGGTTCTATGGTATATGAAACAATAAAATCTGACGTGGTTTTCTAAACATGCCGAATAACTGAATTATCCGGTTAATCTCACCTTGATTCCCTGCACTTATAAATTGTATTAAAACTATTAAAACCATAAAAAGTGCTTTTTAATAGATACTATTCACCACTTACAACTAGAATAGTTGTGAAAGTCTGTATGTTTGGATATTTAGACGTTTGGATGTTTGTTGAGCTGAGGCAAATACTATGTAGGTATTAATAGACTAAAGTACCAGTTTAGCAGTTTATCTTTTTGTTTTTGAGAAATATGTTTCCTTGTTACATGTTTTTCAGTGTGTTATCTCCAAACGCGTGTTCCGTTATGCGTTAATATTCGCGTAATTGGCTACATTATCTGGATTGAAATTAATTAGTGGTTAAACAAGAATGAGGACAATTTAAGAAAAAAAACAATTCGAGTATTGTTGATTCTTCGAAAACACTTTAAGTTAAGTTAAGTTAAGACGGGCTGGTTTCCGCAACTTCACGTCTAAAGCGCGTATTTTGCGTATAAGAAAAAAAAAAAACTAACAACAAAAAAAAAAAAAATACAAACACTATAATAAAATTAAACTATTGCTATAAAGATAAAAAAGTATGTTTACATTTTGTAAAAGGTATCTGGCATTACTGTTCCGATCATACAAATTCTTTCTTTAATTGAAAGTTACACTGATACTAAGTGTTGCATCGTGAAAAAATGCACAGTTCCGTTATAAGTACCGGCCACGGGAGCGTCACCGCAGGATCAACACCAGTCTTAAAAAAAAACGGGCCAAGGGCTTCGCATATTAAGGGCGGTTACGCACTGCATCCGATCCGAATTCGAGACATTTCAGTTTCGAAGTAGTTGTAGTACTTCTAGTAGCAAAGCTTACTCACTAAATCCGAACTGTATCCGTCATAATTCAAAACATTTTCAATTCGGATAGAACTCGGCACTCAATTCACGTACTCGGATCAGATGTAGTGTGATATGGTTCCCTCTCAAATAAATCTTATTTATCAATGTATTGATATTTGTTAGTAAAATATACGTAATAATAAATATTATCACCAAATTTAAGTTCATCGGTCAATGCAGCAGTTATAATAAATTTAGAATAAAATTTTGTGACAGACGACGGACAGACGGACACGTGAGTGATAGCAATAGGACTCCGTTTGGAACCTTATGGTACGAAACCCTAAAAAGGATATCACTGCCTGGCCATATTGGGGTCGGTTACCAGTATACCGGATGTATATGAGCAGCAGTATGAATAACATAGAGCTAGGATAGAGATAGGCAATCGCATATGTGACCGCTACAAACCAGTATTTGGGATTGCAGATTTTTCGGATAACAGCCGAGATCAACTGCAGTCTCATTAAGCAACGAATGGTCACTCCTCCACGGACCAACCTCGGCAAGCATTGTTTAAACTTTATTTTTTCTTCTGGATAAATCCTCTGAATCCTAGTCCTAGACATTATCCTCCGTTCTTCCTAGAAGAACGGAGGTTAATGTCGGACTCCAAGCGACTAAAAGGCCCGGGATGCAATTAAACTCACGCGCACCGGTGCAAGATCGGCCCGTGTGGCTGTTATTATTGAGCCCAGATTACTAACATTTTTAGTACCTGAGGGAAAACCCTCATTATAATCTGTGTGCGACAGTTTCTAAACATACGATGGGAACCCAAGGCTCTGTCAGCAGCATTTCACAAGACGCAAGTTTTAAGACGACGACTAACGCCAACGACCTTGAGGGAACAAAATGCGCACTCGTTTCACAGCCGCGCGACCCAAAATTTAGTAGTTTTTTGTACTTTCCTTATTATTCTTTGACTTAAAAAAAAAATAAAACAAATCAAAATGTAGATAATTAAATTGTCTTTGATATGGTGTCAATTTCATCAAAATACGCCCAGCGGTTTTGGTGTGATTGTCGTGTTTTTGTCCGTTTTAGACATAACTTTACAAATTAATTACACTATGTTATACGAATAAAACTCGAAATTATTAAGAAAATGGTCTACTATAACATATATTTTTTTCAATAAATTACGACTAGCCGTTTAGACATGATTCTCATTTTAAAATCAGCTACTCAAGGGAATCGGCGCCTTAAGAAGGGCTTCTATTCGCGCGGGTCGATATCATCATAATATAATTTATTTTATTTATTTATTAGTTTATCCTCGCACTGAAACGCCTTGCAGCAATTCCACCAATGGAGCACAATCTTATAATAAACTCACTATAAGTCCAGATTCCGTCACGATGTTTTTCCTTCACCGTTGTCAGCGATGTCCAAAATAAACTTGGAAAGTACATATGAATTAAAAAATTCACATTGGTATTTGGCGGATTCGAACCCGCGACCTCAAGCACGAGAGGCGAGGTCTTAGCCACTGGGCCACAACGATACATAATCAGCCCTTCACTTAGTTGCTAAAGCAAAATCAGTACTGTCGCTAATCCGCCATCACAACATTTATTCCCAGAATGAATTTTATCCTCTTTTTGACACAAATATTAAAAAAAATCGTTTATTTACCATACACACTTTCATATTGTTGGATTAGTATTAGCGTGGTAAACATTGATTAAAACTAACAATGACATTAATAGGTTCGCGATGGATCCCAAACTAGGCACAGCCTGTATCCTGATGAAACATTATAAACCTTGATCCCAGGCGGAAAAATTGGTGGATTTACATATTTTTTGTCCTGTTTCAGATATCGTCGTAGGGGCCGAAAATAAACTAGAATTTTATAATAACGGGACAATAAAGCACGTGGAAGACTTTGGAGTTGACCTTATCATCGAACACTTAACCTTCGACGTAGCACACAACAGGCTGATATTGGTCGATAGAAACACTACACGGGACACTTTTATTTATAGTTTCAACATCGCTACCAAAGAAAAACAGTCTTTAGTTAAAAGGAAACTCAACGGACTGTTGCATGAGACCATGTACGGTCTCGTTTACGATCCGGTCATGGATATTATTTTTTGGACTGATTTTAGAGTAATTTACTGGTTTTCGTTAAAACCTGGATTTGTAAACAATGTATACGGTAATGTTTTAGTGAGGGTTGATGTCACTTTGCCCTGGGCCATTGCTGTCGATAGCTGTAGAGGGTAAGTAATTAATCAATACAATACATAGGTACATGCTACTACTATTACATACTACAAGTAAATAAAATTGAGACGACTGTTTGTAATGTCAAAACAACAGCTTTCACCAAATGCATATCAAAGTATATCAGTACTTATAACCTAAACTCAATTTTTAAATTATTGTCCGTCTGTCTGTCTATTTGTTTCGATTTATCTCCGAAACGGCAGGATCGATTTTGACGCGACTTTCACTGTCACATAGGTGATTGTATACGGAATACATTAGGCTTAGCTTTTATTTTTGAAAAATAATTAGGATTACGCGTAAAAAACCCTTATTTTATAGCTTTGCGACTTTGACGCGGACAAAGTCACGCATAGTAGAATATATGTTAGTTTGTTTTATTTAATACCGCACACGTTATAAATGTGTAAAAAATAATTTCCGTGACACTTTCAACTCCTCAATCAACCTTAAATTAAATATGATAATTTTTAATCAATACTGCTTAAAAATGTAGGTCAATAATGTGTACCTTTATGCATTTCAAATGACAAAGTACATAACAAAAAAAAAATCTGAGACGTGAAGGTTTTCCATGTGACGGTTGAAACTTTAAAAACATGTTAAACCTTAAACTTATTATGAATTCTTAATTGTTTTTCTGACTTACAGGTATATTTACTGGTCCAACATTGAAGACAGAGGGAGATCTACAATAGAGAGGGTTCGGTTTGATGGCTCTGAAAGGGAATTTGTATTAGACGATAACATGCGTGCCATTCGTAATTTAGTCATTGACCAGCAAACACAGAGGATGTACTGGACGGATGATATACTAGCACGACCTGTGAGAACAACCGGCTTCTCTATTCAAAGTGCAGATTTGAATGGAGGTAACAAAACAACTCTATATACTGATACAAAGAAGAACCACCCGCAAGCATTGGCCGTATCTAAAGATTATATTTACTGGGTGCCATCGTTTGATCTTTCCAGCAAAATTTTTCAATTACCTAAGAACCTACTGGAAGATACAAAACCTAAAGCAATTTCAGTTTCGGGATGGTACAGTAACAACATAGCCGCTAATTACAAAATTGAGGATCAGATACAGGGTATTCGGGACTGCGAACCAGAATATTTACCAAAAAACACAACATAATTTAGAATCCTACACCGTTTTGGTTATGCCAATGGTACTAACGACTTCGAATATTTCAATGATCCTACAAATATTGGCTTGTTGATCAAAGTTTAATATTATTTTTCTTTTTTAGCCTAGTGGTCTTGAATATAAACTTTTCTAGACCTTGTCTTTTTTTGCACCACTTGTGACTTGGTTGATTCTTCATCAAGAGCCAAGATTTAGATTTATATAGATTTATCCGATATTGTAAGTGCTTGACTGGGCTTCGTCTGTCTCGGTACATTATAGGCTGATACTATGCATTAGTTATTGAGCGATATTAACAAGCAAAAAGTTTGCTACTCATGAAGAACTAGTAGCAGGAACTTTTCAAAAATTTATTTTGTTGAATTAATAATAGTGCACATTTTTTTTCCGCGAAACTTTGTCATTTACCTATGTAGATGGTGAATAAAAGCTCAAGCAAGTGCATAACTTTGTGTAATTTATTTCATAACCCCTGCTCTTAAAACGGTGAAGGAAAACATCGTGAGGAAATCGGCTTATCCTAGAACTAAAATTTCCAAGGCATGTGACATCTACCAACCTGCACTGGGCCCACGTAGGTTTGACTTATCCCTCTCACATAGAGGAAGCCTGTGTCCCAGCAGTGGGAACATAATTCATTATTGGCTGACATGCTTACGCTTAGGAGTGTACACTTGATTACACACACCAACGACTTTGTTGTTATAATATTGTAACTCTACTTAAGCATGAAACCCCATTAAACTTTGGCATTCAAATAGGGTTTGATACATTTTTTACTCCGAATTCTCAGTTAAAAACTGGCCCTTTTAATTTTTTGCTCGAATTTTGTAAAAATAAAATACAATACATAAAAATCTGTTTGCGATATGTATATAAACCAACCATATAATAATGATTTGCCTAAGCTTAAGGGCCGATTTCACCAATGAAAGTAATCGGGATTAGTTCAAATAAACTCAGTTTATGCAAATACAGCAATCTGATTGGTAGTTTCTTAGCGGTTTCAACCAACCAGAACTCTGTATTTGCATAAACTAAGTTTAGTTTAACCAATCGCGATTGCGTTAAACTGAATTGAAGTATAAACTTACCCTGTTTTGGGGCCAATCGGCTTGCCTTAATAAGGCTTATTATTGTTTGCTATCGATAAGCTAATGGGGTTAAAGTAGTCTTTTCGACAATTTTTAAAACTCTTATTCATCCACGGAGGTCCCTAGGCACTCGAAACGATTCTGGAGTTCGAGCTGAAAGGTCTCAGGGTTTTTTGGATCTGGATTTGTGCTGGACGGAGCAAAGATTTCATCAGTCGAGACCTTTCTAGCTTGAAATTACTGTGCAATGTGCCTCTGACCATGTGGTGATCGCTCCCGGTTTTCACCGAGTTGATCACAGAGACATCAGTGAACAATTTGCTTCTTGGTTGACATGATGAAGTCGATCTCATTTTTAGTTGCACCATCAGGGCTATGCTAGGTACACTTCCTGGGCTCACGCTTGCTGAAGAAGGAGTTCATCATTTAGAGGCCCTGTAGTGTGGTATTTATTCCACATCTACTTACGATTTTATAACACTAAACAAACCATCTTCACATATTTTTATATTGTATCAATTTGTGTAACTCATTTTTATATATTCTTTGTATTATAACACCTGGAAAGCATATTTAGTTATCTCCTACTGTTTTTAATATCTAAAACTTAAATTATATTCGTAATTTATAATTCTTGCAATATTTTTCTACTGTGACATTTTCATCTGACATGACATCTGTCTGTCTATTTTATTTTCTTAAGCCATAGACATACCATAGGTACCATGGACTACCTAGAGCCTTTCCTTAAGCTAGTTTTACATTATTGTAAGGTCAGCGCAGACTGACCCGCCTTTGTAAAGCCGTTTTTATTCGTTCTGGTCTTATTGAGATTTGAATTTGAAATTTAGAAGGGATGGCAGAACGAGTGAAAAACGGGCGTCAGCTTTTTTTAGTCTAGAATCTGGTCTGAACGTCGAAACTCGGTTGACTACTGTACACTATATAACGAAGTGTAATTTTCTATTCTGATAACTCTCAAAACTGTGAATTACCAGCTTAAGTAAAAGTATTACTATCTGAAGTGTTCCAGTGGAATATAATGTATGTGATATATTGTGTATCATTTGTCTGATTCCTGCCTAACGTATACCTTAGAATCTACGGCGTGTAACTCCACAGTCCTCATTCTTTGACGCTCCTTGCTGCCTGCGTAAATACCTGTGAAACTACCCGTGTGCTTGCCTATCCGTTCTGTTGTTAATTATTTTTTTAAGTAATTATTTAATATTTATATTGAATAAAGTTGTTATCATAATCATTATTATTTTTCATTTCTGTTGTTATTTAAATTTTAATAGTTAATTAAATTAACCATTTAATTTAATGTTAATAATATTTCGAATTCAAAATACATTATTGAGTTTGTAAACATAAAGCATCAATTAGTGGAAGGTTAGTTTTGATCTCACAACCATGTCCACATAGGTTCACTGATGCAACTACTAGACCAAATCAACTTGACAAATATTGTTAAAATTAACAAGACCATCATGGCGACAAAACAGTATTCAAACGCTTACCTACCTTAACGTTATGCGTTAAAGATCAAATTTTCATAACCGTATTCTATAATATTTACCTACCTTGAACAAGTCGTTCTAGTTCGATAAGCTCATACGTATCCAAAAATACTTCATCATATCAGCCGAAAGACGTTCACTGCTGGCCATAGGCCTCCTTCAAGTAATAACACGTCATCATCATCATCATCATTTCAGCCGAATGACGTCCACTGCTGGACATAGGCCTCCCCCAGGCGTCGCCACATTGACCGATCCCGTGCGTCTCGCATCCAGCGCCTTCCCGCAACCTTAACCAGGTCATCGGTCCACCTAGTGGGAGGCCTTCCAACGTATCGTCTTCCGGTTTGCGGTCGCCATTCCAGAACTTTTCGGCCCCATCGGCCATCCGTTCTGCGAGCCATGTGCCCTGCCCACTGCCACTTAAGTTTGGCAATTCTTCGGGCTATTTCGGTAACTTTGGTTCTTCTGCGGATATCATCATTTCTGACGTGATCACGCAAGGAAATTCCGACCATAGCCCTCTCCATTGTCCTTTGGGTGACTTTAAGCTTTCTGATAAGGCCCATTGTGAGCGACCACGTCTCGGTCCCATAGGCGATCACTGGCAACACACACTAGTCATAGACATTTGTCTTGAGACACTGCGGTAAATTGGATGAGAAGATACCACGCAACTTCCCGAACGCCGCCCAGCCGAGTCGGATTCGACGGTTGACCTCTTTCTCGAAGTCGACCTACCCAACTGGACCGTTTGACCCAAGTAAATAATCATCAACAACTTCGAGTGTAGAGTCTCCGATCTTAATAGGAGTGGGTGTTACATGTGCATTCACCATGACCTTGGTTTTGTCCATGTTCATTTTAAGACCCACTCTTTCGGAAGCTCTACTGAAGTCATCGAGCATTTTACTGAGGCTCTCCATGGTCTCAGCCATGACCACTATGTCGTCGGCAAACCGAAGGTGAGTGATGTACTAGCCATTGACGTTGATGCCTAGCCCTCTCCAGTCCAGAACCTTGAAGACATCCTCCAGTGCAGCGGTAAAGAGCTTCGGAGATATTACGTCTCTCTGTCTCACACTTCGCTGCAGAAGGACGGGTTCCGAGGTCTGATCCTGAAGTCGAACTGACATTGTGGCGTTTTTGTATAAACACTTCAACGCTTCGATGTACCGGTAGTCAATTTGGCACCGTTGGAGAGACTGCAGTACAGCCCAAGTCTCGATCGAATCGAAGGCTTTCTCGTAGTCCACAAACGCTAAACAGAGGCAGGTTATACTCTTCGGTCTTCTGTATAACCTGCCGCAGCGTATGTATGTGGTCTACGGTGCTAAAGCCTTTTCGGAATCCGGCTTGTTCGGGAGGCTGGAAACCGTCAAACCTGCGCGCGAGACGATTCGTGATGAAGAAGAGTACCACCACACCCCTGCACCATGCCTGTGTACATGCAATAACACGTATCTACTGCTAAATGTAGAAGGCTCAAAATCGGCTAACTTTAAATGGGTAAACTAACACAGGATGGGTCAGGTAACAGCTACTAGCAACTGCATAGAAGTCATGATCAACATAAAATGATGAAATTATTTGGAAGACTACTTTAATCCCTAAGCTTATCGATAACAACCAATAATATGCCTTATTAAGACAAGCCGATAAGCCCTGACCCAAATTAGAGTAAAATTCTTCAATTCTGAAAACAATATTGACAAAGGGCCGATTTCACCAATGAAACTAATCGCAGTTTATGCAAATACAGCGTTCTGATTGGTAGTTTCTCAGCGGTCTCAGCCGGTTGGTAATCAAGTGAACATTCATAAGCATATAAGTCAATAATTAATAATGTTCCCACAGCTGGGACACTGGCTTCCTCTACGTGAGAGGGAATAGGACATACCTACATAATAAACCACGTGGGTCCAGTGCGGGTTGGTAAATGTCACATGCCTTTGAATTTATTAATTCTAGGACATGTCGGTATCCTCACGATGTTTTCCTTCACCGTTTTAAGAGCAAGGGTTATGAAATAAATTACACAAAGTTATGCCTGCGTGCCTGAGTTCATTTATTCACCAGCTACATAGATAAATGACAAAGTTTCAAATAAAAAATTATTCGTACTATTTGTGATTCAACAATTTTTTTAAGTACCTGCTACTAGTCCTTCATGAGTAGCAACCATTTTGTTTGTTAATATCGCTCAATAACTAGTGCAAAGCATCAGCTTATAATGTTCTGAGACAAACGGAGTCCAGTCAGGCACTTTACAATATCTGATAAATCTATTTAAATCTCAATCTTAGCTCTAGAACTCTAGAATATAAGTGGAGCAAAAAAATGGTCTAGAAAAGTATATCTTCAAGACCACTAAGCCAAAAAAGAATTAAAAATAATTAACTTTGATCCAAAAGCCTATATTTGTAGTATCATTGAAATATTCATAGTTGTTAGTGGAACTGGAGTAACAAAAACGGAGTATGTTACCATATTATGCTGTGTTTTTTGGTAGAAGATTCCGTACTGGTTCGCAGTCCCGAATACCCATTATCTGATCTTCAATTTTGTAATTAGCGGCTATGCTGTTACTGTACCATCCCGAAACTGATATTGCTTTAGGTTTTGCATATTCCAGTAGGTTCTTAGGTAATTGAAAAATTTTGCTGGAAAGTTCAAACGACGGTACCCAGTAGATAGAATCTTTATATACGGCCAATGCTTCCGGGTTGTTCTTCTTTGTATCAGTATATAGAGTTGTTTTGTTACCTCCATTCAAATCTGCACTTTGAATCGAGAAGCCAGTTGATCTCACTGGTTGTGCAAGTATCTCATCCGTCCAGTACATCCTCTGCGTTTGCTGGTCAATGACTAAATTACGAATGGCACGCATGTTATCGTCTAATACGACTTTCCTTTCAGAGCCATCAAACCGAACCCTCTCTATTGTAGATCTCCCTCTGTCCACGATGTTGGACCAGTAAATATACCTGTAAATCAGAAAAACAATTAAGAATTTAAAATAAGTTCAAAATGTTTTTAAAGTTTCAAACGTCGCATGGAAACCCTTCGTCTTGGACTTTTTTTTATTTGAAATTTGAAAGGCCTGCAGGTAAATATTATAGAACCACAATTTAATGTAGTATTGAATAAAAATAAACAAATTTTTAATTTATTTTTATCCAACTAAGGTTGAGTGAGGAGTTGAAATAGTGTCACGTAAATTATTTTGTATACATTTATATCGTGTGGGGTATGAAATAAAACAACCTAAAATATATTATACCGTGAATCTGCGACTTCGTGCGCGTTAAAGTCTTAAAATTATTAAAATATATTTTTCACGTGGCAATCTCATTATATTTCAAAATTAAAAGTAAAGCCTAATAATTCCTTGAACAATCGCTTATTTGCCAGTGAAAAACGAGTCAAAATCGATCCTGCCATTACGGAGTTTACTCGAAACAATAGACAGACAGACAGACAGACAATAATTTAAGAAATGAGTTTTGTTATAAGTAGTGAAAAGTGTTGTTTTTACAGTACAACAGACACATCAATTTTATTTACTTGTAGTATGTAGTAGTAGTATGTTAGTATGTCTGTACCTATGTATTTTATTGATCAGTTACTTACCCTCTACAGCTATCGACAGCAATAGAGCAGGGCAAAGTGACAGCAACTCCCCCTAAAACATTACCGTAAACATTGTTTACAAATCCAGGTTTTAACGAAAACCAGTAAATTGCTTTATAGGCCGTCCAAAAGAGAATATTCATGACCGGATCGTAAACGAGACCGTACATAGTCTCATGCACTAGTCCGTTGAGTTTCCTCTTAACTAAAGACTGTTTTTCTTTGGTAGCGATGTTGAAACTATAAATAAAAGTATCCCGTGTTGTGTTTCTATCGACCAATATCAGCCTGTTGTGTGCTACGTCGAAGATTAAGTGTTCGATGATAAGGTCAACTCCAAAGTCTTCCATTTGTGTTATTGTCCCGTTATTATAAAATTCTAGTTTATTTTCGGCCCCCACGACGATATCTGAAACAAGACAAAAAATATGAATAAAAATCCACCAATTTTTCCGCATGCGGATGGTCCAGATCAAGCTTTATAATGGGTCACCAAGATACAGGCTTTGTCTTGTTTGGGATTCATCGCGAACCTATTAATGTCATAGTTAGTTTTAAACAATGTTTACCACGCTTTATCATCTATTAACTTGTAAGTGACTGATCAAAAATGACTTGATATCCTTCGAACCCAAAGGGTCCAAACGGAGCCCTATTTCTGTCACTAACGTGTCTGTCTGTCTGTCGTCTGTTACAAAATTGAATTCGGAAGAATTGTTTAATTTCCCATTGACCTTTGATCTTGAATTTGGTGATAATGTTTATTATTACGTATATATTACTAACAAATACCAATACATTGATAAATCAGAATTATTTGGTACGGAACATTAAGGGTGGTTTCGGATGTGAAGCAATGGGCCGGTTTTTATTTAAGACTAGTGTTGATGCTGCGGTGACGCTCCCGTGGCCGGGCAGTTGAGCATTTTTCACGATGCAATACTTAGTATCGGTGTAACTTTCTACTAAATAACGATTTTGTATGATCGGAACAGTAATTCCAGATCCATTTTACAAAAATATAAATATACTTTTCTTTATAGTAATAGTTTCATTTTTAGTATGATGTTTTCGAAGAATCAACAGTACTCTAATTTTTTTTTTATAAATTGTCCTCATTCTTGTTTTTTATGTACCCATAATTAATTTCAATCCAGATAACTTACTGATGTGAATCAAAATAAAATGATGAAAGATGATGTGAGTGATGTTATGTGTGTGATTTACTATGTGATGTGTGTGTGTGTGTGAAGTGATTTTACTTCAGTATTATTTTTTCAATTTTTATGAACCTGCCATGTTATCTCTCCACCACCCTTGGTTGACTGGTAGAGAATGCCTCAGGCATTAAGTCCGCCTATGTATCTGTATGTTGCATGAAGTTTTAAATGAATTAATAATAATGTAGCCAATTACGCCAATATTTCTCATCTATTTCTAACTTATATTTAGGTACCTACTAAAAAAAGCTAATTTAAAAATCAAAAACCCGACTACTTAATGTTACACTAGTCGAAAATTCTTCCATACAAACGTAGTCTAGCGATTACTCCACTGTTTGACGATGTATGTTCAAAATAAAAAACTATATAAATTTGTCTCATCTAGCCTAGTATGGAAAAAAAATAAAAAAATATATATTTGAAAGTTATGAGCGTCGATAGTTCCATATTTCAAAACTAATTTTAACGCATCTGTGGCCGGAAATAAATACCATAAGGGGCTGTCTCCACGAGCGAGAATATCGCGGCGATATTATCAATTGCCACGTATAATATCGTCGCGATTCTCTAGTTTTGAGTGTATAGAAATACGTGGCACGGACGATAATATTGCCACGATTCTCTCGCTCGTGGAGACAGCCCCTAAGAAGAAGATAATTTCAAAACGGCGCACATACGGGTATTTGAACCTAAAAGCTGGCCAAAAATCATTTTCGCGTAATCTTCGGTATTGAAAAACAATTTAGTCGCTTAAATAGCTAAAGGTATCGCGCATCATGTGACAGTCATTGTATTTGACTTGACTCCCGCGCCGCCCGATGGCATCAGTCGGAAGTTACCGTTCACTTGAAGTGTGCGCGTAATTGTTCGATATTCGCCCTTTTTGATCTCACAATACTTGTTATTATTTTGTGTTTGAAACTTCTGCTAAAATATATTTATGATGGATTCGTCAAGCAGGTATGTAGTTACATTTTAAACCATTTCTTGTTAAATATACTTTGAGTTTTAGTATTTATTGTAAAGAACAAAAGTTTATAGAAAATATGTAAATATACGCGTTTTGAATTTAATCTTTAAGAGATTTACTTAACTTCTAAGCTTTTCTATGCAATGATTTATACATATAATTGAAGAAGACAGATCTAGTAATACGCTTAATTCAAAAGTTGCCGTGGAATACCGTGGATGTATTTTTCACATATTTTTCTTTATTTTCTGTCAGGTCCATCCGGTGTGAAATACAACTCTTTACATCATACATCTTTTATCCCGAAAAGACATTTATAATGTGGTGGAAAGTTCACAGGAACCAAATTTTGATAGAAAGTTGAGTTTTATGGAAGAAACCCTGATCCGTAAGTCCTGTAAAGATGAAGATCAAAAGAAAGATTGGAAACATAAATAATCATTGATAAAGCATCAGTTTAAATCCAGATGGCATGCAGCACATAATAATAAAGATATATTAAAAAATAACAACAATGATTGGCTTGATGGAATGACTTCATTACAATTGCCATTGACAGGTCTGTGTTACTCTGGTTTTAGGATATTAATTTATCCTTTTTTGTTTATATCTACCTACCTAATACCTAAATCTAAATGTTCTTTCCAGAAACAAGACCTGGTCGTCCTGAAAAAAACATTCACAAAATCCAGTGAGAAGATCAAACACCGAAAAACTAAAAAAAACCGGCCAAGTGCGAGTCGGACTCGCGCACGAAGGGTTCCGTACTTGGTAAATTGCGGTTTACGATTTATGACGTATTAAAAAAAACTACTTACTAGATCTCGTTCAAACCAATTTTCGCTGGTAGTTTACATAGTAATGTACATTATATATTTTTTTTAGTTTTATCATTCTCTTATTTTAGAAGTTACAGGGGGGGGGACACACATTTTACCACTTTGGCAGAGTCTCTCGCGCAAACTATTCAGTTTAGAATAAAATGATATTAGAAACCTCAATATCATTTTAAAAGACCTATCCATAGATACCCCACACGTATGGGTCTGATGAAAAAAAATATTTTTAGTTTTAGTTTCAAGTATGGGAACCCCCAAAATTTATTGTTTTATTTTTATTTTTGTGGGAAAATCTTAATGCGGTTCACAGAATACATCTACTTACCAAGTTTCAACAGCATAGTTCTAATAGTTTCGGAATAAAGTGGCTGTGACATACGGACGGACAGACAGACAGACAGACAGACAGACAGACAGACAGACAGACAGACAGACAGACAGACATGACGAATCTATAAGGGTTCCGTTTTTTGCCATTTGGCTACGGAACCCTAAAAATCGGTTACATGATTTTGAATTGCTGAATTATGCGACTCAAATGAAATTAAGAGCTTCAGGTAATGTAGACGCATCAAACAGGTATGAGAAAATACTGAAAAGGAAATCCAAACCGTACCATCAAGAAACTTCAAACTTATTATTACCTGCCAAAACGCCAAGTATTGATTCTGATTCAGAAACTGACACAGACGTAAATAGTGACTACGAGGTTTAAACTTGTTGAACGGTTGCATAATAGGTTTTAATTTTTGGTTTTATATGATAATTATGTGACGAAATAAATGATAAAACATTCAATTTGTAATGATTGACACCTATACGCCCAACTAGAAGCAAACAATATTTTTGGCCAGCTTTTAGGTTCAAATACTGTGCGGTGTCCAATCAGGGATAGATTAGTTATTCAACATAGCAAATAATTTTATTTTGAAAATATACATTTAGTCGTTTTTTCATGATATCTAGACTCCCAAAGATCTGTTTATAAAATTTCGGGCGCTCGTTTTTGTCCTAAATCATCATTCATTTATCGAAATGCACTTTAGCAAATTTGTATCGACAAATTTGCAAAAGTGCTAATTCGTACTCAAACCAGCTTCTTACTGCTCATCACAGCATCTATCTCTTTGGCACGTGTTGTCGGATAAGATAGCATGGACTTTAACTTCACGCACAAAATAGCTAGTGCCATCGACTAGGGGAACCTTAAGAAGCGAACAAAAAGCTATAAACAAGATAAAATCTTGCTGTGCATTCGGAGGACCAGGCAGTTCGCGAATATGTATCCTCCAACTGCACAGCATGAATATTTATAATTTTAATGTTTAAGTACCCTTTTTGTTAATATAAATAAATATAGATAATCATTTTTTCGTGATAAATTGTGTGAGGCACAACATGCTGCATGCAGGAAAGAGAAGATCAAGAGATATGCAAGAGAAGATCTGCACAAAACGGAGACGCCGAGAAGAGAGCCGGAGGCGCACGAAGAAAACCGAAGACGTACGAGCGCGCGCTGACTAGACACATACAATACCTAGGATAGCAGCCGCTATTGTGTGTTTACACTAAGCATTACCTGTGAAACTGAAAGCCTGTAAATTTAAAAAATCGAACTCCGTTTCAACCGGGTATCCGGTGTCTTATACACCTCTCTCTTTTTTATGACGTTGACTTCATGTACTTTGTAAAAAACTAAAGAGGACATTTTAACTAATTTTGACATTAACTTTTAACGCAACTGCCTATCTGATCTCCATAATTCAGTAACTGGTAACACGATAACCCTTGGCAAGTCTGGTGTCTCGAGACTGACTATCAAAACAACTGTTCAAGATTTATAAATGACAACCGAAACTAAAATCTTAACGTAGTTTTCGAAACACTTTACAGCTATACGTAGCTTTTTACAACATTTATATCTAAATTCATAAATGTTCGTCATCACATTTATGAATTTAGATATAAATTTTGTTAAATACTTTTTAAAAGAGTAAGTATGGACTTTCTTATCCGTTCTTCTCCATAACAAGCTATTTTTCGGCATTGATGGTAGAATTAGTTATTATTACTTTTAAATTAAAATTTTTGACGTTCAAAAGTGCCGCATAATGGCCTAGTTCAATTAAAGACACCACGTTGTCTTGCCACGCAGAAGTCTCTTTATCTAATGGATTCACCCATCCACAGATTGACCTTGAAAAGCTTTGTTTAACTTCATAGATCAACCCGTGCAGCTGATATAATTTAACCACCATATCCTAAAGAAGTTCTAGGCGTCGAGAGTCGCATGCCGATTCCCAGTCACCGTAGACGCGGGCTAGAGGATGACGAGTAATGTGTAGCTCGTGTGTAGCTCGCACGCCTCAAAGAGATGTCAGCAAAACTGATGGGGTCCGCTAGGACCGATGCCTGTCTGGGCCGCAGATAAATTTGGAAGAGAGTTACCGCGGCCCTGGCTAAAGCAACATTAGAAACACGGGAAGGTTTGAGTCAGTAAAAGTCTGTGTCCCGCTTAACCCAGAACGGTAGAAGTCATTAGATGATTCGATAACCCAAAAAAAAACCTGGTAAGTCTTTACCGGTCCCGGAATGAGCTGATAGCGTGCATGTAGCGAATATTGCTGTCTCCCTCTTTTTGTTTTGTCGCCTGTCTATCTTATCTAACTTGCATATCTCACGTTTTAAATAGTAATTACTTATTTAACGCATTGCTTTTCTAGTTTCTAGTAAAATTATATATTACCTTCGATTAATTCTTCATATTATTGCTGAGACGGGTGAGCACAACTGTACTTTTTATTTTTTGTTCTCTAAAATAAAATATGTGCCAATTGCCTACTATATAATTTTGGAGTGGTCGATTCGCACACCAATAATTTAACTTCGGGCGAATCGCCACAGAAAAAATAATATTATTAAAAAGGGTCGATTAGCACATTTGGGGCGAGTTCAATTCGTGTGAATCGTCCAATAACCTGTGAAAGTTTGTGAGTGTAGATGGATGATTGTTATTCTTTCACGCACAAACTACATAAGGGAGTTTGATGAAACTTTACAATTAAATAACCTATACATCAGAATAACTTAATATTACAGAACAAAATAAGAACATCAGACTTACCCCAGGTGAAGGCATGCGCCAACCCTACGGACATTGTCGCTAACACTAGCATAAACTCTGATCTCCACATTATGTACCTCTTAAAAACAGAGTAGTTGCAACAAACTAGATGAAGCTGGTGCGTCCACTCCTGGTGACGGCTCGTTGAATATTACAACTAATGCTGATTTTCCTCAAACATGTAACGCAGTATGAAGGTGCAACAAAGAGCGGCTCCCTGATAAGACCGGCTCTTATCAGGGGCTTGCTGCGTCGCATGGATTCGTATGCAAGGATATTTGAGGCATACAATTGTTAAAGTCACCTTCTGTCGACATCTCTAACAGCATTCTCATTTTTCTTCATTTATCTCGTATTTAACAAGATAGAATAATTGCTAATGAGAGAAAATATTTCCACACCCAGTGTAACCAAAACACATAACACGATCACGATCCAAATCTCTAATCATGGTACCAGAACTATTGCCGTAGATAGCTGTAAAGGATAAGTTGCTTATGACATTTTTTCGTGAACAATTAAATGTATATATTTTGAACATTGTATAAATTAATTGTTGTTTACAAATAACAGGTGCATATTCTGGACGAGCATATAACAGTTTGCCCCCAAATTACCGTTATTCATAGAGAGGGCTCGATTTAATGGTTCTGACTTCTCAAAGAGAAGTTGTTATTAGTACTGACTTTTAAATGCCAGAACATTTGGTCATTGGAGCAGAAACTGTACTGGACTGTTGGTACTCGAGGAATTAGTCGCCTACCTGCCAAAGAAAAACACAACTATCGAAAATGCAGATTTGTGTGGAAAAACAGAAGAGAATTATATGCCGCAACAGGCCGAGACCAACCAATGTCACTAGCCCTTTCAGAAGATTCCATCTACTGATCGCAATTGTTTTAGAGAAACGCGTGGAAATTACCAAAGAATCCATCGACACATGCTAAACCTAAATAAATCCCAATTGACAGAATATATCCTGAATTTTTTACCAACTATAAAATTGAGGACCAAATTCAGGGAGTTAAAGACAGCGATTCAATATAACATATCTACCGAAGAAAATGAGTCTCTTGTTGTGGCTACAGATATGAGCCAGCATTGTGTGAATGATACTAAAAATGGTGAGGAATCTCAATGTAAATGCACTAATGGTTATATTTGTGAGAAATGCGATGTTTCAGTATGTCAGAACTATTGTAACCAAGGAGATTGTAGTGTCAGTGATGAGGGACAATCTCAATGCGGGTAACACATTTTGTCACTCATTATATTTCTCCGTCTATTGAAGTTACCTTCATTCTACCATATGTATTCGTAAGTTCAGATTGTACCAGTGGGCCCTCTGCCTTCTTGCCAGTTTGCTCAATTTGAGTGAATCTCACCAGACCACGTTATTAAGTGGTTGTAGTGAAAGCAGACAATAGTGAAAACAGACTAGAGAATAATTATTTATCGCACAAAATTATTGGAAGAAGAGAAGAATAACAAGATTATAAGACGATGGTTATAGTAACAGACAGTTACTACCCTCGGCGGGCTCTAAAGATGAAGTGACCACTGGGAGGAATGAGAGTGCATGGGAAGGAGAATGTGGCGTTCTGAATTTGAATTGAAAATCGAATGATAATGTGAAAAGTAAATGATGATGTGGCCTGCTATAAAAAGGTTGCCAGTAATAAGTGATCGGTAGTGTATGGAAGGAAGGACCTCGTCACAAGATGTAATGCTGATGGTTATTCTGGAGTACGATGTAAGGTTAAAGTATGCCAGGGACATTGTTTGAACGACCGTGACTGTTCCTTGAATCAGGTAACCAGAATGCAAATGCCGAGCTGATTATGAAGGCGAAATATGCGAAGTGTAAGCCTGTCTGAACCGTCTTAACAAACATTTAGAACAGTTGAAATGTTGAGGTATGTAAATGCTGGTTAATATCGTTATGATTTTTTTGTAAGCTATAATAAATGATCGACTCTTCCTTTACGTTATCTGAAAAAGATCCGTATGTGCTCAGACAGATAAGTACTAACTGTACTGAAAAAAATATTGGGACGCGAACTTTTTTCTAAGTAGTAACAAAACTCGTTTTGTGTTAATAACTGAAGTTTGTTTAGAAGTTATTGGATAAAAACGATCAATTTATATAATTTAAGCAAATTTTTGTTGTTCTTTAAAAAAAAAACTAATTTAATAAAATAATACAAAAGTAATTAGCAAATAACAAAGGTCGGTTTAGTTGCTAATAGAAGAAAAAGTATGCAATTCCCAAGTATTTTTTTCAGTGTGTAGTTTTCAAAGTACAGTGCGACATAAAAGTGTAGAAATTAAATGAGGGCGCCACAATCGCTCAGATAGCAACCCAGTTAGTACGACCCAGCTGATCTTGATACTTGAATAGTATTATTTATTTATTGGGTATAAATAATGAGTAAATATATTAAATAAGTATGTTTATTAAATATTTGATAATTATGTAGTAGTAATAAAACAACAACTTCATAAAAAATAAATATTTTTAATAATCAATTGCTTTCAATATAAAGTCGTCCAATACGTTTGGGGGACCACCCTTTCTGTGTTTAGCTGGTGTTGAGAATTTCCCACCGTTTTCAGTGCAGTGTTTCACGATTCTGCGCACTATGCTTACAGAAACACCTAAAACAAGCAAAGAAAAAAATCACTGTCAGTCCGATGAAAGAAGTTCCGCGGTAAATAAACGTTGATATATTTTAAAATTGATTATTTCCATTAGGTCGATTGCATCAACAAATATGGTATAGCAAAAAAAAAAATTTCGTATCCGCAATAAATTACATAAATTTTTGTTGCCTTACTATCAACGTTGTTAAGTCGCGCTATAACTACAACGCTATTTGTTTATCTTAGCATAACCTCAAAAATGGTAAACAAATAAATTGTAAATGATATATGGTTCGAAAATTTTGCTCCCTGAATGTATTAATCGTTTGTAATTAACGTTTAGTGCAACTTTCAATAGTTACTCACCAGTAAAATCTGCTGTACGATGGTAAACATCTTCTAAGTTGGATAGAAGCTTCCCAGCTTGGAATTCGGCTATACACCGCATATAAACTTTGTAAACTATATCACGGGCACCTCCACAAATTACCTTATTCATATTTTTCCACTGTTTTTCTATCCACACACAGAAATATCACACAAAAACTAAAATTCTTACGAAAATCGAAACCGATCGAGATGAATTGACAGCTCAAGTACTCATTTTACATGTTGCCAGAAAATGAAAACTTTTAGTTCCCAAATATTTAACTTCTACTCTTTTATGTTGCACTGTACCTCGTTAAATACAGTGCCCTATTTCGTAAATTTCAATAAGTATAAAGTGATAAATTATAAAAATATTGCTTAAAATAAACAATTAAAAATGTTTATTGATCAACTTAAATAACTTATTCTAATTACAATGGGGAGAATCCTTTTAAACAAATAGTTCGCTTGTGTAAAAGAACATTGTGACACGACAATATTTTTACCAAACGGTTTTATTTAACTTGCCCTGTTTTTTGTTTGGGTCAAATTTAGTCTTTGAAATTATACCCCTTTACTGTTGATACATCGATCTGATATTTAGTATACACCTTCAGTTCTGATGACAATACAATTGAACATATTCAGTACCATTGTAAACCAAAGATGGCTGCCGCGACAAAATGGCGGAACACATATTTTTTACAACCCCTTCAATATGGGGGTATAAAAAAAAACTTAATTCAAAAAATCAAAAATCCCGACTGCTTCAAAAGCGAACTAAAAAGTCGTAAACAAGGAAAAAATCATGCTGTGCAGTCGGAGGATACATAGTCACGGGCTGGCTGACCATAATCTGGTGTATCCTCCGCCTGCACATCATGATTTTTTCCTTGTTTACGACTTTTTAGTTCGCTTTTGAAGCAGTTGGGTTTTTTGAATTAAGTTTTTTTTTTATAACTTTTTAGTTCGTTTTTTTCAAATTAGATACATTTAAACATATAAGTGTTATATATTTTTGAAATCACCTCTTAAAACCCTTTATTTGGATACCCAACACGTTGGGTTTGGAAGAAACAAAAAATTGGGCCCCCACAATATGGCACCCAAAAGCCGCCATTTTCCTATTTTCCAATTTTAATGTAGCCTATGACACTTGCAGGGTTAAGACGCATCGATTGACGTATGAATCATCAAAATCGGCCAACGCGTTTGGTCTCTGGAACGCCATATAGGAACAAACATACATACATAGACTGATAAACACATTACCCTCCTTCTCCTTCTGTAGTAAAATTCAGAACACTAAAAAAAAAAAAAACTAATATGGCCGCCAACAAATGGCCCATTGCATATTTTTTCATAACCTTTTTTTGCCAATTGAAACTAGATGAGGCCGGTGTTTCATAGCTGACTGCGTACTACTATGAGAAGAACCACCGCAACGAACTCAAAGATAAATGTCTCTTTTAAAGTGCGTACGATTTATTTCAAATAAAATCAAATCATTTAATGTTTTGCAAACATGGGTTTTTAGTACATAGATGTTTTAATATATAAGAGTCCTCCATGCTCTACCGTCACATGGGCATGCAAGACATATTATTTAATTTATACAAATTAAAATATTGAACTATCATTTTAAACATCAATGAGAATCGAATAATACAAATTAATGTCAATCGCAGTAAAATGTCACAATATTACATTAATGTCATCAAGGTTACAATCAATCTATATATATAAAAATCAATTGCTGTTCGTTAGTCTCGCTAAAACTCGAGAACGGCTGGACCGATTTGAATAATTCTTTTTTTGTTATATTCGACAGAATACAGGGAAGGTATAAAAGCAAAAAAAAAAAAAAAAAGTTTGGTTGGATAGGGTAGGTAGGTAGAGTAGTGTAGTGTAGGTAGGTAGGTAGGTAGGGTAGGGTAGGGTAGGGTAGGGTAGGTTAGGGTAGGGTAGGGTAGGGTAGGGTAGGTTAGGGTAGGGTAGGGTAGGGTAGGGTAGGTAGGTAGGGTAGGGTAGGTAGGTAGAGTAGTGTAGTGTAGGTAGATGGTAGGGTAGGGTAGGGTAGGGTAGGGTAAGGTAGGGTAGGTTAGGGTAGGGTAGTGTAGGGTAGTGTAGGGTAGAGTAGTGTAGGATAGGGTAGTGTAGCGTAGGGTAGTGTAGGGTAGGGTAGGGTAGTGTAGGGTAGGGCAGGGTAGGGTAGGTAGGGTAGATAAATGTTTGATGTTTTATGGCAAAACAAAGTTTGCCGGGTCAACTAGTCTATATATATAAGAATCAAATGCTGTTCGTTAGTCTCGCTAAAACTCGAGAACGGCTGGACCGATTTGAATAATTCTTTTTTTGTTATATTCGACAGAAAACAGGGAAGGTCTAAAAGCAAAAAAAAAAAAAAAAAAAGTTTGGTTGGATAGGGTAGGTAGGTAGAGTAGTGTAGGTAGGTAGGTAGGTAGGGTAGGATAGGGTAGGGTAGGGTAGCGTAGGGTAGGGTAGGGTAAGGTAGGGTAGGGTAGTGTAGGGTAGGGTAGTGTAGGGTAGTGTTGGGTAGAGTAGTGTAGGATAGGGTAGTGTAGCGTAGGGTAGGTAGGTAGATAGGGTAGGTAGGTAGAGTAGTGTAGTGTAGGTAGGTAGGTAGGGTAGGGTAGGGTAGGGTAGGGTAGGGTAGGGTAAGGTAGCGTAGGGTAAGGTAGGGTAGGGTAGGGTAGGGTAGGGTAGGTAGGTAGGGTAGGTAGGTAGAGTAGTGTAGTGTAGGTAGGTAGGTAGGGTAGGGTAGGGTAGGGTAGGGTAGGGTAGGGTAGGGTAGGTAGGTAGAGTAGTGTAGGGTAGGTAGGTAGGTAGGGTAGGAAGTCGACAATTGTGTAATAACTTTTTAAATTAATATTTTCATTAGTGCCATTTTAAATTTCAATACACTCATAGTTTTAATAATATTAGGTCATCAAAATCATCATCATTTCAGCCGAAAGACGTCCACTGCTGGACATAGGCCTCCCCCAGGCGTCGCCACATTGACCGATCCCGTGCGTCTCGCATCCAGCGCCTGCCCGCAACCTTAACCAGGTCATCGGTCCACCTAGTGGGAGGCCTTCCAACGTATCGTCTTCCAGTTCGCGGTCGCCATTCCAGAACTTTTCGGCCCCATCGGCCATCCGTTCTGCGAGCAATGTGCCCTGCCCACTGCCACTTAAGTTTGGCAATTCTTCGGGCTATGTCGGTAACTTTTTTCTTTTTTTAATATTAGGTACTTTGTTATAAATGCGTGGGGCATTGCCAAAAAAACTTTTTTGCATTAGTGCGTAGTTTTACATTTAACTTGACACAATTGATTCACATATTGAGTTATGTAATGCTCATGCTCGTAATTAGGACCATGTTGGTTTGGTTGGAGGTAGTATTTTAAGAAAGCACCACAATAGCGACTGAATATTTTTGAAAATTTAAAATGAAAATGATTTAATTGATCTTGCTTTTATTTAGATTACTTTTTCATAGACGAATACCGGCTACTCATTACGAATTCATCGTGTCATCATTATCATCATCATTTTTTTAATGCTGGGAGCATAAAAAAAAGGCTGCTAAGACACAGGCGTCTTCTTTATGAGAGGTAATTGTCCAATGCGGGTTGGTAGTGTCACATGCCTTCGATTTTTTTGTTCTAGGACATGCTGGTTTTCTCACGATGTTTCCCTTCACCGTTATCAAAGCAGGGGTTATGAAATAAATAACACAAATTTATGGGATTGCCTGAGTTCATTTATTCACCATCTATATAGGTAAATCTTTAATTATAGGCTATTTTTAATTCAACAAAATACATTTTATTAAGTGCCTGCTCTAGTCCTTCATGAATCATGAGTAGCATCCTTCTTGTTTGTTAATATCGCTCAATAAGTTATGCATAGCATCAGCCTATAATGTGCCGGAACAGACAGAGCCCAGTCAGGCCATTAACATTATCTGATAAATCTATTTAAATCTCGATCTTAACTCTAGACCTCTAGAAAATAAGTGGTCAAAAAAATTGGTCTAGAAAAGTATATCTTCAAGACCACTAAGCTAAAAAAGAAAATAGGACTGGACTAACCAAAACGGAGTATGTTACCAAATTTTATTATGCTGTGTTTTTTGGTAGAAGATTCCGTACTGGTTCGCAGTCCCGAATACCCAGTATCTGATCTTCAATTTTATAATTAGCGGCTATGCTATTACTGTACCATCCCAAAACTGAAATTGCTTTAGGTTTTCTATCTTCCAGAAGGATCTTAGGTAATTGAAAAATTTTGCTGGAAAGATCAAACGAGGGTATCCAGTAGAGAGAATCTTTAGATACGGCCAATGATTTCGGGTTGTTCTTCTCTGTGTCAATATATAGAGTTGTTTTGTTACCTCCATTCAAATCTGCACTTTGAATAGAGAAGCCAGTTGTTCTCACAGGTCGTGCTAGTATCTCATCCGTCCAGTACATCCTCTGTGTTTGCTGGTCAATGACTAAATTACGAATGGCACGCATTTTATCGTCTAATACAAATTCCCTTTCAGAGCCATCAAACCGAACCCTCTCTATTGTAGATCTCCCTCCGCCCCCGATGTTTGACCAGTAGATATACCTGTAAGTCAGAAAAATAATAAAGATTTCAGAATATTTTTGATAATTTTATAAACGTCATATGGAAAAGCTTCACGTGTCCGTCCGTCTCAGACCTTTTTTAAGTTACGTACTTAGGAATTTGAAAGGCATGAAGGTAAATATTATCAACAGTTTTGATTTAAAATAAACCTATTTTAAACTGAGGTTGAGTGAGGAGTTGAAATGTTGAAATAGTGTCACGTTAATTGTTTTTTACACATGTATTTCTTGTGAGGTATTAAATAAAATAACCTAACATATACGTATATTATACTGCACGCCTGCGACTTCTGCCGCGTTAAATTCGTAAAACTAAAAAAATAAGGGTATTTTTACGCTGATTTCTAATTCTTTTTCAAAAATAAAAGTAAAGCCTTTTTATCTGCCAGTGAACGTATCGTCGAAATCGATCCTGCCATTTCGGAGATAGCCCAACACAAATAGACAGGCAGACGGACAATTATTAAAAAAAATAGTTTTCGTTATAAGTACCGTATACACACACACACTGGCAAAAATAGCGGAACAAGAAAAAAAAATCTTAAGTTTTTTTACCGTAACAGGCTGGTTTTTCTTGTATTTTATAACCAATTATGCTTAAATGATAAAACAATTGAACAGCACTTTCTATGCGATTGTTTTAATTTTTATCGAACTTCCATCATAAGAAGAGAGTTTCACCTAATGCCACTTTATGGATATTGTAGCGTGATCGCTACAAGACGCTTTGCTTTATCCTCTTTTTAATTTGTAAAAGCAGGTTGGTTACAATTATTAAAATTTTCATATTTCGTTTGTCAAGAAAACAGAAGACATTTTTTCTGATACTGACAGATGGGATTTTATAGACAAATTTTGGCTTTGAAATCTTCTACTAAATTAATTATTGGTATTTTTATAGTAACTGTTTAAAAGGACCTGCAACATTATGACCATGGCTTTGTCAATTCTTGTGCGGGGATGGCACATTCCTCGTCGTTAAGCCGAGGGTACGTGATATACAAGTCCACGAGCGCGCCTGAGCTCGCGGACCGCATGTCTTTGCTACTGAGCTCTGTCAGAGATACGAAACTATCGTTTCGCTACCAAGGCATGCCTCATAGTTGCTGTACGACAGACTGGAGGACTGGGCGGTCCTGCCAAGACTAGTGACAAGCTAATCATAAGAAATTTTGTCGCTGACATGAGTTTATGCGTCATGAATCAAAACTGGTACGTAATGTGACTCTTCTTTAGAATGTCCATTTCTTCTGGTATTTCAGACCCTTTTGGTTCCATAATTTTGATGGTCCGTTGCCTTGTCTGTAGATATCAGTTGAGCCAACTTCGGTTTCTACCTCCGGGACAGAACGAATGACCTTTGGAGTACCTGCAGTCTTCGAGATTCCGAACATCTTTCAACGGGTTCCGAACATATTTAAAAAAAAAGGGCGGAGGTTTTGGGAGTGGTTCTTGGAAGGCTGTTTTGTTCATCTAGCGTGGATTCCCGACGAATGGCTGTTATCATACTTTTAATTTTCTTTCTTTTAATTTTTAACGTAGCTTCCCTTTTTTTCCTTAGTTAAATACTTTTATTACCCCACTTATTGGTTTCGTACGTTTCTTGTATGCTTGAGCCATCATTAAACCGGTTGCAACTGCGTTGAAGATTAGGCACGCGAATTCAGCTTTTAACTTTAAACCTTTTCTAAATTCCACTTTTAAGTTTTATGTATACTTAATATTTAAAAATAATTAATATTATATTGACTATTGCGGTTTTTTAAAAAGAATGTGTTTTGGCTTTTTCCTTTTTTTTATTTTCGGTGTATTTACTTTTTATTTAAAATTATACGTTATCGTTGCGTTAAAAAAGTTTTATTTTTATTTTATAACGCTACAATATGTATAAAATTTCGAAAAAATTTATTAACTGCCCGATTTTTTTGTTTTTTTTTTGTTTTGTTTTAGATCTTTTTCGAAGTTAAGGATGACATTGTGGCCAACTTAATCCAAACTTAGAGGGCCAGGGCACTTGATATGAGATGAAATGATCAATCCTACAGATGATGTGAATAATTCATCGTTTACCTGTTTCAAACCATTTAAATGATGCCATTAAAAAAAACCCGCAAAAATGCGTTTAAAGGCCGTTCAAGTCAGAAATGAGCTGGAGGAAATTCAAGGTGCAACAGTAAGTGAGCTTACTGAACGAATGATATCGTTCGTACTAACCAAAGTTCATAATATGAGGTCCAGGTTAAGTCCTGTGAAGTGGGTCCTTAGAAAAAGTATAACTTTTGCTAGAAAACGTCGACCTTGGCCAAGGGACTAATGGAGTCAAATATTGTTTAATGATGAGTGTGGAAGTCATGTGAAATGGAATTAACGGACTTCATTAAATGTTTTATCATGAACAACAACAACATTATCTGTCAATTTTTTTGAACTAATATGGCATTTGGTAGAGGAACAGTATTTATGTATTGGATTCTGGTAGGATATATTTTGGAGCTAGTACGGACTTGGTGGTAATCGATAGAAGAGATCTTATATCGCTGTAGAAGTATTATTTAAGAACTAGCTGTACCAGCGGCTTCGCTCTCGTTAATTTCCTATCCTAACCGACTTACCTACCTGCCTGTACCAACCCTACATACCTTTCTAACTACCTAGATCGAGCGTTTGCTACACAGAATACTATTTACTCTAGGGAGAAGAATATCGACTTCATACAAAAAACCGGCCAAGTGCGAGACGGGCCCGCGCATGAAGGGTTCCGTACTATTATCGCAAAAAATGGCAAAAAAATCACGTTTGTTATATGGGAGCACCATATAAATATTTATTCTATTCTGTTTTTAGTATTTGTTGTTATAGCGGCAACAGAAATACATCATCTGTGAAAATTTCAACTGTCTAGCTATCACGGTTCATAAGATACAGCTTGGTTACAGATGGACAGACGGACCGCGGAGTCTTAGTAATAGAGTCCCGTTTGTCGTACCCTTTTTTTTTTTTTATAACCTATAGGCTCGTATGGGTGGGATGTCTACCACGTATCGATGGCGCATCGCCGTACGTCTGGTAGTCCGATGATGAAACGGGCTAGGTGGAATTATATCGTGCAATTCCATCGCACACTCCCCGAAATGTAACCGATAAAAAACCGAGAGGCTGGCAACTCGGCGACGATGTTCAAGACTCTGGAGCTTTGACTTGACCAGCGCCTCATCGCCGATGAGCCTCTTGGCTCGCTTTTCGATCGACTCTAGTGCGTCAAGCTGGTATTTGGCAGATCCGTCCCAGAGATGAGAACAGTACTCCATGCATGATCGAACTTGCGCTTGATACAAATTGAGAAGCTGTTCCGGCGTGAAGTACCTTCTCACCTTTGCAAGGATCCCCAGCTTTTTGGCAGCCAGCTGAGCCTTTGCCTTAATGGAAGGGCCAAAATTGAGAGTAGATGTCAACGTAACGCCAAGAAGCTCAAGATGGTCGGTTATTGGCACGGTCGCATCTCGAAAACTTGGAGCCGGGTAAAATTGGCTCTTTTTAGCGGAAAAACGACACGCCTGGGTTTAAGCAGCATTAAACCTGACCAGATTGGCATCGCCCCATTCGAAGACTGCCTGCAAGGGCAGGTTCAAGCGCTCCACCATGGCCTCACGGAGAGACCGGATCTGAGGCCTGGTAGCACGAGCGTTGGACAAGTATCTTTTGCCAACAGTGCTGTCATCTGCATACCCAAAGGTAACGGTTTTAGCAGATCGTTAATGTGCAGCAAAAAAAACCCTAAAAATCAACAATGTGCAGCTTTCACACAAAATCTTGTTACTCACACAAAATGTATTAAATGCGATCTCTATTTTATTTCAAAAGGTGTATTTTTAACCGACTTACCAAAATGGAGGGAGTTCTATGTTCGACTTTATGCAAGTATTTTTTTTCTTTTTGTTTATATATATTATGTTCACCGATAACTCCGTCAATTGTGAACCGATTTTTTTTTTTTTTTTTTGGAAGATTATTTTCCGAAATTGGTCCCATTTTAATTTGGTGAAGATCTAATGAAGACCTTCGGAGACATACAACAGAACTCTGCAATAAATAACGCAAAATCTCTCGGGATTGCTGCAATCGCATGTATGTTTATTGTTTATAAAAATTGCGTATTAAAAAGTTGCCAACTAAAAAGTGAAAAATAAAAAATCTTTTCACAAAAAAATGCAACCGACTTCCAAATAACAAAACTACAAAGTGAAAAATTACTTTATTTTTGGAAGTCGGTGTCAAAAACGCAAAAAAAAATTGTACCTACTAAAGACATCGACTTCCAAAAATAAAATTAGTTTTCTCTTTGTAGTTTTGTTATTTGGAAGTAGGTAGTTTTTTTTTGTTTATTATGGAATCCTATCCTAATATAAAATTAAAAAAGGAAACCGTATTAAAAAAAATCATCGTTTTTATTTTGTTCCGCAAATTTTGCCGGTGTGGGTTTAGTAAACCATGCACATGCATTTAGTAAAAGCTGTTGTTTTGACATTACAAACAGACATCTCAATTTTAATAATTTTTCCTATGTATTGTATTGATCAGTTACGTACCCTCTGCAGCTATCGACAGCAATGGCCCAGGGCAAAATGACATCAACGCCCACTAAAACATTACCGTAAACATTGTTTACAAATCCAGGTTTTAACGAAAACCAGTAAATTGCATTAAAATCAGTCCAAAAGAGAATATCCATGACCGGGTCGTAAACAAGATCGTTCATAGTCTCATACATAATTCCGTTGAGTTTCCTCTTAACTAAAGACTGTTTTTCTTTGGTTGCGATATTGTAACTATAAATAAAAGTGTCCCGTGTTGTGTTTCTATCGACCAATATCAGCCTGTTGTGTGCTACGTCGAAGGTTAAGTGTTCGATGATAAGGTCAACTCCAAAGTCTTCTACGTGAGTTATTGTCCCGTTATTGTAAAATTCTAGTTTATTATCGGCCCCCACGGCGATATCTGAAACAAGAAAAAAATGTATAACCACCGCTTTTAGAAGGTCCAGATCATGCTTTATAATGGGTCACCAGAATACAGCATGATATAAATACACTATCGATTAAAAACTTACAATGACATTAATAGTAATGCCATTGTAAGTTTCCAAAAAGGAGGAGGTTCTCAATTCGGATATTTATCTTCTATCTATACATATAAAATGCTTTGTCCTGAATGACTGACTGACGGATCCACGCACAGCCTAAACCACTGATCGTAGAGACCTGAAACTTAGAGGGTGTGTTTTTTCTAACGTGATTTAACCTTTTTCTATGGTGACGTAAGCATCCGATAAGAACGGATTCTCGGAAATTCCACCCCTACTGGGGTAAAAAGGGGGGTTGAAAGTTTGTATGAAAAATCTAATTCCTTCGGCCAAAATTTTTGATACTTGGTACAAATAGTAATCTAAGTAAATGATTTAGTTTGTCAGTATTACTTTTCTAAAATTATCCCCAAATTATGATTTAGGGGGTGTTGAAGTTTGTACATAAGAATCTGATTTCTTGGGTCAATAAACTTAAAAGTTGGCATAAATACTATACAAAATTAATAATAAAGTTCGTTGTAATTCTTTTTTGAAACTACCCCCAAAAGACGATTTAGAAGTGTTAAAGTTTTATGAAAATCTTATTACTTCATTTAAAAAACATGAAACTTGACATAAATCCCAACCTAAATAAACACTTAATAATAACACTTAGGGCGCACGGTTGGCGCAGTGGTTAAGCGATTGACAGCTGCGCTGCGTGTCGCGGGTTCGATTCGCGCACGGAACAAATATTTGTATGACCTACAGATAATTGTTCCGGCTCTGGGTGGTGTGTATGTGAGTAAACATATAAATGTTTGTAAACGCACCCACGATACAGGAAGAACTTCCTAGTGTGGGGCAACGTTTTATAAAAAAAAAAAGTAAACAATAAAGCTTTTCATTATTAGTTTTGCGAAACAACCCTCATAAGAATATTTAGGGGTTATTTTTTTTTTTTGAAAAATCTTATTTCTTGAATCAAAATCAAAAAAGAATATTTCACATAGGCCTACATGGGCACGTATAAAACGTCGACAAAAGGTGCACGGTTCAGCTTGGTCGTTTCCTATGGAGCAGAACCGGCAAGAAACTCCATGGTTACTCTTTTAAAAATTGTTTGGTTTTACAATATTGCAGGCCCGACAATAAGTCGTAAGAAACTAAAAAAAAATATTACATAATAAATAAACAAAAGGTAAAAAAAGAGTAAAACGAGATAAAATGTTAACAAGCATCTAGAAATCTGGAAGGCCTACAATGTTCACACATTTACAAAACAATCGGTAAAAGAATCTATACAAAGTATAAAAAATACTAAATTTAACTTGTGGCATAAATGTTGTTATCAGTGCTGTAACTATTCTTAGCAAAGGGCTATAAAGATGATTAAAAACCATTATAAAAGTCTAATTAAATGAAATTGATTGAGAATAGTTACAGACATTCACATATTTGTGCCGTTTATGAGTTACCAGGGAAGCCGCATGCGCTTGGATTACTAAACATGAAACTTGACAATAATACCAATTTCAATAAAAAATAAAGGTTATCATTATTAGTCTTTTGAAACAGCCCCCCACAAGATGATTTAGGGGGTTTTAAAGTGGTTTTTATGAATTTTATTTCTTGGGTTAATAAATTTGAAAGTTGACAATACCAACCTAAGTAAATAATAAAGGTTGTCA
The DNA here is from genome assembly GCA_949775005.1 of Orthosia gothica. Taxonomy (NCBI): domain Eukaryota; kingdom Metazoa; phylum Arthropoda; class Insecta; order Lepidoptera; family Noctuidae; genus Orthosia; species Orthosia gothica. Next base: position 16,000,747 of record OX459064.1, read on the forward strand.
TTATTAGTTTTTCGAAACTGCCCCCAAAAAGCTATGTAGGGGGTGTCAAAGTTGTTTGGAGAATCATATTTGTTGGGTTAATAAACTTGAAACTTGACATAAGTACCTACCTATGTAAACAATAAAGATTATCATTATAAGTTTTTCGAAACTAACCCCAAGCTAAGAATTTTACTGGACAGATTTTCATTTTTGAGGGTAGGGTTCTAGGGGAGCACTAAGCAGTAATTTTCGGAAATTAAACCTTTATGGGCAAAGAAAAGGGGCAGAATTTATTTGTATGAAAAATCTACTTCCTTGGGAATAAAGTTCACGATGCAACACTCAGTATCAGTAAAAAATTATATTAAAGAAAGAATTTGTGTGATAGGAACAGTAATTCCAGAATTACCTTTTACAAATAATAATAAACATACTTATCTTTATATGTTTCATATATATAGTTTATACAATAGTTTAAATTATAATAATGTTTTCGAAGAATCAACAATACTGTAATTGTTTTTTTAATAAATTGTCCTCATTCTTGTTTTGTATGAACCACTAATTAATTTTAATCCAAATAATGTAGCCAATTACGCCAATATTTCTTATTTATTACTAACTTGTATTTAGGTACCTACTATAAATGTAGATAAGCTATGTGATGTTTTGAATATAAAGTTGATTAACACCTAACGGAACACGAGTTTGGAGATAACACAATGAAAAACATGTTACAAGGAAACATATTTCGCAAAACAAAAAGATTACATCAACTGTTAAACTGGTAATTTAGTCTATAAATAACTACATAGTATTTGCCTCAGCTCAATCAAATCTCAATTTTTAAATCCAAACGTCTAAATATCCAAACATACAGACTTTCACAACTATACTATATGTAGGTGGTGAATAGTATCTGTTAAAAGCACCTTTTAAGGTTTTTAATAAGTTTTCAGCTGATAAAATTTATAAGTGCAGGGAATCAAGGATGTTATTCTGCATATTTAGAAAACTACGTCAGATTTTATTTTTTCATATATCATAGAACCTTGTTCATGGCAATGGGGTCGCCCCCTTTTACTGGCGAAATGTGAGCGTACCTATAGGATCACCTCTGCTTAATCCTTCGGGGAAAACAGAACGTGGTGGTATGAAGATTTCCAGGAATACTTCCATCCAGGAAGAACAGAGTGCTGTTTACGGTAAGGAGTCATCTCTCTGTCTGTTTTTGCATTGAATGCAGTTAAATACAACTAGTTAAAGAGGAATGACATTAATTTATACTCAGACAAAGATAGCGTTTTTTGGATGATTATGTTTGGATGTATATTTTTTACTTTTTCACGCACAAACTGTATAAGGGAGTTTGATGAAACTTTTCAGTAACATAACTTATACATTAGAATAACTAACTAACTAACTAACTAACTAAGACCAAAATAATAACATCAGACTTACCCCAGGTGAAAGCATGCGCCAACCCTACGAACAGTGTCGCTAACACCAGCAAATACTGTGTTCTCCACATTTTGTACCTTTTAAAACAGAGTAGTTGCAACAAACTAGATGAAGCTGGTGCGTCCACTCCTGGTGACGGCTAGTTGAATATTACAACTAATGCTGATTTTCCTCAAACATGTTACGCATTATGAAGGTGCAATAAAGAGCGGCTGCCTGATAAGACCGGCTCTTATCAGGGGTTTGCTGCGTCGCATGGATTCGTATGCAAGGATATTTGAGGCATACAATTGTTAAAGTCAACTTCTGTCGACATCTATAACAGCATTCTCATTTTTTCTTCATTTATCTCGTATTTAACAAGATATAATAATTGCTAATGAGAGAAAATATTTCCACACCCAGTGTAACCAAAAGACATAACACGATCACGATCCCAATCTCTAATCATGGTACCAGAACTATTGCCGTAGATAGCTGTAAAGGATAAGTTGCTTATGATATTGTTTCATGAACAATTAAATGTGTATATTTTGAACATTGTATAAATTAATTGTGGTTTACAAATAACAGGTGTGTATTCTGGACGAGCATACGTTATTCATAGAGAGGGCTCAATTTAATGGTTCTGACTTCTCAAAGAGAAGTTGTTATTAGTACTGACTTTTAAATGCCAGAACATTTGGTCATTGACTTGGTACTCGAGGAATTATTCGCCTACCTGCCAAAAACACAACTATCGAAAATGCAGATTTGTATGGAAAAAACAGAAGAGAATTATATGCCGCAACAGGACGAGACCAACCAATGTCACTAGCCCTTTCAGAAGATTCCATCTACTGATCGCAATTGTTTCAGAGAAACGCGTGGTAATTACCAAAGAATCCACCGACACATGCTAAACCTAAATAAATCCCAATGTACAGAATGTATCCTGAATTTTGTACCAACTATAAAATTGAGGACCAAATTCAGGGAGTTCAAGACAGCGATTCAAAATAACTTATCGACCGAAGAAAATGAGTCTCTTGTTGTGGCTACAGATATGAGCCAGCATTGTGTGAATGATACTAAAAATGGTGAGGAATCTCAATGTAAATGCACTAATGGTTATATTTGTGAGAAATGCGATGTTTCAGTATGTCAGAACTATTGTAACCAAGGAGATTGTAGTGTCAGTGATGAGGGACAATCTCAATGCGGGTAACACATTTTGTCACTCATTATATTTCTCCGTCTATTGAAGTTACCTTCATTCTACCATATGTATTCGTAAGTTCAGATTGTACCAGTGGGCCCTCTGCCTTCTTGCCAGTTTGCTCAATTTGAGTGAATCTCACCAGACCACGTTATTAAGTGGTTGTAGTGAAAGCAGACAATAGTGAAAACAGACTAGAGAATAATTATTTATCGCACAAAATTATTGGAAGAAGAGAAGAATAACAAGATTATAAGACGATGGTTATAGTAACAGACAGTTACTACCCTCGGCGGGCTCTAAAGATGAAGTGACCACTGGGAGGAATGAGAGTGCATGGGAAGGAGAATGTGGCGTTCTGAATTTGAATTGAAAATCGAATGATAATGTGAAAAGTAAATGATGATGTGGCCTGCTATAAATAAAAAGGTTGCCAGTAATAAGTGATCGGAAGTGTATGGAAGGAAGGACCTCGTCACAAGATGTAATGCTGATGGTTATTCTGGAGTACGATGTAAGGTTAAAGTATGCCAGGGACATTGTTTGAACGACCGTGACTGTTCCTTGAATCAGGTAACCAGAATGCAAATGCCGAGCTGATTATGAAGGCGAAATATGCGAAGTGTAAGCCTGTCTGAACCGCCTTAACAAACATTTAGAACAGTTGAAATGTTGAGGTATGTCCTAAATGCTGGTTAATATCGTTATGATTTTTTTGTAAGGTATCATAAATGATCGACTCTTCCTTTACGTTAGTTTTATCTGAAAAAGATCCGTATGTGCTCAGACAGATAAGTACTAACTGTACTGAAAAAAATATTGGGACGCGAACTTTTTTCTAAGTAGTAACAAAACTCGTTTTGTGTTAATAACTGAAGTTTGTTTAGAAGTTATTGGATAAAAACGATCAATTTATATAATTTAAGCAAATTTTTGTTACTCTTTAAAAAAAAACTAATTTAATAAAATAATACAAAAGTAATTAGCAAATAACAAAGGTCGGTTTAGTTGCTAATAGAAGAAAAAGTATGCAATTTCCAAGTATATTTTTCAGTGTGTAGTTTTCAAAGTACCTCGTTAAATACAGTGCCCTATTTCGAAAATTTCAATAAGTGATAAAAATATTGCTTAAAATAAACAATTAAAAAATGTTTATTGATCAACTTAAATAACTTATTCTAATTACAATGGGGAGAATCCTTTTAAGCAAATAGTTCGCTTGTGTAAAAGAACATTGTGACACGACAATATTTTTACCAAACGGTTTTATTTAACTTGCCCTGTTTTTTGTTTGGGTCAAATTTAGTCTTTGAAATTATACCCCTTTACTGTTGATACATCGATCTGATATTTAGTATACACCTTTAGTTCTGATGACAATACAATTGAACATATTCAGTACCATTGTAAACCAAAGATGGCTGCCGCGACAAAATGGCGGAACACATATTTTTTACAACCCCTTCAATATGGGGGTATAAAAAAAAACTTAATTCAAAAAATCAAAAACCCGACTGCTTCAAAAGCGAACTAAAAAGTCGTAAACAAGGAAAAAATCATGCTGTGCAGTCGGAGGATACATAGTCACGGGCTGGCTGACCATAATCTGGTGTATTCTCCGCCTGCACATTTTTTATAATTTTTTATAACTTTTTACTTAGTTTTTTTCAAATTAGATACATTTAAACATATAAGTGTTATATATTTTTGAAATCACCTCTTAAAACCCTTTATTGGGATACCCCACACGTTGGGTTTGGAAGAAAAAAAAAATTTTGGCCCCCACAATATGGCACCCAAAAGCCGCCATTTTCCTATTATCCAATTTTAATGTAGCCCATGACACTTGCAGGAATAAGACGCATCGATTGACGTATGAATCATCAAAATCGGCCAACGCGTTTGGTCTCTGGAACGCCATATAGAAACAAACATACATACATAGACTGATAAACACATTACCCTCCTTCGGCAGTCGGGTAATGATAGGGCTTCTGTAGTAAAATTCAGAACACTAAAAAAAAACAAATCTAATATGGCCGCCAACAAATGGCCCATTGCATATTTTTTTCATAACCTTTTTTTGCCAATTGAAACTAGATGAGGCCGGTGTTTCATAGCTGACTGCGTACTACTATGAGAAGAACCACCGCAACGAACTCAAAGATTAATGTCTCTTTTAAAGTGCGTACGATTTATTTCAAATAAAATCAAATCATTTAATGTTTTGCAAACATGGGTTTTTAGTACATAGATGTTTTAATATATAAGAATGCTCCATGCTCTACCGTCACATGGGCATGCAAGACATATTATTTAATTTATACAAATTAAAATATTGAACTATCATTTTAAACATCAATGAGAATCGAATAATACAAATTAATGTCAATCGCAGTAAAATGTCACAATAATACATTAATGTCATCAAGGTTACAATAAATATAAAATAAAAATGTCAAATGGTATAAATAACATGTCAATCAATCAGTGATTCATCATAAAGGAAGTCGTCAATTGTGTAATAACTTTTTTTAATTTAATATTTTCATTAGTGCCATTTTAAATTTCAATACACTCATAGTTTTAATAATATTAGGTACTTTGTAATAAATGCGTGGGGCATTGCCAAAAAAACTTTTTTGCATTAGTGCGTAGTTTTACATTTAACTTGACACAATTGATTCACATATTGAGTTATGTAATGCTCATGCTCGTAATTAGGACCATGTTGGTTTGGTTGGAGGTAGTATTTTAAGAAAGCACCACAATAGCGACTGAATATTTTTTAAAATTGAAAATGAAAATGATTTAATTGATCTTGCTTTTATTTAGATTACTTTTTCATAGACGAATACCGGCTACTCATTACGAATTCATCGTGTCATCATTATCATCATACAACACACAGGCGTCTTCTTTATGAGAGGGAATGGTCCATTGCGGGTTGGTAGTGTCACATGCCTTCGATTTTTTTGTTCTAGGACATGCTGGTTTTCTCACGATGTTTTCCTTCACCGTTATCAAAGCAGGGGTTATGAAATAAATTACACAAATTTATGGGATTGCCTGAGTTCATTTATCCACCATCTGTATAGGTAAATGAAAAGTTTCACGGCAAAAAAAAGAGCACTATTTTTAATTCAACAAAATACATTTTATTAAGTTCCTGCTCTAGTCCTTCATGAATCATGAGTAGCAACCTTTTTGTTTGTTAATATCGCTCAATAAGTTATGCATAGCATCAGCCTATAATGTGCCGGAACAGACAGAGCCCAGTCAGGCAATTAACAATATCTGATAAATCTATTTAAATCTCGATCTTAACTCTAGACCTCTAGAAAAAAAGTGGTCAAAAAATTGGTCTAGAAAAGGATATCTTCAAGACCACTAAGCTAAAAAAGAAAATAGGACTGGACTAACCAAAACGGAGTATGTTACCAAATTTTATTATGCTGTGTTTTTTGGTAGAAGATTCCGTACTGGTTCGCAGTCCCGAATAACCAGTATCTGATCTTCAATTTTATAATTAGCGGCTATGCTCTTACTGTACCATCCCGAAACTGAAATTGCTTTAGGTTTTGTAACTTCCAGAAGGATCTTAGGTATTTGAAAAATTTTGCTGGAAAGATCAAACGGCACCCAGTAGATAGAATCTTTAGATACGGCCAATGATTTCGGGCTGTTCTTCTTTGTGTCAATATATAGAGTTGTTTTGTTACCTCCATTTAAATCTGCACTTTGAATAGAGAAGCCGGTTATTTTCACAGGTCGTGCTAGTATCTCATCTGTCCAGTACATCCTCTGTGTTTGCTGGTCAATGACTAAATTACGAATGGCACGCATTTTATCGTCTAATACAAATTCCCTTTCAGAGCCATCAAACCGAACCCTCTCTATTGTAGATCTCCCTCCGCTCCCGATGTTTGACCAGTAGATATACCTGTAAGTCAGAAAAATAATAAAGATTTCAAAGTATTTTTGATAATTTTATAAACATCACATGGAAAAGCTTCACGTGTCCGTCCGTCTCAGACCTTTTTTAAGTTACGTACTTAGGAATTTGATAGGCATGAAGTCAAAGTCAAAGTCAAAGTCAAATATATTTATTCAATTAGGCCAATAAACGGCACTTTTGAACGTCACATAAATTAAAATTAAAAATTAAAAGTAATAAAAAAAAAATTAAAAGTAATAAAAAAAAAATAAGATAAAAAAGATAAAAAAAAAAAAAATGATTCTACCGTGCATTCGGAAAGTAGATTGTTATGGAGAAGAACGCACAAGAAACTCCATAAGAACGCACAAGAAACTCCATAGGTTAATATTATCAACAGTTTTGATTAAAAATAAACTTATTTTAAACTGAGGTTGAGTGAGGAGTTCAAATGTTGAAATAGTGTCACGTTAATTATTTTTACACACGTATATCTTGTGAGTTATTAATCAAAGTAACCTAACATTTCTTATACTGCACGCCTGCGACTTCAGCCGCGTTAAATTCGTATAACTAAAAAAATAAGGGTTTTTTTACGCTGATTTCCAATTCTTTAAAAAAAATAAAAGTAAAGCCTTTTTATCTGCCAGTGAAAGTCGCGTCAAAATCGATCCTGCCATTTCGGAGATAACCCGACACAAATAGACAGACAGATGGACAATTATTAAAGAATTGAGTACCGTATACACACACACACTGGCAAAATTAGCGGAACTAGAAAAAATATCTTAAGTTTGTTTTACCGTTACAGGCTGGTTTTCTTGTATTTTATAACTTATTATGCTTAAATGATAAAACAATTGAACAGCACCTTCCATGCGATTGTTTTAATTTTGATCGAACTTACATCATATTAAGATAGTTTCACTTATTGCCACTTTATGGATATGTATTAAAATGTCGAAAAAAAATTAATAACTTCCTGATTTATTTTTAACGTTTACATCTTTTTCGAAGTTAAGGATGACAACTGATGAGGCCAACTTTACCCAAAATTAGAGGGCCAGGGCACTTGAGATGAGGTGAAATGATGAATCCTACAGATGATGTGAATAATTCATCGTTTACCTGTTTCAACCATTTAAATGATTCAAAGAGACTAATGTTTTAGTGAGAAAATCAAGACAAGGCAAAAAACCCGTACTTCTAATAGGAATACTCGTTTCATTCAGCATCGCGTTCGCAAAAACCTTCGTTTAAAGGCCGTTCAAGCCAGAAATGAGCTGGAGAAAATTCAAGGTGCACCAGTAAGTGAGCTTACTGTACGAATGATGTTGAAGGGAACTTGTTTTGGTTCGTTCGTACTTGCCAAAAGTCCATAACATGAGGCCCAGTTTAAGGAGTGGGTCCTTAGAAAAAGTATAATTTTTGCTAGAAAACGTCGACTTTGGCCATGGGACTAATGCAATAAAATATTGTTTAGTGATGAGTGTGGAAGTCATTTAAATGGAAATAACGGACTGCATTAAATGTTTTATCATGAACAAGAACAAAATTATCTGTCAATTTTTTTGAACTCCTGTGGCATTTGGTAGAGGAACAGTATTGGATTTTGGTAGGATATATTTTGGAGCTAGTACGGACTTGGTGGTAATCGATAGAAGAGATCTTATAAAAGATCGCTGTAGAAGTATTATTTAAGAACTAGCTGTACCAGCGGCTTCGCTCCCATTAATTTCCTATCCTAACCGACTTACCTCCCTGCCTGTATCAATCCTACTTACCTTTCTAACTACCTAGATCGAGCGTTCGCTACACAGAATACTATTTGCTCTAGGGAGAAGAATATCGACTTCATACAAAAAACCGGCCAAGTGCGAGACGGGCTCGCGCATTAAGGGTTCCGTACTAGTATCGCAAAAAACTGCAAAAATATCACGTTTGTTATATGGGAGCCCCCCCACTTAAATATTTATTTTATTCTTAGTATTTGTTGTTATAGCGGCAACAGAAATACATCATCTGTGAAAATTCAACTGTCTAGCTATCACGGTTCTTAAGATACAGCTTGGTGTCTGTTTATTTTTAATACCATTTCATAACATACAATCACGCCAGTATGCTCTAAAGGGGTACGCAGATGTTTACAGTTCACTTTGGTACACTCTCATTTCACCGGCTATGTCCAGTTTCATGATATCCGGGTAATCTATTCTGGCATTATAGGTACCTTACGTAACAACTTGCGTATTAAAAAGTTGCCAACTAAAAAGTGAAAAATAAAAAACTTTTTTACAAAAAAATACTACCGACTTCCAAATAACAAAACTACAAAGCGATAAATAACTTTATTTTTGGAAGTCGGTGTCCATAACGCAAAAAAATTGTACTTACCAAAGACACCGATTTCCAAAAATAAAGTTTATTTATTATTATTAAAATTTTATTTATTATTATTAAAATCTCCCTTACAACTATCATTACATGTAGGTATACCTAATGCGATAGCGTGGTCTTAAAATTAACTTAAATACTATATAAAACTATGAAAACGTAAATATCCAGTAAAGTCCGTTAACATCTAATAAAAAATAACTTATAAACTACGTTTCCTAAATATAAAAACACGATATTTGAAATACAAAATAAAAACATATAACCTACTCTAATCTGCGCTATAACATAAAATGAATAAAAGTATTTTTGCGAATTCACTCAAATGACATGTAAATATATCGATCTTGACGTGAACATCGTTAAGAACCCGAATTGCGCGGGTCAATGGTGTTTTGGCGAGAAGGTTGGTCCTGGCAACCGGCACGGCCAGCAGCGGCGGGCGTCGCCGCCTCCACACATAGCGGTCCGGTACACATAAACTCAGGCGCTGTAGCACTCCTGGGTTATGCTCAATACCACGAAGTAACCTAACCAGATAAGAAACAAGCGTGAATTCCCGTCGTACCCTCAGTTGGTTGTACCCGACCATACCAAGCACAAACAGAGTGGGGTACATCAACGGGTAAAACGGATATACCCCGTAAAGTTTCTTGTTAGTTTTCACTTTTGTAGTTTTGTTATTTGAAAGTCGGTAGTATTTTTTTGGAAAGAGTTTTTTTTATAATGGAATTCTGTCCTAATATAAGTTTAAAAAAGGAAACCGTATTAAAAAAACCGGCCAAGTGCGAGTCGGACTCGCGCACGAAGGGTTCCGTACTTGGTAAATTGCGGTTTACGATTTATGACGTATTAAAAAAAAAACTACTTACTAGATCTTGTTCAAACCAATTTTCGGTGATAGTTTTAATGTACATCATATATTTTTTTTAGTTTTATCATTCTCTTATTTTAGAAGTAACGGGGGGGACACACATTTTACCACTTTAGAAGTGTCTCTCAAGCAAACTATTCAGTTTAGAAAAAAAATATATTAGAAATCTCAATATCATTTTTGAAGACCGATCCATAAAAACCCCACACGTATGGGTTTGATGGAAAAAAATAAATAGTTTCAGTTTCAAGTATGGTATATATACCCCCAAAATTTATTGTTTTTTTTCTATTTTAGAGTGAAAATCTTAATGCGGTTCACAGAATACATCTACTTACCAAGTTTCAACAGCATAGTTCTTATAGATTCGGACAAAAGTGGCTGTGACATACGGACGGACAGACAGACAGACAGACAGACATGACGAATCTATAAGGGTTCCGTTTTTTGCCATTTGGCTACGGAACCCTAAAAAGGAAACCGTATTAAAAAAATCGTCGTTTTTATTTGTTCCGCAAATTTTGCTGGTGTGGGTATTTTCACATGCATTTAGTAAAAGCTATTGTTTTGACATTACAAATAGACATCTCAATTTTTTTTTTTCCTATATATTAGTATGTAAGTACCTATGTATTGTATTGATCAGTTACGTACCCTCTGCAGCTATCGACAGCAATCGCCCAGGGCAAAATGACATTAACTCCCACTAAAACATTACCGTAAACATTGTTTACAAAGCCAGGTTTTAACGAAAACCAGTAAATTGCATTAAAATCAGTCCAAAAGAGAATATCCATGACCGGGTCGTAAACGAGATCGTTCATAGTCTCATATATAATTCCGTTGAGTTTCCTCTTAACTAAAGACTGTTTTTCTTTGGTTGCGATATTGTAACTATAAATAAAAGTGTCCCGTGTTGTGTTTCTATCGACCAATATCAGCCTGTTGTGTGCTACGTCGAAGGTTAAGTGTTCGATGATAAGGTCAACTCCAAAGTCTTCTACGTGCGTTATTGTCCCGTTATTGTAAAATTCTAGTTTATTATCGCCCCCCACGGCGATATCTGAAACAAGAAAAAAATGTATAACCACCGCTTTTAGAAGGTCCAGATCATTTAAACCATACCAATATTATAAAGACGAAAGATTTTTTTGTTTGTTTGTTTGTTTGTACCGAATAGGCTCCGAAACTACTGGACCGATTTGAAAAATTCTTTCACCATTAGATAGCTACATTATTCCTGAGTAACATAGGCTATTTTTTAATCCCAAAAAAGGGTCCTGCGGGGTGCTCCACGGGAGCGAAGCCGCGGGCAACAGCTAGTGCTTTATTATGGGTCACCAGGATACAGCATGATATGGAATCACTATCGATTAAAAACTTACAATGACATTAATAGTAATGTCATTGTAAGTATCCAAAAAGGAGGAGGTTCTCAATTCGGATATCTTCTATCTATACATATAAAATGCTTTGTCCTGAATGACTGACTGACGGATCCACGCACAGCCTAAACCACTGATCGTAGAGACCTGAAACTTAGAGGGTGTGTTTTCCTATGACGTAAGCATCCGATAAGAACGGATTTTTGGAAATTCCACCCCTAAGGGGGTAAAAAGGGGGTTTAAATTTTGTATCAAAAATCTTATTCCTTTGGCCAACATTTTTGATACTTGGTACAAATAGTAATCTAAGTAAATGATTAAGTTTGTCAGTATTAGTTTTCTAAAACTATCTCCAAGTTATGATTTAGGAGGTTTTGAAGTTTGTACGTAAGAATCTGATTTATTGGGTCAATAAACTTGAAACTTGGCATAAATACTATACAAAATTAATAATAAAGTTTGTTATAATTATTTTTTGAAACTACCCCCAAAAGACGATTTAGGGGTGTTAAAGTTTTTATGAAAATCTTATTACTTCATTTAAAAAACTTGAAACTTGACATAAATACCAACCTAAATAAACAATAAAGCTTTTCATTATTAGTTTTTCGAAACAACTCTCATAAGAATATTTAGGGGTTATTATTTTTTTTTGAAAAATCTTATTTCTTGAATCAAATCAAATTTAAAAAATATATTTCATATAGGCCTACATGGGCACTTATAAAACGTCGACAAAAGGTGCACGAGTCGGGTTGGTCGTTTCCTATGGAGAAGAACCGGCAAGAAACTCCATGGTTACTCTTTTAAAAATTGTTTGGTTTTACAATATTGCAGGCCCGACAATAAGTCGTAAGAAACTAAAAAAAAATATTATATAATAAATAAACAAAAGGTAAAAAAAGAGTAAAACGAGATAAAATGTTATCAAATGTTAACAAGCATCTAGAAATTCATTAAATCATTTTCATCCGAGCAGATTTCGGTTGCCCAGGTACTACAACTAAAAAGTGAAAAATATAAAACTTTTTTTTCCTTAAAGTACAACAGACTTCTTCCAAAAAAACATTACTAAGTTAAAAATAACTTCAATTTCTGAAGTCGGTGTCAAAAAGCGAAGAAACGAAAACCTGATATATGACGGATATAGTCCGGATGTAGTGAGTAAGCTTCCCTAAGAGAAGTACTGCAGCTACTTCGGAATAGAAATTTGTCGAATTCGGATCAGATTCTGCCATCAAATGTGCGAACCAATTGGACGGTTTTTTTATTTAAGACTAGTGTTCTATGTATCCTGTGGCGACGCTCCCGTGGTCTGGAATTATAACGGAACTGAGCACTTTTTCACGATGCAACACTCAGTATCAGTAAAACTTTCTATTAAAGAAAGAATTTGTATGATCGTAACAGTAATTCCAGAATTACCTTTTACAAATAATAATAAACATACTTATCTTTATATATTTCATATACCTATATAGTTTATATAATAGTTTAAATTATTATAATGTTTTCGAAGAATCAACAATAATGAAATTGTTTTTTTTAATAAATTGTCCTCATTCTTGTTTTGTCTGAACCCCTAATTAATTTCAATCCTAATAATGTAGCCAATTACGCCAATATTTCTTATTCATTACTAATTTGTATTTAGGTACCTACTATAAATGTAGATAAGCTATGTGATGTTTTGAATATAAAGTTGATTAACACCTAACGGAACACGAGTTTGGAGATAACAGAATGAAAAACATGTAACAAGGAAACATATTTCGCAAATCAAAAAGATTACATCAACTGTTAACTGGTAATTTAGTCTATAAATATCTACATAGTATTTGCCTCAGCTCAATCAAATCTCAATTTTTTAATCCAAACGCCAAATTTTATCCAAATTTTATCTAAACATACAGCCTTTCACAACTATACTATATGTAAGTGGTGAATAGTATCTGTTAAAAAGCACTTTTTAAGGGTTTTAATAAGTCTTAAGCTGATACAATTTATAAGTGCAGGGAATCAAGGAAGTTATTCTGCATGTTTAGAAAACTACGTCAGATTTTATTTTTTCATATATCATAGAACCTGGTTCATGGCAATGGGGTCGCCCCCTTTTACTGGCGAAATGTGAGCGTACCTATAGGATCACCTCTGCTTAATCCTTCGGACAAAACAGAACGTGGTGGTATGAACATTTCCAGGAATACTTCCATCCAGGAAGAACAGAGTGCTGTTTACGGTAAGGAGTCATCACTCTGTCTGTTTTTGCATATTGAATGCAGTTAAATACAACTAGTTAAAGAGGAATGACATTAATTTATACTCAGACAAAGATAGCGTTTTTTGGATGATTATGTTTGGATGTATATTTTTTACTTTTTCACGCACAAACAGTATAAGGGAGTTTAATGAAACTTTTCAGTAACATAACTTATACATTAGAATAACTTAAGAATCAGCATTGCCATCCAACGTGGCAATGCTGCCAGCCTTCTGGGCACTTATCCTGTTGACAGCAATGTGGAAGAATTTTTCTGACGCCCCGTAAGTGTACATATCTTTATTCTTATTTTATTTCTAATATTAGTTTGTAAATAATAATGTACTTATGTATTATGTAAATTAAATAAATGGACTTAGATCTTTCATCATCATCATCAGCCTATTAATGTTCCCGCTGCTGGGACACAGGCCTCCTCTCTGTGAGAGGGAATGGGCCGTAATCCACCACGCGGGCCCAGTGCGGTTTGGTGGATGTCACATGTTTTCGAATTTTTGGTTTTAGGACATGCCGGTTTCCTCACGATGTTTTCTTTCACCGTTTTGAGAGCAGTGGTGATGAAATATTTTACACAAAGTAAAGCGCCTGCCTGGGCCTCGAACCCACGATCTACAACTTGTAAGTCGCGGCCGGTACCACCGGGCCACCACTGCTCTCAAGATCTTAGATCTTTAGTTAAATGTAAATAAACTATATTAGATTACAGACCAAAATAACAACATCAGACTTACCCCAAGTGAAGGCATGCGCCAACCCTACGAATAGTGTCGCTAACACCAGCAAATACTGTGTTCTCCACATTTTGTACCTTTTAAAACAGAGTAGTTGCAAAAAACTAGATGAAAATGGTGCGTCCACTCCTGGTGACGGCTCGTTGAATTATACAACTAATGCTGGTTATCCTCTAATATTTAACGCAGTATGAAGCTGCAAAAATAATAAGAGCGGCTCGCTGATAAGACCGGACGTACCCACGATAACGATAACGAACCCACAGTTTTGTGCCATAGTTTGACTCTGTCAGTTTGTATATTAACATTTATTTATATTTATTATTTTAAACACACAAATGTAAAGAGGCGGGCTTAATGCCTTGCATTTTCTACCAATCAACCATTCATTGATACATAAAATCACGCCTTTTTCCTTGGGGGGTAGGCAGAAACTACAGAACAACATCTGATACGATCCTTACATACTTCTTTTGCTTCATTTACGTACCAAGTAGTAATGTAATATATTTTTAAGTTTATTTTGGACATCGCTTACAACAATGAAGGAAAACATCATGAGGAAACCTGGACTTAAAAGAGTTATTAAAAAAAAAGAATTGGTTTATAGCGTCAGGTAACTATTTTGTTATGTTCTGATTGTATGTACCAATTAATATTTCTTAACATTGCGAAAATAAATTGTAGGTTGTAGATATAAGCTATACAATTACAATCAAATTCTAGTTAATTAGTACTACGAAAACAACAAACTGTACTACAAAAATTTGTTGCCAAAACTCACAAACTCATAACGCTTTCACTGTTAAAAATTACTTAATTCTCAAGTAGAGCCAAGCCTTATTACTCTAGAAGGAATAGCTCTACAAACCATAACTTTAAAAATCTTACAACTAGGTCTTCTTCTTTTCGTGTGAGGTGTGACCACCTCTGGTGTCAGAGTTAATTACGTCGTCTCTGGGAACCTCACAGGCCTCTGGCTCGGCTATTTCATACTTATATTAATTATATAAATCCAGTTTTCCTCACTATGTATTCCTACACATCGACAAACAACACACAACTAACAACTACAACTAGATAAAAATAAGATTGGCTTGACTATTAAATATTCTTTATTGTAGTTAAACTATTGCATGACCCAATACGACACAGATTTTTAAGCAGTGACTAATTTAACTAGTTAATTTATTATTTTCACTGCAGTCAGTCCTTAGATGCAAGAACTTGCATAAGTTCATAGAAGTGACGGTGCAATTTCTTCGTCTTAAGTCACTGATGTTTTGTTATGCAGTAGTTTCACAAACAATTATAAAAATCAAGTTAAGAGGATGACTGACTTTTAACGGCTCACGCAAGACCCATCAGCCAACGACCTTAGTTAGATGGACACTCGCTACAGATGTGCGGAAACCAACATGTTGTCTTAAATGGAACAAAGTAATTGTTTTTGAATTCCAAATAAAAAGCCCTTGTTTTTATTATTAATATAGATAGGCTCGCGTTGACCCTCATCTCTCCTTATGGTAAGTATACTAAAACATAGATCAGGGGTCACAAATTACTTTTGTTTAGGGTTCTTTTTTAAGTTTACAAAATGTTCATCGGTAAATCTACTCCGACCTTTCCCTACCGCGATAACTGAAAATCTCGCGCTCCGCAATCGTTTTGTTGAACCCTAACGTAGATGATATAATTGTCTTTGAGATTTTATTAAGATATTAAATTACGCCCGATAGTTTTGATGTGGTGTCGTTTATAAAAACTTTTCACAAAATATAAACCGACTTCTAAAGCAAACACTCAAACTACATTCATTTTTATAACATAATAAGAATAAAAACATTAATTTTGGAAGTCAGTAGTATTTCTGGTTTTGTTTCCTCATTTTTTACACTGACAATGGAAATTAAAGTTATTTTATTTTGCACGAGTACTTTGAGTTATTTTGGGCTCCAAAGCTGTCACTTTATTTTTTCTGAAAACGTATTTTTCTTTACCAAATACAGTTGAGCTTCGAATACGGGGTCCCAATAATATTGATCCACGTGCCAATAATAGAGTAGAATATCATTTAATCGACACAGATACAAAATAACCACAACAAACAGATTAAAAGATAAAAATAGTGAAAAAACAAATTGCGCTGAGCGTATCCCTACCGAAACGTAGATGTAGTGCTAGGCCCATATACCTGATTGATATAGCGTGCTTTTTAAGACACATTGTTTCCACTTTGAAACTCATGTTAGGGTACTTATATATATTTTTCTCATAGTTAATGTTTATGGATATGGCGAAATTACAGAATAAAATAAACGAAAAAAAATAAAAAAAAATTGTTAAAAGGAATAATACGCCTTTATTTGAACTTATAATTCCATATTAAACCGTTATTTATCACTGATCAAAGTGACCCGTTTCAAAAACCCCATTTTCATATATGTAAGGACCTAATACATCCAACGTGACCCGGTATTCATTGTTATCGTTGAAAATGAAATAAAAACACGACTTACCTCAAGTCAAAGAATGCACCGACCCCAAGTACAGTGCTACTAAAGTCAAAGTCAAATGTGTTTATTTCAAGTAGGCCATTATGCGGCACTTTTGAACGTTAAAATTTACAAGTAATAAAAATTGATTCTACCGTGAATTCGGAAATGTAGCTTGTTATGGAGAAGAACGCACAAGAAACTCCATGAAACGATACTCCATGATAACGCGAGTATACAATGCATTTTACGCATTTTGTACCCCTTGAAGACAAAGACGTTTTAACAAAGTAGATGTTGATGGTGCGTCCGCTCTTAGCGTCAGCTCGTGGAATATTGTAACAAAGAATAGTTTTCCTTATACTAGAAACGAAAAACAAGTCTAATTGGCACCAGGAAATATAGTTGATAAGCTATGGGCTCTTATCAATATAATGAGGTGTTTTTTAAAAGTCGACTAACAATTTCGACGCCTTCGTCTTTTCTGCATGGTTTTAGTTGCCAAGTAATTAGAGTATGTATATATGTATCCGCACAAACATTAAAATATAGCTATTTTAAGGCAAAAACTGTCTTGTTATTTTGATTTTAACTTTGGGTTAAGAACATTACATTTTTATTTATTCCAGTACGGTCAGGGCACTCACGTTTTTTTCAATTGCAGGATTGTAGCGTTACAGCAAGTAAAAGAAACCGTGCATATTTTCATGTAGGTACTATCCAATTTCTGGATCCTATCGTTAAGCAATGTTCTAAACGTATTTTTATTATTTACTTTAGATAATAAAAAACCAAGTTGGTAATAATTAATGATTTTATATAATTTAAATAATAATTTTGCATGCCTAAACTGGTACAACATAGTGAACTGCGCATTCACCTAACATCTGGAAATGTTTAATTATCTGTGTTGAGCAATAAAGATTTGAATTTGAAATTGAATTTGGTATTTTAATAGTAATTTATGTAACGGTCATATAATAGGAGTCATTAAAACTCGAGTGTGATTATAGTATCACACGAGTGTTTTGATAACTAATTATAAGTCAATGAGCCCATACGCTCAATAAATGAAAATTTAAAAGTGTGCTGTAAAAAATAAAAAGTTATTTTATGATGCAGTTGTTTGAACATCGAAGGAAAATGTTGCAATGTAATGGTTTTATTTTACCTATCCACGAAAAAAAAGTACACATTGGAACATTACGATGTGAGTGTAGATAAACTTTAAAATTAAATGATAATTCCCATACAACTACTTAAAAATGAAAATACATAGAAACACCCAATATTATTTTATTTCAGCTAAACTTTTTATGTTTAAATTTTAAACATAAAATATGAAAAAAATCATTTTATACAGGATATAAACAGCGGCTGCACCCCCTCCCACACAAAGTGCACCTCACTAACATTAGAGGTCTGCACTCAAATCTCTCTGCAGTCCACTACCACCTGGAGACTGAAAAACCAGCGTTGTTTTTCCTTACGGAGACGCAGATAGCGAGTCCGTCAGACGCGTCGTACCTATCTTACCCAGGGTTTACCCTGGAGCACAATTATAAACCGCGCGCGGGAGTGTGTATGTACGCCCGTGACGACACTTGCTATCGGCGTCTCCGTAACCTTGAGGACCCAAGATTTTCGACGCTGTGGGCTCTAGTGGACACAGGTCTGGATAAAATTATCTACGCCTGTGTCTACCGCTCGCACAGTGGAGATCAGGAGACAACCAGGCTCACAGAGTACCTCAGTGAGGCGGCTGATGCGGCACAGCAGCGGTACCCTTCCGCCCAATTAGTGTTACTGGGGGACTTTAATGCCCACCACCAGGAGTGGCTCTTCCCATACCAGTGCACTGACCATGCTGGACGGGAGATGCGTAAGCTTGCGCTTGCGCTTAACCTTACCCAGCTGGTCCAGGAGGCAACGAGAGTGCCGGATGTTGATTCGCACACGGCCAATTGCTTGGACCTTCTGCTGTCAACAGAGCCAGACCGATACTCTGTGTCGATAACTTCACCTTTGGGTAGTTCCGACCATTGTCTGGTGAAGTCTGTGTCCGTCTACTCCCCGCCCGATCCCAGCCCAAGAGGCACGCGGCGGGTTTGGCGGTACAGGTCAGCAGATTGGGATGGCATGCGATCTTTCTTCGCATGTTATCCTTGGCAGCCTACTTGCTTTTCTTCGGATGATCCTACGGCGTGCGCGGACAACGTGACGGATGTGTTGCGTCAGGGAATGGAGTACTACATACCGTTTTCTGACGTAACAATGACCAATGTTGACCGGCCATGGTTTGGCGCTGAATGTCATCGCGCCGACGCGCTTAAACATGAGGCGTACCTGGCATGGGTTGACGCTCGTTCGCGCAAAGCGAGTGACGTGGGTCAAAGGAAGAAAGCCTACAACAGGGCTGCCAAGTCCTGCAAGAAGGTGTTGAGAAGGGCTCGGTTCGACCACATTGGCCGAATAGGGGCCAAACTTGCTTCTTACCCAGCAGGTAGTAAAGCGTTTTGGTCCCTGGCTAAGTCGGTCGAGTCCAACTTCAGCCGTCCCTCACTACCACCACTGCTGAAACCCGACGGGTCGCTGGCCCACTCTGCTGAGGAGAAGGCAAATTTATTTGCCTCTCTTTTTGCGGAATCTTCACGTCTGAACCCTGGTGACGCGCGGCCCCCTTCTTATCCTGATGGATGCGAGACGAGTATGTCGGACATTCGTATCCACCAAAAGGACGTCCGTAAGGTACTGCGCAACCTCGACGTGAACAAGGCTAGTGGCCCGGACGGAATACCAGCAATAGTTCTCAGAACCTGTGCGCCTGAACTGTCTCCGATCTTGACACGCCTATTCCGCCTTTCGTATGAGACTGGAAAAGTGCCGAATGCTTGGAAGCTAGCTAACGTACAGCCCGTGCCCAAGAAGGGTAGTCGAGCTGACCCGGCCAATTACAGACCCATCTCTGTAACGTCCATACTCTGTAAGAGTATGGAGCGTGTACTTAACACGAAGCTCCTGGCATACCTAGAATCTAACGATATCCTTAGTGACCGCCAATACGGCTTCCGCCGAAATCGGTCTACTGGGGATCTTCTAGCGTATGCCATTCACATCTGGAGTGAGGCCATCGAGAGGCACGGGGAAGCGCTTGCCGTCTCCCTCGACATCTCGAAGGCTTTTGATAGGGTCTGGCACGAAAGCCTTATTGGTAAGCTTCCTTCATTCGGTTTGCCCGGTGGTCTGTGTGATTGGATTGCAGACTTCCTGAGAGATCGGTCCATTCGAGTGGTTATCGATGGCTGCTCGTCGGACCAATTGGATATCAATGCCGGGGTCCCTCAGGGGTCGGTACTCTCAGCAACTTTATTCTTGCTGCATATTAACGATCTGCTTAAACCCGGCACCTTTGGGTATGCAGACGACAGCACTGTTGCTGAGAGATACTTGTCCAACGCTCGTGCTACCGGGCCTCAGATCCGGTCTCTCCGGGAGGCCATGGTGGAGCGCTTGAACCTGTCATTGCAGGCAGTCTCCGAATGGGGCGATGCCAATCTGGTCAGGCTTAATGCCGCTAAAACCCAGGCGTGTCTTTTTTCCGCTAAAAAGAGCCAATTTTACCCAGATCCAACTTTCCGAGATGCGACCGTGCCAATAACTGACCATCTTGAGCTTCTTGGCGTTACGTTGACATCTACTCTCAATTTTGGCCCTTACATTGAGGCAAAGGCTCAGCTGGCTGCCAAAAAGCTGGGGATCCTTGCAAAGGTGAGACGGTACTTCACGCCAGAACAGCTCCTCAACTTGTATCAAGCGCAAGTTCGATCATGCATGGAGTACTGTTCTCATCTCTGGGACGGATCAGCCAAATACCAGCTTGACGCACTAGAGTCGATCGAAAAGCGAGCCAAGAGGCTCATCGGCGATGAGGCGCTGGTCAAGTCAAAGCTCCAGAGTCTTGAACATCGTCGCCGAGTTGCCAGCCTGTCGGTTTTTTATCGGTTACATTTCGGGGAGTGTGCGATGGAATTGCACGATATAATTCCACCTAGCCCGTTCCATCATCGGACTACCAGACGTACGGCGATGCGCCATCGATACATGGTAGACATCCCACCCATACGCACAAAACGTTTTGGGAACACTTTTATTATGCGTACAGCTAAGGAGTGGAATTCCCTGCCAGAGTCTGTGTTTCCCGATAGCTACAATCTAGGGGTCTTTAAGTCAAGAGTGAATAGGTTATTTCTAGGCAAGCGTGTTTCACCGTCGACCACATCATCGCTTACCATCAGGTGAGATTGTGGTCAAGCGCGAGCCTATAGGTTATAAAAAAAAAAAAAAAAAAATTAAAATTTATGCACGGGAGTAGCCATGTCTCAGAAAGCGCTCGCGCAGCCCAAAAACGTGCCTCTAAATAAGAACATTGGTTGAAATGAGTAACGGGCGCACCGAGATAAGTTATTATCATCTTTTTGGTTCATTGGGTTGTATGATTCCAAGATCTGGCGGAATTTTGGTAAAATTTTATGGTCAGTGACAACAGCAAAAAAAAATTACCAAAGCAAAAAAAATTAAGAGAATTGTTTTGATGCTTCGTCAAGGTTAGGCTAACAAAAATTAAAAAAAAAGTAAAACGAGATAAAATGTTAACAAGCATCTAGAAATCTAGAAGGCATACAATGTTCACACATTTACATAAAAATTGGTAAAAGAAACTATACAAAGTATAACAAGACTAAATTTAACATGTGGCACAAATGTTGTTATCAGTGCTGTAACTATTCTTAACAAAGGGCTATAAAGATTATTGAAAACCATTGTAGAAAGTCTAATTAAAAGACAAAAAAATGAGATTGTGAATAGTTAGAGACATCCACATATTTGTGCCGTTAATGAGTTACCAGGGTAGCCGCATGCGAAGAAGGAGCTAAAGCCAAAATTGTTATCTTCAACGTAGTCCTTGATTTAATAATATGCTTTTTTAATAGTTCGACACGTAGGACACGTTTGATGTGATTTTTGAACTTTCCAACGGTCAGTTCTATAACTGACTTTGGCAAATTGTTATAAAAGCTTATACTGTTTGAAAGAAAATACTTGCTAGTTTTCGTTAATCTGAATTTGGGTATTAGAATTTCGTGTTTACAGCGTGTATTTTAATTATGGAAGTCGCTTCTAGTTTTGAAAATCCCTCGATTTTTGCGGCATACAAAATACATTCCAAAATATAAAGTGAAGGTAGAGTCAGTATATCGATCACTTTAAATTTTTCTCTGCGGGACTCACGAGGACCCATTTTATAGATCGCGCGGATTGCCTTATTTTGTAATATGAAAATTGAGTCAACGTCTACTGCTGCTCCCCACATCAGAATGCCATAAGACATAATACTGTGGAAATAAGCATAGTATACTAACCTAGCTGTGGCTACATCAGTTAACTGCCTTATCTGCCTTACTGCATATGCAGCTGAACTTAACCTACCCAAAAGAGTTCTAATATACGCTTCCCACTGCAATTTTGAATCGATAGTAGTCCCTAAGAATACAGTTTCCGCTATAACTTCAAGATTTTTGCAATCAAGATTTAAATTTAGGTCACGTTGTGGTACATTTGGTAAAGAGAATTTTAGACCTTTTTTTTCGCATTCAGTAAAAGATTGTTAGCTGCGAACCATTTTGAGAGAATAATTAGACTTTCGTTGATATGTAAGACAAACGATCATCTATTTAAAAAAATAGCGAAGTCTCATCAGTAAATAGAATTATAGCCGATAATTTGGCCATCATAAAAGTGAGATCATTAATATAAACAAGGAAGAGGAAAGGGCCGAGAATTGATCCTTGGGGCACGCCCATCTTGACTAGAGACCCGGAGGACGTGGCCCCATTAACATTTACTTTTTGCTGTCTGTTTGATAAATAGGAAAGCACAAGATCAGCAGCTTGTCCTCGAATTCCGTAGTGGTGTAATTTACAGATCAGTGTATTGTGGTCGACGCAGTTGAATGCTTTAGAGAGATCGCAGAAAATGTCAATGGCATCCTGGGACTTCTCCCAACATTCCAAGATGTGACTGATGAGTTTTACTCCCGCGTCCGTTGTCAACCTACCTACCTATGTGAAAAAAAATGCTGACTATGCAGGATCCTATTTGAATTGAAATGAGACAACATCTGGTCCAGCATGTTTTTTTCATAGTTTTACTCAATGTTGGAAACACGGATATAGGTCTATAATTAGAGGGATCACTTTTACAGCCTGATTTGAAAATTGGTACTACTTTACTGTGTTTCATTTAGTCAGGAAACGTGCCGATGTCCAAACATTGATTGAATATGTTTGTTAGGACAGGAGAAATTTACTCAATAATATATCCAAGAACCCAAGAATAAAAGAACGGATATCCCCCATAAGTCTTCAATACTTTTTATATTGAGACTTTTAAACGCGTTTTTAATTGTATCAATACATATTGGTTTAAATCTAAAGGTTGGTAAGTCTTTAAAGTCTTTAGTAAAGTTTTCTTTAAGAAGAGCTTCAGCTAATTTAGATGAGGAGGGAAGAGACTTCGTAACCTCTTACGGAATGCTGGTAAATAAATTTTCTAAAGTCTCAGTGATTTCTTGCTTATCAAAAATGGTTTGATTAGTTATTTTCAAAGACAACTCATTCTGATCGCGTAGTTGTGTCTTTCCAGTTTCTCTATTAATTACTTGCCACACAGTTTTTATTTTATTATTAGAAACACCAATTTGGTTAATTATTATTTGAGATTATGCTTGAGCGCTTTTGAATATTTTTGAATAGTTTCTAACATAAGTGTGTAAAACTTGATTGGTAGTAAAGATTTTTCGTAATGTAAATTGTTTAGGATATCTCGGCTTTTTCTTATGCCCAAAGTGGTCCATTTACTAAATTTCGATTTGGAATTGTTGACTTTAACTGTTTTTACAGGACACGTTTTATTGAATTCTTGGAAAACTAGAAAACAACGTGTCATAATTTATATTGGCGTCTTTTGAATCAAAAGTGGCGTTAAACTTATGTAACGCCAGTTTTGATTTAAAAGACCCCAATATAAATTATTATTAAAATAATTTAATTTATTTTTGTAAGAGGTCTTAATCGAATTAATTTAGCTAGGTTATTTTTTTTATCTGACTCAAAAGAAACTAGTTGACTAGTATGGTTTGACCTAACGCCACTAATTAAAAACGAATCTTTTACTTTACAATTAGTGAATAGATCTCTGCACGAAGCTGAAGTTGTTGTTATTCTTGTCGGTTCATTATAAATATTTTAAGTTATGTGATTTGAACAATGATATGAGTTTAAATTTTTCAGATGAATTGACTAACAGATCTATATTTAAGTCACCACAAACAATAGCTAATTTATTATCTCCGAAAAGTTTACTTAATAATTCTTCCATTCCAAACAATGACAAGTTTGATGCTGGTGGTCTGTAAACACACAAGATAGTATGCCCCTCGACCTCTGCACATGCTACCTCACATAAGTGAACAACAGAGTAAGCAGTGATATATATATGAGACTGCTTATCTGACCTTCAAAACCAAATAACTAATTCACACGATGTCCTTGGCAAGACTGGTTGCCATCCTTGATTCTGACTCCTGATAATGACTGTCGAAGATCTAAAAATGAAAGCCGGGATCAGTGACTTATCATGCTTCCCAAGGCATGTGAGGATCTTGGAAGATTCAAATGTATTTAGTACCTTTCGGTCAAAAATAAATAAGTAAAAAAGCATTTTTTACTTAGTACTTATTTTAAGCGCCATTACTGGTAAACCATAGAGCATTTACCTTAATGCCACTGTCATAGTATTAACAACAACAATCCGTAAGCACAAGTAGTATATCATGGGACTAAGGCGCGCGATACACGCTGTCGTCGCGATACGAACGCGCACGTACGCGACCCGCGAACACATCTGCCGCCGCCCTTAATACTGCGTCGCTTTGTGACAAGCGGAGCGATTTAAAATAAACAAAATAAAATATAATTGCCTTTTTTCCCTGTAACCTGTTTACAAAACTTTTTTTGTAAATTAAATCTTAGCTTATGTTAACTAGTACATACTATAATACATACTAACTTATCTAAATGAAATCTTATCATAACTAAGTATCAGCTACCAGATTAGGTTGTCTATTGACAAAGGCCGCCTCTTATTCCGTCCACCTGTTTTTTCCCTCCCATCTCTTAATCTGTCTTCCTCTTTGTCTCTTTCCATTTCTTGGTTACCATTCTGTAAAATGTTTTGTCCGTTTGTCTGTTTTTTCTCCACATATATTTAATCTTAAGCGGTGTGATAGGCCTATACTTTTTTTTTCAGACAGTCCATTGGTTACTACTGCGTGCGTTGGAACGCCTTCCACTAGGTGGCCTGAAAATTCGGTTAAGGTTGTAGAAACCCGATGGATGCAAGACGCACTTAACGCTTGGGGGAGCAGGAGGGGACGTCTTTCGACCGAAATGATTATGAGGATGACTTTGTTAGTATAATCAACTTAGAAACTAGTGTTATTACTAATCAACTCAAATCCAACCACCTGTTCCACCTGTTCGCTGTAGTTTTCAGTGTGGTGGTGGGGCTGGCACAGTTGCATACGGTGTTTTTCCTCACACCGTCTACGCACAATGACTTGCTGCAAATACAACTTTTAGCGCTGCTTTTTTAATTAAAAATATCATCGTTTTTGTAAGATACTAATTTTTAGGGTTCCGTACCCAAAGGGTAAAAACGGGACCCTGTTACTAAGACTCCGCAGTCCGTCTGTCTGTCTGTCTGTCACCAGGCTGTATCTCATGAACCGTGATAGCTAGACAGTTGAAATTTTCACAGATGATGTATTTCTGTTGCCGCTATAACAACAAATCTAAAAACAGAATAAAATTAATATTTAAGTGGGGCTCCCATACAACAAACGTGAGTTTTTTTGCCATTTTTTGCGATAATGGTACGGAAACCTTCGTGCGTGAGTCCGACTCGCACTTGGCCGGTTTTCTCTTACAATGAGCATGACTTCTTAAATGTTCAAGTACCTACTCTAGCAAGTATCTAGAGCTGACCTCGTGTGATTTTTGTAACCTCCAATTTAGGGCGGAGGATATCAATGATGAATCTTAGGAATCGGATAAGAGCAATCCTTCTCATTCGAATTGAATCAATTAGAAATAAAATTTTGTTCTTTTATGATTAGATGATATAGCTTGGCCTCTCAAGTTCGAATCTGAATAGTATGTTTATAATTATCTAAAAATGTTTGGCATTGATATGTGCTACCAAAATGTCACATAAAAATCCCTTTTAGTACCTTAGAAGTACGAAATAATATTCACCGTGTCTTTCCGCTTTCCGCTTCTCCCAATACTAAAGAGTCACCCGACACACGTGATCACGTCCCAAACAGGGAGCGTTACAAATCATACGTAAGACAGCACCCTGTACCGCACGTACCCATACACCGCTTGTTGCTCACTCACTGTGCGAACGGAACTCAGCCAAGGTCTACTGCGACTTCTTAGTATGAGGTTTTAAAAGGAAATGCGGTCGCAGAAATCCGACTGAATATCCTGAGTAAAAATCATAATTCGAGGTTTGGCTCTCCCCTATTTCGTCGTCCAATATTGGACCAATTTAAAAGATACTCCATAAACTGGAAGATATATACTGTGCCCCTATGTTTTCCTTTGTGATGATGGTAGTTTAACGGCCAAGCCACATAATTTGTCTAAGGTATACATTTTGTGAAGGTAGGGCTTTTATAGTTAGGGTTTGTAGAGTCAGAAGCTTGCCTTGACATGAGATCTGAAAACTTTTTAACAGTGCGAGCTATATGGTGTAGTCTTGGCAACATTTTACATGAAAATGTTTTTGGTGAGATACATTATCTTTAGAAGCATTAGAATCTTCAAAATATGCTCAAAATGCCGCTGTCAAAAGTAATAAGTGCAAAAGTAGTGGCAAAATTGATAACTATAAATGAAAAAAAATTGGCCAAATGCGAGTTGGACACGCGCACGAAGGGTTCCGTACCACTATCGCAAAAACGGCATAAAACTCACGTTTGTTGTATGAGAGCCCCACTTGAATATTTATTTTATTCTGTTTTTAGTATTTCTTGTTATAGCGGCAACAGAAATACATCATCTGTAAAAATTTCAACTATCTAGCTATCACGGTTCATGAGATACAGCCTGGTAACAGACGGACAGACGGATCATGGAGTCTTAGTAATAGGGTCCCGTTTTTACCCTTTGGGTACGGAAACCTAAAAAACATAGAAGTACAACATATATCTTTTTCATTCATTTGTCCAATACTGGAGGAGGAAATAGGCGAGAGCCAAACATCGAATTATTACTTTTTACTAACAAACGCATTGCCTCTTAAGCCAAGAGTAGATAGGTTTCTTCAAGGCAAGCGTGCCTCATCGTCAACTACATCATCGCTTACCATCAGGTGAGATAGTGGTCAAGCGTGAGCCTATCAATATCAATAAATTATTCCGTTGTGAAAAAGACATATTGCTATTTGTCCTGTAAAGCTTCGTCTCTCTCTTACACTTGAAACATGATCCTTTGAGACACCATTGTAGAGTTTTTGCTGCAAAAGATAAAGAAAGAAAGTCGGCTATTCTGTCAGCGCCAACGTCAAAATTTTCAAAATGTTTGCCAGTAACATTCGCTACCGTATGTTCAATTTAATGCATACGTATATTTATTCCTAAAGTCAGTGTTTAGATTTATAATTAAAAGATAAAGTATATAAAACTGCAGTTTTAATTATTATTAAGATAAACCGTTTCATTTAAAAGCAGTTGTTTTGATTTAAATTCACCTGATCCCCACAACTTTTAACATCATTTACAGATTCACGAGCACTTTACAATATAAATAAAAATGAAGACATCATTAATATTAAATTTAATTTCAACCCTCAATAATATCGTATATACAAGTACACAACAACAATCAATGTCTTGATCACATCATAAAAAACATAATTAATAAGTATAATTCGAATAATTTAACCCAAAAACGGATCGGGCCACACAAACGGACGTACGTGAACGAATATTACGTAAATCTTTAGCATGCATACCGAAAGACTTACCGATTGCCTTTTAATTCTTGAAACAGAACCGTATTAATATTGCAATCAATCATCCGTGTTTAAAACGCCAAAATTAATTGTTAAAGGCGAATTCGCTGTGTGCTTAAGTATTAAAAATTGCTCTTATTTGAAAAAGAGTGTTGAGGAAAGGTAACCAGTGGTATTTTTTTTTTGTTTTTGGGATAGTTCCAAACCACTGCAACTTCTGAACGCCAGAGTCAACAGTAGCGACCACCAGAAAAGCGTCGAGGCAATGAAGCTCAACGAAGTCACGGAGAATGAATTTAACTGTCTTGGATCCCGCAACGAAATTGATCAGAAAAAAATAACGGAGGTATAGGATAAAATAAGTATTTCCACTTTCCTCCATATCAAGCAGGAGAGAAAAAAAAACAAAGCCAATAGGCACATAGGGTCGTTTGCAACTGGGTTACGCACTGGTCCTAACATTGTGACCTGTTATATTTGATTCCAATAATATACCTAATGGACAAAAAACAAAAACCCTTGAACGCACAGAAATTTGTTCTAGTTGCCACAAGGTCCATAGTATAGTGAATAACTCTAGATGCAGCCTGTATATTATTCAACATAACATTGCGTTCATTCTGCCAAATAATACACCCCCAGAAGATATGATGTGCAGATTGTACATATTCGCAGACAGATCTAGAACATTGACATAAAGGCGAGGCAACGAGCTTGAAGAAAAATTATTTACTTTTAAAGATACCATGTCCTGTGAGAAATTGGGAAACACTTTGATTCACCTTCTGTGGTCATGTAAAGGCACAGAATGTGAATAGAGCTAATATTTTTTACAGCTACACTGGTCGATTTTCAAAGGTAACTAACTAACTCTTCTTGAGGTCGGTCCGTGGATGGGTGACCATAAATGTTATACCGAGACTCTTTCGTGTCTCGGCAAGCACGGTAAGCCGTTGGTTGCGGCTGTTATTTGATGATTTTTGATAGTTCTTTCGGTAGACAGAAGCTATAAAATAGTAATAAGTCCTGCTAAGAGGTATCAAGTTGCCTGATAATTACAAACTGGGGGGCTCTTTAAATCAAGAGTGAAAAGCTTCTAGACAAGCTACAAAATCGTTAGACACTATTTGCTTACCATCAGGTAAGTATTTACGTTTGGATATTTGTTAGCAAATCGCGCCGAATTGGCTGACCAGATTTCAACGAGGAATGAAATATAAAACACATTTTGCGATTGCGTAACACATCACACAATGCACATAAAGACATTTGTTCATTGTAAGACCCACTCTTTTAGAAGCTCTACTGAGGTCCTCGTTGGTCTCAGCCATTACCACTATATCGTCGGCAAACTGAAGGTAAGGGGACTGGAAGATTTTTTCAAGGTTCTAGAGAGTTCCAGAACCTTGAAAACCTCAATCGGTAATCAGTTTCGGAGATATGACGTCTCCCTGTCTCACACCTCACTGCAGAAAAATAGGTCCCGAGGTCTGATCCTGAAGTCCATCTGACCTGGTGGCGTTTTGTACAAACACTTCAACAATTTAATGTACCGGTAGTCAATTTGGCACCGCTGAAAAGACTGCAGTACAGCCCAATCGATCGAATCGAAAGCTTTCTCGTAGTCCAGAAACGCTCACCAGAGAGGCAGGTTGTCCTTTTTGGTCTTTTGTATAACCTGCCGTAGCGTATGTATGTGGTCTACGGTGTTGAAGCCTTTACGGAATCCGGCTTGTTCGGGCGGCTGAAAATCGTCAAACATGCGTGCGAGACGATTCGTGAAGACTCTTGAAAACAGCTTGTAGACATGGCTAAGAAGTGAGATGGGCCTTCAGTAGGCATTGACACCCTACTTGAAGAAGAGTACCAATACACCCCTGCACCAGGCCTGTTTCGTTTTTCCCTCGAGTATGATGGAATCAAACAGCTTCTGTAGGGTCTTAAGAAAGAAGACCTTCAGGAGTTCGGCCATAATTTCGTCATCACCCGGTGCCATGTTGTTCTTAAGCTGTTTAAGAGCCATCCTAAGCTCTTACAGGCTGACGTCCAGCATATCTTCGGTTTAGTATCGGATCAATCTAGCTATAGACTCATTAGCTAGATTAGCGACAGATTTACTGGTTGACGTGTATAACTGCCCATAGAATCTCTCGATCTCCCTCAGCAGTTCCGGTTCCAAAAAAAAAAACTTTTCAAAATTAATGAATTAAAGTTGAATATTTGTCAAATTCTACATAAGCCTGAATAAAATTGTTATTAAAGAACTCATTCTAAACAACAAATTCTCAATACAAAAACAGGTGCGTAACGCAATTAGTGTACAGAATTAGGACATGGAATATTTTTTGCCCGATAGTACGTTCCCGTAGGATAACATACAACATAATAACATACACAAGTAGCGAATGATATTTTTTTACGGGCATAATATGGTGCTTATACATACAATATGCACTGCCTTTTATTAATGTGTTCCTGTAATAAACCTGATTCAGTACGAGTACTGTTGCTGACCATACTGCTCGTAAATACTGAATCATTGTTCGGGCTCGTACCACTCTTGAAACTAAGTTTAAGTACGGTTAGCAAAGAGAGTGGAGGAAATATTTTGGTCATTTCTATTTCAATTTAATTATTCCTGGTCCTTGTCGAATCCGCTGGATGTGGGACGCACATGACCTATCGATTTGGCGACACTTGGGGTCCAACAGTGGACATCTTTTGATTGAAACGATGATGATGATGCCTGGTCCTATGCAAGATAAATAGTTTTGTATTATACGGAAACGGACGTGATATTAGATTTTAAATTATAGATTTATTATGCAAAATACTGGGCTATATTCGTAAGTATTGATTAAATTGCAGTTTGCCTTTTAAAAGTTTAATTATTACTGAATTACAAAAACCCTGGAAACTCCTAAAAAAAACAAGCTTTAAACACTATTTACAGAAAAACAAGGTGCATTTTAGGTTAAATGAAGGTTTAATGCAGATTCATTAGTTATCAAATATTTTACCATTCTAACACTTTTATTTGCAGATTTTCTATATTGGCCAGTTAAACATGCATATTACTGATTTTTTGGGATCTTGTTAGGACATTTCTCAGAAAACCTACGGTGATTTAAATTACTGATCTCATAATTAATGGACTTCATTTCCAGAAATAATCAACTAGCTGAATAAAGTTTTAGATAAAAAATTACCTCCCTGGACCAAATAGAGAAAACCCTGTAACAAGGGTTGAATTTGTTGGCATGATTATCTCGTAAAATATTGCACCATTCTTTTGCTAACGGTACTGACTAAACTACAATAGAGTTGCAAGTCAATAAAGCTCACTGATATCGTCTAGATAGAAAATTGGTTTATCCACCCTACCTACCTACCTGTCTAGCTACTTCCACATTCCATTGGCATTACATGCTCAGTGTCTGATAGTTTGAACACTGCTTTAAAGGTGTGATAGTGGCAAACAACTATTGTTAAGGTTACACTAGTCGCAAATTCTTCCATACCAACGTAGTCTGGCGATTGCTCCACTGTTTGTATTATAGATACACGCCGTAAGAATCCACTAGTTAATGTTGCCTATAGTGACTGTATAATAGAAGAAGTTACAAATGCAAAATTCTTGGGTATAACTATAGATAATAAACTAACCTGGAAACCTCACTTAGAGGAAATCTGCAAGCGTGTGAGTAAATCTGCATATCTATTATTCCAATTATCCAAGATCCAAGAGAGTGAATACCGACACACTTTTAACAGCCTATCATGGATTGGTCGCTTCTATTTTGAGATATGGTGTTGTTTTTTGGGGACAGTCAACTAATAGAGAACTTGTATTCAGGATGCAAAAAAGGTGTATACGATCAATGTGTGGTCTAAGAACAACGGATAGTTGCGTTCCTTACTTTAAAAAATTAAAAATACTGACTTTTCCATCTTTGTATGTATTGGAAACTGCATTATTTGTAAAAACTAATCAACAATTATTTAAAAAATTTGCAGCAGTTAAACAACCATTTGACAGCAGGACTACCACGAACACAACCACACAATTCGTCACATAAAATGGCGAATATGGCACGTACCTACAACCGTCACTACGTCGTAACAAAATGTTGCCATAATGAGCAACAACTGATATATTGTTGTCTCTTCGTATTAAACCCATCCGTTTGCGGCCAGGTGCGGCCAGGCAACCCTGCAGCAATCATCTATTCTACAATCAAGAATCATTCATAAAAATCAAGATTTAGCAAAAACAAAATACCTGCATATTTTCGCAGCGGGATCTCATATCATTCTGCGGGTACCTCTGATTGAGCTAGTCACGAAATCTGCTCCTGTTGTTTATTTAATTAATTTACTGATCTTACAACTAGTTTTGTTGTGGAAATCCAAGGACAGTTCGAACAAAGTCAGTGCTTTTATAATTGATTAACTTCTAACTATCTCAAAGCGTTAGAATATAAATAAAAACAAAATAACGAAAAGTGATAAAAGTGCTAATCATTCGGACTCAAATTTGTGTGCAACGGATACTCGCCGTTATAGTGCAGAACGTAATTACTATCTCGGCGTGCATAACTCACTCGCGGTGCTACCGACACTCCGCGGAGAATTTTGACGTTTGCGTTCCAGTCCAAAATATTATAATAACAAGATTTCGAGCATTATTGTTATTTTAGTAAATATCGTCATCGTCATTTCTATAATGCATCGTACCACGCCTACGTCTCCGATGACCCCTAAAACTGGGCAAT
This sequence comes from Orthosia gothica, assembly GCA_949775005.1. NCBI lineage: Eukaryota > Metazoa > Arthropoda > Insecta > Lepidoptera > Noctuidae > Orthosia > Orthosia gothica. Next base: position 16,033,399 of record OX459064.1, read on the forward strand.
CACAGTCTGTTCCTGACATAGCTTCAGCCTCCAGTTCCAAGGAGACCAATGACTATATCACCTACAGAGGGAAGCGGCCGCGGGTTGATGACTCACCCAACCACCTAATGATCCATTCTTCTTGTGCATGCGGGGAACCGAAAATTGAAGTTATGGAAATGTTGACCTCATGGAAGGCCGACTATGACCTCAGTTTGTCGGCGTGGAAGGATGAGCATGATAAAACGCTATCCGCCCTGGTCAAAGAAGTCACCGAACTCAAGAACCAGTGTGTGGCCATTCAAAAAACCACCACTGACCTTATGGTTAGGATGCGTACAACTGGTGGGCCAACGAGGGCGAGGGGTAGGGATTTAGTGAACCGGCAGCGGGAAAATCCTAATCCAAACCGCCAATCGTACTCAGCTGCTGCACAGCTACTTCCGCCAAGTGAAGGTGAGAAAGTCTCCGCACCCAAGCCAATAGCGTCAGAGGGTAAACCGGAACCTGCTACCCGCGATAACCCCAAACCCCGTGTCGTCGTGCCAGTGCCGGCTGAGGTCACCAACATTACGATGGATGTAACGGAAAGGGATGGATGGACGGAAGTACGACACAAGCGCTCCCGACGTTCACTAGGCAATGTTCTACGAGGGACAGCAGCACCAGGTACCACCAAGCTGGAAGCTTCGGAAAGATGGAGATACTTGCATCTCTTCTATGTCAAGCAGGGCACATCGGATAGCTGGCTATCCGATGTGCCCTGCTTGACATACCTGGGTACGTGACCACCTAAATACCATCTGTGGAACTGATGTGTGTACGGTAGAAGTATCCTTCAAGTTGGGTGTGCCCTCAAAACTGGCTGAACTAGTCATAGCTACTGACAACTGGGCAGAGGATATTTGCGTCAAACCCTGGCGCCGTAATTTTCGTGCCCAAAGTAATGAGACCCAGTAAGCCCTTTAACATCCACGCCGCAGACTTCCCTACGGACCGCAATGTCTGTTTGCACCTGCTGTACCAGAATGTACGGGGGCTCAAAACTAAGTTACCCACATGGAGGTCAAGCTTGATACTCTCCGAACATGATTTAATAGCCGTAACAGAAACGTTTTTGGACAACTCAGTAGAGGACTCGGAATTGTCAAGTGGAGATTGGCGTATTCTACGCAGAGACAGAGTGGCTTTAGGTGGCGGCGTCTTACTGGCTTCACGCCCCGGTGTCACCATGAATAGGCGACCTGACCTCGAGACGGCCTGTGGCGAAGATTTGTGGACTACGGTCACAATTTGTGGCCTTAATATATATGTTTGTGCTGTGTACATCAAGCCCACCGCAACTGACCACGATTACATGTCGTGGTTCTGCAAAGTCGAGAGCATCATCTCTAGTTTAAACGGAATTATTAATATTTTGGGCGATCTTAATTTAAAAAGTGCATCTATGAATATTAATAATTATTACTGTTATTTCCTAAGTTTTTGTAGTGTGACTGAGAAGAATGAAGTGATAAATATGTGTGGGAGTAAATTAGATGTTGTCTTGGCTCGGGAGGGTGCTGTAGTAACCTGCGAGCATGTGAAAGGTACGGAGCTGGTCCCAATCGATCTGTATCACCCCCCGTTAGATATTGAGGTTTCTATAACAACGCAGAATAAGGTAAAGGAAAAATTGGACCCCAGCAATATTGATCGTGGTATAGATTGGAATTTCTGTAAAGGGGACTACACACTTTTAAACAACCTTGTTTGCTCTGCTCCATGGCAAGATGTTCTTCGTTGCAATGACGCAACCACCGCTGTGGGTAAGTTTTACGAAATAATTTATGACTTATTTGATTCTTCGATACCAAAAAAGAAGAGAAAGTCCTCCGGGAATAGGCGGTATCCTGTCTGGTTTACTCGAGATATCGTGAACGATACTCAGCGTAAAACCGGACTCCATCGTAAATGGAAACATTTGCGGTGTGATCTTTTATATGCTGAGTTCAGTGCCTTGCGATCGGATCTGAAAGTTAGAATCAAGAATGCCTACAGATTATATTGTGCCGCTGTAGAAAATAACATTGGCAAAAATCCTAAGCAATTCTGGCAGCACATATCAAGCCTGCGATCAAAGGGTGGGTTCGAGCCAAACGTGGTACTTGATGGTGCGACTAGTTCGGGTGTCAAAGCGGCCGAGGCGTTTGCACAGTACTTTTCCAGCGTGTTCCTGCCCGACACACCTAAATTGGACCCGAGAATTGTAGATGTGAATAGTGAGAGAGACAATATTCCTCTACACTCTTTAAACCTTTCGGATGTGGTGAAGGGGATTGCTAAGCTCAAGCCGTGTGGTTCGGTTGGCCCTGACAACATTCCAGCATTTGTACTTAAAGGATGTTGCGATACCTTGGCGGCTCCTCTATGTCATGTCTTTAATTTAACTCTCCAGTCCAGTGTGTACCCTGAACCGTAGAAAACTTCACGTGTCACACCCATCCCTAAAACCAGCGACAAAACATCCGTAGAGGAGCACAGACCCATCGCCATCCTACCAACCGTTGCAAAAGTCTTTGAGCATATTCTCCACGCTGCTATTTACAAACATATAAATATGACGCTCTCTGAAGCCCAGCACGGTTTTCGGCCAGGTCGCTCCGTAAACTCGAATTTGCTTACTCATGTCGACTTCATATCCAGTAGCTTGGACACTGGTGGGCAGGTTGACGCTCTGTATTTCGATTTCCGGAAAGCGTTCGACAAAGTTGACAATGATGTGCTCCTGACAAAGCTGGGTGCCATCGGTTTCTCGTCCAGCTTTCTTAACTTCTTTGCCGACTACTTAAGGGATCGCAAGCAGTTTGTCCGACATGGTTACTTTGAGTCCAAGCCTTATTATACTCGCTCGGGTGTAAGTCAGGGATCCGTGTTGGGGCCGCCTCTGTTCCAGATTATGATCAATGATCTTCTATCTAAGATCAGGTTTGCTAAATGTTTACTGTATGCCGACGACCTAAAACTGGTTGCGCAAATCAGAACAGAAAAGGATTGCGAACTCCTACAAAGGAATGTTAACGCCATCTACGAGTGGAGCATTACGAACAGGTTATTTTTTAATACTGGCAAGTGCTACGTCATGACGTTCGGTTGGGGGTTGCGACCTATCCACTACGACTAAGCTTTTGTTCACCACTCTGGTTCGAAGTTAACTCGAGTCCTGTGCTTGTGTCTGGCACCCATATACCGCGTCGCAGACGTTGATGCTTGAAAAAGTACAAAAAACCTTCCTTAGATTCCTATACCAAAGTGTATACCATTTCTTCCCTTATATGTACCCCACGAATTACCTTTTAGGAATCTTGGGTTTTAACTCGTTGGAGGTGAGGAGAGGCTACGATCAGCTCGCAGTAGCATGTAAGATCCTAAGCGGACGGATTGACTGCCCTGAACTCCATGGCCTTTTCTGCCGACTGTTTGTACCCAACAAATATGTTGGGCATCGACAGAGTCGCTGTCACGACCTATTCGCACCACCACCATCCAGAACTGTCGCCAGGGCTGAATCCCCAGTGTGTCGTGCTTTGAGGATGCTCAATGCCCTCTTGACTGCCAATCCTGAATGTGATGTGTTTGCGGACGAACGGAAGAAACTAATGCGAGCATGTCTGGTGTTCTGTGAGAGAAAGTATGAGAGGGTGTCCACTGTTGCATGATAATTGTATTTTTATATTTGAATGATTGATTATGTATACTGTCATTCCACTTAGCCATGTTATATATTTGTATTGTTATTTTTTAATTACGATTTGGATTGATTATATTGGCATAACACCGTTCATTGTATTGTTTAGTATATTATTGACTTTATGATTTTATGTGACACAACTGTCAACATTGTTATAATCTATTTCTATGTTAATTATTGTAATTGGTCTTTGTATCGTTTTAATTAACTATAAATAAAATAAATAAATAAAAATAAATAAATATAATCTATATTGAAAGGCGACAATCGACAGTAGCTACAAAGTCAAAGATAATAAAACGTAGGATCATCTTTAACATTAAAAAAGAATCCGGGTTGAACGGTTATTTTCTCACCATCCCACCAATAAAGTCCGAAACATATTCTCTCAATACTTACTACAAATATTTATTCAAAGTATTGTTAAAATTAAAACATTTTCACAATAAACTCACAAGAAAAATAATTGTCCTTGTCAATACAGTCATACGAGAATCTTTTTGTAATAACCAATAGCACTTAATTTGCTTTAAGGATCATTTTTGCTTAATTTAGGATGACTTGTGTCTCGAGAAACAATAAAAATTGTTTTTTAATAATGTAGAGTGTAAAAAGGTTGTGTTAAAGGGTAATTATTGTTTATGGGTTGTTTTTCCATTTTCTGGTTATCTAGGTAGACAATATTAAGTGAAGAAAAGAAATATAATAAGCTTTTTAACAAAAAGAATTAAAGCGACTCCCAAAACAAACAAAACACTACAAAGCGAATAGTAACTTTCTTTTCGGTAGTCACACAAATTTTTGCTTTGTTTTAAAAAAGAAAGTTTTCGTTTTGGAAGTCTGTTAATTTTAGTTTTGGTATCTACCTTTTTGGTAATTACAATAAAAACACGCATTATTAAGGATAACTCAATAACTACTCCTCAGATCTTGATCAAAATTAAGTCAGACCACATGAGAAGCAGCCGTTTTCACCTAGTACAAAGTTCTGAGGTAAAACACAAGAAATTGATAATTAATAAATTTATATTATAGCTTTTCACGCCACTATAAGGATCTTCAGACTGGGTCCATCGTTATCCACAGCTGTTTACTCCTCAAATGTCCACTTACGCCCTGATTCTGCAAATGACCGCAACATAAAAATTCAACAGTCAATCAGATCTAAGACTTCGTTCTTTGTAACTTGCCGATACTTTAGCTTAGTTTTCCAACTGCCGCATTCATTGTAAAGGTCTTCAGTCAATTTCAACAGCAAAAAAACACATTATTTCTTTGCTAATCAAATCTATGCTATTCAAAGACTAGTCTGATACTTACATCCATCGCATCGGTCCTGCGACGACAAAAAAAATGCTATTTATTAAATTACAATATTTGTATAGCCTGTTTTGCTGGCACATTACATAACGCTATCACTGGTGTAACACTGCTCCGTACATGGCATATGCTCTATTTGGCACATGCTGATTTATTGGCCTCCTGTGATCTGGATGCGTGGAATTAATTTGATATTAGCTAGGTCCGCTCTTATTTGATCTGAGTGATTGATTGGTGCCTGTTTATTTTTTTTTCCCTTAAAATGTTGTATGTTACTTTCTTATATTTTATATAACTTGTCTTTTGATAAATTAAGTATAAGAATGGTGGTGGTGGGTTTATATTTTCGAATATTTCTACGGTTGTGAAGTTTTTTTCTAAAATTGTATGATATGTATTTAATTATTGTTAGTAATTCGAAAATGGCAAAACAAAAATTCTCTTTTTATACTTTGAACAAAGTTTCTGGAAAATTATTAATATATTTATCCCAGGAAAATTGGATTTTTTTCGGAAAATATTTGCTACGAAAAAAATCCTTTTTAGGCACTCTACATTACCTACTTCAAACACATTTTTGGTCCCTTTTACAGCCCATAGTTTTTTTTTTGCTGTGATGGGCTTTTATGGACTTTTCAGGCATTATTACTACTATCATATTGAATATAATTTCGAGGTTTTTATTTCAGAGTTCCTTTTCGGAGGTTCCTTGCGTGACCGAATCAAAAATGAAGACATCCGCAAGAGAACCAGGGTAACCGACGTAGCCCGAAGAATAGCCAAACTTAATTGAATTGCCAAAGTGGCAGTGGGCAGGGCACATTGCTCGCAGAACCGATGGTAGATGGGACCGAAAAGTTCTGTAGAGGTGACTACGTACTGGAAAACGTAGCGTTGGAAGGCCTCACCTAGAGGGTGGAGCGATGACCTGGTCAAGGCAGTGGGAATCCAGTGGATGTGAAACGCACAGGACCGATCAGAGTGGCGTCGCTTGGGGGAGACATACATAATTATGTCCAGCAGTGGACGTTTTCCTTCTGAAATTATGAATGATGATGATGAGGATGTTTTTCGCAGACTTACCTCTAATTACAGTAATTTTTTGTGGTATATTGCAAAATATCCAATTAATTCTAAATTTTCAACTGAAAATCGAATCACTTTGCTTGCTTTTTATGTGTGACGCATCGAGTATTTATTTCCACAAACCGGATGCAAGACACCCGAATTGGAATAAATGAAGGCAAACAGTCTGTTACAGATTATGTTGAACTTTACTAAAAATTGGTTCACCAATCCCAATAATTTCTCAAAAAGGAGTGTGAGGCGGTTCCGGCCTCACAAAATACCAAAACAGTTTGTTTCAACGCAAAAATTCCTTGAATCTCTGAGTTACTTTGCCGGAAGATGGAAACCTTGACCTCAGCATAGCAAGCCCTTATTACATACGGAAGAATCGAAGGCTGGCAAAGTTATGAGTCTTGTTAACTATATCCTTAGGGTCAGCACACACTGTATCAGTGTGCGCTGACGCAAAGTTACGCAAAGCAATGCAAAGCGACGCAATACAACGCAACCCGATGCAACGAAGCCTGCGTTTTTTTTACCTGCCCCAGTGTCTGAGTGTAATCTAAGCTTACAAGTTAAATTTGATCCACTTCTAAATGTTTGTTTAAGCTGTAATTTTGCACATACGTTTGTTTCTCGGGACAATTTAATTTTGATTAAGCTCTTTTTTTTAAATTACTGTTTTAAAAAGCTTGTTAAAATAAACCGGCCAAGTGCGAGTCGGATTCGCGCACGTAGGGTGACCATCATTTTCGTAAAAAACGGCAAAAAGATCACGTTTGTTGTATGGGAGCCCCCTTAAATATTTATTTTATTTTGTTTTTAGTATTTGTTGTTGTAGCGGCAACAGATATACATCACCTGTGAAAATTTCAACTGTCTAGCTATAACGGTTCATGAGATACAGCCTGGTGACAGACAGACAGACGGGCCGCGGAGTCTCAGTAATAGGGTCCCGTTTTTACCCTTTGGGTACGGAACCCAGAAAGGCTTGTTTCGGAAAAAAGAAAAGCTTGTTTGCAAAGAAGAATAAAGAACTTTGTCTGCTACACAAAAAGGTTCGCAATTCAGTGAAAAAATTGAGTAATCCTCATGGCGCAGCGCGACAATGGGATCCATCGCTGATAGACGGGGTGTGCAAGATCCCGCTAAGCCCAAACTGCGCATCGCGAATTTGATCCGTTTCGCGGATTTTCATTGCGCTTTGCGGCGCGAGGCGTCGCGATACTTTCCACGATGCATCAAACATCGTTGCATCACATTGAGTCTCGGTGTGAACTGACCCTTAGGTTATATTACTAATACTAAGGAATTAAATGTTACTTGAAGTTGGAGAAATATTTGGAATGCTGAGATGGCTGTCATCGTTCGCGGATGGCAGAAATGTAAGGAAGTTTCATTGAATTTGGCAATTGATTGAGAATGCTGGTTTTGGTACTTCGTAACTGATTATTAATTGAAGAATATTTATTTACAATTATTAATTACAGAATTTTAATCAAATAATCTGATATAATATGTTACAAAATGCTGAAAGTAGTGAGTACGCCTGTGTACAATTTGAATTCAAATAAAACTAAACTATAGTCACAAATGATATAAAGTATACAAGCATGTGAAGAAGGCCTTAGGTAATTTTACATTTCTTATATTTGGGAGAAGGTTATCAAATAAAATAGTCTGATTGTGACTCCTACACGAAAAAGCGTGCTGCAAGTAAAATAAGTTTTAAAGAAAAAATCTTTTCCATTTAAAAATAAGTTAGTGTTTTGATATCAGACCCTGCAGGAAATATTGAAGGAAAACAATTTAACCAATGCCTGATAATCTCCGATAGTCTCAATAATATTACAGGTAGTAAGGATTAATCTAACACCAACCAGATTTATTAAGTGTATTTTTTTTCCTGCAGTTACAAGTCTGTTATTCTTGTTTCATAAAGTTGCCTTTTTTTGTTAACGAGGGAAAACCTTCAAAAAGCGCCTGGATTTTTGGGGAAAAGACCAGGGAGTGTGTGATTCTAGGAGTGATAACTACTATGCACGGCAGCAAGTGATCACAGTGCCGCTCCCCTAAGCCTCACTATGCACGGTAGCAAGTGATCACTGTGCCGTTCTCCTGAGCCTCGCTATGCACGGCAGCAAGTGATCACTGTGCCGCTCCCCTGAGCCTCGCTATGCACGGCAGCAAGTGATCACTGTGCCGCTCCCCTGAGCCTCGCTATGCACGGCAGCAAGTGATCACTGTGCCGCTCCCCTGAGCCTCGCTATGCACGGCAGCAAGTGATCACTGTGCCGTTCCCCTGAGCCTCGCTATGCACGGCAGCAAGTGATCACTGTGCCGCTCCCCTGAGCCTCGCTATGCACGGCAGCAAGTGATCACTGTGCCGCTCCCCTGAGCCTCGCTATGCACGGCAGCAAGTGATCACTGTGCCGTTCCCCTGAGCCTCGCTATGCACGGCAGCAAGTGATCACTGTGCCGCTCCCCTGAGCCTCGCTATGCACGGCAGCAAGTGATCACTGTGCCGTTCCCCTGAGCCTCGCTATGCACGGCAGCATGTGATCACTGTGCCGTTCCCCTGAGCCTCGCTATGCACGACAGCAAGTGATCACTGTGCCGCTCCCCTGAGCCTCGCTATGCACGGCAGCAAGTGATCACTGTGCCGTTCCCCTGAGCCTCGCTATGCACGGCAGCATGTGATCACTGTGCCGTTCCCCTGAGCCTCGCTATGCACGACAGCAAGTGATCACTGTGCCGTTCCCCTGAGCCTCGCTATGCACGGCAGCAAGTGATCACTCTGCCGCTCCCCTGAGCCGCCTCGCTATGCACGGCAGCAAGTGATCACTGTGCCGTTCCCCTGAGCCTCGCTATGCACGGCAGCAAGTGATCACTGTGCCGCTCCCCTGAGCCTCGCTATGCACGGCAGCAAGTGATCACTGTGCCGTTCCCCTGAGCCTCGCTATGCACGGCAGCATGTGATCACTGTGCCGTTCCCCTGAGCCTCGCTATGCACGACAGCAAGTGATCACTGTGCCGTTCCCCTGAGCCTCGCTATGCACGGCAGCAAGTGATCACTCTGCCGCTCCCCTGAGCCGCCTCGCTATGCACGGCAGCAAGTGATCACTCTGCCGCTCCCCTGAGCCGCCTCGCTATGCACGGCAGCAAGTGATCACTCTGCCGCTCCCCTGAGCCGCCTCGCTATGCACGGCAGCAAGTGATCACTCTGCCGCTCCCCTGAGCCGCCTCGCTATGCACGGCAGCAAGTGATCACTCTGCCGCTCCCCTGAGCCGCCTCGCTATGCACGGCAGCAAGTGATCACTCTGCCGCTCCCCTGAGCCGCCTCGCTATGCACGGCAGCAAGTGATCACTCTGCCGCTCCCCTGAGCCGCCTCGCTATGCACGGCAGCAAGTGATCACTGTGCCGTTCCCCTGAGCCTCGCTATGCACGACAGAAAATGATCACTGTGCCGCTCCCCTGAGCCTCGCTATGCTCGGCAGCATGTGATCACTGTGCCGCTCCCTTGAGCCTCGCTATGCACGGCAGCAAGTGATAACTGTGTCGCTCCCCTGAGCCTCGCTATGCACGGCAGGAAATGATCACTGTGCCTGCCGTCTTGCCAGTGATAAAAGTTTAACTGTCTATCAATTAAAGAATTTACTACTACTTGAGTACTTTACTTTTTCTAATAATTTCAGAGATTGCTTTTTAAAAAGAAATACAGAAATTAGTTATTGGAGTTTACTCCTTAAGAATAGATTTTCATAAGACCCCGGGTATGGAAATTGTATGAGGAGCGCAATTAATACAAGCGTTAACTCAAAAGCATTACGTTTTCTGAGCAACATGCCCTAGGCACCTTTCAATTTGAAATCGTTTAAGACAACAACATAGAGAACCACGAGGTTTGCTTTTTATCGAATCAATATAAAAAATATGAATTGAATTAAAATACTTACTTACTTGGTATTATAAGTTATGCGTTTATTTACCCTGTTTGCTTATTGCATTTATTCAAAGACAATTGAATACATATTTTTTTATAACAACTTACGGGTCGAACTGCATTACGGTTAGTCAGAAGCCGGGCTTTTGACACCAGTCTTTCCATGGGAGGATCGTATTACCCAGTTACTGGGTTGTGGAGATCGGATAGGCACTCATCATCATCATCATACCAGCCGAAAGACATCCACTGCGGGACATAGGCCCCCCGCCCCCGTACGTCCCGCATCCAGCGAACTCCCGCCACCCTCACCAGATCATCTGGCCACCTGGTGGGAGGCCTTCCAACGCATCAGGCAAGCGAGCTAAGAAGCTCGCTCAGGTCCAGCGTATTCCGGTTCGCGGGCGCCACTCCCAAACTTTTCGGCCCCATCGACTGTCCGTTCTACGAGCAATGTCCAATGCCACTTAAGTTTGTCAATTATTCTGGCTATGTTGGTAAACCTCGTTTTCTTGCGGATCTCTACATTTCAGATTCGATCACGCAAGGAAGCTCCGAGCTTTCTGATGAGGCCCATTGTAAGCGAACACGTCTCAGAGCCATAGGTCATCACTGACAACATAAAACTGGTCATAGAATTTCGTTTTGAGACATGTGGTAAGTTGGACGGACAGATGCCGCGCAACTTCCCATGCTGCCCACGCTCCATGTAAAATACTGGGACTCAGTTGCACCCAGTAAAACTTGAAAAAAAACCAATAGGCAAAGGATAGGCAGATTGGATTGGATTGTTACACAAGAGAACCCGACCTGTGATAATTCACCGCTACCGTTACACAACAAAACCCAGATTTCATCGACAATACTCTTTTAATTAAAGTACCTCTTCTGTCCTTATACAAAATAAAGTCGGCGGCAAAGCCTAGCTACCTTTAATATCGGCTCGTTATTAATATGATATATTGGTCGACATTTTGCTGGGTTTTTAATTTAAAATAAGGTCGGTCACGCGAAAGTGTCAGCTATAAATGGTGATCTGTTCGAGCCGGCAGGAGTTATAGCTAGGTGCGATGACAGGTTGCTGAAAGTGGCTTCTTTTAGATTAAATTATGTAAGGCAGTCTTTTTTATTGTGATTTATTTTGTTCGGGAAGTTGTCGGGACTGAATGTTGATATTGCAGACTGCGGTGTGTAAAACAAGTAAAATTTCATAATTTAAAAATCCCCCGACTCATTTATCTTGCAAAAACACCCCGATTCAATCAGTAAAACGCCCATAACTTTTGAACGGCTGAACCGATTTTATTCAAACATAGCTAAGAATACTCTAGACAAAATCACCTTTCAAACCAAAACTAAATCAAAATCCGTTCATCCGTTTAGGAGCTATGATGCCACAGACAGACACAGATACACAGTTACACAGATACACACGTCAAACTTATAACACGCCTCTTTTTCCGGCGGGGGTTAATGAGGTGGGAATACCAAGAAACTGAAATTATGACTAATTAGGTACATAAACACAGAATGCCTCGTTGGCCTTGTGGTAGCAAGCGCTACTGCAGAGCATGAGGCCTAGATTTGATCACTTTTGTATTATTTTTTTAAACCTTGCCCCACACTTGGAATTTCTTCCTGTATCGTGGGTGCGTTTACAAACATATAAACTCACATACACAACACCCAGAGCCGGAACAACTATCTGTAGGTCATACAAATATTTGTTCCGTGCGGAAATCGAACCCGCGACACGCAGCGCAGCAGTCAATCGCTCAACCACTGCGCCAACCGTGCGCCAAACACTGGGTCGGCCAAAATACAAAAGCAGTGCAAAATACGTATGGGAGTGATGTCACGTGGTTAATCAATCCACAACCTACAAAATACGATTTTAATTTAAAATAAGGTCAGTCACGCGAAATTGTCGGCGTTAGATGGTAATGTGTTGCAGCTGACAGGATTTATGGTGAGGCTAGGAAAATGGCTTCTATTAGATTAAATAATGTAAGGCTTCCCATTTTTATTGTATTTTTTATTTATTGGGAAAGTTGTTGGGGACTGCGTTATTTAACATAATCCGTAAAACATAATACTGGGCTTTGAAAACCGGCATTAGGTGCGTTGTCAGCACACGCGTGGCGACGGAGCGTAAAAAACGCCGTGTACTTAGGACTTCTCATCAATCTCTCAAGTATTTTTCTCAGTCATCATTATTATTTCAGCCAATGCTGAACAAAGGCTTCCCCCAAGTGTCAACACATCGACCAGTCTGATGCTTCTCGCATCCTGTTGATTCCCACATCTATCCAGGTCATCAGTCCACCTAGAGCCACCAACGCTACCTCTTCCGCTACGCGGTCGCCTCTCTAGAACTTATCGACTATCCGTTCTGTGACCAATACCCTACCCTGTTTCTAAAAAGTAGTTAATCAAAATCATCAAAAAAAGACCCACAAATAAAAACTTCACAAGACAGAAATGCGTATGCTGCGATGGGCAGGAGGAGACTAACTCAGAGACAAGGTACGTAACAAACATATCAGAGGGAGCTTCAAGGTTGCATTGCAGAAATTGCTGATAAAGTGAAAGAGTCCAGACTGAGATGGTACGGTCATGTACTTAGACGACCAGATGAGCATGTCGTGAAAAAGTGCCCTTCCATGGCTACTTTGGGGGTATGCGGAACAGGGTGTAAAGTCCCACAAACCTCCATAGAAAACGGAGGATCCTCCGACCAGACGGGTGTAGTGTCTGGTCTGGGCAACTGCCCGACGGTTGTTGTCGGACTGTTGTATGTGTTCTAATCGCGCCGAATACTTTGCTTGCGCGGTGCAGGATCTGTGTGACGTCATGTCATGAGTTCGTAAGTGGCGGCGTCAATGCCGCTACACCACAAAGAAGAGGAGAAGAAGAAGACCTTAAATCACATTGATGACGAATGTCCGAAAGAACATGAGGGAGAAAGGACTTACGGCAGATGACGCCTAAGACCCAAATAAATAGCGCCGCATGATTGGGAAAGCCGACCCCGCGAAACGGGCAAAGGCGAGGCAAAATAAAGAGGCAATAAAAATAAAATATTATTTTAAAAAGTGAATCTATTCCCTCAGTCCCAAGCAGAGTCCACCAATCCTCCGGTCTAACGCGTATTTTTTCAAGCCCAGCTAATACGCGAGCCTGTTAAGGCGCAATGGTTCGCATTTATATCATACTCATTCCATAAGCATAGTTGTAATTGAAACATGTAGTGTATGCCTTTGCTTAGGCGTGGCACATTTAAATAGACAGAAAGGTGTCTGTAATTTGTCGTTATTAAGTTTTAATAAGGGAATGTGGAGTGCAGGATGTTGAGTAATGCTGCACTGGTAATGTCTTGTTAAGCGACGCTATAAGCATCATATATTTGACTAGAGATTTTTTTACATATGTTTATCCCTTATTTTTCTTCCGACCATCCTTTCTGCGAGCAATGTGGCCCCCCCACTGCTACCTAAGTTTTGCAATTCTTCTAACTATGTCGGTAACTTTGGTCCTCGTGCGGATATCCTCATTTCTGATGCGATCACGCAAGGAACTCCAAGCATAGCCATTCTAGCCTCCATTCCCCTTTGAGTGGCTTTAGCCTTCTGTGAGGCATATTGTGAGCGACCACGTCTCAGTTCCGTAAGTCATCACTTGCAACAAACACTGATCATATACTTTCGTCTTGATACACTTTGTTTTTTTTTTTATATATAATTCGCTTTTAGATACGATGGAGGTAAATAAAATATTACTATCTAATAGCCACTATTAATAAAGGAAGTTCGATTACCTAATTCAGCAAATTAAATTCATCGACAACTAATGAGTGCAACATAAAATACCTTTCCACATAATCAATATAAGGTCCGTTTAGATAAAGTAGATCAAAGCCAGCATACTTACAAAAAAAAACATTAGACCGAGAAAAACTATGTTCACAATTACCCTACAAAGGACAATTAATGAGTTATTCACACAGACTTTATTCACGCCTTCAGTTTGACATTGACAATGCAGCACAGACATAAATCTAACTAGATAATTCAAGTCCCTCTATCTGTATGAAAACCAAGCATGTACTTTTTCACACACAACTTAAAAACTTTACTTACCGATGAAAAAAAATGCTGTAATTATCTCAGCCAACTTTTTTAGAGTTTCGTACCCAAAGGGTAAAAACGGGACCCTATTGCTAAGATTCCGCGGTCCGTCTGTCTGTCTGTCACCAAGCTGTATCTCATGAACCGTGACAGTTAGGCAGTTGAAATTTTCACAGATTATGTATTTCTGTTGCCGCTATAACAACAAATACTAAAAACACAATAAAATCAATATTTAAGTGGGGCTCCCACACAACAAACATGTTTTTTTTGCCATTTCCATTTCCACCCTTCGTGCGCGATTCCGACTTGCACTTGGCCAGTTTTTTTAGATTTTTACGGCTTAATAATAAAACATTTAAAAAAATATTTAAATAATTATTTTTATTTAATATTTAAATTTAATAAAAAATATTTAATTAATTAATTTTTAAATTTAATAAATAATATTTAATTAATTAATTTTTAAATTTAATAAAAAATATTTAATTAATTAATTATTAAATTTAATAAAAAATATTAGAAAATTTTCTAGATTTCGGTTGATGGTCCAGTGCCAATAACACTAAATAAAATAGCTCAAAGGAAGAATATTGCTCTTTTTAATCCCTTTTTTGACAGGCGAAGTACATAAATTTGCGTCATCTAGTTAGATTCATATCTGTGCAACGCATGAAGTAATTGTTGGATATAAAAAACGCAATTACCTATAGTTAGCAAAAACCACTTATAAACGGACGAGCGATCAATCTGTGTCTTATTTGAAGAAAGAACACCATGTTATAAATGCAAATGTGATTACATATGTGGCACTTACGACATTTTTCCTTGACGTTTGAAATAGTTAACTAACTTGGGTGTTAGATCAGTTTGAGTTAAAGCGAAGCCTTTTTTAATTCAATTCACAAAACTGATGTACAATCACACGAGCAAAAACAAAAGTCTAATAGAAAATCTGATTGACATCTACTAGATGTGAATATAACATGCACATATTCACCAGTAAAACACTTAAAATCTATAAAAAAAAGTAAAATAAAACCAAAATCAAAAACAAAAAAACAATAAAATAAAAATCATAAAAAAAACGAATCAAGTAAAATCAAATCAAATCAAGTTAAAATTAAATTAATCACAATGAAACTAGAATTAAATCAGATTAAAATATAAATTAAATTATATCAAAATAATGTCAAAGTCTTTATTATCATTCATCTGGGTATCTGGACAAATTGACTTTTCCCAACATATTCGGGTCAGCTTCCCATCTAACTGAATGTAGCTGAGTACTAGTATTACATGAAGCGACTGACTATCTGACCTCCACAACCCAGCAACTGGGTAATACGATACCTCTTTGGCAAGGCTGGTGTCAGATATCGTGCCTTCTGACTTTCTGTAACGAGAACCATAGATGTAGAAATGACAGGCGGGACTAACGGCAATGGCTTAACGTGCTTTCCGAGGCCGGTAAAGATGGTCACCCATCCATGAAACGACCTCGGCAAGCATTGCTTAACCTTGTAGATCGACCCGTGTGGCTGTTATTATTTAGCCACGAGCTCCTCCCATTCTATTAACGGCAACAATTGCAAAAAAATATCAAACGTTTGGGAATGACCACATATTTGGGATTTCGTTTAATGACCCTAAATAACATATTGATTTTCACCTATTTAAAAACCTATAATAACGTTCAGTATGCGCTGGTACTAAAATTATCTCTTCCTTCCCACAACAAGAACTCATTTTTAGCACCACAAGAAGCACTAAATCTTTAACAAAAAAACTCCAAAAATGTACGAATCACGTAAAACTCTTGAAAAGTAACCTCCAACTTTAAACTCCTTGTGGACATCTCAAAAACTCGTAAACTGTGTATAATAACCCCATTGAAAAAAATAACAGTTTATTTCTGGTAAAGACCCGTTGTTTGTCAAAGGTCACGAGAATGCTGAACGTTTTTGATGTGGCATCGTAAAAAACACGAATTAAGTGATTACCATCGCGGACTTACTGAAAGGCATCATGTGCTCGTAAACTCTGCGCTTTAGTTAAGGGTAGGTGTTGTTGAAATAAATAAGAAGTTCAGTATAGTCAACAATTTAAATTTATAAGTAATAATAATTGATTCTACCGTCGCACAAGAAACTCCATACTTTTTAAAAATAATAAGCGGTTTACAATATTTACATAAGTACATACATTAATAAATTAATATAATATAAGGACGATGCACCCAGAATAGCACTACATACTCTACTACGTTTAAGTAAAAAGCATTAACAGGTAAATTCATGAATTTGATAAATAGGAACATGGTTCTCACATACTTACAAATATTGCAAACATAGCTAAAATACTTAATTCAACAACAACGGAACAGTGTGTGAGTCAATTTCTTAAACAAAAAAAATGGTTACATTAACTATGAATAGCTACATAAAATAACAAATTTGACTACAAATTTGACTTGTCTACACTAAAGATGGCCCTATGGAGCAGGACCAGCATGTTACCACGCATTCTTATCTTGAATATAATCAAAATAATTCAAAAATACACTTCATCTTGCACTTAACAAAACCGCGCCGTACTTAAAACAATATCCATCATAAACGTTTAGTATTACAGTCAAATTATTACCTTATCTTTATTAACACTCAAAAACTCGTAAACTCATCCAAAATTATACGCTTATTGTACGTAATTTCATTTTTATTTTTACGTTTGACATTTACACCGCTATGGACAGCCGTTTTCAATTGTTATTATTTTATTATGTTATCGGTTTTATTCAGTATCGAAACATTGTAGGATGTTTTGCAAATTTATGTATGTATGACTTTGTGTGTGGGTTTATTTTTTTACGTACAATGTAAGCAATTTTGAACATGATTTTTTAAGGCTGGTAGGTAAGTAAATAAATGCATGTTGAATGAATGTTTTAGTATGAAAGCTCATTTCTTACTTAAAGCAATATTTATCTTATATTCAAATCAAAACAATCTTGTATTCGTTTTGCACAAAATCTATGTTTTTTTTTTAATATTTCTTTAATTTATAAAGGCTCAGTTTATTAAGAAAAAACCGGCCAAGTGCGAGTCGGACTCGCGCACGAAAGGTTCCGTACCATTATCGCAGAAAACGGCACAAAAATCACGTTTGTTGTATGGGAGCCCCCCTGAAATATTAATTTTATTCTGTTTTTAGTATTTGTTGTTATAGCGGCAACAGAAATACATCATCTGTGAAAATTTCAACTGTCTAGCTATCACGGTTCATGAGATACAGCCTGGTGACAGACAGACAGACAGACAGACAGACGGACCGCGGAGTCTTAGTAATAGGGTCCCGTTTTACCCTTTGGGTACGGAACCCTAAAAATGTTGCTATTGGTTAAATAAAATTTCAACAGCCAATCATACCACTTGAGTTGCGTTAAATTTTTGACGTAACGATAATTTTGTGTCGGAAAGTGGGGGTTTTTACTTTATTAAGATATCATAGTATTGTCGGTGTACTTTGAAATTAGACACAAACCTTTTTTTGTGGAATATATATATTTTATAATAAACAAGTAAGTTACTTAACAATATACGTCTCAACCACTACGCTTAATGTTCCAATTGACAAATATCTTAACTTTACTAAATATAAGCTTGTTTTAAAATACGCCATTTTTCTACGCTCACAGTGTTTTCTAGACCAACTACCTTCAAACATTTCAGTAGGACTGAATGAACTGAATACAAAATAAGTGAATAAAAACATAACGCATAACAATCTGATTACTTAATATAACTTAGCAAAGCTAACAATTAACCATTTTTCTAAAAACATTTTCACAAAACAAAAAAACCGATTTCAAAAGCAAAACAAAGACAAAGTAGCCTGGCAAGATTTGGGGGAGGCCTTTGCCCAGCAGTGGAAAAAAGTAGGCTAAGTAATAATAAAAAAGCAAAACACTAAAAAGTGCAAAATAACTTTCGTTTCGGAAGCCGGAGTCTTTGGTACATCTTTTTTATTGTTTTTCGACACCGAATTCCAAAACGAAAGTTATTTTGCACTTTTACCGACTTCAAAAGGTAATCAATTCGACATGTATGTATGCCCAATTATCAGATATGTTACTTAAAAAAACATACCTTAATCTATCACAACATTTTTTTTCCAAGAAATAATACCTGTTACTTCTTTTACTTACTAAATTAGAGCTTACACTTGCTTTTAATTCCTCCTTCCTACCCAAACGAATTCCCACATATATCCCATTAGGTGTAAGCCGATAGCTATCCCTGTGCCCATTGCAATTGCCCCTAGACACGCCATAGTCCGATGGGTCATTTTGTATTAGAAGGTACCATGGTCCATGTGTATTTATGATATATTATTTGATAACATTTTATTCAAGTAAGGTATATATGTTGTGTTTAGGTTTATTTCTGTCTTAGTACAGGTTTAAATGTGTTTTTTAATAGGTTGTTGGAACTTGTGTCTTGTGTAATAGATCTATACTATTACTAATGTTGAATACAGGCCTGCAGATCACAAAGCCAGGAAGGCAACACTAGGGCCCAAAGCAATATTGCCACTCCTGGATCCTACAAGGTCCATACCAGCGAAACCGCGATACACGGCAGCGATAGCTAGGGGTCTGTTCTTTGAGATACCAGTTCCTGTCAGACAGGTGGCAATTGAACTTACAACTATTACTCATATTGATTTCAGCGGTGGAATCCTGGGTTCGTTCAATCCCGTGTGTGGTCGGGGTTATAGGTAAAATATATATATGTCGCATCAAGGCTGGCCGATAGATGCAAACCATCGGGAAGTCAGGATGTAATTCCTTAAGTTAAGACATCGTGTGTGGGCAGGTCGTTGGGTAGAATCGTGCAAATGAAATCACATAAATTATTCGATACACTGGGTTTATTTAAATAGTCACACTTACAATCTTGCTTACTAATATTATGAATCGAAACTGATTCTAAGACGTGTTAGCTCTAAGGCTGTCAGTACTCAACTGCCTTATTCTATGTTCCCCACCACGCAAGTGGTTGGCAATAGCGCGCCAATGCGTAGTTGTTCTTACTTTGCCGCCAGATGACGTGCTTGCGATTTGTTTTAACGTCCGTACTATTGACTAAACCCTACATATAAATTCAATATTAAATTTAAAGTCATTGTTTCTAGCTTAAAACAAATAATATATATAATAATATGTATAATAATAAAATATATTAAGAGGAAAGATTTGTATTTTTGTATGTAACGAATAAACTTGAAATCTACTTGACCGATTTCAAAAATTCTTTCACCGTTGGGAAGCTACACTATCCCCGGGTGACATAGGCTACTTTTTATGCCTGTATTCTCACAAAAACGTGAACTACGCGGGTGAAACCGCGAGGCATCCGCTAGTAATTAATAAGTTAAACTAAAAGCAACAGTTTAAACCCAACGCTTCAGTACCTCTCCATACTACAAATAAACATAACCCTGATTTTTTTATAAAGATTTTAAAGATGACAAATCTAACTGCATTTGAACTGCACGTCAACTATGCATCTAGCTGGTTATCAGCGTGCAGTCGTAGGAACTGCACGCCAACTGCACACCGACTGCAATTGGACTGCACGGTTGGATTGCAGTTTTATTGCAGTCATACTAACTGCATTCAAACTGCAAAATTGCAGTCGGAGTTCAGTTAAAATGCAGTCCGTTTGTCTGGAGCCTTGAGTATAATTTTCTCTTTTTAGAACTAAGGCAAAATTACAAAAGTACATTCTCATGTTCGCTGTACTAAAATAATACTTTTAAATGGATTTAATATTATCTAGAACTTTAGGTACCTAAAGTTCTAGATAATATTAAATCCATTTAAGTATGCTCCAACCAAGAAAAGATTATTCATCAAAAACTGTCAAAATTATTTTGCTACCATAGAAACCTAACCCAAAAAAACAAAAGCCTAATTTTGCTACAATTTCCTACCAAACAATTTATCGCTAAACTTTCACACAGTAGTTACTACTCTACTCCGGTTCCCACGGCAGGGTACTACCAGAACAGAAGTCACGCAGCGAAGCTAGCGCCCTGGGCGGCGAAACGGCACGCCCCCGAACTAATAGATAGCTTCAAATTGAGACATTTACATACTAATAGCAGTCGTTTAAGTCTTTTAGTTGCGTGAATTAATTACTCTAGCAACGTTTATCTTACGTTGTCTCTAACAATAAGTGAAATATTACTAAGCTGTTGGATTTTCAACTTTCGGCAGTGAATCGAGAGTTAATAGTTAGATTTTATTAAGGTATCGATTTAAAGGATGAAAAAGAGAGAGTGGCTTATGGAGTTATATCGACACTTTTGATGCAAAAATGGGGTTTTCAAACAAATTATTATACCTATGTTTGCAATATTTGTAAGTATGTGAGAACCATGTTCCTACTTATCAAATTAATTAATTTTCCTGTTAATGCTTTTTAATACTTTATACCTGTACGTAGTATAGTGTGTAGAGCTATTCTGGGTGCATCGTCCTCACATATATAAATTTATTAATGTATGTACTTATGTAAATATTGTAAAAAACCTATAAAAAAAAGGAAGTATGAAGTTTCTTGTGCGTTCTTCTCCATAACAATCTACTTTCCGAATGCACGGTAAAATCAATTTTTATTTCTTGTAAATTTTAATTTTAATTTATTTGACGTTCAAAAGTGCCGTTTATCGCAGTAAAATGAAAAAAAAAAAAAAATTAGATGAAAACCTTTCTTGTGTCAAAAAGCTGATTCTACTCGGCAAACCCCCGACTTTACCGAAGACTTTGAAGTTGAGTATTTTTCAAACTCTAATTTAACCTCAAATTCACAATTCAGAAACCAGCCTGAATGCCACCAAAAGCTTTCTGGATCAACAACATGACCAATCCTGCTCAACTATTACCAACCACTGCGACGCGTGAACACCAGGATCAACCTTGCCGATTACCAGAAAAGAGACAAATCAATGAAGCTCGAGGAATCTGAAGGTACAACTCAATTGTCTTGGACCCCGCAACGCACCTGTGGTACTCCAGGTAGGTACAATACTCTATTGGTATTAAATAAAGATGACCATAGGCAGTGGTGGCCCCCTGCTTGTTTGCAACTTTTTGGCATATAAAAGTATTAAAAGACAAAAGATATTTATTTCAACTGGGCCACCAAGCGGCACTTTTGAATGTCACAATTTAAATTTACATGGAATAAAAGTTGATTCTACCGTGCATTCGGCAGTAGCTTGTTATGGAGAAGAATGCACAAGAAACTCCATACTTACTCTTTTAAAAAAATTGATTCTACCGTGATTAAATTATGATAGTATCATCATCTGTTAGACAAATTACACCAAAAGGCATAATGTATAAAAATTAACATTAGGTTAGGACCCACCAATTTATTACATACTCAATTATTTCATACTTATTTATGTTAGAATAATGTTTCACTAGTTTTCTTAAAAGGCACCGCTAGCGATTAGCGTAAGTTAGACAAATTAGTTATTTTTAGGGTTCCGTTCCTCGAAAGGAAAAACGGAACCCTTATAGGATCACTTTGTTGTTCGTCCGTCTGTCTGTCTGTCAAGACCCTTTTTCTCAGGAACACGTGGAGGTATCAAGCTGAAATTAATATTAGATACTCAAGTCTACTGCTCCTAAAAGCCGTGAAAAAATCAAACTTCTATGCCGACGCAATCAAAAGATTCAGCCGTTAATGCCGCAAATTTTCGAAACTCGCAAGGGAATCAAAACCTACAAGGTACTTCCCGTGAACTCAGAATCTTGAAATTTGGTGCGAAGCAACGTCTTATAGCGCATATAAAGGAATAATTACGAAAACTGTAAATTTTTTGTTACATCATATAATAAAAATATTTATAATAATTTTAAACTTACTACCCCTTTCCTCATGAACGCGTAAAGGCATTAAATTGAAATTCATATCAAATACTCAGGTCTATAATACTTTTAAGCTGAGGTTTATACGGAACCCTCGGTGCGCGAGTCCGACTCGCACTTGGCCGGTATTTTAATATCTATTGTATGTATTGAACATGTAGGTAATATTTCACAGAATTATTAGTTATTTTCTGATGTTAATATAAACCGCGGTTTTAACTGTTTTGCGTTGTAAGTATGCGTGTTCTAAAATTCAATGGCTTAAGTGTAGACTATCCGTCATTAATTAATAGAGTTAATTTTACCGAATCCATTGTACACTTGGGGGAGGCCTATTTTCAGCAATGGGAGACTTAAAACTGTAAATTGATGATGATTTTACCTACAGGCTGTCAACACAGGCTAACTGACAAGAATGATGTAACCAAATACTTCTAACTAAAATTTATTGATGGAAAAGAGTGTCCGTGAAGTTTCTTGCACATTCTTCTCCATAGAGACCTACTCATGCTTGCAAATGTGCGAATAGCTTCTTTTTTGTTTTTTTTTTTTACAATTCAGAAGTACCGTAATGGTTAAGTTGGAATAAAATATGGTACTTGATTGAAACTGTTTGATCTTTACTGAAATGATATGCCTATTAGCACAAATAGGCAATCTAGGAGTCTTTAAGTCAAGAGTGAATAGGTTATTTCTAGGCAAGCGTGTCTCACCATCAACCACATCATCGCTTACCAACAGGTGAGATAGTGGTCAAGTGCGAAACTATAAGAAAAAATGAAAAAATGTTGACCAGTACTTTGACTAATGCCAAAATATAATAAAAGCCTACTATAATTTATTGGCTTGGATCAGAGCCCATGCATCTTTAGGCATTCATTTTGGTGTTGCCACTCGGCAACACACGTTAATAAACACACACACACATATTGTCATAATAACCTTTAGATATTAGGAAACTGGATGGTCTGACATCTTCAACCAAAACAATCGACTATATACTGGGTGGCGCAAAAGTACTGACACTAAAGAAAATACTTTTTTTTTTTTTATATGACATTTTCTGTCATTCTGTTGTTGAAAATTGTGTAGTGAACAAATGTAAAATACACTGAAAATAAACATGGACCGTTTTACTCCCCAAGAACGTGGAATAATTGTGTCAATGTTCTTACGGAATAATTCATCAGTGATAAGATCTCTCGTTTTGGCGATTTGCCTTGGCCTGCAAGATCACCCGATCTGACCAGTCCAGACTTCTTTCTTTGGGGTTTTTTGAAATCTCGGGTGTATGTGAACAAGCCACAGACTCTCGCAGCTCTAAAAGAAAACATTCGTCAAGAAATAACGAACATATCGCAGGAAGTGTTACGGCAAGTTATGCAAAATGTCATAAATAGGGCTCAAATGTGTATCAACTCTGGAGGTCACCATTTAAAAGACATCATCTTTAAATCCTAATGGTATGAAATTTAATGGCACAAATATACATTTTAAAAAATCTAAATCTAGTTTTCTAATTTAGAAAAAATGTTATAGCTGAACCAAATAGGGTCTTTACTTTTGCGCCACCCGTTATATATCTTATAAATGCAATGATGCATGATATTGACTTATTGCAAAAAGTATACCAACTCATTGTCTTACTCTGTAAACAATATTTACCTTGCACTTAAAACTGATAAAATGGGTTAGGAAAATATTGCATCCTACCAACCCACTTGCAATGCGCACACAATGCATACAATGACACACTGTCCAAACTAAAAACCCTTAACCTGTCAACCCAGTGTTTCGATATGCAAATATTCTGGCCAAAATTTCACAATCGAAAATTACGTGTAGAATATTTATGGCTCAATTTTGTTAAGAGTACAATGCGGTGAATTTCGGCTGTGCGGGGCCGAAGCATGCGCGGTATGAAACGGAGTTCCGTGGGACTACCACTTTAATTACTGACGCACTTTTTTTAGCACAACCGGTGCATCTTGGACCGTTTATGCGAATACATTTGTTATTTACGAGCAGTGCTTTTTGGGATGTCACCATTTATAGCAAGGCGAACGGTTCGTATGGTTCGATATGTGATATGTTGGGTGATACTTCTTTTTCGTTTTTTTTTGGGTGATCCCTTTTTGTTTGGTTTATCTCAATTGGTTTTGCTGTTGATAATTTAGGACGAATGCTCAGTAAAGTGCCATAGTTATGTGTTTCATATCTACATAGATAAATTGCGTGAAATAAATGAATCTTTATAAAAGCTTTTTGTATATTTTTTATAAACCTAGTATCATTTATTTCAAAATAATTCAACATGACATTTTTTCCAACAATAGAAAAGTGTCATTGAATGAAATATGTTAAGCTTTAGGCTATTGATATAGAGGACATATTTGT
Organism: Orthosia gothica; assembly: GCA_949775005.1. Lineage (NCBI taxonomy): Eukaryota > Metazoa > Arthropoda > Insecta > Lepidoptera > Noctuidae > Orthosia > Orthosia gothica. The sequence goes on from OX459064.1 coordinate 16,057,910, forward strand.
GCAAATATTTTCTAATTTAGTAACAAAAAGACCGCCATCATAAATAATTCACAAAACACACTATTTCTTATACTTAACTGTGTTTAATAAATTAAACTTAGCCTAGAAAAAAACAAGTTTTATCGGAAACGTTGGCTTATTGTTATAAAAACTACAAAAAAACAGCTTAAAATCGATGACAAGGGAATTATTTATACATGTATATATAATATGCCTGTACATAATTATCATACATTATCGTTACCATAAAATATCTCATATTATGGTAATTGTGATAAAATTTATGGGATATATTACCAAAGGTAACAAAGGTTGACCGAGTTCCACCTGATTCATACCGACTTATAAATTCACGACTGACGTAAGTTTATAATAAGTACTTATCAATAGAAATAAAGATTTAACACATTGGTTTTATAATTACCTACTATTTATTATTAAAATAGATTAATCGATTACAATATCTGAAACTACATAGACAAATATTTTGCATTTTTATTCCCCGTAATCACCAGTCTAATAAACGTAGGCTTTTTTTGAAAATTTTTAATACATCCAGAATCTATTTAATATACTAATTTTAAAGGAACAAATTTAGGAGAGCAGTGGTGGCCCAGTGGTATTGGCCGTGACTTGCAAATTGCAGGTCGCGGTTTCGAACCCAGGCAGGCGCTTAACTTTGTGTAATTCATCAACACTGCTCTCAGAAACGGTGAAGAAAGACATCGTGAGGAAACCGGCATGTCCTAGAACCAAAAATTCGAAGACATGTGACATCCACCAACACGCACTGGTCCCGCGCGGTGGATTACGGCCCATTCCCTCTCACAGTGAGGAGGCTTGTGTCCCAGCAGTGGGAATAATAATGCGCTGAAGATGTGATGATGTAAAAGGAACAAATTTATTCACGTTTCTAGCATGCACTTCCAAATGTGATCAGCAGTCAAATAAGTTGGAACTGCTCAGAAATCTACAAGAGCCAGTAAACTAAGAATCCAAACTGCTAGGAACTCATGCTCCATTTCCCAAGCACACATCCCAATAGTTTAAAACTCCGTTAAAATTTTCCACAAACCGCGGCATGCCCTTTAGCAACAAAAAAAATTAAGCTTTCAAAAGCGATTTACCACAAAAAGTCGCCGACGACATTCTTCCTTACAACTCTCTCTATAAACACAACATGTAATCGTCGCATCGGCAATCGAATCGTTCATTTATTCGAGTAAACTCGAGTCGCCGTCGAATGATTTATTGCTCCGACACGTGGTTTTTGCCCTCTACAGGCCTTACGGAAACAATTTCGAATCATTTATACCGACCGCCCGACCGGCCACCGAAAATGGCGACGACTCCCGTCTGGTTTTCGTGTTTCTCCTTAATTTCGGGAAAAATGGTCGGTTTTTTTTTAGTGAAGATGAGAAATTGAAATCGACGAGGTTTTTTAACGCGTCCCGCTTGTCGCTTCGTAACGGTACTTTGTTATAATTGATAATTCATTTTTTGTTTTATGTTGGGCGAATTTGTACTTGGTCCGGTTCTGGTTTTGGGTTCGTGTGATGCCGCGTAGTTTTATGGCTTCGACGGCATTATTTTTGTGCAGTTACAATATGTATTGTGAGTTTATTTTTTGGTCGTTTATTTAAACTTTTCCTCTAGGTACTTTACTATAACTATAAACTGTACAGCTTGTATAACTGACATGTTTTCATTACATAACTAAAGTAAGCAGGTATTTTACATTTTTTTTTACAAAAAAATCTCGCCAACACAGTGCCGCTACCCCAATTTTGATCCATAACTATAAAGCAAGCGGAACACTGTGCAAATACCTATCATAACTTATTTCTCTCGCTCACGTTTAGCGCTGAGCGACTGCGTCATAAAAGTTTACGAGGTTCGAACTGCACAGTGGGCCGCCTGTTTCGTCCGGGACAAAAAAATTGGAGCACGAAACCTCATGAAAATTAATAAGCATTTCAACAGAAACCATCGGTTCAACGTTTTTGGTTTTAAGGTATTTTTTCGCGACAGCAATTTGTCTTGTTTTAATTGGATATTTTGGCGGACTTTATTATAAGAGAATAACTAGTTTGTTGCTGGTTTCGTGAATATATTTGGAGTAAAAATTGCGATTTTGCGGCATCTTTGTATGGAGATTTAAAAACAGGAATGACCTCACCTTGCTTTGTGAATTGAAACGGTATTCGGAAACTACAAGTAGATATGCATTTTTTCTGTGAGGGATTAGTAATCTGTACCTAATTAATATTGTCAATAAATAGCCATAACCTCATTGGTTACTGACAAGCTTACATACTGTCATTTTAATAAAATTACATCAATAACAAGACCCGATTTCTGAATTTTGTATTTGAAGTTGAGTAGAATGTCAAAGTCTACTTCGCACGTTCGGTTTTAACACGTTCTAATTTCAAATACTCAATTTGGAAATCCACCCTACAATTTAATTATGTTACGCCTAAGCCTAAAGTAATCTGTTTACTTATTAGAAGAAACATTCGTTTCTTGTCGTCTATGTTCCCAAGAAAAGCTGGTTTATTGTAGATTTCTTAATCCTTGCACAGATTTTGCTCTCACGATAGTTAAGTTCGGTCCAGATTTATAATACAAAGTTGAATAATCCTAGAAAATGTAGGAAGTTTGTCAGTAAACCTCGTATTTATGTGTTGCACGGAACCCGTGTTGACTTATTGTTGCACTATTTCATAGCATTTTATGACTGTGTTTGCTCTCATCCATTCGGTCTAGGAGAATGTTATTTTGAAAAACAGTGATTTTTCGTATTGGTTATGAAAAAAAATTAAATCCAGTTTGTTGACATTGGAATAAGTGCTAGATATTTTTAAAGACTTTGCTATATACATTCTTTCGATTTTATCGGTATTTAAAGATTGTTCTTTTATTTATAAAAATATACAAGGCCTTTCTTCAGCAATCAAAATATTACCAAAAACAATTATCTTCTTTTCGTTTTTATTTTATAATAATAAAACGTCGCCCCACATTAGAAATTCCTTCCTGTATCGTGGGTGCGTTTACAAACATATTAACTCACATACACAAAGACCCAGAGCCGGAACATCTATCTGTAGGTCAAAAGTAAATACTTATTCCGTGCGGGAATCGAAACCACGACACGCAGCGGAGCAGTCAATTGCTCAACCACTGCGCCAACCGTGCGTCCAAAAAAAAATTAATCATCATACGTGAGAATTTAGTAACTTTCTTTCGCATAATATACCTTTCAGTAGTTGAGAATTTAACGAATTTGCAATTTTTAAAACTGGTTAGATATAAACCTGATAATAATAACGCTACACAAAAGAATTGAAACAATTACAATTCTGTAGGTACACCTCGTCCCGAAACCCGTGCAAACTCAACACGTAATAAAAAGAAAATTTTGCCCTCGTCCAAAAAACCTCGCACAATGCAGCCGGACACAATTAATTAAACAATTAATCTGCTAATTGCCATATGATTTGCTTTTTGTACCGTTTATGTCAATTTGTACGTATCTGGATCGCTCGGCCGCTTTATACCATATAAGATTAATTCGAACGTGCCTAAAAACTTGTTCTGTGAGAGAAATGCCTTCGTCGCGAACGTTTTAAGTAAAGTGACGTAAGTTTTTGAACTTATTTTTGTTATGTTGGAATTGGAACGTTGGAAATAGTGATGTGATACAAATCTGTAAGATTTTTTGAATAAAATGTTTGATTATTTTAAGGCTCGGTCAGACAGGCGTGGCGCGATAGTGAGACAAACGTGTCTTCATAGAAAATGTTCTTTAGATATAAATTTTTACCTGTGGAAAAAAGATTGTCGTATCATTGTCGCATTGTCGGGCCTATTTTATTAGAGTTATATCACAGAACGTGGCTAATTATGAAAATAACACTTTTTAATTTCAAGTTTCACCAACAGAATACCAGACGTACGTCGATGCGAGATCCTACCCATACACACTAAACGTTTTGAGAATACTTTTATTATGCTAAGGAGTGGCATTCCCTGCCGGAGTCTGTGTTTCCCGATAGCTAAAATCTAGGGCTCTTACTTCTAGCACAGATGACTTAATAGTTACTACGTAACTTCTAGGCAAGCGTGCTTCACCCTCGACCACATCATCGCTTACCATGAGGTGAGATAGTGGTCAAGCGCGATCATATTAAAAAAAAGTTAAAAGTTAACACTCCTTATAAAGCTAACCACTTTTAATTCAAATTAATGAATAAGAAACTGATCAAGTCACGCTGAGTTTGTAGAATTAAAGGTAAATTACAAAGTACTTAATATACAAGTACTATGGAGTACAGTCCTCTGCTTAGCCTTTCAAGGAATTCAGGCTTAATAATATGTATAGGTATGTAGAATAGAATAGAATATACTTTATTGTACACCATCAAACTTACACATCTATTTCATAAGAAAAACTTAATTATTCGGGTACAAAGGCGGTCTTATCGCTGACAGCGATATCTACCAGACAACTTTTGGATGGACTGAAAGAACTTATAATGAAAAGGAGGTAGTCTGTGGTGTACTGCTATTACATGTATTATAAGATAAATTCTCAAAAACAAAAACCTGTGTGGAAACCGTAGGCATTTACCGTTTCATAATTTGGTCTTCCAAACAAAATCTGTACCTACCACCAAAATACATAAGTACCCACCGCCAATCGATTTCAAAACTGCAACAACGATGACAATCATTTTGGCATCCCAGGCAGCCTTAATCAGTAAGATGACAAAATCTGCCGAATCATAAAAGTATTTTATCATCGATCTGCCCTGCGCCTGCGCCCAAATATCGTCGGGCGAGTATTGATTGCAATCAGTCATCTCGTGTACTGTCGGTGACAGTCGGTGTAGTGGCGTGATATTTTAATAACTATATTTTTTTATGATGGGTAAGATATTAGAACCCGTAAACAAGTGAAATTCTAGAAGTCATATCGCGGCGATAGTGATTTTAAAATGTCAAAACATTTATGGTTTACGTTTTGTCATTTTGGTAATTGCTATCGCTAATAGTGATCGTTTGTTTAAGAGTCTCAAGATCTCTTTATCGTGTGCAAATTCATCGGAAAACATACTTTCTAGGGAAGGTTAATTTCTTCAAAAAGTGGAAGGAGAAGTAGTTTCTTTCTGAAAGAACCGCCTGATGCTATATGCTAATTTTCTAGACCGTTCTAAAGCCTGAGCTTCAGATATCCTAGTAAATAGATAGTTCCATTTCGAAAAGCTTTAACAGTTATTGTGGAATTTTGGTATTAGCAATAGTCAGCAAATGCAAGCACAGTAAGGTACATAGAACTTCCATTTAGATAGAAACGAGAAATCGTTGAAGATAAATTACAGCAATACTCTACTCTCTCAGGCTCTAGTCAATTTATCTGTTCTATCATCATCACTCAAAATCAAAAATTCTAAATTGTTTTTATTTCAACTAAACCATTTAAAGGTACTTTTGAATTGACAACAAAATAAAAATAAAATGAAGCTAGTTGCATATTTGCAAGCATTTCTATGGAGAAGCAGTCGCAAAGAAACTCCAGAGGCACTTTTTTCCATCAATAAATTGTAATTACAAGTATTTGGTGATATCACTTTTGTTGGAGAATTACATATATATGAGAACGATGTGACGTGTAAGTAAATGCTTCTAGAGCAAAACAAACAACCCCAAAATACACTAATTAATTAAAAACAAGCCGAGGCAGCAAAGTTATAACCAAGTTGTGACATCCCAACTGATGGCGCCCGTTCACGAACATGACCCATGGATTGGCACCACTCCGCTCAACAATCATGAAGGGAATGATCTAACACATATTTGCCACCATCAGAGGGCCATTGGAGAGAGCATGACACACTCTTAATTGCCAACATATTAAGCACATTCATTCACTATCTGTATCGTTATGAACATGGTGATGATGTGGATTGGTGGATTGGGAGGTGGATGGCTAGTCAATACCACAAATTTTGTTTTTTTTTGACAATCGTCGTTGCTGATAGAATTAATAGATACAGTGACGTATCTACCCCTAAGGACTAGAAACCAAAATCAATTTTAAACGGAGACAAATGAAAAATAACACTAAAAAACGTCTTCAAAAAGGGCCCGTCTCCGACAGTACGTTCACCGTCATTTTTCGGTTGCAAATCATGAACGAAATTGATGAGGTTCCTCCATCTGATAGCACTAACAAGCAGTAGCAGATGTGTACGTGTGATACGAGATGTGACGTCATTGGGTGAGGCTTAGAAACGGGAGTACGGATGTATGAGCAGAAATGTAAAACTTGATTCTGGTGAAGATTTGGTTAAGAAAGTTTTTAAATAAGCAATGATTTATATCAAAATGCAAAATGTTATAGTGAAATTGTCAATGTGCCTTGAGCAAGCATTGTGAGTATTACGATGAGAAGAAGCCATAACCTGCAATAAAACATATACATACAGAATCTACTAAAATCACTCACAGATGTTTTTAAATAGTTCAGCAGTTAGTAACACAGCAATCTGATTGCCAAATCATTACTTGCAAAATCTCAAGGACCTACTTAATCCAATAAAGTTAACAAAGGTGGCAAGTGTCGTAGAAAATTCAGTTCTAACAATTGACCAAATACTTATTTACGAATATTCTGTAACTCTGATAAAACTTTTGACAGCATACTTGATTTTCAAAGACTTATAGCGATTGTTTTTATTCCTACCTAAAAGCATTGAACAGACTTTGCCAAGATTGAATCTAAAAATAGAAAGAAGCACGGTGTTGTAAAGTTGCGTCATCATCATCTTCCTGCCCTTATCCTATATTACTTGTGGTTCACGCAAAACCTTTTCTTCTTCCATACCATCCTGTCCTCCGTCACGCTATCACTGACTCCCTTTTCTATCATATCACTCCTCACACAGTATATCCGTCTTTCCGTTGGCCTTCCTCTCCCTCTCCATCCATCCACATTTATATTCATAACTCTTTTAGTAACATGCGATTCATCCCTCCTCTTCACATGACCATACCAGGACAAACGGTTTCCCTTCAACTTTTCTGTCACTGGCGCCAATTTCAAACTGCCTCTAATATAGTCATTATTTTCTCACTTTATCCAATCTCGTCACGCCGCACATCCATCTCAACATTATCATCTCTGCTAAATGAAATCTCTTTTCATCCAAGTGTTGTAAAGTTGCGTGCTATCATCAAATATCACTTGTACTGCTTTTATCACAATTTACTTGGAACGACGCAGCATCTCTTCTTCTTTTATACCTATATCTCTTTTAGCCATCATAATATCAATAATCACTGCCTTTCTAGCATTGTCAGCTTTTACAAAAAGAATCCATAATGTTCAAAGACATACAATTATTGTCTATATTCCTACCTTAAAGGTTTACCAAGCTTTAAGCTAAAGATAGACAGAAGCTCAGTGTAGCGTTGCGTGCTAGCATCAATATCGCTTGTGCTCGGTGCCGGCGAAAATTAAGTCGGCAGCGATGTGCTCAGGCACAGCGGGGGTCGACAACATTTTACGTTTTTAGACTAGGTAAAGGAATTAAAATAAATAAGTTAAGTAATATTCATTGAATTTGTTCGTGTCCTTCTTTTGATCCTTTGTCGGCAGTTTTTTTTGAATGAATACAGTGTGACTTGGATATCATGCTAATATTATGTACTCATTATGTCAGGTAGTTAGATGCTAAAATACATTAATGCTAGTATAGCATGCAAGCGCATACCATTTTTTTTTACATACCTATGTTATCACAAATCTGAAGTTGTTATCGCAAATTGGCAAGGATAGTTCGTGCATAAAATGTCTTGGACGAAGTACATAAAATATATAGTTTTTAAAGCCTATATAAACTAGAGTGTAACCGAAACAATGCAATTCCTTGTACTTATTAATATCACTGCGAGTAATTTTTACATTTTTTTTTGTATTACGCACAGAATTTAAAAATAAAATTCCCTATTGATTTAAGGTTGCATAAGTCGACAAAATGTACTGAACTGTTAATTTGGCTGGTTTTCAGTTTTTTTTTTTGTATAATTGTAATGACAAAAACCGGCCCAGTGCGAGTCGAGCTCGCGCGCGAAGGGTTCCCTACCGTTATCGCAAAAAACGGCAAACGAATCATGTTTGTTGTATGGGAGCCCCACTTAATATTTATTTTATTTTGTTTTTAGTATTTGTTGTTATAGCGGCCACCGAATTAGATCATATGTGAAAATTACAACTGTAAAGTTATCGCGGTGCATGAGATACAACCTGGTGACAGATAGACAGACAGACAGACGGACCGCGGAGTCTTAGTAATAGGGTCCTCTTTTTTCCCTTTGAGTACGGAACCCTATAAATTGGAGTGTTTAATAGATATTGTGCCAATTTTGTGCCTGCTTGACGATTTGAAATTCCAGCAGTACTGACATAGCTGACGTGACGTACGTGCCCATATTTCATCCCAACAAAACGTTGCTAACCCCTGCGTTCGTAGCACAGGAGCGGCGATCAACAAAGGGCAACCAGTGAGCACGACTTGACTCCACACAACCTGTGTTTTTACTTGCTGTTTATTGTTTTTATCACTAATGCAGTTCTTATGTAATTATTAATAAATAAAACGTCATATGTTTGTGGCAAAAACTTGTATAAAAATGCCGTGAAAGAGTGTCATGTTTTTTTCCAACAAAACGACAGAAGCGTAATAAAGAAAGTAAGTCTAGATTTTTTACAAACACAATAGGTAGCATTTTTTACTCCCGACGGGAAAAGAGGGGAGTTATAAGTTTGACGTGTGTACCTTTGTCTTCGTGTATATGTGTATCTGTCTGTGGCTCCTAAACGGATCTACTGTTTTGGATTTAGTTTTTTAGGGTTTCGTACTCAAAGGGTAAAAACGGTACCCTATTACTATGACTCCACGGTCCGTCTATCTTTCTGTCTGTCTGTCCGTCTATCACCAGGCTGTATCTCATGAACCGATATAGCTAGACAGTTGAAATTTTCACAGATGATGTATTTCTGTTGCTGCTATAACAACAAATACTAAAAACAGAATACAATAAATATTTAAGTCACGGCAAAAAATCACGTTTGTTATATGGGAGCCCCACTCAACAAACGTGATTTTTTGCCGTTTTTTGCGATAATGGTACGGAACCTTTCGTGCGGTAGTCCCACTCGCACTTGGCCGGTTTTTTATTTTGAAATGTGACTTTATCGAGATAATCCTAATCGAGAGAATACTAAATTTATGGGTGTTTTACTGTTTCAATCGGGGTGTTTACGCAAGATTTCGTTTCATAATTATGTGTTCAATAGATTGTCGATCGGAACGTGTCTACTACTAGATAAATTATGTACCATGAAATAAAAATGTGTCAGAGGTTTATATTTTTTTTAATTTTACTTGTTTGTTAAAGTTCATGGTATGATGCATGTGAGGAACGTTTTGAGTATGTATAAAATTAAAATCAAAATAATTTTTTTTTATTTCATATAGGCCTACATGGGCACTTATAAAACGTCGACAAAAGGTGCACGGTTCGGGTTGGTCGTTTCCTATGGAGAAGAACCGGCAAGAAACTCCATGGTTACTCTTTTAAAAAATGGTTTGGTTTTACAATATTTCCTTGTTACAGCATTAGTACTTAGATATGGGGGGACAACGTAGGCCCGACAATAAGAAGTAAGAAAAACAAAAAAAAACATTACATATTATATAAACAAAAGAAAATAAAACAAGTTAAAAAGTTAACAAATGTTAACAAGCATCTAGAAGGCCTACAATTTTCACACATTTACAAAACAATCGGTAAAAGAATCTATACAAAAGTAAAATAAAAAATAAAAACTAAATCTAACATGTGGCACAAATGTTGTTATCAGTGCTGTAACTATTCTTAGCAAAGGGCTATGAAGATGATTGAAAACCATAGTAAAAAGACTAATTAAAAGAAGGAAAAAAAAACAAAGAATTAATGAGATTGAGAATAGTTAGAGACATCCACATATTTGTGCCGTTTATGAGTTACCAGGGGAGCCGCATGCGCAGAAGGAGCTAAAGCCCAAAATTTGTATCTTCAACGTAGTCCTTGATTTTATAATATGCTTTTTTTAATAAGGACACGTTTGATGTAGTTTTTGAACTTTCCATCGGTCAGTTCTATAACTGACTGATTCTATATATGAATGACTAGTCTCTTAACAAAGAACCGATAGATGGACTGTGTCAAAGATGACCACTTAGAAGTCGACGTGTAGAATACAAATGTTGGCTTACTCCAAATAAATTAGAATAAGATAAATAGAATAATGTCTGTGTTTCCCGATAGATACAATCTAGGGGTCTTAAGTCAAGAGTGAATAGGTTACTTCTAGGCAAGCGTGCTTCACCGTCAACCACATCATCGCTTATCATCAGGTGAGATAATGGTCAAAAACGAGCCTATATTAAAAAAAAAAAAAATGAAAATTAATAATAAATAAACCAGGACCGTTAAAATTTATGGCCAGCCAAAGAAAAAATATGTATTGTTTTGGTTAATTTATATACTTAGCGGGCCCCCGACGCGAGTACGGGGCTTATTTTTATTTTTTTTGAGATTCTGAGTCGGGGTTCTTTAAATTTTATATTTAATTTTTATCGCGCACTTTTTAAACAACAATTATATACCTATTAGTAGACCCGTTTTGATCGATCTATTGAACACGTAATTAAGAAAAGATATCTTGTGAAAGAACCCCAACTTAAAGAGTAAAATGCGTATAACTTTTGAACAGCTGAACCGATTTTCATCAAACATAGTTAAGAACACTCTCGACAAAGTCACTTTTCAATGAAAAAAAACAAATCAAAATCGGTTCATCCGTTTAGGAGTTATGATGCCGCAGACAGACACATAGCAACACACGTCAAACTTATAACACCCCCTTTTTCTAGTAAACTAGCTAAGCACAAAAATATTGTTGGCTGTTAGATTCCCTAAAAAAAATATACTACCCGACCCGGCAAATGGACTCATAACTCATGTCCCATAGTCATTCTTGCAATTCCCATGCTATCCCTCAGCAAGGCAAAGTCCTCCTTGATATTATTTTTGTCTTCTCCTGTCACTGGTCACACCAGAGTAATTTAGGCTTGCTTCTACGGCGTTTGTCTTTCGGTACCCGGTTACCCAATGTCTGATGATCGTGGCACATCTGTCCTCATGCATCCTACTAGTATCAGCTACCTAGAGAGCCCAGAATAACTTCACTTTCGCAATTATTTAACCCCTTATTCAAATGAAGACAACAAATGTACCTACATCCAGCACAGGTGCGTTCACAAGGCACACAGATTTCACTAAATAGCCAAGATAAAGTTGTAGCTTAGGAAAACCGTGATATTACAACACGGAGGTCAAACAAACAACATGATGGCATGACCTCTCAGTTGAGATGTTAAGATGTCGGTAAATATGGTGGCTACTCTAAATTGAGTTTAATATCAACTTGAGAAATTGTTATTTTGTGTACCCTATTCAGTATGTTCAAATTCAAATTCAAATTCATTTATTGCTCAACACAGTACATAAAAATACACTTCCAGATGTCAGGTGAATGCGCAGTCAACCGTGTTCCACCAATTTAGGCATGCAAAATTATAGTAACAATAATAATTAAAGTAATACAATGCTTTAAATTAAATTAAAATTACAATTTGAACGTATATATCATAAACAAAAATAAAATAAAATCTAAATCGTATTCAATGTCATAAATTAAAAAATTGCATATAATATCATAAATTAAAAAGTGGTATAACATGTCATAAATTTCAAAATTAAAAACGTGTACAATGTCAAAATTTAAAACATATCCAATATTATAAAATAAAAATACTATAAGATGTCATAAATTCAAAAAATCTGATGTATGCTATGTCATAGATAAAATTTGTACATATACAATGTCATAAATTAATGTTAAAACTTTAAAACGTAAACAATGTCATAAATTAAAATTGATAAGTAATGTCAGAATATACAATGTCTTAGTAATTAACATAATAATAAGTAATAAGTAAACAAATCGGACCCAAGTATCCACCCCAATCACACCACTTAAACAGATAAATTTCTGTCCGACAGGTACTCATGTATTGTATAATATGTCTTGCTTAGCAGGAAATTATGCAATTGTTTTTTAAATAAATTGATGCCATTAATATGTATTTGTAGGACTCTCGAATTACTAGAGGAGAGGACCGGGTTCTTTGGGACTTGGCAGGTCATGTCTGCCGCATCGCCGACAAACTGTGAGCCGAAGTAGCTAATAGTAGGTGCTCTTCTTCTTCTTTTCGATTCGATGGCACATTTAATTAGATTGTCTGGGCCCAGTAGGCGGCCACGCTTATTGCAGCGTCAGAAGCACCGTACAGGTCTTCCAGGGTGCAAGTGAATGGACAGCCAGGACACTCCAGCAAGTGGGACATAGTCTGTACAGGGGCACCACACTCGCACCGGGTGTTGGACGAATAAGGACCCTTGATCATAGTTCTGCGAAGAACCGTTTAGATGTGCCATCGTGGTGAAAGTATTGGTCAGCTAGACTGCGTTACCGAGTGCTAGCTGTCCAGGGTGCGCCGGGCGTTTGGAATCGCGATGAGATTAAGATTAACGCTACTCGTGGAGGCTCCTTTTAGAGATAGCATGGTGGGACGAATTGGACAGATTTCACAAAAATTGGAAGGAGAATACGCGGGCTCGTAAAAAGGACGAGGGAGGCTTTGCCCAAAAGTGGGACAGAACAGGCTAGAAAATAAAACACTTTTCCACAAAAAGTTTATATTTCTATAGTACCTAAAGGATTGACAAAATACCCATCAAAACTCAATTTACACATTTGTTCGCTAAGGAGTTCGGTTGTATGCTCCATAACTTAATATCAGCTAGACCTTGGACCTGGAAACTTGCACTATTCCCTAAGTTGAGATATATTCAATCCAACACAAAGAATCCGATAAGTAGATTACGATCCGATAAGTAGTTTCGGAGAAATGCGTGGACAAACATACACTTATAAAATACCTCAAACGGCGCAAATATAACAACCTTATTGGGAGTTATATATTTGAGCCGTTTGGGGTTGAAACATTAGGTCCATGGGGTCCGAGTGCGCATCGAGTTTTTCGAGAAATTAGTACAAAGCTCGTCGACTCTTCACGTGACCAGAGGGCTGGCCTTTTCTTCGGCTAGAGAATCAGCATTGCCATCCAATGTGGCAATGCTGCCAGCGTTCTGGGCACGTTTCCCATTGACATCGATGTGGACGAATTTTTTGATGCACAATGAGGTCTTTTCCGTCTCCCTTTTGTATTTGTATATAGTTTTGTTTTTGTTTTTAGAATTTTCAATTGTATATATGTTAATAAAAATCTTATGAAATTAGGCACACGTGTTCAGAAGCCCATATAGAGTAACCTATGTGAATATTGTACAGTTCCAACAATATTACATACATACGTGTCGAATTGATTGCCTCCTTCATTTTTTTTTAAATTAGTAAAAAAGTGGATTATGTTTAGAGCACCCAAAAACAATAGCACAAATCCTGGAGTACTTCGTCTGTGGTGAACCGACGGATGGGTGTCGGATTCCAACTAACTTAAATCTCACATTTCCTACCGCTGCGAGTCCCATCAGTCAGAAGCCCAGGATACAAGTAAATTCGCGTGAGATTGATACGGAAAAATCAAGTTTAAGAAAACTTCCTTTTCTGTTATAAATATCACTAAAAGCAATCAGCGCCAGAGGTATTACAACTCTCCCCTTTCAAATCGATAAATTTAACGTGTATTCTAAGTTCACCATGCCAAATCAATAAATGTGAATCTGATAATATAATCGATTAATTAATGTCATATTACGTCAAATCAATTCGATTAAGAGTCCCGTTGTGATAGTAATTTCTAGTCTTCTGTGTGACTCAATAATGATGGCCGTATGAAAAGGAATATTGCGTAGAAAATCGACATGCAATGAAGTCAGCGCATCAAGCCATTCAAAGATTCCCGGAACTTACGTTTTCCGCAAGGTGTAAAGGAAGGGGCTTCACTTACGCGAGCAATCATATGGTTATGTCAAAAAAATATTATTTTATGCTCTGGATAATGTATTCATTTATCTAAAACAAGGCTAAATTGTGGTTCTGGTTTTTTAACTACCACTCACTCGTTTTGACACCGACTTCCGAAAAAGAAGTTATTTTTATTTATTTATTTAGGTTAACCAACAATTGTTTACACGATGTACATTTCAGATTTAATGACTAGAGAAACATTTACAAGTGCAACAATTAATTACAGGTTAACACCACATGCACAAAAAACGGTTTTACTTAACATACTTATAACACCGTTAAGACTATTTTTGCTTGCAGGGCTCGCCCGCTATAGGGAGGATATACCCGAGGGCGAGAATTATTTGAAACAAAATGTTAAGCATTAAAACTTTCTCTTCTTTGGTCCTGTTTTTTTTTCTATTACTATTGGTCAGCCAAAAAACTATTTTTTTTTTCTCGGATCCTTTTTTGTTTAACACTGCTATGCATATTGGCATATGGCTATTGGTCAACGCAAAAAGGGCGGACGCAGATGTTGTGGTCTTGTGCACGGGATTTTGTTTTCAAAATGATCAGATGTAAAGAGCGGCGTTCGGGAAGTTGCGGGGTATATTCTCGTCCAATTTACCGCAGTGTATTGCCATTAGAACTTATACAAAAAATAAATTAAAACAAAAAGAAAGAAAACTATCAACTCATTCATCCAATGAGTACAGTACAATATAATAAAGAAAAAGACATTGGGATGTAAAATTACTGAATAGAATTTGATTAACAATTGTGATTGATTGATTGAATTATGATTAAATGTAGCGACCTTAAATTGATAACAAACTACAATTAAAAGATTAAGAAAATTATAACAAAAAAAAAAACCCAAGGAATAAACCAAGAAATCGAAAACAGGTGCAAGTTAAAATTAAATTAAATTGCCATTGGATTATTTACAAAAACTCGTAGGAATTTATTTATGCTATCATGATGTACATCTACTATTATTTTTCACTTTTTAGTGTATTTATTTGAAAGTAAGTTGTCTTTTTTTATTATTATTTTTTTCACTTTTTATTTATGGTACCTAATAGGCGAGTAAGGTATTAAAGGTATAATGCCAGAATAGATAACCCAAATATCATGCAACTTGAATAAGGTGCGATGTGTACCTACACAATCTGCGTATCCCTTTAGATGGCGAGATGTTATGTTGTGAAATGGTATAAACAATAAACAGACATACTATTGCAGCAATCCCGAGAGATTTGCTGTCATTTATTGAAGAGTTCTGTTGTATACCTCCGAAGTTCTTCATCAGATCTTCACCAAACTTTTAAGGGCACCAATTTAGGAATATGCTCTTTCAAACAAATAGAAGAATTTTCAATATTGGTCCATAATTGAAGGAGAAATCAGATAGAACCGATCATAGATAGATTAAAAACTATATTCAATGATAAATTATTTCCTATATACATTCATAAACTTTCTAGAGCTTTAAACAGCCTCGTTGGTATAAAGGTTGCAAGCTCTACTGCTGAGCATGAGGTCCTCGGTACGATATCCGATACATTTCTTCGTTTACGTGCATACATTTGGTCATACACGTACGTCTATTTCGACTACTACACACTTAACCTTTCCGAAGAACCATACCTTATTACTAATGCGTACAATTCTGAAATCTACGTTCAGCATTGCCACTTAAGTTTGGCAATTCTTCGGGCTATGTCAGTAACTTTGGTTCCCTTGCGGATATCATCATTTCTGACGTGATCACGCAAGGAAATTCCGAGCAGAGCCCTCTCCATTGCCCTTTGGGTGATTTTAAGCTTTCTGATAAGGCCCATTGTGTGCGACCACGTCTCGGTCTCATTGGTGATCACTGGCAACACATACTGATCATAGACTTTTGTCTTGAGACACTGCGGTAAATTGGACAAGAAGATACCCCGCATTTCCCGAACGCCACCCGCGCGAACTTAAGTGGCAGTGGGCAGGGCACATTGCTCGCAGAACGGATGGCCGATGGGGCCGAAAAGTTCTGGAATGGCGACCGCAAACCGGACGACGATACGTTGGAAGGCCTCCCACTAGGTGGACCGATGACCTGGTTAAGATTGCGGAAGGCGCTGGATGCGAGACGCACGGGATCGGTCAATGTGGCGAGGCCTGAAGGAGGCCTATGTCCAGCAGTAGACGTCTTTCGGCTGAAATGATGATGATGATGACGTTCAGCATTGGATATTAATGATTAAGTGAGTAGTGACAACATAGATTGACCGTGTGTGACTAGAATCCTCAAGGAAACAACAATGAACGCGTAAATCAAACCCCATCCTAACTGTGATACTTCATAACACAACTAAAGTACTGTAACATTTAATCTCACGCAATTATTGCTGCTGCACCCATAGTTTTACGATCTATAACTGCCTGCATAGTAGTGACTATAGTTCTATTAAAAGAGGCAAGGGTACCATCACTCAATATCAGTAATGAAGACGTAAGTGATGACAAAATCGCACGGAGTTATCGCTGCTACGTCCATAGATATATGATATAATTATATTACTGCATGTACTATGTTGTGGATTATTATTGATCACTCAACCTGTAATGAAAAGGTAAGCGATGACAATAAGGTAATTAAGTCCTTTCTACAGCTTTATATAGATTTGATTGGTGGAACAGAGACTAAAGAATGTAGTTTCTTTTAAAATGTTATGCCTAGATTGTGCTGACCTCTATGAGGTAGTTAGTATTATTCTACAAATTCATTTCATGCTGGTTTTATATGCAAACAATCACAATGTTACTTTCGAGCGATTCATCTTTATGTTCAAATAGATGTGCCCACGGTTTCACTCCCGTCAAATGCTACCCTACCCCACTTATCTACCAACCCTAACCTACCTACTCTACCCTTCCTATATTTTTTTTACGATCGTTCTTCCACAGTGAATCTTAACACAGCCATGGACGTCAAATGCACAATGCAATCTATCGAATTTGGAGTTCCAAGTGGACTTTCCGTGTATCTGAATTGCGTGTTGTGGTATACACTCTTCAGATATACTAAATGTATATTGATCAGTTCTAGAAGATTAATTTCTGAATATTTTTGTCCCATTTTAATTTTATCAAATAATTATTATGGCTGTCTTTGGTAGGCTTGCTGCAAGGTGAATCAATGACCTAGTGAGGGCCGCAGAAGTTTATTGGATGCAAAAAGCTTAAGACCGTTCGATATATATGGCTATGTTTGGGGGAGGGAAGGTCTTTATACAGCAGTGGAAGTCTTTTGGCGGCAAAGATGATAATACAAATACAGTCATAAAACAACACTTCATTGTTTGCATCACTTTCTTTCATAAACTGCTCATAAAGAGGCTCATCGGCAATGAGATACTGGTCGAGTCTAGGCTCCAGAGCCTTGAACATCGGCGCCGAGTTGCGAGTCTGTCGGTTTTTTATCGGTTACATTTCGGGGTTTGTGCGTTGGAATTGCATGAACTAATTCCTCCTAGCCAACGGGCTACAAGACGTACGGCGATGCGTCATCGGTACATGGTGAACATCCCACCCATACGCACCAAACGTTTTGGGAATACTTTTATTATGCGTACAGCTAAGGAGTGGAATTCCCTGCCAGAGTCTGTATTTCCTGATAGCTACAAACTGGGAGTCTCTGCAAAAAGAAATATCTCCGTCATCAAACATCAATTACACTTATATAAATAGTAAAAATAATCCTCTTAAAAATCCTCACCTTTCTAAAAAAATTCAATGTGTTTTTCATATCAATCTTGCTTAAAGATACTTTTGACTTGCATGAATGTCTTGTCGCCATTTTTAAATGTAAATATACAAAGGGTTTCGATATTTTGACCGTCAATACCATTATTTGACCTTAGTATATGACCTAACTAATCTATGATTTGAGTAATTAATCATTGACGGCGCTCTTCCGTGATCAAACTGGTTTGATCGTCAGGTTGTAGTAAAGATAATGCAGTAGGATAAGTGTTAGGAATTTGAGATCGTGTTAATTTGATATAGTAATTTACCTATTTAGGAGTTACAAACAGATCTAGATATAGATTAGAAAGGTCTAGGTTTTTCACACCGTTTTCAGTTTGATGTCTGGTTAGGGTAAACTTTGAATAATTTCAATGCCAAGAGTAAATGAATGTGTTAAATATTATTTAAGGTTCAAACAGTATTTAACGCAAAAAATCTAAAATAATAATAGAATTGGCAAGTTCTAATGTATTCAGTAGTCAAATGATACAATTAACTGAAACAATTTGATAAATTAAATCGTTAAGACAGTAGGTGCCATTACGTATTAGAGAGAATATTTTAGGTTTTTGGCCGTAATTTATTTTTATTAGATATACAAAAAACAAACTATATGTACCATTTAGATTAAATTGACAATCGCTAAATATTGTACGTAAAAAGATAATATTATATTTATGTAAGTAATCTCATTTTCAATGACCGTACCAAGTTGACTGCCTGTCTTTTCCCCTAATTCACCCAACCTTCTCGCACAACCATAATACTAGACGGGCCATCACCAAAACACATACATACATGTATAATGAACTATACATCCATACATACATAATAATCAATGTTATTGATTACATACACTTAACTGAATGACAGGACACTGAGTTACATCTATATTCTGTGAGAGTTTTAGGGTTCCGTAGACGTAATATTGTGACAATGTCAGCTGGTAGTCATAATATAAATCATTAGCTTTTTCACGCGACTTCATCCGCGTTTTTGTAAAATAAAAGATACTTTTCTAAGTCACTCGGCAATAACATAGCTTATTAATATAATGTGAGAGAATTTTTGGAATAAGATTAGAACCGTAAAAATGACCTTTTACTTTTTAGATTTTATTGCTCAAAAACCTTTGTTTAATCTACACTAGGTTCCGTATCCAAAGGGTAAAAAAGACACCCTATTACTAAGACACCACGATCCGTCTGTCTGTCTGTCCGTCTGTCACCAGGGTGCATCTCATGAACCGTGATAGCTAGACTGATGAAATTTTCACAAATGATGTATATCTGTTGCCGCTATAACAAAAAAACTAAAAACAGAATAAAATAAATGTGTAATTCGGGCTTCCATACAACAAACGTGATTTTCTTGCGGTTTTATGCGATAATGGAAAGGAACCCTTCGTTCGCGAGTCCGACTCGCACTTGGCTGGTTTTTTAAATCTCCTATTTTACCTTGATCCTAAAACTGAACGTCAGAACAAGGATCAAGGTCTCATCTCATCACCAAATATTTGTTATCAAATAAAATAAGCCGTAATATTAAAAAAACATGGCTGACTATAAAATTTATTATTTTTCGTAGATGCATAATTTTTATAGTTCTTAAAATTTTGTAATTTTCAAGCAACTTACTATACACACACAAAATATAACATACGGAACCCTTGTACACGAGCCTACACGAGTGAAATCATTGACCAGTTTCTAATAAAGGCATTTTGTTTTCGCATAAGAAAAAAACTAATTTATAATGTTCGACATTAATAATAATGATGGTACCTACATAATAATATTTTAAGTACTTTGTCGGCAACGAAAGCTGGTGAAAACCTCTTGTTTGGACATCTATGTTAATATTTGTGTCGCTATTTGTTAAAAGGGATTTAGTTGTATTGATGAAATAAGCAACATATCTTTGTTGGTATGTGGATGAATGATTTATTATTGTAATATTTTTTTTCACGCTTTCATCGGTATGTGGGCTTGCGTTGAAATATGATGTATTATTTTTTTGCTTGACACTCCTGGGAACTGCCCTTCTCTTTTACATGGCTTTCTGAGATATCTTTGAGACAGTCTCACATCACATCATCAGCCTATTAATGTTCCCACTGCTGGAACACAGGCCTCCTCTCTGTGAGAGGGAATGGGCAGTAATCCACGGGCCCAGTGCGGGTTGGTGAATATCACATGTCTTCGAGTTTTTGGTTCTAGGACATGCCGGTTTCCTCACTATGTTTTCCTTCACCGTTTTGAGAGCAGTGGTGAAGAAATAATTTACACAAGGTAAAGCGCCTGCCTGGGCTTGAACTCATGACCTACAACTTGTAAGTCGCGGCCGATACCACTGGGCCACCACTGCTCTCATCTATATAATTAATTTTTATGTCGATATCTTCTTCATCAATCAGTTTTTTTTTGGATAGTCCCACCGCACTATTCCCAAACCACTGCAACTCCTGAAAGACAGAATCAACAGTGGTGACCACCAGAAAAGCGCCGAGGCAATTATGGTAGACGAAGTCCCGGAGAATGAATTTAACTGTCTTGGATCATGCAACGAAATTAACCAGAAAAGAATAAAGGAGGTGTAGGAAAAATACAAATTGCCACTTTCCTCCATACCAAGCAGGTGACAGAACAAACAAGGCCAATACGCACAAAGGGTCATTTACAACCTGGATAAGCCCAGTTGCCTAGGACCACGGATAAAATTTTGCATTAATATTATAGGTCCTAAAATTGTGAGCTGTTATATTTGATGCCAATAATAGGTATGACAAAAACGCTTAAACTCAAATTTGTTCAAGTTTCCAAATGTGTTCTAGTTTCTTCAATCAGTCTTCCATTACCGAAGATCGTGGTCACTGGACACACCTTTATGTGGATAATCTGCCTCCATCGACGCCGGTCTAAAGTTGCCATCACCACCTGCTGAAATTTGCTTGAGAACGTAGCTTTTTTACTTGGTCAGACCGTCGTGTTGGCAACCGACCTCGTCCTCTATTTTCTTCGGTAGTGCCAACAATGATCAGCTTTTTGAGACCGCTAAAGTTATACATGTCAAAATTGCCCAATTAATCTATGTCCCTGCCATAAGAGTGATTCCTGTTTAATCATGAGACAACAATATAAATAAATATTTTCATTACAATGAGCTCTCTTGTCTAGATCTCGTTTGCGGAAAAGCAAGATGCCTATTTACTCTTACTTTGAAGGTACAAGTTGGGGAGAATACAAAACCTTCGAAACTGTTCTACACTTTGGTTGTTGGTATAATTAACTTGGAGGAGAAGTGCTTATCACAATACAAACAGCAGTTTATATGAGTCCGATCCGAACGCTGGACAACAAAAAGCAAAAAAATCCACTGCTATACTACCTATACTAAACAAAATGTATAACTACACTAAACAACATTTTCATATCTGAAATTTCAAACGCTCATTTACCTATTAATGTTTACTAATTTATTTATTTTTCATTCATAAATAAAACTGTTCGCTCCGTCATTTGCCGCTAAGATTTCATTGGTTTGGAGTCACCCAGTCGACACCTGCCCGGCGAGCATGGCCTACTGTGACATAGCTTAAGTCACACTTTTAATCACAGTTTGGGCGATAAACTCACTTTGTCTTAAATGCTGGCACGGCGGCGTGAGATATTTTCTTGACTTGTGGCATAACTTCTTGACGTTTATTTTTTTCTTTTTCGGCAGTTTTCCAATTTTATTGCAGTTTCGGTTTAACCTTGGCCATAAAAACCATTTATGTTCTGAGAAGCATAGCTCTACGACGCACTGTTTCCGAATTATGGCCCTCCGTATCTTATTTTATTTTGCATAAAACGCTCTATATTTCCAAAATGATATCTCGAAAACGGTATGTCCTAGGCAAAAACAAACCAAAATTTAGGCCCCCCCTTTGCTACCCCCATGTTAGCAGCATCCCTACATGAATTTATAAGTT
Source organism: Orthosia gothica (assembly GCA_949775005.1). Lineage (NCBI taxonomy): Eukaryota > Metazoa > Arthropoda > Insecta > Lepidoptera > Noctuidae > Orthosia > Orthosia gothica. The sequence goes on from OX459064.1 coordinate 16,079,833, forward strand.
TTTTATTTTTTATTTTTTTGGTTTTCGACTTGAACTACGGTCATGACAAGTTTTGATAAAATATGTCATGTCTTACAATTTGTCTTAAATGCTAGCACGGGACAATCATGTGACATAGTTTACAGGCGCGACATGCTTTTCATGTTTTTGAATTCACAGTGCGACATAATTTGAATAGACGACCAAATATAGTAATACGTAAAAAAGTGTGCCGTTCATACAGATAAACAACTTTTTAATTTTGTTGGGAACAAATTAATATTTGACCCACGACCATAGACTTATGCTCATTTTATTTTTCTTTGTTTGTTTGATAACATATTAAGTGTTTGTTAGAAAGATTTAATTATTGTGAAAATTTTAATAATTACTAAAAAAATATAATAGCTTGGACCAATACCAGTGGGCCCCTATTTTTTATATTTTAAATGTTTTTTGGGGATTTTATATAAGAATATTTAAAAATGTTAAAATAATTATAAAAAAAAAAAAAATAAAAAAAAAAATAAGAACAACAATAAAAAATATATACAATTTATGAAAAAGTAATACTTTAAAATTAATTAATAATCCTGTAACATTTCGATTAATTAATAAGCATTGATCACCATACACACAAAATGAATTTATTGTCGTTTGGTGCAGTAATTAGAAGGAAAATATATATTTTTTCAACTATAAAATTTTATCACCACCTCCGAACGAAAGTGATAAATTTTTCTAAATCATCTGTCAAAATGTAACATTTGTGACAAAATAGGTGCGCCCGTATTAGCAAATAAGACCCGATGAGTCCCAAATAAACGTCAGGAAATTTTCTCACGCCGCCGGTGCTATTATTTAGGACAAAATGGCTTTATCGCCCAAACTGCGATGAAATGTGTGACTCAAGCCATGCACAGTAGGCCGTGCTCGCCGGGCAGCAACAAGAAAGGCATGTTGCGCTTTAAAAATATGTCATATGTTTGACCCGTGCTAGCATTTAAGACAAATTGTAAGACATGACATAATTTATCATGTCTTGTCACAAATGTCTTCGGTACGCCCATGCTCGCTAGGCTGTGCTCTGTCTCGCACATGAGTCCCAGCATTATGCTGAGCGATGACCGTTTTGCGTAGTTGTTACGCATACTTTGTAACGATTGTATTTAAGATTTGTTGTTATTTTTTTGATATGCGTCGTGCCTGGCGCATATAAACGATTTTTCTTTCTTTCTCTTTTTCTTACATACCAAAGAAAAAAACATGCTTAGGTGGGAAAGAGGTGTAACTCGGCTTGACAGAATGCGAAATGAACACATACGAGGAAGTTTGAGAGTCAAATCTATCACCGATAAAATTACCGAAAACCGCCTTCCTTAGCATGGACACTGGGCACGTTAGATTTAGTCTTTTTTTTATTTTACTTTTGTATAGATTCCTTTACCGATTGTTTTGTAAATGTGTGAACATTGTAGGCCTTCTAGATGCTTGTTAACATTTGTTAACTTTTTAACTCGTTTTATTTTCTTTTGTTTAAATAATATGTAACCTTTTTTTTTGTTTTCTTACGACTTATTGTCGGGCCTACGTTGTCCCCACATATCTAAGTACTAATGCTGTAAGAAGGAAATATTGTAAAACCAAACCGTTTTTTTAAAAGAGTAACCTTGGAGTTTCTTGCCGGTTCTTCTCCATAGGAAACGACCAACCCGAACCGTGCACCTTTTGTCGACGTTTTATCAGTGCCCATGTAGGCCTATATGAAATAAAAAAAAAAAAAGTTTTTTTTTTTGTCAAGGGACATACATATATACATACATAAACTCACGCCTTTTTCCCATGGGGGTAGGCAGAAACTACAGAACGCCACCTGCTACGATCCTTACATACTTCTTTTGCTTCACACACATTCATGCATCTAGTCATACACACACGCCGGTTATGGGTACTGCGCACTTGGCCGTCAAGGGACGTTAGTGAGGATCATGTGGTATAAATTTCTCTGCGAACAAAAGAGAGGTAGAGGCCACCCGTCATTGAACTGGAGGTCCAATATAGAATAAGACCTCAAGCAAGCTCAGTTGCCAGAACAGATAAGCCAAGATTATCTATCTATCTATATATATATACATAAAATAGAAAGTATGTCTATATGATCCTTAAAGACTCCGAAACGGCTGGACCGAGTTTATTGATATTTTCAGGCAATCTTTAGTTTGACCCAGCGGCAAATCCTGTAAAGTTAGCTGCATTTTTTTGAACTGTGAACGCGGGCAGAAGCTTATGATTATATAACCAGTCGAACATGTTTTTTGTTTTTAAAACTATGCCTATCTCAGTCGTACATGTACCAACATGTATTGTAATAGACGAGGATGACAAATAATCACTCAGACAGCCGCCAACCCCAGCGCTCGCTACTTTAGGCACCTAATTTTTATATCGGTGGCGGGATCAACGACATGAGGCGCAATTTTGAAAGTTTGTGTTATTAAATTAAAATATGGGGAGGTGTGATCTAATGATTGATTTATGTAAAAAAAACTTAATTAAAAAAATCAAAAAACCCGACTGCTTCAAAAGCGAACTAAAAAGTCGTAAACAAGGAAAAAATCATGCTGTGCAGTCGGAGGATACATATTCGCCGGCTGGGTGACCAAAATCTGGTGTATCGTCCGCCTGCACAGCATGATTTTTTCCTTGTTTACGACTTTTTAGTTCGCTTTTGAAGCAGTCGGGTTTTTTGATTTTTTAAATTAAGTTTTTTTATTTATAACTTTTTAGTTAGTTTTTCCGAATTAGATACATTTAAACATATAAGTGTTATATATTTTTGAAATCAACCTCTTAAAACCCTTTATTTTGATACCCCACACGATGGGTTTGGAAGAAAAAAAAATTTGGGCCCCCACAATATGGCACCCAAAATCCGCCATTTTTTTATTATCCAATTTTAATGTAGCCTATGACACTCGCAGAGTTAAGACGCATCGATTGACGTACGAATCATCAAAATCGGCCAACGCGTTTGGTCTCTGGAACGCCACATAGGAACAAACATACATACATACATACTTACATACATACATACATACATACATACATACATACATACATACATACATAGACTGATAAACACATTACCCTCCTTCGGCAGTCGGGTAAATAGGGTGTAATAATCTATAAAAAATAAAATTAAAATCATAATAATGGATTAATTTCTTTTTTCTATCTACTTTTGTAAAAAAAACCTGGGAAAATTTCGCTTCTGCTGACTTTACAATTTATTTACCAATACTTAACAAGTCCAAACTGAAAGAAACCATTTGAAATATAGCTTATTTCATTACGATTTTAACAACATAAGTTTCATGTAGGGTTCCCATACAAAACTTTCAAGATAACGGCGTTTCAGTCGCGCGCGGGCATTTCGCGCCATCGCGCCCTGCCGTGACGGTCGTTTCCGTCAAAATGACAAAAATGGCCGTCACCGTTCAGTGGCTAGGATGACTATGTAATTAGTAACATTCTTAAATGTAGTTCGAAAAAGTTTATATCTAGAACATTAAATAAAGTGAATCATTAAATCTAAAATACAGTACTTATCTATTCTCTTTTTTAACCTTAACAAATTCACCTCACATTCTAACGAAAAGGAACTAACTGATTGTTTCACAAAGCTCCGATAGCCACAATCATGCATATTCAACAAACAAACTCATTCTTCTATATAAGGATTTCATTAAGAGCGTCTTATCGCGCATCGCTGTGTCCTTAACATTTTGATTCGGATCAGTTTAACGTGATCTATTTTATGTCCGGTTTGGTTTAATTAATATGTAGAGGGTTCTTGACCGATTCAAATCTCTGGTGGAGAATTTAATTTGGAAGAGTAGTTAAGTAGGCAGTAGGAGTTAGGTCTTTTTAGGTCTTTTACGGAAACCAAAAAGGTAAAAAAAACCGGCCAACTGCAAGTCGGACTCGCGCACGAAGGGTTCCGTACCATTATTGCAAAAAACGGCAAAAAAATCACGTTTGTTGTATGGGCGCCCTAATTAAATATTTATTTTATTCTGTTTTTAGTATTTGTTGTTATAGCGGGAACAGAAATACATCATCTGTGAAAATTTCAACTGTCTGGCTATCACGGTTCATGAGATACAGCCTGGTGACAGACAGACGGACCGTGGAGTCTTAGTAATAGGGTCCCGTTTTTACCCTTTGGGTACGAAACCCTAAAAAGGAACCCTTATGGTGTGAGTCAGTCTGTCTGTCCGTCTGTCAAAGCTGGATATCTCAAGAACTACTAATGCGATCAACCTGAAATTCGGAATAGTTTTAGATGACGTTTGCCCTACTATTTAAGTTTTTTTTTTGCATCACGGTCTTTCAATCAATCAATCAATCATCAATCATTCATTTATTTGCAATAAGTATTGGTACAGTGTAGGTGTTTAAGTAAGTTATAAATAGTTTCCTAATACATAGTCAAACATTTGACATGCAAAACATTACAATATATTCAATGCTAGGCTATAGTGTTTATGTCCAATGGCATGCATGATTTTTCTATTATTTTACAATTATAAGTTTAATTATTAATTGTCATCACATTAACCATTATGTATTTATAAATTCATTTATGGAATAAAATTGTTTTTCTATTAGCCATAATTTTAATTTTGAAAAAAATAAATTGTTAGGTAACTCTTTAAAGATCTTTGGTATTTTGTTATATATAAATCCACACATGCAATAACAGTTCTTTTTATACAGAGAGGTCTTTGGTGCTCTAGGCAGAACTATTCTATCTGGATCTCTTACTATTCTAGGGCAACGGTCTTGTGCCTTCTTAAACAGGTCAAAGTGCTGTCGGACAAATTTAGCACATTCTATGATATACATACTGGGCAAAGTAAGGAGTTTCAACCTTTGAAACAACGGTTTACAAGATTTCCATGGTGGAATGCCATATATGGCTCGAACGCATTTTTTTTGTACCCTAAAGACTTTATAAGCGTCTGTTGAGTTACCCCATAGTATAAGGCCGTATTGTAAAGTCGATGAAACGCAGCCGTGATACGCGGTTAACATCGTGCTCTGTGACGAGGTCTTTCGCAGTGTGTAGAGAACATAAACGAATTTGTTTAATTTGTTGCATACTTTTTCTACGAGTGGTTTCCAGGAGAAGTAGCCATCTAGTGTAACTCCCAGAAAACTAGTTTCCCCTTCCTCTGGTAGCGGTTGTCCATTATAATTAATATTTAGTTTTACTCGCTTACGACCGTATGTCCCAAATTGAACAATTTTTGTTTTATTTATATTTACATTCAAATTATTACATTTTAACCAGGAAATTGTTGATTCAATTGTATTATTAATGTCAAGTCTGTAATTATCAATGTCAGTATTAATTGATGATGTCATTATAATTGAAATGTCATCTGCAAATAAAGTGCATGGATTTGGTGTATGTTCAGGAAAATCATTAATATATATTAAGAATAAAGGGGGTCCCAAAGCGCTCCCCTGTGGGACACCCGAGTTGTTAAATTTTGAAAAAAATCTAATTCCTTCTAGTTCCTTATTTTCAGTAATACTAGGAATCTCAACACATTGCTGTCTACCAATTAAATAGGTTTCAAGCCAACTAAGGGCCGGACCTCGAATACCATATCGTTCTAACTTTGCAAGCAACAATTTATGAGACACAAAGTCGAAAGCTTTCGACATATCGAAGAAGATAACAGATACCCGGTTACCTATATCCACTTCATCAATTATATTTTTTACCAGATTGAAGCATGCAAGAGTGGTCGATTTCTTTTTTCCTTCTTAAGAATCGACTGCTTTCCAATAAATTCTAAGAGACGCTGTTGCATTGCTTTTTCAAAAACTTTTGAGATTATTGGTATGAGACTAATTGGTCTGTAATTATCTATTTTCGAGCTATCGCCTTTTTTATGAAGCGGCTTAACAATTACAAACTTTAACAACTCTGGGAAGCAGCCTTCTGTGAATGACAGATTTATTAAGTGTGTCAACACAGGAGTTATTTCCACTGAACAAGCCTTTAGAATTTTAGTCGAAATCTCATCATACCCAACTGCTCCTGTGTTGTTTAGGGAAAGTATAAATTTTTGAATGTCATTGCAGCCGTATGGCCGAAGGAACAGACTATCGCAGGTGTTAGTTTTGCATGTATCTCTCTTCTGATTGCTGCATTGGTTTGTTAAGTCTATCCAATAGTCATTAAACGAGTCCGCAATTCTTTTTGGGTTGTCTATAACTTTATTATCTATGTTTAAATTCGTTATCAATGATAATTTGTTAGTATATTCAGATGCTTGCTTAATAAGTGTCCAAGCCGCTTTACTTTTATTTTTTGAATATTTTAATGTGTTGTCATTTAATATTTTAATAGAACTTGTGATACAACATCTTAGCAATTTACTATATTTTTTATATATTATCTTGTTGCAGTTTGACTTATTCTTATAATATATAAAACGCAATGAGCGTTTACGTTTACTGCTAATTCTTAACCCTTTAGTTATCCAATTCGTTTTCTTACATTTGGTTGTCATTTTAATTCTTAATTTTGGGAAACACAACTTATAAAACAACAGAAACAATTCCTGAAAAGATTTATATGCCAAATTAATGTTAAGTTGGCTATAGACTTCTGAGAAGGAAAGTTCAGACAAACATTCCTTGAACTTAAGGATGTTTTCCGAACTATAGTCTCTTTTAAAAATATAGTACTGTTGAGGTATTTCCTTATGTTTAACAGGGACACTTAACATTTGCGCAGTATTATGGTCAGATATATCCCAATTCAGAAGCTCGCCTTTCGCGAGTGGGATATTACTTATGATGTGATCGATACAGGTATTCTGCCGCGTCGGGTCAGTAATATGCAAAATTAAATTATAGTTTGCAGCAAGATTCTGAAGATGTTTGGTTTTGTAATCTGGATTTAAAGTGTTTACATTTAAATCACCTAGTAGAATTTATTTTTTCGCTTTGTATTTATGGTTTATATAGTAAAGTACTGCAGTTAGTTTCATCACAAATATAGAGAAATCTGAATTTGGTGTCCTATATAAAGCTATTATGAAAATGTTATGTGAAGGTAATTCCAAGCCGCAACTTTCAAAGTGTTTATCAAGACAGTGTTCCCTCAGGAAGGACAATTCTTTGTAATTCATACCACGTTTAACAACAATTGCAACACCTCCACGCTTTTGTTTAGTTGGTCTACAATATGAGACTGCCAAATCATAACCAGATACTTTAATAAGGCACTCATTACCCTTGTCAATAAATGTTTCGGTCAAACAAATAACATCTGGATCAGTATTTTGTGAATAAAGGGTAGACAACTGTATCTCCAAATTATAACGCTTACTCAAAATACCTGCTACATTTTGATGAAGCACTCTTAATAATTTAGTCACGAAAAAATTCGTCTGTATTCGTACAAATGTCACTATCATTTTGCAAAATATTTCGTTCTGTTTGTGTACTACGATTTACCAGTTTTATTTTGGAATTATTTGAACATAGGTCTACTTGATTAACCCGTATGTTTCGCGAGTAGTCCTTGTTTTTTTGCATCACAGTATTGTTACCAGTAGTTAAAGAAGTAGTTTTGTAAGTAAGAAATTTAAGATTGTAATCGATTTGATCCAGAGTAGAATTAATCTGCTTACAAAAATCATATACAGTCAACTCCAAGCTATCGTCAAAGTCAATAAAATTACAATTTTTGTATTGGTTACTTATAATCATTAGCATTTCATTAATTTTATATTCATTTAAATGTATATTATTAAAAACTTTTAATACAAATATTGGACATTGAGCTGACTTTAGAAATATACATAGTTCTGACATTATTTTGAGAACGTATGAGTCATGTTGTCCAACACAAACAATGATTCGATCATTAGGAGTAACATCGAACAATTTGGCGCAATTTAGTATTTCTTCCGTTGATGCATAAGGTTTTATGAAAGATATCATTCGGTAATGTTTATATGGAGTTCTTTCCCTGGATTTTCTTAGCAGTTTAGATATTTTAAGGCACTGTTTACCACCAAAAAAGAATATTCTGCCAATATCAGTTTTGTTTAATGTCACATTGTCGTTTTTGGACTTAAGGAGAGTGGAGTTAGCATTTACTCCGTTACTACTGGCGTTGATTCTTGTTACGACATCTTTTTCCATGTTACGTGGGCTACCCTCTGCGCTGACTACGCTGATTACATCGGCAGCATGGATTATATTATGAGTTGGTTGAGTTGGGAGTCCTGATGTTTTGCATGCCTGTGTAATGTTCACCGACCGGCTATCCACTATAGTGTCCGAGGTAGACGAGGACAGCGGTAGTGGTTTGGTTGTTTCTTTATCCATTCCCTTTTTGGGACAAAGTGTGATAGGACTGTGGTGAAAATCATCTGTGAGTCGTCGTTTCACACTATTTTTACGGCTCGATGATATATTGTTTTTCCAGGTTGACCTTGGACTTCTACAAATTTGTTTTAAAATATTAATTTCCTGAGAAAGCTGACTAACTTGTTTTTTTAATCCAATATTTTCCAGAATTAAATTGTCCATTTCATTTTGGGTACTTTGTAGATTCGATTTTAAACTTGTTATTTCAGATTTCATCTCCTCAATAAAACTAGGTGGAAATAAGTTTGTTGATAAATCCAAGCTTTTACCCAGCATGTCGAAGGACGGAGAAGAGTCCAAAGAATGGACATTGTTGATGTTGTCCTCTAGTGATTTACATTTAACTGTCCGTTTTCTCAGTGTAACATTTGTAGTATCTTCCATTATTAGGCGGGTATTCACCTGTTGGGTTTGTTCCAATTTATTTGGTTAAATTCTTATAATATCTATCTATTATACCTCTGTCCATGCGTCCGAGGATCACTGGCGTGATGATTAAGATTTATGTGTATGTAGTTAATTTTTGTAGAGGAACTTTTTATAAGAATTCTTAAATATATTTTTTTTCTCACAAAAAAGTCTATTCCGATCGTGGGGATCGATCTAGCGTTCGGGCGTTTCGACGGTAAGTGTAGACACTATACCAACTCCGCCACGGTGTAGTTGAAGTTATTGTCTAAATTAAAGATGCCATACGAAATGTTTCTTTTCTGGATCTGGAGGTCTGTCCGTTGGAATTTATTTTGATTTTTTGTCTTATCTACCCGTTACTTTATTAAGTGTTCACCAATATCACTTAAAATTGATTTATAAATCACTTTTTGATTACTAGCTGGCACTTTTTCATCACCTAACATAATGTTTATTTATAAAGTTGAACTTCACTGTTGTTTATCACGCTTCTGCACGAGGTTCGTGAGAGTTTAAATTTTCACTACGTTAATTTAGATTATTAAAAGCTTTTATTGATATTTACGTTGTGATAACACTTTTACATAACTATTGGTCTATTTAGCACTTATTATTAACATTTTTACTTAATTTTTCAACTAGATATATTTTTACGATATTAAAATAATACGGAGGACTGTTTACAGCGTAGTTGACAGCTGTCAAGTTCTAAGGTCTAAAGCTTTAAAATTCTAAGGTCTTCTTCTATTAGGGAATGTCATATGAAAGAGCGATATTTGCACATTCTCAATATATGTTTTTATGCTGCGTAGTTTTTGAAAATGGAACGATGTCTCTAAACACCACACTTTTTCAAAAATCATCAAAAAAGATTACATTGTTTTATCACTATCGGTCAAGAGATGGTTTTTTTTTATTTTTACTTTGTTATTAAGAACAGAATTCTTAATATTTAATTACGATCTAGCCTAAAAGGCTAATAAGCAATTTAACTCTAACTTAATATGTTACGTTATAGATTATGTTAAAACTAAGAATAGTGTCTATTTGTACTTTTACACAAGTCCGTAGCACTTTCTTAGAGTCTGATATAATTTATAAAAACACTATGTTCATGTGTTATATGTATAGCAAAGCGTTGTCACTATTATGCATTCACTTTGTACACTACACCAATTCATAAGGTTTAGTTCTTTTTAGCCTACGCACTAAGTCTGTATTGTCTAGCAGCTGGATAGCCTAAACATTCACGTGTCGATGAAGTCTGTGTTCGTGGGCTTCAGCAAATTTTTGGATGATGGTGGTGACGAATTCCGTTTTAAGATCACGGTAAAGATCGTCATTTCTTATGTACCAGGGTGCATTTACAGCATCCCTGAGCACTTTATTTTGGAATTGTTGGATTAATTTTACGTTGCTTTGTTTAGTACAGCCCCAAAGTTGGATACCATACGTCCAAATTGGCATTAGTATATGCTTATATATGGTTATTTTATTATGTATTGATAGACAGGATTTCCTTCCAAGTAACCAATACATACTTTTATAACGTATGTCGAGTTCCTGTCTTTTCTTTTTGACATGAGCTTTCCATCGCAACTTGGCGTCGAGAGTTATGCCAAGGTATTTGGCTGTATTAGCATTAGGCACTTGCATGCCATTTATGTAGATTGGGTGATAGTCCAAGTGTTTATTTGTGAAGTCAATGTGAATTGATTTTGACTCATTCAGTTTAATCTTCCATTTTTGTGTCCAGTCATAAACTTTGTTCACAACTAGTTGAACTCTTTCTAGTGCTTCTCTGTGGCTTGATCCGGTAGCCATAATTGCAGTATCATCTGCAAAGGTCGCAATGGTGTTGTTTTCCAGTTCTGGGATGTCACATGTGTATAACAAGTACAAAATTGGGCCTAGCACACTTCCTTGAGGTACCCCAGCTTTTATAGCTTTTAGCTCGGAATATGCGAGACTATTTCAAGCTAATGTTATTTTGGATTTCTCTCATTACTTCTTTAGGAGTCACAAGCTTAATTCTTTGGTTTTGTGACAATCTTTCACGCTCAAGTATTTCTATCGAGAATGGATAAGATAATAAAAGAGATGGTGCTGACCTAAAACTGCAATATTCTACACCGCAGTGTTAAAATTTTCTGAAGAATATAGGCCTCGCAGATGTTTTTTTTTTAAATACATTTCACATTGTATATGCAGTGTTCAACTGTTCAGTTCACAGTTTTATAAAATTAGGTCTGCGCGCGCACGTACCAGTGCTATGCTTCTTGCTCCCAGTGTATGCCCACGACGCTCACCTGGTCATCGGTCAACCTCGAGGAAGGCCTTCACATGCTTCGCCTTCAACACAATAGCAGCAATGAAAATCACAAAAAAAAAAACGATATTGACTTGTTTGAAATTTAACATTGGACGACTACTGAGAGTTCCGATCTAATTTATAAATTTTATTGTAAAAAAAAAGTAACTTAGATTGCAAAAAGTCACGGCCAACAACTAGTCTCACGTACAGTGCTTTATCCCCACTTTCACTAACGTAAGCAACACCTACTTGATTGACTAATTAAAATAGTAGGTAGTGGAAGTTTTATATATTTTGTTGCAAAGCCCAGCGTAGAAAATTTAGCAGTCAGCCTTTGCTTATATAGGTACTTAAAGTCTAGGTATCATCGTGTTTTAGTAAAAAAATAGGTATTTATATCCTAGGACGTCTTACTGTGTGGAATAAAAATGCGTGTAAACTTTGTAAAACTTGGAAATTTAATTTTATAGTCAAAGAACACAGCCACTTGGAACAATCGTTGTAACAGGAAGAGAACAGACTTGCCACACTACAAAAATATAACAGATTTCGTCTAGTGTTGCAAGTTTATACATAATTAATACATTTACAATCGTCTATGTTTAGATTGTTCTAAACATAATTGGGGCCGGCATTAACTTATTCTAAAGGTAATTGACAGAGCCGTTTATTTGACCTTCTGTAAACCTTATTTTTCATCATTACATCAGCGGCTCTTACTCTACCATCTGTACCTGGGTATGTTTTGACAATACGAGCCATTTTATACTGTAATGGAACAGCATTAAAATCTTTCACAATTACTAAGTCACCCTCTTTGAGGTTCGGTTCTGGATATTTCCACTTGGGACAGCTTTGAAGTTGTGTTAAATAATCATTAGACCATAATTTCCAAAATTGTTGTTTAAGTTTAGTGCAGAGATTCCAAAAATTTTACCGATTAACTGAGACCTCTGTTAAATCTACTTCAGGATAGCTAACCAAAGCTGTTCCAATGACGAAATGAGCAGGAGTCAAATATTTACTATCATTTGAGTTTGCAGAGAGTAGAGGCCTAGAGTTTAATATTCCCTCGATTTGAACAATAACTGTATAAAGCTCTTCAAAAGTTAAACATAAGTTCCCTACAACCCGCTTCAGATGGTGTTTTACACTTTTTACACCTGCTTCCCACAATCCTCCAAACTCAGGTGAATAACTGGGTATAAACCTAAATTTTATATAATGTTGGGTGCAAAACCCATCTACAGCATCCCTGTGATTTTTGGAAGATTGCAGGTCATACAATTTTTTCATTTCATTAGACGCTCCTTTAAATATTTTAGCGTTGTCACAATATATATTTGTGGGCATGCCACGCCTCGAAATGAAACGCTTGAGACATACTAAAAAGGCTTCAGTTGTTAAGTCTGATACTAGCTCTACATGAATAGCTTTTATAGCAAAGCAGACGAAAAGCGCGATGTAACATTTCTTAACAATAGGCTTTCTAACCCTAGCTACCTTCATGTCGAAGGGTCCACAGAAGTCAACGCCGACATGCCGAAATGGCCTGGACGCTGTTATTCTTTCTTGTGGGAGGGAGCCCATCAACTGTTTAGCAGCCTCAGCTTTTGTTCGGAAGCATTTGACGCATTTGCGCACCACTTTCTTGACCTCCCGGATACCATTAATAATGGAGTACCTTTGTGAAAGAGAACTCAATACTAATCTGGGGCCTGCATGTAAAAGTCGCAAATGTTCACTTTCTATTAGGAGTTTTGTTAAATGAGAGTTTTTCGGAAGAATAGTGGGATGTTTCTTATCGAACGACATTTCCCTAGCATTATCGAGCCTACCTCCTACTCTCAGAATACCTATTTTGTCGAGGAAAGGAGAGAGACTTCCTATTCCTGTCTTTATAACTTTTCCAGCAGTAAGTAACTTCACCTCTTTGGCAAAATATTGCTTTTGAGTACAACATACAATAACTGACATAGAGTAGCGAAACTCTTGCGGTGTTAAGTAACACTCTGTATTTTTATTTTCATTTTTTGAACTATTATTATAGAATCTATAAATATATCCAACTACCTTTTGTAATTTACATAAGTTTGAATATTTTTCAATCAAATTGACTGCAAATGATGGCTCTACCTGTGTCACATTACACAGTATCTCTTGCTCATCATTTTGTTCTATATTTGTGAGAAAATCAGGCAATTTAAAAATTTCAGAACATACATGTGTATAATGTTTATCTACCAAGTAGGTTGGCCCGTGCCACCACAAAGTACTTTGTTGCAACTTATGCGGCAAAACTCCCCTCGACAACAAATCAGCCGGGTTGTCACTAGTCTTAACAAATCCCCATTGCTTCTCATCCGTCAACTCTACAATTTGTTTGACTCTATTATTGGCATAAACATTAGATTTTACATTGCCTGCTTTGATCCAGGCTAACACTATTTGGGAGTCACTGTACAAAAATGTTTCTACTTGAGAAAACCTACCCATCAGGACTCTACCAACCCTTTGTGCCAGCTGTGCCAAGAGTAGAGCACCATTAAGCTCTAGTTGGGGAATTGTAAGGCTTTTCGCTAATGGAGCAACACGTGACTTGGAGCAGAGTAATTCTGTTTGCACTGAACCATAATTTTTTATAATTCTGACATAAAGACAACAGCCAAAGGCCTTAAATGATGCATCCGAATACCCTACTAATTCTACATTAAAAATATCATTAGTAATGACACATCTGTTCACTGTGATTTTACCCATAAGTTTTAATTTATTTAAGAAATTTTTCCAGTATAGAAACTGTTCATCTGGAACTATAGCGTCCCATCCAATTTGCAAAGACCATAGCTCTTGCATAAATATTTTGGCTACCACTATAATTGGGCCTACTAAACCGAGAGGGTCAAACATCTTCCCTATAAAGCTCAATATTTTTCTTTTTGAATTTAAGTTATGAACTTCATCAATATTGGGGCTAGAAAAAGTGAATGTGTCTGAAGTGATGTCATACATTAAACCTAAAGTTTTGACCAGGTTATCTCCACTCATATCTACATTTTCAAGCTGCCTTTGCTCATTTGGAATATCGTTTATGACTTCCGGGTTGTTTGAGCACCATTTATGCAAAGAAAAACTACCTAACTTGAGAAGCTCTACCAATTGAGTTTTCAGTTCACAAAGCTGCTCCACATTGTCTGAGCCACACAAAATATCATCGACATAAGTATTTTTGATCATTGTTTGAGCAGCCAGTGGGTAATTATGTTTGTACCGATAAGCAAGTTCAAGTAGGCATCGAGTGGTCAAGAAAGTAGAGGCCTTTAAACCATATGTTACAGTCTGAAGCTGTAAACAGCTGATAGGCTTTCTGGGATCATCTCTCCAAAGAATGTTTTGAAGGCAAGTTTGGGGACCATTAATGAAAACATTGCGAAATGCCTTTTGAATATCACAAATTAGTGTGAAAATGTAGGTCCTGAATAAAATTAAAATATCAAAAAGTTCGCTCTGTACCACAGGGCCATTCAGCATGACGTCGTTGAGGGACACCTGACTGCGCGACTTCATACTCCCGTCAAACACTACACGGAGTCGGGTCGTCTTACTTGCCTCGTTGATAACAGCATGATGTGCTAGAAAGTAGACAGGATCTTTATCAATATCATAATTCGCAAAGTCCACCTTTTTAGCATGTCCCAGCTCTACATACTGATCTATGAACAATTTATACTGTTCTAATAACAAAGGATTTGATTTGAATCGTTTCTCTAACATTAGAAATCTTTGATAGGCAACTGAAAAAGAGTCACCAAGCTGCAGTTGTTCCATAGGATTGATGAGAGGCATGTCAACATAAAAACGACTGTCTTTAAGACTCATTGATTTTTGAAAAATTTCTTCAGCCTTTTGAAACTCATCACAATACTTCAGGCTCTGGTAACTTTTCAGTCGACCAAAACTTTTCCATAATATTTTCTAACTTTTTCTCATCATGGATAGCAAAATTAGAGACAATATCAAAGGTTACATTACTTACTTCACTATTTGTAGACACTTTTACAGGAACATTGCCACCAACTACATACCCAAATAGGGTGTTTTGCAAAACCAGTCCATTCTGGATTTTTATACAACCATCTAGTAAAACACTAAAATAAATATCTGCACCCAGTAACAATGAAATTTCAGCTGGGCTATTGAAATCATCATCTGCAAGTTTTACATTTTTAGGTAAATTCCAGCCAGATACATTTATAAATTGCTGGGGCAACCTTGAGGTTATTTTGTCAACTATGTGACATTTTAAGTTTAATTTTACATTATTGTGGCATGGAAGCACACTTATGTTTACAAGTTTGTCAATTTGAGTTGGTTTATTACCTATACCTATAATATTATGGTGCTGATTTATAGCAATCAGCCCAAGTTTGTTAACAAGGCTTGTTGTAACAAAAGATGCCTGGCTGCCTGTGTCAAGCAGTGCTCGGACAGAAATCTTTTCATCTTTTTGATTTAGCAAGGTAACTTTTACAGTCGGAAGCAAAACATTATTGGATACACGATTTGACAGCAATGAAACTGCAGGCTCAATAGGGCTGGCCGGTTCTTCATGTAGCAATGTGTTATGTCCTTGTTTACATATTTTACATTTAAAAGTAAACTTACATTTTCCGCTGTGTGTCTTTAGACATGTAGTACATAAATCATTGTCCTGCACAAATGTTTGGCGGTCTGCTAATGCTGCCGTTTTGAATGCCGGACAGCTGAAAAGAGGATGGTCAGTTTTATTACAACATTTACACAACCTTTTGATTTGTGAGGCAACATTGACCACCTTTGATTGTGATGATTTATTAAATCTATTAGTACTTTCATAGCAAGTACCTTTAGGGGTTGAACTATCTTCTAGTGCTATAGCGCGCTTTTCAAGAAAGTTCAAAAAGTCTACCATGGAAGGCATCTTTTCTAAGTCCCTATCTAACTGATAAGCTCTGTTAGTGATTTGATCTAATTTTCTAGTTAAAATGGAAATCAGTAACATGTCCCATGTATCGATGGGCTGTTCAAGGTTCTTCAATGCATGCAATTGTTGCTGTACTTCGGACACAAAAGACCTTATAGAGGCTGCAGTGCCTTTTTGCATTGTAGGCAAATCTAACAAAATACCTATATGATTTCCTATTAACCGCGATTTGTTGTCAAAACGCTTTTCCAACAATTCTAATGCCTCCCTGTATGATTGATTCACTAGTGGCAAATTGACAATGACTGCCAATGCATCATCTGTTACATACTTTCTTAAATAGAACAACTTCTGGACATTGGACAATGACCTGTTATTATCAATAACAGCTATAAACAAATCATAAAATGGTTTAAATTTTGTAAAATCTTTCCCATCATAGGGAGTTATCTCGATATTTGGTAGTTTACAGGTTGAAACATTATGACATTCTGAGACAGATTTTTTGCCTATTAGCTTCAGAGAAGCATTGATTTTAGCAAGCACAGAAAAATATTTTTCTTCTACTTGACCAACCTGTTCGGAGTCACTTTCGTCAATACTTAGGATATCCAACTGCGCCGCCTCATAACTCTTGAGAGCACAGATTAGTTTTTCTCTGCGCGCCTCCAATATATCTGCAGTTGCAGACGCATAACTTATGGGGTCGTCCACAAACCCTTCGATGCGTGTTATTGTAGCTTTGCACTGTCCACGAAGTATGCGATGTTTACGCAATGTTTCCTTTAATTCCGCCATGGTAGTACGGTATGTAAACGACGAAACGACTTATAACTACGATAGAACACTCCACGCACTAACTTTTTGCACAAAATATTTGTTTGTTTACACAAAAGCCGATTTCACGTTCGGGTTGACACTGACAGCTAAATGTTTGACCACAGAGTACTTTTTTTATATATGACTGACACTGACAGCAGGACTTGAAGTTTGCAGAACTCGTTCGCAGGAAATTGATCAACGTAGTACCAACCTCACAGACCAACCTTCAATTTTAGATTTTGAAAAGTGGTTATCGGAAGAAAAAATGGCGAATTTTTCGTCCACAAAATCGCAATCTCACGACTTTTTGATGATAATACGATGCTGTTTCCCAATGTTGCTTCTTTATTTTCGTTCTATTATAGAATAGAACGAAGTTGCGGGCCTTGTACAACCGGCACAATAGCCCGGCAATGGTGACTGCTTATAGTAAGCCGACCACGTCGAACAAAAAACTTCACGATATAGCTCGCGAAAACTGCTCGGCACCGATTCTAAAACTCCTCGAAGGACCACCGCACGCATGTGTGGAATAAAAATGCGTGTAAACTTTGTAAAACTTGGAAATTTAATTTTATAGTCAAAGAACACAGCCACTTGGAACAATCGTTGTAACAGGAAGAGAACAGACTTGCCACACTACAAAAATATAACAGATTTCGTCTAGTGTTGCAAGTTTATACATAATTAATACATTTACAATCGTCTATGTTTAGATTGTTCTAAACACTTACTAATATTATGAATGTGAAAAGTTTGTTACCATTGTGACGGATCTGGATGAAATTTGAATTATACATAGATTATAGTTTGGAAAAGCACATAGGGTACATTATATCTCGGTTTAATTTTCTCTTGGGATGATATAGTACATTACTGCAGCGGCCAGCAAAAGAGGCATTGATGGACGAACACTTACGTAAGTCCATCAATGCCTAGTTGTGTGCAAGGCTTGTATAGTGCTTTTCTCAAATAATCGACGGAAACTAAAACTAAGTAGTACCTAGAACTTATTTTGTCAAATCCAATTACTTTTCATAATCAATAACGAACAATAATAATTTTGCCCTCGGTAAAGTGTTCATTTGTTTTTATTTTTAATTAACTGTTTTCTGTTTGCAAGCCAGTTCGAAATTAAAATAAAACGTTTGATAAGTTACCTCCTTGGTTGCCATGTTTTGGAGTAAAAGATCGTTCCATTTTTAGGGTTCCGTACCCATAGGGTAAAAACGGGACCCTATTACTGAGACTCCGCGGTCCGTCTGTCTGTCTGTCACCAGGCTCTATCTCATGAACCGTGATAGCTAGACACTTGACATTTTCACAGTTTATGTATTTCTGTTGCCGCTATAACTATAAATACTAAAAACAGAATAAAATAAATATTTAAGTGGGCCTCCCATACAACAAACGTGATTTTTATGCCGTTTTTTGCGAAAATGGTACGGAACCCTTCGTGCGCGAGTCCAACTCGCTCATGGCCGGTTTTTTTAAATTACACGATAGATATGAGTTTACTATGTAATTTATTTGTCCGCTAAACCATGACAGATATGGATTTTCATTCAACTTTTGCCGGCCGCTGCTTGCATGTATTTGACCAGAACAGCAATTTCGATTTATCTCGAAGACGGTTGTCAAAATAATGCTCAAATTTCCAAGCATATTTGAGAAAAAACTTTTTTGCAAAAAAATAGCACTGACTTCCAAATGAAAAACTACAAAGTGAAAAATAACTTAATTTTTTGAAGTCGGTGTCTTTCGTAGGTACCAATTTTTTGCGATATGGGAAAAAAAAAAAACAAACATAAAGTCGAACATAGAACCTCCTCCTTTTTGGTAAGTCGGTTAAAAACCCTTCTCACGCGGGTGAAGTCACTGGCAGAAGCTAGTAATTAAAAAAAAAACCGAGCTGTTTATGGTCCGTTAAGCTGATTCGGAATTCAAATATGATTCTCTATAAGTAGAAATACTGAAAAGTTACTTAAATGGTGTTAACTGGTTCAGAGATTCAAATGAATAAAGCTGCTGCTATTAAAAAAAATTGCGAGCAAGCATAAACAAAAGAATCCTTCACCGATACTAAAGATATCATTACGGATGTACTTCGCACACAAAGGTCAGCAGATATATCAGGAGCATCTGATATTTGAGTTAGAAGGGAATTGTGTTCATTTGTTTTTTGTTAAAGGCATGACATTATACCGTGTCGCAATAGTGATCTGGTTGGCGAGATTGGCATTGTTTGAGACGAAGAAACATTGATTCACACGATCGAACGAGCTGTTAGCCATGCGCTTTTAAGTAAAGACCATAAGATAGAACATCTTGAACGAAGACAAGCGTATTCCATAAGAGCAGGGGCCTGTGATTTTCTCACATTTCTTTGGTTTACTAATGATAAGCATAAAATATACAGTCATAATTTACATTGGCATAACGGAATTCAGCATAATGATCATTTCGCATAATATTATTAAGGACTAGCTGACCCCTGCGGCTTTGCTCCCGACAAAATTATAGCCTATGTTACTCGGAAATAATGTAGCTTTCTATAAGTGAAAGAATTTTTAAAATTAGTCCAGTAGTTTCGGAGCAAACAAACAAAAAAAACTTTCCTCTTTATAATATTGGTATATTGGTATAGATAAATATTTTGCCATATTGTGTATTGTCGTAAACTGTTGACTTACTTGACTTAATGTCCTACGTCCCCTGGCTGGGGCAAAGGGCGTCCACAGTAGTTCTCCATCGCGATCGGTCCTGAGCTCGCTTCACCTCGCTCCACGTCATACCGATGCTTGTCGCTTCGTCCAACACGGTGCGACGCCAGGTTTGACGGGGACGGCCACGCTTTCTTTTGCCTTGGGGATTCCTATCCAGCGCTTGCTTCGGTATATGATCAGAATCCCTTCGCAGCGTGTGGCTAAACCAACTCCACTTGCGACGCTTGATCTGGCGGTCGTTCAGGCTCTCGTGGCATTGCTCCAACAGCTCTACGTTGGTGATGGTCTCGGGCCAGTAAATGCGGTATGCGACGAAGTTAGCGGTTGACGACGACTTGGATCTGGCGTGAGATGTCTTTTGTGACCTTCCACGTTTCGCACCCGTAAAGCAGCACGGATTTGACATTTGACCCGAAGATTTTGAGTTTAATCCTTCGGGTCAGTTTCCGCGATTGCCAAACGGGTCTCAGCTGCGCGAAGGTAGCTCGTGCTTTGGCTATCCTTGAAGCGATGTCATCTTCACTACTTCCAGTTTCTGACACGACGATCCCGGGGTAAGTAAACTTGTGGACGCGTTCCACTGCCTCCGTGCCAATCAGCATCGGTGAAGTATTCTTGACACCAGATCACATCTCTTGGGTCTTCCGACCCCTAACAATAATTGGAAAAAAGGCTAAGCAGATGATGATTGTTATAAACGCATAATGATATTTACGATATAACTCAGCGAAACATGTTCACGCCTCAAGGGCCGCCCCTACCGCACCTTAAACTAATCCAATATATTAATTCCCACATTATGATAAATAATGAATTACATAACACCTATTTTATTAATTTTAAAGATTCACATAATTTCAAGCCTTAAAAATTTACTCAACACAAAACTATGCCTATATAAATAAGACCAAATGACAGTCTGTTAGCTAACCTTTGCATTATGCCAAAGTATTATTATGCTAATAAAAGTTATGCGAAAACGTTATGAATGCCAAACAATAGTCCTTAAAAGTAGATGTTCCAGAAATGTATGGAGCCTGGGCCAGGTCTATGTACACTTTATGTAAATATTGCTACATTTATAGTAACCGTTTTTTATCGTTAATTTTCTTTAATTTCACTTCATTTCAATGTAAACTTAAATTAACTTTATCAAATAGAGCAACACAACATCTATTAAACATGGTGGATCAGATCAGTAGATAGTATGCGAAAAATGACATTTTGACAATGACATTTGATTGACGTGTCATCGTAAAATCTGCGTTAAAAATACAACACGATTTCAATTGCAACAGAGAAACAATCAATCGATATCCGTAGTAGCAAAATGAGTTGCAAAACTAAAACAACCACTAAAAACGCCGAAACACATCCAATTCAAAGCCAAAGCAAAGAATGACTCAAAGACGTCACTTCCTAAAACTGTCAAAGTCGTCGAACGTCATGTCAAACACAACTGTCATGGCTGCCCTAAAAATAGGGTTATCGTAGTAAAAAAATTGGTCAAATGATCATTTTTTACGCATGTAACCTTCTTCAAATTATTATTTTTGTATTTTTATGGTATTCGTCTATTTTTTTCCTATTTATCTATGTAGTGTACATAGTGATGGCCCAAAATCGAACATCTCCTTTTATTCCAAGAGGGGGATTATCCATTTTTAATCAGTTATGTTATAAGTAACTACTATGTTGTCTGTAAGGAGCGAGTCTAGTACCTAATAAGGGAGAAATTCAGAATCAGTAAAAACCAAAAATTAGACCAACCCGTTAACCGCACTCACTACCTAACGCTTAACATTTGCGCTCACCTGACTAGAACAACGAGACAGGTTCTCAACAGCATTCCCATCTTTATACAGGTAATAGATAATTAATAATTGAAAATGATAACTCAATTGTGAATGGGGTACCTAAAAATGTCCCTATTCTGGTAAGAAGAGTTTAAATTACAATTTCGACAAATTCATTAGTTTATCCTCGCACTGGAACGCCTTTGCAGCAATTACACCAATGTTTTCCTGTACCGTTGTCAGGCATGTCCAAGATAAACTTAGAAAAAACAGATGAATAACTCACACAACATACACACATGACATATGAATTGAAAAAGTCACATTGGTACTTGCCCGGATTCGAACCCACGATCTCAAGCACGAGAGGCGAGGTCTTAGCCACTGGGCCATCACGACTAACTTCACAAATATAATGTTATAGGACAAACGGTAGCTTCTGCCAGAAGTTCGGTAATCCTAAGGAAACGGACTTCTGGGTAAAAAGTGTTTGTACTTAAAGGGACCTTGCCTGCGGGTCTAATTTTTATCAAAATAGGCTTAGTCTATGAGGGGTGTTCGATTAACAAACTTTCCTCCAGACATTTACAGGTACGACTAATCCTTGAACGTTATCTAATACCCATAAAATAAAAGGACATCTTTAAATCTACAGAACCAAAATTAGACGCAACAAAACACCTAAGCGTGTGCGCCGAATAAATCTTAGCGATAAGTCAGCGCTAGGTGGCGCTAGGATCGCGATAGGCGTGTTTAGGTGCGCAGGCGCATCGCCACGCTATCTGATCGGCGTTGGGCGATTGCTCTTTATAGACTGGTTAGCTATGGAAATATAGCGTGGGTGTAAATTATTTATAGAAAGATGAAGATTTTTTTAAATAATTTTGTAGGTATGCTTAAAGATTTGTATCCAAAAATTGATAGGTATAAATAATTAGTCCAATAGAATTTTCAAAAGTTAAAAGAAACACGCAACAGCAGCCTTATTGCGTAATGAATTCGGCAAGGCAAAGAGAAAAGAGTATGAAAAATCGACCATTCACATGCGAGATGAAAGACGCGTACGCGTGGTGAATTTTCCGTCTATGTGTTTACATCGTTTGTGTGTCTATGTGTCTATGTGTGTCTCGCGTCACCTCGTCGATTTTATTACTAATATACACACAGTACAATACACATTACAATACACACATTGTGTAATACATACATTTACCGAAAGTTAATTTTCTAGGTTTTTTTGTAGCTTAGTAAGGTGGCTGATCCATTTGGTATTCCTTAAATTCCCGTACCTCTTTGCTAGGTCTGTTTCTGCAAGGCAATGATGACGTCTTTCTTCCAATATTTGCATTTCTAGTAAAATATATTTTGTAGCAATGTAGTATATCTCTATGTCTACACGAAATGGCCAACTCTATCACAACCTTCGATTAAATATAATATAATGTATTATACATATTTACATTTCATATCAGCCAACATACCAACATTCCCATACTTCCTCCATACCAAAACTCTAACTAAAGTATTTCCTATTTAAAATGCTAGGTTCGATACGGCATTGTTCCTCTATCTACGGCCAGTGTCAGATCCCATATATTTCTGGTGGACCATAGGATTCCCTAAATACCACTCCTGCGCAGCTTTAGATCAAATCTCTGATAGTTTTGTTGGAGATTCTTGTGTAGTACTCAGTTTTATGGAATTAAGTGTGGGTGAATTGTTTTAATTTTAGGGGCATAGGAAAGTGTGGGAATACAGCTAGTCTCCTATATTTTTGAAACTATGAGAGAAAGCGACAAGGATCTATAGACACGCTAAAAATATATTTGGAGTCCAAAAATCAATGGATTGCAACCAATGATTTTTTATCTAAATTGTATTTTTAGGGTTCCATACCCAAAGGGTAAAAACGGGACCCTATTACTAAGACTCTGCGGTCTGTCTGTCTGTCCATCTGTCACCAGGCTGTATCTCATGAAGCTAGGCAGTTGAAATTTTCACAGATAATGTATTTCCGTCATAACATATGTTACCGCTATAAACGCAAATACTAAAACAGAATAAAATAAATAGTTAAGTGGTTTTGCCGTTTTTTTGCGATAATGGTACGGACCTCTTTGTGCACAAGTCCGACTCGCACTTCGTCCGTGATCGAATAGGTATAGAAATATAGTTTTATATATAAGGGTCAAAGATCAAACGAAATAAAACGCCTACTAAACGGAAAATTAAGAACAAAGATTTTATGAGACACCCAGTGGTGCTATAACGCCAGTTACGTAGACAAAAATAAAATACGAACTGTAATAAAAACCTTAATTTCATAAACGATTAAAAAATTATCGCCTATCACAGCAGCGTCACCACAGGGAAGGTAATTATTAAACTCCGTTACTTATACTATTCACAAATTAAATATCAATACATATAAAACAAAATAAAAAATGTATATAATTAATTCACACTTAACGGTTCAAAAATTAAAAGCAGCTTCTTTAAATTAGAATAACATAAAAGTCTTTGGTCTGATTTCAATCGAAATCATGGGTGTAATATAAATTAGTTAATTTACAACGTACAAAAATCCTAAATTTTATTAATCTTTTCGTGTTTTGTTGACCTTTGAGGTAATGGGTGACATTACTAACACTTTTAGCTTTAATCTACTTATTATGCGACTAACCTACATAAATTCAACCATTTTTATAATCCTAATAACTTTATTGGCAGATTGTAATTTGTCTAGTTGTATAAAGCGATTTTTACAGATTAACAGACGTCCCCCGCAGACAATATTATGACATTTAGTAAATTATGCTAAAATTATGCACACCGAATATAATGATTGTCCGATTTTCGATTTTATGCATCGATTGAACTTTGAATTGTATCGATATAATGTGCAATAAAATTTTGTCCTCAAATCGGGCGGAATGACTCAATGTTTGTTTTACTTTTTATAGGTGCCGCCTCAGATAAAAGAGAATTAAATAATAGTTTTGTTTTTTATCTTTTTAGAAACAACTGGACTATTAAAAGCCAATAAAATATGGTATTTTACAATACATTAGAATAATAAAAAATTATAATAATCTTAGGTGTCGCAAAATTCGTTTCATCAATTTCGTTGAATATTTTGTAAAAATATTATCTTGATCAAAAACATGATTCAGATCCATATTCCTTTTAAGGAATTCTGATGATGTCATTGATCTACATATGAATGATGATAAAATAAGCTATCCAAAAATTATATTTCGCAGTTTCAGATTGTTAAGTTTCGTTTTGGCCTTTTGATAGGAGATCTTAGTAAACAGTTAGTTTTCTTTTTAACCATATTTTAATTTTAATAAGTTATAATTAAAACAAAATTCATCACTAGCTTTGTGAACTGAAATGTAATATCATTTGTACACATCCAATGAGCCCAAACACGATGGCGATATCTTTCCTGGTTGAGGAGTTGCTGTGACCACCTTCCGACACCATCATGAGACCACATAGAACTACACAGTACCATTATTCCAATATTTCCAAAGTTACATAAGTACACCAAGTTTGTGCACAATCGGATACCAACACGAAAGTGCTTAAAAAAATAATCACTAGTTGGCGGACACTCAAACGAAAGCAAGGTTTGAGTTTTCCGGCCAAGTGCGAGTCGGACTCGTGCACGAAGGGTTCCGTACCATTATCGCAAAACGGCACAAAAATCACGTTTGTTGTATGGGAGCCCCACTTAAATATTTATTTTATTCTGTTTTTAGTATTTGTTGTTATAGCGGCAACAGAAATACATAATCTGTGATCTCAATCTAAATTTCAACTTTCTAACTATCACGGTTCATGAGATACAGCCTGGTGACAGACAGACATACAGACTGACAGACAGACGGACCGCGGCGTCTCAGTAATAGGGTCCCGTTTTTACCCTTTGGATACGGAACCCTAAAAATTTACTATTCATAAACCTTTGAACAAATCTTATTCCCAATAGTATGTAGAACAAAGACATACGATTGGGAATAAGGCTTCTTAGTCGGGCCCTCTTGGCAGAGTGCTCGTGGTCATGGGTCTTGCCATGCCTCGCCATTCGGTTCTAGTGGACGCAATATGGAAACAGTCGGTCATCGCAGCTTTCGTGTTGTTTTTAATAAGATCTGACCATCTGGTCGGAAAGCGACCCCGGGATCTCTTGCCCTCCATTCTGCCATGGATTACAAGACGCTTTAAGTTTTTTATTGCGAGTTATATGCCCAAAGAACTTTAGTATTGATAATCATGATCATTTATCTTCTTTCTTCTTTCTCTTCTCTTTTTGCAAACATGGCAAAGTACATAATGTTTATAATAAAGTTCTCCATATTTTACCGTCACATAGGCATGCAAAGGTTTACAATTCCAAATAATCACAAGTATAACAAAATTAAGTGGCAGATCATTGGGATTACAACAATATATAATTATATATAATTTAAAAAATGTCAATAACAAAAAGCAAAATAAAATAAGTCAATGAGAGGATCACAATATTATTAATTATTCGTATTTGAACAGTCGACGATAATTTCTCTTTGATGTGAAGCTCTTTTAGGATTGATACATTGGTGCGGTAAGCAGTCCGCGGAACACACAGTCACAATCGTATGTTGTATGTAAGTATTAATGATAGAATAAACCAAAAATTATAATAACAACAAAAAGACGAATCCATTTATTGCATAACCAAAACTCTCTTATTTAATAATGATTAAAAGAACTCTCAAAAATAATAATGGACTAACTTACACGAACATTTAACTTCGTGTCAATACGAGAACCAAAGTTGTGTGTTAAATATTTTATAAGGCATTCACTGCACAGTGTGACAACCAGTAATTATCGTGGACAAAATGTAAATAATATTTTTGTGAAATCGCCGCCGCAGCGGGTGTGAAAACGTTGTTCAGAATTATTATTTCCATTTTTTGTGTTTTGTGAATCAAAAAAGTAAAAAAGACGTTTTTTAGCAAAACCGAAATTGATACGAGTGACAGCTTGTTTTATTTTATGGAGTAAACATGCACATACATAAACTCACACCTTATTTCCATGGGGGTAGGCAGAAACTACAGAACGCCACCTGCTACAATCCTTACATACTCCTTATGCTATGTTTTCGTTTATACGGCCGGCTTTATCTAGTTTTAATAAATATGATTTCACTTACAGAAATAAAATCATTTATTATTCACATCTGAGGTTCAAAATGAATGATAGTCAAAATTTCAAAATGTAATCACGTGATTTTTCTATATCACTTGTCAATCCCATAAAGTTTTGCCTTTTTGACAATCGCTATAGCCAAGTTTTCGATGATAGAATGACACTTTGTCTGAAGGGACTCTGGTCATACATGCAAGCCACTTTTGAAGACTACGCACCAGGCCTTTCTGAAGAACATTACCAAAACCACCTGTAAAGTATACCCTTTCAAACAAAAGAAGAAGGTTTCAAATCAGTCCAGCACCTGTAGCCAAGTTGTCAATCTACAGTCGATAACGCTAGTAGAAAAATAATTAATGTATGGGAATGACATCTGAACGTTAAGTCACGTGGTCAGACCATACAAATGGAAGGCGTTAACGATTGTAGAAAGAGATTCGACACGAAACGTTTGTAACTTGGCTAGGGGAAGCAAGCGTCTTTGAGTAATCGCGGAAAATACTTTAAAAATGAATAAAAAAAGATGCCGACGAACGACTGACGGTTAAAAAGATCCAAGACATTTTATGGTTGTTTTAGTACCTACTAGCTTTCCCGCAGTTTCGCTGCAGTGGCCAACAGGAACCATGCATATAACCGGGATAAAAACTCAGCAATATTTTAGCTATATAACAGTGAAAGAATTTTTGTAGCCAGAACATCACTGCCAAAGATTAGCTTTTGCAGACATAATATGTGTGAACAGAACCATTTTGGCTCTAGGTATACAATATTATTTAAGAAAGATTAGGTGTTAGTTTTGTTTAAAGCTAAACCATGAAAAGAAGCCGAAACTTAAGCATCTTCTAAAAATGTAAAAACAATCCAAAATGGTAGATTGGCATTTGTCTCTGTGAGCAGTTTGGTACCAAATAGTTAGGCAAATTACGGTAAAATTTTAAGAAACTGTCAGATCATAAAATTTTTAACTTGATGATAATAACCAGTTTTACAATGTTGCATCAGTTAATTTGATTTCACACTTGATAAAGGAAAAGAAAAACAAAAAACAACTGTTTTTTAATTTTGTTAAAATCCAAATAAAAGCTGTCATTTTTCTACTTATTGTTTCCTCGCACTGGAATGCCAGTGACTCAAACTTTTCATAAACTACCTATAAGTCCAAGTTGCCTCACGATGTTTTCCTTCACCATTGTGAGCGATGTCCATGATAAACTTAGAAAGTACATATGAATTGAAAAAGTACATTGCTACTTCCCCCGATTTGAAATCACGACCTCAAGCATGCATTCATATTTCAAACAAAAACCTCATTTCTACAAAAGTCGACGTCTTCAAAGCAAACTCAAAGCTTGTAAGCAATAGTCCTTTTTTTCAAAATCGGTTAAACATTATACATACTGAGCCAATAATACCTACCAAGTACCCCAGATATTTCTGATTACAATAAAAAGAAAAACAACCTACCAATCAGTGCAACTTGCGAAGATTCGGCAAGTACAATCAATGAAAAAAGTGTTCACTGCTCTCATTTCGCGACGTCTATTTCACTGACGTGCAAATAAATCACCACCTTCTTTGGCTATAATGACGCGATTTTTTGAGACAGTCCGTGGTGCAATCTCAATTAGTGCGATGTGTTTCCTCGTTAAAATCGGCAAGCGACTGGTAGTACAGGTGAATACAGTTGTTCGCCAGTTTGCAGTTGATTTGTGTGCGATTTTTTTCCACGGAATGTCTTAAGGGTGTTTTCTGTTGCCGTTTTGCGCATTTTTGTGTGATTCTCGTCGGATAACGCTTGTAAGTTGAGGATTGAATTAATTTTAATGTGTTTCGTTTGCTTTTATATGGTTTTTGAATTGTATAATTATGTAGAGTTTTTCTCCAACCTATTTATCTTGACGATGTAGTATATAATTCTCAAAATGTGATGTAATGTTATAACTAAGCGTAATCAAGGCTCATTTTATCAGTTTGACGATTTAAATAAAACTGCACTAACTATACATTCAGCGTCAGCGATAAGGCCGCCCGTTGTATGTATTTTAGTTTAAGTTTCCTTTTTTTGTGTTTAAACTTGGTGTACCTACAATAAAGCATATATAAATAAATAAATAAATATACATTTGTCATTTTGTACGTAAGCTCATTGATTATCAAAAATACTATAAACAACTTTTGCCTGTCAATAATTTAAGCTCCTGTCAGAAATTGCAACCGACTTCATCTGAACAACATCGAAACTTGACACATGAAAACACTTGAAACAAGATCCAGTTTGACACAGCCTCATCAAAATTAATCACCGCTGTCGTCACCAGTACATTTCAATAATACAAAACTGTCATTATACAACTAACGAGGTACAATTCTCGTGCGGCGTAAACACCCAACTATATCGGGAAATGGCGGCCATTGCGAAAAAATTTGATTTGTTACTTCGACCGACATGACTTCAATTAAATTGAGTGACAAAAATCATGTCAAAATAAATTTTGTGCACCTCGAAAAGTATAACCTCTCCTTATTGCTGCCCCCATAAGGTTGAGTTTTATTTTGGGAGGTGTAAAAACTCGGTGTGACAATAAGAACGGAAAGACTTAATAAGATCAATTAAATCAGTTAAGGCTTTATTCCGCTGAACCATTTTGAGTGGTTGTACTGTTATGTTTAACAAATTAAAGTCGCTTTTATTGTTTGTGGATGCTGGATTAAAGGGCTCATTATTATAATTTTTGTTGTTAATTGATGTTGACGAGTGTTTATTGGAATTGTTTTATGTGTTGCCTTCTGTGAAAATGAAGATGCCTTTGTAATCGTTGAGTAGATTGATGTACAGTAAAATTATGCTTTCATTATGCGTACAGCTAAAGAGTGGAATTCCCTGCCGGAGTCTGTGTTTCCCGATATATACAATCTAGAGGTCTTTAAGTCAAGAGTGAATAGGTTACTTATAGGCAAGCGTGCTTCACCGTCGACCACATCATCGCTTACCATCAGGTGAGATAGTGGTCAAGTGCGAGCCTATAATTTATATTAAAAAAAATGCTTTTTGCCTCGATTTGTAGAGCACAGAAACTGACTAGATAAGTTTGGGTTCTTTATCTGTTGGACAATTGCTCATGTAGTCGGAGGAGCCACCCTTTTTAATGGAGGTTGCGAGACTTTCCATCCACCTTATTATAGGTCCATTTAAATATGTGAGAGTCATTCCCCAAAAGATCCTTTCAGTCAATCTGCATAGTCTTCATTATTATAATGTGACCAAGATAATAATTAACTAATCTTTTAATGAGTCTGAGATCTCTGTGTTTGTTTCGGTGTATCTTCTCAGAGTAGTCGAGATAGAAAACAGCGAACTGAACTATATAGTTTGTTTTAACTTATTTACAGAAATACCCGACCGACAGCGCTACGCTTATGAAGGTAATGTGTTTATCAGTCTATGAATGTATGTTTGTTCCTATGTGGCGTTCTAAAGAACAAACGCGTAAGTTGATTTTGATGATTCTTACGTCAATCGATTCGTCTTAGCCTTGCAAATGTCACTGGCTATATTAACATTGAATAAAAGTAATATGGTGGCTTTAAGGCGCCATATTGTGGAGACAGCATTTGTTTTTCATGCAATCCCATCCTGGGGGTTATCTTTTAAGAGGAGATAACAAAAAAAGAAAGCTAACAATAAAAAAAGTTAATTAAAAAATCAAAAACCTGACTGCTTAGGAAGTGAACTAAAAATACATTAACATAAAGAATATCATGCTGTGCAGTCGGAGGATACATATGCATATAATATGTATATATATATCGGTATGGATTTGGACAATCAACTTGCGATTATATAATATCCTCCGACTGCACAGCATGATTTTCTTCTTGTCTTTTTAGTCCACTTCTTAAGCAGTAAGGATTTTGGTTATTTAAATTATATTGTTTTTATTTTTAACTTTTAAACATATGTGTAATATATTTTTGTGAAAAATAAAACTCTTTATATTGATACCAAGCGATTGGTTTGGAAGAAAAAAAGATGCTGTCACCAAATAACTTCTTTATGGTAAAACAATTTTCCATTAAATAGGAAGCTAACTGTACTTCCATAACTCTTATGTCTTTCATTTTGTATCAACTGCCACTGTTTACTAACGACTGTGTTACTTTTTACCTACGCCTCTACTTACCATACTTACATACCCCTAATTACAAACAAATCAAACAGAGTTTCTTCAAACAACAAGTGTAATCAAAGGAGCATTTTCTAAGAAGACGTGAACTCATTTGACTAATCACAAAGGAAACAGTAGTTCACAGTAGCTAGACTAAAACTCATCTGCATATTCACACTAACCATCAACACAAATCATTAAATGGACCATATTTTCAAAGGGTTTAAGTTTAAATTTGAATCAGCTCAAAATGGAATGAACCCAGTGGGTCCACTCATGAATAATTATGGACAAAAAAATCATGGGAAATAAAAATTTCAAGAAATGCTCTTCATGAATATTTAGTGTGACTGTTTGCTTGTAAACACTGTCTGTCTTTATGTCATGTTGTCTTTTGAATATTTTTTTACTTTTTATTTTCTTGATGTAGGTGAGTATTTGTTTTTCTAAATGTATCACGATCGTGTTGAACAGTTTGTTTTATGGTTGATTTTGTGTATCAAAATGTTCAATAAATTTTAAGTCTATGTTGTGATAACCATATTTATGTATGCTTTCTTTGTTTTCTATCTAAAAAGTTGGTGCGAGAAGTGTTCAATTCATTTTAGAAACAAAATGTATCTTGGTATGATATATGACTCATGTTTATTTTTTTTGTAAATACCTATAGGAAAATTAAATAAAACTTCAAAACATATAAAGGCACTCGCTTTTATTATTTTTTTCTCTCAAATATATTAAAATTTACTTAAAAACGTAAAAAAAGTAAACACATAGTTTAAAAAAAATATCGTATCACACTGATAACAACAATTAGTCAATTATGTCTCAAAATTGATAACTTAGTCAGTACTGCAGACTTACTTTCTATAGAAATTATTTAAAAAGTATTTAATTAAATAGCTGCCAGTTACATTTTACATACGGCACATTTATTTTCATAATTATATATTAAACGATAATTTAAAAAGAATGACAAAAATTTATAATAAAAAAATAATGACGAGCGATTGAAGAGACCTATTGTCCAAAAGTGGACTCTTGTAGACTGATGATGGATGATAAAATTTTACCTAGCTAATAATTTTTTAGCCTATTTTTACTATTTTGTTCAAAAAAAAGAAAGTAAGCCTGCTACTTGTACTTTATTGAACAACGTTTCTATTAACTATTTTGGCCAAAGACATTAAAAATCATTAATTTTCTATTTGCCTATTTATGTACAAAAATTTGTGACGTTTTAGGACTACGATAGTTATAATAGCTCATTTTACAAAAAGTATTTTAATGGCACCATTTTTTTGTAAAAATCAAACTAAGTACATAGGTACCTCCACTTTGATTCATTCTCCATTTTGATGTATTCCTCATAGCTACATTTTTTTCTTAACACTATTACGTATTGAGTATTCAAACTTCAATATAAGTAATTTTTTCACAGTGTAAATACAATACAAAAATATAAAACTTTTATGTTCTTATAGCATAGAACACAAAACGCTTAAAAGAGCAAATACTGGCACCAGAAAATAATAAAAATAAGATATAATAAGTACTGGAATGAAGTGAGCATTGGAATGTGTTATAGTCATAAAAATATCTTCAACAAAATAAAAAATTAACAAAATTAATAACACAAGCATATCAAAATCAAAATTACGCTAAAATTAAAAACTAAATCCTTAAAAACTACTTATGAAAATTAAAAAAAAATGACTCAATACAAACTGGCCTAAAAACTAAGGAAATAAATACTTAATTATTAAGTACATAAAACACAAATTAAATTTTTACAAGACTCATAAAGTTTGTACATTAAAATTTTGAGCTTCGTTTTAACTGGCCTTTAATCCCATTAGACATTAACTAAAAATGGTAAAACATACACTGGCACATTCTATAGTTGTATGTGTTTAGACATAGCGCTTAATATATACCAATCTTTGAAAAAGTAACTTTTTCGTAATCACGATCTGGCGTAACTTTCACACGTTTACAAATTTAACAGATTTTTTCGCAGATGCCATATCTGAAAAATTTATTGGAATAGTTTTTTTCCTAAAGTCCGTTGAACTATGTCTACAACACAATTAAGAAATAACATTGAATAAATCCTACCTACAAATAGATACAACAACAATGTCATTTCTCATATTTCTTCTACTGTACTTTGCTTTACTACTTACAACTATAAGTCCATGACTTGCATTACAAACTAAATAAACACTAATTATGGTAAATAAGATCAGGTAATCAAGAAGAAAGGAATGTAGTCAGCTAAATACTGTATGGCTTGAAAGAGTATTAACAAGAATACTAAAATATTATTTACACATAAATAGAAAACCGTGGCTGTACAAAATTGTACAAAAAATACTAAACATTCAACCAGTCATTGGCACCTCTTCCGTCCGTTTCGGGACCAGTGAGAGATCTAAAGGATTCTTCATTATTTCTTTACTGTTCTCTTCGCTCAAATCAATTGACAGTTCTGGTTCTGAATCACTAACTTCTTCGTTCTTGGGACTTCTAAATATCATGGCTGTAGACTTTATGGATAAGTCTATAGGTTGGTCTTGGTCTATGGCTACACCAGCTACAGCTGGTGAATGTAGGAGCAGGTCTCCACCGTTTCGGTTCTGCCAAGTTGCGAGCCCGGGTGGGGCTGCTCTCATAGAGTGTAGCTGTGTTGGTATGTATGGAGCACTTCTTGGCGAGAAGCTTGGTGGTGCAGACACTGTTCCGAAAGGCGATGGAGTCATCGTAGGCTTCCGTTTTCTGTCTTTGCTGTGATTCCTAATCGCTTGTAACCGTACGTCCTTGTCGCTGCAGGGAGACGATGCTGGTCTGAAGATACTGAGGCCGCTTGTACTTCTAGAACTGTTATCGTCTTCAGGATCTGCAGATGATGCTCCTGAATCTGATGGTGACACGCTTTGCCGTGACACGTCTTCTGTAAAAGGACTCTTTTCTGAGTTCTTGTAATATTCTGCTAATGCTGCCGCTGGTAGTAGATTCGTCGGTAGATAGGACGGATTCATAGATGAGTTAAAAGTAGGCGGTGATTTACTGGTTTGCATGTGCTGTATATGTTGCTGTTGCTGCTCTTGGAGTAAGCAGTGGATCTTGAACCAGTTCGATCGTCTCCCGTACCGTGAGCCGGACTTTGACATGCCGACGAGGAGACATTTTCGTAGCCTGCAGGCTTTGCAAGCCGTTCTATTCTTCTTGTTGATCACACACTCCCCGTTGTTCTTGCATTCCGATATCGAGGACAGGTTATTGTACGTCCGCCCGAAGAACGACTGCAACAAAAGAAAGCATAATTTTAATTAACCAAGCTCGTTAAGATCGTATTGATAGTGATATAAGAGAATATGATATATATGCAAAATATGGAAATTAAAAAGGGCATTCGATTTTCTCGAGAAAACGACAACGCCAATTTTGGCTTACACGGCCGCATTAATTTAGTTTAAAATATCGACAGACTTCCGTCGGCATCGCATAAGAAACAACAATTTATAAGCGATACAGTTAAAACGAATCATCCGTGGGCCCATTCAATTCGGTCCGTCCCCGCACGGAATTAAAAATTACATTTTTCAAAAAGTCATCATAAAGAGCAGTGCAAGGCGTATTAAAATCTGGGTCAACGCGAAGAAGGTCGTATCTCACACTTAATATTACAGAAGTGAGCATCGCTACGGGTACGTTGCGTCTCGCGACGTAAGTAATGGGGGTCTTTTGCGAATTTTTTGTAAATAAATTTGGAAGTTACCCCGCTGCGAGCGGTCTCGGGTCTCTTCTTACTCAATTAAACTCATACAAAAGCGTAAAATATGTGATTGTGCTACAGTTTCACTCCGCGCCGCCGCGTGGTCGGTGCACTTTCAGCAGTAAATAACGATGTGCCTCATTATTTTGGATTATAACAATATTTTGGAATGCAATATGCGATTACGCATATTGTTTGCATTATACTCGCTTTTGAGAATTTGAATTTTAATATAAAAATTCAACTTTCTAATTAGGCTCAGCGAAAAATTATGGATTTCAATTATAAAAACCAAAGGAAAATAATATTTGCTCTGTTTTTTTTTTATATAAACTGACCCGAGTCATAACGAGGCATTATGAAGTGTGTTTATGATAAAAAAGTAGGCAAGGTCGC
Organism: Orthosia gothica; assembly: GCA_949775005.1. Classification (NCBI taxonomy): domain Eukaryota; kingdom Metazoa; phylum Arthropoda; class Insecta; order Lepidoptera; family Noctuidae; genus Orthosia; species Orthosia gothica. Next base: position 16,114,855 of record OX459064.1, read on the forward strand.
AACAAATTACAATAATCAAGATGTCATAGAAACAGTAACGAGACATTTTCGACACCCACAGATAAGCAAAACAAGCAAAACCGGAATTCTTGAGATCACAAAAAATATGAGTAGACACTGTAGACACGTATTCCACCTATGCCAAAAATAACGTAATAAGCAGTAGCATTGGTAGTCACGGTTGTGCACTGTGCCCTTTTTGACTTGGCCGGGAGTGCAGATTGAGGTAATTTCGCGAACGCATGTATGTGAGTCACTAGATTAGAAATTTCAGATAAAACCGTCTTCCTTATGGGCCAGCCGCGTTACAGATTGTGTTCTCTAATTGAGGCTCGTTCCGTAGTACGTGATGTGATTCTCTTTACTTATGATGCGAAATAATCTTTATAATAATGGGCATTGTCCATTTTTCACAAAATAATTGGAGTTTATGTTGCAATAAAGTTGGTATCCTTTTTTGTGTTGTTTTCTTTTTTAGTTATCTGAGTTTCGGTATTTACATACAAATGTTTTATGACAGAATAAGAATGTTTTAATGATGATTTCAATAAGGGAACAAAATAAAACATACAACAGAGACTCTACAAGTGACATTCTAATTCTAATTCAAAGTGTCGAATTAGAATGATTGGAAAAAGCCAAAAACGTATAGGATTGTCAAGCACTATTAAAATATTATTGACATTTCGACCGTTGCCATCACTGACATCGCATGACACATTCAAAGTCAAAGTCAAAGTCAAATGTGTTTATTTCAAGTAGGCCATTATGTTGCACTTTTGAACGTTAAAATTTACATTTAATAAAAATTGATTCTACCGTGCATTCGGAAATGTAGCTTGTTATGGAGAAGAACGCACAAGAAACTCCATACTTACTCTTTAAAAAAAAAAGTTTTATACAATATTTATATAAGTACATACATTAATAAATTCATATACGTGAGGACGATGTACCCTGACATTGTCTAGAGCAGCGGTTCTCTAACTTTTTTAGCAACGGGACTCTTTTGGAAACCTAAGTATTTGGCAGAGCCCTAAAATACCTTTGTTGCCTAAAACAATAAAACTACGCTTATGTATACTTATTCTTTATCAGTATCTTTATCAGTAATAAATAAACATGTCTTATTCATTACTTATATCTAACTAAACTATAAAGGTATGAAACTGTTTATTTTTTATTTTTCACACATTGTTTTATATCAGACTTGACAGAAGAGAGTTGAAGTCTCATATCGGTCTAGGTTCATACTATAAATTGTAAAACATATTATAATTTTAGTGACTGTCGTATAGTAACAAAATTTTCTCTGCAACCTTATTTTTCTTTAGTATATTTTTTAATTATGCCCAGTATTTTCGTGGAGCCCCTACAGAGGCTCCACGGTGCCCTAGGGTTCCACGGAGCACACTTTGAGAACTGCTGGTCTAGAGTATCAGTAACGTTCACCTCTTCAAAATCAAGCATTACCAAAATATCATAAACTTACAGTAAGCTGTTACACACGTATACGGTACTGAATAATGTTTTTATTCAGTACCGTATACGTGTGTAACAGCTTACTGTAAGTTCAGTCAGGCGCTAGAAAACATCGCTGAACCCACACACTGATTATAAATTCCAAAAGGTCGTAAGTTCCCTAGTGGCGCCATCTGCCACATTAGTCATGAGCTACTAGAGCGATTTACATAATGTCGTAAAGCAATGTCATCGATCTGTAATCGATTTGTACCAATTGGAGGTCTGCTGTGCCCCTGAGGAGATAGGAGGTACAGATAACAGGTAGAGATATTTCTGGCTTCTCTATTGAGGGTGAGAGTGAATTCAAGGACATGATGGATAGTGTATTTCAGGAATAAAATTAGTAAAAAGGCAGTCAGTAATAGCGTGTCTTATACAGGACGTAACAGAAGAAGAAAACGTATTGCAGATGGTACACTTAAGAAAACCGAAGTCACTAAGATTTCAAAACCAAAAGATTGTCTACTACAGTTAAAGAAATCCAGCCACAAGTAAGCCCGGACTTCAAGAATGCGTCATCAAACAACAATATGATCGACATTAATGTCGCCCGTGCGTAATTTACGGCGGGCCACACACTCGTCAAAATGTACAGATTAACCGCCCAGTATGCAAATGGGTAGTAAAATCAACAAATTGAGTAATCTCTTTGATTTATGTGCGATTACCAGCTGTTTTAAATTTGTATTTGTGTTTAACGAGTGTGGTTTTGTTATCGGCTTGCGTTAATTGGTTGATAACGGTGTGTTTTTGTCCTTAAGGAAAAATACACGGATTATTTAATTGAAAAAAACCGGCCAAGTGCGAGTCGGAATCGCGCGCGAAGGGTACCGTACTTGGTAAATTGTGGTTTACGATTTATGACGTATTAAAAAAAACTAGATCTCGTTCAAACCAATTTTCGGTGGTAGTTTATATGGTAATGTACACCATATATTTTTTTTAGTTTTATCACTCTCTTATTTTAGAAGTTACAGGGGGGGGGGACACATTTTACAACTTTGGAAGTGTCTCTCGCGCAAACTATTCAGTTTAGAAAAAAATGATATTAGAAACCCCCATATCATTTTTGAAGACCTATCCATAGATACCCCACACGTATGGGTTAGATGAAAAAAAAAATAGTTTCAGTTTCAAGTATGGGGACCCCCAAAATTGATTGTTTTTTTTCTATTTTTGAGTGAAAATCTTAATGCGGTTCACAGAATACATCTACTTACCAAGATTCAACAGCATAGTTCTTATAGTTTCGGAAAAAAGTGGCTGTGACATACGGACGGACAGACAGACAGACAGACAGACAGACAGACATGACGAATCTATAAGGGTTCCGTTCTTTGCCATTTGGCTACGGAACCCTAAAAAGGAAATAAATGTATATCAGTCAATGAACGTCCATTTGTGTTTATCGGTTATACAATATTGTCATTTCCTGTGCCATGACCACTAAATAATAAAACAATATTAACAATAACATTTTGTGGTAGGTCATGATATTAATACTTTATTTACGAACATTTTCCTGCAACTTATCTCTCGTGTTCTTCCGGGAACTTATATATCGTTATTTCTGGGATAAAACGGACTAATAATAGACTTATAAAGATCACCTTTTATATACCTATCTTGCGAATATTATAATTGTGAAAGTTTGTATGTTTGTGTTTCAATCACGCAATAACGGCTGAACGGATTTGGATGAAATTTTGCAAACAGGTTTTTTTTTATTTGTCGAGCCACTAGGACGTTCTCTTGCATCGTGGGTGCATTAACACGTTCGCTGGCAAAATAACAAAAAAAAAAAAACATTGTGTCTCACGCGAGGCGAGTTCTTGGCAGCGAACGAGTTAACAAACATAATATGTTTATTATATTATAAAATCACATGCACAAACAACCAGAATGGAACAACAGTTTATGACCCAGATGTCAATGACTACAATTAATATATCCCCTTCGATTTTAAGAAAAGTGCCAGAAAACACCTTGTTACTGTTATATAAAAAGTATGGACACCATAAAACGGAATAGATGCTTACCGATAAACACTTGTGCATGCTTAATTAAAAATGTTCCTCAATAGAGAAGCCTGAATAGATTAAATTGACTACAATGATACGACAGAAGTATCACTTGATACAACACTGACTTTTTTCACCAGCTCTGCTGCAGTTGCATATCCCAAAGAAACCTTGCTATTTGCCGGGATAAGTTATATTTTATACCTCTCAGAGACAGATTAACTTTATATGAGTGTTTTTTTTTTCGTTTTCTGAGCTTATGTTCCTATAGAAAATATATGGTGCCCATTTAATATTTTGAGCCCATTCTTGTCTTGTCCGACATAATAATTATCTAGTTGTATCGGGTTTTCACTTGATTTATTCAGCTTCAGAAAACTATTTTGGATGAAATAAACATATGCTTCGAAAGATCGCAGCTTTTATCGCCCGGTTGCTGTTCAATGCCGTAAATCTATATCAATACTTCTAAACTAATATTATAAACAGGAAAGATTTGTATTTTTTTATGTAACGAATAAACTTAAAAACTACTGGACCGATTTCAAAAATTCTTTCACCGTTGGGAAGCTACACTATCCCGATGACGGCTTTTACTACTAACTTTTTAACCCTGTATTCCCACGGGAACGAGAACTGCGCGGGTGAAACCGCGAGGCGTACGCTAGTTAAAAATATTTCGATGGCGTCTGGAGTGGGCCCTCTGAATTCTCTGCTGTATAAAATTTAATAAGATCCTAGTTAGCCCCTTATTTACGATAGTGTATTTGAACCATATCTGGTTAAAACGATGAAGTGTATGGCTTACTGGCTCTAAAAAATTGTTCTTTCAACGACTGTAATATTGTTTATGGAACCAATATTTTTACATTAATGAGATGAGATGAAAATCTTTATGTATTTTTACGGGACTGGAAGATAAGGGTACTAATTGCATATAAAAAGAGTTTAGTAATTAGTTTCATTAGAACACTGATGGTCTGTAATCTCCTCCAGATATATATACGTACTATGTATTTGTATCTATCTTGTTTAATATCTATTGAGTCAAGTCTTGGCTCTCAAACTTGTCCACCGACAGGCTGTGTCATGATTTTTACAGTTCAAACAAAAACCTAGTAATCGACCGAAAGGCAAATCGGTGATAGACGTTCGGCGATGCGCCATAGGCACAGGGTGGACCTCCAACCCATACGCACAAAACGTTTTGGAAATACTTTCATTATGCTAAGGAGTGGAATTCCCTGCCGGAGTCTGTGCTTGCCGATAGCTACAACCTCGGGATCTTTAAGTCAAGAGTGAATCGATAACCTAAAAAAGGTTGAAAACCGAAGGCTACGAGAAGCACAGATTCCTGTCGACGTGAATGTGCTTAGGATAGGTCTATGACCCATAGTGAATGTCTTTCAGGTGAAATATTGAGATTCACAATTGATTGATATCGCATGTTTGTATAGGGTTCAATCAACTCTACCTATCACAAATCACTATAAGACGAAGAACTCACCCAAGCTCGCTCCACATCACTGGTAAGAACGGTTTTACACTGTATCTTATCTAAGTCCGGATTTGAGTTCCGAGTTCTATCCGAAATTAGAATTTTCTGAATTCGGTTAGACGAAGTTCTAGTACTGCGGCTACTTTGGACCAAAATTTCTCGGACTCCGATCGGATGCAGTGCGAAACCGCTCTAACAGTACAAATCCATAACAAGCAGTGACGTATCAGAAAAAATAAAGTTGGTACCTTCCCATGAAAGGAATACGACAAAAAACCCTAATATATCACCATGCAAATCTCAGAATGACAAATGTACGAAGAATTTTGAATCTTGCGTGGGTGGATCCCAGGTTCCCACGGCCTATGAATATATACAACCACTTTCGTGCAACGACAATGTTATGTTGAGTCTCAGCCATTTTTATTAAGATTACATTAGATTTATAGATGGAAGAATTATAATATTTTTAAAGATTTATTCTGGTATCCACCGCCGTTACGGAGTGCCGTTAATCATTGAAATTGGTGTTTGATATTTTTTTTGTTGCTAGTCAGGCAGGTGTTTTGTTTCGTAGTTTATTTTAGATTTTACGAGAATTTTGTAGTAAAAGGTGACATCATCATTTGTAAGCTTTAATGGCCACTGATCTCTCGTTCAATTAAATAAGTTAATAAAACCATGCGATTTCGATTAGAGATATAAAGGCTACAGTTAAATTTATCAATTTATGTTATTGTCAGTAAGGTTGATACCCAAATGTTGTTGCATCTATGTATGTATATATATGTCCTAGAGGTCCTAGTCAGTCCTAGACAAAGTGGCGTTATATCAATGATGAAAGTCGTCAAGATGCCAAAAATGTATGGGATTGAAATGCGCTAACAAAATGCCACGTCGACTATTGATAATTGTCGTCTTTTTTTCAAGAGCCCCTGGCATTCCTCTTTCAATTAACAGTATTTTTTATATGTATGAGAGCAGTGATTGCCCAGTGGTAACGGCCGCAACTTACAAGTTGTAGGTCGTTAGTTCGAACCCAGGCAGGTGCCTTACTTTGTGTAAATTATTTCATCACCACTGCTCCCAAAACGGTGAAGGGAAACATCGTGCGGAAACCTGTCCTAGAACCAAAAATACCAAGATATGTGACATCCACCAACCTGCACTAAGCCCGCGTGGTGGATTTTGATTGATGATGATTTTTTGTATCTCTTTAAGAGCCATATTTATAAAAAAAAAAGAAAAATCATATGATTACATTAAATACTGATAGCAGATTCATAATTTAAATTCTTCACTTATTTGAATTAAGAATCTACTTATCAATTATCATTAGTGTTTAAGTAGCACGTGGTTATTAACATATTAACCGTTTGTTTTTCAGTCAATTAATTATGATAATCATAATTGAGTCGAAAGAAGACATGCGCAGGCGCCAAAGCGCTTTCCAATTGGAAACTTCATGTTATCTTATAAACCCAACCTTATTGCAGATGTACCAAATGTCCATAACATCACCACAATATTGCGTTCAACGAACATATTTTGTACACTTAACCCTACAAAGCTGATGCGGTATTGTGTTACAAAATGACGGGTTTTGACCCAAAAATTGTGTAACCCTGTGGTTTTACATGTGATTCATGTGTTTTGCCCTAGCAGTTCTGGGTAAATGTAATATTGTATGTATAATTGTGCTTTTGGGTGCGGCGGAAAAATTGTGCCATCTTGATTTTGAGGGTGTGGAGGAACGTGTTTAACGTGATTTTTTCCTGTAATAAAGTTACAAAAACATTTATGAAGAAATGGATAACCAGTAAATAAAAAAAAAAAGTGTTGCACCGATTCCACTTAATATGGGATAGCGGTAGGAAGAAGATGACGAAGTTGAATACCTAGAGAAAAACAGATTATTGAAACATACGATTCTCTCATAATTATATTGATACACGCATAAACAAGAACGAGACAACAAAAAAAACAAGACTACTAAAATAAAGTTTGTTGATGAACAAATTCACACTACAATGATCTGAAAACCAATCTAAAACTCTAGCCTAGACCGTATTATCTAGACCATTCTAGATCATTGTTCACGATCACAAGCTCGCCATTGTCTCCATAATCAGTCACACCGAACCAAACCAGGACCCACCTTATTTTTATCAGACATTATTAATGACAAGAAACATCTGGCTTTAAATTTCAACACACAGTTTGACCTAGAAATGGTTCTTATCAATTTGCAGTGCCTACTTACGAATATGGTGTTAGCAATAAATCTTGAGTGTATATTTTTAGTATTGGAACGAGCGTTGGAACGATCGCAGACAATAGTTCACGATCGATAATGGCTGATCGGTGGCAAGTGCCATGGTCACCTCGTGTTCTCACGGAATAATAGCGGTCGGCGAGACCGGGGTAGCGGTGACGGGTTGAGCGGCTAGCGGGTAGAGGTTTTATTTAATTAAGATTACTTTCTTATTGAAATTAGAACTTTTTGAGCTTGCTATTTTCACACTATGGGGCACAGTTAAATTAGTCGGATCTTATCTACTTTATGTAAAATATTAATAACTCGTAACTAATATTTAAACCTTTTTTTTTCGACGGTGACTTTCTTAAGACCCAAATTTTCCTTTTGGATAACGAATCAAAAAGGAAAATCTTAAGAGCTCTCGTTTATAATTTATTTATATAGGTGCTAGAAATCAACCACATACGACCAATCGCCAGGAGTTCCAAAACAAAGTGTAAATCTGATAATTATTAGTTTTAAAGTAAAATTTCAAAATTTAAAAAACCCCCGACACATTTATCTTGCGAAAACACCCCGATTCAAACAGTAAAACGCCCATAACTTTTGAACGGCTTAACTGATTTTATTCAAACATAGCTAAGAACACTCTCGACAAAATTACCTTTCAAACAAAAAAAACTAAATCGAAATCGGTTCATCCGTTTAGGCGCTATGGTGCCACAGACAGACACACAGATACACAGCAACACACGTGAAACTTATTATAACACCCCTCTTTTTCTGGCGGGGGTTAAAAAGATATGGGGAACAGAGACAGAAAACCGCTACAGAAATTTCACGCAGTCAATTCCAAACATTTTAGCATTTTGAAAATCACTAACGCCGGTAGAATGCCTCTTTGTTTCAATGGACTCTTAAAAAATCAAACTCGCCTCCGCCTGCGCTACCGCTCATCACCAAAGCCGCACCCCACAAACCAAGCGATCGTACCCGCGGGCGGTGCGTGCATTTGGTAGCGACGGCGCATCACTGATCGCCGCGACCTATATACACCACAAATTACACGGATTATGTAATTATTGTACAGACTTTGTATTGAAATTGGTACGAGGTTTTTTGGTTATTAGAATTGGTGTTGTTTTTTTTTTGTTTCATTGTGTAGATGATAAAACAGTGGGTTCTAGTGAGCTGTCGTTTAGATTCTGTTAGTAAAAATCTCATTCCTGTCATTGCCACTTAAAGTCAAAATGTTTTGGGAATACTTTCATAGTGCGTTCAGCTAAGGATTAGAAATCCCTACTGATTAGTGTTTCCTGATAGCTGTACTCTAGAAGTCAAGAATGAATAGGTTACTTCTGGCAAAGCGCTCTTCATCATCAAACTACATCATCGCTTACCATCAGGTAAAATAGCGACCAAACGCGAGCTTGTTAACTCGGCAATGAGAATAACAAACAAGAAGCGATCTGGATCCATTTCCAATTTGCCCTCTTAATGATTCTGTAAAGGTAAACACAGAAAGGTGTTTTTGCAATAATAATAAGAAACCGATGAGACAACTGTTTCAAAACTAACATCTTGATCTTTCGTACATAATTGATGAGCCCTCTCATTAAAAATAATTAACCAAATCACCCCAAATGACCTAGCCAAACTCAGCATATATCAAACAATATACCACAAGCCCCGGCCGATACCACCGACCTCAGTGTCGGGTTGCGCAACCAAGGAGCGTCCTGACGTATAGCCCGCGATTTCTGTCCGCGATTACCGGCAAAACTTATTACACACTTACATAACTTAAAGATACGCATAAAGATACGGAATTTATATATTTTTAAGTTATATTCTGTAACTTGAGTCTGTTACAATGTGTGATAATTTATAATTGGGAACGTCTATGACGTAGGAATGTTGGGTTACAGTAACGGGATTGAAGGGGACAAAGAGATTAAGGTCCAGCATATTTTACGCAGTATGCGTATACTATTTATTGATTACGTGACGACGATTGCCATAGGGTCACACAGATGCGCGTCCCCAGTCCCTTGTCCATTGCACTTTCTCTACACTCAACGATCTTTTAGAAATTAAACATCTTTGTTAAAGTGAAATAAATACATAGAGCATAACTACGTATACATACTATACTTGACATCCTTGATAGATTGTTACAAAAAGGATGATGCTGACCAACCTTTTTGAATGTTCTGTTTGATTTATTATTGCAATACCAGTTGCACCCCCGTTTCTTCAAAGATAGCTCTTCCCAAAACAGCACATACTACTTCAAGTAATCCGCCGTTCCCAACCTACTCAAACATCTGGCTACCAAGTACAAACCATTCCCACATCAGCATATAAATTATAACGACATAGTCGCTCCATAAAAATAACAATAAACTCGCATTATTCTAATTCTACGTCAGCTTTCCCCATCACACAAATTGATTCGCTTATCTCAACGTTCGAACATAATTCAATCACTTAAAATAGTGATGTAAAAGAAATATTCACACATTTTGAATAATATATTGATCTATAAACAACCTGGAAGGTTTTTTTTGCTGCCCACGCGCAACGAAATGTGTATCGGACGATTCGGACGGTTCGGAAAGAGTTTTTCTTTGACCTACGCCTACGTTGGTGACTTGTGGCTATGCAAATCATGGGATGTAAGGTATGGGTGTGCGTAAGTAATGTTTGGGCTTTATGTGATAAAGAATTGATGAAAAGATGTGCGTCATTTGTGTTTGGTGTCGTTTTTATTAGTGGAAGTGCTATTTCTTCTTCGTATTAGGTGCCGTGTTCTTAATTTATATGAGCTTTGACTAGTATTCAGTCATGACGATTTAGCGTTGGTCTTGCAACGGTCTCTCATCGTGAAGGTGCTTTTTCACGAAGAGCCGCATAAAATATGGGAAATCGTTTTTGGAGGATTGTTATACTGCGATGCTGGCCTTGCAATTTGGTATTTTTGTATTATACTTAATTTGTCTGCCTTCACCTACGAGTATCTACATTCCTGAAGATTTATTTCTTTCGTGTCATTTTCGTTGACGATGATTTTGTCCATACTGGATTTCAAATCTTTCAGGTTTTATGTTGCATTGACTTAGATGTTATTGGTCCTTAAATTGCCAATACTAATTTTACACCAGATAACCTGATGTTGACTTTATTGGAGTTTATGTGAGCATCACAATTATGTTTATGTAAATTATGTTTGTTTATCTAAAAGTGATGGCTGATTATACGCAGAGTTGACAGTTAGTAATTAAATAAAATGTCACAAGCATAGATTGGAGATAAGATAAACAAATTAAATATGTATGAAAGAACACAGTAATTTATATGTTGATTTAATTTGGAAGGTATCGTAAATTAGGGATTTTTATTATTGTTTACTTAGTTCAGTATGTGCTCAGTAAAGAAAACAAAGAAAAATAAACGATAGATATTTGAAATGTATCAATGATGATAAAGCAAGAATGTGTATATATATTAAGTATCCAATATAAAAATGGAAGAAGACATGAGTCGCCAACTCCACATTATTTTGATAAAGTTATAGTAAGTCGATTTACAAATAATTGTGTTAATTACAATGAAGCTAGAATGGGCTTTAATACTGAGATGAAAGCTGATAAAAAGGATGGTACTGCAAGAAACGAACCTGCGTCGCCATCCCTAAATAATTTCAAAAGAGTTCAAGACGATGAACTTACAGTAAACCTAAAATTTCATCAGGACTACAAAATAATCTTGAATTGTATCTAATCAATCATACTTGGAATACATTTTAATTCTATTTAAACTTAGCATAAATTGAAACCACCAAAACAAATAAGTCGTTATGTATACCCGGTTGCCTGGAAGAGATCGCGAATCGCGATAAGGCCGCCTGTTGTATGTTGGTTTTAGATATAAGATGTCTTTTTGAATATTTTTTTCTCTTGGTGTACAATAAAGTGTAAATAAATAAATAAATAAATATACGACTCATTTGCTCGATATAACGATCTGTTTAATCAATTTATTTAGAACTTGGTATTAAATTATTCAATTTTTTTCTTATAAAACTCGCCTATTCTTATGAAATTCGTCACTCAACCTTCGCACGATACACTTTCTATTTCCGAGAAAATATAGAGAAACTAGTTTAAATATTGCGTTTTATTTCGAAACGAATGAAATTTGGCATTCATTGATGAAATCTTTGAAAGAAAGTAGGTATGACAGTATGTGTCATCTAGACAGACAGTCGTCATAAATTCTACTCAAAGGTACGGTTTCGCTCTTTTAAATTTAGAGAATTATTGAAGCAGAAATGTATCCAAAAACGTAATTTGCAGGCTAAGTTGAGTTTGTTAAATAATTTTAACAATTTATAGTTCTTGATCCAAAAAATATATGTGATATTACATTCTTGCTCTAGTAAAATCTGAAGCAGGGTGGACTTCAAAAACAAATTCGGTTTGATATCCTGATTCCAGTACAAATCAATTTGAAAAAACTGCATGTAAAACCACTTAAGTTAAAAAAAAACCATTAAACCATTTTAAGTTATATTAGCTCATTAAATTACTGTTTCTCTAAAAGCAATGTAAATTTTTATTATAAGCGAAGTTTTATTTTAACAACGTTTTAGTTTGATACTGACTATAAATGCTATGACTGCTTTTCACTTCAAGAAAGCAAAATCAAAGAAACGAAATAAAACTGAAAAGAAAGTACAGAGATCATGAATAGAATTGACAAGATATCAGAAAATGAGCCAACTCCCTTGAAAATGAGCCAACTCCCTTGGAATATTTCGTTGCATTCCGGTCACACTTCATATTGGCATAGGTACTTTAATATCTAAGTAAATTATAACATTCAAATAACCACACACAATTAACAAACACTTACTGACCGCAGATAAAGATCAGAAAAACGCACAAACCAAGAATCATGACACAACATTGCATCATCAATCAAGGATAAAATGGTTCTTAAAAGATCTATTTCTAAAACCTGACTCATTTCACTTAGAAAAACGTGATCTACTTTAGTATAAACCTCTGCATCCAAAGTATCAGTTTTAGTATCGTTTTTCCTCAACACATCATCATCTTAGCCTAAGAACATACTGCAAAAATCTGCAGGTATTTTTTTTTCATTTAATTTTATTTTCACTAATGATACTTGATATTAGAATATATTGCTACAGGGTTGCTTGTCAATATCTAGCCACAATTACCTTAATTAAATACATTTTATTTAATATTTGATAGTAAACCCCAGATTTATAAGTGTTCAAGTGAGTCTAACGTCATTTGAAAGATGAAAGTGATGTACAAAATTGGGAAAAAAAGAGGTTGGCAGCCGTAGTTAGCCGCAATCTATGGGTTGCTAGTTTACATTTGCAAACTATGAGTTACGGCTAACGGAGAGCTGGTTGATGTTGCTTTTGCACCCGTTATACGGAAAATAATCCTAATGTACAGAAAAGTAAAAAAAAAACTAATTGCGGCTTCATATTGCCATTCAACTCCGCAGTAATATTTGTACTGTCACGTATCTTTCATATAATTAAATAAGTTTTTATCAAAAATGATTTACCTACTACAGATTCTTTCAGTGGGCTCTCGAACTATTTCGTGTGATGATATCTGATCAGATGTCAAGTTTTTCCTTGAAATGTTCTGTTTCTATTAATTTATTGATGAGTAATCCTAAGTGGGTTAATATTAAGTGCTAAATTGTGGTCAAGTGATCGGAATGAAGGCAAAGTGGAGGAAAGAAGTGATGTATTTTTATTTCTGCGTTGGTTTATGTTAGATTTGCGGTTAAAATTAGCACTCTTGTCGATATATTGATAGGTAGGTAAGTGTTATTATTTGGGACGCACGGGACCGGTCAATGTGGCGACACTTGGGGGAGGCCTATGTCCAGCAGTGGACGTCTTTCGGCTGATATGATGATGATGATGATTTTAATGGATTTATTAGGCGATACCGAGTAATACAACTGGTCAGCAACTTTCAACTCTCGATGAGTAACACATCATCATATCACATCAGCCTATTAATGTTCCCACTGCTGGGACACATGATGATTATGAAATGTCATAATTCAACATTAAAAAAAACTATAATTTATATAATTTTTGTGTTTTCACGAGCACTATGTGAAATATTATATGAAAAAAGATGATAATAATAAAAGCGAGAATGAGATGGTGGTCACTGGAGAATTGAAGATAATAATAATATTTGGGGCTTAACAGAGTATTGATGAGAGTGGCATAGATGGCGCAAATCAGTGAAGGAATAGTAGATTATATCTTAAGGGAGCAAAATAATATTTTTACGGCGAGGGCGCTTTTTTGAATCCAGAGCGAAGTGAGGGATTCTAGAGTAGAATCCCGAGCGTAGCGAGGGATTCAAAGTACGTCGCCCGAGCCAAAAATATATTTTGCGCCCGAGTGATACACTCTACTTTTCATCACCCACTATGAGAAAATAAAAGCGCCTCATATTTTATTGTAATATTATTATTTAATAAAACATAGAGTAACAACTAAATTGAAATTAAATAGTATCCTTTATTAAAACAACTAAAAACTTATATTTACATTTGAGACATTTTCGCAATTATGAAAATTTATTGTTACAGTTTTATTAGGAATAGAGATTGTTGTAGATTTTATATTTTGCGTGTTTGAAATGTCCGAATCTGGATAATTTTGAGGAAAATGTGACGGTGAATCTCGTTGTTTGGATGTAGATGGGCGCGGCGACAGTGGTATGGATGGATTAACTGAAGGTTGCAATTTAATGTTTTCCACGATGCGTTCAGATGTTTTCGCCTTGTTCTCAATGGAATCTTCTATATACCCTTCTGCTACAGCACTCGATTTCCATCCTCCATGTCGCTTGAGAACAGTTAAGTCCGCTCCAGTATCTGCCAAAAGGGTAGCAGAAGTACGACGAAAACAATGTCCTGTATACAGCTTGATATCTGGTAACTTCAAATAAGTAGCAATTTCTTGTGGCATGTTAGAAATTTTATTTTTTCCCATCACTTGTTTGAAGCACTTGCCATTTTGATAACGGATGAAAAACCGATTGGTCTTCATAGCAGCAGGACGCAGGTCCAGGTATTTCTGTACAATAGTTTTGTATTCTCCTCGTATTACGAAGGATCGGTCAATTTTGGTTTTTGTATCGGTCAGCTTTACTAACAGTAAATAATCCGAGTGATTTTCGACATCATCAACAGTTATTTTTAAAAGTTCATTGCCATGACAAGCTCCATGTAATCCGAAAATTAAAGCCACTTGTAACAAAACCGAATGTGAATAAGACAAGTATCTATCAAAGTACCTACAGGTTACAATAAAATGTGCATTTTTATACACTATGATTATATTTTACTAATCCACCGTAAACACAGTTACCTACTTACTTTTACGGCAAGAAAGACTTTGTCGGGTGCCCCATTAAGGAAAGTCTCCACGTTTTTGACTGAGAACACTTTGGATTTTTTAGGTTTAAATCCATCAGACATCCTCTTCAGGTACGCTATTAATTTCGAATATGTGTCCAGTTTTACATCGTTATTAGAACTGACTGTTGATTTTAGCATTGAGTATGTACTCCAAAGAGTGGAAGGTTGTTTAGTTTTGGCTAAGTACTGGAAGTAGGCCAAAAACACAGATTCTGAAAAATTCTTGGCGCCTCTTGCATTTCTCCATTCAATAAAATTACTATAGGCTTTCATATATTTCTCCCGGGATTTTGCAGGTAATAGATTATCCATCACATTTCTTGCGTCAGTTCTAATGCTTTCAGGAGTTAATTCTATACTTTCGCTGTCACTTGAAGAACTCATTTTTCAAAACAAAACAAAACAATGAATTTCTAACAATCCGTGAAAATTTACGAAAACGCAGGCTGTAGTTCGCTCTTTTTTTATTTGTTTTTTTTTCATTCATCCGGCGGCGTGACTATGGGCCGTCGTACCAGCCAGTCTTTATTCAAACAATATTTGCGTTCGATTTCTTTGGTGCTGAACACTAAGATGTTCCAAATTCAAAAAGTGCGCGGCAAAGATAATTGCGGCGCACTTATAAAGAGGATTAAAAACTCATTACTGCCCGCTAAAAGTTTCTTATAGAAAACACCACCTTTGGGAGCACATAAAGGCGAACCAAGTCGTCCTTTTCGAATAGATGGGATGAAAAAGTTATTTCCACGTTGACAGGGGAATCACGACCTTCAGTAATGATGAACACGATGCGAGGAGAGGGGCCCAAAGAAACATAAGACAAGAGCTAGAAGATGATGAGTGTAGAAATGTATAAGTGAAACATTTTTTGCTTATTATTATTGATTGATTGGCTTGCGCTTGACCACTATCTCACCTGATGGTAAGCGATGATGTGGTCGACGGTGAAGCACGCTTGCCTAGAAGAAACATATCAACTCTTGAGTTAAAGAACCCTAAGTTACAGCTAACAGGCAACACAAACACTGTCATGGACGTTCACTCCTTAGCTGTATCTCTATCTAAGTATTCCTAAAAGGTTTTGTGCGTATGAAGACACGATGACAGATCCCTATCTAATTCAATTAGCTCACTGCAATTCACTGTGTTACAACTAACACTATAAAATAAAATAAAAATACCAGGTTGTAGCTTTCAGAAAATACAGACTCCGGCAGGGTATTCCACTCCTTTGCTGCAATATTGTAACTGTTTGCAACAACCGATAAAAAACAGTGCTAAGTAAGACAAGAATAAATTATGAACGGCGGAAATTTTGACCCACAAAACTGATCAAATTTGTATCATACTGCTATTGCTACAAAACTGTAAAATATTAAGACTATATTTAATATTAGCCAGATGAGTCATTCGCAAAACATTTCAAGATTTATGATAGCTCAGGTTTCGAAATTAAGATTTTATTATTATAAAAGACGCAGATACAATAACTAAAGAGGCTTATGATTTTATTTGTACAATACAAAATAACTGTTCTGAAGCAGGCTTTAATTAAAATGTTTTATTAGTAGCATTGTCCTGTGGGTTTACCTAAATGTGATCAAGTATTTTTTTAATTTTCACAGCCTTTCTTTTTGTATTTCAGTAGATTTAAAACTATTATAAAGCAAACAATAATTACAATAAAGCATCTTACATATATCAATACAGCTGAAAAGAATCGCAGACTCCGTAAAAGTGGAAGAAGCTGAAGAAAGCCCCATTTTGCCCAGCAGAGGGGCAGCTGAAGCTAGTAAAAAAATATCGTCAGTGGATATTATTTTCTTTGGCAAAAAATGTGCCCAAAAATAGATAGAGGTTCAGGATTCAGGATCCAGGTTGCCTGGAAGAGATCGCGGCAAGCGATAAGGTCGCCCATTGTATATGTTTAGTTTTAGGTTTCTTTTGTTCCTGTATTTTTTGGTGTACAATAAAGTATAAATAAATAAATAAAAATAAATAAATAGAGCCCAGATTGATAAAATATAAAACAGAGTCATCATCCTGCCTAGCCTTTTTTCCAATTATTGTTGGGGTCGGCGTCCAGTCTTTCCGGATTCAGCTGAGTATCAGTGTTTTACATGGAGCGACTGCCTATCTGACCTCCACAACCCAGTAACTGGGTAACACGATACCTCTTGGCAAGACTGGTGTCAGATTTCAGGCTTCTGATTACCCGTAACGGTTGTCAAAGATCTTTAAATGACAGCCGGGACCAACGGTTTAACGTGCTTTCCGAGGCACGGAGGAAACTCGGTATGTTGAAAATGGTCACCCATCCACGGACCGACCTCGGCAAGCGTTGCTTAACCTTGAATATTGACCCGTGCGGCTGTTATTATTTAGCCACGTGCTCCTCAAAATATAAAACAGAGTAATGCAATAAAAATATTTTGCTTACAATTCCGAATACAAATAATATTATTCATCTGAATCAAAGCTAAACACAAATCATCCGATTATATTTTAATTTATAAACATGATTAATTTATTGCTAGCGTCTGTAGGCCATATAAGAATTTGCTTCTACACGGAAATCGAACCCCTGACCCTGGGTTCACAACTCTAATTTACCGCAGTTCTCATTCAAATACTGCACAGAAATAAGATTTAATTAAAATTCATCGAACCGGCAGAATCGTTGACATATTTATCCATACTAATATTATAAATGCAAAAAGTAACTCTGTCTGTCTGTTACCTTTTCCCAACTTTATTTATTTATTATATACTTTTTTGTACACCACTTAAATAATTACAGTACAAAATATTTATAAAGATAAGTGTACAATGGGCGGTCTTATCGCACAGGGCAATCTCTTACAGACAACCTTTGGGTGGACTGAAAGAGAGGAGATAGACATAGGGCTGTCAGTGTACAAAAACTATATTAAATAATACATACATACATACATAAACTCACGCCTTTTTCCCATGGGGGTAGGCAGAAACTACAGAACGCCACCTGCTACGATCCTTACACACTTCTTTTGCTTCACACAAATTCATACATCTAGTCATACACACACGCCGGTTATGGGTACTGCGCACTTGGCCTTTCTGAAGAACATAACCTATAAGGTATATATATATGTCTTTCTAGAGCGTCCCCTCCCGGGGCGTTTCCATTCACGTCTGCCTTGTAAATACCTTTCGTTAGTCGCCTTTCATTCATCCTCTCAACATGGCCAAACCATCTTAACATACTCTTTTCAATTTTAGTCACTACATCTTCTTTTAAACCACAACGTTGTCTTATTACCTCATTCCTCAATCTATCATTTAAAGTTACACCACACATACTCCGCAAGGAGCGCATTTCTACTGCATTAATCCTACTTTCATGTCTTTTTAGCCATACCCAACCTTCACTTCCATACATAAGTGTAGGCACCAGCACGCTGTTGTGAACGGCGAGTCGAGCTTCCGGAGACATCGACTTGTAAATAATATTACTTAGATATAACATAAAATACATACATACAAATAAAATAATATACGCGCTTTACGCACGGGTCTGGATTTTGGCATATGGATAGACCAGAACCTGGAGTAGGTTATAATAAGAGATTTTTTTTTATAAAACTTTATGCACAAGTACAAAAGCGGACTTAAGACCTTAGGCATTTTATACCAGTTGACTTTAGGGTGGTGTAGAGATAAACTATGTAATATTCTTTTCATCCCGGTATAATGCTACTTTGGGATAGTGTAGCAGAAGTAGTAACAGGGACTCCATTTTCACCACTAAGATTCTCATTTGATCCGTTGAGATTGCGTGGGGTCCCTTGGGACTAAAAAAACACTTTCCACGCGGTTGAAGCCGCGGTCATAAGCTAGTAATATTATAAATTATAGAACTCGATTCTAAGCCAATGCTGAGCCAATAAAATATAAATTATTAATAAAACCCACATAGCGATTCGATCATAACTGTTCATAATTAATTTTATAAGATTTTTAGTTCATTTGGTCTAGACTTTCTCGTTATTTCGTCTGCGGTCTTGGTTATCAGTCATTCTTTCTTCTAGATTTAAGGTTGAACTAGTCGACGGCACACGAACTATTTTGTGCGCGGGGTTAAAATGCATGCTATCTTATCAAACGACACGTGCGAAAAAAATAGATGCTGTGATGAGCAGTAAGAAGCTAGTTCGTGTACGAATTAGCACTTTTGCAAGTTTGTAGCGAAATGGATGATGATTTAGGACGAAAACGAGCGCGCGATTTTTTATAAACAGACCTGTGGGAGTCTAGATATCATGAAAAAACTACTAAATGTATATTTTCAAAACAAAATTATTTGCTTTGTTGAATTACTAATCTATCCCTGTATGGAGGCCGTTTTGCAATTTTCCTTCTTCATATGGTATTTATTGCCGCCCAAAGATGCGTTAAAATTAGTGTTGAAATATGGAACTTTCGATGCTCATAAATATGCTTCAAATATATTATGTTTTTACATTTTTGTTTCCATACAGGACTAGATAATGATGAGACAAATTGATATCATTTTTTATTTGGAACGTACA
The DNA here is from genome assembly GCA_949775005.1 of Orthosia gothica. NCBI lineage: Eukaryota > Metazoa > Arthropoda > Insecta > Lepidoptera > Noctuidae > Orthosia > Orthosia gothica. The sequence continues at coordinate 16,134,229 of OX459064.1, forward strand.
TCGTCAAACAGTGGAGCAATCTCTAGACTACGTTTGTATGGACGAATTTTCGACTAGTGTAACCTTAAGTATGAAATTCATAAAATTGTAAATTGATTTCAGATTGCGATTAAAATATGGGGCTCCACTTAATGACAGTTGAATGAAATGTCAAAGGTTAAATCTGTATTTTTATCGTTTTTGCATTTTCTTTCCGCCGAGAGATTTTCTACAAAATAATGCCCGACTCAGATTGGGGTAGGTTCTACTTAACGCTTCTACTTGGTTGACTTTGCCGTTTTTAAATACATAAAACAAATAATTAATAATTATTATTATTATTAATTATTTATAATTGTAGATTGTAGGGCAGAGTATCAGCTGATTTGATATTATTTATTCAGGTATTGTGTGTACCAATGTTCTAAAGACAGTATTTACACATTTAAGTACTTTTGTTAAATAGTTTACAGTAAATTTACTCTGAAATCTGGGTGACCCATCGTGGGAGATGTCCCTTAACAAAGAACACTAAAAACAACATAAGTCTAATTATAGCCAAATGTAAATCTACGACATCACCAAATTCATTAAGAAATCGCCGAAACGTCAAAGTGTCAGTGACCCACAGCCACTCCTATTAAGTTTTAGTGCACATGGCATTCCATATGCGGTGATAAGGCCCAATAAATATATCACCAAGCTTCACCCCGCCACTAAATCTTCACAATACGGCACGGAACGTATCTAACAATAAAAAATGACCACCATAAGTGACGGTTACGAAATCTTTGAAAGTGGGTTAAGTTAGGAGGGGATAACGATTATTGGAAATGAGTTCCGAATTAAAAAAAACTGATATCTGTTTAAAAAAATGTGGAATTATGACATTTATTATTACTATCAAAAATAACTTGTTCATTAGGCCAAAATTCAGCACTTTCTAAAATAATATCAAAACATTCTCAAAGCGCTCATCCTTTACACTTTCCTGGATAGATATAGCTTTTGTAACTAAATTGAGGTGTTTAAAATTAGGTACCTAACTGCGGGTGTTTTTATTATTTTCTAAACATATTGCTCGAGACGTTTATGTAACCAATTGGCAATTTAGCACTCAAAAACAATCAGTATTGGAAACTGTCAGCTCAATAACAGTATCAAAAGAAAGCTTGTTTCCCAAAAACGCTCCGCTTATAACTTGGGCCACAAACTAACAGGTATTTTATCGACTCGTGCGCAGAGGTGATAAAAAAGCATATAAATATAAACGCTAGAGGTATAAAGGAGCTGAATTAATTAAGAGAATTTTGATGTTGGTGACGTCGCATTTCACTGGCGTACGACAAATTCTTTATGAGTGAATGGTGATGTTGAATGAAGGTAACATGTTAAATAGAGGTAACATGTTATTTTATTTATTTATTATTTATTTATTTATTATTTATTATATACTTTATTGTACACCACAAAACATACAGGAAAAACATTTACAAAAACAAGTGTACAATGGGCGGTCTTATCGCACAGGGCAATCTCTTACAGACAACCTTTGGATGGACTGAACAATAGTCAGGTTAGATCAGGGTAACATACTACATTGTGGTGTTTGTCTTTTGTCAAAGCATGTTTTAGTGGGATGGACACGATGACAAATTGAAGAACATTGTGTTTAAGTTCAAGTTCAAGTTGATACTGTTTACACTAAACCTAATTTAGTTTAAGATTGGATCAGCAACATTTCTTCTACTGACATAATAAAAATTGCTTAAGTATCTACCAAACTAAATTACAAGAGACAATAAAAGAATATAATAGAAGTTTATTTCTTTCAAAAAGGTACATTTCGTTAAATAATATCTAGGTTACAGCAGATTCAAACCTTTGTGAGAGCTGAAGTCTATACTGGGTTCGAGACCTGTATGACAGCTCTCCAGGCTCACACCCTTAAACATTGCAATTCTATGGTGCACTTACGTACTACAACAATGTGAAAGTATCAAATTGAGAGGAAGAAAAACTATAATGTAAAATAATTATGTACCAACGTAATAAAACTTGAGCATTCCTAAAACACATATAACCAAGGTACTCTCAACTAATTTAAAACTCCTCTATTTACAAGTAGCATTTACAATTTTTAATGACATTTGACACCTGCCACATAAAGCGGTCCCCGCCCACACAGGCCGTCACAAGGTACCTACCTACTTAACTGCCATTCATTATATTTATAGCTATTTATTCTATCCGACATGTCACTCATAAACCGATAGATTTCGTCAAACATATTAATAAAACCGGTATCTCTAATGAATGAAGGCAGATTCTACTTAATTTTGAATGGACACCCACCTGTAGAGAATTTAACACTAGGCTGCGAAAATTTAGTTTCCCTGAGTTCAATGGAGGTCAGATAGCCGACGTTCTAAAATTCTACGTAATGAATCAAATCAAGTTTAGGCTTCCTTATGGACTGTAATGAATCAAGTCATTGATGAAGGTAGTTTAGGCTTGCTTATAAGACTTCAGTGAAACTATGAAATGACGCAAATTTTATCAAGGAGGACTATGATAAAGATTTCAATAAGTTCGAATCTGTTTTGGCTTGTCAACTGTTAAGTTTTACAACAAAATAATTTCTGGTTTTGATTTTAAACATTGCTTTTATAATCACAATGGAAAATATAAGTTTTTAAGCTGACATGGTCACAATCATTAGAATTAATATTTGTTTCGGGATATTTACCATGTATATTTTGCATTTGGTTGAGAGCTCGATATTTCGGCACCGTTACAAGCGCCATGATCACGAGAACTAAAGTCTTTGCGGGTGGGTGTTTTTTACGAACTGACATATCTGTCTACCCTCTTCCTCACTCGTTTTTCACGCACGATACCGCTACCACCAGAACTCGTCTCACTAGTTTCTCGACATTGTTCACGACAGACGATACTCACTGTATCCACTTTTGACACTCGTTCAGTAGTTTTACGACCTTTACATAGTTGAACCACTGGATTCCAGGCTCGCGACAATTGAAACCCGTAGTCCCTATTGAAATTTTTGCACTTGGTTATTTCAATTGCTTCCCGAACCATTCTAGGTATGTAATGGCGTTTTGTCAACCAAATTCAAAATATACATGGTAAATATCCCGAAACAAATATTAATTCTCACAATGGAAAAGTTGATTTCAATATTAATCATTAGTTTTCATTTGTAGTTTACACAATATAGTCAGTTGATGGTAAGTGGAAAACATGCACACAACACAGTTGTCATTCATAGTTCTGACATATTGTCTTTTAATCTTTTAGTTTTAGGTTAGTTCATATATAGAGCCAATAATCTCCTCTTGCTTTGTCCTTCTCATACTACTGATTTTGTTCACTCTTCCTTCAATATTTAGTCCATTCTTCTCTGGAACGCGCTTCCCTTCGAGATCAGGACGGCTACAAGTCGGTTTGCATTCAAGCGGAAATTGCAGATGTATTTTCAGCACAACAAAGAAGACTTATCTCACTTTCTTCTTTTCTGTTACTTCATAAATATTTATTTTATATAAGTATATATTATATTAAATATATATTTAAGTGTATTTTATCTATTTTGGTATGTTAATGACAACTCTTTCTTTTTAAATTGTTTAAACTATGCACTTGCCTTGTAATCTCTTCACCACCCTTGGTTGACTGGTAGAGAATGCCTTAGGCATTAAGTCCGCCTTTGTACCTTTTTGTGCATGAAGTCTAAATAAATACAGAATCTTAAACCAGAAACCTGAGACGTATATTCTATAGGCAATTATCAACTTAATTACATTTACCACAAGTGTAGGCAACATAGCACACTAAAGACAACAGTTCACATTCTAACATTTTCGCTAACCCCCATCAAAATACCATTCTTTTCCTCGCAATCGTTACAAGGTGAACACAAAAACCCAACTAGACATTATGGCCGTAAACATGCGCTTGCACCCAGCGATGGGTAATCACAGCCATAAGCATACCATAACTAAGGTGTTATCTTAATGTTAAGCTTGGCGGGCGTGAGAGGGTATGGGGCGTGGTAAGGGAAAGAGCGATTTTGGTAAAGTTAGAGGCGAGATTTTGAATCGCAAACTCTTCAGTATTTTGTTGTTTGGCTTCATCTTTGTCTAGGGACAATTATTAAAGGTTTTAATATGATTTCTGATTTAGAAAGCTGACAGGAAAACTGTAGCATAATTGATTTCTAGAACTTCATTTTTGTCTATTCTGTTTTTTCTAATTTTCATTAAATAAACAATGTCTGTCTTGTTTTGTAATGATAGATCTGTGTCAGCAACCAGTGACTGTATCCGATGCTGGAAACATTTAGATTAAAAAACTGTCTTCCCTACCACCTACTAACCTCCAAAGCAAGAGTGAACAGGGATCTTCTGTTCACGCTCTTGCCATCGTAGTCCTCATCCATTATTTTCCATCAAGTGACATCGAAATCAAGAGCGGGCACATCATGTAATAAAGTGAGAAGCATGTTCCTATTCATAAAATATATGAATTTAGCTCTTGTGCTTAATTGCTATACGTAGTATAAGACAAAGACAAAAAGACAAGACAAAAGATATTTATTTCAACTGGGCCACCAAGCGGCACTTTTGAATGTCACAATTTAAATTTAAATGGAATACAAGTTGATTCTACCGTGATTCTATAGTCTTTAGTACTGGGTGCATCGTCCTCACATATATGAATTTATGTAGGAATGTTGTAAAAAACTTTTTTTATGAGAGTAAGTGTGGAGTTTCTTTTCCGTTCTTCTCCATAACAAGCTACTTTTCCAAATGGAGGGCAGAATCAATTATTATTACTTTTAATTTTTTTTTTCAGTTTCAGACGTTAAAAAATGCCGCTTAATAGTCTAGTTGAAATAAATAATTTTCGTCTTTGTCATTGTCTTAAAAAAAAATTATTTATAACTTTAGTTACTATTCTTCTTATCAGCCTAACTTGCATAATGCTGAGCTGAGGCCCTTTTGGCATTAATAGTTTTAAAAATATTTTGTTTAATTTTAAGGTGTTTTTGTTTTTAATGCAAATAAACTCATTTTTCTTTCTTTCTTTATTTCAAATTTAAACACAAACCACACCTACCCATTACTGAAACAACTTTCTCTACCCGCCACCGCTTATCGCTACGTCCCTCTCAGTACACACTCGTTACCTTTGACCGTTGCAGTGCGCTGTCTCACAAGTTAATGTCCGATATTCGAGACCAGATAACGGCCATCGGCTGTTTCCGACCAGATGTTTAATTAGATAAGTTAAGCTCTTCTTCGCCATTTTCTCCTGTTTATTTTTAGCTGATTTTGCTTTACTTTGCTTGGAAGATTAGGTGATAGTGGGACATGGGTTTGTGTGGAAAAAGAGTACTTATAATATGAGTATGATATTATTTATCTATTTGTTTAATACTTCATGCACACAAACGTACAGAGGCGGACTTAATACCTTAGGAATTTTCTACCAGTCGACCTTTGGGTGATGCAGAGACAAATAGTGGTAGGTGCAATATTTAATCATGATCAATGCAAATCAAGAGCAAATCATGATACATAAAATAGGTTTATACAAATACATAGCTATACATACGTACAATAAACACATTCAATAGATACTCAAACATATAAACTAAATACTCGAATATACTTAAACAATTAGTGGTAACAGATAACTGGAAAACATTATCGCTGTGACAATACTACTGCCAACTTCTTACAAACATGCTCGCGAGCTTTCACATTGAAATTCACATTGAATTTCGCCAAACGGTTGGGTGCCATCCTGATTTATTTTCTGTTTTTTTTTGGATATTAGGTATCCCTTATTAATATACACCATTTTAGCTGAAATATGTCCATTGCTTATCGATTATTAAGAATCTTCAATGAATTGCTCCCATCATGCAAAAAATATCACTGAACAATTATAAAATCGGATCCAAATCATTTATACCAATGATATAAATTACGGCGACTAAAATAAATATTTTTTACATGATTATGTTTAAGTATAACGTAAATCTGATTCGTGTCAAAATAAAAAATAAAAATCTTTGCTTAAATCGATAAAGACTACAAATCACTTGCTTTTTTAAAATAAAATAAAATCTAAATCGATACAACCTAATAAAAATTGCATCGTCCAATCATGAAATATATTTCAATGGAATTCGAACTGTACCAGAAATAAAAAAAATAAAACAAGATCTCGAATAAAAATCATTCACACGCGAAAATAGCATCTAGATCGATTAAGAAACGATAAAATTTTATTTCGTGCTAAAGGATGTACCGAAATTGAGTAAATGCTACATTTCATCCTGGTAGCAATAAATATTAGACATCAAAATCACTTTTCGATTCGTTACGATTTCAATATCAATCATAAGTACTGGCACACAAAAAGAGCCACTGGGTATATTTTTATGGTGTTGGGCATAAGCGATAGCGGGTTTCTAGTAGATGTGATATCCTTTGGTCAGCGTTGTTGTTATGTTATACACGTACCAACTGTCCTTCTACTCATTTTCAGCAAGCAAAAAGGTTTGACGTAAAACAGATTATAGTGTGTTCTGTAGTGAGGCAAAAGGGTTGCAGTAAATTATAAGTATATGATTGAGTTAATTTCTTCTCTAACCCAAAGGGAACAGCTATTTTTAGAACACTCATACTTAAAGTAAGGGAAAGGTTACTATTTTTAACCGACTTACAAAAAAGGAGGAGGTTCTATGTTCGACTTCTTGTATGTTTCTTTTTTTTTTTTTTTTTTTATGTATGTTCTCCGATATCTCCGTCAATTGTGGACCGATTTTGAAAATTCTTTTTTTGTTTGAAAGAGTATGTTTCGAAATTGGTCCCATTTTAATTTGGTGAAGGTCTGACGAAGAACTTTGGAGATACACAACAGAACTCTTCAATAAATAACGGCAAAACTCTCGGGATTGCTGCAATCGCATGTCTGTTTGTTGTTTATACCATTTCATAACATAACATCACGCCAGTACGCTCTAAAGGGGTACGCAGATCTCTCATTTCACCGGTTATGTTCAAGTTTCATGTTATTCCGTTAATCTATTCTGGAGTTATAGGGACCTTAATAAACAACTTGCTATTAGGTAGGTAAAACTAAAAAGAGAAAAATAAAAAACTTTTTTGCAAAAAAATACTACCGACTTCCAAATGAAAAACTACAAAGTGAAAAATAACTTAACTTTTGGAAGTCGGTGTCCATATCGCAAAAAAATGGTTCCTACGAAAGACACCGACTTCCAAAAGTTAAGTTGTTTTTCACTTTGTAGTTTTTCATTTGGAAGTCGGTAGTATTTTTTTGCAAAAAAGTTTTTTATTTAACAATACGATCGAAAAAAATAGTATGTACTATAATGAAAATTAAGATAACTTTAAACTAGACTCTCGCTATTTTACGTTCTCTGAATCAATCAAGCTACCGTTATTTCGTTTTCTCTTCATTTCTAACTTGCACCACACAAACACTGCCAAGTAATTGTTTCCATCGCATATTAAAAAATAAAGCATTTATTATAATTTTCGGCTTGTCAGTCTGTCTATTGAAATGCGAGCGTGTCTCATCTTAAATTGGATAATATCACACCCGTCGAAGAACATAATGATGAACATATGTATATAAATTAACTTTTTTTTATATTAGGATATATTGAATTTGTAACAAGTGATATATGGTTTCATCTATTTTTGATTAGAGTGTTATTATTTTTTAATGATGTAGCTGTAGAAGACGGTATCTGTAATAGATATGCTGATAGGAATAGTATGTTCATTAATAAGCTACCAATGAGTGGAACGAATCATGATTATGAAAACAAGACAGCCAGCTTGAAGAGAAAAAGGAAGATATTGAATATTTTGAGGAACTTCAAACTAAGGAATGAGTAAAATTTACAGGATCACTCTAAACATAAAACGAATTCAATTAAAATGCTATTTAACATCATTGAAATGATATTGAAACTAAGTCATCCCAAATTAATAATTCATACAAGAATGTTATTGAGATGTACTCTGAAATCTGAATCAAGAACGAACCAAAACATGATATATACTCCAGTTTCGTAATCCAATTACAAGGAAAATTTCTTTCAAGAATTTCCATAATCAGTTAAAAAAGCTATCAAAGCTTTTTCTAGCAAATCTAATAAAGACAACCGTAAATCGAATCAGCTGTAACATTCTGCTTTAGTCATAAAACTCAGATAGAGGAGATAAGTAATAGCAATGATTACGTACCGCCAAAGGCAGTGGTTTATGTCTTAATATGAAAGCTATACTAAGAAGAACTGGATCGCCCAGATAGAATCTTCGAGTTTTCTAATTATATGGCTAAGACTTAAAGTGTTTCAAGTAGAATCGTGGAAGAGAATGCAAAAAAATATAGTTGCGTGTGAATTTTTTGAGACCTAAAATTGTATCATCTCGATACTATAGTAAATTGACAAAGCAATTCGCATTTTGTATCAAATATTTATTTTCCGTTTTTTTTCACAACAATCATGGAACTGAATTTCAAAACAATTATCGTTAACAGATTGAGCTGAAATTTTGTATTCCTACCCGTTTGGCTTAGATAACAAAGCACGGTTAGCTAAAACCTTATTTAAAAAACTTCGTTAATTATCTGCGAAAACGTTACCCAAATATATGTGGCATATGCAATTATGATTCCTAGGTGATAAACAAAAATGCCTCGATCCCATTTAAAAACAGCTAGCCAATTCTAAAATTAACATAAAAAAAAACCTAGCTCAGATCTATATTAAAGACCCCATTCCCACTACAGCCATCGATAAAGAGAGATGACGTCACGTTATCGACTACCAATCAATAACAATAAAAGCCGACGGTCTATTGAGAGAAAAAACGAGGAACGATCGCTCGAGGCGCTAACCAGTAGCGGCTTCTATTCGTTATTAAAATACTTAGATCGTAATCACTCGGAGATACAAGAATGATAAATTGTTAAGTATCGACAGTTAGTGTCGGGCCCACGAGATAGTTTTTGCATCGATACGATGGGAGAATGGAATCTGTTTTATATTTACGCTCATTTTCTGTTAGGGTTATAAATTATCATGCTATATTTCTGTCAGTTATATTTTTCACATAACATTAACTTTGTCATATAGATCAGTTAATATTTTGTCATCCGCTAGTGACCTAGTCGTTATTAGATAAAAATCTGTACCTCAATACCTTCTTCTTGTCTTCTTAGGATCATCTAGTCAAGTTGAACCCACTAGTGACCACTCTCACATCTAAATTATTGAGAGGTGATATTGAGTTAATCGACTCGAAAGAAGAAGTAGTGGCCACGTTAATAGCAACGTTAGTAACGTTCATAAGATCTTCAAAAGTAATAGTAATTAGGTACGTAGTTCATGTTGTCAATAACAATTTTCCAATCGCAAATTACTCTAAACTGCAATTTTACTCCTTGGGATTACTTTCCATATCCATCTTTATCACACAATTTGATTACTAGAAACACAATGGTCATCATAATCTTTTTTTCTCTGTTCCGTCTACCAGTAGCCTAACATCGCGAATCCATATCACTTATTCATTATATTGATAGCCATCTCATTTCAACTTAATGATAATTATCGTTCAAAGTGTTAATCATTTCTATGGTGTGTTATTTTTTTTTTCTTCGTATTGAATAGAAAGGTTTTTTGATTCGTATTATTTGATTGAATTGATGTATGACGGGATTTTTAGGTACCTTGTTACGTTGGTTATCTTTAACCTGCTTTAAGTTTGGGAGAGTTTTTTGCAATTGTGCGTGTAGTTCTTTGAATTAAATTGATACCATTCTACAGTTTACATTACATTTTCTAATATCTATAATCTGGGGTTTTAAGTCAAGACTGGATAGGTTACTTCGAACTGCGTATTCTGTCTTTGATCACATTATCGTTTACCATCCGATGAGACAAGAAAGAAAACGTCAAATGTGAATTTATCAGTTAATTATTTTACAGGTAAAATGTCTACAGCTATCTTGTTTATATTGGCTTGTAAAAATACGTCACTTTTTATCTAACAACTACTGTGCGACCCCCGACCTATCTAGTGCTATCTGATGATGTTTGTGGGTTCATTTACAACGATAAGAATGATTAACCCATAATTACCCATAAGTAAACTAATAATAAAACATTACCCGATCAAAAAAGCATTAACCCTAAAATGCGTACGGACTTTGTATCCAAAATTAACAGTATAACATAAATTTAACCATTAGTATATTATATTGGGTATATAATTGGCGGTTGTAAGGGTTATACTAGTGTATAATTACGACACGTTCATTAATGTGTTACTGTAATTTAGTTTAATATGAGACTAATTGAGCTATCGTTACTTGAAACTTTGATCGACATGTGAACCGATACTCTGTTTGGTTTAATTAAATACTTGTTTTTTTTTTGTTTTGTTGCACTAGTTCTTTTGTAATGATGCTTTTAGTTTATGTGTTATAGATGCCCATCTTTATAATTCTTTTGAATTTTAATTGAGTCTTTGAAAAGCAACAATTTTTTGGCAGTTTTACTTCGATGTAGTGAGCTAAAATTTCGAAGATTCTAAGTTCAATAGTTGCTTTGATTAGAACAAAGGTCGAATAAGAAAATGAATTCTTCAATTCATCTAAACATATGTGATTTCGGCCCCTATATAGAAGGAAATCACTGCACCCACTAACTAGATTAAGAACTTTAATGCTTGTCTCACTTAACCGTACAATGTATCTAGTCCTAAATTTATGAGTAAATTTATTTTATTTTATTTTAAATAAAAAGTATAAACCAGATTAATTGCAACTAGATTCTCTACAAATAATTTATAAGTTGAAATAGATGCCACTGCTGAACGCATACAATCACTCCATCACATATTACAATACTCAATTACCCTTCAGAAAAGCCTTAGGCCAACTATAATAAGTTAAACTACCTCACCGACATACATAATTAGGTACCAACACTTAACCACACCACATAAGACACTCACGATCACACACACAAACATATATAACATTCAAATAACATAATATGCCTGTATTCCTGGAATGTTTAGGTAGAGGTGCACCTATATTATGCCCAAATTTCGCCAGTTATGGTTAACCGGTTGAGTGCCCAAACTAAAGACAGTAAAAAAATGTTAATTCAAAAAATCTAAAAATTCGACTGCTTAGAAGCGAACTAAGAAGACGTAAACAAGAAGAAAATGATGCTGTACAGTCGAAGGATACATATTTGCGAGCTGACTGACCAAAACCAGACTAACTATATCGTATGATAATATCAAACTGATAATTAAATAAGTAATTATGCTCTGTTAGTTATTATGTTAATTTATCTGTGTTATTGTCTAATTTAATAAAATAACTTTTATAATAAATAATTGTTTTTTATTTTTTTTAGGTAGATAGATTCTTTAATTACATAGACAAAAATATATGCTGCTTAAAATACCTAATTAACTAAGACTACAAACATTTACATATATATATAATTATATATGAGTAATTTGTATTTTTTAAAAAAAAACGTTGCCTCACCCTAGGAATTTCTTCCTGTATCGTGGGTGCGTTTACAAACATATAAACTCACATACACAACACCCATAGCCGGACCAACTATCTGTAGGTCATACAAATACTTGTTCCCTGCGGGAATCGAACCCGCGACACGCAGCGCAGCAGTAAATCGCTCAACCACTGCGTTCACAAGAGACATATTTGCACAGAATTAACTTAAAATTACAAATAAATGTAATTTTTTTGTTAATATGTAGTTGGTGTTTCTATCAAGAAATAAATAAATATTTACTACCTCACCGATAAATATGATTAGGCACCAACACTTAACCACACAACATCAAAGACTCACGATCACACACATACATATATAATTTAATAGTAAACAAAATAAATATAAAATCTAATGCAAATTAATAATGTGCATACAAAAAACGGGATAATGATTTGGATCGTGAGAACGTCGGAGTGAAAGTGCTAACTATTTTTATATTACGATTACGACTGCCGATGCGATGTGTGCAACAATAAAAACTGGTGCCATATTGGACGGATCGGGTTCCGTACATAAAATTTTATTGTTATTTTTACGCTCTAGTTTTGAAATGATGTGGCTATGAACTATCCATATAAAATTGATCGTAAATATTGTACACATATATAAACTCACGCGTTTTCCCTTGGAGGTAGGCAGATACTACAGAACGCCACCAGTTACGTACTTTATATACTCATGTAGCTTCGCCTATGTTCATACATCTGGTAATCTGGTTAAGGCGTATATATTCCGTATACAGTTTTGTTTGCAAAATGTTTTTGTGATTTACATAACCTATGTAGGTTAAGAAGAAATTCTAACCATAAATTTTTCTGTGCAAAATATTTTAAACATCCAAGTCGTTTTGGAGGTGAGGCAAAAGTGGCGAAAAAATATCGTGTTGTAAATTATTTTTTTAAAGCAAAACTATTACTTTAACGATAAAAAAAAATCTCTATTGTTACAAAATATACGATAAAAAAATGATTCTCAAAAAAATTACATGATTCAATATTTTCTTTTTTTGTCAAACCATTTAACCTAGGCGTAGAATGCTTTAGAAAGTAACTGTTTTACGGCACTAAAGCGAAGGGCGGGCCTTCACTTAATTAAATAATTTCAAGCAGAATTACGATTATATTTCCCAAAGGGTTAGGGGGAGGGTTAGGGGTTTTGCCAATTTTAATTGTATGTCCCTTGTAATATCAAGGACGTGCTTATTCCTATCAAGCGAGGACAAATTCAATCTTCGGGCTGCTACTGAAAAACTGCAGATGAAAAACCCAATAACACTTGCCCGACCCAGGAATTAAACCCAGAACTTCAGCAATAGCGCTAACCTAAGAAAATCAAGCAAGGTATTAAGTCCACCTCTGTACGTTTATGTGCATGAAGTATTAAATAAAATAATAAATAAATATACTAAAACTGCTCATTCATTAATATAATGTTCTATACACTAAGATGTTTTAATGCTTAAGTAAATAATTATTATGTTGGTAATAAGGTACGGAACGGTAGAAGGGAGGTAATTACCAGTGGGTAATATAATTTATCTGGGAGAGGTCAGGTTAGCGTCGATCTGCGTTAACCAGTAGCTTCCCGTTTTGCAGAGGAGCTTACTGATTTTGCTCATTACTTAATCCTACACTCGTTTTACTCATTAGTTTAGAACCAGCATTATTATTTATATTATAACAGAGATAAATATTAGTTTGGATGATAATATATCAGGATTTATTTTGAAAGACGCTTTCTTGTATAATATTATTTGTCGCTACTGTTGCAATAGTTTTATGAAATTTACAAAATTAACCATCCCATCTCCAAAGACTTGCAATGTATGATTATAGCCTAGTAAAAGCCTTTTCTGGACATAAAATATCGACGCATGACAAGTTAATCACAATTCGAGTGATGCAATTAGCCAATTGATTAAACCAATCACAGCAGCTAATATACTTCTCATGTTAATTGCGCCATAATTTTCATCGCAGGAACTGAGCTATAATCTATTCTTAGATATAGCCCAGATTCTGGAATGAAAATAACTAGGCTATATCTAAATGCGAATCCCCAAAGTGAAAACGACAGTAAAATTAAACGGAAGATCTCCAAAAACTTGTTAACACGTAATAATAATATAATATCCGTAAGCAATCACAGATCATGAGCAGTAATCAAGCAAACTGTCTTTATAAAGGTGAGGACAGAACAATGTAACCGCGCAGCGTTGCGTAAAGTTATCGTGTATCACGTAAGTTCGGTGTGTAAAGGGCACTAGTGACGACATTTTTTATGTGATCTTCTTTACAGGGTTATTTAACAAAAATGTGTCATTTATTTATGAAAGCATTAAAAAAAACCGGCCAAGTGCGAGTCGGACTCGCGCACGAAGGTGACCAAGCACGGAACCGTGCTTGGTAACTTGCGGTTTACGATTTATGACGTATTAAAAAAAAACTACTGACTAGATCTCGTTCAAACCAATTTTCGCTGGCAGTTTACATAGTAATGTACATCATATATTTTTTTCAGTTTTATCATTCTCTTATTTTAGAAGTTACAGGGGGGGGGACACATTTTACCACTTTGGAAGAGTCTCTCGCGCAAACTATTCAGTTTAGAAAAAAATGATATTAGAAACCTCTATATCATTTTTAAAGACCTATCCATAGATACCCCACACGTATGATCAAAAAAAATATTTTTAGTTTTAGTTTCAAGTATGGGAACCCCCAAAATTTATTGTTTTATTTTTATTTTTGTGTGAAAATCTTAATGCGGTTCACAGAATACATCTACTTACCAAGTTTCAACAGCATAGTTCTTATAGTTTCGGAAAGAAGTGGCTGTGACATACGGACGGACAGACAGACAGACAGACGAATCTATAAGGGTTCCGTTTTTTGCCATTTGGCTACGGAACCCTAAAAATGGATAAGTAATAAAATTAATGATGACCAAGTTGTTTCTTAAAATACTTGTTTGTAATCTCTGATCTTATTACGGGATTTTTTTCTTGATAAAATGTTATTCTATAGAAGAGTCACAGCTTTTTATCCCGCCAAAAATTCACCATTACTGTAATAGGCTACGGGCGCAAAGTCACGGGAAAATGCTATACATAAGTAATAGTCTAATTATATAAACGTGATAATTAATATTAATTTACCGCGACTTGTTTCGTGTAATCCACATGTAAATTATCATAATTATGTACTTTAAATGTTCTATTAGATACTGGAACGTGTAAAATGTTACCATGGTAACCATGTGGTTGTTAATGGTAACCATTATTATTTGTGAAATAATACCGACATTTCATATAAAACCGACACAAGACATTTTTATATATTTACAAAAAATCTTAAAATACTTCAAAAATTTGTACTTCGTCAGTAATAAAAGCAAAAACAATACTTATTTATAACCAAATCATGTATAAAATAATATGTATAATAACTAAAAAAATGTTTAAAACATCATTCAGTCTGTGTCATTTTCAATCGCTACACAGTATTATAATAATGATATAAATTCATAAACGTTATCTGAGAGATTAATATTAAATTAATATTTAGTTTATTTAAAATAAAACATTGCAAGCAAAGGGTTACACAAAAAGGGTTATATAAAAAGTACCACAAAGTGACACTGTTTTTTTAACCCTTTGCTTAGAATTTTTTCTTCGGCATAATAAAACGAGATCAAATTAGGATTTCCACAAGCGAACACGATTATCAACAATCAGAATATCAGATACGCTAATTATTTTAATTTTATGCTTACACAAGTCGATGCACGCATAGAAATCAACTTGCTTCTAATTACAACACCGTGTTTATTATGTTTTTAACTAGAGATGGCCCGACTATTGACTTTACAACTAATTGACTAGACGACTAGTCGAAGGTCAAATAGACGTCTAGCTAATCAACTTGTTGGCGAAGAAATATTAGGTGTTCTTGACTAAATTACAAATTATAGTTTGATAGTACGCACTGTCATCGACATTTAAAAATATATCAGGTTTAGTAAGGTTTTTACTTATATCTTGTTTTCTCGTAGTTCAGTAAGTGCCGAATAGTAAACAGCTTATGCCGACTAAACCCCGACTAGTTGACTACAAAATATGTGTCCGAAAAGTCGACGTTTCTGACTAGTTAGCTACTATTTAGTCCATCTCTAATTTTAATGTCTATCTACGTATTGCATTTCGAATCGTTTCATATAATTGGTATCAGTCAGAATCTAGCTTTAGAAGAGATCGTCTTCCCTACTCACACACACGCAAGTACCAACGTAAAGTTATATTGTAGCGACGAGGTGACCTCACGCACACATAGACGAGTTCACCTGTAGCGATCCGCTCGTGCTCACTGTCACACGTTAGGCCGTAGGCACACAGGGCTAGACATTTTCTTGTTAAACTTTTTGTTTTTTAAAAGCATCGGCGTGTTTGTTGTCTGTGTTTTATTATGATAAGCAAAAAATACTTAAATGACTTGGATATAGTTTTTGTTTAATAACCATAATAAAATCAGCACAACAATAATGACTAGCATGATCATTTTAAAACGAACCAAATAAATCTCACCTGCCAATAAACATGCAATAAAAACGCAAATTTTCCGACACGATCTAAGCTAATGAAATGGATTCTACAAAACACTAATTAAATGCAAGGCAATAAAAACAATAAACTCAGTGTAGCAACACTCTAAGCTAAACTCTGACATTCCACTCACACACGCACACATTGAGCGAGTATCGCAACACATCACCTGTCGACTCGACCGCGACCTCCCAACCAGCCAGTACGTTATTAATATTGGTCAATACACTCACACCAACAAAACTAACTGTACACAAAACCAACCATATCATTCCAAAGACAGAATTCAAATTCGAACGCAACGGATTTTCATTCAATACGAATCTACACGCACACATGCAAACCAAAGGTGTTGGCTGCGCATGTGTGCACGAGACATCGCTTTTGAATGGATACACTTATTGCTGGAATAGTTTTGAGCTCTATTTAACTGAAATTAGGGTTCGTATTAGTTCGTACTAGGAAGTAAGATTGGATAGAGCACAGCGAAATGTTGCTCTGAGGTCGTGGGAGCCCGCCCGACCGGCGATTCGGTTAGTTATATTATTTTCGAAGATGTAACGGTATGAAATTTTTGATAACATATTCGGGTACAATATATTTGACGTATATTATTGTTTATGGCAGCCATTGTTATTAATTTCGCGTAGTAATGGCGAAAAATTTAAAAAAACGTTCGGAATTCGATGTTTTATTTATTATTAATGCGGTTGCAGATATTTTATTTTGATATTTAAAATAATGAGTAGCATATAAATGAGTCTTAACAGTATTATTTTAATTGTTGTACAACTAAAAAGTGAAAATATATACAGTAAGATATATTTTTGGACAAGCCAGCGTAACCTATTAATTAAAAGATATATATTTTTATAATAAAAATTTTACTCCAATAATATTATTTTGTTTTATTACATAGAATTTTATCAAATTTGATTGGTAGACGAGCAGATAGTTGCAGACTTAACAAATAAATTAAGGAAACAGATTAAAATAAATGACTGCATTTTTAGATCAAAACATAATTAAGTCTAGATTATTTTTAATTAAATGAGAAGAAGATCCAAATAAGAAAACATTTTTTTGCGGTTATTATATTAGTTAAGACCAAAATAGCTAAGAAAGTGAATATTTGAAAATGGCAAGGATCAAAATTCAGATAACGATAATTTTAAAAGGAAAAACCGCATATTAAAATGATAACTGCGTTAATAAGTTTAGGTTATTGGTTTATAAATTTATTCTTAACATTAAGGATAATCAGGCAGTTTTACTCTTTTAACTCTTTTCGTCTGGAAAGACCGAAATCCGGCGAATAATTAGTCATATTTATTAAAATAAAGGCGTATATATTCCCAAATGCTAACGCGGTATTGGCCGTGCGTCAGCTCGGAGCCGGAATATTAGGCCTTCTTTTGGACAGATATGTTTGCAAAATATGTTTTGATTTACATAACCTATGTAGGTTAAGAAGACATTCTAACCACCAATTTTTCTTAGTAGAATTATTTTTAGAAATCCAAGTCGTTTTGGTGTTTTTATACATTTTTATAAAGCAAAACTGTTAGGTACACGTTTTGTTTCACAAATTATGTAAATATTTTTTTTTTTTTTGTTTTCAAACCTTTTAACCGAGCCGTTATTAAGGAGTAAGCTTTAGATAGTAACCGTTTTACGGCACTAAAGCGGAGTAAGAGCCTTTATACGCATAATCATAATCTTATTGCCTTTATCCCATCATCATCATCATCATTTCTGCCGAAAGACGTCCACTGCTGGACATAGGCCTTTATCCCATGTTACTTGAGATTAACAAAACTCGCTTTCGTTGTTACATTCTACCTTATCAATCTTCTCGATATCATACCGTCCCTCTTCTTTCACGTCATCTATTTATTTAATTATGTATTAATTAATTAATTTATTAATCTAACCAACAATTGTTTACACAGTACGTTTACAGTTTCTTACCATCATTTATAAGTGTAACAATTAAATATAGGCTAAGACCACATTCATATTTTGTGAACACATTATTAAAATTAAATAAAGCATTGTTTTTACTTAAAATTTAAGAACTAAGTTGACAACAGCAATTATTAATAAATAAACAGCAAGTATTATAGTATTTGTCACACCATTCATCCATTTTTCTGTGGTCTGGGACCCTCTCCATCCTTTTCATCAACACATTATTAAAATATAATAAATCATTGTTTTTACTAAAAATTTATGAATTAAGTTGACAACAGCAATTAATAATAAAAAAACAGCAAGTATTATAGTATTTCTCATACCATTCATGCATCTTTTCTGTGTTCTGGGACCCTCTCCATCCTTTTCATCAACATTATATTCATAATATGAAATCATTCTGCCAACTAAACGAATGATTATCTTCCACAGATCATTGACTCACCAACTTCAGTAGTAAACAATCACCATCAATTGATATGATATCATTCTACACCGAATTAAATCAATCCAGTTTCAACTTTGATCTTACCGCAAACTTTCGCCTAATCATACTTAAAAATTAACTGCATAATATACTTTTTACATATTATATTGATTAATAATATAAAAATATTAATTAACGTTATAAATCATAATTGACTACGCGAAATAATTACTTTAATTGTATCATGATTATTTTTTGATTAAGTTGTTAGTGTTGTATGGGGAGTCTCGGCAACATGAAAGTTGGTTTTATTTTAGTGTAATTTAGACTTATGTAGTTTTTTTAGGGTTCCGTACCCAAAGGGTTAAAACGGGCCCCTATTACTAAGAATCCGCGGTCCGTCTGTCTGTCTGTCACCAGGCTGTATATCATGAACCGTGATAGCTAGACAGTTGAAATTCTCACAGATGATGTATTAATACAAAAAAAACAGAATAAAATAAATGTTTAACGTTTTTTGTATGGGAGCCCCTCCCATACAAAAACCGTGTTTTTTTGCTGTTTTTTGCGATAATGGTACGGAACCCTTCGTGTGCGAGTCCGACTCGCACTTGGCCGGTTTTTATATTTTAATTGATTGTGAACGAGCATACGGCACACCCGATTTTTTGTTTTTAAATGCAGTTTTGTTTTTTAAGTTTTAGTTTTTTATGATTTTAATTTCAAAACGAGGTTGGGTATGTTTGCGTATCTATTCATTAGTGGTAGTTAAAGGTTATTACTTGTGTGTTATACAGTTATTGAAGAGTTAATAGGGTTATTGGAGTTATTTAGAACCAGTTAGTTTTGTGGTGTATGATTGTTGACAGTAGGTTTAGTGGAATGATTATTTTATTGGTACAATTTAAGCCTGGGAAAGAATTTTTGCAATTTATAGAAAAGTTGTTATTTTGATTACTTTTTTATAGATGCCTTATTGTCGTTGAATATCCTATATTATAAACGAGCAATATTTTTATATAATGTATATTTGTAATCAAGATCTCGAAAACCGCTCTAAAGATTTCGATAAAATTTTAAATAATAGAGGTTTTCGGACGTTAAAAACGATCTAGGTAGTTTTCATATCTGGGTAAGTTGGTTCACACGAAAAAATTTTTTTTTTCCTGAACCGAGTGAAGGTTGTCCAGGTACTGGAACTTAATTGTTTACTTATTATAAATGTTTGGCGATGTTTTCGAGCGTATGGCACTTGTGGGCTATAGCTGAAAATCAGCGTCAGGTGGTATACACTGTGTTACCATTTGGCATTATGCTAAGCTGAGGCCCTTTTGCCATTAACAGTTTAAAAATTATTTTGTTTAATTTTAAGGTGTTTCTGTTTTTAATGCCAATAAACTAATTTTTCTTTCTTTCTTTCTTTCTTTTCTTTCTAATACTACTATCTGGCAATTACTGACGCGTCAAAATATGAAACTCAGACATGTGGTGCGATTGGCTAAAATCAATACAACCGATTTTTTAAGTGATGATGTGTGTGTTTGTCAATTTTGAACAATAATTTTGCGATAGTTTTCGTTGCAGAGACTGAGGCTAAGAACTTTTGTTGTAGGGGTCAATATGGGTCATATATTAGTTAATTTGGACGTGAAGAAGATCGATAGTGTGTTTACTGTCACATAATTTTAAAAGTTTCATGTTTTTATTTTTTTATTACTCAATAAGAAATGCTATCATTGTTTTAATTCCTATCAAAAAAAGATCATCCATCACGCAGATCAAGCGCGTCAAAATTTCGAAATTAAACGTCAAATTAAACGAATTGTCAAAACAAACCGTGACGAATGTATGATAGATCTGACATTTGACATCATTGACAAAACTATTGCGTCCATCGATCATCTGCTATTTAATTTGTGTATCGTCATATTTGCACATGAAAAGGTCGCAGGTTCGATTCCTCATTACCTTGATAATTACTAATAATTTTTGACATGCCGTGATATCTCTGAATGATATCTCTTTCAAATCTAGGCTTTGTGATTTATGTATTTTACCTTCAAAATCAAAATGTTGAAATAAAAAAATAAATAGTTATAAAACTATTTGCCTACTTTTGATACGTAATTAACACTTTGCAATTATAAATATTCGCACCCATAGTAATTATCAGCAATTAATAATTACGCGAAAACCTTGTACGAACACTCTAACATTGATTGCTAAATAATTAACATACTTTAAATCAAATAAAACTACCGAATGTTTAATTATAGGCAGAAAAATAAACACGATGTATTTATTTTATACATTTAATTAGTATCAAATACCAATGCCTAATTAAATTGTGACACATATATGGTCACGAATTTTAAGAAAGTAAGAGGCGTTTATGTCTTTTGTACTACGCAATGGAAAACTGGCGTAGCATCCATTGTCCAGTACAAAAGACATAAACGCGTCGAGAAAAAAAACAGCGAATAATTTTGAGTCAATTTATCTACCTTAAGGAGCTCGTTGCTAAGTAAAATCACAGTTCGATTTTCAAAGTTAAGCAAACCTTGTTGATATTAGTCCGTGGATGGGTGACCATCTTAACATACCGCAATTCCTCCATGCCTTGCAACGTTAAGCTGTTGGTCCCGGCTGTCATTTGAAGATCTTTGACAGTCGTTTCTGATAGAAGGCAGAAAATCAGACACCAGTCTTGCCAGAAGATACTGTGTTAACCCAGTTTTAGGATTGTGGAGATCAGATAGGCAGTCACTCCATCTAAAATACTTCATCTGCTTAGACAGGAAGACACCCCAACATAGTAAATTTATTGAATCATTTCGAATCAATTTATTTACCATACACAAAACGAGTCGCTCGAGCTTGTGGCTAAATAATAACAGCCGCACGGGTCGATCTTCAAGGTTAAGCAACGCTTGCCGAGGTCGGTCCGTGGATGGGTGACTGTTTCAACATACCGAGTTTCCTCCGTGCCTCGGCAAGCACGTTAAGCCGTTAGTAGGTAGTCAGAAGCTTGAGATCTGACACCAGACTTGCCAAGGGGTATATGTGTTAAACATTTACTGGGTTGTGGAGGTCAGATAGGCAGTCGCTCCATGTAAAACACTGGTACTCAGCTGAATCCGGTAAGACTGGCAGCCGACCCCAACAACAATTGGGAAAAGGCTAGGCAGATGATGACACAAAACGAGTCGCTTTCCAATACAGGAACCGGATAAAGAGTTTACCCATCCAATCAGACAAACTCGCCCCGATTCGAAGTCATTTACCACCGTCTCTAAGTAACACTATAACGGGGCTTAAGTGCTGTAGGTGCAAACATGCAGTATATTTATCGAATAGTTAACATTTCTGTTCGTTTGTTTACCTAGCTAATGACTTGGCCGGCTGTTGGAGATCTATTTGATGTTAATAGTGGACTGGTATGAGGTTGTCACAGTGGAAGTGCGTGCTTACGAGGTGGTGATTGGTTGGTAATTGTTATAGGTGGGACATGGTTCGATAAATAATTGTGATACTTTATCTACTATATAAAAATAATTCGGGTTTTCCTCCCTGACGCTATAACTCCAGAACGCACGAACCGATTTCCACGGTTTTGCATTCGTTGGAAAGGTCTCGGGCTCCGTGAGGTTTATAGGTAGGGTAGGGTAGGGTAGGGTAGGGTAGAGTAGGGTAGGGTAGTGTAGGGTGGTGTAGGGTCGGGTAGGTTAGGGTAGGTTAGGGTAGGGTAGGGTAGGGTAGGGAAGGGTAGGGTCGGGTAGTGTAGGGTAGGGCAGTGTAGGGTAGTGTAGGGTAGGGTAGGTAGTGTAAGGTAGGGTAGGTAGGGTAGATAAATGTTTGATCTTTTTATGGCAAAACAAAGTTTGCCGGGTCAGCTAGTCAATACTAATATTGTACATTCGAAAGTAATTGTCTGTCTGTCTGTTACCTTTTCACGCCTACGCCACTGAACGGAATTCAAATAAATCTGGCAAGGAAATAGATGGCATCCTGAGACAGGACATAGGCTACGGACGGAAAAACAAATTGTTTTATGTAGGTAGGGTAAGGTAGGTAGGTGTGTAGGTAGGTTAGGGTAGGTAGGTACCTACCTAGGTAGGGAGCGAAACCACGGAGGACAGTTAGTTTCTATAATATGTCAAAATGTATGCATAGCTTTCTTAAAATATTGTATCGGGAAGGAATAAAGCGTTGATGAGTCACTTCCAATCTAATTAGGCCGTGGTGTCCCATTGTTGGCCAAGGCATTCCTCTACCTTTTCCTTTGATCCAATCTTAAAATGGAATTTATTTCCTTAAAACAACTTCTTTAAACTAGGCTACTGTAATTCGTATTATTGTGGAGATGAAATATTTGACCACTCAGGGTAACAAAGGACCCCGAGACGATACGACAGCAAATTGTCATAGTACTTTTATAAACGGTCTAGGGCTTTTCTGCGAAAGCCTTGAAAGGTGCAACATTAACTCATCCAGAAAATATCTAAATTAAACAGTGCCACAAAAACTTTGCAAGTTTTTCTACTTTCAATAGAAAGGGCCTATGTGACAATTCATCATCATCATTTTGGGCGCACGGTTGGCGCAGTGGTTGAGCGATTGACTGCTGCGCTGCGTGTCGCGGGTTCGATTCCCGCACGGAACAAATATTTGTATGATATGCAGATTGTTGTTC
This sequence comes from Orthosia gothica, assembly GCA_949775005.1. NCBI lineage: Eukaryota > Metazoa > Arthropoda > Insecta > Lepidoptera > Noctuidae > Orthosia > Orthosia gothica. The sequence goes on from OX459064.1 coordinate 16,157,582, forward strand.
CGGCTCTGGGTGTTGTGTATGTGAGTTCATATGTTTGTAAACGCACCCACGATACAGGAAGAAATTCCTAGTTTGGGGCAACGCTTTTAAAAAAAAAAAAAAAAATCATCATCATCATCAGCCTAATAATATTCCCACTGCTGGGACACGGGCATCCTCTCTGTGAGAGAGGTAATGTGCCTTAATCCGACACGCAGACATAGTGCGGGTTGGTGGATGTCACATGTCTTTCAATTTTTGGTTCTAGGACATGCCGGTTTCCTCGCGATATTTTCCTTTACCTTTATAAGAGCAGTAGTGATGAAATAATTTACACAAAGAAAAGCCCCTACCTGGGTTCGAACTCATGACCTACGACACGTAAGTCAGGGCTGTTACCATTAGGCCACCACTGCTCTCAACTCTCTCACTCTGACAATTATTTAGAGTAAATTATCCTTCAAACATAACTCGAAACTGACAGTTATTTATGTTAGAATTAATATTTGTTTCGTGATATTTACCATGTATATTTTGATTTTGGTTGAGAGCTCGATATTTCGGCACCGTTGCAAGCGCCATGATCACGAGAACTAAAGTCTTTGCGGGTGGGTGTTATTTACGAACTGACATATCTGTCTACCCTCTTCCTCACTCGTTTTTCACGCATTAGCCGCTACCACCAGAACTCGCTCACTAGTTACTCGACATTGTTCACGACAGACGATGCTCACTGTATCCACTTTTGACACTGGTTTAGTAGTTTTACGACCCTTACATAATTGAACCACTGGATTCCAGGCTCTCGACAATTGAAACCCGTCGTCCCTATTGAAATTTTTGCACAATATACATGGTAAATATCCCGAAACAAATATTAATTCTAATGATTGTGACCATGTCAGCTTAAAAACTTAAAAGTTATTTATGTTGATTACAGTATTAAGCAATATCAAAAAGATTACTGTCAATATTGTTACTAATAGGGCTCACACGGGAAATCACGCTTTTGAGGCAAATTACCTTTGAATGTCAGCGTTCGCTTATAAAATATTTCAAAATCTTTAGGCCTAATGATGAATTTAATGCGCGGCCTTCACTGGGAGCTAAATTAATAACCTCTCATTTATCACCTTGCAAATTAAACACATTTGAGAAAAAAACTTAATAATAGACCTTTGATAAACAAATATGAACTTTGTTCTTATAGTTCTAAAGTTTATATTAGATAGTCTGAATCACATTTGAGAAAAAAAACATAATAATAACCCTTTGGTGAACTATTTTGCACTTTGGTTTTATAGAGGTAAAGTTTGTATTAGTTTGTCTGGATATAATATCGTTGGTCTTGACAAATTTAATGGTAAGTTGCCGGCGATTCGAGTACCGAGTGATTTGATTACTGATCGTTGCATTGGTTTGTATAGAGTTGTTGATACCACCGCGTAAAATAGCATTTTCTACTAATATAGTCAGCAAGGCTTACGAGTGTATTACAACAAAATAAATGTTCAATGTAGATAATATTTGGTACAGAACACCCGAATCATAAAATTTTTCATAATATTTGTCTAGACGTGTTGGTTCAAACTGTTTGTGCAAAAAGTAATAATTGAGGTAATAAATTAGTTTGTAGCTTAACGACCTTCTAGTAATCAAAAAATATACTTAATAACATGGCTTGTTGATTTCTAGTGTGGATCAATGTTTTTTTTTTTTTTAAACAAACAATATTGTTTGATTATTATTAAATTCGCAAAAGCATATGACTTTCAGAACCTATCAACTTCTTTTTGCATGAATTTCAAGAAGAAAACCGTTCAAAACAAAACAGAAAAAAAAACAAAAATAATAACAATCCATTTAACAACTCCAGACCATTCCCACAACAGTTGCAATACTCGGGTGACGCTCGTGAAATGCGAAATCAGATAGTCAGCTTTTTGCTCGACTGTACTCGCTCGTGTGCACTTTTTATTGCGACTGTACAAGTGTTGCGCAGTTCAGACCGGGAGATTTTGTTTATAGATGTACTTTGAAAAGAAGTTGTGAATACCAATGCAGGAGGTTCTTCTGAAACATATTCCAAATTCATTTGGAATAAGGTGTCAGATATATGACTATATAGATACATTTAAGTTTACTGTGTAAGGAAATATTTTAATCAGACCTGTGCCCTGCAAAGGGTTAAGCAGAAAGATACCTATAGTACCATCAAAATTTTTCCAGTACAGTTTCACATGTCTTAAGAATGAAAGAAATGCCATCAACTCAATAACCTTCAATCAGATAATAAACCAAATTAATTCATCATCCTGCTTGAGAACTGAGAGGCGTTTTACAGGACTCTTAATATTCTTTCTATATGAAAGATTGCATGTATAAGACAATAATATATTACTTCAAAGTAAATTGGAGTCACCACATTATCATTGTTTGGAGCAGTTCCAAAACTAAATAACAAAACGACAAATCGTGGGCACTACTAGAAAAATCTTGTACCCAGCAGTACACAGACAATATACAAAAGAAAACCTATGTTTCCCACCACCCCAGCAAAATTCGAATAGATACATACCACGATTTCACAGACTGACGGCTTTTTTGTCGCACAGTTCGATACAAGAAAACGTTCGTAAGCAAAGCAATTTCATTGATCGCAGACAGTGTAATGCGTTGTTACACACACGTTGTTGTCTGCGGGAGGCCTTTGGGTTGAAATTACCACAGGAGTTTTTGTAGGCTGTATACTTGTTTACAGTGCAAAGAAAACTTGAAAAGAAACCTGTGTACGTTTTGGGTAAATGATTGGTTGTCCGTTGTTGATGCGTTGATTCTATGCTACACTTCATATGTACTCAATATTAGTGTGTTACCTACGGAGCATAGCTGAACTTATGCATGAACGTACTGGTATGACACCACTTATGATTCTGCATCATCATTCAGATGAAAAATTTCCCCTGTTTTCTTTCTAAGTATCACCACATCGTCACGCCCAGCGGAATCCCGACAATCATCCTGATAATGTGATTTTATATATTCGTAGGTCAAAAACTGCCATCTCGAGCTGATAACAACATAGATACTTTTCCTTAAAAACATTATTCCTTTTAGTTCACCATTTACTATCTTAGTTCCATCAGTTTCATATTGCATTGCGTATCCTCGAGTATAAAATCAAGTTGAAACTGGAAATTCATGAATCCCTGGGTATGAATGAACCTAACCACGTTGATTCATCAATACCAGTGAATTGATGACAAAAATTTATTTCTTTCTCAATGTCATCTTTACTATCTTTAATTCATTTGATATTAATACGCTATCAAACTTTAAATCACTCAATTTAAACATACGATTCGTCTAAATGTATACTAAATGTCGCAATGATAATTCACAACCATCCCTAGCGATAACTCTTCAAACATATCACCTTAAAAGATGTCACCTTTATGTAAAGGGGTTAGAGTTCAGAATTGTGTGAGTGTTGTTAAAGAAGCGCTTATTTGAAAATTCCTAACACGGCAGGAATTAAAATACAATGCTGCCTTCGTATAGTTGAATGTGTGACGTCGGTAAAGTTGAAAGCCGGTGGACGACGATATATCCTTCAATGTAGGGATTAAGGTTGGCAAAATTTTTGATATACATTTTATTTGTTATACTTTTATTGAAAGATAAGGAATTTAAAATGATTTCAATATGATCCATATTCCAAATCAGTTTGAAGACACCCAACTCAATCGCGATATAAACGGAAAGAGCCCCCGATTAGTGATAATAAGTAATAAGCTGTAACAGTCAATTTGAGGTTTCAAAGTGGAGTCAAGTTGGAGGACGTGACTTGGAATACAGAATAATTACTTCTGATATTTTTAAAGGACGGAAGTTTCCACTGAGAGGTTACATAATTCTGTCTCCAACTAGCTTCTGTCAGCGGCTTCGTGAAAGAGTCGAATATTATCCTGAGGGAACATATTTCTGGGATTAAAAGTATATATATATAAGCTATCTCTGTGCCAAATTTCATTCAGATCCGTTCATTCATTTGAGCGTGACGAAGTAACAAACTTCCATCCAAACACACACAAACTCACAAACTTTCGCTTTTATAATATTAGTGTGATATAGTGTGATGTGATATAATTTGACACTGATCTTCCTTTTCAGATATTTCTTATTAAAGATGACCGTGATTTGATATTGCATGTTTGATTTTGTTTAGGCTTTTGTTTGCCTTCTGTCAGCCTGTCTACCTTAGGCTATAAGAAGCATATCGCGAAGTGTCCGCTACTGCTACATAAATATTAACCTATTTGTCCTTGTGTTGGTTTACGTAAGTATGATGTCAAGTCCAAATTTTGACACACTGAATTATTTTCAACTAACGTCATCACTAAACTACTCGAAATTCTTCCCACACAACAGAATCAATAGCTTCGACCTAATCAACACTTATTAAACCACATTTCAGTGCTAAAAACCTCACGTAAAGGTCGTTCGTATTGAATTAATTCTGATTGTGATCATATGCATTGAAATTAGTTCTAATTTTTGCTTCTTCAATTTCCTAACCGCAATCTAATGTGATTATTGTGGTTGCAGCCTTCGAGTTTTATAATATTTTGTCTGTCAAAGGTTGAAAGACTTCTGGACTTGTTGTCCACTTTCAAAATTAAAGGTTTTACAGTGTTCTGAATTTTTGATCCTCCGCTATGTTTTATATCTATTAGGGCTTTGTGTCACCAAAGTCAATCATGATCATATCAGCCGAAAGACGTCCACTGCTGGACATAGGCCTCCTCCAGGCGTCGCCACATTGACCGATCCCGTGCGTCTCGCAACCAGGTCATCGGTCCACCTGGTGGAAGGCCTACCAACGCAAGGTCTTCCGGTTCGTAGTCGCCGCTTCAGAACCTTTCTGCCCCATCAGCCATCCGTTCTGTGAGCAATATACCCTGCCCACTGCCACTTAAGACGGTACCCTGACCAAAAAATCGGCATGAGATATGAGCATTCCTATTGGTCTAGCAGCACTGGTGGTGCATGAATTACAGCAGTGAATACGCCCAGATTTTAGAATAAAATCTTTATAAAATCGAATTATGGTCTTTTGAAAAAAAAAAACTACAAAAATGTTCGTTATTAAATTTTCTATTCATTAGTGTTAGTACAAAAAATAACTAATGAATACTTTACGAGGAGATGCATAATATCAATAATTATTTCTCATTTTTATGTTTTTTGGAAGGAGATTAATGAAATATATACAACATGAAAAAAACTAAATCTACCATTTTAGAATCAATATTATGAGGAAATTTAAGGTATTTTTATTAATTGATATTTCTTTTAAAATAACGAGTAGATAGCTCCTAAAAACAGCACAAAAAACGGCTTGCGCGGCGTTTTGCTCGGGGTACCGCCTTGAGTTTAGCAATTCTTCGGGCTATGTCGGTAACCCTGGATTCTTTTACGGATCTCAACATTTCTGATTGGATATCTACTCATACATACTCATACTTTAAACTATTTTCTATGACCAATACAACTAAAAAAATAGTTTTTTTTTGCACTGTAACATACGGTTTTCTGCCGCTACTTAGGCCCAGTTTTTTGATAAGTAATTAACGTAACCAATGGTTAAATATGCTAACCAATGGTTTCAAATTTCGTTGTAATGCGTTTTTCATCAATTGTTAGCCTAAAAAGTGGCCAAATAATTAACTATCCAACTTATTTGACCATTAGATAGACTTACGATGGAAAAGTACATTTTAGCGTAATTTTAAATATTTGGTTAGTTAGTAGATTTAACCAATAGTTGATTTAACTACGGATCAAAAAACTAAGCCTTAGTTGAATAAATTGACAAAAAAATACACTTGTTCCCGCCTTTAGTTTGCGGCAATTACGGTTAGCTAAAATGATTTAAAGCTCTGAGGAAGATCAAAACTTATTAATTATATTTGAAAATGTTGATACCATCTCCACGTAAAAGCCAAAGTGTGGGTCAAACGAATAAAATCAATTCTGTTTGTCTTCAAATAGTCCCAAATTGCGTGTAGAGTAACTTATTGGTATGTATGTGTTGAAGGCATCATAAAACAGTGAAAGTTTATGGTTCTTATTGGGTCTCAAATTTAAATAAAAATGTAGCAACTGGGCCTTAATTATGTTGATTGGATTAATTATGTGGCATATGTAATGAGAATGAAGGTCGTTTTCTTTTATGGCGTACGCGGAAAACTAAGTGGTTGTACAAGATAAAATTGTGTGGTCTTTTGGGAATGGGCCACCTGTATTTGTAGCTTCTTCTGTTTATTTTGTGTTTTTTTTTTCTGGCAATTATCCTATGACAACCTGCATCAGGTCTAGCCGTTCCAAACACCATAGCTGGAGAAAGGCTGGGGTTTTATTTGATTTGTCAGACAAAACCATCGTATGCCTAAGTGCCAGCAGCGAGCTACATAAACAGAGATGAAATAAATTCCCACGAATGAATTCTGTCACGAAAACATATTTATTTTAATAGGTACTTGACAGACTTGATTTGATTCAATCCAGTTCAATTTTAAATATAACCTTAGTATATTTATTACTTAGTATATTACATAAAACCACATTACTCCCTCATATTAATTCAAGACAGAATTTTCAGTTATAAACATTTACATAAATTCAAATACGTGAGGACGATGCACCTAGCACTACTATACTACGTATAGGTATAAAGTATTACAAGCACTAACAGGTAAATTCCTTCACTTGATAAATAGGAACATGGTTCTCACATACTTACAAATATTGCAAACATATGTAAATTACCTAATTCAACAATAACGGACCAGTGTGCGATTCAATTTCTTAACCAAAAAGAGAAGAAAGAAAAAGCGATACTATAATTATGAATATAATACAAATTTACCAGTTTGATTTTGTCTACACTAAAGATTGCCCTATGGTCCTGCACCAGCATGTTTCCAAGCATTCTCAGCTTTAATATAATCATCTAATTTGTAATATGCTTGTTTACAAAGTGTCCTTTTAACAATAGTTTTTTTTTCATTTAGTTTTAATATCTCACAAGGTATTTTGTTATAGAATTTATCACAATACCCCATGAAAGATGTGTGTACTTTAGCTTATCTATAAGATGGTTGATCTAACTTATCTTTATTTCTAGTATTAAAATTGTGTCCATCACTGACTTTACTAAAGATATATATATTTTTCCTTATTAATCTTAATCTTAACCCCATGGTCAAGACTAACACAGCTATACATACATAGCTACCAGTTCAAACTTAAGTACAACCTATAATCATATACCACACTACATACCAAGTACCTGATTACCTACTAATGTCCTCGACGACATACAACAAGCCCATCGCTCAGAGATATACCATCAGATAACCAAAGAGGTTTATTTACCATGGATATAATGTTCGCGTATAATTATTTATTAGATTTGCGTATATTATTTGTTACATTCAGCATAAGAATGTGAGGTTATCAGTAGATTTATGGGTTATGTGCCGCTAAACGGTAAATATAGGTTTCCGTAAGGCACATACTTGTAATTATGTGTAAGGATTGCTACCTCGTACTAACTTGTGTGATTATCTTGTTTTGCCATTGCATAAGCAAGGAATTTTGTATTTTTTTAGACAATTTTTGATCGTAGCTGTAAGAAGTGTCTCCACTGCATATGCCCGAATTATAGATGTTAACTTAAAATTTAAGTTTTGCATTTTGAAGGAAAATTCTATTTTTTTATTTTATTTCTCGGCAATCTCATCTTTCTTGACATATTTTTTTTATAGTCTCGCGTTTGAACATTATCTCGCCTGATGTTAAGTGATGATGTGGTCGAAGGTAAAGCACGCTTGCCTAGAAGTAATCTATTCACTCTTGACTTGAAGACTCCTAGGTTGTAGCTATCAGGAAACAAAGATGAAGCAGAGAATTCCAATCCTTAGCTGTACGCACAATGAAAGTATTTTCAAAACGCTTTGTGCGTATGGGTGGAATATCCACCATGTACCGATGGCGCATTGCTGTTCGTCTTGTAGTCCGATGATGGAAAGGGCTTGACGGAATCAAATTGTGCAGTTCAATCGCACAATCCCTGAAATGTAACCTATAGAAAACCGACAGGCTGGCGACTCATCGTCGGTGTTCAAGGCTCTGGCAACTTGTCGCTGAGACGCCTTCGTGACACCGAAACTACGTCAAAAAAGTCTCTTATCCACCTGTATTAAGCGTTTGTAGTTGAGTATTTTTCAATCTCTTCTTTAGCCTGAAAACCTGTCTGGCATTAAAGCATGATTTGCAACTCGAGCGAAACTGATTGAAAAACATTTTCATTCAAATCTGCCTGAAAAACACACAGATAATTAACGTCATCTTAACGTTTCATATACTATTGATGTGAATACCTCCCAATCACATAACAATATCAAGTCTCCTTTTCCCATAAAAGTCAAAATTTTATCGTATCTTCTATAAATTTTCCGCAAGTGTGTCAACCCTAGAATCGCGCGTGCGCACACGCGGCAATTTGTAAGCGGCGTCCGCGCAGCTTTCCCGATGCGAGCCAAAGAGGATCAATCTACTCCATATCGATGTGTATCGCCTTGGCTATTGTGGCCCTACGCGTCTATGTGCGCCTAGTATTTATGATGTGCGTATGAGTAGGAGCGGTGTTGTGATGGTGAATCATAATGTATTATTTATTGTATGTTGGTTTTGTCACTTTTGGGGTCTTCTTTCAATCTGCTCTTTATGGATTTGTTTTGAAAACTGTGGCTCTTTGTGTCTATGTGCGCCTAGTACTTAACTTAAAATGTTAAGCGTATAAGTAGGAAGGTATTTCTTTGAGTGGTTATGGTGAATTAGATCCCGTATGTCAGTTTAAAATTTTTGATAGTGACTTTTGGGGACTTTTTTCAAGCTACTCTATATTGATGTGTATCGCCTATTGGCAATTGTGGTCCTACACGTCTATGTGTGCCTGGTATTTATAAAGTGTCAATGAGTAGTAGCGGAGTAGTGATGGTGAATCATAATGTGTTGTATGAAGGTTTTGACATTTTTGTGAGCAGACTGTTGGGAATTTCTTCCAAAGAGGATCAATCTAATCCATATCGATGTGCATCGCCTATTGGCTATTGCGTGCGGTCCTACGAGTCTATGTGCGCCTAGTATTTATGATGTGAGGTGTTAGTATAGGAACGTTTTTCTTTGAGTGGTTTAGGTAATTTTTAATGGAGTGTATGACGATTATATCACTTTGACTAGCAGGACATCTTTCTTAATTATCCTGCGAAGGAATTACAAATTGTATCATAGACACAAATATAATACAACATAAATGTGAACAAGACAAGATTAATTGGTTTTGTCGTGAAATTGAGTCTTTGAACTTTATTTAACAGGGCATGTGATATTCAATTTGATTAGTCACAGCAATATAACAGTCTACGTCAAGCATTTTGTACTTAGCGTAGTAAGTTTCACTAATATTGATCTAAGGAAAACCAATCTAATACTTAACCAGAATTTGCATTCATAAAAATATTATCATAGTATCGCTAAATGGAGGTTAGACGTGATAATGAAGAATATGGGATCAAAATCTATGAAAAGAATAGTTAATAGCACTTTATTTACGTACAAGAGCTGTATAGATACGTCTATAGATATTTTATAATGGAAATTGGGAAGTAAAACATTATCTGAACCTGTTGTTATATTTTACTAGATTCTGCTTAATTTTTTTTATCCCAATTAAACATATACTCGGGGTAAAAATAACATAATTATGTGCTATTCCAGACTATAATCTATCTCTGTGCCAAATTTCCTCCAGATTCGTTCAGACATTCTGGCGTGATTGAGTAACAAACATACATACATCCATCCATCCCAACTTTCGCATTTAAAATATTTTGGTAAGATTAGCCTATACTGTCCCAATGCTGGGCAAAGCTCTCTCCCAAATCCTTCCAAATATTCTTTTGCTGAGCAACCTCGTACCAGCATCAGCAGTGGGCATCTAGCTCATCTCGCCACCTCTTTCATGGTCGGCCTCGGGCGGCGCCGTCCATCCTTAGGCACCCTATTTGTGGAGATAGCCTAGCGGTATCTCTCTTTGCATAGAAAAGTTCAATTTCAAATTCTGTTTTTCTTAACAGAACAGTTGAGGAGCTCGTGGCTAAATAATAACAGCCGCACGGGTCTATCTTCAAGGTTAAGCAACGCTTGACGAGGTCGATCCGTGGATGGGTGTCCATTTTCAACATACCGAGTTTCCTCCGTGCCTCGGAAAGCACGTTATCCTGGCTGTCATTTGAAAATCTTTGACAGTCGTTACGGGTAGTCAGAAGCCTGAGATCTGACACCAGTCTTACCAAGAGGTACGTGTTACCCAGTTACTGGGTTGTGGAGGTCAGATAGGCAGTCGCCATGTAAAACACTGGTACTCAGCTGAATCCGGTAAGACTGGAAGCCGACCCCAACAATAATTGAGAAAAAGGCTAGGCAGATGATGTTTTTCTTAACAGTTTTTTCAGTTTGCTCAACCTCAACCGGAATTAAATAAAACCTAGCCCACACCCAGCCTATTTCTATAAAAGCAAAAGCACTGTCACACCTTTCACAACTACACCGTTTAATAAACAGTATCCATCCAACATTTATCGTCAATAAAAGCTATCGAAACAATAGCGAATGTGATCAGATTCCTAATCGATCCATACGAAATCGAATCGGGATCGGCTCGATATGCGCAGGCGCCTATCCGCGCGGAATATTCCTTTGTGAATATTGAGTTATTGCGATCAATGCCAATGAAGTTTGCATATTTTAAATGTATTTTGTTTATTTGTTGTCTTGAGGGATTGCGGTAACTTGAGCAGTTACAGAATATAGGAACCAGTTATTTAGACAATGTTAATTGAAGACAGAGCAGTGGTGGCCCAGTGGTAGCCCCGACTAACATGTTACTTTACTTTGTGTAAATTATTTCATCACCACTGCTCTAAAAACGGTGAAGGAAAACATCGTGAGGAAACCGGCATGTCCTAGAACCAAAAATTCGAAGACATGTGACATCCACCAACCCATAGGCCCGCGTGGTGGATTAAGGCCCATTCCCTCTCTCACAGAGAGGAGGCCTGTGTCCCAGCAGTGGGTATATTAAAAGACTGATGATGATGATAACTGAAGTCTACCGTCTTCTTGGTCTAGTGGTCGCTAAACTTAAGGTCCTGGGTCCGATTACCAAGTCGCGTAGAATTATTGGAATTTTCCCTCTGGATTTTCTCAAGAAAAACCTGGAGCCTGGAGTTTGGATTCGGTTGATGGCAAAAGGCTCGCCCCGTATAACATGGAACTAAGGACTAACTAATACAATAGTCGTGAGTCGCGTATTTTGAGCAACAAAATTTATGTTCAACTGAAATCTAGATAGGCTGCCAGACGGACGGACGTAACTTTAGTTTATCCAACGTTGCTTCGCTTCCCTCAGTCCCGTCCCTCCCTCCCCCGGTTAAAATAATGCGCCTGAATCAGCAGACAACTCATTATGCGTTGCCGTGTGGTACAAACAGGACTTTAGTATAAAACCAAATGCAGCGTAAATTCCGCCACTTATTTTACGTAACTCACAGCTCAAAAAATTACGCTCGTTTCGCCTCATCCTTTAACATATCTGGCGAAATGTAGGTGCACTATAGATGGAACTCTACCCAACCCTTTGCGGAACACGGGCCTCATATTATGTTACATTATATTAACTGAAACACCAGAAATTGAAGACTTTAGTAACCCATATTCAGTAGCGGATGTCACAGACTCCTATGATAATACATACAAGAATTACATAAGAACCAATAGCACTTTTACACGCACTGACCGTTTAGAGTCAAGTGCCACTTTTATATTCCACTTTAAACTACAAATGTTAACGATTGGTCAAGTACTTGTTAGGTAACAAACATACGCATCCACAAAATAAGAATTATTTCAAACAAGAATGATTGACGTAAAACGAAGATGATAATGGTTGAACCAGTGTTTGAGCAATAGAACTCGATGAGTCTGTACTCGCCATTACAAACCGAGCAAGTGTTTTGACCCATTAATCTAGTTAAACTAGTTACATAATACAGTCGCATGAAGCATAATAAGTGTCGATTTGTTTGTTTGAGGCGCACACTTCGTCTTCATCGTCTTCTTTAATTATCACACCTTCATCATCTGACAGTGTAATTCCAGCTTTGTTAAGCATAAAATTGAGTTGGTTTTTGAATAATAAAGAACCATGTTAGGTTGTTTCAGTATCACGTTCGGAATATACATTTGAATCGTGGCGTTTATACAGATTTGCCAGTTGAATCATCAATGTGCTTCGAACGTACGCCGAGTGTTAAGTCGATACCAACAGATCTAAATGTAAATGTTTAGCAACTCGAATGTGGAATAAGGTTTTTTTTTGTAAACAAACTTCGGTATTCCTCGAGATCATTTGATCATTTATATACATGACAAGACACAGACAATGTTTTTTGTATTGACGGCCGTTTGTAACAGGTTCGTTTTCAAGTTCTCTCGGTTACTGGATACATTGTAATGCCCTTTACTTCAAGTCCTCAATGCTGATAATCTATAAGAATGTACCAGTAATCTTTGTAAGAATGCTGGACAAGTTCCTATGGTGATCTTTGAAAAAGAAGCACCCATAAGGAATGTATTGGCGGTTTATTGCGAAGCTGTTAAAGTCTTCACGCTCTTTTTATAAGGTCGAGCAGATGTAAGATCTAAAACGAGCATAAATATACGGTTCACTGGTAACTGCAGTAATGCAGAGGTAAGTAAGTACTAAGATTTAAAGATAAGAATTTAAATACCTATGGTGGTTAGGTGGAATATGGGTAAGGAGCTAGGTGCTGTTTATATGTTCAGCATAACAAGATTAACAGAATACTATGATTAAATTTGCTGTAAGTTACTCGTGCGCTTTATGGAAATTAAGATAATACTATTTATTTTACCCTATATCTAACAAAAAGTGAAACTTTCAAAATTAATGTTTTAATAAAAGCAGTTTTCCATATTATTATGTTTCTAGTCACACTAACACAGACGTTGTTTAAACAAGATGCAAAAATATTACACAAGTCGACACTATCAGGACTATATATCACTTAATAATATTATAAAGGCGAAAGTTTGTAAGTGTTTGTGTTTATATGTTTGTTACTACATCAAGCTCAAACGGCTGAATGGATCTGGTTGAAATTTTACACAGAGATAGATTATTGTCTGAAATAGCACATAGAATACTTTTTATCCCGGGAGTATGTTCCCTTGGGATAATTTTTGACATTTACGCCAGCGAAGCCGCTGGAAGAAGCTAGTATTTTAATAAACACATCCGCTTTTTAATCGCCAGAATACCAGTAGAGCATTAAAATAAAATAAGTTTCCTACTCGTCTATTTCGCTTAAGCATACTTGCTAATTTGTTTACATACCAGTCTTTACTCGCCCGGTCTGAACGAGGCGTTAGCGATTATAATCGAACCGTTTTGCATATCGATACTCGTATTCGTACCGATACTGTTGGCGTCTCAGAAAGGATATTCGTTGTGGATACTAACGATGATGTCCACAGTGATGTTTCCATAAACGGGGAGTGTTTCTCGAAACTAGTACGCTCGAATCGATTCTGAATTCGAAGCGCATAGTGAATCAAATATTTGATCGGTTGTATGTATGGATAAGGATTTTGATATCGTTTTAACCAGTTCAGTTTCCTGATTTGGCAATTGGATCTTGCCTAGTTTTAGTGTCAATGTTTGTCTTGCAAATGTGGATGCTTTTGAATGTATTAAGACTGAAACGATTGTTTGAATGTTCGTTTCAAATACCAATGCTGATCATGTGACAATATTGTTTATCGTCATTTAACTCCAATTTTAATACTAATTATTCGAGCATTCATTTTGTAATCATATACAAAAATAAAAAGGTAGTCCGTCCTACTTTCATCTCCAAAAATCAACCCAAACGATTAAGGAAAAAATTAAAAAAACATTAACCACAAATTACTATCCTCATTTCAATATTAGATTAATCCGACGCGTCAAGCACTGGCGTTAAAAAAATAAATTGACGACAAAGATACCAAAATAATCGACTAAGCGTGTTCATTTTGAGTGAGCATTGCACTAGAGCTCACTCCAATCATTCCAACCTTATTTACAACTTTAAACCGATAAAGCCCAATAAACTTAAAGATAAAATAGTAATACACTACACAGCGTCACATACACTTTGAACTGTGAAAAAAGGGAACATTTCAAAATAGATTTCTTGGTCAGTCGTTTGAAGGCGTCCAACCGTGGATTGAAATCGACTAAACGATTTAGGCGAGCGTAGTTATCGAGAGAATGTATCGAATGATTACCGTAATGACAATTTATGCGCGAGTCAAGTGGAATATGTAAACGAGGCCTGTACAAGTGTGGCAGTCGGCTCATTCTAATGGGACCACCCGTGTGAACCTGGCCTTATGTGTCGTGATTTGTTTGAATTCGTTTTTCCATGTTTATTGTTTGGTTATGAATGTAGCTGATAGGGTTACTTCGAAATCTTTCATTATTTCGATACGGTTATAACGTTGGTTATAAAATTTCAAAATTGTGATCGAGTGTTGTTTGTCGGAGATTTTTTTTTAATTTATTGGAATCGGTGTTAAGTTCAGGTCGTTAACGTATTTCATCGGTTAAAGATTTACGTGAATTATAGATAATGCTTTGTCGTAAATATGTTACCATTAGAATAACAATAGTCAATAGACTCTTTATGATTTCAACGCGTAAATGTCTAATGTTTAAGGTAGGTGGGTGAATTGGGTGTTTGTTCGAGCCATAGCAGTCTATGGCTCGAAAGAACACCCAATAAGTCATGAAAAAAGTCATAGAGAAAAATAATAGCTCCTTACATTATGGTTGGTCGGATCGTTAAAATCTACAAGCAGTTAAGAGGACGCAGAGGCTTGTCCAGTAGCTTTTCAGGCCACAATGATCATTTTTTTTTATGCCCGATGAGTTCTTCGCATCACCTTATTTTTTACTCGCTTTGTACACAATAATTAATATATTTTGTTATTATATTATATACATTAAAATAAGATGTTAAAGTCGCAACGATACGTCAAAAAGCTGTCTTATAACTAGTCAAATAACCCGCCCCTAACTGTTCCCGGGGCAAAGGTGCCCATAACGCTTGCTGCATTGCCACGTAGGATGGCAATGGCTAACCTTTACACCAAGAACGAGCCGGAGCGGGAGTCACCCGTTTTGTCACGGAGCTTGTACCCTATTTCACTAATGAGCCTCTTGACCTCAATGCCCCAACCACCCATGGTCTCAATGGCAATGGGTACAAAATGGTAGCGGCCCTCCAACGGTGCGTACTTCACCCTCTTCTTCTCAGCGGCTTCTTCCACCGCCGCTGACGGCGAGAGGACGGTGCGGTGCGAATAATTGTTTATTATATTATTCATTTATATTTATTATATATTTTAAGTCGAGGTGGCCCAGTGGCTAAAACCTCGCCTCTCGTGCTTGAGGTCGTGGGTTTAAATCCGGACAAGTACCAATGTGACTTTTTCAAATTAATATGTACTTTCTAAGTTTATCTTGGACATTACAGGCAATAGTGAAGGAAAACATCGTGAGGAAACCTGGACTTACATAGTTAATGCGAGTCTGAAATAGCCAAGTTAGAGGCCTGTGGGGTTTCCAGAGGCGGCTTAATTAACTCTGACACCACAGGTGGCCACAACTCACACGAATAAGAAGGTGCAGAAGATATATTTTTTTCTTTCATACAAACTGCAGGAAAGCATGAGTGTGTGTAAAGGTAGTTCCTGTTGAAAATCACACGGTACATATCTAAGTACATAAAATAAGTAGCTACTCTATATAAAAAAACATGGTTACGTAAAGGTTAACCTACAAATAAATTAAAGGTTACTGCAAACCCTTGAGATACCAAATCAAAAAGCAAAGGTACAAATTATTTTGATTACATGCATCTATTTTTTCCGATTGACAAATTGATTGATTCGAATCAATCATTACCACCTTGGTATGAAGCGTGAAATTGTAACTAACAAATAATTGTTTCGACACGAACTTATTCATCATTTTGTTGTTTCATGTCCGGCTTTTTTATTTATATTTATAAGATCCTTTTTTAATTATCTGTGTAGATTATCAATCATTATTAGTTACGATTGTCAATCAGTTTTGACCGTTTAGAGGTCTAAGTATCGACAGGTAGATTTAAAGTTGTTTGGGTTATTATTGCTAAGAAAATTGTTAGTTAAATTATTGTTTGTGTAGTAAAAAATAGTTCCTGTCTGCAACAAATATAAGAAATCAAATGTGATTTCTTTTTTCAATATGTTGTCTATAATACAATTTTAACACGTATTTTTTTAAGCTTTTATAAATCTTGCTTTTGTCTTATAAGAACCTGTACCAGTAGGTACAGGTTAGTAAGTATACTAGGATACCTACCATGATATCCCTTCACCACCCTTGATTATAATTTAAAAATAATTGATTTATTGAAATTCAAATAGAACGGCCGGAGCCAATTACACTATTGCATCACTTTACAAACACAATATGTATAAATAACAATAATAATTAATGCAAAATAAAATACAATTAAAAATAAATAGCGTGAGTAAAACAAGAAAAAAAAAAAAAAAAACAAAAAAAAAAAAACTAATAATTTGACTGAAAATGACGAAATTAATTTGAGAAATGTCAGAAAAATTAAAAATTCAAATGTCAAAAAATAATAATATAGATTGAAAACAAAGGTTAAAAAAATTACAAAATGAATTCAAGACAAACAGGTTGAATGACAGGTAGATGATGTTCATGGCATTAAATCCGCCTATATACCTTTATACTGCATGAAGTTTTATGAGTAAATAATATACCTAAGTTGAGTTTAGCAAGTGATGTAAAGTGTATTTGTGTTTTTTTGTATCTTACGGAGCTCTAACAGAAATAACATATACAAAATAATGCCATCAATATGAATTATTTTCTATAAAAGAAGACCAAGTCGACTTATTTCTCTGATGCCCAGTTTCAATTTAATTTCAGTTTTTGCAATTGGAACGTTGCAAGTCCTATTCTTCAAAACAGTCCATCCATCTTTTTGTTCTCAGTCAGTTTATGTTTGTTTTTGAAATTAGAACGTTTATAGCATTTGTTTATTTTTTTCAAAACTGGTCACCGATCTTTCTCTACACTAACCTAATCACTTCCAACAAATAAACTTGACACTAGCGCCACAATATTGTGTCGTGTGCGCCGATGCATGACGCGCGCTTATACGCTAGAGTAAGTCCGATTATGATAGGGATCTATGTAATAATTATGTGATTAATTTGTTTGAAAGTGTATGTTTGTTGTTTGTTTTTTATGGTAGGCGTAATTAATTAAAAATGCAGTACGTAATGCCTTTTTTATTCGTTTGTAATCAGTTATGGCGTTACTTAATAGGTACTGTTTTGGGTATTGGCTAGATTTTTACCCGACTGCTGAAGGAGGGTAATGTGTTTATGAGTCTATGTATGTATGTATGTTTGTTCCTATATG
Source organism: Orthosia gothica (assembly GCA_949775005.1). Classification (NCBI taxonomy): domain Eukaryota; kingdom Metazoa; phylum Arthropoda; class Insecta; order Lepidoptera; family Noctuidae; genus Orthosia; species Orthosia gothica. The sequence goes on from OX459064.1 coordinate 16,175,265, forward strand.
GCGTTCCAGAGACCAAACGCGTTGGCCGAGTTTGATGATTCATACGTCAATCGATTCGTCTTGACCCTGCGAGTGTTATAGGCTACATTAAAATTGGACAATAGAAAAATTGCGGATTTTTGTGGGGGCCAAATTTTTTTTTTTGCTTCCATACCCATCGTGTGGGATATCAAAATAAAGGGTTTTAAGAGGTTACTTCAAAAATATGTAATACTTATATGTTTAAATGTATCTAATTCGAAAAAAAAACTTAACTAAAAAGTTATAAATAAAAAAAGTTAAATCAAAAACCCGACTGCTTCAAAAGCGAACTCTTTTTATTAGAACTAGATCTAAGGTATTGCTTATCTTCATTATTACTTTTTTCGGATATAACTTTTCAAAACGATCAACGTTTTACGCAAGGTTCAGGTTATGAAAATATAAACTGTTGAGGCTATGCGTAAGTACTTTTTGATAACGTTACAGATAACTCGAATAAAAGTGTTCAACGAATTAAATTTTTACATGTTAAGATATCAACGTAAGCGCACTATAGTTACTGTACACTTTTCTCCTATATCATTTGAGACAAGTTACCAAATTGATTTTCATTACAACTTTCAGACCACAAAACCATCCCAATTGCAAATTAAGGGGTCTCCGCCCGCTCGGAGCCAGAATATCAATATTGAAACTCTTTTTGGACAGTTTTGTTTGCAAAACATTCTTTGATTTATGTATGCTATTTCAGCTATGAATGAAGAAATTGTAGCCATAATTTTTTCTGTGTAAATATATTTTTAACATCCAAGTCGTTTTGGAGGAGTGAGTATCCAAAGTAGCGAAAAAATATCGTTTGTTAATTTTTTAATTTAAAGCAAAGCTATTAGTTACATGAGAAAACCATGTTTCACAAATAATGTACCTACATGAATCAGTAATATATGTTTTTAAACCTTTTAATTTAGCTGTTACTAAGGAGTATGCTTTAGAATTAACCGTTTTACGGCACTAAAGTGGTGGAAGGTCCTTAAAAAGAGAACTCTTGCAAAAATGCTTTACGCGTCGGGCACCTGGGTGGATGAACTTGCTGTGTATAGAAAAAGAAATCACCCAGACGTTTCGTTAAATGCAATATAAATTTTTGGAAAATGTGATGCGGTGGAATGAAAAAGCACTTGTTCTTCTGCTCAATAGAAAATGTATAAATCACCTAACAATAAATAAAATAAAATAATCAATAACATCACCTATTCCTCAAATTATGAAATCAATTAAAGGTACTTTTGAATTGTCAAGCAGTTGACCAATCCAAAACATGATGTCTTTCTCAAGTAAATTATTATGCGTCCCTTTCAGAAACTACAAAGTTTCCTTGTATTCTGAGTCCCTTCAAAACAAAATCATAAAACCTAAGGTATATAATTATGAAAATATCGACACACGTAGATATTGCAATTTAAACTGGGAAACCTCGCCAAGTCCCCTCGTTTTATCGGTTCAGAGGTTAAATTGTATATTTGAATATTACGACCGTAAAAGTTTGAGCCAGGCCTCTACAGGGAGCAATGCGTTGTCGAACTATAAATGTTGAGTTGACTGCAAAACTAATTTTTCCTTAAGTACCAAACAATATGTACACAGTATAGTTTGAGAAGTCAATTTTGAAATTAGGAAGCCATTTTTGCACTATAGAATGGCAAGGTAAGCCATAAGTGATTGCAACTGATCAATAAAAATTATAATGATTATTTTATATTTTATCTGCAAAGGCTTGATTATTTTTGTATTGCATGGGAACAAACAGACATTTAGATTTGCCGAATTAGTATGAGACAGTAATTGCATCCGTTTTATTGGTAATGAAAAGCTTATATTTCAATACAATAAAGTATTATGAAAACATTTATATTTGCTGTTTTGTGAGTCAATTAATCTTTTCATAAACACAACTGCATAATAAATAAATAATGACATACAAAGCAATCAAATTACCTATACTATTAATGTTGAAAAATATCAAAAGATCACAATAATGTTGATAGATATCAAAAGATCACAAAAAGGTTAACTTATTATCCAGTAAACGAAATAAAACTATAAAATATTGGCCATCAATAATGATGAATGAAAACATCAAAATAATAATTATTTGATTGTGTCATCCAAGTTAACTTCTATGTATTTTAAACGTTGCTAATTGGATAAACAGATAACAGATATGAGCATAACATCAAACCATAATCCGCCTTTAAAGTTCGCCTTCCCACTGCTGGGACACAGGCTTCGCTTTTGTGAGCGGGTCTAGACCAAAAGCCACCACACTGGGCCCAGAGCGAATGAGTAGATATTAGCGTCCCGCACCGGCTTCGCTCGTGACAAATTATATACAAAAACCTCCCTCGTTTCTCACTCTTTCTATTGGTGAAAACAGCATGAAAATCCGTTTATTAGTTTTTGAGTTTATCGCGGACAGACAGATAAACGCGGCGGAGGACTTTGTTTTTTTTATAATATATAGTGATGAAAAGAAATGAAAATAATTGGAAACTCAAAAATTGAGAATTATCATAAACTAGCTGACCCAGCAAACTATGTTTTGCCATAAAAAGACCAAACATTTATCTACCCTACCTACCCGACCCTACACTACCCTACCCTACCCGACCCTACACTACCCTACACTATCCTACTCTACACTACCCTACCCTACACTACCCTACCCTACCCTACCCTACCCTACCCTACCCTACACTACCCTACACTACCCTACCCTACACTACCCTACCCTACCCGACCCTACACTACCCTACATTACCCTACCCTACCCTATCCTACCCGACCCTACACTACCCTACATTACCCTACCCTACCCTACCCTACCCTACCCGACCCTACACTACCCTACACTATCCTACTCTACACTACCCTACCCTACACTACCCTACCCTACCCTACCCTACCCTACCCTACCCTACACTACCCTACACTACCCTACCCTACCCAACCCTACCCTACCCGACCCTACCCTACCCTACCCGACCCTACACTACCCTACACCATCCTACTCTACACTACCCTACCCTACACTACCCTACCCTACCCTACCCTACCCTACCCTACCCTACCCTATGTCCTTCTCCTGGCTCTAAACTACCTCCCTGCCAATTTTCAGCTAAATCGGTTCAGCCGTTCTTGAGTTATAAGTGAAGTAACTAACACGACTTTCTTTTATATATATAGATTATAAGAATTTTTAAAAAAGATAACCCATTATTTTTCTAGCTCAATATAGCATCGCGTCGCTCTCAGTGCAACAAACCTTAATCTCATAAAGCACAGTTTTGTAACGAACTCGAGCGTGCGTTAAGAATTTTAATAGTGTTTTTTGCGTGCGTCTGCGCCGTTCAAAAGGTCATGGTGCGGCTGTGTCATCTATTTGCATGATCTGGGTTAATATTTTACGTTTGCTAATTTATTTGTTTGTAGAATTATTATTCTGTTTCCATGTTAGATTTGAGATGTTGTTTTTTGAGGGAATAATGATGCCTATTTCTTTTTCAGTCGTTCAAAAGAGAGAACCTTCGGGTTGCCAAAAGCACAGGACCGGTGAATGTGGTGACGCTTAGGGGAGGCCTATGTCTAACAGTGGATATCTATTTATGATAAAGAAAGAAGCTAAGAAATAAGAAAAATCAATGGCAAGAGAGTTCATGCCAGGGGGCACAATTGGAGCGTAACAGTGAAGGAAATACTTCAGAAATATTTCAATGTGTCCTAAGCCCAGAGACATTGTATTCAAAAGAATTAATTGCCATATTTTCCACACTACCTATAGATGAGGAAACAATAATAAAAGTTGTAGAATATTAATTCCACACGTGCTAATGCAAACCATTAGCTAAGCCAATAAATTAAAGTGTTTTTTGTAGTATCTCAATCCAAAAACCATCGAAAACTGATTTAGTTTTAGTATATCTGATAATTCGATCACGCACGACAACTTTTGTGTCCCATTAATTTCTGATCTCATTAATAAAACTGGTTCTTAATTAGAAAACACCATCGGAAATTATACAGTTGTCATTATACATCAAATTTAAGAAAGAACACATTCTTGGACTACTAAAGATGTTAATACTGTATAAGAATTTTGTGTTTCCACAAAAGCAGGTATTGATTTAATTTATATTATAATGTTAAGTTGGTGATTTATGTTCAAAATTTACATTAATATAAGATTTATTATGTGTTAATGCTATGTTGTCATTTACTTATTAGGGTTGTAAAAGAAAAGGTCTTACAAAATTGTTGACCGAATATTTTTAGTTTGTTGATGATGATTTGGGCTGGTGACCTTTTGAAGCATCCTGTATCTGGACTTATAAGTTTTATGGCCAGCTTCATGTATCATAGGATCATTAATAATATACTAAAGCAACTGTTAAGCAAAATAATTTAGTGTGTGCATAATTTTTCATCAAAGTGTAAATTACCAGGCAATTTGTTCCCAGGAAATTCATAAAGATTTGTTCTATCAAAATCTGGCAATTCCATCATTTAAGCAAAAAAAAACGAATACTATAAGATTTCTGAATTCCATCTATAGCTATACTAATATTATAAAGAGGAATGATTTGTATTTTTGTTTGTTTGTATGTAAAGAATAAACTTAAAAAATACTAGACCGATTCCAAAAATTCTTTCACCGTTGCGAAGCTACTCCATCCCCGGGTGACATAGGCTGCTTTTTATCCCTGTATTCCCACGGGAACGGGAACTACGCAAGTGAAACCGCGAGGCCTCCGCTAGTAAGAATTATTTTATAAACGTAAAAAATAAGCTAAGGTCGCACCAAGGAAAAGTTTATTAAACCTCTTCCGACAGTTTGAGTGATGTGCTTCTAAACTGTTGCTCTGACCTGACCTGTAATAGATCTTAATTATACCCACACGACCATTAATATACCATAAATATCGCTACGTACAACACTATAATAGTACGTTTAAAAACGTGCAACGAATGAGATCAATCGATTTCATTACATGTTGGAGGCGTGGTCGAATCGATTCCGATGAACTGCAAGATTCGACCATTGAGTGATAAGTCGGACCACCAAGCGAGTAACCAAACATTTTGCCACATAAACCATAAGTAATTCCACACAATTTGATCCTCATTGCAATTACATTTGAACATCGAATGTTTTCTACGAAAATCGATTTTATTATGGTGCGTTCACATCAGGAGCGTTCTCTGGGTTGCCAATAATTTTATTGGTCGTCATTATTGCCGTAAGTGTTGCCTGATTGAAACTGAAGTGCGTAATTCGTACTTGTATCACCGTTTCCCATAATAAGGCCGCGTTGGGATAATTTAACGGAAAAAGCTAAAGGGCAAAGGATGTACAGTTTGTTTCTTGGTATTTATATAACGAGAGAAATGTTGCCAAATCTGTCAAGTTTCTGGGCACTCTTAATTTTCAACAAACTCATCTATGAAAATGAAATAATTATAATATCTGCCAGAATTAACATCAACGAAAAGCATGTCTTTTCTACATGGTGTGTTTCTTAGTTTAGTAACAGAAATCATAATAAAAAAAATATTATTAATTTTTCTTAGTCTTTTTTTTTTTTTCGTCCATTAACCTCTGTGTCACCACACACAAAATAGATATGATTCATATTCTCTAAAATACCGTGCAAAACTGGGGCAATACTAGTGATATTAAATATCAATCAATACGTTAAAGTATGGACGTTTTGCATTCTAAATTGGAGTTAATTGACAAAAAATCTTCAGTAGAATCAATTTGTATATATTTGACATTTTATTGTTGACTTTTACGAGTTACATATCGATAAATTAGCGCCAATCAGATTAAAACGGCCAGAGCTTTATCGATTTTAGTTTTTTTTAAATCGATTAGATGTCATGACTTTGAATGGATGCATTTTTTTTTAATTTTGTCTAAGGTCTCACTGATTGCAATATAATTTTTTGAGTAAATTTCAAATCACTGTCAATTTAATTACAAAAATAGATTGATAGATAAACATTAACTAATCAATGTCGAGATATTTTGAAACGAATCTAATCTTCAATCAAAAATAAATACAACATCCATTATGAAATCTGTAATAAGTGGCTGAAATCAAGCTAAAAATACAACTTTCAAAATCTCAGACAATAATTGACATGTATGGTCAAATGTCAAAGTTTTTGTGAACTGGCTACTGCATTGAAATTAGACTTTATTAACACGTCTTGTTATAATCTAAGTTAGACCACTATGCTTTGATATTTCGACCACAAAACATGTCCAGTGAACTTTTAATGAGCACTCTATTTGATACCAGAAAACTTCAACAATAGACCCAATCAAGTCAAAAAATCACAAAACGTACTACCGTTACCGATTCAGCATTCGTAAAAGATAGAATCGATTATAATCACGTTCGATTCAGTATCGAATCAATGATCGACATAGTGACGCCTTGTCCAGCTCTCAGATGGTTCTACAATGGAAAAGAAAGTGTTAAGTCTGCTAACGATGTTTAAATTTGGAATATGCGTTAGATGTTACCAATAATAACGGTTAGTCTGTGGTGAATTATTTTTTATGTCAACCTTCCTGCTTTCTCTTTGCGCGAATGTTTAGACAGTTCGAGCTGTCAGTGTCAGATTGGTACAATTGATCGTACTATAGTGACAATGATACAACGCTTAGCACTACTTTTTTTACACGCCATACTTTTTAATCTAGTTAGTTCATGTCTAGAATTAGTAACAAAGGATTACTTTGAAGTCTCATTATGAAGCATGATAAAGTTGTTCTTGAATGTTCTCAAGTACCTTGTTCGCTTGTAAAGTATTAAGTACGTAAAAACTCGACAGTACGAATTACTACTTCAAGTGTCACATTCACAAATATACTCTCACTTTTTTTCTTTGGGCCTAGGCAGAAACTACAAAACGCGTTCTGTTACGTTTATACTACTCATACAAGCACGCCGGTTAGGACTACTGCTCTCCTGGCCTTTCTGAAAAACATCATCTAGGGTTCTAGAGCGTCCCCTCCGCGAAGATACCACATCGTGCGAAGGCATCTTTTGAGTGTCAATACCCTTGAAAATCACCTTACACAGTGCTTCTATATAACCTTTGTCAATAAAGCCGACAACGGTTGGTAAGCGGCAAACGGATGGTTCTATAATTAATAGGCGTGATCCGGCGAGCAACGGTTTAACAAGTACACCACCATAATCAGAGCAATCAACCGGCTCATTACGAGTTTAATATCAATGAAGATTGAACAGGTTAAGGTTCCGTAGACTTGATATGGTTCATTATTTTGATTGAACTTTACCGTTGAAGTGAGAACGGATAAAAAATTGTTTTTTTGAAACAGAAATGTGAGTCTTAAAATGTATTTTACCTATTCTAGTAGAACCTGTAACCATCGTTTCTTAGAAACTTTTGAATGGGTAGAAAAATCATGTACCTTTAGTTATTCGAACTCTTTGTGGTTATTCAATTAATACTTTATTTTTCGGGTTTCGTTGTTGTCAATGTTTGCTTTTAAGCCTTTGAAAGACATTTCAACGCTACAACGATTTATATTTTTGGACATCTTTGTAGCAGATCATACCAAACTTACTCTTTCAACTGCCATGTTACTAAACCATATATTTCGCTTCTTTTTTATTTAACTTCCTTTTAATTCAAAAGATACGGAACCGTAGCCTAATTGATATCTCAAAGTGCCCAGATTTCGAGCAAAAATCTCTTTTACTTAAGGAAATGCGGTTAACCTTAATGTCACATGATCACTGGTCGGTTCTGTAGGTACATGGTTGGTTGCCTTACTTACCAACATTCTTGATTACTGCATAGGTATACTGAAAACATTTTTTTTAAAGAATTTACACTGATTTACAGGACAAGATGCTGGTATGAAATAATGCAAATCTTCAACAATTCCAGCCAAAGAGGATGTTTGCCGGTACGGTTAATTAACAAACTCAACAAAAGCTTTCAAAATACCTAAGTGCAGAACTTTATATAATGTCTGAGACAACAAAAGTGAACCTCATAAAGAATTCAGTCCAAATACCAGTTCATATTTAAGTATTTATTTTTAAATGATCTTTATTTGTCCATCTACATTTACTATTCAAACAATTTGCTCTAAAATTTCTCCGACAAGACTCGTATATTTATCTGATATATTTGCATATACTATACATACATGTACAAAAATCTTCATAAATTATTCATGGTGCGTACGCGCATTATAAGTCATTACGATATCTTCGCAAGCGGTGCCGCTGTCTTTAAATTTCAATTTCTTGTAACTTTTGATTTTAAAAAGTGCTCTTTTCTGAATATTAATGTGAAATTCAGTTAATGTACCTTATTATGGATCTAAAAGTATTTTTTTAATTTTTTTCTTAAATTATGGCATGTTTGACAAAATTTTAAAAATACTGTTATTGCAGGTTTTAATGTGTCTACTATCTTCATAATAATTTATTTCACGGAGAGACAACCAATTTACTGGTAGTGCTGGTAGGTTACAATTTCTTTTCGCTTTTATTTTTAAACCGCTTTAATTTAATAAAAAGTAGCGCAATTAGTTTAATCTTGTCCAAAAGAACACAAAAATTGAGCCATGAATTAAAAACACAAAATATAGTACACCAAAAAAATTGCCACAATTTAAATTGGTCCGCCATTTTTTCCAAAGTGTCGGTACGAATTGAAGATGTTCTGTTGGTAATAATTCAATTTATACATAAATGGTCGTAAATATACGTAACCAACGATACGGAGTGTTCGTGTTACGGTACATTATAAGTACAGTTGGCAGAAAAAAAATTACTTGTAGTTTCTTTTTTTTAGTGTGTTCTTTCGTGACACTATGATATCATAACATAATTCAATTAATATTTAAATATATTAGTTGTTTTATTAAAAGCTAGCTGACCCCCGCGGCTTTGCTCCCGTCAAAATTATAGCCTATGTTACTCGGGAATAACGTAGCTTTCCATAGGTGAAAGAATTTTTTAAATCAGTCCAGTAGTTTCGGAGCCTATTCGGTACAAACAAACAAACGAACGAAAAAAAATCTTTCCTCTTTATAATATTGGTATAGATGAGCAATTATTCACTTATACTGCATTTGAAATAACATTAGACATCTTTCCAAATCTGTTTAAAGTCCGTTCAACCGATTTTGAGTTCTATCCCGTAAACATAAGGATTACATAAAAAGCATAAACCTGTTACCAAAACCAACTGTTACAGCTACCATTTGTCGTATCACCAATGCAATAGAAGTCAAAATCGGTTGAACGGGCTGTAAAATGGGCTAATTCAAACGTCTAATGCTATCGCAAATGGAGTTTAGATCATTTTAATTTAATCCTTTTGACCTACCTTACTTGGTTCTGCGCGGGTGTATAATTATTTAATAAAAATCATGCTGAAATGCTTTTTAGAAACGGGATGTGTACAGTGATAAGATAGAAGGAAATAAAAACATACTAAAAAACTCGACCTTTCAAAAACTGTATACCAAAAAAAATGGCCCTGTATTTTTCTGTCCTGTCAACCGTCTCAAAACTTAGCCGAACTCATAAACAATAATCAAGCGCAACGTCCAACATTTTGCAACAACCAGTTTTGAAATTAAATTTCCCTCTGTACCATCGGTACGGAGTACGATGTCGATTATTGAAAAGTGTGCAAATTATAGGGTCATCGATATTATTCGTGGGTAATGGACGCCCGAATTACTGACCCCGACCGCGACGCCATGCTTAAAACTCTTTATAATTTATAATGGCCCACATTTTTCGTGCGTCAAGTGTACTTCGATATATTTATGATTTTAATAATATTCATTTTATTTCTTTTAGAAGTTAAATGGTTGTTTTTAGTTTTTGTTTTGCTGTTTGTACATGGTGGGATTTAGTTTTTATCTGATGACAAAAGTAGTCAGAAGCTTGGAAATCTGATGCCAGTCTTGCCTTGAGGTTTCTTGTTACCCAGTTACTGGGAGGTCAAATGGACAGTCACTCTATGTGCAATACTGCTACTCATCTGCATCTTGTAAGATTGGAAGCTGATCCAAACATACTCGGAAAAAAACTTGGCAGACTATTTGGCGACACATGATATTCATAATTCAATATCACTGGTTCCAATATCACGCCAGATCAATAAAATCTTAACCGTTATTTCCAATAACGAACAACCTCGTTTTGCCATAAAGGGCTCCTAGAAAGCTAATTATGAATTTTACGATCAAATATTGCAGTACTGCAGTTCAAAAGGGTAAGATCCTCATAATAACTTTTGGTGTCATCGTAGCACTGTTAAATATAATAAATTAAATAATACTAAAATACATGTTGAGAAATCTTATTTGGGCAAGTACTAAACTGACTTTTTCAATTCATATGTACTTTCTGAGTTTATATTGGACTTCGTTGATAACGGTGACCATGACTTGACGATCCAGGACATCTGGCGAAGAATGACGAGGAGAACTGACCCTAAATGAAATGGGGTAGGTTAATTCCAAAAATGCTGGAAATGGGTTCTGTTGGTTATCTTTTAACACCCTGGCTATTTTCTTTGGAAATATTTTCGATGTACAAAAACGAATTTTACCTTCAGATTGAATATATGATTGATATTGATAAGTTTGAATTATCATTAATGCTCGTGCCTTCCTTTATGAGAAGAGGCCTTTGCCCTGCCTTCCTGGGACACTAACAAGCTCGTATTAATATTATTCGAACCTTAATTCCCTTTCGCCAGCATTCAAGGTTTTGATAAAAAGCTGAAGCCAAGCTACTTAGCCGTTTTAATGCCAACATTATACATTAGCTAAATTAAATTTGACTTGTGTAAATATTTCATACAAAAAGCGTATTAATATAGCAAATGTCAAAGTAAATGCCTTTTGGTATTAAACCTTTAGTGGATTATGAAATAGGTTTTTAGCTGCGAAGATTGAACGGGAGTTGTGGTGAAATAAAATAAGCGAGGTACCTTATGGTATATGTCGTCAATCTAGACATGTGTATATATGTCATTATGAGACGTGCATTTATCATTTTGTATGGTAATTTTGTGTGTGAATTGTTTACGAAAGTGTTTACTTGTTAAATGTTTTTTGTGACAAAAACCTATTTCAATATTAATTTCATATTTTATAATATACATCACGTGATTTACCTAGTCTTAGTATGTAAGTAATTATAATAAATGCCCATTAGAATTTCAAAATAATAACATACGTTAAAAAAAAAAAAAATGTAGTATGTATGTTTTTACTATGAATGCAACAAAATCTGCCTTAGCGCTTATCTTATATTGTGGAGGGACCGAGAAATAACCCGAACTCTTCGACTCATTGGGATAGTTTGTGCATTAGCGCTAGTTAATAGATGAATTCTCGTAAACCGAATACCTATTTCTTATCCCACAAGAACGCATAATGAAATTTAAAGATGACATCTGACCCTTAGGTGCTGACGCAACAAAGCAATCACTAATTTGTTTTCTTCTGATACCGAAACTTCATTAGAAAATCAAACAGTGGTTTTCCAAACCGAAGTTTTTATAACAACAATAAATCGAAAACTAACGATCGGAAAAACTATCAAACACCTACGATCAATTATAAGCACAAGATTAACTAAATCAATATACTAAAACAATGAATAATGACCCTTAAAACTGTGGAGCAAAGGGTGTGATTAGCATAAAGAATCTTCGTTTCGTCGCCCACTCCTTGTTTTTATTTTGTTATTTGAATAAACAGTTAATTATGGTAAGTATAATCGGAGATAGGTAGAAAAGTATATTTGTTATACCAAAGATGGTTGACATTTATCATGTTTATACGTTTCTGATTATAATATATTGACAACTGATACGTGCGGTCAGCAATTATGAAAACAAATCGCCGTTTTCGTAATCTTTTGGTCGAAGAGTTCAGAAAGTTGTTTATGTAATGTCCCTTACTTGGGGAGTGTCTTCGTAAATATTCTTTTTCATCGTCCTAGCGGTTTTAACGGTATATAGTTGTAAGTATACTTTGTTTAATATATTACCTTGTTCGCCAAATCAAATGTCTTATTTTATTGGCGATCCTTCCCTTGTATATATATCTACTACGGTTCCATTCAAAATTATTTTCGTGTACAACTTCCTACATAAAATCACCTAACTTTATTCACAAGATAATCAGAACATTGGAACAAGCATATAATAATGTCACTTTAATATACAAATATCGAAATGATTGTATTTTAATAATTAAAATATAATAAAAAGGACTCTTTGTAATCTCTTCTTTGATAACGTAAACTAATTAACTAAAATTCACGCTATTTGAGACAAGTTTTTTAACCAACTTCAAAAAGAAGGAGAGCTCTTAATTTGGTTGTATATTCGTTTTCTTTTTAACTGTGTTACTGTTTTTACTTAAAACACTGCTACCTTCTCAAAATTGTTTGTTTATAAGCTCTCTTCGATCTGTGAAAACTTTTAACTGGCCATATTTTTGTTACTCCCATTTGTGTTAAACTGTTAGCTGTAAGTTTTCCTAAAAGCGTAAAATAAAAATAAACTCAGATCAGGCAGTCGTAGAACATATGACCGTTGGAGTAAACGTGTTCTTGAGTAGAGACGGCGAACTGGTAAACGTAAGGTAGGACGCCCTCAGGCTAGGTGGAGCGACGATTTTCGCAGGGTGGCTGGTAGCAGCTGGATGACAGTTGCCGAAAATCGAACAAATTGGCGTGCAATTGGAGAGGCCTATGTCCAGCAGTGGATTGCTGTAGGCAATAATGATGATGATGAGGCAGTGACCGTCTCAAGTCTAACTTGGCATTCCCCTTTTTGAAAAGGTTCTGTTTGCCTTGTCATTGCATTGTCATGCAGAGCTTGCCAGCAGAAATATATCAGATATTTTCCCTATTCAATACCCTTCCTAATCAACATCGTATCCATTACCACATTCACCATCTTACGACAACCTCAAGAAGAAATGGAAATCACGACTCCACAAGATATCAAATGAACATAATTCACACTATCACAAAAGATAATCATAGAGCTCGCCACCAATTATAAAACAACATTCGGTAACCGTTTATCGAAAGTTACGACTGTGTTATTTTCCTAACAATTAATAAATTTATATATTGATTTATAACATCGAATTTGTAATTATCTTTCACAAATTGTCTTCGTTCTCATAGAAATGGGCCGTGTTGTATTGGTGTGGTCTAGGAGCTTGACAACTTTTATTTAGCGCAAACGAAATTATTTGGAGAGAAAGTCAATTCAAAAAATGTTTGAATACTAGATTATTATATCGCTAAAATCTAGTAATATCGGATGAATAAGCTAAGTAAATAATGAATGCTCTTATGATTTACCGGGACTTTCATATTTTAAGATGGTTGAGACGTTTTATATTGATACTAGACATTTAAATATTGTAAGTTCTTATTGGAAATTAGATGGTACTTGCCCTAGTTACTAAGATTTCTCACGCTCTCAATTATGAGTTTACTTATTGAAAACTTGTGAAATAGATAAGTGTATAGTTGACTGACACTTGAGTGTTCCGCCTTATGTTTCGGTTCAACATAATTATTTTACATACTTAAAATTAAACCTTTTTTAAATCTGTCAAAATTTTTAAGCAATAAATCACATAATCCTCAATAATTACACCAATAAATTAATTTGCGCGTGTAAGAAAAACCGCCGTCGTCTCCTTGACTATACCGCCAAACTATCGTCGGCTTCCTCTTATCAATAAGCAATTGTTAAACACTGATAAATTGGTCAATTTGTTACCATATACGTCGCATAAAGTCAGCTGGAGATGTGTAATTAAGTATAGGTTCAACCTCCTCTGAAAGATTCAATATCGTCAGTCATCCCATATTGTATGAAGTTTTTGAATTCATTTGTGAATTCTTTTTTTGCTTTTTCATGGTTAGGCTGTTCGATATGATCGTGTGAAAAAAGTCTTTAACTTTGAGATTTGGATTGATCATAGCAATTTGACCATCAATTTTGGGCTCATTATAACTTGAGAAGCCTGTTTGAATTAAGATTAGCATCATATTTTTTCCTATGTTCTCAGTATTCACCGTAATATAGAAGGTAGTTTTCGATAACGAACTTATCATACAATCAAATGAGTAGAATAGGTCCGGATAGAACAAAACTTTCCTAGTTCAATTCCACTTCGCCCGAGTTATTGGACGATTCGCACGAATTTATCATATTTTTTGTAACTGTAACCTTTGTTAAGTAATTATTGGTAATAAACATTATTTGAACATTATTTTATTATTAATTTAACTCGCCCGAAATGAGCGAATCGACACTTTTTAATAATATTTTTTTTGCTTCTTCTTCTTCATGAATCTGGTCTCCGGGTAGTCTGGGTATAAATGCTTACAATGTCAGCATCTACCTTAAAAGCAAAAGAGGAAAATATATTTTTATCATGTTATTAAACTCTCTACTGAATTAATTCCAATCTTTGATTTCGACGTCCTAAAAAAATTCGTGCGAATCGCCACAGAAAAAATAATATTATTAAAAGGATCAATTCGCACATTTCGGGCGAGTTAAATTCATACGAATCGTCCAATAACCCTTGTACACTCACACACGTACACTCTTTTCATCCTAACCGTTGATGATTGAAGTTACTATTAAACGCACTTCTTACTGCTTATCATAAAGACGAGGCCCATATCCCAGCTGTGGGATCATTACAGGCTTTTTATTCTGATGTAGTTATAGTCCAGTTATAGTCTCTCTTCTGTTACATGGAACTTAACCTACATTGGAGATATGTTTGAGTACAATAATACTTTAGGTTCCTCTGATACCATGCCTCTTTTTTAACCGACTTTCCAAAAAGGAGGAGGTTCTATGTTCGACTTCATAATTTTTTATTTTATTTTTTTGTGTATGTTCATCGATATCTCCGTCAGTTGTGGACCGATTTTGAAAATTATTTTTGTTTGATAGAGGATGTTCCGAAATTGGTCCCATTTTAAGTTGATGAAGATCTGATGAAGAACTTCGGAGATATACAACAGAACTCTTAAATAAATAACGGCAAATCTCTCGGGATTGCTGCAATCGCATGTCTGTTTATTGATTATACCATTTCATAACATAACATCACGCCAGTACGCTCTAAAGGGGTACGCAGATGTGTACAGATCACCTTGGTACACTCTAATTTCATTGGTTACATTCAAGCTTCATGGTATTTGGGTAATCTATTCTGGCATTATAAGTACCTTACTTAAGACTTGCCTATTAGACACCACTAAAAAGTGTATATGTTTGAGTATTTTTTGTAAAAATGTTTTTTTATTCCGGCAGCAGTTGCTCTGTTTTTAAATCTCTATCACCGACATAAGAAATGATTAAATCTGCACAATTAACTAGAAAAAGCCATGCTAAAGATAATAATATATCATTGCTTAATAACCAGTGAGGTTTCACCTCATAACTCGGTGACATATCCACTCGCCTTGATAGCGGGTGGTCTTTAATTGATAACTACAAATCTACGACCAAGCATGGGCGGGGTACATTTTGAAGGCAAATTATGTATTTTAAAAACTTATTTAAAATCATACGTGAGTAGGTGTGATCTTGTGTGCATTGCATGTTTGATTTTTAATAAGCGGTTAGGTTTATTTTTTTTTTGGTAAATTTAGTTCTTGTTAAATGTCATTACCACATTTAATTAATACGTATTAAATGAATATGTAATGACCATGCATTAATAATGGAATCTTACATTGAAAAAAGTAATTGAACTTGCGAACTTGTTTTTTACTAGCAAAAAAATTAATTTATTTTAATAAAGTTTATAATTCTTTTAATCAAGTTTATTAATAGTAAGAAAAATGCCCAGGTTCCAATTATTTTCCCAATGTACGCCTTAATTTTATTCATTACGAAGAAAAGAAAATACAACCAATAAAAATAATAAATTTCGCATTATCTTTCAAAAGAAACTGAATAAAACTAGCTTACTCCACTTCAATTCAAAACCCGTTAACTCAAACGCCTTCACTTCATAATACGCAATGCAATTACGAAATCAGAATAAGTTTCTTTACGTCCATAATTCAGTTGCCGTAGCAACAAAACAACGATGCAGTTAACAGAAAATTGAATCGAGCGACATTACGGGCGACAAAAACGTCGCAAATTGATTCGGAGTAGCAAATTGCGACGGCAACGGGCGACGGGCGCGACAATTTGTGATTGGCTGTCGGAATTGTGCGTATTACGTGTGTCGCTGTGAGAAAATTTCTGCGGGCTATAGATTATTAGGTCATAATACCTTGTTGCAATTAGTCCGCCTATGTACCACAACTAAAACGTAAACTCAAAATATAATATTTTAAATTAAACCATTCACAGGTACTTTTGAATGTAAGGAGTCGGTCAGTCAGAAAGTTTAAGCTTATTGCACATAATAAAGTGGCGATCTCTGTCGAGAATGCGCATTTCTTCAATTATTTCAATTTTTTTTTACAGTTCATATTATTTTTTCTTCTTCAAATAGAGAATTTATAAACATGAGACACAACCCACAAATAAATTAGAATAAGGGCAAGACTATAATGAAGAATGACAAAGAATTCTGAAATACCTACTGACAAAAACATATTTTAATTTTTTTAGAGGTAAGTTTAACGTCATGCAGCTTAAAATATTCCAAGAAAAGATCAATGGAACAATTTCCCTGACCTTTCGAAAACGATTTACAATAGCGACTACGTCACAATTGCTATCCGAGGTCGACACGTAATACTGGCGCTGGCTGTCATAAATCATTTGACATAACATGTGACCGATAGCAATGATATTAAAGTCGGCTATCTTTACGCTATTTTGCGCTTGTACGGTGGGTAGAGTTCTAATTAAGGAGCTAGTTAGTTGTTGTATTGATTTGATCTTAAAAGTCTTTTCACCAAAAGTGACCATAATTCAAACATTTTGGACGAATCTATGCTCGTCTATATCTACGGGATTCTTAGGAGATTTTGGGTAAGAAAAAAGCTGCTTTGAAACTTATTTTATTTAAAGGTCTTTAAGATATCTGCATCCAAACCTTGAGGTTACTTACTATACAAGCTTTTTTGGTAACTAGTATTATACGAAACAAAATTGCATTATTTGACTCGCTCACTACTAGATGTAGGTTTCATTTTTCTGTCATACTTCCCAGTTCCGTGCATAACTACTTCAATAAAGAAAAATAGTAGACCAATATTCTAATCCAGTCCTACCCGTCCCTACATCAGACGCATCTCTTCCGCCATCCATCTAAATACCGAGCCTCTCCATAAAACCAATACACTGGAACAATCAGACAATTTTACTTGTAGCGTGATTTATTCCGCAGGACGGACCACCGGACCACCGGCACTGCTGACGACCATTCACGCGTCAATCTGTTTCATTCTATATGGCGCACGTCGTATACCTTCGGGTTTTAGATTCCCGTCGACTTGGGTTAGGGTGTGTTCGTACCTATGAAGACGCGCTTAGATTTTGTGTTGAGAGTTCTCAGGCTTTTCGCTTGCAGTGGATCACATTATTTCACAACTTGCGTGCGTTGTCTTAAATTCACGGAGAGACAACGCAATAGTCTAAACCACTGGGTCTAGCTCTGCATGCAATTTTTCACACGAGCTCCTAATACGAGAATAGTGAGCGCTAAGATCACATTATTGACAACTATTATTGCCTAAAAGGGTTAAATGATGAACAAATAAATAAATAAATTAAAGGTTGTAAAGACGTTTGTAATTTTTGCCACACCGCTAATAATATTAAGACGACGACTAACGCCAACGACCTTGAGGGAACAAAACGCGCCCTCGTTTCTCACCCGCGCGACCCGAAATTTAGTAGATTTTGTACTTTTCTTATTATTCTATGGCTTTAAAAAAAAAGCTTCAGATCAAAATGTAGATAATTAAATTGTCTTTGATATGGTGTCGATTTCATTAAAATACGCCCAGCGGTTTTGTTGTGATTGTCGTGTTTTTGTTCGTTTTAGACATAACTTTACAAATTAATTACATTATGTTATACGAATAAAACTCAAAATTTGCTCAGATGAAATTATTGAGAAAATGGTCTAATATAACATATATTTTTTCCAATAAATTATGACTAGCCGTTTAGACGTGATTCTCATTTTAAAATCAGCTACTCAAGGGATTACGTATTATATTATGTACATGGGTTATCGAATTATAACGACACTCTTTGGAGTTTCTTGTCCGTTCTTCTCCATAACAAGCTACTTTGCCGAATTAACGATAAAATCAATTATTATGTATTACATAAAAATTTAAATTATGACGTTCAAAAGTTGAAATAAAGAATTTGACTATAGTCGTGTTTTGATTTTCAATTGTAGATTGAGAGCTGTTTTTTATTTGTTTTGCGTTTGTACGCTTTAAGAATGAATAGTATATAAAGTAAAGTTTTCTCAGTAATAGAAGAAAACCTTTTTATTATTATGTCTTATGATGTGCAAGCGCCCTAAGGAAAAGGGTGGCTTTGGCGTTGGTTTCAATATTTTATTTTGATTTATATTATTTAAATATATTAGTTTATAATCAGTGCTTCCTCATTGATTTCAAGATTTATTCATTTTATAATACGACTCTTTTATTTTTTTGTAAATAGATGATAAAATTTTGTTTTATTACCTTAACATAATGTTAAGAAAGAAACATCTACTTTTTACCTTGTTTTAGTCAATAAAGATGTTAGGATAATATCTTGAAATAGTTAATAAATATGTCTAAACGAATTAATTGCAATATGCAAATGAAAAGACATTGATTTTATTTGAAACCACAAGAACGTATGTTTCGTTTAAAAAATAGGCGTTTTTCTAATAAATAAGAATACGTCATGACCCATATTTTTATTTGACGAAGTAACTAAATGCAATATTTGAGTCGGTCAATATTTCGGGTAACATTATCGACGCGTCACAAAAACGCAAGCCAATCTATACGATGGGGTGTCGAACTTTGTCACAGCTAATGCGCTTTTGATTCTACGATAATATTCGTTCCAGTAACTGGACGCTACATTACCATAATTTAATAACTTTTTAATTAACTATTATTTACCTTGCAGCCTTCACAGGTGAACGCGCCAAAGTGGAAGCCAGCCGCGGGTTCTCCGCACACTTTACATTGTTGATTCATCTGTAACAATACAAAATAATACATAATTAGCATCAATTATAATAGTTAATATGCTATGTTTACTTTCGATAAACAATAATTAAAATTAAATGATAAGAAAAAAAAAATACTAAGTATTGTAGCATTACGTATAGCTCAGTCGAGCTATACGTAAGCCACGTTAATAAAATTAAGATAAAAAGAAAATAAAAATTGATAAAAAGGATATAGAAGTATAAAACTATGGGCTGGCTTCGCACGTCATGGGCAGCTAACCAGGCAGAAGTTCGGGAAGGAGGACGTAGAATACCCGAGGTAGACAGGTAAGCAGACACCACGACAGTCGAGCTGGCAATCGGGTAGGTAGGTAGCAAAATGGTTAGGCAGACAGCTGGACGGACTGGAACTCTTCAAAACGTCGTGGTATGCTCGAGAGAAAGACACGTGAGCAGGCACCACGACGGTCTAGCAGGCACACGGTTTAGTATGCAGTTATGTAGGCATACTGTAGTCAGGAAAGGCAGGCAGCCAGGAGTGAAATGGCTAGTAGCCAGATACATAGGTAAATCATACACGGTATAACACTCACAGTATCTGTTTTAGAGCAGTAAAATAATAGTTTTACATAAAAGTTTCACAGGTTTTGAGAGTTTTCAGAATAGAAAAACACATTGTATTATCGTACTCAGAAGCTAACTGTCTTTCGGGGCTCAGTCCAGATTCCAGACTCTAAAAAAAGCTGAAGCCCGTTTTTCATTCGTTCTGCCATCTCTTCTAAATTTCATATTCAAATCTCACTAAGACCAGAACGAATAAAAACGGCTTTACAAAGGCGGGTCAGTCTGCACTGACCTTACAATAATGTACAACTAGCTTGAGGCAAGGTCTAGGTAGTCCATGGTACCTATGGTATGTCTATGGCTTTAAGAAAATAAAATAGACAGACAGATGTCATGTCAAATGAAAATGTCACAGTAGAAAATATTGCAAGAATTATTAATTACGAATATCTTTTAAGTTTTAGATATTAAAAACAGTCAGAGATAACTAAATATGCTTTCCAGATTTAAAAATACAAAGAATATATAAAAATGAGTTACACAAATTGATACAATATCAAAAGATGTGAAGATGGTATGTAAAGTGTTATAAAATCGTAAGTAGATGTGGAATAAATACCACAGTATACAGAAGTAATAAAGAATTGAAAAATTACTTCATCTGATTTTTTTTTGTGCATTTCTGTGCAATGTTCTTGATGCCGAAAAGGAAGTAGTGCATCTTACAATGCCATGATATTGATGCCAATTAACATTAAACGTTATGTAACTAATTTGAAAGTGCATTTTCAAATACCCACTCTATTAAAACTTCGCCAAATACGTAATTAATTTTATTCAGTCTGACAAATAAAATAAATTAACACCTTGTTCCCCTTACATTACAAAACGTACCAGAATGTATACAACACTTAGTAAACAAGAAATTAACACATCTTCATATGATTGTGCAACATTCAATAATTACTAAAAATATGTAAAACCTCCATCACGCAATGTTACGAAAATTCTACAATTTTATTATTGACTCAACGTCATCCATTGCCACTTTTTGTTCTACAGGTTTTAGCATAAGTCATACATAAACAGCAATGGTCTAAAAATACGAAGACATTTCCTGCTTGCATCAATTAACTACATTCTTTCGCAAAGTTGATTGTATTTTTTTTACGAGGAAAAAATGTGATAATTTATACAGCCTAGTGAACACTTTTAAGTCGTGTTATTGGTAATAAACTGCATTATTAACAGAGGTAAGGATAAATTCGTAGTATTTCAAAATAATGTTGGTTGATGACTACACACGAGGAACCTAAGGGCTTAACAACATCGTGGCGGATGTTATTCTTTATTGTACCTACACAAAAGTTAAAATGCAATATTACGGTAGCTTTCTAAAAAGGACGAGGTTCTATATTCGACTGTATATGTTCTTTTTTAAATGTATATATACTGATTTCTCCATCAATATTGTGAATCGATTTTGAAAATAATTTTTGTGTTTGAAAGGGTATACATCCGAGGTGGTCCGCGATTTACGAGGAAACTCTTCAAATATCATAGACATACATATTATGATTTTGGTATTTTAATCAACAATGCAATCATTTGCACTCAGAAAGTATCATTTGATGAAGTGGAACTGATGAAGAAGGCCACTGGCACTCCTTAAAGATAAGTATGGCATGGGTATAAGATATCTCGAATAGTTATCCGACTGTGATGAAGCAAATACTTATAAATTAATGGTGCTGATAAAAATGGCACTATTGAACTGATCTGGTGTGAAGCCGGAAGGTTAGCACCGTATCACCGAAATAAAAAAAAATATTTTAGTCGTGTTTGGGCTTATTGGAATCATTATGAGATCTGCTTTGGCTATAAATGATTATCAAGAAAATTTCAGGTGCCAATATCAAAAAAAACTGGCCAAGTACGAGTCGGACTCGCGCACGAAGGGTTCCGTACCATTATCGCAAAAAACGGCACAAAAATCACGTTTGTTGTATGGGAGCCCCACTTAAATATTTATTTTATTCTGTTTTTAGTATTTGTTGTTATAGCGGCAACAAAAATACATCATTAATTTGTGAAAATTTTAACTGTCTAGCTATCACGGTTCATGAGATACAGCCTGGTGACAGACAGACAGACAGACGGACCGCGGAGTCTCAGTAATAGGGTCTCGTTTTTACCCTTTGGGTACGGAACCCTAAAAAGAGGAAAAAAAATGTTGTTGTCGATAAACAGAAAACAGTAGGTACCAAAGACCCGAAAATAAAGTAAGTTTTCGCTTTATATTGTTTTTCTTTGGAAGTCGGTTTATTTATTTTTGCAAAAAGTTCTTTTTGATAATTAAAATACATATTTACCTACAAGTAAATCCTATTTGAAATCAGTTTTATCATATTACTTTAGTTCACTATAGGCCTCTCCGAACGCACGGCATTTTTTTTCGATTTTCATCACCTTTCATCCAGCTGTACCAGCTATCCTGCGAAGATCACCGTTCCAGTTAGCCTCAGGGTGTCCCACTTTATGTTTGCGAGTTCGCGGTCTCAACTCAAGAACACGTCAACCCCAATGGTTATAAGTTCTAGGACTAATATGTCTATCTTAAAACACTTATGTACAAAAAAAAAACTCTTTCTTTTTTGTGTGCTCAAAAATCTTCATCTACATCGCGGACAATGGATAAAGTACCCAAAAGTCTGGCAGATTCTATTGAGATTGATGAATTGGTAATATAAATGTAGTAACTACCTAATTGTCTTTCGTAGGTAACATTTTTTTGTGATATGGACACCGACTTCCAAAAGTTAAATTATTTTTCACTTTGTAGTTTTTCATTTGGAAGTCGGTAGTAATATTTTGCAAAAAAGTTTTTTTATTTTTCCCTTTTTAGTTTTACCTACCTAATAGCAAGTTGTTTACTAATGTCCCTATAACTCCAGAATAGATTACCCGAATAACATGAAACTTGAACATAACCGGTGAAATGAGAGATCTGCGTACGCCTTTAGAGCGTCCTGGCGTGATGTTATGTTATGAAATGGTATAAACAATAAACAGACATGCGATTGCAGCAATCCCGAGAGTTTTGCCGTTATTTATTGACGAGTTCTGTTGTATATCTCCGAAATTTTCATCAGACCTTCACCAAATTAAAATGGGACCAATTTCGAAACATACTCTCTCAAACAAAAAAAGAATTTTCAAAATCGGTTCTCAATTGACGCAGATATCGGTGATAATACACAAAAAAAAAAAAAAACAAACATGAAGTCGAACATAGAACCTCCTCCGTTTTGGTAAGTCGGTTAAAAAATTACAAGTATTTGCTCAAAGCGTTCCACCTATTAAAACATGTATGTTTTGACAACTTTGTGAGTGACCTTATTAGCAATACAACAAAAAACCTTAACCAAATATCGTAATACTAATAAATGCTCGAGCATATCCGTTACTCATTGTTATTTTAACATGCTGCTATATATATATAGCCACCACTTACGCCACAATGGTTGTCAACTGATTATGATGTAATCATTTATTTATTAAGTCAACTTTATCATTATTGTAAAAAAAGGTCTTGACAAAATATGGATTTGTTGTCAGTCCAAATAATTTCGAAGAAAAATTTACATAAGTACTTGTGTTGTAGAGTATATTCACATTATTTGCTTTATTCGACTTTCGAGGAAACTTGAATGCCAATAGAATTGGATAAGTTTTACAGTAAGTTGCAATCAAAATGATGGTGAACAATATTGAGTAAAGATCAATTCGAGACCAAAATACCGCGATCCTACTTGTAAGCAACAAGCATGAAAGTTTAATTGCATAGCGGAGCACGACCGAGCATTTGACCACATATACCTCGGTAGCCCGCAATATAATGCAACTTCCATTCAAACAGGTGGAAATGAGCCTTACAGAAGAACTGTTAGACAGTTAGGAAATAAGGAAGTAACGAACGTATTCAATAAATTCGCTTCTAACCCACATTCAACAAAAGAACTCCTCAAAACAAAGTTATCTAACAACAGGAACTAAATCCAGAACTTGAAGAGGTAACCTTAAAAACGTCAAAAGTAAAACTTCAAAATTTACCGAAAGCCAGTCAAGTGTTTTGACGGTCAAGTGGCTTGATGAGCCAAAAAATTGGGTGTCGGACTCCTACTGAACAAATATTGTGGTGGAGACTTGAAGAGCCATTGAAGAGGTCAGACCGTGTTGTATGAGTGGGTTGTATGGGCAAAGTGTGGTTGTATTGAGTCAGAGGCACTGGTTGTAAATTGTGAAGATGTCGATGCTGTTTTTAATTTGGTTGGTGCTAGTTACTAGGCAGGTGAAAGAATGTTTGAAAGGAATTCTAAGAATTCGGACAAAAGTGTTTGCTGAGATCTTGCCACAGATAAGAAAGGGGACTTCGAGGTGGAATGAGGAAATTATAATCTATATCTTATTAATTTAGTTGAAATAAAAGCTATGAAACTGTAGCAGTATATCTGCTACAGTTTCATTTCCTCTTGTCCAGTTTTTTTCCTAAAGATGGGGAAAGGATCTGTAATGATATAAACAATAAGTATATAGATAGATAAGACAATGTTACAATAAAAATATTAATCGTATGCGTTATGACTTCCGTGGAAGGTGCACCCAATTTTAAATGTCATTATTACATTCTTGCAATTTCATGTCCGTATTGAATGCCGAAAAACACACCCAGAAATGCCACATAAACACACAAAAGTGACATGCCACTTTTCGTCCGACACCGACAGAACACGACATCGAAAATTTCCGAAAAAATCACTTTTGAGGCATCGCGTGCGCAATTGTGTATTTTGTTAAACCGATTCCCTCGTTCTCGTAACAAACGGACGCAGGTTTAAAAAAATTAAATAAATGTTGAATAATAACATGTTTCGGCCTGTGCTAACAAGTTGGCGTGACTGGGCACTGTTAACATATCCGAAATGTTATTTTTTTTGTGCCTTTTTTGGGCTTCGCGAACGAGCGATGAAGGATTGAGCACGTCTGTAAGACAAGGGGTCCGAAGTAATGGATTCAACTCTTATGAATAATCTTTGATGTTTTTGGGTGAAGATACTCCATCAGGGTCTGACGCGAATGAATTGCTTGGTCTGATTTCGATATTTTTATAAGTATTGCTGGTAATAAAAGCTGATAAATGAAAGGTTGAACGTAATATTTTCAGTGTAAGTACATGCTTAATCAAAGTAATCAGCGGTCGAATTTTCAACAACAAGTGGTGCATTTTGTGTTATTAAAAAGTAATTCAGTTCGCTTACGGAAACAGGAATTGAATACACCTGAGAGGGATTCGGTAATGGTTGTTTCAGTCCAAAACATGAGACCTATTAATATTCAACTTGTCACAAATTTGGGAACGAAAGTTTTGTTTGATGATTTTTCAGGTATTGTTCGAAGTCAGTTTCTCTTTTGACTATATTAAAAGAACAATATTAATTTCATACCATATTTCTTAGCTTAATTTGTACCCTGATCGTTTTACCACGCTTGAGCATATTTTATAAATCGCCCAGATTTTATCATTCGGAATCACCGGAATCGGCAAATGAATGATATATCAACGTCCGATATTTGGGTTGCAATCCCAACAATTTTATCAGATCCTTTAAAATTACAGTTTAATTAAGTAATTCTTGCAAAGTTTGAACATTGTTGATTTTTATCGTTTCGTTTCCTTGCTTATCGTCCATTTCGGGTATAAATACAAATTGTTGCAATTTATCATCCGTGTGTAATACCGTAATCTTTGTCTTGAGAAATATCTGCGATGTCAAAATGTTTTTTAATATGTATGTAACCGATTGCCGGTGAATGTAAAACTTGACTTGTCGATTTTAAACTATATGCTCGAGTATGAAATGTGTGAATATGCAATTATGATGATTGAGATTCTTTTTGACTTCGATCTTTGTTTTGTAAAATTTCATCTTGCTCTTGATGTACCTGTGTGGGTCCAGTTTAATCTGCTTCAATTTATGATACAGTTTTAATTAGTCATCTTACTTGACCGGCATTACTACCTACCCAGAAGTCCTTGTCATTACAATTATCAACAGTTTCCCTTCTACTAATTAAATCGTGTTCCACTTCATTGTCATCAATACCCAAATCTGCATCATCAAAATTGACCCCAGCACCATTCTCAATACCAAAACTAAATCCTTCTTCGACCTTATAAACAAATCTAACACATTTCCCCTTCATCAAATCAAGGTCCATGTTCTACAAAACAATGCGATCACGTATTAAGGATGGTCCGAACACCAGAAGTCGTTAAACAGTCGCTTGGGGCTAATCGGAACACTGATTGACGAAAACTGTATACAATTTACAACGAGCGAAGATGTAGCGCCGACGTTTGGCTGTAAAGCATGTCGATGTGTGGTATAAGGAGTGAGAAGGTAGCGGTTTATATGAAATAATAATAGATTTTGTATTGAGGAAGAATATGTTAAAGAGGTAATCCACTTTAGTAAATAAATAAGAATAAGAAGAAAAGCTGTGAGGATGTATAATATATAAGCCAAAATTTACTACTGGTCTGACAAAATATAATAAGTTTAAGCATTAACTTAACGTAAAAAAGTATAAGCCAAACAAAATGATGAAGTGATCAGTGGGTGCCGTGCCGCTAGTTTCTCAGTAAAGATCGAACTAAGCTAGTTGGAAATGGACGCCAGGATAGTATTTCAAAGATATCTTTCAGATGAATCAAGAACCAAGTGATTCTTTGTACCATCTATCAATATGTCAAAGCAATAATTCAAAGCTTCTCTAAAAATATACAATTTAAACAGCAAACTGCCCAACTCTCTCTACTTACAACTCCTACCAAACACTCACACGAGTGACTAAAACAGCTACGTATTGGCCTCTTAAACCAAAGCACATCATTGCAGAAAAGGTGTTCAACCCCATTTAAGGCTCTCTGACTATACTAGGAGTCCAGCCTATCTATTTTGCATACACCATCTGGATTTACAATTGGTGACCATCAAAAACGGTAAAGGAAATTGTCGCACGTACAACGTGTGATACAGACGAACTTTCTATGCGATGGGGTGTTTTCTCCAGCGATAGATGGTGATTTTTCTTTTCTTAGTAAGGTACTGAATTGAGATTTATTGGTGTCGTGTGTGCTAGACTTTTCTTAAGTGTGTGACCAGTTTTTTGTTTTGTTTACTTGGAGTGTCTGTAACGTGGTTTAGGACTCGATTTGGAAAGGCTGCGGTTGGTCTATTTAAAATTCTAGACGGTAACTCTAAATCGGATGGCAGTTATCTAGTCGGAGGAATTTATGTGGCGCTAGCTAGCGTGACTTTTAATGACGGTCAACTAATTAAACATTATTTGCAATAAAATTGTCAAGGCATGTTTTTCTAACAGCGGAAATAGTTGACGAAATAGATAAAGAACCCATCATCCTAAAATTCTTAGTTTGCTAGCAGGAGGTATTGTCAGATTGGAGTTTCTTGCCGGTTTTTGGAGGTTTTTGCCGGTTTTGGAGTTTCTTGCCGGTTCTTCTCCATAGAAAATGACCAACCCGCTCCGTGCACCTTTTGTTGACGTTTTATAAGTGCCCATGTAGACCTATGTGAAATGAAAAATTTTTTTTTTTTGATTTTGATAGTATCTACAAAAATTACTTTATCGATAGAAATCTACGTTATTACAATCATTTTTTCCTGGTAAATGTTATATGGTTTTTATAGGTCACAGGCCGTGGAAGCAAAAAAATAATAATTGTAAAATACAATGAAAATCAGCGTTAAACTTATTCAGCTACTTATCTTGCCAATCACAATAATCCCCAAAATAGTATTCCGTCCAACCCAGAACCACTTATCAATACAAATCCAAGTAAACCACATAAAATACGACAAATACCTTACCACCTGTCGATATCAGACCTAAATTCAAGTTCGATTGCTACAATATATCATGCGCAGGCGCAAGGCGTGTCGATCTGATATGCGGCTACTTCGCGCGTATTCGCATATTCGTATTTGGCGAAGTTCGAGCACAATATAATTATGAATCGAACGATTTCTAGATAGTGTTAAACGATTTTTTGTTGATTTATTGCTTGAAGTTTTTGGCAATGGTAAGTTGTGTAAATTCTGGGAAAATTACACGGGCCTTATGAGTTTTTGAGGTATTCCAAGAAGAGAAAGAAAAGGTCTAGGTGTATGTGAAATCTGTGAAAAAGTTTCTTTGACTTTTGCTTGTAAAAGGTTCGCAGTAGACTCCTCTTAAAGAAATAAGCAACTTTTGGTACAGTCGACTGCATGGCAAAGGTAACACTCACTATACAAAAATCAAGGGTGATTTACATGCAGCGTAGCGTAAGGGCGGATACACACTACATCCGATCCGTGTCCGTGAAATTTCGGTTCCAAGCACTTCTTGTAGGGACACTTACGCACTACATCCATCATCATCATCATTATCAGCCTCTTAATGTTCCCACTGCAGGGACACACTTTCTCTCTGTGAGAGGGAATGGGCCGTAATCCACCACGCGGGCCCAATGCAGGTTGTTAGATGTCTCATGTCTTTAAATTTTTGGGTATAGGACATTTTAGGACAACAGTTTAGGACCGGTTTACTTAAGATAGTCTGTCATAATAAATACATATAATAAATCTGTAGAAAAGTCGTTTTTGTACATCGAAAATACTTCCAATAAAAATTGCCCGGGTGTTTAAAGGATTAACCAACAGAACTCATTGCCAGCATTTTTGGAATTTTTGTCTGTTTATTTGTGCACGCATTACGTAAAATGTACGAAACCAATGTAGATAACGTTTATACATAAAAATTGTGCGTAACTTGAAGTATTACTTAATTTTTGTTTCATCGCAATCGGTTCACTCTATCAAAAGTTAGATACAACACACGCAATTTATATACTCGGACAGTTGAATTCCATATTCGATAGATGGCGTTGTGCATTTGAAGTAATTTCTGAATGGCGGTGTTAAGATTCTCTGCGAAAAAATTACTGTACAAATAAATTGGTAAGTAGGGTATGCAGGAAGGTATGTAGGGTTGGGTAAGAAGTCAGTTGATGGAAGCGAAGCCACGGGCACAGATAGTCTGTCATAATTCAGAACATTTTGAACTCGGTAATCAGAACACGGACATGGATTACGGACGTGTAGTGTGTAACCGCCCTAAGTGTTACCGCTGATGTGAAGTTGACAACTTGACAGTACACATTTGTATTGAATTAACAGTTTACAAGACGAGCTATATCAATACCCGGTAGTTACATTGTAAATGATGATAAAAAAACATATTTACACAAAAAATACTTGCAACTTGTCTACTTAATACACAACTGAACATTAATTACTCTACGGTAGCACTAAATATGCCAGAGCACCCATCTTCAGTCACCTAACGTTCTGCTCACCCCATTTCTGGAGCATGATACATTATATAGTCGTTATATTAAAGACGGTATTATTATGTGCATTCGCTTAAAATACTGAAACAAATGAGATGAAATAAAATCGATCTGTATCATTTCCAAAAAAGGAGGTGTACCGTTGTCCTAAAGAAGATATTTAACAGAAGGTTTGAAATATTACAGCATCGTACTGACCCGAAAACGCTAACAGGACACTTGGCAATAACATGTTGCCGCGAAAGACATTTGCACGAAAGGCTACTTACGTGAATGGACTTATCCGCGACGAGACATGGCCACCTGATCTCTCGAATACAATTGTTGTGCCTCCTAAAAAATCAAGACACTTTTCTTGTGGCGAACCTAGCTCTTGGAAGGAACCTGCTCCCCAATCTCCAAACTTATGACAAAAATCGTTAGTCAAGCAAATTTTCATCATTGTTCTGGGAGTAGACATACAAGAAATCTGTTATATTGGTGAGAAAACGTAAACATATTCATACGTGGGAGGATTCATAATCAACCATGGAAGAACCAAACAAAGTTTATTTTACTTGGCATTAAATCACATTATGCATGTAAAGAACGGCCATCCATTCTACCTTCACCGTTTTTCAATCGCACAGATTGATCGATTTGCTGCGGGCATATTAGCCACGAGCTACTAAAAAGTGGACCTACTGTACCTTACTTTTTTGTTGCTTTAGCCCTCCAAAAAAGGCAGTATAGAGGTCCTTAAAGCCCTCTTAATGCAACTATTAAAAAGCGATTATATTACACTAGTAAGGTTAGGCGCGCACTTGCGTTCCAAACGACTTGATCACTTCTGATTTCATAATTGATGCGATGTTTTATGCTAGTGTAAAAGATTATGGTGAGAATTAATAATCAGTGCTATGTTAACTGCAATGTTTTCTGTTGATAAAGAAGTTGACGGTGTAAATGTTGATGTTGTACTGCTCAGTAATTGTGGTGTACGTCGGAAAATGCGGTAATGTCGTAATTGCTGTGTTTCAAAACATGGTCTGCCTTAAAGATATATTGCTTTATTAATCTATTAACTAGTTGAAAAATGTGGAAAATAATACATATTTATGAGTTGTAAATTACATAGGAATTAACACTTTTTTCAATTAGATATTAATTGACAAATAATGCATTAAATAACACATGTCTTTGTATTTATTACTTGACTTATTTATTGAAGAAGCTATACGTTATACTGTCACCCAACAAACAAACAAACCCGACAACATGACATAAGAAACCGTATCGCGATTCGTATAATGCGTGCACAATCTTACTTTATAAAATAATATCAATACTGATCAAGTTTTTCCGACATAGAAACAGAAAAAACTTACTGAACCACTAATACCTATCAATCAATCCAGCCGTCCTGCGACAATATGTCTACATGTTGACGCAGAGCATAAATTACGCAGTTACGGAACCCTAAAAAGGTAAAATGCCTTAGGAAATACTAATTAGTGTTATACTAGGAAAAGTTAAGTGAAGTTTTAAAGTTAATTTTATGAGATGGTGCGGGAACATGAAAGGGCGTTCTTGTAACAAATTGCTTTCCTTAGTGAATGAGTGCTAGGATCTGATACAGATTTTCTTGTTTCGTTTCATTTCCGCGTAACACAGCAGGAGACTGACTAAGTATCGTATTTTCCTAGTATGTGTTTTCTTAGTCAGTCGATAGCAGGTATTGGTATTATTTCTGTGATTAAATTATAAAGAAGTATAGTTAATCTAAATGGTATATAATTTATAATTTCATGGAATTTAGAAGAGAAAACCTTCAAAATTTTCGAGCAAGCATATTCAGAGCGAAAGCCTGACCAAGTTACAGCCAGGGCTGTAACTTTTCAGATATATTCTCAGTAACTTTGCTACCTAAATATGCACACTCAAAAGCTCTAACAGGTCCCCCTCTATTTTACTTAAAAGTCCGTGCAAAAAAGATGACCCACTTCTTTCACCTTTTCAAGACACCATTTTTCTTCCGTTTCCTTTAATGGGGTTCAGTTAATAATTCAGAAATATCTTTTACCACGCCCTGATCTACGAAACAATTAATAGTGCAATTTATATGATGACTTTATAATTTTCTTAATAAAAAAGACAGGGCGGCGACGACTCAATCAAGCATTTTTACGTAAAATAAATAACCTGGGACCAATTAAAGCAATTTTCATCAAGTTTTTTAATGAATTTCTTGTTGCTTTTCGTCATAAAAGGATGTTCTTATAAACTTGTTACCTCAATTTTCGAGTAAAATAAATTAAATCGTGTAATAACGATTGTTATCAGTAATTGAGTGGTTGTTAACAGTGGGGGACAGATTAAATGGGTGAGCGCAAAAATGTAATTGTTTTTGGATGAGCTGTTCATCAGACAATTATAAATTGTGAAAAAAATGCGTAGGCTTTAGTATTGAATTTCTGTCATCGTGAAAGATTCCAATTTCGATTACCATAAATTGCTGTTCTCGATCCAATAAAATCAAAAACTAGATCAAAGACAATTAATTCAAGATACTTAACAAAATTACGCTACTTTTAAATATTCACAAGTTCAGTAAATCATTCAAATACGTGCTTCCGACTAATCCATTAAGCATAATTAATGAGTTTTGACATTTAGACAAAAATAATATAACCGATCTAACCATAAATAAAAATCAGAAATGTCTCACAATTATTTCGACCACTAAAATATGTGACAGAAACAATAAATTTATCTCTTCGATAAATATTAATAATTACCTATTCAG
The DNA here is from genome assembly GCA_949775005.1 of Orthosia gothica. Classification (NCBI taxonomy): domain Eukaryota; kingdom Metazoa; phylum Arthropoda; class Insecta; order Lepidoptera; family Noctuidae; genus Orthosia; species Orthosia gothica. The sequence goes on from OX459064.1 coordinate 16,207,368, forward strand.
GTCACATCGATATTTTAATTTTAGAAGCTCACAAATTAAGTGGGTAAGCTTGATTTTTTTACAAAATGTCAGCTGTCAAAAAATAATTAGGTACATTTCTTTGCGTTTTAAGGAATTTCCAAGGAGTTTTTACATGTTCCAGATATTAAAATAATCAATTATAGAGTAAATCACAGTGACTGTATTGCAGAAATATGAATGTCATTGCAAATTAATCAACATATATAATTTACAAAATTACCATGTCTGAATGACTTTAGTTTTTGATCAATATAAAAATATATAACTTCAGTAAAAGACATAGCTATATTATCCAGTCATAGTCATTTTTTGGAAAGTGATTCTTACAATTTACATTGGAAAAGTTTACAATAGTTTTATTATTGTACAAAAGGCTAAATGATCTGACCTCTTCTCACAGTTTATTCAGCTTTTTCATACATTTCGTACAATAAATAAGAGCGAATTTTGCAGTAACTCAGAAAATAACTTTCTTTCTGACCATTCCAATTAAAATAAACATTGAAATAAATCAACAACAGCCCCATATTGTAAACAGAAAACAAATTACAACACAACACTTTAAAATGTAATTACAAATAATTGTTTTGAAAACGCCGATCCGCTTGGCAACAGTAAAAACAATCGCAAATAAAAAGGTTTATCCAAATTAACGAATACCTTACGAGGCAACCCGAATATATCCGAAGTCACAGGGGAAAGTGCTGACAGCTAAATATTACCACGCCTCGAGACCTGAGACCTATCAAAACGTAATTACATACCTTATTACAAGTGAATAAAAAGATTTTTTTCTTAAAGGAATCAATGAGGTGTATTACAACCTTGTTACGAGAAAAAATGCTAACTGTGTTTGTTTAATATTTAAATTAATTTTGTGCGTCAGTTTGTTGGGCTCGCAGTGTACGGCTGAAGGGCGCGAGACAGTTTTAATTGGATACGTTGATGTGCAAAATTTATGCTGATATGTTTTTTCGGCCAGGAGTGTAGTGTTCCGAAATTGGTTGATTCGTGTAGTTTATGGTTAACAGTAGTAATATTTTTAATTGTATTTGTGTCCTTCACACCTGTATTTCCACATTTGAGAACAATTGCCAGAATTTATGGGAAGTACATCAATTTAATAAAACTATTTTATTGAGATTGCTAAAGATTATTTTCAAATGATTGTATGATTTATCTCCAAGAGCCTTCAATACAGTACGATTCAAGAATCGATGTATAAAAATAAAATAAAATGATTGTAAGTGGCTCTTGTAAGCGTTCCTAAACCACTGATTCGATTGTGATGAAACTTTGGCGGGTTGTTTTGCGTACGCCCGTAAAGGTCCCTGCCCCAAAAAATGTATATAAACACACTTTTTTGCTTTACGTGCCACTCCAACGGTAATAATGCCGGACCAACCTATTTTCAGTCATATTATTTCACAGTACTTTTCAAAACGGTCCTAATTCTGTTTACAAAATATAAAAGAACAGCATTCCATGACAGTCGAGTCACTGACCTCGTACGTCAAAGATGAAACGTCAAAATATTAGAAAAACAACCACATGTTACACTTTTCCACGGTCAAACAGAAGCGAAGTATTAAAGAGCAATTTACACGCTCCGAATTCGAACGCGAAGACACTTTACACATAGCGTAACGTATTGTTTTGAAAGACAAAAATTTACGCTAAAATTTACAAAAACACTGGCTGATTAGGAATTCTTTTCTTAGAAGATTTTCGGACCGTTAAAATATGAGGTCAACGCCCAATAAGCGAAGGAGAATTTTATGCACCAGTTTTGTGAAATATTGTCTTGTCCTTACAAAATTGTTTTGCGGTTGGTGTGGGCTGTTTTGAACTTTGTTTGCTAAGCAATAAAGATTGTAGAAGGTGTTAAGTGTGGTGGTTTGTGCTGTCAGAAATCTTTGAATGGTTAATTTTAGAATTTCGCTCCCGTTGATGATTCCAATTTTAAATTTTAAAGCTTAACATGTTAATGGCAGTTTTGACTAATGATAACTAAGCATTTTCGTTTAGTTTTTTTTTTAAACAATTATTCAAATTCGTGCATTGTGTTATAGGTATTAGAATTTTATTGACTAATAGGTAAGACTTGGTCATGTCATACCTAATCGTATTATAGAATCGTTTGTAAATTAAAACATGGAGGTGCAATTTACATGCCTTAAATATTTTTTTCGCTATATTGCCTCTCTTCGGGCAGACGATTATCAGAACCAAAACCGTACAAGATGATTTATATTAAAAATCGGATGAATAGATGGACGAGAAAACTAAAGTAAACCTAACTAGAAACATCAATATAAAAAAGGAAGCTCAAAATATCAATAAAGCTGCAGCTTTATTATATATAGCTTTATTTTCCTGAACATATCAAGAGCCCTCATTTTAACACTCAAACCCGGAACATAAACAAGAAAATAGATTAACTTGAGATCAAAAGAAACAATGCAATTAACCCCTCAGAAACCTGTCAAAACTTTATATTCAATAACCACTAATTACCACCGGCTACCCTAAAAAGAGTTCAAGCACCTTCGGGGTAAAGATTAAAAAAAATCAGCCCAAATTTTTGTATACGGAACTCCATTAATCAAATCCCATGGCAGCGCCCGAGGGAAGACGACGGGCGGCGGAAACGCCCGAACGTTTCACGAACCCGCCCGATTGGTCACGAACGAAAACGATTAATAAGCGAAAGTCGCCCTTTTTAATTTATAGACGTTATTGAAAATTAATTTTAATTATTATTAATAATGTAACGTCGGTATATTGTGAGATTCGTCATGGTTATCCAGCTGTCAAAACGTCATATTCCAATTTTAACTGTATCACGTTGGGATTGAGTTCAGAATCCATTATTGGTGAACCCAATCTAGCTAGTCGATTGTAGCTGTCAACGATCAATGCTTCAGGCGAAAGGGGACATCGACGTAAGATATAGCTTGTTACAGAAGTCTTAATGGATATTCAAAAGGCATTATATCAAATCAACGACATAATTATTAATTAACCGAATACTCGATTCTTGATTAATCGATATTAAATCATTCGATTCGTAGGTTTACCCTGAGGGTTACATGATGGGCGGTATAGTTTAAAGTGCGGTTGCGCTGTTGAGTCATTAAGCGTAAAATTGAAAACCTGTTGTGTCAGAGATGAAGAAAATGATCGTGTAGCCGCAGAATAAGTAGTAGCTTGGATTTCAAAGCTTCTTTTGAAAAGAGCAATGAATGAAATAAGAAAACAAGGATATTATTGTATTTTTGGACAAATAAACGATCAAGTCTTGGTATTGGAAATATGATAGTCCCTCATCACATTACCAATATCAGAGTATCACCAATTTAGCCGTAAGATATTCACTACTAGAAATATCACTCCCCAAAAGATCATCATTTCGCGAATCTAGCAGACTGTTGCAGCCTACAAATTAGTATAACTGAATCCAAGAGTGTGCCAAATAAGCAATCATCCGAATTAGAAGAAACAATTAAAACACTTAATACCATTCAACAAAAGCTTTTGAGAAATTAAACAAATGATATCATACATACATAAACTGACGCCTTATATTCCCTTGGGGTAGAAATAAACTAAATAAGAATCTTAACTATACTCTTTGCGCTGTAGCATGCTGCGGGTGACAGTTTCAATAACATTTTTTACATAAAGGCAACTATGGTATATGGTATAACTATGGTATGACGTTAAACTACAAAAAATGTTATTGACCCGCACCATGCTACAGCGCAAAAAGTGTAAACCAAAGTATGCGTATGAGTGCAGGCTAATAACAAACAGATACTTAACATCCAACAATGTAGCAGTAATTATATTGAACAATATTATATTTCATGCAAGTGTTTGCAAGGTTGTACACAAGATATATTGAGAACGTAAGCCATAACTTATAGTAAATAACTTAAGAGTTAATGAATATTGAAACCTAAGTAGTCATTATTGCTTTGAATATTTGTATTTATTTCGTAATAAAGTTGTATATACTATAGGTGTTAACGATATTGTTAATATATGTAGTGTTTCGTTGTCAAGTTACTTCATGTAGTTTTGATTTATAGTACAGAATAGAACCTAACCATCTTTTGACTTTGATAGAGTGAATTTATGCAAATCAAAAGTAGGTTGACCGGTACAGGTAGTGACATATTGATCGAAAAAAATTGTAGTCAATAAACAATGAAAGAAGAACAAAAAAAGTCAATAAAAATATGACTGAAAATGAGGCGAATATTCAGATCACCGCGTATAGAGATACATAAAAAAGCCAATCTTGGTCGACCATAAACAAATTGGAGAATAGTAGGAACTTAATGATGACGAAAAAATAATCTAAAGAGATGATGAATAAGCTAATAAACATTGAAAAACAACATTGAACAGATTTTCAACAAAACAAATTAAATATCAAATAGAGAACATCCAACTGAAAAACAAATGGCAACTACAATAGTTAATACAAAAGATTCAGCCAAAAGAATGGCCCCAGCAACAGCCACAAATTACAACAAAAAAAAGAACCTGCACAACGATGATGAACCAGTAAATAATACAATAATAAATAATGATAACGTGATTAAGACAGAGCAATTATATTCGCAATAATTCGTTCAAGCAATGTTGCCAAGTCATGAAATAATTATTGGGCCTGTCAATTATAATACTTGAAGATGATAGTCTGACAATTCGTTAAGGCAGGTGTAATTTTGAAATTTTGAATGGTAATTTCCAGTTCTTTAATTGATATCAAATGGAAGATCATTAGTAGGTGTTATGTCAACATTTAATCGTATCAAGTAGGATTTTATTTAGATCTTAAATCGCTTATTTTTATTTCCACACAAACCAAGCCTTCTGGAATTAGCTCGCAATTCATACTCAAAGTTTAGTTCAAGAAGGTACAACCATGGTTTTTAAAATTGAAGCTGGTATGATTTTATCAATGCAGTGCACTTGTTACTCTGATCTTTAATCGTCATCAATTCAGCCAAAATATATGGATAAGACCACATACACATACGTAGGTAAAACTATTTTGGTGTACATAATATTTAACAATAAAGTATATTCTATTCTATCCACTACTGGACGTAGACCTTCCCAAAGCGTCGCCACATGGACTAGTATTAGTGCTTTTCGCTATCCAACGCAATCTGTTCGTCAATTTGATCAAGACAGTCGCCCAAAACACCCGCTTATTACCACCTTCTATGGCTTTATTAATAAACTCGAAGTAAAGTTACAACCAGTATTATCTATTTTAACCATACATTTTTCAAAGTCTAAATTTGGCGTAACTTTACTCCACGTGTATTAATTAATAAGGGAACTTGTGCTTTAGCCGCGAAGATGTGTTGCTGGTACTACCAATTCTTCAGCAACACATCTCGAAGGTGATAATGATGACCATACAATTGCACATGCAAAATTTTAATACAATAATCTCCAACAGAGAATCAACTCATGACATTCATTACATAAGCTAAAACATTACCAATAGTTTGCTAAGTTCGCCTCACCAATTTAGCAGGTCATAGATTAATTATTAGACCTGTCAATTACAGGCTTAATTAAATTATAATGTTAAATAATGACATTTGATCTCTTGAACTTTGTGTTGAGGTGTTTGTTCATATTTTTAAGTAACCTTTAGTGGAATTATGTAAATGTGGCTTCATGCGATGCTTTTAGAGGTTTTATTAACAATAAGGTGTTTATTATGCTTGGTTTGTTGTGTTGTGATGTTAATTAAGGGCAAGTTGCGTCATCTTGTAGAACATAACAACGTTACGCCCATGTTATATTGAAGTCACAATATATTGCCATCAAGCAGGCATGCGGGGTGACGCTACTGATAAATTACATATGGGAAACCTAATAACACACTGCCTGAACCGGGCATTTAATCTAAGACCTCACGCTCATTAGTAGCGATTGTCCCACGAAGTCAAAAGAAAGAAAAGAAAAAAAGAAAAGAAAGAAAGAAAAGAAATAAAGAAAAGACAGAAAGAAATGAAAGAAGGAAAAGAAAGAAAGAATGAAATGAAAAGAAGAGAAAAAGAAAGAAAGAACACTAGTTTATTTGGCAGACACAGATACACACAATATAGGTCAACGAGGCTTTTTTGAAAAGATTACGTAAAAGTTCGATTGCTTGATCCTTAATATTCCAAAACCAACTTCTCCTTCTAAACTTTACTACCCCAATTTTACTAACCAACGATCTTATCAGAAATAGCTTTCTATAAGAATGATGTTTGATACAGCTTAAGGTTTCAGAACGTAAAAAAATCTTGTTAGGTTCTTGTCCTACATCCAACCGGAATCTAACTCGAACTTCATGGGAAATGCGTTAGCATGAGTTGAATAACAACACTCAGAATATCAATCAGACGAAAAATCAAATTAAGCGCGAAAACATACCAATGGAACGCCCGCCATATTGAAAGTACAAAGAAACATTTATTATTCTAATTTCAAACGTTCGTAATAGCTTGTCAAACAATGAACGCAACCTTACGATCCCATTTCTAAAAAGCTAACACATGTAAAGTTAGCGGCCATTTTGCTAAGACCTCTCTTGTCCCTTTCACCGGAAAGTTTCCATAGTAAAGTGGGTGTGTGAAGTGGTCATCGCGGATCTTGGTATGGTGGCTGCGAAGCTTGTAGTTCGTCAACACGAAGGCAGCAATAAGCAATGTTTGTTGAGGTGCGTTCTTTATTCAAATTGTTTGTGTAGACTGGCGGTTCTTTTTTTTTATTTGGATAAAAACGTTTGTGTTTTGTAAAATAAAATAAAAATATATAGTTTGATATTGTTATTGATTCAGTTGCCCACTATCCAATATAGCATTGTGTTGAATTATACCAAAATATTTATTGCATGTAAATCAATTAAATTTAAAGTTGCAAGAATCAAACCAGAACAAAAACTGCGACTGCCATGAATGACACTAACAAACATATTATTATAAACTATGTACATACAGGCGCGATGCAACAATGCAACGACGCGTAAAAGTTATATCTGTAGAGTAATTTAAATCTAATATGTAATATAAAAACTGGCTATCGTATCGTTCTCATATTTTCGCGTCGCAACTGTCTTTGCGTGCAATTAAAAATTTCGATAAAAGTGGTTTTCTGGAGCCTCTTTACAAATATGTTCTTCTTATAGAACTTATAATTTTCCCAATTCATTATTCTAAAAGCACCAGATTAGTAAAAATACTTTTTACATTTTTTTTAACCAGCGGTTTTAAATCGCTCGTCTACCTAGTTCAAAGCTCGACCCGCGAACTGTTTGTGTGAAAAGCCAACAGAACATAACGGCTTTTTGCCCATAGAACCATAGCCAAGACCACGCTAGACTCGGTAAATTTGCCGATACGCAATTTGCTCCACAAACACAAGCTTTAGTATTAGTTACCAGAGAAATCTACTTGTGTTAATGTCTCTGAGTACTCTGTGGGTCTTTGAGGTATCAGGATATGCTGGTTTGGTTATTGTAAAGGTTTGAAGGCTAGCGTAAGAGGAACCATAGTTTTATTATGTTTGAGGATAGCTGAAATAACGTGAGCTTTCTTTTATATTAATAATATCTCTACCTTTGCCTCATCTTTTCGGGGACACCACCGTGCCCCCAGGGTTTTCTAATTAGAAATATTTTTTTTATGTTAGTTTTGCTATAGACAAGAACCATCCTATTGAGTTGAGATTATCCTGATAAGATAGATTATTTGCAAATAAAAATAAAAAAGACCCGTTATTTTTACAAATTAACTGTAACAAGAACACTGGCCGATAACATTGAAAACCCAATCCCTACATTAAACATCATCACTCAATTCAAAAATGGAACAAAAAAAAACAAAACCAAAAAAAGATCGCAGCGTGACACAACCGAAAAAGCGATCGCGATCGATCAAATTGTGCAGAATCATCGATTCATTGCGTATCGATTTAAAAACATCGATGGTGCACCGACCACCTGCGCCTTGCAAGTAACGGGCCTTACACTGCCGTCCCTAAGCTAAAATACCACTATCTGACATTTGGCTGATTTTAGTTTTTTCGCTGTTGACAATCAAAAGTGTCTTTTTTGGCCTAGAGTGAGGGCAAGATAAGTCTGCGCGCGGCCAAAATCGGAACCAATCGTTTGTCATTTTATGTCATATGTCAAGAGAGTGTGTTGTATTCCGTGTTTTGAAAAGTAATTTAAAGTGCGAAAAGACTTATCTTGCGCGCACTCTAACTTTGACTATGACGCCATCATAATTAGCACCACTACTACTGCTACTTGTCATTGTTGCTGTTGAATACAACAGCAACAATGACAAGTAGCAGAAAAATATTCGACGTACACACGACACAATAGTGTCGTGTGTACGTCGAATATTTTTTTTCTATTCAAAAAAATCTCTATCGATCTATCTAAGCAGTACCTATTCTACAACCAACAAAACAAATAAAAAAACCGGCCAAGTGCGAGTCGGACTCGCGCAAGAAGGGTTCCGTACCATTATCGCAAAAAACGGCGCACAAATCACGTTTGTTGTATGGGAGCCCCCCTTAAATATTAATTTTATTCTGTTTTCAGTATTTGTTGTTATAGCGGCAACAGAAATACATCATCTGTGAAAATTTCAACTGTCTAGCTATTACGGTTTATGAGATACAGCCTGGTGACAGACAGACAGACAGACAGACAGACAGACAGACGGACCGCGGAGTCTTAGTAATAGGGTTCCGTTTTTACCCTTTGGGTACGGAACCCTAAAAAGCCGTAAACTTCCTCAAATGTTTACAAACTTATTTTTGACAAGATTAAGTCCATGATACAAACAATGCCTATTCCAAAGTGCGAAAGCAATTCTGTAGATCTATATTTTTTTGTAATATTTTGCGGGTTTTCCACCTATAACGCAAAAAAATGATTTTGCCAGATACTGGCAGTACAGCTTAAAGACAGTAGCCTATATCTCCTTACATCGACACCTCGGCTCGGTATTTCGGATTATTACCGACAATTACTCTTCGGATCGATTCAGGAAAATCGATTTTAATATCGGTAGACATTGGTAGATGGGCTTGGCGCGTCCGTTATTCTCTTGGCGCCTTTTGTCCATATCGGTAATTAATACTCTTTGATCTGTTTTAACCCTAGAACGGTACCCTGAGGTACAATATTATTTTTTTGTTTTATCGTTATTATTTTTATGTACTTTATTGCTTCTGAGTATTTTATGTGTTGCATGGTGTCCATAGCTGAATTCCTTGTGAGTGGTTCAGATTTCATAATTGCCAATCTATACCAATATTATAAAGAGGAAAGATTTTTTTGTTTGTTTGTTTGTGTGTTTGTTTGTACCGAATAGGCTCCGAAACTACTGGACCGATTTGAAAAAATCTTTCACCAATAGAAAGCTACATTATTCCTGAGTGACATAGGCTATTTTTTAATCCCGAAAACGGGTCCTGTGGGGTAGTCCACGGGAGCGAAGCCGCGGGGAACAGCTAGTGTTATATATACCAGTATTATAAAGAGCAAATTTTTTTTTGTTTGTTTGTTTGTACCGAATAGACTCCGAAACTACTGCACCGATTTTAAACATTCTTTTACCTATGGAAAGCTACATTATTCCCGAGTAACATTGGCTATAATTTTGACGCGAGCGAAGCCGCGGGGGTCAGCTAGTTTTAAATATATGCCGAAAAACGTTGCTCAGTCTTTGTTAAAGTTAAACTTTCAAATGGTTTAATATCAAGGGTTGTCTTAGTACCCCTGAGTACAGAAGTGTCCGTGTCATGATGAGTACAATTCTAGGGTTAAAAAAATCAGAGTAGCATTGCAATCAGGAACTATATGCGGTTGCACTTTTTAAATCGGTGGAGGAAAGGTTAAACCTGAGTTCAATGAAAAATATTGGAGTGAAAAGTAGCTTCCGTATGATATAATTATTTGCATTGTTGAGCCGGTTTTTGTTTTATTTGTTTGCGCCGGAATTTGGTAGTTCCGGAGAGTTTTTGACCATGTAAGAATATTGTTGAGATTTATTTATTCTAGTTGGAATTTGTAATTTACTTATAAGAACTTAATTTGAGGATATAAAAAAATTCTTTGAAAATGTTTTTCATTATTTTTTGCTTTCACAAGGTTTCACAGTTTTTATACAGTGGTAATAATACACTACGCTGTCCTTAAGGCTTCCACAGATAAGCACGACGCAACTAATACGACTAACGCAACTGTTTTAATAGAAAATGCCTGAGGCATTAAGTCCGCCTTAGTACTTGTGCATAAAGTTTTATAAATAAATAAATTGTTATACAACTTTAAAACTATTTTCATGATAAATCGTCACTGTTGCATTGTTGTATGAAAAAAAAGGAAAGAAAACTATTACAGCACTGTATTACGCTACACAGAACCTGAAACCCATAACACGCCCTCAGACCACCTCAACAAAAACAATAAACAAACCTCATCCTTTAATAAAACAAAAACAAAATCCGCACACAATAACATCGTATCTAATTACAAACCGATCTTACACGCATTAATATTTGTAATGCCGATTGCAATCCCGATAGGAAACACACGGTCATCCGACTCGGCGATTTTTCTTAAAACACCGATACTCGGATACAATTACTGGCCATTTATCACCGGGAAGTGAATCGGTGATTATGAATAATGCATGCAGCGGTTAAAGTGTTGATTCGAATTTCGGTTCGATTTTTGAAATGTTTTTCTCTTTTTTTGAGCTTGTAGTGTAGTTTAAGTAGTATAGTAAGTTCGATCTTTTGGAAATAGTTTGTGCTAAAATATTTTACCAATTCAACATGGATGTTGAGGTTTTGTCGCAAAATGTTAACGTACTTACGTTTTGATCGCGTTTTATGATCTTCATTCTGAGCTACAATATTAACTTTGTATGTAAGAGGAACTTTTTAACCGACTTCCCAAAAAGGATTATCAATTCGACTGTATTTTTTTTCTTTTTTTGTAATCTCATAACTTTTTACCAGGTGAACCGATTTAGATAATTCTTTTTTTATCTGAAAGCTGGTGCTTGCCATGTGGTCTCAATTTCATCAAGATCTGATGAAGAACTACGAGAAATACGAGATATACATCAGAACTCTTCAATAAATGATGAAAAATCACTCGGGATAGCTGCAATCGCATGTCTGTTTATTGTTTACACCATTTCATAACATACCATCACACTGGTACGCTTCATAGGGGTACGCAGGTGTAAACAGTTCACCCTGGTATACTCTCATTTCACCAGCTTAGTGTCATGTTATTTGGTTAATCTATTCTGGCTTCACTTTAGCCTATAGAACTGGTCCATTAGATAACACAACTAAAAAGTGAAAAATAAAAACTTTTTTACAAAATAATACAACCAACTTCCAAATAAAACATTACAAAGTGAAAAATTAATTCAATGAATAAGTTTATTTTATTTTATTTGCCTTTATTATTTTGATTTGAATTGTATTATTTTTTTGATTTATATTCTGTTATTAATATTTGCATGCCATTATAAACTAAGGCAAACATGACGCTCTGTATTTTACTTTTATAACATATCTTGCATATTGACAATTTGTTGTGTGTACTGTACTCATGTTTGAGCAAATAAAGAATGATTTGATTTGATTTGATTTGGCTAAAATCACCTTTGTAAGAAATGTGTAGGATAAGCAGTAAACAGAATGGTGTGGAAAAGGAAGGACTTTACAATTTCTCAAATTTCAATCTACACCCTGTTTTGTCACACATCATAAAAGTTGTGACAATGCGTAGAGGCACCTTTTGTTGAATTACTAGAGGTGCGGCGAAGGCGCCTAAAGATTAGAATTAACTCCTTCACGACACGACTAACACGTCAACACTCGGTGCGACTTAATTCCCATACAAATGCATCTAGCTATTGCTATTCCATCCATGGACCCGTTACCACCCACAGAATAGTAGGTCTAAGCTATAAGCTTATTGAAATAGAGGATTTTTCACTTAGTGTTTAATGTTATTCTGTGTATAATAAATAATTAAGAATTTATATTGGCTTTTTTCTTCTAGTTGAGAAAAAAAGAGCCTGCTTTAGACTGTGTAAAGGTGTTAAATGTCCTGCCCAGAATATATTCCATGTAATGTTATTCTTTGAGGATCTTAGATTTATATTTCAAATAGGGTAGTTGACAAAAAATATCTATTTAGTCCGTCAGTTAGGTTACCTTAAAATATTGGACACGTATTTTTCTTTTGCCACGTAAACAAAACATTACGACGATACAGTGCGTTGAAATATCTTGTGACGTCACGGTGTGCCACACTTTATACTGACAAAGTGACGTCACAAGCCCTCACTCCTGAACTGTGATGCGCTTTATCTTTCTAAATTTTTATTTATTTGATAAAGTAAAAAATATTGGTCCAATATTATTTGATATCTCACTGACGGACTAAATAGAATTATAAATTTTCCCAGGATAGTATATGATAGGGATGCTTATTCACAGAACATCATTTTCTAAATATTTTTTTATTTAAGTTATGTTCACCCTGATAATGAGCAAAATCCCCAAATCCCCAAAAAGATCAGAAAAAAAAATTTTGATTTATTCACAATTTGCCATCACTCATCACTTAGAACCAACTTAGAATGACTAGTAGTGATCTAGTTAGCCAGCTCTGTATTTGTAAGCCGTGTTACATGTTACAAAGTAACTCGCGGTTTTAGTGATGTATTGATCTTACTTAAGTGTGTTTACGATCTTTTTATATACTCGTATAAGCAGCAATAAAAGCCGTTGGTCCCGGCTGCCATTTGAAGCTCTTTGACAGTCGTTACGGGTAGTCAGAAGCCTGAGATCTGACACCTGTCTTGCCAAGGGGTATCGTGTTACCCAGGTACTGGGTTGTGTAGGTCAGATAGGCAGTCGCTCCATGTAAAACACTGGGTAATACTGTACTGATAGCAACAAACATCCGGTAATACTGGAAGCCGACCCCAACATAATTGGGAAAAGGCTAGGCAGATGATGATAAGCAGCAATGAAAATCTACGTGCTGGCAACCTTCATATAGGTCAGTCTTATATAAAAAAAATATGCCACAATGTAAATTGACAACCAATTTTCTAATTGGCGAAATTAAAAAAAAAAACCTGTTCCCGTTGCTGCCCCACTGTCGGGCAAAGGCCTTCCCAAGTCCTTACAGATACTTTTCTCCCGCGCTGTCTTGAATCAGCACTCAAACTACATATATACAAACTCGTACAAGACATCTCGCCATGTCTCTCTGGCAATTTCACGGTCTCAAAAGGAACTTAACTTAATAATAATTAAATGGGTAGATTAAAAAGACTATACATAAACTCACGCCTTAACCCCGTGAAGGTAGGCAGAACCTACATACTCCTTCTGCTTCGTATTAGTTCATAAATCAGGCGTTTTAATTTGTGTAAATGATTACATCACCACTGCTCTCAAAACTGTGAAAGAAAACATCGTGAGGAAACAGGCATATCTTGAAACCAAAAATTGGAAGAGATGTGACATATACCAACATGCACTGGGCCCGCGTGGTGAATTACAGCCCATTCCGTCTCACAGAGAGGAGTCCTGCACTTATAATGGACCAAATGCGAGTCTAAGTTCGGCAAAGGGGTCCATCTATCCTATCCTATACATCGGGTCAAGCATTGAACGCCAATTATGTGTTCTACTGCGCACCTGGTCGTTTTTAAGAGCATCATCGACAAGATCCGTGTATATCCAAAAAGGCAATAAATAGGCTTAGCAAATAGCAGTACAAAACGAAAAACAAACTTCTACATCCGCTTCCCAACACCTGCAATAAATTACAAATTTAGAAACCGTCTAATTGAATTAAAACAAATTCAATTAATTGCCCCTACTCTAATTTTAGTGGCTTCAATTATTTATTTTACAATTTAACCACTGTTGTAATAGTGTCAATTTGTCGTACCATAAAAATGTAGATGTCTGTGGTAACTCAGATTCCGGATTACGGAATGGAATTAGTTTTATTTCTGTTTTGATCTGTTGTGGTTAGATTTTACAATGTAGTGTAATTTGGTTGATTTAAATGTAATCAAATATTTAAAGATTTTTAATTAGTTTTCACTAATAGAAAAATATGTTCATGTATTACTCGTACTTATTACTTTGTATGCGGCAGATACAGAAAATAAATTTTATGGTCAAGTGGACTCACGGGTCCAGTCGCGAGCGGGCGGGTCCAGCTGATTAAAGACTCTGCTAAATCTGCACAAACCTATGAAGTCTCTCTATTTAAAACTTTGCAGTTACCAACGTAATTAGCCAAATTAAACTAGTACTGTTTCTTAACTCAATATGGTTCCACGAAGTATTTTCAAAACACTATTCACAAGGCGAATTGAACAGAATGTGGTTAGCATTTCGTTCCAGGGCCTGCAGTCTCGACATAGCTAACGATCGTTACGCTAGCTAACATTCGTTAACTCTTACCACAAAATAGTAAGTATACAGAAGGGCCACTCCCGCCGTTTGGAAAATTGACAGCTAAACTTGACAGATTCACTAGGGTTGCTACTATATTGATTCCGAATTAAAAAAAAAAGGGTAGGTTGCCCAAGTTACAAACATAAATACATAGATTCGTCTAAACATACATCATATCATGCTTACATGCCTTAGAGGGTAGACAGGGCATCAAATATCCATTTAATATCACGAACACTACAACCCTAGTGAATATGTCAAGTTTAACTGTCAATTTTCCAAACGGCGGGAGTGGCCCTTCTGTATACTTACTATTTTGTGGTAAGAGTTAACGAATGTTAGCTAGCGTAACGATCGTTAGCTATGTCGAGACTGCAGGCCCAGATAACTTGTACTTGTCAGAAGGTGTTAATTTTCTCAGAGATCAACGCCACAGAATCGCAACCATACATTACTTCAAGCTTAGATTAGCAATCCAGCAACTTTATAGATCATATAACTAGAATTACGTTCAAAAACCCATTTTATACAAGTTTATGTGTTTAAATGACAGTATGATACGTAACGGTGTGACAACAGCCCGCATTAAAAGCTTAGTGCGTATTCTGAACGTTTTACGAGCGTCTAATCCTTCGTCAACTCTGCGCGCCAATTTGCTCGCGGCTTAGGTGGTCGCTAGCTTTCAGGGTTCCGCGAATTAGTTTTAGTATAATTAAATCAAATCAAATTATTTATATCTTTTCCAATTCTAGAATTTGAAATTGTTTTAATCAGTATTAAGTAGTCGTAAAAGTTCTAGATACAGCTCTATCGCGAAGTTAATGGTTATTTCAAGGCAATCGCGGTCCATCGTAGTCCACCTCAAGCTTACCCTAAGGAAAGGTAGTGGTCAAATGCGAATCTATCAATAATAAAACATAAGGATTTTTTTAAATAATATATAGGTTTTGGAAAGATACTTGAAAAAGATAAATTTAATAAAGATATATTTTTGGTGAGATAGTGGTCAAACGAGAGCCTATCAATTTAAAAAAAACCGGCCAAGTGCGAGTTTGACTCGCGCACGAAGGGTTCCGTACCATTATCGCAAAAAACTTCATTAAAATTACGTTTGTTGTATGGAAGCCCCACTTAAATATTTATTTTATTCTGTTTCTATTATTTGTTGTTATAGCGGCAACAGAAATACATCATTTGTGAAAATTTCAACTGTCTAGCTATCACGGTTCATAAGATACAGCCTGGTGATAGACAGACAGACCGACGGACCGCGGAGTCTTAGTGATAGGGTCCCGTTTTTACCCTTTGGGTACGGAACCCTAAAAAAGGTACATAGATCTAATTTATCGATGTGGCAACATTTGGGGGAGGCCTTTGTCCAGATGTGGACATTTTTCAGTTGAAATGACGATGGTGATGTTGATTTTATTAGCTTTTGGTTAGTTACTGTAATTTTCTTAAACTAGGACAAAGTCCTCGAAAATATTATTATTATTTAATTCAAGCTACGGAACCCGTGAATTAAATCAGGTGTCTGTCTGACTGCCAATCAACACTAGAATCTAGTGCAAAATCGTAAAACATGCTTTTAGATATATAAATGTGATATTGATTCCGATCTGTTATTAATTTATCTAAGTTATTTTTAGTGTTTATTAAAAACATACTTTATATTCCATGTTCTTGAAAACAGCTTAACCGTACTGTATGATCGAACATAATTTTATTGATATTAATAGTTTTGTGTTGCACTTTATTAATATTACTGTAGACTTATCGAGTGCATTGGTAGCCCGATGGTATCGGCCGCGACTTACAAGTTGTAGGTCATGCGCTCGAACCCAGCAGGCGCTTTACTTTGTGTAAATTATTTCATCACCACTGCTCCGTGCACATCTAGAACCGAAAATTCGAAGACATGTGACATCCACCAACCCGCACTGGGCCCACGTGAGACAACATCATCAGCTTTTTAACGTTCCCACAGCTGGGCAACAGGCATCTTCTCTGTGAGAGAAGGAATGGGCCGTAGCCCGTTATACACCACGCGGGCCCAGTGCGAGTAGGTGAATGTCACACGTCTAAACCTTTTTTGTTCTAGGACATGCCGGTTTCCTCACGAAGTTTTGCTTCAGCGTTTTTAGAGCAGTGATTATAAAAATAATTTACACGAAGTAAAGCGCCTGCCTGTTCGAACCCACGACCCGATATGTAAGTCAAGGCCATTACCACTGGCCACCACTGCTCCCAGGATTGATATGCACCACCGAAATTTCACGTGGTCATTGATATAATGTCACTTTGTTCAAAGCCCTAAAATTTTATAAAACTCCATTTTGTTTAAAAAAATCTCATGTATTAAGAGCGGACTCTAGTCAACAGGAATTTGAAAAATAGGTATTTGAAGAAACTATTGCCGTCGCGTCACCTCCATCCTCACCCCGTAAAGTGCGAAAGGGACAACTGCAGCTCAGGCTGATTTTATCTACAAAAACTTTGACTAAAAGACGTTTCGTATTCTGCTGTTTTCTTCATGAAAACTGGTCTGATCTAAAAAATTCTTATATCAAAATTTAGAGGAAAAGTATATCTATGCCTCTATCATTTTCTTTTTTCTTTAAAACCTATCAATTTTGTCTGAAAGCCGTCTAAACATGGCGGTAAAGTCGGGCATTTTTTTCGGGTTTTTGGATTGTCATATTTATTTTAGTGGTTATGTTTTTGAAAAATGGAAATGATAGGGGCACGTACTAATTAGAACCAGATTTTATGGAAAAAAATCATTGCTATAGAGGCATTATCCACGAAGAAAACAGCAGAATGTTTTTGTATGGAGAAAGTCTCACTAGAGTCCCCTCTTAAGGATCCCGTCGCCTTCCCTAACAAATTATTTCACCACAATCTCCTTACTAACAATTAGGCTCCAAGAATAACAAAAACCAACAGTGACACAGCACTTCGCGCTCCGCAAAACGATTTCTCACATCCACTTAAGCTTCAACGAAATCATTAATAAGTATTTACGATACATCTGTCCTTCTGTGACAATTTCACAATAAACAATACTTGTGCAAACCCTGATAGTTGTGAAAAAAAAAGTTAAAACGCACCAAGGGATTTTGAACTCTACCTTTTAAAGTTTAAAGTTCAAAATAAAGTTGTGGTTAGTTGGCTTCAGCGTGTGTGGCAGTTGTATGTTAGGCCGGGAGCTAAGGTTTGATAAATGATGTGATTTGACATGGTACAGTCAAAACGCTTGGGAATTCTGCTGATTAAAAATGTATGTATCCGTTTCGGCTTTAGTATTTTTTTTTGTCATAAGATGTTAGGATGAAGATAGGAGGTGTTAGAAAGCAGTAGCAAAGATCAAAGATGGTTCTAATTACTCTGATTAATTAAACATCTAAAACCTTTTAGGCTCTTGTGCTCTAGACAGGAGCGACGCAACAGTGCGACAACGCTGTTTATGCTTTAATATTTGTAAAATAATCTATGAAAAAGCGTTTTTGTATCGTTGTTGTATTGTCACAACTAGCTTGTCCGCTGTCTTGCAGCTTATCAATTAGTTACAAAAGACAAGGTCTTCAAAAACCTAAAGTTTGTTTAAAGAAAAGACGCCATGCTCTTTCACAATTAATATCAGCTTGATGCACTAGAGTCGATCGAAAAACGGGCCAAGAGGCTCATTGACAATGAGGCACTGGTTGATTCAAAGCTGCCTAGAAAATCGACGTCGAGTTGCCAGCTTGTCGGTTTTTTTATCGGTTGCATTTCGGAGAGTGTGCGATGGAATTGCATGATCTAATTCCGCCATGCCCGTTTCATCATCAGACTACATGACGTACGGCGATGCGCCATCGGTACATGGTAAACATCCCACCTATACGCACTAAATCTTTTGGAAATACATTCATTATGCGTACAGCTAAGGAGTGGAATTCCCTGCCGGAGTCTGTGTTTCCCGACAATTACAATCTCGGGGTCTTTAAGTCAAGAGTTAATAGGTTACTTCTAGGCAAGCGTGCTACACCTTCGACCATATCATCACTTACCATCAGGTGAGATAGTGGTCAAGCGCAAGCCTATACACAATAATTAAAAAAAAAAAAACTGTTTTGCAGCAAGCACACATGATGGCGTACCATTTCAAGTAAATATACATTGACTATATTAAACTAAATAATCCCATTACTGCTAGTATTGTATCATATAACAAAACAAACAAATCATACACCGCACTTGGTTTTATAACCTCGAAACTATTAAACGTTCTTCGGTATTTGCTGAATAAGGTGTTTACTTGCCAGTCTTGCCCATCAAGGGCCAGCATCCAGCATTAAAAAGTATAGCCACAACGTATATCACAAACGTTACGACAATATAAACACAATTTGACTCTAGATCGTTATCTGAATCATATCGGATACGCTTCAGATTATTTTACTCTAGAAATATACCTTTTATTGATAGTGAAGGCAAACGGATAAAATTGTTGGGTATTAAAACTTAAGGACTCGCTCGTGGGTCTATTGGACCCAGTCCTTCATTATTTTGTTCGATAACTTTTAAATTTTAGCGTCACGCAATATGTTGCAAACTGACGCGCGACTAACTGACGACTAAGACTGTGATATGTCACAGTCTTAGTCGTCAGTTAGCGCGCTTTTCTTGTATTACTAAGTGAATTATCTTATTAAAACATTTATTTACTTTGTCATAAGGTTGATGGGGTTGACATGATATCCTTATTGGACAAAAACCCGTAAATTAATTGGTGGCATAGTGGTCAAGCGCAAGCCTTTAGTTATAAAAAAATAAAATGTAATAAATTTAAAAAGTTGGCGCGTTGCGTGTGAGTCCTACGGACGTAAAACCAATCAAATACGAAGTGTATTTTTGTCATAATATTATGACGAAAAAAACAGAAAGAACAAGTAATAGTAATTACTACTTATTTACACTTTTTTTCTTTATTTAAAGAAAATGGCTTTCAATAGGCTTTTGAAGAAGGTGCATTAGTTCTCAATTCGACTGTTTTTTTATGTGTGTTACTTCAGAACTTTTTACTAGTTGAACCGATATTGAATTTTTTTTTTATGTTGAAGCTGTTGCTTCTCATGTGATCCCGTTAAATGATGAGAACACAGTAGAGTTTCGAAATTGAAGTCATTAATTTCACTTTTTAGTATTTTTATTTTGATATTGGTTATAATTTTTTGTATCACATCACATCACACATCATCAGCCTATTAATGTTCCCACTGCTAGGACACAGGCCTCCTCTCTGTGAGAGGGAATGGGCCGTTATCCACCACAGTTAATTTTTTGTATACCTAAGGTTTTTTTTTTTTTTTTTTTGATATAATATGGTAGTGTTGTGTGGTAGCTTGAGATCTGACACCAGTCCGTGTTATCCAGTTACTGGGTTGTGGAGGTCAGATAGGCAGTCGCTCCATGTAAAACACTGGTACTCAGCTAAATCCGGTAAGACTGGAAGCCGACCTCAATATAGTTAGGAAAAGGCTAGGCAGATGATGATAAATATGGTAGTGAAATATAAATGGAAGAAAACTATTACGTAACATCGTCATAGTCCTTGCTTTTCTCGTCTATGTTGGGTTCATGGTTGGCGACCTAAATTCTTTTCACCAAACAAATTCTAATTTTCCTTCAACATAAACAATGAATACACACAGCAACTCCACAGCTAGGAATCCCGTAAACAGTTTGAAAATATGCAAGCATACGACCACCATGAAAATGTCCAGACCAGTATTCTAGCATATGAGCTCAAACTGTTTTAAAAGCAATAAAATCAAGCAACACCATTCAAAGGAACACTCCGTTAAGCAATATTATTGTGCACCAAGTCGTAAAAACTGCTATAACCTCCATATTCATAGTTATTTAACTTATTTATTTATTTATTATATAATTTAATATCGTCTTTTGTTTAAGTGGGTGGCGTTTTATCTTTTGTTTAGAATTAATTAGTGGATTTTTGTCTGAATTATTTATATTTATTTAATTTGCTTTTTATTTGGGTCTTTGTGTATACTGCTTTTTTTATTGTTCTTTATGGAAATTTTTGGAAATGTAAATTAATATATATAATATATAAATTAATTTATGTAATCAATCTTACTGTAAAGATATTTACGAGTTGAAAGTTATTTGCGTGGTAAATTATAATTCGACTAGCTATTTTATTAAATGTATTTAACTTGATCGAATATGCCACTAATCTGTCAAATATCTGTAATATACATTTGAGCTTATAAATGTTTATTGATATTGAGATGTAATTTCAGAGCTTACATGCTTTATTTGTTTTCTATTTATATATAACTGATACCAAATTCCACGGCTGCGCTTAATTACCATCCAGTTAATTAAATATATGTTTCGCCCAATTCTAGGTCAAAGTTCCATCAATACTGTATCAACAAGATAAACGTAACACCCATAAACAAACAGAACGTTATCTCAGAAAACTTTCTTTGAATTTATTAAAAATGTACCTTTAGCCTATTCGTTAACTAGTTAAGATATTCAAATGGCGCTTTAGTAAAGTTTAGTTTCGACAGTATTGTCAAAGGGGAAGAAATGCAGAAGGTACACTTCATAACGATTCTGCCAAATCCTTAGATCTCTAAAGAACCAAGACTTCTTGACAAGATTTTTGGTAAATGAGCTAGAGACAGCTTGACGAATTTAAGTTGCTTTTTCTGCAAACATGGCTCCGGTTGCAAAATCACAGGAAATCAAATGCTTTATTTCAAACATCAAAGCATCATCACGACAAATAGCTTTGCACAAGCAAAACTATTTGTCGTGAGCTATATTGCTTGAGACACATTCAATTGTTTTAAAGAAGAATAAACTTTTTTTGTAAGTCTCGAATTTCCCACTCACGGGTAAACCGCCCCATATCTTTCCAGACCCTATTTTTTTGCCAAACCAGCCTTCGGTACATATAACGAACATTAATTATAAAGTAAATAAATAAACGAATTTGTGGAAATGTGCTTCAAGTTACTGCATTCACTGTTTCGCCTTCTGCATCCATTTTAGCCTCAAGCATCTGACCAAATTCCTCAGTCACGGTAGCTTAATCTTTTAACCACGTGTGTGTGGGAGTTCTTTATCACATGATATTAGAATAGGCCTTCTACCGCTTCTGATGTTTGACGCTATGAATCAATTCAGATGTAACTATAATGAGAAGGGGGCAATTACATGCAGCGGCTGATCGTAAATCTTTGTAGTCGTGATTTAAATCGGTAGTGTTTGCTTTGATTTCGGTGTTTCTGGTAATAGGAGTCAGGTCATCTGCGTAATATTTGTGAATTTATTTGACTGTTTTACTGTTACAATGGTTGGTTTGAGATTGCAAAACTAATATTGAAAGTGATAATTCTGTTTTGGATAGATTAAATTACAAGGACACAGAAGATAAATACTAATATTATACTGCGAAATATGTATGTAGCATTTAGGAGAAATGCTTAACAGAAAGGTATTCATAAAAAGAGCTTTCCTTTTTAGTAATCAGTTTGAAATTTTCCTACCAAATACGTTTTATCTAAATTATATTAATATTATCGTAATCCACGGCTCCCTGCATATAAACAGCCGTGTGGGAAGCAAGATTAGATTAGTATGGATGTGGAAATCGTAATAAAATTCCTAATTCGAATTCAGAGCACGGTAGAATATCGTACGCTTTAATAATAAACTCACTTATTCACACTTTCGCTTACGCCTCCGTGATAGTTATGATCGCCTAGTACTTTTAGTCAAAATTCTGTGGGAAACTAATAATAATACTTGATTTGATGTTATTGATTCTTACTTGTTAGAATGGTAAGCATGTATTTGTACTGCTACTTATTTGGTAGGTATTTCATTTAATATTCTTACAATCACTAAGCTATTGACTAACTAAAAAGAGCTGCAACCCAAAACCATATTGGGGTGAAGCAGAAGTACTAAGAGGCCAAATAAATTGAGATAATAACCAGGAGAAAGAAGAAGAGAAGAGTACAGACTGAGAAACGCAACTTGTTGAACTCATGAGAACAATTTTTTTATTCATCACTGAAGCAACTTTGAAAATAACCATGTATTATGAATATCAATCAACAATTCCAAAATCTAATCCTAGTCCGCAAGTAATTCTAAACAAAATGAAACAAATCAAGATCATCAAAGACCTTTGCGCGCTACACAACTTATCAAGGCAAGCAAGTTCCATCCATCCCATCTGATTATCCACAAGAAAAGACATACAAACTAGCGTTATTTACGTAAGATATCAACTGGTTCGTTAGTGCACCCGTAGCCGTAGGTGCAAAAGTGCACCGATAAATATTGAACAAATGTGAACCTACAACTGGCGGTACTAAATCTGAGATCGTGGTAACTGGGCTGCTAATACATAGTAATGCTGTGGTATATACTTATTTGACATTGGAATATTATACTTTTGTACGGTTGGCAGAGCTTGGAATGGTATCAGTTCTAATCAGAAGTATAGCACTGTAACAAACTTATCAAAATTAGCATTGAAGCGTTGTAAAAATTGCAATAACTTTAGAAACGTAAAATTCCGTGGCATATGTGGCAATGTGGAAACATAGTAATGTCAAGTTTTTAGTATAGAAGCAATGATCGTTATTACCGAGTACTATACAAGAAAAAGATTTCAATAGATGATACTTCACAAAAGATATCAACGGTAAACACAAACAAACATAGTAAAAAAAAATAATGTCATCAACAGATGCTCACTATAAAAAGCGTTAAGTGGAACAAAACAAGTCAGATCGCTGAAAAAAATGCATGAATATTTGATCCCAAACCAGAATCATTAGTCAACTTTTTTATTAGAACCCGATTCTTGAAGAAATTAGCGGTAACTTCATGCATTGCTGCAGTAAAACCACCTTTATTTACATTGAAATACAGCGGTCCTATTTCGTGTCTGGAATTCCCAACAGTATAACACATTTGGCAATCTTTTTTGTCATGATCTTACATTGACAATTGTCCCGCTTCCTCCGCCGGTGATAATAGTTCGGTAGTTACATCATTAATCACATAGAACACATGTGGATATAGCCTTTTTACTATATCACACAAAACTTTGTTCTGATTGTAAACTTTAACACCGTCTTCAATAATGATAGTTGCTTCATATCAATCAACTTTATCGTCTATCTATTTAACTTTAAGAACTACATTCGCTTGAAATATAACAAGATCATTTATTATAACATTCGATCCCATATTTGCCCTTGGATTTTCACCTTCGTATGTGGGAATATTCAATTTGTTTGCTTCGTCTGTTTTTGTTCAATTGACGTTTAAATTCTTTGAGTGACTAATGATGCAGATTTTTGATGGGGGCTTAAGCAAACTTCGGTTTAATGCTCTTTGGGAAATTCGTAACATGAGCCTGATAAAATTGAATTTAATGTGATCAAAGTGTTTTTTGGGAGTTTATGATTCAAAAACATTAATAAAGATTATGTGGTAAAATAACATCAGTATCAGTTCCAGATTGTAATGGAAATATCTATTGAATTAAAACTTTCTATCAATATACTCAATTAAATCACAAGAACACTTCTTCCATTTTACTTTCCAGTAGTCTCGCTAACGCTCATTGACATAAAATCAATCAAACCACTAAACTAATTCAAGAAGTCCATTACAAAAACTATTTCATTAGACTTGAACGGTCCTCCATATTGAACAGTACCGCATCAATCACATCTTCTTCGTCGACTCTCTTTATAAAAGCAATGAATTGTATCAGATTTGATTCAGTCACGATCAATTCAATAGTTACAATGAGATATAACTCAATCTAAAGTGTACCGTTGGTAATGTTTATTTATGATTATTTCTTTGTAGAGCATCTAAAAAACGGTTGATAATATATATGTTGCAATGGACGGTGGTTAAATGTGCGTGTGTATATGCGCTAGTTGAGGTGTTTCGGTTACAAGATAAGGAGATGTAATGACTCAATTCTGCGTTTAATTCTTTTAAATTGGTTCACGCACTTATTATCACATTGTTAAGTCTGTTTCTCTTTTGTTAGCTTTTGCTTTTCATCGGTCATTGTGGTTATTTTATGAAGAAGATTTATACGAACTACTGGTGCCTACATCAATCGTAACTGTTCTTCACTGTCATTATTATCATTTTAATCATTACTATCTGTTTTGCTTTTATGATTTGTATCCATATTTGTTTAAAGCTTATCTTTCAAGCCCTTAAACCATTTAAACACTTCAAACGTCAACAAAACGTATAGTCACCAAACCCTATGATTTCAATACATACATTTAAGGGGAGCACTTACCCGTACCACTAGAATTAATCATGCGACATGTTGGTAAACTTTTAACAAAGCCTTTGTGAACCATTGTTGGGCAAAATAATAAATTGTTACGAACAACCGACCCCATTATGTTGGGTTTCTCAAATAAATTCGGCCAAAGGATTGATGGTAACATCTTTTTTATCGAGAGATTGGAGCGATACTGGAGCATAAGGCAAGGGTCTTTTTTAGTCCGATTGTAGACTTTTGTGGTTTCTTATTCTTTTAGATAGAGTGACTTACGATTACTACTTACGATTATTACGATTCAAAGCCAGCCGGTCTTTAAATTCTGTAATCACGAGGATTCCTGTTTTCATTAACTGATATTGTTTTATAAGTACTTATATCTTATTGTTCGTTCGTACCTTATCAGCACCTTACCTGTACCTTGTGTACCTTGTCCTTGCAGTATAATTATTATTTTAACATAATAAAGTTCGCTGACAACAAGTATTTTTTTAAATCTGTTTTAAAATGACTAAACGCAGCACCTTATATTCTCACCGAGAAAAAAACCGTAATAAAATTGACCAGCATAACAGATCACACCCAAAGCATATCATTACAGCAATCGGTCCAAAACCCAGCCTCATTAGACCTCATCATCACTCTGCTCTATTATAATGTCATTACGACAACGGGTCAAGATTTCACTTATAAACTTGTGAAGGGAGCCGAATTCTTGAAATACGTGCTTGAATTTTTGTTTCTGATCATTTCTGACACGTATTTTGTAAGTGCAGTTTTTATTTTTAGAATAGATTGAGATGTTTTCGTGTTCGATTTGAGGAGAATGTCGGTGTCTATGGTTCAAAAGTTACGATTAAGTTTTTCGTCATCATAATCATTTTCACTGCCAGAAATCATCCACTGCTTGGCAAAGGTCACCCTTATCCTGCCACACTTCCTGGTTCTTTTCTAGTAAGATGACTTTTCTAAGTTCACTTTTACTTACTTAGCGTTGCATTTTGGATCATCCGTCAGATAATGTTTATAATATTATTTTCTACAAAATTAAGATTTCATTCGTTGGCATTGGCATTAAAACTATTAAATACTTTAAAGTACATTAAAAAATATAAATACTAATAAATTACGTAAAATAGACAAATTTATGTTAATGACAGGTCTTATCATGTTCAAAATCATAAAAATATAACAAAAGATATTGACGAAACTTTATCGATTTTAAATATGCAACTATGCATAACTTTGCGTATAGTGTTTTTTTAAAAATAGCCGAATATTTTAATATGAATATTCATATCGTCATATTATTAGAATTTGACCGTATTCTAGTTCATTAAACGGTAGTGCGATTGAACTTTTGTCGCGTTATATATTAAATAAAAAAGCGGAAAATCCATAAAAACTTTTACTTCTTAGCATTCGTATCTATCTTCTCATATATTTGTCTATAGTGGTCGATTCAAACTTATGAAGTCCATGAATTTGCTACTGCTCAGCGACTCTCAGAGTTTTTGAGCCACCATTAGGTTTTATTCTATCTGTATAACTGTGTAGATAGTAGGCTTTCTATATACACTGCTATTTTGAATAACGTAAAAAATATTATCAAAACTTGTCTACCTATTTATGATCTTTTTCACAATTTGTTACGTTCATAACCACAAAACTCAAGAGCTGATATAACTCCTCGAAATATAAACCACGAAAAAGCAGATGATACCATCCCGTCAATTATTACTAATCAGCCAAACAAACCGTTACAAATGGACGTCAAACGCCGATCAATATAAAGTTCGAGTTCATATATAACAACACATTGGATGAAAAATATCAACAATGGATAAGTCACAACGTGTCAAGGATCACTTATATTTGGACACGCACTTTTGAGATTCAAAGAATCGTAGCTTTGTGATTTCAAATGTCACTTGATCAAAAAAATATTTGTCGTCATGTAACCGTGCAATTTTTTGAGACAGGTAATCAAACTTTATTGATAGAAAGTTATTTTTGTAGACCATTCATACCAGAAAATTGACAGTCACTTTGCGTATAATTTTAAACAAGAACATATTTGGTCTAAAAAATGTGTCGGTGCCATACAGATTGCAAATAATGATGAGCTTATAAACGACAAAAATAAAATATACAGAGACACGTTAATTTTGATAAATTATGACACTTTGATAAAGCTACTAGACCGATTATGACCAAAAACTACTTCTGATCGAAACACGATACTACTAAATCGATACTTAACGGCAATCAGAAGAATCAAAATATTATCGATTTAATAATTTGTAAGCTTTCTTATAATCGCGTTTAGAAATTGATTACACAAAATATATTACTACTCGCTTCTGCTAGCGGCTTCGCCCGCGTAAAAAGTGACAAAAAACACTATACCGAGATGAAAAGCCTGATTTGCTATTCCAGACTATAATCTATCTCTGTGCCAAATTTAATTCAAATCCGTTCAGCCATTCTGGCGTGATTGAATAAAAAACATACAACCATCGAAACTTTCGCATTTATAATATTAGTAAGATTTCGCTACATTGTCTCAGATATTCGATCTGTCGCCGAAATCTGGGTGTTCTACCATTTAATAAGAATGCAAATTGCCACTTAACCACTATTTTGAGTATTTTAATTAGTTACAAACGCATAATAAAGCAATATATACATTGTGTTTTTTTATATAAATTATATTTTATATAAATATTATTCATGGATTTATAATGTCGAACGTACCGTCTGAGCTTGATGTAGTAGAATCTATGTTAATTAATATAAACGTTTTAGATACTAGTATCGAGAATGATAATTATGATAGGATTATAAATTGCCCGGATGAACTAGAGCCAATATCTTTTCTAGATACATATTTCAGCATAACCTTTGACAATAATTTGCAAGTTAACGAAAAAAATGTTGATGAATATAAAGTACCGGTATCAAAAAACTTGTTCATCCACTCGAGAGGTCATACCCCCTGTTTATTAATACAGTTTTTTAATACAATGAATACCAAAACATCGACTTTGTAGATCAAAAAAACGTTTCCCATATCCATGACATTAAGACTGGTGTCATAAATCACGACTATTGTCTCAAAAATAATTTATTATATTTTTTTGGACTAGTTACAGAATATTGACTTCTGGTATGTACCTCATTGTTGTATAAGTGGCGTAATATTATAATAATAGACTTAATTCTTTGAAAAAAACAGTACTTAACCCTTGAATGGTAATGTTTGCATGAAAACCGGTTAAGTGTCGTATTGGGTCATGTTAGACGGTATTGTTGAATAAGTAGGGGTAATTGTATGAATTTAGATCAAAAGATTATGCAGACATTTTGGGGTGATGACTGTATTAAAATTGTGTCGTTACATGAGGGGATAAAATCAGAGCGGTTTTGGGAATATGTTTTTGTTACAGCTTAAATACGAGTGGTAGATGATATATACATATTGGGCTTCAAGTTGCGATATAAGACGTTGGACGGTTGTTTGGTATAATACTAAATTAGACGAAGAAGATATTTTGGATAAACACGCTTTTATCGATAAACGATCAGAAAATGATCGGTCTTAAAACCTTTATTTTTGCAACCTACACCCAATTCCATTTTGCATTTACAAACTATTAAAGGTGATGATTCCGATTATTGCGTCAATGATCATCCCATAACGGCCGGGAAATTAAAATCTCCAAAAATTACGGTATCACAAGAGACCGATGACATTAATGTCAGAATTAAACACCATATTACCTCCATAGGTGAGTAACCTAATATCTTAATGACTACTGACACGACATCCGAAATTCCGAATATAGAAATTCTTCTTCTTGATAACTAGATCAATTGACATTTAGAATAGAGGATTTAATAGATTATAATAAAAGTATGCGTATTATTAAGTCTTTAAATTAATTATGAGTAAATAGTGGGTTTGGTTTTGGAGCTAATATTAATATAGACAAATCAATTACAGAAATGACATCATTTTCTTGGTTTAGATGGCGCCAACTTATCTGCTCTAGGTAACATAGCTTTAAAGTTCAAGATACTAGTAGATAACAGTGAAAGTGGTGAAAATACCGCTTTTTAACTAACGAGGCATTATAACAGATTCCGATGACGTAAACGTTAACAAATAAAATACTAGTACTAGTAACTCTTCGGAAGATCCAAAGTCGTTATCAGCAGAGAAGATTTTGTCGGCAGATTAAATAAAAGCTGAACTGAACAAACAAAAAATACATCTTCGAAAATTTGTTTTAAAGATATTTTGTTTGCAGGCTATAATTATCATATATATTATATTAAAATGAATAGAAACCGCACACACAAAATCAAAATATAGTTTCCCAGAACTAGATATATCAGCTTAATAACTTATATTTAAGTCGAGCGAGGTGGCAAAGGAAATGGTCTAATTAATATTTTGTCGTTATGCTTAATTTTCTGTCAAATATAAGTAAAATACCAGGCCCCTCAGAAAGTATTGCGAAAAAAAGTTTTTATATATGGGAGACTGGCCAGTTATAATGTTTTTCGAAAATATGATTATTTATAAGTAAAAATAAGTAAGTTCCAATTTCAAAATTTCCCTCCACATTTTTTGCGAGTTAATTCAAAGTATTGTGTCTCACTGAAATATGGATCTGCGCCGGGAACATTTTAGAGCTATGATTTTATACGATTTCAAGTGTCGCCTGAAACCGGATGAATCGTACGATAGACTTCAAATGGCATTCATGGATGAAGGCCCTTCCAAGGCAACCGTGTATCGTTGGTATAACGAATTCAAGCGCGGTCGACCAACTTTGGGGGATGACGAAAGAAGCGGTCGCCCTTTGACGGCTGTTACCGAAGAAAACGTGCTAGCAGTGAAAAATTTAATCCAAGACAATAGGCGAATTACATATCAGGAGATTCAACACATATTGAAGATTGGATCGGGAAGCGTTCACGAGATTCTACACAGCCATCTTCGCGTGAGGAGGATAGTATCACGCTGGGTGCCGCACAACCTCACCGATGCTCAGAAGCAGGCCCGGGTGGAATGGTGCCGTGATATGCTTAACAAATTTGAAGCAGGCTCGTCTCGGCGTGTTTACGACATCGTTACAGGTGATGAGTCCTGGATTTATCAATACGACCCAGAAACCAAGCGCCAGTCGACTGTTTGGGTGTTTCAAAATGAGCCAACGCCTACCAAAGTGAAGCGATCTAGAAGCGGGGGTAAGATTTTGATCGCTAGCTTTTTTAATTTGACTGGCCACTTGGTATCAATTCCCTTACGGGATCAAAGAAGCATTAATGCCGAATGGTATACTACCAAATGTTTGCCAGAAGTTTTCTCTGTTATAAGCAACAAGCGACCAAACACAGGGCTCCGCGGGCTACTGCTCCACCACGACAATGCACCTGCGCACACCGCACTCAAAACGAGGGACTTCCTGGACAGCACGCCAGTCAAACTCCTGGGTCACCCTCCTTACAGCCCTGATCTAGCACCGTGTGACTTCTTTTTATTCCCAAAAATAAAAAATCAGCTCAAAGGGATACAATTTTCGTCGCCGGAAGATGCGCTGGCTGCGTTCGAGCAGGCTGTAAACGAGGTGTCTGCGGCGGACTGGAAAAAGTGTTTTGAAAACTGGTTTAGGCGCATGAATCTTTGTATAGAGGCTGGTGGAAAGTACTTTGAAAAGATTTAATAAAAATATATGTACGTATAGAACAATTTTTTTTAGTTTCGCAAAACTTTCTGAGTGTCCCACGTATGTTGTTCAGACGTGAATTTAAAGTGGATTTTGTGTCTCATATAAATTTCTTTACATCTTTGTGGTGGTTTGATGTTAAAATATGATAATACAAAAATAGTAATGACTTGAGAGAAATATTTGTTAATCTAAAATATGGTTGTCTGCTTAGTAGTTCCTACTGTGTATGCATAAGTGGAGATAGTATTTTTACATATCAGATAATTTGATAAGAAATACTATAAACTCGAAATAGAAAATTATGGTAATCTGTGTTATTTCTGTTAAAAAAAGTCAAAACTAAGTCACATTTTTGTGGTTTGCGTCGATGATATAATCATTGTTTATAGTTTAAAAACAAAAGATATAAACATCGAAAGGTAAAGTAACGGTGAATAGGTATCCAATAAACTCAGCAAAAAGCAAATTAATATTTAATTTCACATAAGACAGCTCATCGCTGATAAATCTAAAGAGCAAAGTCAAACCTGCACCAAATAAGTCGTCCAAACATGATTCGAACAACACGAATCCATAATGAACGCTAAATAGCCAACTTAAAACGTGATTATTGGACGTAACTTAATCATAAGACATTCAGATAATTAAGATTCTTTACAACCATAGCAATAAGGTACAGAATTGACTGACGAAATTATTAAGATTGGATTTAAATTGTCACGACTTTTACAAATCCGATTATAGTAGATCGGTATGAAAATTCGAATTTGAATAATAGAATACAGATTTGTGGCGGTGAGTCATCCGTGCGTTTGCGATCGACGGGATGGCGGATTCTCGCAAAATCGAAAGCGTGTAGCGATCCTTTTTCAATTATAGTTTTGAGTGATTGGTTTAATATTTTGAAATCTTCAATGATGTGAATCTTTAGTTGAAATGTTTTATTTTTGTTTCTAGAATTGTCATTCACATGACCGTAGTCGTCTTTTTTTCTCCGTGTCTGATAACTCAAATTATATTTGAGGGACCTCTATTTTTAATTTACATTATTCTCGCGTTTGTCTGCTTTATAACTGTAGTTATTTTGTTTTTCAAGACGAACCTGTGAAATATCTCAGTGAACCTTTCCCCTATCGGCTACAAACTTCAAAAGCCTCCCATCACAATCATAAGGAACTAAACTAATTAACAGATAAACGGTACAACATAAACCAGCCATTTCTATTCAAGAACAGAACATTACATTATTTCACTGAATTAAATGAGTACCATAGCACACATTCCCTACATTTTTGTCGCAGTCGTCTGCGATCGTTCGTTAGTCGCCCTCGCTCACTTACAAATTGTAATTCCATGTTAATTTTATATCTATTTACGACGTACCCTTTTATGAAACGTCTTTTCTGTCGGTATATATATTAGCTTTAGTTTTCTGTAGTAATATGGAATGTTGGTACTTTTATGATGGCCAGGATCGTAAATGTGTATGACTTGTCAATAATTTCAATACTAAATATGTTTTCAATAGTCTCCGTTGACGTTTTGTTAATTTTTGTTTTGGTTTCTTAATAAATTGTGAAACTGTTAGTTGTTTGTATTAATCAATTTGCGGAAACGGGATACTTGATTGTTACCTTTATCTCTGCAAACTATCGTGATGATTTTCATTACTAAATAATCAATTTTCATGGTTAGAATACATCTACTTAGACTTACATGTATATTCATAGTTTCTAAGTCGATGCGTTTATGAAAGCTTCTTGTTTAAGAAATATTAGATTTTACCAGCAGCTTTGCCTGTTTAAAGTCTAAAAACTATTATGTGTCCAGATTCAGATACTGGTCTACTCGTTTGTCATTTTTCATCCAAATCCCTTCAGACGTAATTGAATAAATATCGAAATAGCCCGACTTTCACATTTATACATACATACATAAAGCCTTTTTCCCATGGGGGTTAGGCAGAAACTACAGAACGCCATCTGCTACGATCCTTACACACACACACGCCGGGTAAACATTTATAACACATTTCACATTTATATTAAATATTAGTAGTATAATAACTGCAATCAATATGAACGCATGCATTCTTGTATAGCTGTAGTGTACCTATTTGTTATTCGATGTTAACAACCAATGCTCAGTTTTAAAATTAACACCTACGTTCAAGAGCTCATTATATTTGTAATCTATAATATATGTACTGTTTTAAATAAGTTGGTACTCTTTAATAGGATGTTGCATGAATTTGTCTATATATATCATTATGGCGACCGCGAACCGGCAGACGATACGTTGGAAGGCCTCCCACTAGATGGACTGATGAAGGGAAGGCGCTCGATGCGAGACGCACGACGAAAGACGCCTGGGGGAGGCCTATGTCCAGCAGTGGACGTCTTTCCGCTGAAATAATAATGATGATGATGATATCATTATGGTTTTTCGTTTAGAATTTAATAAAAGGATGTGCTTGAAGTGTTATTTGAATTTAAGATTTTCAGTATCTGCAATTATGAAGGCATGTTTAGTAAATTAAAAACTCGACCTAAATTAGTAAAATAGCGAAACATATTTTTCTTTGTAACCATGATTTTCTGGTCACCAAAACTTAAAATGAACTGACACAACAAGATTCAATTTCTAATTATTTTGTAATACATAAATAAACCTGCATTGGCAGTAACAACAGTTGAGAGACGACAGAAGTTTGGTGTTTCTACTTAATTGTTTTTGTTTTGTCTTACCTTTAATGATAATTTTACTACTAAATCATAAGCTCTTCAAGGCTACACTTGGATGCATACTACCCTGATTAAAAATACATAAAACGTAACATTTTAGAACAAAAGGTTATTTAGTAAATGGCCACAAAAAAAAACAATCAATCTGCCTAGCCTTTTCTCAACTACATTGGGGTCGGCTTCCAGTCTTACCGGATTCAGCTGTGTACCAGTGTTTTACATGGAGCGACTGCCTATCTGACCTCCACAACCCAGTAACTGGGTAACACAATACTCCTTCGCAAGACTGGTGTCACATCTCAAGCTTCTGACTGTCAAAGATCTTCAAATTACAGCCGGGACCAACGGGCTTAACGTGCTTTCCGAGGCACGGAGGAAACTCGGTATGTTAAAATCGTCACCCATCCACGAATCGACCTCATCAAGCGTTGCTTAACCTTGATGATCGAGCAGTGCGGCTGTTTTAATTCAGCCACGAGCTCCAAAACGAAAAAAACACATTTCTCGATAATTATTATCTTAAAATCTTTATTACTGTCAACTATTATAGATTCAGTTTTTATTGAAATAGGCCAACACTATTAATAGATACGTATTAACGTCCATTATTTATTCATTGGTAGCCTCCTCTAGATCTCTATACCAGATAAAAACTAAAATAAGACGTTATGGTACCGAATAGTACCAGTATCTTTATATCGCAGCACTAAATTGTAAAGAATTGACCGTTTTTCTTCATTTTATGACGGGGCCATAAAAATTAAAATGTTGTTTGGTATTGTCACATTACGAGGGCATTAAAAAGTAAACAGTAGTATTCAGTTTCAAATATCTATTAATAGAGAATCAATTTCTATTTTGAATCAAGTTAATCTCCAAAAATTCTGATCATAATTATTGTCTTTGGCTATTAGAATCTTAAGACTTACGGAGATAAGCGGGCCAGAAAAATGCAACAACAATGGACGAGTCATCTTCTTCTTGTCGTCGCATTGTCCTGTTGCACCCGACTGTCTAGGCCTGCCTAGGAATTCTAAGCACAGCTAGATTTTGTCCTTGGTCCCGAATGGCACTTTAACTGTAGGTAGTAGTACGTGTATTAAAACTATTTGACTTTCTAAGATCCTATTACAAAGATCTAAAAACGTGATCATCAAAGTGCTCTAAATACGTCACGAACGTGTTAACTGCGCACGCGCATGTTTGATGCCTAATTAAATGGAGACCTCCAAAGTGTATTAAAATAATTGAAAGTTCAAGGCGATTATTCTAAGTAAACTGATGTGATGGAATGAGTTTGACAATATTGATCGACATTAGTCCTGGACCGAAACCGCTGGAAATTATGAAGAAGGTACAGGTTGCAGTGGGATGAAACAGGCTGACAGTAACCAGTAATTACACTGAGTACTTAATTCGGCTAGATGAGTTTCAATCTTTATACAACATCTCTGTTATGTCCATTGACTGAATATTTTAATTCCCTTCAAATGACATGAATAACAATTTATCCATTACCCTTACCCATTCCTTCCTTTCCTTCTTCCTTTTTTTTACCCTTTAGAATATTATTTAACATGCTATGATCCATTGTACTGTTTTGCCCAATTATCATTTTAGAACGAGCCACGAATCCATCTAACTTCACCAACTTTTTGTCAATTCAAAAAAGGCCTATAATTTCGATGATTAAAATAAAATTGCTTTTAGTTGGACTTTATTAATTAAGTATACTTACTAACTTTTATTATTCTTTTCACCTGGATTCTTCAACACCCACATACTGCTCTACATTCTAATAAAAAATAAGTCATAAAACCTATGAAACAACGAAAAAAACTATCAAACACTCCAATAAATGATAAAACGGCCCGCTCCCGAGCTTTACGACAGAAATATAAAAATTCCGTAATACAACATTCAATTGTTTATCAATTTAGTTATGGCTACTTAATACGGATATTTTACAATAAACCTAGTTATTACAATCAAACCTATTTTATTACAATATACATAAAAACCTGCCAAGTGTATGTCGATCGAAGTTTAAGGTTCCGTAATTATTATGTATGTATGTTTTTTTTTACTTATTTTAGAAATGGTATCTGTGATAATTATAATATTATAAAGAGGAAAGATTTGTATTTTGTGTATAACGAATAAACTTAAAAACTACTGGACCGATTTCAAAAATTCTTTCACCGTTGGGAAGCTACACTATCTCCAGGTGACATAGGCTACTTTTTATCCTTGTAGTCCTAGGGGAACGGGAACTACGCGGGTGACATCGTGGGGCGTCCGCTAGTATAATTAATAAACAATTCATTCTTTTAACAGTTTCCTTGTTATTTTCTTTCGTTACAAGTTTAAGACCACTTCTTTCAGATGCTAAAATCCTACAAAAACTAGTACAAAATTTGTTTCTTTTTATTCAATATTTGCACTGAGTGAAAACTCAGAGTTTCTGAAATGCTATTCTGTAATAACATCACTTTGAAAACTAAGGGGAAGTGAGTTGTCAATCAATCAGCATAGCATTAGATTGAATGAAAGTTCACTTCAAGCTTACTTCACCAAAATTTTCACGTTGAGATTTTTTATAGAATAGACCGTACGGTGTATAACAGGTAGGCAAGGAACCCAAGTATGTCACACGTAAATTGGTAGGCATTCTTAATTCAAATATGTCGTTTACGAGGCGGTCGCATATCTCAAAAGATTACAAATATTACGATCGAAACGCACGATTTCTTTGATAATCAATTTTTATTTGACTGCCTAAGTATTACGAAATGTTACTTCAATGAATGGGTAATAAAATATTTGAGAGAAGTAGTCGTGTTTTATGATTTTCGAAGTCATGACAATGACCTTGTATTATCAATTTGGGTTTGATTTAAGATTACATTAACGTGGATGAACATTTTTCATAATGAAAGAACCGCCCAAAATGTTAATGTTTTGTCCTTGTAGAATTCAATGTTGAGTATTTAATTTTGTGAAAATCCACTTAAGCCTGACAGTTGTTTTTTTTTTTTACTGTACATGTATATATAGACTGTAAGACAGTCTATTTGTTACGTACTAACCAACACAAAATATATGTTCATATATTTTATTATTTTAGACACATTTTACAGACCCCTAATTAAATTTTAGTGCGACCGAATGGCCTATCAATTTTACCTATCGCAAAGTATAAAGAAACCGCCAACTGCTAAAATATTCACCTACAGTAAGCAATAAGTCTTAACTGAGAAAGTGATCACATAAGCTAAGGTCAAGAGGATCTTCATTAAGAGTCGCTCCGCTGATGAGTGAGCATGTGGCAAGCTTGGGTGATGTGCACAGCATAAGTAGAGGTAAACGATGATGATGAAGTTTGGACGAGTATGGGTGGCATTAAGTATCTGTTGGCACAGTCAAGAAAATAATGGGTGGGGTTAAGCAGCTGTCCGTAAGGTTAAGAAATGGATGGGTGGGATTAAGCAGCTGTTGTCAAAGTTAAGAAATGGATTTATTTATATAAACTTTATTGTACATCAGAAAATACAGGAACAAAAGAAACTTCGGTCGGCCTTATCGCATACCGCGATCTCTTCCAGGCAACCTGGAATGGACTGCGATTGCCTGGACATGACATGGGGTTGTCAGGGGTGCAAAAATACCAACAATGAATATAATGATACAATAATACTTAATGAAAACACAAATATATATATATATATATATGCTATGTGGATGGGTGGGGTTAAGCTTAAATTCTTTTTAAAAATAGTTTACGGACGTTATTTTTCTTTAGTGGAATCGAATAACATAGTTATACCTATCACAAAATATAAAGAAACCACCAACTGCTAAATTATTCACCACAGTAAGCACTTACTGAGTCTTAACTGAGAAAGTGATCACATGAGCTTAGGTCAAGTGGATCTTCATTAAGGCAAGTGCTATGCGTGCAGTAATTAGCTATTATTCTTGAGAGACTTCAAACTTTCAATACCAGGTGTTATTTATACGCTGATCTGAGTAGATAAGAAGACACGCCTAGTGGATGTGATGTCAAAAGCCGAGGTGGTGATTGCTTTTTAGGGTTCCGTACCCAAAGGGTAAAAACGGGACCCTATTACTAAGACTCCGCGGTCCGTCTGTCTGTCTGTCTGTCTGTCTGTCTGTCTGTCTGTCTGTCTGTCTGTCTGTCACCAGGCTGTATCTCATGAACCGTGATAGCTAGACAGTTGAAATTTTCACAGATGATGTATTTCTGTCGCCGCTATAACAACAAATACTAAAAACAGAATAAAATTAATATTTAAGGGGGGCTCCCATACAAAGAACGTGATTTTTTTGCCGTTTTTTGCGATAATGGTACGGAACCCTTCGTGCGTGAGTCCGACTCACACTTGGCCGGTTTTTACATATCGTATTGGTAGGTAACGCAGTTTGGTAACTTGAAGTAATCAGGTAATTAACTTGCTTTTGAAGCGTTTTAATCGCATCCTAGAGAAACAGTACAGGGTTCTCAGATACTACAATCCTAAGACATGACCCATCTGATTCAAACTGTACCAAACACCTAATTTTATTTATATATGTGTCAATCAATCTGGCTAGCCTTTTCCCAACTATATTGGGGCCGGCTTACAGTCTTACTGGATTCAGTTGAGTACCAGTGTTTTACATGGAGCGACTGCCTATCTGACCTCCACAACCCAGTAAATGGGTAACACGGTACGCCTTGGCAAGACTGGTGTCAGATCTCAAGCTTCTGACTACTCGTAACGACTGTCAAAGATCTTCAAATGACAGCCGCGACCAATGGATTAACGTGCTTTCTGAGGCACGGGAGAAACTCGGTATGGTTTATTTATATATGTGTGTATTATTGTGTAATTCTGTTTCACACACTTTAACGTTAATAATGATAGTTTATGATTTTAGGGTCCATCGCTATCCAGTTATTTTCTAATTAATGACATTCTTTGTTTGCTTCTGGTTTTTTTTAATAAATTGGTCTTATTACTCCTTTGTTACTTTCAGAATAAGTTCAACTCTCTTGTACGTACGACATTCTAACTATATCTAAATTATACGAACTTATCCACCCCACCTCGTTCGATTTTAATTAACATTATCAAAGCAAAGCACTTAATACATTCATAATTATGTTTACTTGTAGAATTAATGTAATTACTGGATAAATAATTATCTGCGGCAGACTAGTTTCATTTGATTGTACCTTCGGAGTGGATAGAGATGCATTCATATTGGTAGAATAAAATGAATTGCAGTAAATAATTATTTAGTAGAGTTATTTTTGGATGTTACTCTCTTTTGCTATCTAACTTTGGTTTCAAAATTGAGAATTTGAAGTGAAGAACGTGTCAGACTGTTATTTAGTGTAAAAATTTAAGAAGTTCACATGGTAAAGTATGGTTTTTTCGCTTAGAAAAACTAAAACACGCACTTTTACAAGGTTTTCTGGTCCTTTTTTTTAGTTATATATAAGCCTATCTCTTCGCGCTTGACCACTATCTCACCTGATGGTAAGCGATCATGTGGTCGACGGTGAAGCACGCTTGCCTAGAAAAAACCTATTTACTCTTGACTTAAAGACCCCGAGGTTATAGTTATCGGGAAACACAGTCAAAGGCAAAACGAACTAGCTAGTGAAAGTGCAAACCCCTGTCTAGCAGTGTACATCGAAGGAGATGAAGTACTGAGAAGATTGTATGACAGTTAGAACTTCAGTCGGACAATATTTTGTACACATGGATAGTCATGGACACATTTATAAATAGACTTCTTCGCATAACAGGTGACATTGAAGCGACCATCGCACAAAACATGTTACACAAACTGCGATTTGTCGATTATTCGCAAGCAAACTACAGCAGCCTAATGTATCCGCACCTTAAAAGTACGTAAACATAGGGTAAAACAAACAGTCATGAGCCTAAACGGGCGATAACTTCTAAACGTTATTACTATTTAAAATAAGGACGTGAAAGTGTGTTTGTTCATTATTAAATCGCTGTGTGCACCGTTTGATGTTTCTATTATTGTTTTAGTCTGAATATGTAAAGTTGACATTTTATGACATTTTGTTTGAATTGACATGCAAAGGCGAGGCTGATGTTCAGTGAAATTGTTTCTAGCTGAGTTGTTTCTGGTTGCGTCAATATAGAAAATATTTTGCATTTGATTAAATTAGGTCTTGATTTGTTGAAAATCTGATAAATTATGATTTTTTTTTGACAATATTGAAAGTTAACTTTAAAAAAATGGCACAAGTATGACTTTTTAATTTGATAGTTTTGTCGATCAATGAATCGTGCTTTATGTTGTGGACTATTAAACCTATAATTAAATCCATAAATTAAACAAAGTTGCATCAAATCAAGGTCCGGTTTTATTTTATTACTAGACAGTATGGAACCATTTTAATTTTATGATAATTATTAATTATGGGTGCAAGTTCTTAATTATATAGCCAGAAATTAATGTGTGACGGCGTTACGGCGATTAAAAGAGTTGTCCAGCAAGGCTTGATTTGTTGCAACATTTTTTTATAGAATAATTTTCGTACTCGGGATTGACATAAAATAAAACCTGACAGAGAAGTATTTTTATTTTTACTTACCAAGTTAACGCTCATTAGTTGAAAAGTAGAGAAAATGATTCAATCTTACCTGCAAAAAAAGAAAAGGAAGTAATTAGTAATAAATCAAACAAAACGACCCAACAAATATTATAACACAACTAAATAAAATAAGCAAGCCTAACGACTCATATTAAATACCTCAAATTATTACTGTTACACGTCTCCACAATCTTTATTCTAATGAAACGTCTGAAGTGTCAATAATTACCTGGCCTGGCCGATAGTTGGTTGCGCTACCTTATTTTCTTAATTATATATCATGTGACAATTAAAGAGGTTTGAATTTCCGTTTCTAAGTTAGAGCAAGTCGTAGATCGAGTGTCTATGCTCACACTAATCTTGGACTATTTATTCCATATTTTCTTAGGAATTATTATGATTTTCTTGGGCATGAATGGTTACATCATTTATAGATGTACTAATGGTTCTGCTGTGAGAGAAAATGTTTCTTCTAGGCAAGCGTGCTTCATCTTCGACCATACCCTCGCTTACCATCAGGTGAGATAGCGGTTAAGCGTGAGCCTATCTAATATAAAAAACCGGCCAAGTGCGAGTCGGCCTCGCGCACGAAGGGCTCCGTACCATTGTCGCAAAAAATGGCAAAAATCGTTTATTGTGTGGGAAATATTTGTTGTATTCTGTTTTTAGTATTTGTTGTTAGAGCGGCAACAGAAATACATCATCTGTGAAAATTTCAACTGTCTAGCCATCACGGTTCATGAGATACAGCCTGGTGATAGACAGACAGACGATAGACGCACCGTGGTGTCTTAGTAATAGGGTCCCATTTTTACCCATTGGGTACGGAACCCTAAAATGGGCGGCTTATTTTGCCTAGATTGATATTTCAGTATTTCAGGAATGTTAGTGGTAAATTTATGAATTGAAAACTGTAAATATTTTATCTCTGATTTTAGTTGATAGGAAGATAGGTAGGTGCATAAGATGTAACACAGCAAATATAAGTAATTTTTCTTTGCAAGTTTCAATACGTTTGTAAACATGCCTCGCCTATGAAGGCTATAAATTAAATACCACGCGTTTTCCACATACCTTTTCGAAACAACGAATCATGATCATGCCCATTAAAATCGAGGGAACTCCTCAAATATTATAGGAAGACATATATCGATTTTGGTATTTTCATGAAAATGGCAAGCATTTTCACTTAGAAAGTGTCATCTGATGATGATGCCAGCAGTTAGGCACTGGAACTCCGAAATAAAACATGTAGACTCAATTTTTATTTTCAACTCTATTTTCACTCCATCGTAGACTCTGTCTGTCACCTCTGACCAAGACTAGAGTCAAGAGCAAAGCCATAATAAATAAAAAAAAATAAAAAAAAATATCCTAGTCGTGTTTGGGCTTATTGAAATCGTCATGAGATGTACTTTGGATCTTAAAGGTTTTTATGGAAAAATGAGGTACCAGAATTAAAATTTAGAATAATAAAAAAAAAAAAAATCCTCCAACAAAAAAAACACTTCATAGTCAAAAGTTGTTTTCTTTTCCGAAGTCGGTGTCGAAAAACGAAGGAAGTCAGTTTAATATTTTTTTGCCATAATCATGTTTCACGCAGTCCTTCAATCATTTATTAAGATATCACAGATACAGATATCTCGTAATGGATCTAAAATATTCTTCATTATTTTTTTTCTTAGCGTCCCTTACCCCGCAAAAAAAAAAACAAAAAAAAAACTAAAATGTCTCAAAGTCACGGGAATTACCAGGACTTTGATTATAGGCTGTCACGTGTCCCGGGCCTTAAAACGTTGCCCCTCACTAGGAATTTCTCCTGTGCCGTGGGTACATTTACAAACATAGGTATGGGTTTAATACCCATAGACCCATTTAGAGATTACACCAGCTCATACTGCATATTAGGTTAAATTATTATAAACAAAAGACGGAAATATTCAGTCCACAACAACACTCATCGCCCAACCAACCTATCCACATATTTTTGACATGACAAACAAAACTTTCCTTGCTCCTATGATTTAGCTGCGCAAACAACAAACTTACAATGTACGGTAAAGACTAAGTCTAAGGGAAACTCGACAACAATGGTGTTTCTCAGTTATAGCTTCAACTGCAAACCGCCAACTTTCCTTTGACATAAAATGTCGGAGAAGTACGGTTGAGCCAACGTTTGGTTTCTACGGAGATGTCACCGTGTTTTGTTTCTTTATTGTGCAAGCTGAGGATAAAGTCAAACTTGTGTGGTATGGCATGCTCATGTTATAATATTCTATGAAAGCATGGTATGCAAATAAACAATTGAGTATTGAAAGTGACTTTGATGAAATCGATGTATGTTATTGTGTCCTCTATTTAAGACTGTCATCCAGTTCCTGGTATGGTAACGCACACAACAATAAGTTGCCAAAAAGCAAAATACTTTATTTGTAAAACGGGCCACAATTTTTTTTTGCTTTTTTATCTACAAATTTATGGAAAGTAGAAAACAATATCATTAATATTTTCAGAGTATTAGCGATTGTGGGACATCTATCCCACATATGGGATAGTTGCCTAGTCCATGTAAATTACGTAAAGGTTAAATGCCCCGCCGAGAAACGGAACATCATCCAAAACTTTGATCGCATTTTGCCTTCATAGTTGGAGAATTTTTCGATAGATTAATAAAATAGAATGTGATTCATTCGCGAAACTAGAGCAATTACAATCAGGGCAACTATACCCCTGGGGCAACTATCCTAGTTTTACAATAATGTGAAACCATTTGATGAAGGTTCATATTTAACCAATCACAACGGATTACCCGCATTAGATAACTCGTCCCATTAATTCTGCGATAATTTTTGTTCCAGAAAATACACCAAATTAAAATTTACCACCAACAGCAGATTTTAATAGCGATTGAAATAAGATAGAAATTCCAAAATGTTCATCTAAATCCTGAATGAAAATACCGAGTATTGGTGATTTTCGTGCTCTTAGAATCTATAATTTTCCGATGGAATTCATTCAGGAGCAGGTTCACAACACTTCATAAAATACATAAATACTATTCTATAGCACTCTATATAATTAAGGTTACATTTACGACGTGAAAACTTCAAGCAATTCTAACACGAATGATAGTAATAAAATGTCGAACTTAAATATCGTAAAAGTGGATAAATTCTGTCACTTATAGCATCACTTTGAGTTAGGTGCCACTGAAAGCGAGAAGCGGGAGCGGAATTCATATCAATGTACAGTTGTCGTATCGATGTGTCATACATTTACATTTCAATGTTGGATTTACAACTGTCAGCGTTAAGCCGAGAGCTGAAAATCCTTAAGTTCCAAAAGTGTTTCTTATGACACTTGATATTTACACCGTCAATGTCATAAATAAACCAATGCCATTATTAAAATCTAGAGAAGTCTGTGTGCTGTATAGGTATCGAAATTGGTTGTGATTATTGGCAATAGGAAATGTTTCGCCCCTTATTGCACCAAACTGTCCGTATTCTATCGGGAAAAATCTGCTTTTGTGAAACGGTCATGCATGAAGTACTGCTCTCATATCTGGGACCGATCTGCCAGGTACCAACTTGATGCACTTGAGTCGATTGACAGACGGGCCAAGAGACTTATCGATAACGATGCACTGGTTGACTCAAAGCTCCAGAGCCTTGAACACCGACGACGAGTTGCCAGCCTGACGGTTATCTATCGGTTACATTTCGGGGAGTGTGCGATGGAACTGCACAATTTGATTCCACCTAGGCCTTTCTATCATCGGACTTCAAGACGTACAGCAATGCGCCATCGGTACATGGTGGATATTCCACCCATACGCACAAAGCGTTTAGAAAATACTTTCATTGTGCGTACAGCTAAGGAGTTGAATTCCCTGCCGGCTTCTTTGTTTTCTGATAGCTTCAACCTAGGGGTCTTCAAGTCAAGAGTGAATAGGTTACTTCTAGGCAAGCGTGCTTCTTAACACCAGGCGAGATAGTGATCAAACGCGAACCTATAACAAATAAAATAAAGTATACTGTTGTTAGTTGCGTACCTAAGTACTTTAATTTCCTTTTGAAATTCGCTATCTGCTTACAGTATAACCAACTCCCGAACATTGCAATATTACATAAAACACTACACCAGCTGCTTAGCCTACCTGTTTAGTAAAACTTAAATTGACACTTAGATGAGTATAATAAGCCGCTGATATATAGCATTTTTATAGTATTTCTATTAAGGCTCTCGCAGACAGGTGCGATGCGACAACTTATGTTTATAGATTATTTCTACGGATAGAAACAATACTCTGAAAACTCGGCATCGCAATTTCGTGTCGCATCTAGCGTCTGTCTGATGGGACATTAAACGTAAGAAAGGTGCTAAGGATTTATTACAAACTGTCTATGGTTATGTTTAAGAGTCACATAACTAAGATGGCGGGTCCGTGTCTGTTTTATTGATAAGAAATGATAGTGACAGGTAATGACTATCTTGTGTTTATGATGATATGAAAGGGTTTATTGCCTATTATTTTAAACCATCTTCCCTTAAGACAACTTGCACATTGATATTAGACTGTTTTATTTATAGTTTCAGAAATTTAAGATAATCATTGTACTTTCAAGAACCACATTGAAAGTATAAAAATAGCTTGAAGTATCTGACTGGCTTCTTGAGAATTCAAATTAATTTTTTAAGATGGTACCCTGACCAAAAAATCGGCATGAGATAGGAGCATTCCTATTGGTCTAGCGGCCCTGGTGGCGCATGAATTACAGTAGTGAATACGCCCAGATTTTAGAATAAAATCTTTAT
This sequence comes from Orthosia gothica, assembly GCA_949775005.1. Lineage (NCBI taxonomy): Eukaryota > Metazoa > Arthropoda > Insecta > Lepidoptera > Noctuidae > Orthosia > Orthosia gothica. The sequence goes on from OX459064.1 coordinate 16,252,254, forward strand.
AAAATCGAATTTTGGTCTTTTGAAAAAAAGAATTCTACAAAAATGTTCGTTATTAAATTTCCCCCATGGGAAAAAAGGCGTGAGTTTAGATATATGTATGTATAAATGAAAAAAGGAAAACATAGGGGCATAGTATTTATCTTTCATTTTCAGATTATGAAATATCTTTTAAATTGGTCCAATAATAGAGGAGGAAATAGGTGAGAGCCAAAGCTCGAGTTATGACTTTTACTAAGGAAATTCAGTCGACGCTCTCTGCCCCTATTTCTTCTTTACTTCACCTAAATCATCACGGTGAGATTTTTACAGAATAGCACTACGGGTCTCAAACATAAAGGTACAGCCTGTATCTTAGTAACCCAGATACAACACAGAATTTATAAATTTACGTGTTTGCTAGCGCAATGTGGCAATTTATTACAAAAAACAAACACAAAATTAACAAAAAGAGAGAAACCTGTTAGTAGGGATAGTGTTTAAAACAGAAGTGAGTGTGAAGTGTAAGTGAGGGTATGTCTTCAAATTCAAACGTACCTGTAAATGACTTAGTTAAACATTTAGTTAAGTTTACAATCAATTAATCAGTTTTGTAACAAGCCTCGCATTCTGCAATGCAAATCGGTCACGGGTGTAGATTGTGGGATTGTCTGATTCCGATGGAATTAGTACTTATTATTTAATTTAGTTATTGTTTTAACATAAAAAAAAGTTTACTCGCCAAATGGTGTCTAGTGTGGAGTTGTGGAAGACCCACAACACTTATTAATGGACTTTGTGCGATATGAGTCTATAAGAGACGATTTGTTTAGGGTCCTGAGATTGAACCGACTTGTCGTAGAGACGAAGTTCATGACCCAAATCGATTAATAGTATATACATAGTCTGTATTTAGGGTATGATGGGACTGTCATACGCATGGCGATTATAAGAGAATAAAAAATACATTTTTATAAAAAATTTGAAATATCTATAATGTGACACGAGAGCAATGACCAACGACTAACTGTTTTACAGTTTGGCAGAAATTATGAATGTTATAGTGTACACAGATTTTGAATAAAAAAACAAAAAAAAACTGCTGAAAACAGTTTTTAATAGGTTGATAGAGTAAGAAAAACCGTCGTAACTAAAAATAAGATTTGTATTACTTTAAAACTTTTAATTAGTAAAATGTGTGATATAATTTTACAACCATAAACAAAAAACTAGAATTTACCAACCCAGACTCGAACCCGTGACCTTTAGTCATGATTCAATCGACAAATACAGTTTCGTACAAAAATGTGGATTTATTTGGTCCGGTGTCAATGACCTCGGCAATGGCTAAGAGCTTCTCCATGAAGTGCACATCAGGTTATTCACCTTTAATGGTGACAGATTTTTAGGGTTCCTTGAGATAAACTGAAAGAGTTTTGTAGAATTGGATCCATAATATATGATACCTGAAACTATGGTTCCGGTGCACATTTTTTTTGAGTTTTGCAAACATTCCCCCATACTTGGAATTTCTACTTCATCGTGGGTTTCATCATCATCATCATCATTTCAGCCGAAAGACGTCCACTGCTGGACATAGGCCTCCCCCAGGCGTCGCCACATTGACCGATCCCGTGCGTCCCGCATCCAGCGCCTTCGAGGATCGTGGGTTTACAAACAATTAATTTCTCATACACAAACAGTTAGACCTGGAATAACTATCTGTAGACCTTACAAATATTTTTTTCCGTGCGGGAATTGAACCCTCGACCAGCAGCGCAGCAGCAAATCGCTCAGTCACTGTATTTACCACAGACATAAATCTAACCAGATAACGCAAGTCCCTCCATCGGTATGAAAACCAAGCGTGCCAATTTTTTCACAAACAATTTAGAAACTAAAAAATTTACTTAACAATGAAAGAAAACATTTCCAATGCCTCGGCTAGCTTTTTCTATACATTCTTTACAGCTCAAAATGGGCTCAGATTATGATCATTGATCGTAACTTTACTCCGTGTTTTGGCACGCGAAGTACATACAATCGCGTTATCTAGTTAGATTTATATCTGTGGTATTAACCGTGCCATCAAATTAAAGGTTTCGCTGCAGAACCCTAAAATAGTCTGGAAACCTTTAAACAACAGGTCGAAATTGATTAAATTATAGCCATTAGCAATTCTACCTAAATTAACATCAGTTCCTTGAAACCCCGAAAAAAGTAGACGCCCCAAACAATTTCCTCCGAACACCAGAATCCGCGAAAAATCAATTTAATAAAAACCAGATTAACTCGAAAAAAGCATCAGTCGAGAACCGAACTGCGTACATTAAAATGCCACACGCAGTAACCACTTTTTTCGCTGGTCCCCATCAGCACTGGTCTGAAGTTTAGAGGTCACTTCGTGGGTGGGCTACGGAAATCATTGTGACCCACATATGGGTCACTGAGGTTGACATCTGAGGTGAAAATTGTGTACTCTGTTACGATGGAAGTTATCAGCGGGTCACAGAGATAAAGGGATTACATTATGAGCCTTGTAATGCATTATTGGTGTCTCATTTTTAAAATTCGAATGTCTTTTTCCATGGTGGTTCTATATCTGATTGAAACAATCCAGTTATTCTAAAGTCAACTATAAGTTTCAGCTGTCAATCTAGTTTTGAAAATGGAATCTAAAGATTTGGCAAAGTATAATGGCAAATGTTTTGAGTAATCCTAACACGAGAAATATTAGTGCTACACAGCACTAATATTTCTCTCACGTATGCGAAAACCAGAGAGCTGGAGCGACGCTAACTGCAACTCTTATTGAGCAGAGACTAAAAAAATTGCGAGCCATACCATAGTTAATTTACCAATTTATCTCTGACAGCAGGTTTTCATACAACCATTCAGTTGCACTGGTTTCGTTGTAAGTATCATGAATAGTTTGTAAAATGATTTTGAAGACCTAAGTTATTGATAACATGTTCTTAACTAATTTAAAACAATACTTAATTACGACTAACCTCATGAATTCATGAGACTATAGATAAAATAGTTTATAAGGCCTATTGGCACATACCTAGCAAAGGGCAATACATCTTCCCTGATACCTTTGGGTGCCATAACTTGAGGCAGAATGTCACAGCCATGTGTGACTTCACAATTACACACAAATGGTCGGACGCCCATAAAGACCATTGAAATCCATTTCTCTACGATTTTATGATGTTTCATAAAAGATGTGGGAGACAGTTGAACGGCCATTGATAGATTGCTCGAGTACATGATAAGTGTAGTGTTTTATGAATGAGACTATGTTGTAACATAATTTTGAAATATTGTTTTAAAGTTAACACAATTTCCTGCAATATAAAGTAGCAATCTTAGCTTATTAGATTGAACCATATCAATAAGGTACAACACAGAAATTCCTCCGGATATTGCCGCATTTTTGTTGTTAGATATTACAAGCTTTTTTTTAACTTGCAATGTATGTATTTGTGTTCGGGTCAAATCTTGCAACTGAATTTAATAGCTCCTCCACCGATTAAGATGAAATTTTGCATACACGTTTAGTTTGGATGACAATGCATGATTAGCTAAGTGACGTCATTTTAAATCCAATATGGCGGATGAGGCAAGATGGCGGACTAGTTATTTTTTGTGTACTGCCATGATATGGGTATCAAATAAAAAGGTTTGCTAAGAAGAATACGAAAAAAACTTGTTTAAAAAAAGTTTTGTTTTTTTTATGTTTTTGTCTTGTTTATTCCTTTGTTTCCTTTATATTTTTTTTCATATTTAATCGGTTTCGCCGTAATCCCTTCTAGTCAACGGGTTACGGGCTAAAGGAACTTCTCACTCTATTTTTCAAATGCGTGAGAATCAGGATCTACTTCAGATCATGACATCATCTTGACATCACCAATCATCATAATTCTTAATACAGCAGTATTATCTATGAGTATAAAGTCACGAAGTACTAGGAAATCATGAATCAACAGAACCACATATTTATATTATCGAGTTCCATATATTTCTTACATTTTCTTAACACATTCCTACATCTTCAATGTAGGTGAGAGCATACAAACATACAATGGTTTGTCAAGAAGCTGTCAACTAGGCCAGTCGAAGTCAACTTCCAAATTTATTTTGTAAACATGAGTCCGGACTCATTATTAACGCTGACAATGCCCAAAAAAGTATAAGAACCTTTCATAATCAGAGCAATGGCTTCGTTTAATTTGGTTAGATGTTTTTGTAGGATTTGGTTCCGCATATTATTATGATTTGATTAGTGAGAGTAGATAATCGAATTACTGCCAATTTCGTTTTTCTTCTTCTAATGATCCAATGATATTTCAAAACACATATAAGCCGTAATACTAGTTCCCAGGGCAATGGTTTACTTTTTGTAAATTATTTCATCATTTCCCGCTCTCAAAAACGGTGAAGGAAAAACATCGTGTGGAAACCAGTATGTCCTAGAACTAAAAATTCGAAGAAATGTGACATCAACCAACCCGCACTGGGCCCGCATGGTGGATTACGGCCCATCGCCTCTCACAGAGAGGAGGCCTGTGTCACAGCAGTGGGAACATTGATAGGCTAATGATGACTAGTGCCCATAATTATTTGCATCATCATTCATGCCACTGCACCTATATATTATTGAAAATTATTCACAGCAAAACTCACACATTCTGGTCCTTTACCTATACCTACAGTTTTATCCATGTCTCTAGTATGATTCATTTTTAACCCCCGCCGGAAAAAAAGGGGTGTTATAAGTTTGACGTGTGTTGCTGTGTATCTGTGTATCTGTGTATCTGTGTGTCTGTCTGTGGCACCATAGCGCCTCAACGGATGAAATGATTTTGATTTAGCTTTTTTTGTTTTAAAGATGATTTTATCGAGAATGTTCTTAGCTATGTTTGAATTAAATCGGTTCAGCCGTTCAAAAGTTATGCGCGTTTAACTGTGTGAATCGGGGTGTTTTCGCAAGATAAATGTGTCGGGTGTTTTTAAATTTTGAAATTATACTTGTCCTAAGTATTTTTATTATTATTTCGTTGGCATAGTCCGATGTCAACTCCATCCATTCAATTTAGTTTTATTTATTTTTGTCTTAATCCAAAGCAACATTTAATACTATATAACCACTGAACCCTAACTCATCACATATTAAAGTGTTGGGTTCAAATTAACTCGTCTGTCACTACTTGGTTGATTTTGACGTGCCGTGTCAACTCGCGTACGCCAATAACGGCCGAGACGATCGCTCGTTAACATTCGTACGTCACGTCACGTCACAATGAGATACAATTTAAATTGGATCACGATTCTTATGGTAATTTGGAGTGGATGAGCCGTCGTTTTGTTTTGGAGATTTTAATTTAATTGTGATTAGTGAAATACTGTTCATCTTTAGAGTCAATAATGGTTTGTTATAGAGTCTTTTGCGTTTAGATATATTCCAAATAAATGCTTATATAGATATGGTGTTGAAAATTAGAATATATCTAAATAACAAGCAATAATTTCACCTTCACGTAAACGGTATGAAGGACCGTAGCAGGTAGCGTTCTGTAGTTTCTGCCTACACCCCACATGGGAAAAAGGCTTGATGTCATGAAGCTTATTTATGTATTAATATGTTGAAAGAAAGAAAAGAAGAAAGAAAGAAAAAGTTTTTGTTTTGTCACATACAATAAAAAAACATGCTTAAGCTAAACCCTTAAAATTAGTATTAGTAGTACTTAAATTAAGTTAGTAAAGGCGAGAAATAAATCAAACAATAATTACAAATACTACCTACATTTTGTTTTTAACAGAAAAGAAATAGGTTGAAAAAGATGTCAAGCAGATGCATGTCGTGATTGTGGCAAGAAGGCTTCCACTCAGCATTATGCTGGTCGCCTAGGACGTGGCGTACGGAAACCAAAAAAAGGGAAAACAAAGGTTGAAAGGTTACCTGTGCGATAAGACTGCCCATAGTATACTTATCTTTTTAAATTTTTGTCCTATATTTTTAAGTGGTTTCCAATAAATTATATAATATATAAATATGTTTTCAATATATTGCCTTAGTATTTTAGTAATACTTGAAAACGTACTAGACTGAAAAACCTATACTATTAATTTAGAAGATTATTGTCTTATCCTACTACAGTAGTCACAGCGGATCTTTGTATTCTTGAAGTTGGCTGCAAGACCCTGCGCAGTAGCTATTTTTGTGTCAATGTTGAAGTAGAAGATAGCATTGTATAACTGCCTCTTTCACTCGCATACGTTTGTCGCGTCGTCCTATCTCGCTTACTATATGCAGTATACTCGATGACAAACTGTCTCTTGCGCAATGGTTCGCAGAGCCAACTTCAGAGACACAAAGATTCGCTGTGACTACCGTACTTTATTCTCCCACGCTCTACTTAAATCAATTTAAAAACAGAAGTCTGTCAAATCGCTAGACATCAAAGCTAAAACTGCACAATCCAAATCAAATCAAATTAGCTCAACAATACAACTTTTATACATTAAGGCAATGCATTTAATTTTATTACATCGACAAACGAATATTGATACTATTCTAATCGGTAATCGATTGCTTCAATAGTTCCGGTTTTACTTAGTTAAATCTTAGCAATCAATCTTTATGAATCATATAAGTTAATAAATAAATAATTTTGCAATGTTGTCATCGAATAATTGCTATGAATATAAATATAAGATCAGATCAGGTCCATAGCAGATTGTGATGGCACAGACTGCAGAGTATTGGTTTGAAATTGAGCAGAACTAAAACAGAATACTTATTCGATTTTGGCGGTCTCTCCAGTTCCGTGCCTATAGCTCTCGCCGATCTGCTCCGACTTCCAGTACCTAGGGACACTTGGCTAAGGGGATGGCGAGGTAGATCGAGACGTAACGCACTGGATCAACTCGGTATGGATGAAATGGAGACAAGTCACTGGAACAACTTGCGCGGATGCCCCTCAAGTTAAAGGGCAAAATTTACAAGTCCGTGATAAGACCTGTCGTACTGTATGGATCAGAATGTTGGGCTGTGAAAAACATGGAAGAAAAGATATTGCATGTAGCAGAGATGAGAATGTTGAGATGGATGTGCGGAGTGACGAGAATGGATAAAGTGAGAAATGAGTATGGTGACAGAAAAGCTGAAAGGTAACAACCGTTTGTCCTGGTATGGTCATATGATGACGAGGGATGAAACGCTTGTTACTAAAAGAGTTATGAATATAAATGTGGATGGAGGCGGCAGCCAAAGAAAAGATGGATGGACTGCGTAAGCGTGATATGAAAGAAAAGGGACTCAGTGATGGCAGGACGAGAGACAAGACGAAGAAGAAAACGTGTTGCGCCGGCCACAACTAACATGGGACAAGGGCAGGAAGATGATGATGATAAAAATAAGGTCATGCCTGTATTCCCCGAAGGATTACGCACCTTTAGTAGGTACGGCACATTTCACTAGTTATGTTTAAGTCCCTCTCATGTAATAGGGAGCTAGCCTATTGCCTGTTACTAATAAATTCAAGATGGAAAAATCCACTTAGCCCGACCTAGGTATCAAACACAGGACCACATTAGCGGTAGCGATTCCAACCACTGGACCAACAAGGCAGTATAAGCAATTGCTATAAATAACCATTTAAATAATAACGCTTTAATTACTTTAAAAAAAGAACGTGCAAAGGTTGCGGTCACGTTAAAATGAACGCGAGATTCTGATTTTAAAATGATATTTTAGTATTTTGAAATTATTGTAGAAATAAGAGTGACGTTGACTGATGGCAGTGCAATTATCATAGCGTGCAGTAATTAGATCCAGAATTCGGATTATTTTGTTTTATTTCGTCTTGATTTTAGAGCATAGGTCACGTGATGCAATTTTTGGTGCAGACGATTTTATATTATCATCTGACAGATGTATTACTTACTATTTTGGTAACTTTGTCGAAAGTTTGCTGCTTTTGTTACCATGCTAACAATGTGGATCTGTGTTTACTTATCGTCGGTTTTTTTTTTTTCTTCTGAGTCTATATTTTATATTTCTACCATCGATTAACGCTGTCTGTGAGCAAAGAAAAGACTCTCTCATAAGTTATATGAGATCATATTTTTTTTGTTAGACTGTTAATTCTAAAATAATAATCATCATTATTATCTTGACCTAGCTTCTGCCAGCGGCTTGGCCCGCGTAAAAAGTGTTTTCTTGGGATGAAAAGTAGCCTATGCACTATTCCTGACTATTATCTATATATGTATCAAACCTCACCCAGATCCGTTCAGCCGTTCTGGTGTGATTGAGTAAAATTAAGATAATTCAGAAGAATATTGACCCGTTAGTCTAAACAACTCCACAATGACCTTTTTCTTCTACAACGACTTTCCTAACCGCTACTCGCTTATAACTTGTGCCTCCTACCACAAACTCGCTCCGCTCATCACTAAAACCCTACCCAATCTAACTCGTGCAACTCCGTTCCGATGCGTCACGAAACATCCCGATCTTTGACGAGCACGTCATCGTCACGTCATCGGCCCGTCAAGCGTGTGAGCGTGACCGATTGTTTGACTTTACTGGTAATCAGTTCAAGTGTTGAGCAATGATTTTGATGATTTTGTTTTGCGCTTAAATTTTAGAGATCATTAGAGAGTTTTTCGATTTTTACAGGCTTGTTCAAATTAATCTATAAAATGTTGATTAAAATCTTTAGTGCATGATAATTTTGAGCACAACCAAGACAGTAAATGTTTTGATGAGAGACTTGATCTAGGAAAGAAAAGTCTATGATTTAGAAATATAATTTGTCATCATCATCACCATCAGCCTTTTCAATGTTCCCACTGCTGGGACACAGGCCTCTTTGAGAGGTAATAAGTCGTAATCCACCAAAGCGGGCCCAATGCGGGTTGGTGGATGTCACATTTCACATGGACATGGACATCGGTTTCCTCACGATGTTTTCCTTCACCATTTTGAGAGTACTGGTGATTAATATTTTACACAAAGTAAAGCACCTGCCTGGGCTTGAACCCACGACTTACAAATTATAATTCGCGGCCGATACCACTAGGCCACCAGTGCACTCCACACTCATTTGTCATAGTCACTCATGGCATGAAAATTATTAGTATGTAATTATGTAATGAACACCTGCATGTAACCCATGTATCACAAATAAACAATTTGATTTGATAATTTTAAAATCGGACTTACTTCCATGTTACATATGACTAAGCCTCGAACACCAGATTATGGCAAAAAGGTAGATATTTGAAATACCAGTGTGTAATTGATAATTGGCATCTAAAAAAACTACAAATAAATACACAAAAAGTAATCAGGCGGAAACACCCATAGAGGTAATACCAATCGAATTTCACCATAAACGCGATTACTCTGTCTCCGAATCTACTGGACTCATTCCGATGCATCACGACTAGAAAAACAACACACGTCTTCTTCTGGAACCCGTTTGCGATGAGACAAATCTATTCTAGGATACCATAAGTCGAAGTATTAATAATTATACAATATAATACCAGATCATTTAAAGCGTGGATTTCGATCCAATATTAATTACACGATTATATAAAAATGATACTATCATTTTCTGGTGAACATAAAATTATAATATCATTAACATTTTTAATTATTTACACCACAATTGACCCAAAAAAGATCTAATAAAACCGATAGTGTTACGATTTTACGATTGGAACGTGACTTTTTTTAAACCGGTAGTGTGTTTTATGTTGGTAAGTAATTTTGGCTAACACACATTATTACCGATTAGAATGGCTTTTTGTACTGTATATAGATAATGTCATGTCAACAAGTTTATTTATCAAAGACAAAGATAAAGATATTTTATTTCAAATAGGCCACCAAGCGGCACTTTTGAATGTCACAATTAAAATTTTGCACGGCAAAAAATTGATTCTACCGTATCACATACCAATTTTAGAATGAAATCAGAATTTTTTTATCAATTACCAAAAATATCTGTATTTTATTTTGTAAATACGTTATAAAAGATGATATCATTAAATTAGGATTGGACCCAAAACAGTTCCATGAAGAACACCTTCTTTAAAAAGAATTTTATTAAAATAAAGCTATTTATTTTAAAAACTAGACTTCAAAAGTATTTTTATGAGCCAAATATTTGAACAACGAAACAAATCTTTAAAATATTATCAATGCAAATGTATCAGTTTTCTTGTATTTACGATCTTTTTGTATTCCTATCATTATCTCTAATCAATAATATATTTTGCTTTTTTTATTCGACCGACATATTTAAATTAATGAACGGATTTTTTTTAATTGATTAAATTAGCCATTTGCTCAGAGCAAGACATTAAAATATTAATGTTTGTTTTTGGTAAGGTAATTAAATATAAATTAAATATTTAAATATGCACTCTATAAAATTTTCTTTTGTGGTGTTCATTAGTCTATTATTAATAATTATTGAAATTGACACCTCTTTAGGAGTTTTGGCATCATTGATAGTATTGTACACCTACTAATAATTTTTGGACTTACTTCCTCTTGTTCTATGTTGGTAGTATCGCGAATAATTTACTCTAGTATAGTACCTTTTAGTTATAGTTAAAATTTACATATTTTACCAAACTCTTACTTAACTTTTTAGTTCATCAGTATCATCCCATTTATTAGTTGCCAACCCAAGTCCGTAATCAAATTGACTTACAAGTGACTTGCACATTATAAGGAAACCTCACGTAAAATATATATAGTATTAAAAGAAGAACAAGAAGATAAGGATGCAGATTTATTCAATAACATTCTTTTCGATCTCAAATGCAGATGCTATTTGTAAAGATCCTTATAACAACTCTTAAAGAAAATTAAAGCAACATAGAAACATTACCGGTACTTGCTTACCAGTATTCTCCATATCGAACGTATGCAATCGGAACGTCTGGATCAGTAATTACTAGGCAAATGAGTCCATCTTTCTTTAAAGGAAAACTGAGATAATCAAGACAAGTAACTTTTGCTCTGCTAACAGTATGAGTTCCTAGTAGTAGTTACGCATTAGGTTAGTTAACACTATTCAGTGGACGTAATTACAAAACTGGACTCATCGTGCTGCGTTTGAACTAGCTTGCTATAATTATTCGACTACTATTTTATAAAGATAGTAGTTATAGGATATAGGAGATGTTTGATTTTGGCCCACCACTATGTACACTACATAGCTAAACAGGAAATAAAAGAGGACTGCTGTAATAATACTAACAAATTAATTTTAAGAAGGGTACAGGCGTACTAAAATGATCATTTGAAAAGATTTTTTACTATGGTAACCCTATTTTTAGGGAAGCCATGACAGTTGTGTTTGACATTACGTTTGACACCTTTGACAATTTTAAGAATTTTGAATTGAATATGTTTCGGAGTTTTTGTTTTAATTTTGCAACCCAGTTTACTACTACGGATATTGATTGATTGTTTCTCTTTTGTTTGCAATTAATTTCGTGTTTTTCTTTTTTAACGCAGATTTTACGATGGCACGTCAATCAAATGTCATTGTCAAAATTACATTTTTCGCATGGTACTGCTGATCTGATCGACCATGTTTAGCTTTGTGTTGCTCTAATTGACAAAGTTAATTTGAGTTTATAGTGCTGGCACAGGCTCCATACATTTCTGGAACATCTCCTTTGGACAAATGTTTAGTACAGTTATTTGTAAGGAACAGGCAACCCCACGTCACCGGACCATCTATAAATAGCGTATCAGTTGACTGTCAAGCTCTTTTTCATTGGCGGTCACCACGTGCAGACGTCTCTGCGGGAATCTCTGTCGGTTTGGGGTCACGTGAGCTGTTTCTATTTTTAAAGCGTGTAATCGTTATTTTGTAATTTTCTTAATTATAGTCGTAACTAACTAAAACCAAATAAAACTATGTATGTAAGAAATTACTTTGATTTCGAGTTATTAAACGATTCTTTATTTAAATTTGTTTTTTTAATTCAATTCCACTTTTGAACCTAACATCAGAAGTCGGATAAAGAACTAGTTTGCCCACTGTATTTAAATTGATCAATTTGCGACAACTTTTGAATAAGTAAACCGTTCCATTTTTTTTATCGCGTTGTTTTGAAAAGTGTAACGATTACCCGCTTTTTTTTTTTTTTTTTATTACTTGTGGTTTATATTCCGTGATTGTGTGTTAAAATGGTGCGTACGGGATCACGTAGCCGTAAACGGCGTGATACTCGAGATGGGTCGCGTGATCGGCAGAAAGGTAGTTCTCGAAATAGGCGGGTCTCGCAGACTAGGTTACGTGAACATAGTGATGCCGATTCGCGGCGTAGCTCGAGTGATGAACGACGTGATTCACGGAACAGCTCGCGTACCCGGGATCGAAGCGATTCACGTAGTATCGAAAGGCGTCGTTCGCGTTATAGTAATAAGCGTCGTTCGCGTAGAGGTTCACGTGCTCGCAGTCAAGATCGTTCGCGAAACGATAGCTATGATAGGTCGCGGTCTAACCTACGTAGTAGAAAGCGTCATACTTGCGACGAACGAGGATTCACACCTGAAGCACCAAACTCAGTGCTTTTGGGCGTACCACGACAATCGCACAGTACGTACATAGGATCCGGTGAACCGGGTTCTGAGGCATCCACTCTTGCACATGCTTTGATGCATGCAATTAAAACTATGCAGCCTACGAGGTCACAACACTATTATGTGTCTAATTTTGACCCTACGATACATAGTATTGAAGCATGGTGCGAGGAAGTGGATCGCGCCAGAGACGCAAACAACTGGAACGATTACGAGTGCTTATCACGTGTGGCTTCTTGTCTGAAAGGTGACGCTAAAGTTTGGTTGAGTGAATGGGTCACCAACGATAGGACATGGACTAATTTTAAACGAGAATTCAAGTCTCTTTGTCCCAGTAAGCTCGATTACGCGAATATTCTATTCGACGCCATGAACACAACTTCAGACAAATACCCTACATTCGCTGAATATGCGCGCCGTACTTTGTTACGTTTGAAAATAGTTCAGGGGTTAAGTGACGAGTTGAGAACGCTTATTGTTATCCGTGGCATAGACAGCCCCCAAGTGCGGGCAGCCGCTGCTAACTCAGACCTTACTCCAGACACTATTGTTTCGTTCTTGTCGATTTATACGAAAGCTCCAAAACGAGATCGTTGGGCCTTTAAGAAACAAACCCAAACAAAGCCTAATAATCAGTTGGGTCCAAAATGTTTTACTTGCTACCAAAAGGGGCATGTTAGTCGCGATTGCAAACGTCAAAAACCTAACGTGACTTCCAACACGCAACCGGCACCAAGCAACATATGCACTTTTTGTAAAAAACAAGGACATACTGAGGACTATTGTTTTGCAAAGGCACGTTCTGAATCGCGAAACCAACGGAACGTTAATCTTTGCTCCTATCGGTCCAATTTCGCGAAAAATAAGGACGTTACTTCCGCGGTGGTAGATGGGGTGCCAGTAGATGTACTCATTGATAGCGGTGCCCTTGATGTGTCCCTCATATCTTCAGACGTTCTTAAATATTTTTCATGCCAACCAAAACCAAGACGTTGCGTGTTGAAAGGCATAAGCGACAAGGAAGTAGTTGTCACATCTTACGTCACAGTCACAGTAGAATTCAGAGACGTATCTATTGAGGTAGACCTGTTGGTGGTTCCATCATCTTTTATGAACACACCTATTATAATAGGTACCGATGTACTGAATCGCGACGGAATAACTTATGTTCGAACCAAGGACGATCAGTATCTCACGCGTAACGATAGTCGCGTTTATAACGTTCAATCAAAAGACCAGATCAACGTAAATACTCCTCTTCAGGGTGACGAATTGGAAAGCCTTATGTCGGTCATTAATGAGTTTGCGACTTTCTTAATAACTGGTACTGCCACGACTACAGTTCGAACCGGTGAAATGGAGATAAGGCTAACCAAAACGACACCAGTAGTCTACCGACCATACAAGCTCTCACACCAGGAAAAACTTAGGGTTCGAGAGATTACTAAAGACCTTTTAGACAAGGGGATAATAAGGCGTTCTAATTCGGAATTTGCAAGCCCTATCATACTTGTTAAGAAGCGTGATGGCTCGGATAGGCTTTGCGTTGATTATAGAGCGCTGAACAGAATCACGGTGAAAGATCGGTACCCCCTTCCATTAATAGAAGATCACATTGACAGATTAGGCGGGTATAAATATTTCTCTAGTCTCGATATGGCCACCGGTTTTCATCAGATTCCTCTTAAAGAGGAAAGTATTCACCTTACTGGTTTTGTAACGCCCGAAGACCACTATGAATACGTCAAAATGCCATACGGACTAGCAAATTCTCCTATTGTATACCAACGCATAATAAATGACACCTTACGCAATCACATTAAGACGGTACCCTGACCAAAAAATCGGCATGAGATATGAGCGTTCCTATTGGTCTAGCGGCACTGGTGGCGCATGAATTACAGTAGTGAATACGCCCAGATTTTAGAATAAAATCTTTATAAAATCGAATTTTGGTCTTTTGAAAAAAATAATTCTACAAAAATGTTCGTTATTAAATTGTCTATCCATTAGTGTTAGTACAAAAAATAATCAATGAACACTTTACGAGGAGATGCATAATATCAATAATTATTTCTCATTTTTATGTTTTTTTGGAAGTAGATTAGTGAAATATATACAACATTTAAAAAAAAACTAAATCTACCATTTTAGAATCAATATTATGTAGAAATTTAATGTATTTTTATTAATTGATATTTCTTTTTAAATAACGAGTAGATAGCTCCTAAAAACAGCACAAAAACGGCTTGGGCGGCGTTTTGCTCGGGGTACCGCCTTAATGAGGGTAACGTGTTAGTTTATGTCGACGATGTACTCCTTATGAGTTATACCGTGAATGAAGGAATTCGGTTATTACGTAAGGTACTGAATACCCTAACCAGGGCTGGATTTTCGATAAACCTTCGTAAATGCTCTTTTCTTGTAACCGAGGTAGAGTATTTAGGCAGAGTAATAAGTAAGGGTCAGGTTAGGCCGAGCCCTCGAAAAGTAGAAGCTCTAGCTAATACCACGCCGCCAGAAAACGTAAAACAAGTACGCCAATTTCTTGGTTTAGCGGGATACTTTAGGAGATACATTAAAGACTACGCGGTCCGAACCGCTCCAATTGCGCATTTAACCCGTAAGTATGTCAAATTTCAATGGTCACCGGAATGCGAGGCTATTCGCCAATACCTCATTAAACAACTTACAAATGAGCCAGTTCTTTCGATTTTCGATACAAACCTTTCAACCGAGGTTCATACCGACGCCAGCAGTGCAGGTTACGGTGCTGTTCTCATACAAGTCCACCCCGACTCAAAAAAACACGTCGTAGCCTATTTCAGTAAGTCTACCCAAGGGGCCGAGCGTAAATATCATTCTTACGAACTTGAAACCCTTGCTGTCGTCAAGGCTCTTCAAAATTTCCGGCACTATCTCGTAGGATTGAAATTCGTAGTAGTAACGGACTGTAATGCCCTTAAGTCTACCGAACGAAAGAAGGACTTGTTACCACGTGTCGCCCGTTGGTGGATCTACCTCCAAGACTTTGAATTCTCGATTGAATATCGGAAAGGAGTAATGATGCCACATGCAGACTACCTGAGTCGAAACCCAGTAGTTAACGTCAATCAAATATCACGACCTCGCAACTGGGCTCAAATAGCTCAATCGGCAGACAATGAGACTCGAGACCTTATTGAAAAACTTCGCGATGGTAGACTGGATAGGAATCGTTACTCGGTGCAAAATGATATTTTGTACTACAAATACGTCCCGATAGGTGAACAACCCCGAATGCTTTGTAACATTCCCAAGGGTCACCGACTCAGTCTTCTTAGGGTATTCCACGATGAACACGAACACATTGGTGTAGAGAAGGCCCTGGATCTTATTTTAAGACATTTCTGGTTCCCATGCCTAAGACAATTCGTAGCTAAATACGTGGCCCATTGTCTCATATGTATTTCCCAAAAAAGAGTTCCCCGTGCCCCATTACAAAATATAACATCCTGGGAAAAACCAGACACGCCTTTTGAGACCGTGCATATCGACGCTTTAGGTCCTTTGCCAGTATCGGAAGGGTACAAATTTATCCTCCTTATAGTAGACGCTTTCACTAAGTATTCCTTACTGTACCCCATTGCTAGACAAGATTCCACAGAGCTGAAGCGTGTTATTACACAAGCTGTCTCACTATTTGGAGTTCCTAAGCTCATGATTACGGACAGAGGACGTATGTTTGAATCCAATGACTTTGTAACGTGGATAAACGAACTTGGTTGCAATTTGCATTACATAACTCCGGAGATGCATCACGCTAACGGCCAGGCCGAGCGATATATGCGAACTATCCTCAACATGTTGCGTATACAGGCTAATTACAAGAAGACTAGCTGGTCAGGTATGTTGTGGAAGCTCCAGTTGGTGTTAAATATCACCAAACAAAAAACAACCCAAGTTTCCCCACTTAACCTCTTGATCAGTACTGAAGCTACAACTCCTGTGGTTCGAGCGTTGGTTCGCGACGTGGCGTTCGAAGGCAACGCACCCAACCGGGAAGCCTTACGCGAGATCACCAGAGGAAGAGCTCGTCAATTGCTGAAGCACAATCGGGATAAGCAGGATGAACGAGCTAATGAAGGCCGACAACCACCTCGCCAATTTAATATTAACGATTGTGTGTTCGTCATTAAGTTTTCTCAGGTAACGGGCAAACTCGATCCCGGTATGCGTGGCCCCTACAAAGTGGTAGAGGTGCTACCTAGTGGACGCTATACACTGCGCTTGTTGAGCGGTGGCTATGGCAAGACAACGCAGGCGGCGGCTCAACACATGGTGCCATGGCAAGGTGAGTGGTGCCCAGATACTTGTGCTGCCTTCTTCGAGAGTGAGTAATTTTCTCCAATTTTCTTAAGTGTAAGTGCTAGTCGCTGTGGTACTAGTCACTCAGGCGTTTGTTGCTTGGCGTTTATCGCTACACTTTGATGCTGTTTGCTATTGTTCTTGGTGTGATTCAAGCTGTATAAGCTGGCTAATGTGGTCAACTTGAGATCCTTTTGTCTGTCTCTCATGTATGGATATGGCCTGCATGTTGGACAAGCTTACACGTACGAATACGGTCTGCGTGGTAAGCGGCTTGCACGTATGAATACGGTCTGCGTGTCAAGCAGCTTGACGTATGAATACGGTCTGCGTCAAGCATGTTTCAGATAACTAAGACTGGTCGTCAAGGACAGTCGGCACGAGGTGCAGTGAGCTGCCCCGAGGACAACGGAGACCTTCTTAATTATGGTCTCAGTAGGGTTTGAATTTTTTAAACAGAGAGACGTCTCTGTAGTTTTAGAATGACGAATGTGTGGTTGCTGTGTGAATCCTTTGATAGATGATAAGTGAATTAATTGAAAGATGACGTAGAGAAAGTTGTGAATGGTGAAATGTGTTCATTTAGTCTTGTTGAATTGTCTTCTTAATGTAATTTTGTATCCAGGTGAGCATGCGGAAGCAGATGAGACTGTGCCTGCAACCGGATAACAGCGTGTGGCTGACCCGTCTGTGCCTCTGCTGGATGACGACGTGGAACGAGCACCGACGACATCCACCGCCGTGAACTCCAACCTCACTCACTCTGCGTGACTCACTCGTGTCGGGGACGACATACAGTCAGGAGAAGCCGTGTAAGGAACAGGCAACCCCACGTCACCGGACCATCTATAAATAGCGTATCAGTTGACTGTCAAGCTCTTTTTCATTGGCGGTCACCACGTGCAGACGTCTCTGCGGGAATCTCTGTCGGTTTGGGGTCACGTGAGCTGTTTCTATTTTTAAAGCGTGTAATCGTTATTTTGTAATTTTCTTAATTATAGTCGTAACTAACTAAAACCAAATAAAACTATGTATGTAAGAAATTACTTTGATTTCGAGTTATTAAACGATTCTTTATTTAAATTTGTTTTTTTAATTCAATTCCACTTTTGAACCTAACAATATAATCATGGATGTATAGGGCAGAATAAGGTGCAATATTGTGTGAATTATGTTTAAGTATCATGACATTGGGGGTTAGTCAGCCACCAACTGAGCAAACATCATACTAAGAAATACTAAACAGATTATGTCTAAACCAGTAACAAAACCGAGGTTTCCAAAAACAGAAGGCGCCTAGCAGTCGATCATTATTTGCTAAGACCAGTAGTTGTAGATCTATGTGGGCTTAAACAAATTTAACAGTTAGGTATAAAAAAACAAACGCGTACGTTAGTCAAGGACGTTCATTGCACACGGGCTTCCCCGCTACACCGCTTTTATGAATGACCTTTGGGTAATAAACCTAATCAAATACCTGAGCAGGCTGTTTGTGGTTGTTGAATAATTTTATGAGTATGATCATGATGATCTAAGACCAACTTTTTATAGATATTTTTTTTAAAACAAGATTTGTTTTTTTATATTTTTTTATGCCAGTGATTATGTTTTATTATTTTATGATGTGACAAGCCCAACACTTCTCAGGGCACACGTTTTAATATTATATTTTTATTTCCATCACATTAAAAACCTTCACGGAAAATATGATACTTAAAACTGTTTAGTATAAAAAATGTCGCCTTAATTAAGTTTTTATGATTATTGCCCAGTGTGTGGGGTTATTCAGTGGTTCTATTTTAAATAATAAAATATGTAAAATAATATTATGTTATGATTCTCAAAGGACAATGCCTACTTTTGGTAATTAATAAAGGAAGAATTTGTAGAGCAAACTCATTAATTTTAATGGGTTATGTTAATTATTTTTTTATATGGTTTCAAAGCTACTGCGAGTGGGTGCTAATATTTACTATTGCATAATATGTTTTTACTGTGAACGATTAAATAAACTTTAATTATTATCATCAAATATTTTTGGTCTGATTACCATTACATTTATTCATGCTAGCATAACGTATATTTCTTAACGGAATATTTCATTGAGCTGGGACTTCCCAGTGGACCTTGAATTTTGACTTTGACAGTTAAATTTTTATGTGCATGTAAGTGTAAAAATACTAAATTTTCTTATGTCAATTATAACTGTTATCAAATATAACTGTCACGTATCCTTAAAAGCTGGCCAAGTGCGAGTCTGACTCGCGCACAGAGGGTTCCGTACAAACAGCTACATTCACAAAAATAAATAGGTAACATTACTAACGTTCATAAACAATGAAAGCACCGAACATTGCTCCAACGAACGGACAAAATTAACTTCGAAAATTCAATATACATCATTTTTACTTTTCCAAGTAGGTGGTGACTATTACTCATAAACATGTAAAGCCTACTTAGCTGTGATAGTTTTCCTTTTAGTTTCGTTATATATACTACTGCCGTGATTTTTTTGGCACTTGATTTTAACAAAAATTAGCCATTGAAAACTTAATTTTACACAAACGGATCCCTGAATCGAAAAATGGTTTAGACAGACCCGTAATATTTTTGAATGGCCTATACAACCATACTTCATACCATGGGATAGAAGAGAAAAATAAACATCCTCACTTTACGTGTATAGGAGAAACCATAAAAAATGTTTCATGGTTTTGTTTTACCACTTTGTCGGCGTGATTAATATGTATATACATATATGCCAAATTTTAGCTTTTTTTGTATTAAAAGTCCCTGAGCTAAGCTGCGGACGGACGGACTGTTTGGGTTCCTTGTACACTACGGATCCCTAAAAACGACCATCACAAATACAGCTCTAAATAGGTAGGCATCCTCAAAAAGTTCACCTTAATTTTATGACTGGACTGGACAAAGAGCGTTGGAAGGCTATGGAGAGGCCTCTGTCCAGCATCACTAAAAAAACTCACTGATATGCCAGTATTAGAGCAAGTACTATCCCCGTAGTAAACACGTCGCCGACACAGAATGCGTCTAGAACGTCGGCTATGCGAACCATTGCCTTTATAGTGCACGCTCGAACAACGTGCGAAATGTAGACTGCGCATATTATAACGTGGCTCTTATGTAAGACTGTTATTAGTTTATATTATGTCACATTTGTGGATGATGGAGGTTCTTGTGCTGCGTTGAATATGGGGTGAAAACTGTCTTGTGATGTTTTGTATTGGGTTTACTGCGACAATATTGAGTGGAAAAGTTTAATCCACCTAGTGATTTTTTGTCCTGTTTATAGGTTCAAAATATTGCCTCAGTTAGAATAAGGCGTCAAATGCGTTTATAATGTGTATAATACTTTTTTTACGTCTTTCAAATAATAAGTTATCGCTGCAATAAATAGTTAATTCCAAGTTTTATCTCTACATTTATGTCAAGAAAAGTTGTGAAAAAAATTATTATAGCACACCTCGACAAATTGTCTCGTTAAAATTATATTTAGATTAAAATGATCATCTATTAAAATTTAAAAGAACATTCAAAGAATAAAATTGTAGGATACTAAACCTGGTAATAAACCTACAATTTTATTGACATCATAACGCAGTTTTGCAGCATCGCTCGCTAAGAAGTACTTTTGCAACTTTCATAGGGGTGTAAGTTTTTTCACACGTCGGTAAGTTACTTGTGTCTTTTTCTAGTTATTTTTTAGCGTCACCACCATTTCACCTGACGTAACCTATACACTCTTGACTTAATCCTAAAATTTCTGACTGAGGACCCGAGAGCTCCTGTGCTGAGGCATCTCATGCGGAATCATTTTCCGCATGAAATGCCTCGTAAGTACATGACTCACTAAGTTGTCTGCTGTTGTTAATTATTTTACTAATCCTAGTGTGTAAGTTGGAGTATCTAAGGTTACAAAAATGGTTTCTATATTGTCCTTAAAACGATTCGTTTATTGAAAGACCACCAGCTTGCAGATATCTGGAAACGTAGACTCCAACAGGGAATTTCAGTCCTTAGCTGTACGCACATTAAAGGTTTTTAAGTATTCTTTATAAGATCACATCACATCATCAGCCTATTAATGTTCCCACTGCTGGGACACAGGCCTCCTCTCTGTGAGAGGGAATGGGCCGTAATCCACCAAGCGTGCCCAGTGCGGATTGGTGGCTGTCACATGTCTTCGAATTTTTGGTTCTAGGACATGCCGGTTTCCTCACGATGTTTTCCTTCACCGTTTTGAAGAGCAGTGGTAAAGAAATAATTTACACAAAGTAAAGCGCCTGCCTGGGCTCAAACCAACGACCTACAACTTGTAAGTCGCGTCCGATACTACTGGGCCACCACTGCTCACGCTTTTGACTTCAATCATTGCTTATTTAATCTAAAACTAATTAAATTAGTTCACTAATTATAATACAATTCTAACTAAGCCAAGCCTATTAGGTTACTAATTATAATACAATTCTAACTAAGCCAAGCCTTTTCTTTTCTTCCATTCACTTTTCATTTGCGCCATCTTTTTCTTTTTGTATTCTGTTTTTCTGTATTTATTACCATCTAGACGTTTTTTCTGAGCAGTTATACTGTCTTCGCCATTTAGGATTTCGTCTAACTTGGTAATTAACAATTCACGAGCTCTTGATCTGTTCTCGTCTTGGCATTTTTATAACATACTTATTAGTTTTTAACAGGCTGTTTTAAAGAGCAGAATGACAAGCGCCATTTTAACAGTGTTTCTTGAGTATTTTGAAAAGGTTAAGAGTTACGTGGACCCCACCACAATATTAATACGTGCGATCACATTTAATAAGAGCAGTAAACCCCGATACTTGAGTCACTGAATATAATTGCACCAGCCATTTTATTGCAAATAACTTTATTTAAACTATATCATTATGTTATATTTATGCGGTTTTTTTATTATTATTATTTCATATATGTAATTATGTTATCATAAAATTTCTAATGATGGGTGTTTAATATTAGATAGTCTAGATTTAGTATTTATTTTAAACTAACTGTCCAACATGGCATCGCTCCCGTCTATTAGCTACCTACCTACCCTACATACATGAATGTTGCGTAACTTTAACCGCTTACTCAGCGCCCGCAACGGAAGCTCTCAAGAAGGAATAACTTTTCCCGTTCTTGTTACATTTTTCATTTATGCTCCGCTCCTAATGGTCGTAGCGTGATGTTATAAAGCCTATAACCTTTCTCGATAAATGGACTATCCAACACAAAAATAATTTTTCAATTCCAACCAGAAATGCCTTAGATTAGCGCGATCAAACAAACAAACAAACTCTTCAGCTTTATAATATTACTAGCTGACCCAGCAAACTTTGTTTTGCCATAAAAAGACCAAACATTTATCTACCCTACCTTACACTACCTACCCTACCCTACCCTACCCGATCCTACCCTACCCTACAGTACCCTACCCTACCCGACCCTACACTACCCTACCCTACCCTACCCTACCCTTCACTACCCTTCACTACCCTACCCTACCCTACCCTACCCTACACTACCCTACCCTACCCTACCCGACCCTACACTACCCTACACTACCCTACCCTACCCTACACTACCCTACCCTACACTACCCTACACTACCCTACCCTACCCTACCCTACCCGACCCTACACTGCCCTACACTACCCTACCCTACCCTACCCTACACTACCCTACCCTACCCTACCCTACCTACCTACCAACTCGTTGAACTACTATACGAATGTAACCAACTTTTGTTTCTACCGGCAGCGGCGATCTAATTAAAATTTAGAACATAAAAGTTGCTATTGTGAGTCAATCTTAAAAGATAGACATATGCTGTCGCGGCCTTTTTTGTAGAACTTTTAAAGAGGAACATTTCCATCATACATGATATTTGCGTAACTTAAACCGTTTACGCAGCGCACGCAATGGAAGCTCTCAAAAAGGAATATCTTTGCCCGTTTTTGCAATATTTTTCATTTATGCTCCGCTCCTAATGGTCGTAGCGTGATGTTATAAAGCCTATAACTTTTCTCGATAAATGGACTATCCAACACAAAAAGATTTTTTCAATTCCAACCAGAAATGCCTGAGATTAGCGCGATCAAACAAACAAACAAACTCTTCAGCTTTTTAATATTAATATTAACTAGGTGTCCCACGCGGCTTCGCTCCTTTCAACTGGCTACCTAACCACCCATCTACACTACGGTTTTAGTTACGCAACAATCATATATTTAGGGTAGCCTACATACATGATTGTTGCGTAACTAAAACCGTTTAAGCAGCGCACGCAACGGAAGCTCTCAAAAAGGAATATTTTTCCTGTTTTAGCAACATTTTTCATTTATGCTCCGCTCCTATTGGTTGTAGCGTGATGTTATATAGCTTATAACCTTCCTCGATAAATGTAATATCCAACACAAAATTATTTTTCAATTCCAACCCGTAGTTCCTAAGTTCCCGTAGTTAAGCGCGTTCAAACAAACTCTTTAGCTTTATACTATTCATCAGCAGCCTATTAATGTTCCCACTGCTGGGACACAGGCCTCCTCTCTGTGAGAGGGAATGGGCCGTAATCCACCACGCGGGCCCAGTGCGGGTTGGTGGATGTCACATGTCTTCGTATTTTTGGTTCTAGGACATGCCGGTTTCCTCACGATGTTTTCCTTCACCGTTTTGAAAGCAGTGGTGAAGAAATAATTTACACAAAGTAAAGAGCCTGCCTGGGCTCGAACCCACGACCTACAACTTGTAAGTCGTGGCCGATACCACTGGGCCACCACTGCTCTTTTATACTATTATATTGGTATATAGGTATAGATACTCGTAAATACTAGTGTTGTTCGTAGAGATTATTGATAAAAATTAACGTTTGGCAGTAAACTGTCTTATAAAATATCGATGAAACTGTCCTGTGTCGATTGCGTTCCCACGATTTTTAGTGTCATATCGACTATTTAGTATAATCGATTTATTTAAGTATAATGAGGTACTTTATAATCTGATGCAGTTTTATTGGTTAACAAGATAAATGATCGTCGTCTATTTTCCATCACTTCTGAGATACTAGGCAAGTATCATTGGATGTCAGCGATCGAAGAAATATTAAAATGTAAGGGATTGGATTGTTGGGTGAGCACGGCCCCTATGATAGGCTTGAGACACGCTTTGTATCACGGTTTTTGCTCCCAAACTGTGATAAAAATATGTGACTCAAGCCTGTCACAGTAGACTGTGCTCGCCCCGCTGGTCTTGTAATAATTCGACAACGCTCGATATTTTTACATTTGGCTATCACTACGCTTCCATTTTTAGAATGACACATGTCCTCAGCTAACTCAGCATAGCTGCGCCAATGTCGTCTCTAACTAGGTGTCTATTTAGTGAGGACACCATTGGCACAGCTATCGGCTGCTCTGCTGCGTGTCACGGGTTCGATTACCGCACGCAACAAATATTTGTATGACCTACATATATTTGTTCCGGATATGGTTGTCTTGTGTATGTGAGTATGATACAGAAAGAAATTCATAGTGTGGGGCAACGTATAAAAAAAAGAAAAGAATTATCACAGTGAGCAATATTTTCATAATAAAATATGTCCAGGATAAAAAAAAATGTTTCAAAATATTTTTGAACTCAAGAATCAATTCCTGATCTATCGAAAAGTTAATACAACATTGTAAAATGTTAACTATTATTATTATTATTATTAAGCCAATTTATTCCATAACCTTAATCATATTTCATTTACAATGTTGTTAGTTGTTGTTAGTATTTATCTTAATCTTAGTTATTAGTAATTGTGTTAGTTTTCAGTTGGTTTTTGGATATGGATCCCAGTTTGGGTAAAGGCCTCCTCCAACTCTTTCCATGCCTTTCTGTCCTTAGCCCGCATCATCCATCGTTTTCCTGCAACCTTCCTGATGTCGTCAGCCCACCTTTTTATTGGTCTTCCTACCTTTCTTTTCCCTAGTAATGGTCTTTTCCAACGCGTAGTTTCAATGGTCCACCGCCTGTCTGTGTATCGGGAGACATGACCAGCCCAGTTCCACTTTAGTCTCAGTGCGTGTGTAAGTGCATCGGTTACTTTTGTTTTTTGTCTGATGATGTCGCTTCTTATTTTTTGTGTTTTTCTTATCTTTAAGATACTTCGTTCCATGGCTTTTTGGGTGGTCAATATTTTATGTTTCGCTTTTTCTGTGAAAGTCCAGGTCTGGCAGCTGTACAGTATGCTTGGTAGTACACATGTGTCCATTACGATTTTCTTCATGCTTAGACTGTAGTCGCCCTTTAAGATTTCTTTTAATATATTGATTGATAAAATGTTAACTATAACACACATTAAATAAGGCTTTCACTTAAGATAAGCAGTAAAAAGTAAAAGAATAAGGTTAAATAAATCTTAACTGGGTACTCATTAACTGGTTGAAGCAGATGGCGCATTCCTTGTACTTTACCGGTCGCTTAGAGGGAGTGCACATTTGACGGTGAGAGACTTTTCCTAGTTTTTTTTGTATTTTTTTCGTTATATTTACAACAAAATGCTTAGTTATAAATAAGCAATAAATATACATAGTTGTAAAAAAGTAGTGTGAAAAAAACTGATGTCTAAATTTAAATAGGTCGTTTAAAGAAAAAAAATATTGAAAATCAAAAGGGCAAAAAAAAAAAATGATATAAAAAAAAAATGTTACCTATCCTCTTTAGAATTAGAGAAGTCTCATAATGAATGAAACTAAAACATTTTAAATACATTAAAAAACAAAAAAGTATCGTCAAACTATTCGATTTTATTATTAAATTTAAACCCGTATCTTGAATACCTGACACATAAATGGCATTGATTGAATAACATAGACTTTATAGTTAATTATGTGCAGAAATAAAATCGATTTTTGTTAATTTGTATTTTATTATCTTGTTCTACTTGTTGCGTTTTGTTTTATTTTTCTCACCTTCAAATGTCGATTGGGGAATCAGAATAAATCTATCAAACTTTTTTTATTTTTTTGTATTGGTAACCAATTAGCTCCGACACTTGTTCCTATTTCAAATTTAGTGTGACGATCATTTATTACTTTTGATGGTAAAAATATATAAGAATTCGTTTCGCGTTAATTTTAGGAAGCCATTCGAAGACCATTCCAATCAAGACCAAGTATTTTTCATATTTAGAGATGATTCTCTAAATGCGAAAATAACTTGATCTCAATTTCTTGATATATACAATTTGCATAATATCCGAAGGCACAGAATTACTGCAAAATAGGAAGTGAACTTGTATTATGTATATCAAAAATACAAGAAAAATAAATTCAATCTGAACTTATCAATATTATTCACGGAAATACACAATATTCAAATAAATACCACAACCAAAATTTCCGAACACATCAGACCGCCAGTATGCAAGGCACCTAACAGGTCGATACGGTCCCATCTCATTTTAATTCTAACCTCAAAACTATTAATCACGGAGCGTGTTGACATCGGCACTACACGTTGAAATCTTAAGTGTACGGTGAATCTCAATACTTTCTGTTACGAAATAAATTTATCTTCACGCTACAGTACCGTTACGGAGATGACAGAAGTCTTATATCCACTCGAATGTGTAATGTGTAAATTACGTCGAGGTGAAAGGACTTGGAATTGTTTTAAAATAATTAGTAGGAGCGGGCAATGTGCAGGTAGCTTATGATAAAAGAATGTATAAAGATGAAAGTAGGGGAGTGCTTAAATCTTTGATGAAAATACTTTCATTGTGCTTACAGCTAAAGAGTGGAATCCCCTGCCGGAGATTCTGTTTATGGATAGCTTTAACTCCAGAGTGAATAGTTTACTTCTAGGCAAGCATACTTCGTTGTCGACCATATCAATGTTTAATTTATCAGATAAGATAGTTATCAAAAGCGAACATATAAAAAATTGGTCTTATAAAAAGAATGAGAACCTATTGTTACCGATTATGTTTTTGAGGCCCTCTTGCACGAGCCTATAGCTTATAAAAAAAAAAACTCAATTCAGAGTTAATTGCTCAACACGAGGTTAAAATGTCAATTTAATCTCGTGTTAGCAACTAACTCCGAGTTATGATTTTTGTGTAATCAAGTGGGCCTAATTAAAATAAGTGGAACTTACTATTGGAATGTTTTTTTTATTTTTATTGTCAATAGGCTCGCGCTTGACCACTATCTCACCTGATGGTATGCGATGATGTGGTCGACGGTGGAGCACGCTTGCCTAGAAAAAACCCATTCCCTCTTGACATAAAGACCCCCAGGTTGTAGCTATCGGGAAACACAGACTCCGGCAGGGAATTCCTCTCCTTAGCTGTACGCATAATAAGTGTCCCCAAAACGATTTTAATGTAACTCTAAAATGCCATACTTAAAATACGAAAATCCAGAAGCTCAAGCGCACCCATCAAAATCACTAAAGCACTCAAAACACCCATCAAACCCTACCTCGAATACACAAGCATCGCTAAGTCATGCAAACTCACAGACAGACAAGCGAGCAACCAGACCGTTACCAGACAATTGCAAGACATAGACAAGACAGTTCGCCATTAAATCAGCAGAGGTGAAAATACCATCGGTTGTCTAGCAAAGTCTAGCTGACCACAGACACACCCTGATGTAAAAACCTTTCTCGTTTCCTAAACTTTCTACTTTATCCGAAGATGACTTTTAAGTTACAAGTGGAAAGCGGATTGCATAATTTTTCAGGTGGTGGTGTTATTTTTATAAAGGAGGTATATCTTAAAAAGGAGGAAGTTCTATGTTCGACTTCTTGTATGTTTTTTTATTTGTTCTATGTATGTTCACCGATATCTCCGTCAATTATAAACCGATTTCGAAAATTATTTTTTTGTTTGAAAGAGTATGTTTCGAAATTGGTCCCATTTTAATTTGGTGAAGATCTGATGAAGAACTTCGGAGATATACAACAGAACTCTTCAATACATCATTCGGAATTGCTGCAATCGCATATCTGTTTATTGTTTATACCATTTCATAACATAACATCACGCCAGTACGCTCTAAAGGGGTACGCAGATCTCACACTTCACCGGTTATGTTCAAGGTTCATGTTATTCGGGTAATCTATTCCGGTGTTATAGGTATCTTACTAAATCCATATCGCAAAAAAATGGAAAAAAAGACACCGACTTCCAACAATAAAGTTATTTTTCACTTTGTAGTTTTTTTTTGGAAGTCGGTAGTATTTTTTTGCAAAAAAAAATTTAATGTGTTATAGAATTTGATGTTAATATTGGTGATTGAAAAAGTTTACTTGCAACTAAACCCATTCTTTCTTTGGTGTTTCGTAGAACTTAGACTACAGAACAGGGTAGTTGACAAAAAATATATATTTAGTTCGTCAGTTAGATAACCTAAAAAATATTAGACATTTGATAGTTTATTTTGCCACGTAAACAAAAAATTACGACGACACATTGCGTTAAAATATCGTGTGACATCACGGTGTGCTACACATAATACTGACAAAGTGACGTCACAAGCCCCTACTCCTGAACTTTGATGCGTTTTATCTTTGGCAGATTTTATTTTGTTGATAAAGCAAATATAATAATACGGTTTCAATATAATTTGATAATGTCACTGATGGACTAAATAGAATTATCATTTTTTTACCCAGGAAAGATCCCTATTATACGAAATACTGTCCTTATTAAAGTTAATTTATTATTATTAAAAAGTACAACAAGTAATTTTAAATAAATTCAGTATTATCAGCTTAAGAAATAAAATAATCAGAAAATTTATAGATCAACAAATAGCTATATGAATTCTGTCATAACTGGACCATTGAATAATCACTTAATTTGAAAACACTGTAAGATGTTTTTAAATAAAATAATACACAAACTTATAAAAGAAAAAGCCAATCACCTACATAGTTTTACCACAAGCGCATTCAATGCAAATTGGATGACTTTAGCGAAAAGAAAAAAAAAACCAAAAGAATTTACGAACACAAACTCACTGATTTTAATCGCCACATTTATTTTAAAATCGTCATGACAGTGCTGATTTTTCGTCTCATTGGCAAACTGTCATGGTTGTCAAATTTGACATGTCACTATGACATCTGCTGTTTTTGTTTGTTGTTATAAACTAAGCTGTCTGTTAATGGGGCATTAATGTAACATCAATGCTTTACTTTTACTCTTGAGTGGTGATTGGTCTATAGTTGGTTTTTAATGACTTATTTTGCTATCGTGTTTCTATTGGTTAGATTTTATTATACTACCAGCGAGAGCGAGAGTTTTATACTCCTTTTGTAGCTTTGATTAAGACTTTACGATAATTACGATATTTTAGTTTAATTTTCTAATGGAATTTATTCTATCTCATAGGAAAATTAAATTTTAGGACTTCGCATGGGTGCGGAATGTATGGCTCAATTGTTACTTATCTCAAGATCTTATACCTTAATTATTGCAAATAAATAATTTGACTTCATTTTGACTGAAAAAAAAAAAATGTTTTTTTATACAGACGTAGTCCTGACAATTATAAACATAAAACAACAATTATTAGCCAAATAAGTTCTGAAGCAAGTGTGAATACCTAAATTCGATTTATTCTCATCGTACGTGAGCCAGTTACAGCCGCACGGGTCGATCTTCAAGGTTAAGCAACGCTTGACGAGGTCGTTCCGTGGATGGGTGACCATTTCAACATACCGAGTTTCCTCCGTGCCTCGGAAAGCACGTTAAGCCTTTGGTCCCGGCTGTCATTTGAAGATCTTTGACAGTCGTTAGTCAAAAGCCTGAGATCGGTCACCAGTCTTGCCAAGATGTATCGTGTTATCCACCTACTGGGTTGTAGAGGTCAGATAGGCAGTCGCTCCATATAAAACACTGGTACTCAGTTGAATACGGTAAGACTAGTAGCCGACCCCAACAATAATTGGGAAATAGGCTAGGCAGATGATGATGATGTACGTGAGCCAGTTAAATTATTTTACTGCAATTAAAATAATATAAGTCTTCCACTTTCTAGATCAGCTTTTTATACAAAATAAGCTAAAGTCAACGCCAGATACCAAAAAAAATAAAGTCGTTAACATCTGTCTACCAACGTATTCCAATATTTCAAAACGATACGAAGAAATATAAAGGCAGTGTCGCTAACACGATCAGAGCAAAAGTATCGCGGTAAGGGGCATCCCTGACCCTTTCACTTGTCATGAGTTACAAACCTTTTGGTCAAAACCATATTCAGTCGTATTTGTTTAGTTCAGCACTTACTAGTATAATGATACTCATATAACAAATTATAACCTTTATTTGACAATTATTTTCAATAATGAGTTAATATCTCTTAGTTGCGTGGACTGACTTACATGATTTAAACGGATAAAATGGTTCTACGACTATACTTTTCAATTGAGACCAAAATTATCAAATATCTCTCTATAAACAATAAATCATGTTTTCAAGTTACGTACCTAATTATACTTTTTGGAACAAATCAGATCAATAAATTTTATTTTTGTGTTATCTGGTGGAGACTTTGATAGATTTTTATCAAAAATAAACTGTAAATTGAAAATCACTGTATTCTTGTAACTTGTACTCCACTACAAAGACATAAAACTGTGTGCGGTCAGAAAGACCAGCGTGCACTGTTGACATCTAATTATAGTTTTGTTGTTCACAGGGTTAGGTGTGTGTCCGTTTATCTAGAAAAATTGAGAGCAAAGTGCAAATATCGATGATCAGGTTTTTATTCACTCTTGTCAACTTTAACAAGAAAACCTTTATTTTTGAGATCCAAACTTCTTTGAATTAGAACTTATAAAAAAAAATAACATAGTCCAAAATTTAAAAGAAATCGATTTGAGAACCTGCTCCGTTTTTTTTCGTCGGTCAAAATCTGCATTAGCGTTATAAACTGAACATAATAGGCTTAGTTAAATGGATATTGCATATACTTTTAAAGATACTCTATTTAATCGATTAAGATAGGCAAAGGAAACCATTTAGTACTAAAACTATAGGGAACGTATTGTCGCAACGATTTTACGAGTGGTGCATGATGATAAGCTAGAAACTTTCATAGGATCCAGGAATAATTCAATTTTAGCTTTAGATAAACAGAGAAAACTTAACTTTGTGGAAAACTATAGTTTTGTAGGTTGAGTTACTAGAAATGCTACTTTTTCACACTTCATAAAATAATCTGTAAGCTTATGTTACTAAAAGTGTGCTTATTGCCTACCTTGTAGGATTTATTCTGTTTTTCTCTTAAATCTGGACCGATCAATGTGGCGACGCTTTGGGGGAGGCCTATATCCAGCAGATGACGTTTTTTGGCGTGATAAAGATGATGAAAATCATTGGTAGGAGAGCTATAAGGTGATCTATTAATTACAATTCAGGGTCTTTTAATACAGTTTTGGTCGTTTTACGGAATCCAAAATTTAACCATCCCTGTACTGTGATAGTACTTTGAACCTCTCATACATCACAAAAGTAAAACGTCACAACTCAAAACTTTAAACAAACAAAACACTACCTTACAGTACCCTAAAAACTACGAAACAAAAACCTACAAACATCCGTGACATGAACACATGAATGTGATCTCTAACACG
The DNA here is from genome assembly GCA_949775005.1 of Orthosia gothica. Taxonomy (NCBI): domain Eukaryota; kingdom Metazoa; phylum Arthropoda; class Insecta; order Lepidoptera; family Noctuidae; genus Orthosia; species Orthosia gothica. The sequence goes on from OX459064.1 coordinate 16,283,869, forward strand.
TGTCAGATATATCACAGAATATGATTGATTACCTAACACACACACACATTTATTGACACACACACATTGCCCAATCACATAAAGTTACACTAGTATGTACAGTCGCGGGCGTAAATATGTTTACACTAAGCAAAAATCGAACAAACGTTTTTTTGCATTTTGTAAAAGTGTATCAAATTGACGAGTACTGAAACTTACTCCAGATTTCTGTAACGATAGTATTGACGCATCACAAATTATTCACAATTCAAATTATGTGGTTGACTGTTGAAAATTCGTCGAACCAATGACCAGAAGCTAACGCGTTTTTGACACATCGTCACATTAATTGTATTCCAAGCTTACACGCGTTTTCGTATCCAATACTGGGCCTAACACTAGAAATAAAGCAGGTCCTTGCACAAAGTTGTAATCTTTGATTTACGAGAATGTCATAATTATAAAAAAAAAAACAAAAAAAAAATCGACGCTATAAAAAAGGTCTTCGGTACAAAGTTTCAACTATAATTTCTTGAGAACTACATTTCGATTGTACCAAGCGTACCCATACTTATGTTCGTGAATGTACACGATCGTTTTAATAATCAAGATGTTTTGGACCTTGAGGTGTTTTATTATTGTACATACTTGAGTAAAATCATGATGATCATTGATGTGTTAAACGTAGTTACAATTATGTAGCAGTTGATGTAATTCTTACCTTTGGATTTAATAGTTATAAATATTATGCTACCTTGTTGTAATATTGCACTGTTATTGTTATTACTTTAAACTGTAGGTCCTGGCTGTCATTTTTAGGTCTTCAACAGTCGTTACTTTCCTTCTTCTTATGGTATTTATTTCCGCCCAAAGATGCGTTAAAATTTGTGTTGAAATATGGCACTTTCGACGCTCATAACTTTGAAAAATATTATCCCATACAGGACTAGATAATGATGAGGCAAATTTATATCATTTCTTATTTTGAACGTACATCGTCAAACAGTGGAGTAATCTCTACACTACGTTTGTATGGAAGAATTTTCGACTAGTGTAACCTTAAAAACAATCGGTAGTTCCGACTTTTCGGAATATGAATCGAACCTCTGTAACATCTCTAAACTACAGTCATAAAAATACCTCCATACTGAAGTCGGTTAAGGGTTTAATTTTAATTGATAGTAATCGCAGAGTGAAATCTATAACTTCGTTCTGTATTTGATATTTCGAACATAAACCTACAAATTTACCTGAAGTAATAAGTATAAAATTAATTATACGATGGTGTATAATTAAGCATTAACCACTTTATATCTGTAACTAAAGGTAATCTTATTATTAATTTGCTTTTTCCCGCGTGAAAGTCCGCAATTATTTCAAGGGAAATTACAATCAGCATAATAGCATAGGATACGTTTTCGTTATTATCATCATCATTTCAGCCGAAAGACGTCCACTGCTGGACATAGGCCTCCCCCAAGCGTCACCATAGTGATCGATCCTATGCGTCTCGCATCCAGCGGCTTTCCGCAGCATTCATCATAATCAGATCAAAGTCAAAAATAATTATTTCAACTAGGCCTTTAAGCGGCACTTTTGAACGTCAACAAAGAAAATTTACAAGTAATAATAATTGATTCTACCATACATTCGGAAAAGTAGCTTGATATGGAGAAGAACGGACAAGAAACTCCATAAGAACGGATAAGAAACTCCATAAGAACGGACAAGAAACTCCGTAAGAACGTCAAGAAACCCTATAGGAACGGACAAGAAAGTCCTTAAGTACGGACAAGAAACACCATAAGTACGGACAAGAAACTTCATAAGAACGGACAAGAAACTCCATAAGAACGGACAAGAAACTCCATTATCGGTCCATCTAGAGGGTGCCTCCGTCCAGGTGGACCGATGATTCCAACGTTTTACCGAAAGGTAACTATCTAGTTTAAAAAACGTAAGAAAAGATTACGGTCCAGGCCAGGATGTACATGTGTTCCAAACTCCATCCAAATTCATTCGCTTCACGTGATTGATTAAAAAACATGCAAACATACAGCAAAAAGCAAAGTTTTTAATGTAAAATCACAGGATACTTTTAATCCCGGTAATAAATGCCCATGAGATAATTTTCGACTTAAACACGACTGAAGCCGCTGACCGTACTGGAGTTCTTATAATGATATCTTTAGATAAATAGGCAATTTACTAGTACACAATAATTACCAACAAATCGTAATAAAACACCTTATGGTTTTGATCACTTCACCGACGTAAAATTACGAAGGCGAAGTGTAAATAAAACCTTAAAGTGTTGATTACTGGTAATAATCACTGAGATTGTGTTTTACACCATTACACACATTAAGTTTGTTTATATAGGTACAGGGAAGTTTGTGTTCCTGCTCAAAAGCGAGGCTTTTGAAAGTTATTCTCTTTTTATGGGAGTTAAGAACGTGTCAGACTACATTTTTTAATGATGAATTGTGACACGGTTTTAGGCTAAAGTAGAGTTTGACAAATACTAAACCGAAATCTACACAAAAAAACTTTTTTGCAAAAAAATACTACCAACTGCCAAATGAAAAACTACAAAGTGAAAAATAATTTAACTTTTGGAAGTCGGTGTCTTTCGTAGGTACCATTTTTTTGCGATATGGACAACGACTTCCAAAAGTAAAATTATTTTTCACTTTGTAGTTTTTCATTTGGAAGTCGGTAGTATTTTTTTGCAAAAAAGTTTTTTATGTTTCCCTTTTTAGTTTTACCTACCTAATAGCAAGTTTTTTACTAAGGTCTCGATAACTCCAGAATAGATTACCCGAATAACATGAAACTTGAACATAACCGGTGAAATGAGAGATCTGCGTACTCCTTTAGAGCGTACTGGCGTAATGTTATGTTATGAAATGGTATAAACAATAAACAGACATGCGATTGCAGCAAACCCGAGAGTTTTTTTCATCAGACCTTCACCAAATTAAAATGGGACCAATTTCGAAACAAACTCTCTCAAACAAAAAAAGAATTTTCAAAATCGGTTCTCAATTGACGCAGATATCGGTGAACATACACAAAAAAAAGAAAAAAAAAAGAAACAAACCTGAAGTCGAACATAGAACCTCATCCTTTTTGGTAAGTCGGTTAAAAATAGAACAAACCCATCCAAAAACTTTGGGCAAACGACCAAAAAGAAAGTTGGGTAATTTACTTTTTTACCAATTTGATAAAAGTTTCAACGTACGAAAACATTAAAAGATTTTTCAAATTTTTAGTACTTACAAGCTTCCGGGTATCAAAAAACCTTTTAACACTAATTTATAGTTATATAATTATAAAAAAAAAAAAAAAAGATCCCTCCGATTCACAATAAAACAGATCTGAAAAAAATCGCAACGCAACAGAACAATAAAGTTCCTAGAATAGTTATCACAAAACTTTTTCCCACTTCTTCATGGCCATACGTAGGTAAAATAAGTAAAAAGTAGGTAAGTACTATAAGTAAAAACAATAAGTATCAACTAGGTGTGAAATAATAATATGAATTAAATAATTGTTGCAAAATCGTAATAGTGTATTCTATCTATGTATACATAAATCAAAAAATCTGAAACACGTAATTAAAAACCTCCTAGTCTAGAATCGTCATCACAGTTACTAGGTCTGAACTAATAATACAAATAAAATTATTGTTTCAATATTGTATGTATCAGGGTACTCTGCATGTACAGAGACATGCAGACCATACCAAAAAAAACTGAAACAAGGAATGAAAACCCTACTCTAGAATTCATCAAATGTTTTTCTACTTCTTCATTGTAAGTACTACAAGTAAAAACAATAAGTATCGACTAGGTGTGAACTTTGATCTCGTATCTTATCTCGATCGGAATGCTCGGCTGGTCCAGCTGAGTAAGATTAATGGCTGCCATACGGAAATATTTGGCGCCAAACGATAGTTCCCGTGTGGAACTATGCAGGTTTTATTTGAGATTGTGTGGGAGTATTATATTTTACGATTGGGATTTTTTTGTTCAGGTATTTTTACACGAGAGGCTTTGGACTGAGTGTAAGTAAAAATTTCTTTTTCCCGGTAGTTTGAATAAAAAAAAAAAGTTGGACACGTATTTTTCTTTTGACACGTAAACATAAAGTGGCGACGATATAATGCGTTGAAATATCGTGTGACATCACGCCGTTAGTACACGTAGTATACTGACATATTGACGTCACTGAACTTAGATGCCACTATATCTTTGTAAATTTTTATTAATTTGGTAAAGCAAAAAAATATGTATGCATTATTATTTTATAATCTCACTGACGGACTAAATATAATTATCATTTTTCTACCCAAGAAACATGCCTATTCTAACGGTGATAGTCGAAAAGCCAAAATAGAACAGAAATTTCGGTAAGGCTTGGATTGCCATACCTTTTTGTCATTTAACCAATCTCTGTCGCGACGCTTATGATGCTAAAATGCCACTTGTCTAAAGCTTCTGTTATGAAATCATCGACGCGTCATAAATTAAAAGTAAGTAAAGTAATACGATTGGATTGAAAATCCATTCCACCAATCACATTAGCCTACTCGCGTTAACAATTTGTTATTTGTCACACTCATTTTGCGATAATTTTTATTACAGAAAATGGGAGTTCCTTATCAAGTGGTAGGTATGCTGAAGTATCATCGTATACGACTTCTAAACCGTGCAAAATAATTTGTCCATTTTGGAAATTTCTTTGTCAATTTGTCAAATAAGTATCAGTAAGTTACTATAATAGTAATCATAACTAAGTGTAAAGTTCTTGTTAATCCTGGTACGTTAAGAGTAACTTGCCTTAAGATGAAATGTGGGCTGAGAGCTCCGACTGAATTTCCTTAATAAAAAATCATAATTCGAGGTTTATTTCGCCTATTTCCTGCTCCAGAATTGGACAATCTTTAAAGATATTTCATAAACTGGAAAAGAAAGATATATACTATTCTCTTATGTTTTTCTTTTTAATTTATAGTTGCACAATAGGCCTCTGTTGACAGCATAATTTTGAGCATTTTTTGAGGGTTCTAGTGCTTCTAAAGATAATTTATCTTTATTTTTCAGTTAACGGAATATCTTTTAAATTAGTCAAATATTGGAGGAAGAAATAGGCGAGAGCCCAACCTCGAATTATGACTTTTTAGTTAGGATATTCAGTCGGGTGTCTGTGACCGCATTTCTTCTTAAGACGTTTATGCACTTACTCGAATTCGTGATCTTTCGAGAAATTCTGATCCGTTTTTAGTGTTAAAAAGAAGAAATAGAATACCAGTATATGCACATATAACCCTAATAAAATTACTTTAATAGAAGTTTCCAGAAGTATGAGTAGATTAAGAAGTTATAAGAGGATATATGTCATCATTATTTAATAAGAAATAAAGTTACAGTCACTTATTAATGAACAGTAGATCACAATTAAAGGTAGGGATCATAAAAAGCTGGAAAATGTTACACTGCCGGTATATGCGGAAAACTTATTAGTTTTTTTTTTGTATCGGTTTATATTTTTTTTCCATTACCGGTATGGGTGGCAAAACATCTTCTTATGTTTTTTAAATATAATTATTTTTATTAAATATAATACTTATCTTGCGTAGGTATAAATATAAAATTTGATATAAAGGATTTTTTTACGCAAGTAGCGGGCAATTTGGCCCGGAAAGGATGTCAGGTAAAACGCATAAATAATAAAGACAGAAAAATATAATGATATGACTTCATTGAAACTTCAATCATTAATTCGACTTAATATTATAATGATTAACAAAGTATCAAATAATACAAGTAAAAATGTACCTCATTTTAAATAATAATAATACTTTTTGAAACATCAGTTGGATTAATTGATTTTCGTAATCATGAATTTTATTGCAAAGCTATAGATATATATTATTCATATTTTTATGAATCCATGAAAAACAAATCTAAATACAAATGTTCTCTGGTAGCTAATAACCGTAAAAGAAACCATTAAAAAACATTAAAACACAGTCATAAAAAATAGATGAATGGAAAAACATGCGTGTTCTATATAAAATCTGTCAAATCGAAATTATTATTCGAAATGCGTAAATACGTATAAAATGTTTTATAAAAATTAATGTGTATTTAATATTCTTGTAAACTCGTAAAGTATAAAAAGTATTCAAATAATAAACCACTGTAAAATTTTAAAACATACCTTGGCACCTGTTTCTTTTACAGCTGATAACTGGACCTCCTTAATTATTGCGAAAAAAATTAAATAGTTCTCCACTAAACTGCTACTTCTCGTTGCTCATATTTACACTTCACAAAAATAATCACATAAAAATTCACTTGTAACAGTTCAAAACGTCATAAAAAAAAGTTTTTCATAAAATTCGCGAATCCGAAATTCGTCCGCGCGTCCGTGCGTACGCGCACCGCGGATCGCGCGTTTCGTTTTTTAAAAACCGAAGCCGGGCCTCACTCGGATGTGGTTCGTATGTGACTGTGTGACTGTGTACTCATCTTGCACTTCACGATCGCCGAAGAAGATACATCTTGCGTCCCGTTCTAGCGCACGAGCCGCGAGTATTGCCGTCTCGCTTTCTTATTATCAGAGGTTAAGCTTCGCCCATCAGTCAGTTAGCGGTCGGACATCGGGTGGGAAGGCCGTGCTCCCTGTACCGTTACTTTCTCTATGTTGTACGACCATAAAACACGTACCGTATGGCAGTGTGAGCAGCTATTTTGTCGTCTCGTCGCTGCTCGGGTAATTTATTTGTTTGCTGCGCATGCACAGGTGCTGCACCCTCAATTTATTGATGCGCCGTTCTTTTGTAATCATGATTTATATCATCCATTAAGACATGGTCTCTCTCGTTTTATTTTTTTACTACACATTGTTGAATGAAATTAACTAGGTCAAAGTTTATTTATGTCGTAAAAATGTCAATTGCCGCAAGACATTTACGATCAATAAAAAATAAGATAAAGCGCGTCCGAAACTAGATCGCGCCGAATCGTGATCGCGTAACGAAATATTTTATCACGGACCAATCCGGTGCTCGCGAAATGACAAGCACGCTAGATCATTCGCTTAGATCATCGGCGTGCGCGCGCGCCGCATTTGCGCCGATTGGCGTGTCCCGCGCAGGCCCCGCCTGTACCGTTATAGGGGGGCAATGACTGCCCCCCTAAAAGTGGGGGTTTGTGGATCATCGCGTAATTGGTGGAGACTTGTGACATATGGCATATGCCGGTTAATTAAAACTGCTCACGGCCCTTTCATAATGTGTCGTTAATATATTTACATATAACGTTGATCTGTCGTGACCTACTTTTGTTGTAATTGAAGAAAACTTAAGGTAATTTTAGCAAATGTAACACAAGGAAAACGTGTTGGAGTACCGTTGATGGCAAATACAATTCGGTTATTTACTTTGTCTACGGACGACATGGTCTACGGTACATACTAATTAGTTCGAGCAAATATTAAATGAAATGACCGTACTTTCTGCTTCAAAGTAAAGTTGAATAATCTCTGAACACATGCAGAGGCAAATAACAATATAGAAAAAGTTTTAGAAGAGAATAAATTCGAAAAAGAAATGTATTGTTTTATTATCATTAGAATTTCCTAACTCCAAAGTCGAAATAATTGGAAACGTTTTCTTAAAGACATAAGTATGAAATTGCCTTTAAATCCATCACAAATAAATCTTTCTGTCCGCATAAACTATAAAATTACTAAAATTAATGTTAGTCAATGAACCAAAGTCTTATAAATCAGGAAATCCTCACGTCCTTATTAAAAGTTAGAATTTCAGGCAGAACAAAATTTTAAAATTATGACACTTATTGCAACAAACTTAACTATTATTTTGCAGGTAACCCGAACATTGTGCCGATTGAGAAACACACATAAAACCACTACCTATGCATAATCGTTTTAGAATCAAACATATAAGACAAATCACAGCACACGACGCATGTGATTAACATTTCTTCTACGACTATTTTGAAATTGAATACATTACTGGTACAGGAGGCTCTAATGCGTCCCGTGGTACTTGATATTAGTCAATGACAAGAAGAAACAAGTACTCAAGCAGATATTAATTTTCATTAAGTGTTTGCAGTCAAAGGTTCTGCAAATCCAAAACAGATAGAAATAGAAAACAATAAGGTTCTTTAATAAAAATATGCATATAATGAATGATATTGCAGTGCAAGTGATCTGGTTTGAAGAGTCACTTGTGTTTCCAGTGACATGACATATTTGAGCTCGTAGTTGGTTATGTACACAATGTATACTATTTATAGTACCAGGAAAATTATTTGGCAAATTGCTAAATTTTGGGGACACCGACGGATTGGCAGGCGATTGAAACCGATTTTCTATCGTGCTGTCTTTGAATGTTAAAAGACGTGTCCAAAGATCTGCGCAAGACAGCTGTTTTAAAGTTATATCTCCAACGATGCTCTTGCATATTATTGACTTGTTGTCTATAGAGTTCTTTATGTATCTTTCTGACAAGGTACTGCATTTCCAGCCGCTTTGACGCTTAACCGTGGTCAGATCAGCGCCCGAATCAGCCAATCGACGTCCTCCTAAAACTATGCCCGGTATATTGTTCTGGTTTCTGTAGTCCAAGGAGCGTGGCAATATCACGTGGCAAAACATCAATTTTAGTTCTTCATATATGCTGCTTCACATTGCTATATTTTGGAAGAAGAAAACAAATATGTAAGTCATAAGTTAACTTAAACGCAATGATTTCCCAGATGAACCTAACTTAGTTGGTAAAGGTAGAGGATGAATTGTCTTCATAGGTATCACGAATCTGGATACGTTCTCGCTGCTGCCAGGCCTATCAGTAAGTGACTACATTGCGATGCCGTCCACGCAAAAGAAACATGAATCTATAAGAACAGAATAATGGTTGACTTTACTTTACTTTTAGTTTATGTTGATATTTTCAAAAACATCCAGTAATCATAAATCCCATACGACCTTATAAAAAAAAACAGACTATTTATTTCCACGTGCATGCAATAAATTCTTACATAAAAATAACGCTCAATCTTTTTGAGCCAAGATTATGTGCGCTATCCATTCAGGTTTAAGTTATTCGTTCACAGTTTGTCTAGTAGTGGTACACGTAGGCACTGCCCCCATTCTAGACTTTTCAAAGGTATATGGTTTTTTAGGGTCCATATTGGCTCACCTAAAGTTCTTTACCCGAAATTGTTCTTCCTAATGATTTGTAATCCGAATGATCACTCTTCCCAAAATTTTACATCCTAATGTTTTCATTCATACTATTTGTAGTGCTACCGGCGATGTTATTAACACTCATGTTTCCGAAAATTGAAATTAATAATATCATTAATGTAAATATATTTAAACTCCTACTGTTTTTTATCATAACGCTTTTATCCCTAAACAAAATTACCTAACCTAACCTAACCTATCGATATCTTTGCAGGTACACACCGCTATAAATAAAATTAAAGATATGTGAAAATAAAGTCACGCAAAATTAATGTATATAATACTGATTATTATGAATAAAAAGAAATGACTTTGAATAATAGTGAAAAAGATGGTTATGTTGAGAAAATATAGGAAAACAAATAAAAGTATAATAAATGTTTATTGCTACTGACATTATGAAGTTGAATGCTTCGGAATTATGAACATTAGAGACAGAGTAGTTAGGAATTGTGTGAAGAACATTTTCGAATTTCCAATTATCGGAGTTAAAAATTTAGGTGAACTTTGGCGCACCCGGTTTTTTATTTGTCGAGGCTGTTTGTTTGCCATTTTTTGGCTTTATCCTCTATCTATAACTGCCTAATCCTATTTGTTAACCCTTCCTACAGATAGTGTTATCATAATTATTATTATAAAGAGATGAATTCTAATAAATATAGATTTCCCACAGTAAATATTGGTAGCCTTATTCTTCTCTATCTCATATCTTCTCTATTGTAAGTTAAGGATGCGCAATTAAGGATCTGCATCGTAGGCTTTGTCTAACCTACTTTCCTATTAGTTACGCCCAAAACTTGCAGACAAAGTGGCATATACGCTCTCACAGACCACGCCGTGAATGTGATGAAGTATTGCGCCAGCTAAATTTAACTATAACATCGACAAATCAATCAAATCCCAACAGAATAAAAACTGCCTTTTAAAGGTATCCCTTTAAAATTTCACTCAATTTCAACACGCGATTCCCCACATCATTACATACCAAAAGGTCACAAACTAAGTAACATTATAGAACGTGTTTTAAAACGGGCCTAATGCCATTCGCGTTGGGTTTTAGTGCTCCGTTGCATCAATGTGTGTCAAAGGTCGCTGAGTCTAGGTTTTATGTCCAATGACCATTTCGCATAACATTACGTTAGGTAATGCGTCGATGTAACTTGATATTTAGAGGTGTTATCGTGCGTGCTTCGACGGATTGAGGAAGAGCTGGTGCTATAGATTTAATGTGACATCGAGTTATTGTTAGTGATACAAATATGTCGATGAAATGTGTCTAATTTATTGTAGCAACAGTAAAAATACCACTGACCATAATGATGAAATATATCAAAGATGTTCTAATTATACTCTGCTTAAATAAATCCCCTAACAGACTTAGTATTCGCAGTAACGCAGTAATATAGTGCTCACGTGAACAGGAAACAGGGCATGCAGCGCGTGGTCTGCAAAGAGACGCCGCACAAACACCATAGATCGGAACCATCAGAGAAACCTATGGAGATAGCCAGATTGTATTAAAGAAGTATGAAGATTACCATCATTAACTGGTCACAAGATTGTCAGAGATGCCATTATCAATATAGTCTTTTAAAAAGGAGGACCTGACCTGAAAAAGAAATAGACAAAGCTAATAATACATCGATATTGTTAATCGATAAGTATATAATACCCCTCTAATAATTCTAGGTAACACAAAATGATATCTTTCATAGCAGGTGCATAAAATAGTAAACTACTTAACGGGGATATCACATATAAAGAGGATGATTCTAATAAACATCGGTTTCAAATATAATTTTATGAAGAAACTGATATAATAAAATTTGTATTTGAAAATGCTGCTTATTTGAAATCACTGCCAATTGGACGTATTCTTATTGGAACGGAAATGCCAACCAGATGACGACCGACATAATGCATATGCCGAGGAAGAAAGTGTTAAGGAAGTAGTGTCATAGCAATCAAATTTGAATATGCTAGATAATAAAGTGATGTTAAAAGGTCTGATCGCTAGTTAAACAAGTAATGAAACAAAAAGATGAAGAAAGAATCACAAAACAAGAACAATACAATCTCTAAGATATAAAGAACAAAGCAGAACTAGCTAACTTTTCTCTTCCTTTGATCAATGATCAACCAAACCAATGAGCAATCATTTAAAATTAAACTTAACATCTATCCAATCTCGGCACTTTCCAAAGAGAAAAGGCCATACACAAAGGAGGCTACTTTATAATCGGATTTCAAACATGGAACGCAATCTGTCGCGAAGAACATTTAAGGCTTTATCGTTGGGCCGACCGCTGCAACAAATTGCGGACCAGTCGACGTTTTTTTTTTGTCTCTCGCCGAGTTTGGGCCGCGGTGAGCTCTGCAGGAAGTTTTAAAAGTAAGCTTTTTCAAATAGCGGGATTTTTAAAGAGAGTTTTGTTAATTGTTAAGAATTTTATGGATATTTATTCTATTATCAGTTCTTCATGACTATGCTGTAAAATTGTTTCAAATGGACACTATTTTACTGCTATTTTACCGAAAGATTTATTTTAATTTTTGTGCCGAGGTTCCAGATCATCAAAATTTATGAGAGCATAATATTCTATTATTATGAGGCTGATGGTTTCTAACCAAAGTTTTCTCACAGAAGAAAAATATTTATATAAGATCGTCTGTGCATTTAATAAATGTGACCACAGGTTTTTATTCGCCCGTAAAATTATTATGCTAAACCTCAATTAGAAATCATAACTATGCTTTTATGAGTGCACTCTATTTCATTACGAAAACACCTATCAAAATATAATTGTTATTCCTTACCAGTATTAACTTTAAATTAAATCCATTCATGTTATTCCAATAATTCCAATCAAATAAAATGAAATCCTCAGTCTACATTCATAGTTATTTGGTTCACATGCTTTTTTAATTCAAATGTTAGTCAATATATTCTAAATAGTATTACGTAAGTTAACGGTTACTTTAACTTAACATTCCAATTAGAATCATTAAGATTTCCAATTCATATCTCTATACGCTTATCTCAATTTATAAAATACGATTTTGTATAATCACGCGCCTTTAATTTATCGTTTCAAGAGTGTTCGAACTATTAAAGTATAAATATCACAGTAAATCACTCGGTGTTGTATCTGCGTGTATCACTCCAATATTGATATTAGATATATTTATTTCGTTTCCAATAAGAATTTTAATCCCATCCTCCATAATTTAGGTGCTATCGGTGTACAAGCTGCATCTCTTTTGGTATAATGCCGACTCCAAATTGGTCCAAAAGAAAGTACAGTGCAAGATCCAATTAAAGAAGGAGACAAAAATTATATCCCACAGTTACTAGTGAAGGAACAGAAAATTATTGAAAATAATTAAACAATACAGTTGTATCTAATTTCGACACCCTAGACATCAAAAAGGTAAATAAAGGTTGGATACCTTTAAAAAAAAGTAATAAAATATAATATATGGTTTTAAAGAATGCAAATAAAATCTCATTACAGTTTATGTAAAAAACAGAGTTTTTTTTTAGAAATAGTTTTTGATAGAAACGCACATGAAGGCAAACTTGATACATTCTGTTGCAATTAAAATACTAGTCAGTACTATGTTTTTTATTCTACTAAATAATTTAAAAATGCTTACAATACAAGCGTAGATATATAATATATCTCGAAAAATTATTTAGTTCCAACGCATATCTCACAGGTTCGCTGTTGGGATGCGCGCGCGCACGTCAACTTGTCACTCAAGTGAGCAAGCTGTCGACGTAGTTCAACCGTGTGACGACAGATGGCGTTAGTGGTAGCGTTTATTTGTAGTGAATACTTTTATGGTATTAGTATATTAATCCAGGTTTCAATTCCATTAAGAAGTATCTCAGCATTGACATCATTACGTGCGTCGCTTTAAAATTATGTTTGACTAATAGTAGTTCAACATATTTTTTTAGTTACAGTAGGCCGTGCTCGTCCGGCAGATATTTCTTATTACGACAGTTTAACAATTTTTAATCCTCATTTAGCTCGAAGCTCTGAACAAAGCACAAAAATCAGGTACAGGCTAAAGCTAAAACTACAACTTACCGAATAAATCCCCACGAATCCTTTAGCTAAAAAGAATAAGGCCCTAAGTCTACTGCATCAAAGCAACTTTCGCTCACCAGCTCATCCCATAAAAGAAGTTCAAGGAAACGCATCATAAAAGTAATTGCGACAAAAACATCCTCGCAGTTTATATAGAGATAATTTTTACTGCACTATTTCTGCCCACGCGCATATAAAACTGCAACTTAATGCTATAAACAAACGCCACATTTGTAAGGACGAATATGTATGAAGTTGTTCAATGTATGGGCTTATGAGGACTGGTTTGAAAACTCAGACAGTTTAAAGGTTTAATTTTCCTGAGGAATACAATTATCCTGGTTTTTCTTAGTTTTGTGCATAGAGGCGTTACTAGGCGTTGTTTATATCATACCTAGATAAAAGATATCTTATCTTTTCATGTTTTGCAATCTCCAACTTCAGTGTGATAGGATATTTTTCTGGTATTATTACAGCTAAATATGAGATAGGTACATGTTCCGTAAAAGCGGATCATTGCGTTTAGAAATACTTATTATTTGCATAGCCTTTGCTGCATGTATAACAATCAGTAAAGGCTATGCACCTTAGAAAATACTGAATTAAATATTGTGTGGTTATAAAAGGTATTTTAGTGAGTTTTTATTTTATTTTTTATTGATCGATAGTCTCGCGTTCGACCACTATCTCGCCTGATAATAAGTGATGATGTGGTCGACGGTGAAGCACGCTTGCCTAGAATTAACCTATCAGATCAGGATTAAAAAGCGTTATTTGTTATTAGAATGTTATTTTCAACGCATGATAGGACATTAAAGATTAATCACACAGACATCATCATCATTTAGTACATCATCTTTGTAGATGAGATTTCATTTCGATTAAAAAGTATGGGTTTCTCTAGCGTTAATAATGATAGATACTTTCAAAATCAAGAATGTACTGCATTCTGATAAAGCAAAGTTATATTCATAAAATATATAAAATATCTATATTGCTTTTGTTTACATACTTAGAGTCAGTCAGTTTCCAGTAGTTATTAAGTATAGAAGTCTCATCATCTGGCTAGCCTTTTTCCCAAATTGTGTTGGGGTCAGCTTCCAGTCTTACCGGATTCAGCTGAGTACCAGTGTTTTACATGGAGCGACTGCCTATCTGACCTCCACAACCCAGTAACTGGGTAACCCCATACCCCTTGGCAAGACTGGTGTCAGATCTTAGGCTTCTGACTACCCGTAACGACTGTCAAAGATCTTCAAATGACAGCCGGGACCAACGGCTTAACGTGCTTTCCGAGGCACGGAGGAAACTCGGTATGTTGAAATGGTCACCCATCCACGGACTGACCTCGTCAAGCGTTGCTTAACCTTGAAGATCGACCCGTGCGGCTGTTATAATTTAGCCACGAGCTCCTCCTCCTCAACGAGTATAGAAGTCTATGTACATATTAATAATTACATTAAAAATGTACTACGTTTTGGTGGCAGTCTCGTATTGGGAATAAAATCTGTTTTTTCTTAGTTCATAATGACCATGGCACATTGCTCGCAGAACGGATGGCTGATGGGGCAGAAAGATTTAGATTAGTTTCTGGAGCGGCGAACCGCCAGGTGGACCGATGACCTGGTGAAGGTTGCGGGGATCCGCTGGATGCGGGACGCACGGGACCGGTCAATGTGGCAACGCTTGGGGAAGGCATCATCATGGACATAAGTCCATGATGATGATAATGACCATGATCCTTTAGAACATTTCTGATCGCATGTCCTAAAAAATGTGAATTGGGATTGCGAATAATAATAGGCGTTATGTAAATGCAATCCAATCGCTCATCCCTTGCTCCTCAACCCAGTACTTAACGGCGACAAAGTTTGTCATAGTTTTAATGTTTCGTGTAAACACAGTAAATGCTCATCATGCTTATATTAGTACGATTACATGTTTATTGCGCATTTAAAGCGTCATAAACTTTCTTTGTTTACTTACGCGAGCACGATCTTGATAAGAATCGTAAAGGAGAGAAGTTATAGCTGCCAAGTTGAGAAGTATTGTACAAAGTAGTAATTTTTGTATGTGTTTGGACTGGAATAATTAAAAATATGACTTGCTGCAGCAGTCTGTTTGTTTATGCAATAAGGTACACAAATAAAAACGCTGAGTATGAGATCTTTAATTGCAGATAAACTATTTTTTGTAGCTAAATGTAAGGACAAATAATCATCTGTTTAGCTTTTCCCGACTATGTTGGTGTCGGCTACCAGCAGCCTAATTGCGTAAGTGAATTCGGAAAGACAAAGGGTTTGACCCCGTAAAAGAGTATGAACAATCGACCAATCACATAGACGGCAATCTACATCGCTCGCTTATGATTGGTCAATCGTCATACTCTTTTAACGGGTCAAACTCTTTCCCTTGCCGAATTCACTTATGCAAACTCAGGGGTCAGATAACTAACATAATCCGTTGGCATGAAGTGATATTATAACCCAGGGGTTTTAGAAGTCAGATAACTAACATAATCCGTTGGCATGAAGTGATATTATAACCCAGGGGTTTTGAAAGTCAGATAACTAACATAATCCGCTGGTATGAAGTGATATTATAAGCCAGGGGTTTTAGAAGTCAGATAACTAACATAATCCGTTGGCATGAAGTGATATTATAACCCAGGGGTTTTGAAAGTCAGATAACTAACATAATCCGTTGGCATGAAGTGATATTATTACCCAGGGGTTTTGGATTTCAGATAACTAACATAATCCATTGGCATGTAGAGATATTATAACCCTGGGGTTTTGGAAGTTAGATAACTAACATAATCTTTTGGCATGAAGTGATATTATAACCCAAGGGTTTTGGAAGTTACATAAATTACTTAAACAGTTGGCATGAAGTGATATTATAACCCAGGGGTTTTGAAATTCAGATAAGTAATATAATCCGTTGGCATGAAGTGATATTATAACCCAGGGGTTTTGAAATTCAGATAAGTAATATAATCCGTTGGCATGAAATGATATTATAACCCATGGGTTTTGGAAGTTAGATAACTAACATAATCTGTTGGCATGAAGTGATATTATAGCCCAAGGGTTTTGGAAGTTACATAAATTACTTAAACAGTTGGCATGAAGTGATATTATAACCCATGGGTTTTGAAATTCAGTTAACTAACATAATCTGTTGGCATGAAGTGATATTATAGCCCAAGGGTTTTGGAAGTTACATAAATTACTTAAACAGTTGGCATGAAGTGATATTATAACCCAGGGGTTTTGAAATTCAGATAAGTAATATAATCCGTTGGCATGAAGTGATATTATAACCTAGGGGTTTTGGAATTCAGTTAGCTAGCTAACATAATCTGTTGCCAAGTTAGACTTTCGGGTATCTGACTACCAGTATATATGCAAATAACAGTGAGGTACCTACAAAGTAGTCTCGGTAGGGTATGGTCCTCCTTCACAGACTCAAACCTCTCAGCGTTCTCGGCCAGCTTTATTTATACTCGAAGATCAACCCAAGTAGCTGTTATTATTTATTATTTAGCCACAAGCCCCTAAAAATGTGAACGTATCATTGTTTTTGTATAAGGCACATATAAGTCAGAGTACACCAATGAGCTAAACGCGATGGCGATGCGACATCTCAAACAATACCTCACTCTTGTCGTGCTCTCTTTTTAACAACACATGCACTCAGAAAAACCTTTACGAGGCAAAGGCGTATCGAAAGACCCGGTCCACGCGGCTCGTCACTGCAGCGTTACGTTGACGGTGCGACGACGCAACGCAACAGCCTCAGTATGTAAAACCAGCGCACGTCACGTGAACGCAGCGACAGCACGTTACGTCGACGCATCGTTGACGCAACGCGCCGAGCAATGACCGGCTCTAACGTTGTCAACGTGGCTGAATTCTGAGGCTCTTTACAAAATAATTTTACCAGCTATTGCGAATTTATTCTGACGAAAAAGAAATCTAACGAATGTTTCCGAGATTGAATGCCAAAATTTTAAGGGACTGATAACGTCACATTTCACGATAGCGTTTGGTACTTCTATACATACCTATTTACTTTTTTCCTATTGCTTTGGCGACGGTTTCGTTCATTGAGACTCAGGTTAAAACACATATTATTATTTCCTTTATTCATTAACTTACTTTATTTTTAAATATAGTAAGTTAAAATGTAAATTAAAGTTAATATTAAAAAAAACACATTTGAAATTATAAAAAATATAGGCCCATCGGGATTGGGGCGAGTTCCAAGCTACCGGCGGTCAGGACTCAAGAGAGGGGAACCTACCTATCCTGCAGTACAGCTTTTTGGATCAGGCCCTTGATCCAGCCGCTCTCGTTCCAAGAAAAATAAATAAAAAAGACACATATTATTAATATAATTTTGAATTATCAATTCGACAAAGTATAAGAATGCTCTCAAATACCTATGTATAATAAACAATTACACGAGTATCTTAGCAACAAAAATCTAACCTTGGACCTTACCTTACCAAATTCTTGGTATTTTTTTTATTTTATTGCAAGGAATTCTACAAAACAACCATAGACAGACAATATGGCTCTGCATCTCTGCAGACATATCATTATTTATAAAACTAATGTTTTGCTCTATATTTTATTGTTGTCCCAATTCAAAGTAATATGATAAAAAATGCGGGCAACGAACGTTACAAAAGAAAAAAACTTAAACAAAAATTGTTTAGGGTTCTGCTGTTATAAAATATATTTGACATATTTTGTTTTTTACTTTTCAGAATCCGCTTTTATAGTGTCTTGTACTTTTTCCAATTTTATCATCATCATCATCATTTCAGCCGAAAGACGTCCACTGCTGGACATAGGCCGCCCTCAAGCGTCGCCACATTTACCAAAACCAATTTCAGCCGAAAGACGTCCACTGCTAGACGTAGGCCGCCCTCAAGCGTCGCCACATTTACCAAAACCAATTTCAGCCGAAAGACGTCCACTGCTGGACATAGGCCGCCCTCAAGCGTCGCCACATTTACCAAAACCAATTTCAGCCGAAAGACGTCCACTGCTGGACATAGGCCGCCCTCAAGCGTCGCCACATTTACCAAAACCAATTTCAGCCGAAAGACGTCCACTGCTAGACATAGGCCGCTCTCAAGCGTCGCCACATTTACCAAAACCAATTTCAGCCGAAAGACGTCCACTGCTGGACATAGGCCGCCCTCAAGCGTCACCACATTTACCAAAACCAATTTAAATTAGACCATTTTCAGGCACTTTTGAACTGTGTAGGTGTCGGTCAGTACGTACTCGTAATAAGACGCTAGCTGCAAGCATAGATATCTCTATGGTGAAGTATGTACGAGAATTGACGAGAAACTATTGAATAGTTGTTGCGTTTATAATATTTTTATTTAATTTTTTTTATGCACCTGCCATGCTATCTCTTCACCGCCCTGGGTTGACTGGTAGAGAATGCCTCAGGCATTAAGTCCGCCTATGTACTTTTATGTTGCATGAAGTTTTAATAAATAAATAAATAGTCAGTATTTTCATAATGTCTGAATTTCTAAACTTTTGGAAAATAAAAATAAGATCCTTATAAACAAGTAATGTTCTACTCTACGGAACCATCAACGTATTTCAAATTCACAATTAACCTTTTTCGGCTACACCGAAGTTCGCCCACACGACACAACATTTTTTTGCGATCCACATTTTGATTAATGCGCGTCCGCGCATCGGTTGAATTTTTATCGTTTTTGGACCATCCTTTTTCAATGAGCTGCGATTTTTTTGTGTCACTTCTGAGATATTCCGTCATTCATTTTTGTGTTGGTGATATTTTATTGAAGCGGCGATTGCTTTGCGGAACATCGAACTGTGATATCGCTGTGTCGCAGATTCGAAACCAGATTTAAAACTTTAGTCTTTTGACTGAGTTTTCATCAGCAATGATTTATTTTGTACCATCATTATATCAGCCCGTTCTGTTTATATATTGTAGTACTTTTATCTAATACCTTTAACGATTCTTGCATAAATGTTTATATATATATATATATATATATATATATATATATATATATATATATATATATATATATATATATAATCTGAATCACGGGAACGACTGCAACAGTTTTCATGAAATTTTGTATGCAGTTTCGGAGGCGATAAATCGATCTAGCAAGGTTTAATTTTGAGAAAACGTCGTTTTCTCTATTTTCACCCGAGCAGAGCTCGGTCGCCCAGGGCCTGCAGTCTCGACATAGCTAACGATCGTTACGCTAGCTAACATTCGTCAACTCTTACCATAAAAATACGCTTGCCGTAACGACGCTAACGATAAACGCAAGTCTCGACAGCCGAGTTACCATGCACAATCGGTCACTTTCTTGACGTAGCGTGGCCGGTACGCTACCGATGCTCGTATTCATAGTGCGGTGATTTTATTGTAAAATTATGCCAGTTGAAAAAAATCCTTTTATTAAAGGGAAAATTTGTTGACGAGATATTAAAAAAAAACTATTTTTCTTTGAAAATTGTACAAAAGATAGGTAAACCATATCATGTTAAGACTTTTTTGCATAGAAACGTGTAAGTAGCTTATACCATTTTTAAGAATACGCATAACAAAGAAGAAAATAGTTCGCTTCCTTGCAACACAGACGTGGAACATGGGAACTGTCAACTGTCGATGTCAATGTCAAGTTTATTTGTACACAAAATACGACAATGAAATTGAATTGGAATTGATAAAAAAACTGGAAAAGAACAGTATTTCGATGGTGGAGTACAGTGACAAAGGCGCAGGCCCGAGCCCGAGTGCCAGCAGCGTGTGCGTCAGGTAAATACAACCAACAACAATTTTCGATTCCTATTTTGGGTATGTCCGAAGTAGTTTGTGTTTACTTAATGAATATCTTAAATGTTTCAGGCGTATTTCGGGGCAGATCGATGCGCTTTTGGTGACTTTAGAACGCCGTCCATATCTCCAAACGGGCAAATTTTGAAACAGGCTGGAAGGAGGTTGCCAAGGAGCTCAACAAACTCCCAAACGGATCCAACAAGTTGCCCGAGCGTTAAATCTCAAGTTGGTTTTTAAATGTAAGTACAAGCCACGTCAGTTTTGTTTATATTTAGTAGAATACTTAGGTATCCTAATAACAGATTTGGAGAGACTTATAAAGCCATGCCTGCACTAAGGCGGCAAAATTGAAAAAAGAAATCATTCAAATTGGCAACCGAGGCATCATCACTGACTGAGGTGGAGAGACGTATAATGTCCTTAATTGGTGTAGAGTACACATTTGGCATCGACTGCCCGTATGCTATGCCATTTCCTTCTTTATTATTATAATCACTAGCACGCTAGAGGTCATTAAGAGACATTTATAGTATATCTATTTTTTTTACAGATGCTAGCTGCTGCAACTCAAGTGCAAGCAGATGCTGCCAAGATGCAGGCTGAGGTAGCAAGGCACAAGCTGAGGCATTGGTGCTATTTGCATAGGCTGCAAATAAAGTAGCTAACGCTTTAACAACTTTTTAAATAAAAATAATGTATGGTTTAATATGTTTTTATTTAAATCACAGTGGGTCAATAAAATAAAACTAGTATTAACGAGTATTCTTCTTATGTGCTCTGCAACAGCTCTCCCAGTGCACAATACAAATCCTGTAAAACAAAAACAAGATTTTAGGAATATTCATACAACGGTGTTACATAAGTCGGACTTGATGCTATAGAAATGAAGATGCCAATGAAATAGGTATAAAAATCTGGGGAAAATTATATCTTCTGCAAATATAGGTATACCTGTTTAATAAATATAATAAAACATTAAATGGATACCTTAAAATAAATAATTTGATAAGGTACCTGTAACTTCTAGGCCATCTTCATGAACTCTACCATCATTGTCCACTATTTGTGTGGGTGTGGTGGCCTCTGGTTCATTTAATTAATATTTTATATATGTGTATTTATGCGTTGGTGGGAAAGACACCTAAAAACAGACTTCAGCACACCCAAGCATCTTTCGACGACGTTCCTGGGTGAACAATGAGCATTTGTGTATTGATACTCCGGTGTCCCTGGTCGTTGAATTTTTAAAGGAGTCATAAGCCATGGTTCCAGAGGATATCCATCATCACCTAAAAGATAAAACATAGAATGTACTTTCAGCAGTCTAATGGGCAACCTGTTCTAGACAGATTATAATTTACCAATTTATTATTAGTTACCAAGCAGCCATGTACGGTGGTCCCCATTGATATTATTTTTATATGCGTGCAGTCTATGGCTCCAATCACATCATGGAATGGCTGTGGAGCATTTCTAAACTTCTCTTTAACTGCACACCGTTCTTCTTGGGCCATGAGAAATTTGACATACCTATCTAGGTTTTAGCCAAAGTTACAGCATGTATTACTCGGCTTACTGACTTTTGGCTTATGCTGCAGCCCCACTGTAAGCCAATAGGTAGTTGCCACTTGACTATTAAGAAGAAAATTATAAAAAACATCTTGGATATTATGAAAAATAATTAGAAATATTATTTAGGCACGGTATCTACCCAACTCTACACTCACTTCAGACTCCACAGAAAGTCCGTAAGGCCCTCGTCTTTGAATAGATGGGCGAAGTACACCAACGAGCTCATGAAACATGTCCTTGTTTATTCAGTGAAGATAGAGAAATTGGCCATCCTCTAAATCCAAAGGATTTTCACCTTCACGTCGGTTTCGTGCAATTTGCTGCTGCTTTATCATATCGCGTCTGTGTTCGAGCACGAATAAGTTATCTACAGCCATATTTATGTCTAATTATTATTTATTTATTGTTTTTATAACCTCTAAAACCAAGATAATGATCGTTACGAACACTTAGCGGGCTGTCAAAAATGCACGCTAGGAAATCCGATAACATACCGTCGTAACGTCAAAATATGATAAGTTTGCGATGAAAAATGATAGCTTTGACAGTCGAGACTACCAAAAATCGTTATTTAACAATCGTTAGGACTTATCAACCGATCGTTACGATTTAACGAATGCTATCTATGTCGAGACTGCAGGCCCTGGTACTATTTCTAATGAGCCTAGTCTTGACTCGATCTCTCCTAATGGTAAGCGATGGATGGGGAAATCCTGCCCTCTCTTGCTTTGATAGCTGACGAATCTTAGGTGGTAGAAAACACAGTCACTGCCGAAGTAAAAATCTGAAAAAAAAACATTAGTTTCTTAACTGCGAAAATTCTTTAAGATGACAATTTCAGGCATCTAATCAGGTTTCCAATCACAGAATTGATCTGAGATTCTCTATAATTAATAACACACATTATCTACTCAGATTACCACTCCCCACCCATCATTGTCGTGTTGATGAAGCATAAACAAGTAGCGCCACCTGCCCCATAAAACAGCTGCCACCAAACCCACGTGGTACCCCATTCACCACCATGACATACCATTAACTCTCTCCAGAAAACATAACCGTGAAGAAACAAACACAAAATGGTAGCATTTTTCAAAACAGCAGGACATTATTACTCTTCAACCAAATCTATACAACTGGCTGAAAAGAAAAAAAAATACAAAGAAATCAAGTACCTTGACGAATGATTCCAAATTCGAATACAATTTACGTTCAATTTCTATGCAAGTACCCGACAATACTTTGCTAGTGATCAAGCGATAAAATCCCTTATTGACACAATTGTAGAGGTGGTATTCCAGTGAAGTTGTTTTCGAAATGTTTATAGGATATAGTGTTAAACCAATAGGGACAGATACAATCATTTGACACAATCTTTCATAATATTGTGGACCTAAATGCGCAATGTGAAGCGATTCGAGTCAAAAGCGGTAGCGATTGTAAATTGTTTTGTTAAGCGGAAACGGGGGCAGAGAGCGCCGACTGAATATCCATAAGTAAAAAGTCATCATTCGAGGTTTGGCTCTCGTCTATTTCCTCCTCCAATATTGGACCAATTTAAAAGATATTCCAAAAACTGGTAAAGTAAGATATATACTATGTCCCTATGTTTTCCTTTTTTCATTTATATTTGTCAAATTTGTACACTAAGCCTCTGTTGACAGCACAATTTTGAGCATTTTTTGAGGGTTCTATTGTTTCTAAAGAGAATGTATCATCAAAAAGGAAAACATAGGGACATAGAATATATAATTTTCAGTTTATGGAATAAATATTAAATTGGTTCAATATATGAACGAAATATGACGTTTTACTTAGGAAATTCAGTCGGCGCTCTCTGCCCCTGTTTCCTCTTAATGCTCAACCTTTTTTTGTTATTTATTGACTTTTATTGAGTGTTTTTTTTTTCGATAATTATCATGGTGACTGAGTCGGTTGGAGTATAGGAAATTTCTTTCAAAAGGACTTAAAATCTTTTTAAATATTTTTTATTCATTGTTAATATTTGAAAGTTCTCTCGCACTCGCCCCATAATTAAAATCAATACTCTTAACACTCCAAGAGTTCACTAAACAACAAGAAAATATCCTACCCATTAATACTACACTACAAACATCTGAACAGACACTACAATGTTAAGTGGGGGTCGATTCGACCCTTGACAATATTTCTGAACAAAAACGTGTCAATATTTTGAACAATATTGTCGTTACCATTGTGGTCGGTGAAGATAAATTACTGTGGCTTTCACATAATATAATGTAGTATAATTTGTTACGATTAGTTAAGTGTGTTGAGTTAGTATGGATGTGACGTACAGTCAAAGTTTAAAACTAAGTTGAAGATTTTTGAATACGCAAAATATTTTAAAACCATGAACATATTCCTGCTAAGTTATAAACTTAAGCTCTGATGTTAAATAAAAGTCAACTTTTTACCATACAATTAGAATTCAAACCACATGTTGTGGTATTTATTCAAGATCTACTAACGTTTCATAACACTCCACAAACCATCTTCATATCTTTTGATATTGTATCAATTTTTGTAACTCTATTATAAGTATTCTTTGATATTCTTATTACCTGTAAAGCATATTTTTAGTTATTTCTGGTTGATTTATATTCTTTAACTTAATTTGTATTGCTTATTCGCAAAATTATGGAATTTTTTATACTCTGACATTTTCATCTGACATGACATCTGTCTGTCTATTTTATTTTCTTAAAGCCATAGACATACCATAGGTACCATGGACTACCTAGACCTTTCCTTAAGCTAGTTGTACATTATTGTAAGGTCAGTGCAGAGTGACCCGCTTTTGTAAAGCCGTTTTTATTCGTTCTGGTCTTATTGAGATTTGAATTTAGAAGAAATGGAGAACGAATGAAAAACGGGCTTCAGCATGTTCAGGTTTTAATTTATGTAAATTTCTAATGTGAATAAAATAATTGTGTAAATCATAATTTTATTAGGTAAATTAATTATTGAAACTAACAGATAGATAAAATTACAATTTCAAGCTATTCTGTCAAAGTGTGGATAGTAGCAAGTTGATTATAGAACTATCTTTTAGATAAGATCAATTTTTCTAGACAAATTATTTACATTTTGATCTAACTAGAGCTTTTGAGAAAGCCTGATGTATGGTTTTGGACTTGTCACACAAATTGCTTATCATAATAAGTTATCAAAAATAAGCTGTACATATTGCCTATTCAGATCTTAACGCTTTAACAGGTGGGAACAAGTGTCCTCTTTTTGAGAGTGAGTATTCCATAATCCACCACTTAGGCCACCAGTGCAGATTGGTAGTTGTATGTCTTAGAATTTTCAGTTTTAGGAAATGACGATTTTCTCACCAGTATATCAATCTGCCTAGCCTTTCCCCAACTATATTGGGGTCGGCTTCCAGTCTTACCGGATTCAGCTAAAGTACCAGTGTTTTAAATGAAGCGACTGCCTATTTGACCTCCACAACCCAGTATCTGGGTAACACGGTATCCCTTGGCAAGACTGGTATCTATCAAGCTTCTGACTACTCGTAACGACTGTCAAAGTTCTTCAAATGACAGCCGGGACCAAAGGCTTAACGTGCTTTCCGAGGCACGGAGGAAACTCGGTATGTTAAAATGTTCACATATCCACGGACCGACCTCGTCAAGCGTTGCTTAACCTTGTTGATCGACCAGTGCGGCTGTTATTATTTAGCCACGAGCTCCTTTTTCTCCTCATTTTCTCACCAGTAACAAAAAACAAATTTCCGTTATTCCTTAACCATCTCATCCACTCATTTCCAACCTATCCCGCTACCACATTCGTACCACAGTTCACCCGTCACCGCCTACCGAATATTCGTCTATTGTGTCCAGAGCATCTGTTTATCAACGTGTGGGTACTAACGACCGGCCGCCGCAGCCGCACGGTTGATCTTTATCATTTTATTGATTTACGCGTGATTTCCAATGATTTCAAATGTGTGATAATATTATGATCTTTTTTATTCTCAAATATAGGGTGTGTATGGATTGCAATAGTTTTTGTGGTCGTAAATGTGTTGACTGAATTTTGATATATTTTTTCGAGGGTAGTTGCAAATAATAATTGGGGATTGGATGATGTTATTCTGAGAATGAGTTTCATCTTGATGTTATGATAGTGTTGTATTGTTGACTGGTATTTTTAACAGCTTTATGATCTGTGAGCATCTGCAGTAGAATATTTCGTAATATAATATTATGGCTACTATTTTAAAAGCTTTAGTCAATATATTATTTATCTAATACACTTCTTGAAAACAAATATCAGTGCAGCTCTGGCTCTTGTACTAGGAAATTCTGTACCACAAGATCGTACGTGAGCAATGCTGGTTCAATGATAATGGCCGCGACTGACAAGTTCTAGGTTCGAACCAAGGCAGGCGCTAATTTGAATTGTTTAAATTATTTCATCACTACTGCTCTCAAAACGGTGAAGGAAAACATCGTGTGGAAACCGGCGTGTTCTAGAACCAAAAATTCGAAGATATGTGACATCCACCAACCCGTACTGGGCCCGCGTGGTAGATTACAGCTAAATCCCTCTCACGAGAGGAGGCCTGTGTCCCAGTTGTGAGAACAATAAAAGGCTGATGATGATGATGATGATGAGATCATACTACAGAGCGTGAATTAATAACATAGAAGAAATATATAAAACCATTTTATTATGTTCCAAGAAAAGTGAAAAGAGAGAATGGAGGTATTTGCCCTACAGTGGGACAATACAGGATCATAATAAAATAATAAAACAACAAGTATTAATCCAACAATAATTCCATTTCTAATAGGTGTCATGTCTACCTAACAGTTTAGTTAAACTACTAAACCAATCTAGATTAAAGTAAACAGTGAGAAAGTTAAGTTCATGGAACCTTATGAATCCTATCATAAAAAAAATCATTCAGGTAGGATATAAACAAAACACAAACAGATATAACATCCACCATCCTCCTATCTTCTTCAATGAAGCCGAACAATACAGAGCAACTGAATACAACATCGTTTTTCAACAATTTAGTCACTGTATTTGACAGCGTTTTGCAAGAAACAGAAGGTGATAAATTTGTTGCTGCTCACTCCAGCCATTGTCAATTTTGTATTGAGGACGCCCTATTGTTGCGTGGCACTTCGATTTTGCTCGGATTTGTATGGATGTGGTACATGTTGGAAGAGTTAGCGAGTTCATAAGCTGAGCGTTTTGCACTAGACAGAAAATGAAGTAGTTGTTTTTATTTTAGTATGTGTCTTTCGTCATATATTAATTTCAACATTATCTTCTTCCTAATCGCTGTCTTACTGCCAAGAATCGTGACCTCATCTGTTATGATCAGCAGCCTGGTGAAGTGCAGCGCTGATGCTCTGATATTATATCCAACCACCATTTGAGGCTTCGGCTCCTCCTTTAATTAACCCGAACTATTTCTATTTTCATAACCTAATTAATTATTGGAAGTTATCAAAACAGAATACTTTTATTTGAATGAAACCAAATTATAGTCAGAATAAACTGCAAATCACCAAAGTATCAGTACCAATAATTTAATGAACACAAATTTAGGCCATGCGCCATCCGGTACATGCTGGACATCTTACCCACACGCACAAAGCATTTTGCTTTTACTTTCATTGTGCGCACAGCTAAGGAGTGGAATTCCCTTCCAGAGTATTTGTTCCCTAATAGGGAACAAATACTATTACTCTACTCTGCTTGGGTTCATTAAGTCAAGAGTGAATAGGTTACTTCCAAGCAAGCGTGCTTCATCGTAGACCACATCATCGCTTACTGAGCAAAAACGCGATCCTACCGATAATAAAATAAATAAAGAAGAACTTAATAATGAAATCATATTAAAAAGGTAATTATTATATTCACTGTAGTACATAAGATCAATCTATTGCAAGGTAATGTTTTTATTAATGAACATCGATTGCTAAATAAAAATATAATCTTTACGTGCTCGCCATCCTCTCTTCACATGTACCACGCGCACCCACCGTTCGATTTTACCGCGGATCCATATCGCACAATACAGTTCGTTAGCTGAAACATCTTAGTTTTTACTAACGCTAGATTATCTTTAGCAGACGGTTTGGATTCATCAATGGGATCGCACGCTTATTGGATATTGCTGTTTTTGCTACTGTTGTGTGAAAGGGGAGTAAATTAAACGAGTTCGTTATCGCGGTTTTGTTTCGTGAAATGGTTGTGAATATAAAATTGACTTGTCTGGGTTGCTAGACAAATGTATGTAGCTTGACATTTAAACAGAACTACTGTTGTTCAAGTTGTGTCAAGCGCTACTTCCATCATGCATGGACTGTTCTCATCTTTGGGACGGATCTGCCAAATACCAGCTTAGCTAGAGTCAAATAGAAAAGCGGGCCAAGAAGCTCATCGGCAATGAAGCACTGGTCGAGTCAAAGCTACAGAGCTTTGAACATCGTTGTCGAGTTGCCAGCTCGTCGGTTTTTCTCGGTTACATTTCGGGGAGTGTGCGATATAATTGCATGATCTAATTCCATCTAGCCCGTTTCACTATCGGACTAAATGACGTACGGCGATGCGTCCACCCATACGCACTAAAAACGTTTTGGGAATACTTTTATTATGCGTATAGCTAAGGAGTGGAATTCCCTGCCTGGTCATCAGGTGAGATAGTGGCCAAGCGAGAGCGTATCAACAATAAAAAAAAAACTACATATCACGTTCAGAGTTGTGATTTAGCTACGTTTTGCTCTTTTGACGATAGATAGAGCTACTGGTAACAGTGTTTAAGATTGTGTACAAACAATGTGATTAATGTTAGATCATTTTTAGGTTTCTGTACCCGAGGGGTCCGAACGGAACCCTATTGTTGTCCCTCACGTGTCCGTCTGTATGTCTGTCTGTCCATTTGTTTCGAAGATTTTTTTTAAATTCCCATTTACCTATCAACTTGAAAGGAGAATGACCAAAAGTGGTACCAAAAAGTCTCACGCATCAAGACCAAAATTGTATAGTAAATAGTTTCATAATTTTTTACGACATTACGCGTCGCGGATTTGATTTTTGAATAGGGAATTCACTTTTGAGGTTAAAAGTATTGGATATTGTTGGATATTGTTTTATTTTCTATAAATGACGTTCCGTTTCACACTCACATCTTATCATTTACTTATAAAAGATTAGGTATCATTATTTCATCTATGGCTGGTTGTTCACAGCAGCCAGTCATAGAGATATAGAATGCAATAGAATCGATTTTTGGTGAATCGACTAACCAGTAATGCTTTCTTTTGTTTAATAAATAACGATAACGTACATGTATAACGTGTCTATAATAAAATACGTCATTGATAGTGTCGAACAAAATAGACCTAGTTTTTAGGTTAATTTCGTTTCTATGAAATAACTCCGATACCCGGGTTTTGTTTTCAAAAAGAAGTTTTGTAGGAGTTAACATGGTCAGTGTAGTCTATAAAAAACAAAGTTTGATTTTGATGCAGCTTGGTAAGGGATTCCATACATCGATGAGCATTCTCCTTTGATGATAATGTTTATTATTTCTTTTACATTTATTAACAAATACCAATATGTTGATAAATTGGTACGGAACCCTAAATTTGCGAAGTCCGACACGCACGCATCTCATGAGCATTCTTCAGTACCCTGACTGCCGAAGTACCTTTCCTAGGTCAAGCAGTAACATTAAGAAAATGGGTTTTGATGAACTTTTCACAATTGAAGTCATTCAAGACAAGCTAAATCGTGCTTTGACAACTTCCCTTTTAGGTCCTTTTTATTGTTATCGGGGGAAACCTTTCAAAGGTGCCTGGACTTGCCTGGAAAGACCAGGGAGTGTGGCATTTTTTTTCTCACTAATACCACCCCGGTGATCACCATCAGTACCATTTAAGGTTGAACTAGTGGACGGTACGAACTATTTTGTGCGCGGAGTTAAAATGCATGCTATCTTATCCGAAAACATGTGCGAAAGAAATAGATGCTGTGATGAGAGAAGCTAGTTTGCGAACGAATTACATTACAATTTACAAATTTTTATCGAAATGGATGATGATTTAGGACGAAAACGAGCGCCTGAAATTTTACAAACAGGCCTTTGGGAGTCTAGATATTATGAAAAAACAACTAAATGTATATTTATAAAACAACATTATTTGCATTGTTGAATTACTAATCTATCCCTGTATGGTGGCCGTTTTGCAATTTTCCTTCTTCTTATGGTATTTATTTCCGCCCTAAGTTGCGATAAAATGAGTGTTGAAATATGGAACTTTCGACGCTCATAACTTTCAAATATATTATTTCTTACATTTTTGTTTCCATACAGGACTAGATAATGATGAGACAAATTGATATAATTTTTTATTTTGAACTTACATCATCAAACAGTGGAGTAATCTCTAGACTACGTTTGTATGGAATAATTTGTGCCTAGT
This sequence comes from Orthosia gothica, assembly GCA_949775005.1. Classification (NCBI taxonomy): domain Eukaryota; kingdom Metazoa; phylum Arthropoda; class Insecta; order Lepidoptera; family Noctuidae; genus Orthosia; species Orthosia gothica. Next base: position 16,314,149 of record OX459064.1, read on the forward strand.
CTAACTATCTCATTGTAGAATTAAACACATATATATGATTTATCTAAAATACTTCCCAATCCGGCAATTTCTCACGTTGTCATTGAAACAGCTGTAAGACAATAGCCCGCTTCCCGGCGCTCGGCACTGATCTAGGTGTCAAATGTTGCGTAACTGCGCGCGCATATCGGGCGCGAAATGACGCGTGGGCGGTGCGCCGGAGTCGATAGTGATGTATTTAGCTTAGGGGGATAGTGTTTTAGTTAGTGTAAATTGGAGGGGTATTATAGAAAAAGACACGTATTGACACTAATTCGAGCTATTTATTTAATCAAATTAACTTGTACTCGTAACTTAATTAGGGATTATCATAAAGTTTGTTTTGCTATCTTTATTGATACATAATATATACAACTGAATATTTCTAATCTTATGACTAATAACAAAACAAAATTACATACAAAGGGGAGAAGGAAAAGGGCTCATTGCTCATCAAAAAATTCGTCCACATCGATGTCAATGGGAAACGTGCCCAGAACGCTGGCAGCATTGCCACGTTTAATGGCAATGCTGATCCTCTGGCTGAAGAAAAGGCCAGCCCTCTGGTCACGTGAACAGTCGACTAACCGTTTACTTATGTCTCGAAACACTCGGTGAGCACTCGGACCCCATGGACCTAATGTCTCAACCCCAAACGGCTCAAACATATAACTGCCAATAAAGTTGTTATATTCGCGCCGTTTGAGGTTTTCTGCACCAGCAGCAGCCGCCCCAGCACAGCCCGCCGTGCTAAGAAGATGGGATGGCGCAAGGGTATCGACACATGTTGCATCCCACACCAAAGGCCTACCCAACTTCCAAGGCATTGTGGTCATCCCGTCCGGTCCAACCCATCGTTGCGTGCTAAGCCATTGGGTTCTAAAACAGCTGGCACCCCGGCGGTAACAAGAGCTCGACGTATGATGTCATTAATGCTGGCGTGCCGTGCTATCCGACCAGCGCTCCTACTGCAGGATAGGCCATGGTGTCTGAGGCGGTCGACTGCTTCACCACATTGACAACGATGTGGAGCTCCGCTGGGAGAGCCTAGGCGCAGACATGTAGCGATCCGGAAAGTAGTGTCTCTCAACATTGTACCTAAGTTAGGTGACGGTAAAGCCTGTAGCCAGAGGCCCGACTCCCATTCACCCACAGCCAGTAAGCGAGCTAATTTTGCTAAATTCTATTTTATTTTTAATCTATAACATAGGCATAAAGGTTGATAAAAGCCAGTTATTAAAACTAGGATTTGAAGTAATGGGTAAAAAGTTTTCTATTTTTATGATAGATGGCGCTAGAGACACAGTTTCTCAAAAGTCTACACAATAGTGGGGCTATCATTAGGATTACTTAGAAGTGGGGTTATTTTCTAGGTCGTTGGTAACTACCAGTGTCTTAGTCTAGCTAGAGGGAGTCTTAAGGAAGGGACGAATGCGGTCATTTTGAGAGCTGTATTTTATGCTAAAGTTCATATGCACTTTTTAATCGGAAATGATTGAACATTTTTTCACGCGGACGAAGTCGTTAGCAGAAGCTATAAACAAATAATTGCCATAATTCAGTCTATTCTATATGTTGTTAAAGGATTTGTATTAATTACGCGACTGACCACTATCTCACCAGATCAGATGGTAACCGATGATGTGGTCGACGGTGAAACATGCTTGCCTAGAAATAACCTATTCAATCTTGACTTAAAGAGATTGCAGCTAAGAGAGAAAACAGTATGCTCCTTAGCTGTACGCACAATAAAAGTGTTGGGTGGGTGGGATGTCCACCACGTACCATGGCGATAGATTGTTTTGGAACGAAAATATTATTGTCAGCATTATCTTGTCTTATGCCAATTTGTTGGTATGCGGAGCTACGATAGTCTTCTTCTTTCTTACTTCTCTGGTAGTCGTCATCTCTATCTCTTCTAATTTCCTTTAGCAACCTCTTGCCTGACAAGCTTTATGATTTCCACAATAGGGTAGTTGACAAAAAATATTTATTTAGTCCGTTAGTTAGATAACCTAAAAATATTGGAACCGTATTTTTTCTTTTGCCACCAAAACAAAAAAAAAACGATACAGTGAATTGAAATATCGTGTGACGTCACGGTGTGCTACACTTTATACTGACAGAGTGACGTCACAAGTCCCCACTCCTGAACTTTGACGCGCTTTATCTTTGTGAGTTTTTAATTATTTGATAAAGCAAAAAATACGGGCCCAATATTATTTGATAATCTCACTGGTGGATCAAATAGAATTATCATTTACTACCCAGAAAACATTTCTACTTCTCGAAGTCTTTTTAGAGAGAAAAGAATTCTTTAAGTGAAATCGATTTCTTCAGCACAGGGCAGATAGGTGTTAGTCCAAATTATCTTTAATCCTTTCTAAAATCGGAATTGAACCAACTCCCAAACTCCTTATTCCCATCTCTAGGCAGCAACCTTGGCCGCAGCATGATTTACTCCTGCCTACCCTCATTAGCATAATATTATCTCGCTGTTCCGGTGACTAATGCGCTAAACACTCGCTTGTCAGTCTGTCTGTTAGCTTTATATGTGCCAATCACGTCAACTATTAAGATTCGAACTGAATTGTGGCGTAAATTGCTGGCTTTGTCTTTTCGGTTGAAATTTGGTTTAATTTATTACGTGGTGAGATATTAATTGTTATGTGTATTATTGACTCGATAATAATTTTAGCTAGCCTAACCCTTTCAATCAACGGACAATAAGTTGTACGAAATTCATATGCCGAGACTACGTCGAGCTTCATAGCCTCGGCGTATTTCTGGTGGTCGCCACTGTTGATTCGGCTTTCAGGACTTGCAGCGGTTTGGGAATAGTGTGGTGGTGTTGTCCCAAAAAAAAAAAGATGTACGGCGATGCGCCATACGCACAAAACACACACATCATGCATGATGGACATCCCACCCATACAAAATAAATATTTTAGGAGTACTTTCAGTGTGCGTACAGCTAAGGAGTGGAATTCTCAGCCGGAGTCTGTGTTTCCCGATACTTACATACAACCTGGGGTACTGATATATATAGGTTCATCATCATCATCGTTATTTCAGTCGAAAGACGTCCACTGCTGGACATAGGCCTCACCCAGGCGTCGCCACATTGACCGATCCCGTGCGTCTCGCATCCAGCGCCTTCCTGCAACCATAACCAGGTCATCGGTCCACCTAGTGGGAAGTCTTCCAATGCATCGTCTTTCGGTTCGCGGTCGCCATTCCAGACCTTTCTGCCTCATCGGCCATCCGTTAAGAGAGCAATGTGCTCTGCCCACTGCCATTTAAGTTTCGCAATTCTTCTGGCTGTGTCGGTAGTTTTGGTGCGGTGAATCAGTTACTTCTAGCGTTTTTCACCGTCCATCGCATGATTGCTTACCATCAGGTAAGATAGTAGCCAGACACAAAAAATGGGTTCTATTTATTTACAAGCAGTGGAAATAGAAACGAATTTCCATGCGTCTGCGAAACTTTTACAGTCGAACTTTACATTGCATTGTGTTTTAGGGTTTCGTACCCAAAGGGTAAAAACGGGACCCTATTACTGAGACTCCGCGGTCCGTCTGTCTGTCTGTCTGTCTGTCTGTCACCAGGCAGTATCTCATGAACCGTGATAGCTATACAGTTGAAATTTTCACAGATCATGTATTATTATATTGCCGCTATAACAACAAACACTAAAAACAAAATAAAATAAATATTTAAGTGGGGCTCCCATACAACAAACGTGATTTTTTCGCCGTTTTTTCACGATAGTGGTACTGAACCCTTCGTACGCGAGTCCGACTCGTACTTGACCGTTTTTTTTTAAATTAATTGGGCTAAAGCTTAGGCCTTCTTCAAAGAAACACTTTCATCCTTCAAAAAATAAATTCGTTTCATTATTTTAGATATAATTATATTTAAAAAAATGTAAATAAAATTACCAGATGTATAACACATCAAAAAGGAATAATTTTCTACTATGGAGCTACATCAACCATCTTAATAGATACGTATATATATTTAAGTTAAAATTAATTTTATGGGATTAATAATTAATCTCACATCATCACATAACTTCAGCCGAAAGACGTCCACTGCTGGACATAGGCCTCCCCCAGGCGTCGCCACATTGACCGATCTCGTGCCAACTAGTTTTTTTTTACAATTATTTTAATCAAAGATCAAAATAATATTCCTCTTCTTTTAAATTTTCAGTTCGGTCTTTTATTTTAACTTTTACTCTCTTCATAGGAAGAACAGCTGCTTTATATCTAAATCAGCGTAACCAATTAAAATCGGATAAAATATTGCCCAAAAAATGGCTTTTAAAGAAAGTTCGCCCGATTTTTTTTAAGTAACTGTTGCCCTAGTATAGCATATTAGATTTTATTTAAGGGCCCGAACAAATTGTCAATACATTTGACGCGCCCTCTAACTCACAATAAGTAGTTTTTAAATCGAGCGATTGTTACAATTCTGCTCTCAAAGCGAAATTTATGGACACTCTTGAACAGAAACCAACTTACATCTGCACCTACTTTTAAGAAGGGTCACCTTTGTCACAAGGACTTTAGGTGGATAATTGACTGGAAAGTCCTTTTTGGATGGTAAAAATAAGTTTGTAAAGACAGTCTATAAAGAGTATTCTTTTGGTTTAAAATCGAAAGATCACGGTACATAAATAAAATTAGGCGCGATACCCTACAAACGGTTGCCACCCTAGTTAACCCGTAATGGCGAGGGTCGAAATATTTTGACATTTATGAAGTTCCGACAAAGAAATGTAGACAGTACTAGAAACGGCTTTCCTTAGAATCATCCTGCGCTGTTTGGATGTGAATTGACGTTCGCTGTTTACAAAGGATATTGAAATCAGATATATGTACGTGGGACACTCAGAAAGTTTTGCGAAACTAAAAAAAATTGTTCTATACGTACATATATTTTTATTAAATCTTTTCAAAGTACTTTCCACCAGCCTCTATACAAAGATTCATGCGCCTAAACCAGTTTTCAAAACACTTTTTCCAGTCCGCCGCAGACACCTCGTTTACAGCCTGCTCGAACGCAGCCAGCGCATCTTCCGGCGACGAAAATTGTATCCCTTTGAGCTGATTTTTTATTTTTGGGAATAAAAAGAAGTCACACGGTGCTAGATCAGGGCTGTAAGGAGGGTGACCCAGGAGTTTGACTGGCGTGCTGTCCAGGAAGTCCCTCGTTTTGAGTGCGGTGTGCGCAGGTGCATTGTCGTGGTGGAGCAGTAGCCCGCGGAGCCCTGTGTTTGGTCGCTTGTTGCTTATAACAGAGAAAACTTCTGGCAAACATTTGGTAGTATACCATTCGGCATTAATGCTTCTTTGATCCCGTAAGGGAATTGATACCAAGTGGCCAGTCAAATTAAAAAAGCTAGCGATCAAAATCTTACCCCCGCTTCTAGATCGCTTCACTTTGGTAGGCGTTGGCTCATTTTGAAACACCCAAACAGTCGACTGGCGCTTGGTTTCTGGGTCGTATTGATAAATCCAGGACTCATCACCTGTAACGATGTCGTAAACACGCCGAGACGAGCCTGCTTCAAATTTGTTAAGCATATCACGGCACCATTCCACCCGGGCCTGCTTCTGAGCATCGGTGAGGTTGTGCGGCACCCAGCGTGATACTATCCTCCTCACGCGAAGATGGCTGTGTAGAATCTCGTGAACGCTTCCCGATCCAATCTTCAATATGTGTTGAATCTCCTGATATGTAATTCGCCTATTGTCTTGGATTAAATTTTTCACTGCTAGCACGTTTTCTTCGGTAACAGCCGTTAAAGGGCGACCGCTTCTTTCGTCATCCCCCAAAGTTGGTCGACCGCGCTTGAATTCGTTATACCAACGATACACGGTTGCCTTGGAAGGGCCTTCATCCATGAATGCCATTTGAAGTCTATCGTACGATTCATCCGGTTTCAGGCGACACTTGAAATCGTATAAAATCATAGCTCTAAAATGTTCCCGGCGCAGAACCATATTTCAGTGAGACACAATACTTTGAATTAACTCGCAAAAAATGTGGAGGGAAATTTTGAAATTGGAACTTACTTATTTTTACTTATAAATAATCATATTTTCGAAAAACATTATAACTGGCCAGTCTCCCATATATAAAAACTTTTTTTCGCAATACTTTCTGAGGGGCCTGGTATTTCTTTTTTCAAATCAGAAAATGCACAACATGATACAGTCTGGTCCTTCCAATCGAATTAGGTATGTCCTCAATGTTGATCAGTTCTCTCAAGTTTCGGGGCCGATAGAATGATTAAGGCCAAATAAGTTTAATATCGTACTAGAATACTCCCAGTACATAGAATATTATGCACTGAACATTATGTGAAGTTAGAACACTAACAGACTGTGAGAAATTTTTGATGGACCACATAATAAGGCATATCGATATGCCGGTTTAGTCCCATTTCGGCATCCTGTCACACATCACGTAAGGTTCACATAAAAAATAGACCCACAGTATTCTTGTGACCAAATCAGCTTGATTATTTATTCAATCAATATGATTTGATCTTTTTAGGGTTCCGTAGCCAAATGGCAAAAAACGGAACCCTTATAGATTCGTCATGTCTGTCTGTCTGTCTGTCTGTCTGTCTGTCTGTCTGTCCGTCCGTATGTCACAGCCATTTAATTCCGAAACTATAAGAACTTTGCTGTTGAAACTTGGTAAGTAGGTGTATTCTGTGAACCGCATTAAGATTTTCACATAAAAATAAAAATAAAACAATAAATTTTGGGGGTTCCCATACTTGAAACTAAAACTAAAAATATTTTTTTTCATCAGACCCATACTTGTGGGGTATCTATGGATAGGTCTTTCAAAATGATATTAAGTTTTCTAATATCATTTTTTTCTAAACTGAATAGTTTGCGCGAGAGACACTTCCAAAGTGGTAAAATGTGTGTCCCCCCCCCTGTAACTTCTAAAATAAGAGAATAATAAAACTAAAAAAAATATATGATGTACATTACTATGTAAACTACCAGCGAAAATTGGTTTGAACGAGATCTAGTTAGTAGTTTTTTTTTAATACGTCATAAATCGTAAACCGCAATTTACCAAGTACGGAACCCTTCGTGCGCGAGTCCGACTCGCACTTGGCCGGTTTTTTATGTTATGTTTTCAATTTTTTCTTTAAGCGAAACAAAGAAAAATTATGGCTCCTCAGACACCCCTCTCCAGCTGACTATATTGAGCCTGCAGGAAATCTCCCTGTGGGCCACGAACTGCCTTGGCCCACCTGGAAATCTCTAAACCGACTACAAAGCCAGGTGGGTCGCTGCAGGCACAACCTAGTTAGATGGGGGTACTCCAATGACCCACAGTGTGATTGCGGAGCCAGGTCCCAAACAATGCCTCACATTTTGTCGTGCTATCTGTGCAACAAAACCTGCACCTTAAAAGATCTCTGTGAGGCAAATGACAACGCTGTTGGCGTGGCTGAATTCTGGTCAAAATATATTCAATTTTAGAATCATCGATACGACGAAAAAGAAGAAGAATTTTTGTTTTTATTTGATAAGGTTCTTTTTTTAAAAATCTAATCCGATATAAACAGGCTAAAAGACCACTACGCTTTACACACTTCTAAAACCACACTCCCCCTATCACCACTTCCAGTCCCCATCACAAGAACCCTAACATTAAAACCATGAACACACCTATGGCACAAACACAGAAATAAATCTCAAAACATCGTCGACTTTCAATACCATTCAGTTCGAACAATACCATGATTTGTTAGCAGCAGGGCCATAAATACATGGTATTTCTAAGCAGATTCGAGTTTATAGAAAAAATCTTTATTTATCGCCCAGTTATGGGATATTGATAGTAATCTCCGTCGTTTGTTATAGATGACGATGTCAATAATGTTGGGTGTGGTATAAGCTGGGTGCTAAATTTAAGATAGAGTTTGTTTTGAGAATGAGCTGAGAATATTAAACTAGACACCATTATTAAGGGATTGAAGTTATCTGAAAAAGCTGCCGTACGGCAAAAACTGGCTGCTTTAAGCAGCCAGTTTTTGCCGTACGGCTTACGATTTGGCACGAGTTTAAAAAAAATTATCAAAAGAAATAACTTTTGTTTTTTTACAAGAAACCGGTGGTTATGGGACATTAAATTCAGTTACATATTAGTTTTATAAACTTTGGCAATATTGGTTAGACTCTTGTAAAATCAAACATAGTCATAGCTTTTCTTGGAACAATCCCACCGCACTATTGCCAAACCACTGCAACTCATGAAAGCCTGAATCAACAGTGACGACCACCAGAAAAACGCCGAGGCAATGAAACTCGACGAAGTCCCGGCGAATGAACGGACCATCTCGAACTTCTTGGTGTTACGTTGACATCGACCCTCAATTTCGGTCCTGTCATTGAGGCAAAAGCTCAGTCGGCTGCTAAAAAAATTGGGGATTCTTGTAAAGGTGAGACGGTGCTTCACACCTGAACAGCTGCTCAACTTGTGTAAAGCGCAAGTTCGGTCGTGCATGGAGTATTGCTCTCATCTCTGGGACGGATTTGATGCACTTGAATCGATTGTCAGACGGGCCAAGAGGCTTATTGGTAACAATGCACTGGTCGCGTCAAAGCTCCAGAGCATCGAACATCGACGCCGAGTTGCCAGCCTGTCGGTTTTTTATCGGTAACATTTCGGAGAGTGTGCGACGGAACTGCACAATTTGATTCCTAACTATATATAACCTAGCCCTAGGCCCTAGCCAATTTGATTCCAACAATAGGTATGGCAAAAACGCTCGAAGACACGGAAATTCAGTCGTTAGATAGAAGTCTGCTGGTATGTCATAAACTCATCACAAGCAAAAGATTCGAAACATCACTCAAACTGAATCAATCTGCCTAGTCCTTCCCAACTGAGCTAGGATTACCTTCAAACCTAATAGGATGAATGTGAATATCAGTATTTAATTTTTATTTTAATAACGTTGCCCCACACTAGAAATTTTTTCCTATATCGTGGGAGCGTTTACAAACATTTAAATTCACATAAACAAGACACCTAGATCCGTGCGGGAGTGGAATTAGCGAACAACAGCCGATCCGTCAACCAATAAGCCAACCGTATTATCGGAAGGTTGGAGCGAACCAACATGGAATGACTGCCTACCTCCACAACCGAGTAACTAGATAACACGATAGCCCTTTGCAAGGCTGGGATGTCAGTATTTCAGGCTACTAACGACATGTCTTAATCAGTAGCCTGAAAATTTTCACAGGGATAAACGACTCTCAAAGATCTACAAATGGCAGCCAAAACGCTCGTAATAAACTTCTCACTTAGACTAAGGTTTCATTTCCTAATTCCATGAAACCAAAGCATACCCGAACAGTATCTACTGTTTACTTACCCGCCTAATCCAAACAACATACCAGTTCCTATACTGCAGTGATATATTTAACCAGTGTCGAACTAAATACCTTATAGAGCCGATATCTCAAGCGGTATATTGTTACGGACACCGTCATTGTCGCGCGGTGACTAACCGGGCTTGCTAGACAGACGCAAAGACTAATTAGTACAGACGGTTCTGTAATTGTGAGTTATGAAGGGGATTTGTCTTCGTTGAGACAGATGTTGTGGTTTGTTTGAATAAACCTGAGACTGGCAAATCTAACGCAGTCAAAGATAGCCAGATAGGTTATGAGAATGCAGGACTTATTTAGTGATAGATGAAATTGGGACATAAAATTCTGACAGAGAGTTATTTAATTCCTATCTCTCTTACTTCTTCCGACAGTGGGTATAGAGGCTGTGGACGACAACGACTTCTAATATTTTAGAAATACGATGATACGATGGCTGAAGTGGTTTTATCTGCTTTATGGCAAATAAAAACGAAAATATTAGTTTCTCAATGGAGCAATTCTTCAGTACTTCTTCTTGGGTAAGCAATGTAAGGGTCATCTGGGGTAACGATCTTCTAAAGAATTTAATTAAATGAATCGTAAGGCTCAATGATCTTCTAATCATCATTCATCATCATTTCAGCTGAAAGACGTCCACTGCTGGACATTGGCCTCCCCCAGGCGTCGCCACATTGACCAATCCTGTGCGTCTCACATCCAGCGCCTTCCCGCAACCTTAACCAGGTCATCGGCCAGATCTTCTAATGGAACGATATCAACCACTTTTTCCAAAATCATTTTTCTTTTCTTGTCTTCATCATCATCATCCTCATATCAGCTGAAAGTCGTCCACTGCTGGACATAAGCCTCCCCCAAGCGTCACCACATTGACCGGTCCCGTGCATCCCGCAACCAGCGGATCCCTGCATCCTTTCTTGTCATAGCTGATTTTGATGTGACGATGGACTCTGTAGTATCCACATCATCCCGATTATAAAGCGTAGGAAAGTAACCACAGCAAATCTACATAAAGTAACACAACAATCACTCACTGTTCCACGCGAAATCAAAACAGCAACAGTCCTGTCTCTTTCCTCTTGATCTACAATTCATTACAAATTCACTATTAATAATTTATCTGGAGCTGCGTGGGCGCAAGTAGACAATGGACGCACGCACTTACAATACTGATTCTTTTTATTATTATTATTAAATCTGTGTAGTAATAGTGAGCTGTGTTGTGTAGTTGAGTGTTGAAGCGTTTCGTTTAGGGATATGGATCACATAGTTTTAAGCTTTTAGGATTATTATTTTCGTTAAAAGAATTATTCTGTTTACAGGTCAGACCAAGAACTAAGTTAAGTTACTGCTTAGTTCTCTTATATGTGGTAATCTCTCACACTTGTGTGCCTTTTTTATTTGGTCATTCCTGCCATAGTATTCTCAACCACTGCAACTCCAGAAAGCCAGAACCACTATTAAAGTGCCCAGGCAATGAAGCTCGACGAGTCTTGGTCGGAGAAATGATTCAACTTATTGTCTTAAGGTGCTCCCTTACTTGGAGCCTTCGCCTTTAATGTAACATTACAAATTCGATTTTGAAATAATTTTGATTTTATAATGCTCGGTTCTCTTCCTTCACCAATGTGATGCTCGAATCTGTAACATTACAGGTTGCGCACTGTAATGGCTGATTCTCCTCCTTCACTGGTGTAATGCTCGACTCTGTAACGTTACTTTTCAGGCAAATGCTCGATTAGTACACAAGTAAGGGAGGCAGTACTGTAATGTAATGCTCAAAATCGAATCTGAAATATTACATTACAGGCGAACGCTCCAGGTGAGGGAGCACCTTTAGATTTCGCAAATAAATTAATCGGAATATAACAGCGGAGGAATAGCAAAATTGCAAACTACATATTAAACCAAGTTGTGCATGAATGAAAAATATCTTCAACTATGCTACCTCAGAGCTAGAGCTAACTTACCTTAGCTTTAACTCTTGGTTTACAAACGGCTTTACTCGACACTTCAAAGGTCCTTCTAAAACAATTCGATTAAGTAAGTTGTTTGATTCCGCACTTCAGATCTCTGGTTCTATTTCCAAGCCCAACGTTGTTAGTTGGTGTTTGGGCATGTCAAATTATATATTATTTGCAAAAGCGGCTGCGATAGAAGTGAATTACAAAAGCTGACCTAACCAGTAGATATTAAGGAGATACTTTCCGAAATACAGACTGATTTCACACGTTTGTGTTGTTGTTTTTAAACATGAACCCATACGCACAAAGCGTTTTGCTAATACTTTCATTGTGCGCACAGCTAAGGAGTGGAATTCCCTGCCGGAGTCTTTGTTTCCTGATAGCTACAACCTTGGGGTCTTTAAGTCAAGAGTGAATAGGTTTCTTCTAGGCAAGCGTGCTTCACCGTAGGCCACATCATCGCTTACCATCAGGCGAGGTAGTGGTCAAACGCGAGCCTTTCGATAATAAATAAAAAAAAAATGAACAATATAATATATAATAAAATTTTCTATTAATTGAAAGCCTAATACACAATGAGAGAATTGACAAAAAAAATATACTGATTAGGCTACAATAGTACGTGCAAAAAGATGGAAACTTATGACACCCAAACTAGGACATGTCGTGTATCTTAGGAATATTCAATCATTGTGGATTAAAAATCTTTTGGAGATAGATATAGAAAGATAATGTCACGCAAAGTACTAATAACTTAACATCACGCTTGTAGTGCCCGAAGGGTTAGTCAGAGTTGGAACAATAGTACTGTCGGTACTATTATGGCGTTTTGTGGATTTGCAGTAACCACAAGTTGTGAAAAGTTACCATGTTCATTTAACATTTTTAAGGATTAGTGCTCGTTCACACAGTGGTCCGTTTTACGGGTCCGCATTATCGTATACGTTTTTATGCGGTGCTGACTTATGTAGTCACATGAGCGAGTTCACAAACATGACAGTATTCCAAATCCAGTAAAAAATACCGATCCGAATCCGATCCGGACAGCAGTCCGTTTTACAGGTCTACTTTATCGTATACGTTTTAATTAGGCAATGGCGTAGGTAGTAGTATGAGCGAGTTCACACACACAATAGTATTAAAATACTGATCCGTTTTATCGGACGTCCATCCTTGTAGAAAGTTGGTTGCTGTGAACATTACCCTCAGTTACGACGGATCCGATAAAACAGTACTGTAAATGCGGTGTGAATATCACCTTCAGTAGCAACGGATCCATTAAAAGTGATCCTGTAAATATGGATGTACTGTACACCTAACAATTACTTTGTCCTGCTAGCCTACTTTTACAAACGGAATGTAACCTAATCTATATTTAAATGTACATAATATGCCCATTTATTACATACACTTATACTCAATTTAAGCAGTTACCTAAACAACTAGGCACAAACGTACTGACATAAATCATTCAATTATACCTATTCATACGCGAATTATTCATAAGCGGTCTATACTTACGAGCTCTGATTGTTTCGCGCCGATTCAAACCAAATGCGAGATGAATCGAATTGGATCGCAGCTATGGATCAATTGATTTATTGAACTCAACATCGATGATTTATTTATTTTAAAGATGACCGAGTGATGGATACGATATCGTTCGACTAGATAATCTATTCAAAGAGAGAGCGGATTTTTTATTCGATTTTTTGTTCCAACATTTCACAGTTTTATTAAAATATTTATAGTAATATTAACATTTGCAGTCTAATTGCTCAGTTTCTCTTTAATCGTAATAAATGATAGTCTGAAACGAAAAATGGGTTTGAAATTCAGATTTTTATTTCGGATCCGAATAAGCAAATAGTTATTTAAAATCGATTTAGAAATCGATTCATAAAATTAAAATGGCATCAATTATTGTTGATTATTGGAATTGAGTTTTGATTGGGTTTTAAATTAGCTTAGTATTTGATTTTAGATATACATAGACACCTTTGAATCATTGCGTTTTGCACTAATATTTTGTAGACGACCATGACTTCTAAAAATAAATATTTATTTTAAATTTGTACCATTTTAAATTTCTTCGTATGCATCAAAATGTTCAAAGGCATAATATACCAAAAAAAATAGTGTGGTTTACGAAAGATTTATCATTCTTGCCTGGAAGTTATTCTACCAGAACCAAAAAACCCCTAAAACAAACTAAAAATGGAAGCCAGAATCAATCCACTCGGATGACCATCACTAACTGAACACAGTCAGACATTCGATTCTTAAACAGGACCAAGTTCATTATAACTCCAGATCCATGAAAGAAGCGAAGATCACAACAATAAATATAAATTTAAAGTAGTCATACGCCTCTCAGTTACTGTGAGAAAGTCATACAGTTCAATATTTATAAAACAAAAAGTATCGATTACAAATAATTGAAATGATACGAATCGAGATATCTGCACGAGAATGAAATATTAATGATATCGTTGGTTGCGTAACCGATGATGAAGATGGTATTCAATTACCATAATATCGAGAGAGAGTACGACGTTTTGAGTCGAATATTCACCATAAAATTCATTACAGATGATATTTTTTAAATAAATTATTATGTACACTTCTGGATAATGAGTATTGTTGAAGATAAGTGATATTTATAATGTGTGGTGTTTGCATAAGATGACATTTTAAAGGTTGACGGTCAATTTTGTGTTGTAATCGAAGCTGTCTTGGCTGGGGATAATAAAAAGATAAGCAGCGATATTATTAATGACGGTACTCCCATATCGCATCGTATTCGTAACACGACATGATCATATAAGAAACAACATTTTTGAGGACACAATTAATTAAAATCTTCGTATGTGTGACAACCATATAGTGGAAACCATAAACCTTGGAATTTTGGTTTAAGTATAATGACTAATTTAAACTTGAACAAAGTCACAAAACTTGAATAAGACGACCAAACAATCACACGTCTTATAAATTAATAATTGTTACTTCGAGAGCAAACAAAAAAAGGCAAAGCGAGAAAAAATAACATCGCTGACAGCAACGCTTACAACAAAACCACACAAGGCACAATCAAAAATTCAAAAAGAAAAAAGAGAGAGACCTTAACTCAACTAGGTCAAGCCAGGGAACCAACACAGCGGCACCAAAATTACAGATCACCATAATAATAAGAGTATAAAGTGCCAACTTAACCATAAAGAAAGCTCTTAATTCATACAATCACCGACGACGCCCGAAAACTTTAATTTCAAAATTTACGATGTGATCCCGGGTCCAATTTCGCAAAATTTATACCCAGTGGGCCAACCCTGTTCTTATAATGTGCACAAATTGTATATTGGGTAAAAATTGGACGGTAGGTGCAAGTTAGTTCTGATTGGGCCAATGTTGGGCATGATTAGGTTGTAAGTAGATGAATTTATGAGGTTCGGTTATCTGGGTAATTGTTAGTCGTGAGAAAGGGAGATATAATAACTTTAAAATTAAAGATTTTGGCAACGGTTTATGATAACCAAGAATTCGTGGGCAGAATTGGCTTTAGCTGTAAGCACAAAAGGGTACAGATGCTATTGTTTAATTAGAAAAAGAACATGAAGACTGCAAAGTTTTACACCAACTCTGTGAAACTTGATCAAAATACTTCACAATTGACTGATTACAGTAGAACGGTAGAAAAAAGAAGATGTTCTAGATTTCTCATAAACAGTTTAAAATATCACTACGGTCTTAAAAAAGGCCAAAGCCCAAAACGAAACGAAAGAGGCCTAAATCAAAAGATTATCCCTATCACCGCTCACCGAAGAACAAACCCACATCAGACAAACTCATGACAGTATTACCGTTCCCGTATATCACGACACGGCTCCAAATATCTCCTCTCACCCAAATTACAGTTCAGACATAATCTGTCCATTAAGCCGTACATATATTTACAACAGCACTATCTTCATGAATAATTGATCCACATTAGCTTATTAGCACACGTTCCGTAGCTACGGGCAGACAGACGGACAAACAAGAACAATGGCCGACAGGAAACAATGACAGTAAAAGAATCGTTTAATCCAATTACAATGATCCATATACATGGGAGCTGGGAGATTAGTGTGGATGCGACATTAATTGAAACAGATTGAAAAATCTGTTGATTTATTCTACTTAAATAATATAGTAAAATTATACAAGCAAATAATAGTAGTTTATGCAATGGTCATGTAATAGGTGTTATTAAAACACGAGTGTGATAATAGTATCACACGAGTGTTTTTATACATAATTATATGCTGGTGCATCTTTGGTGCATACACTATTTTATCTTCACTCATACAGTTGAAATAAAACAAAAGTGGAAACGGAAAAATATGTGGTATGGCAGGCACTGTAATGTTTTTCTTTTCAATTTAACCTACTCACGAAAAAGAAGTACGCATTTATACAATATTTTATAAATTCATATTTGGAACGTACGTACGTTGTGAATGTAGATAAAAATAATTACGTACAAGCGGGGTAAAATGAGGGTGGGGAAGACATTTTTGGACAAATGAATTGAATCTCAGACCAAGTTTAGCTGATAATGGTTTTAAGCTGCATAGTAGTTTAATTATAGCTTTTTTAACGATGTTTCTAGTTAAACCAATACTATATATATGCTTTTAGCTGATTTGCTAACTTTGGCAGTAGTAGCATGAAGAAGATAACTAGCACAGACTGATGTACATATGCCTCGTCCAAGCTATGCTGTAACTCCGTCTATTCATCTGTGGTCTACGTAAGCTGGAAGAAACAAAAAATAACTGCCTAAGAAACGAGTGAGCTACTCATCCTTTTAATAGAAGAAAGCCTATTTATTTTTGCGATAAGCACTAAGTTTTTTAATTTTTAGGCTTTCAAAATCCACACTATCCTACCAGTAAAGTCCGAACACCCGATATACGCATTGCGTTTGGGTGGTCCACGTTACCGTTTTATCTTTAGAGCAACGTGTGCCGGCTAAGTAGATCGGTTGACGATGAATGGATAAAACAATGTCCCTAACATGTGTTCCATCGGTCATTGTGAATGACAAACTTTAAATAGAGTAGATTAGGAAGAGGTAAGTGTGGTAAGCTTTTTATGGTATTGGGTACCGGACGGGCATGAGTTTTTTTTCTTTAATAACAATGAAAAAATATGCCCACAGTTAAGAGATTGAAAGGAAGTAAGTAAAGTAAAGAAGGTAAAGTGAACAGATCCTGTAGCCAAGTTGACAATCTACATTCAATAACGCTAGTAGAAAACGAATCAATGTTTGGGAATGACACATCTGAACGTTAAGTCATGTGGTCAGGCCATACAAATAGAGGGCGATAACGAT
The DNA here is from genome assembly GCA_949775005.1 of Orthosia gothica. Lineage (NCBI taxonomy): Eukaryota > Metazoa > Arthropoda > Insecta > Lepidoptera > Noctuidae > Orthosia > Orthosia gothica. The sequence continues at coordinate 16,330,951 of OX459064.1, forward strand.
TGTAGAAAGAGATTCGATACGAAACGTTTGTAACTTGGCTAGGAGGGTAGGTAACTAGGCAAGCGTGCTCCATCGTCGAACAAATCATCGCTTACCATCAGGGGGGTGACCATAAGCTCTAAGAACAAGGTTATTTTGAGTGTGCCTAAGAGACAGATGTATATGACCTGTATACATCTGTCCCTTTTTCACAGTCGAACTATGATAGTTTTGACACGTCAGGGTACGGGAGCAGGTAAGATACGCGAGCCTATAAACAGCAAAAATAAATCTCTTTTGCGGGCCGTCCCTATCGTAGCCTACCCGTTAGGAATCACCTATCATAAAAAAATTGAGTTCTTGTAGCCTATGACAGATAGCTTTCTGTTTGTAAAAGATTTTTGTAATTGGATTAGTCCCTCCAGAGATTACCTTGTGCAATATAATGGATATTGTGCTTTGAACAATTGAACATGTACTCATTTTTGGATGTTTGAGGTATAAGTATTGTTTATACCTTGCGCAAACATATAAAAAACGAACTATACATCATAAATGATAGCTTTATCTCTGTGACAGCTGTCAGTAACAATAGCGCTTGACAGCCTAACAATAACGTAACAATAACGTATACGTCAGTTTGACATAAGTCGTAGAGATCAATCTATCTTTTATGAAGTATAACAGTTTTACCTCTTTATAATTTAAAGTTTCGACTTTAGTTTTATGAACTTGATCTATTATAGTGCAGTTCACAACTTGGCATATACGTAGACAGAGGCTATAAAATCACAAAATGCTTACATTCGTGATACGCTAGTTAGCAAACCTAGACTTAAACGATATTATCACGTCATGACAAAGTCAAAACTAAAAAAAATAAACAATTAGGCCATTATGCGCCCACTTTTGAACGTCAACAATTAAAATTTACAATTAATGACAATTGATTCTACCGCCCTTTCGGAAAAGTAGCTTGTTATGGAGAAGAACGGAAAAAAATCTCCATAATTAGACTTAGACAAAATCATGAAGTGGTCCAAAGACTGGCTCATAAATTTGAATCACACGAAATGTACGGTATTGCACATCGGAAATCGGAACCCCAGGCTAACTTACAAACTTGGCGACACTCAGCTAGCCGAAGTCAAAACGCAGATGGATCTGGGAGTTAAGATCTCGGAGAACCTGAAATGGGAAGACCATATCACGAATATTGTCAAAAAAGCTAATACCATGGTATACCTCATACGGAAGGCCTTTGGAACATTGACACCTGAAATGGCTCTTAGAATCCACAAAACGTATGTAAGACCAATACTAGAATATGCCTTTCAAGTATGGAGCCCCTATTTCATAAAAGACATAGACCTGTTGGAAACAGTGCAGCGTAGATTCACGAAAGTCCCCAGACAGCTGAAACGTTTGCCATACGAAGAACGACTAGATAAACTGAACCTGACCACCTTGAAGGAGCGCAGAGAACGTGGAGACCTAATTGAGACCTTCAAGATAATAATTGATCACTACGACTTGCAAGGATTCAGCAACATGTTCAAACGCGCACCAGACCGAAATCGTAGAGGACACAATCTTAGACTGCAAAAATCTAGTTGGAATACAAATCCACACAAGAACTTCTTGAGCAATAGAGCGGTCAATGCATGGAATGGGCTGCCTGAAAGTATTGTGACAGCAGAAAATACTAATCAATTTAAAAATAGACTGGATAAACACATAAATCAACAAAAACATTGAGTAGTTAGTGAAAACAGTGTAGTGAACAACGAGATGCAGGCTGATATCAGTTGTTTCAACTGCTGGCCTGTTCCCCAATAATAATAATAATAATAATAATTACTCTTTAAAAAAAAAGTGGTTTTACAATATTTACATTAATACATACATTAATAAAATCATATATGTAAGGACGATGCACCCAGAATAGCACTACTATAACTACGTATAGGTATAAAGTATTACAAGCCCTAACATGTAAATTCATTCATTTGATAAATAGGAACATGGTTCTCACATACTTACAAATATTGCAAACGTAGGTAAATTACCTCATTCAACAATAACGGAACAGTGTGTGAGTCAATTTCTTAAACAAAAAAGAGAAGCATAACATTTACATACATATGCTAAGGATAATCGCTAGAAACAACACAAGACTTGATCTAACTAAAGCATTTTAATTAGTTTATCTTTCCAATTGCATAGTTAATCAACCAATACTTGTTGCCAATGCCGACAATGATGACAAATGACGCCTGCCCATTGACACAGTAACCAGTAGTCCAGAGCAATGGCCGAATGATTTTGCAAGTATTTTTTCTCTAGAAGTGAAATTCCAGAATAGTAAATTAAATTACCTTGAAGGTCATGCATATTCAGAGGTAGACATTGACAGTTTCCATCACGATGTGGGTACTTTGCGTAAACGTGCTGATTTACTTACTCGTGAGTATCGAGCAAAAAAAACTAGAAAACGATCTATCATCAAATGTGGAGTGTGTCAATAATCAAAAGATGTAGCTAAGGTTGCAAAGGGTGACGTTCTGGGTTTAGACCTGACCCGAGAAGTCTTGAGCATCGACCGCGGTCCGATAAAGCGTAGAAACCTTCCTGTACCAGGATGTCCATCTTAAGTAAGGATCCGATGGCAGAAAACTAAGATCTCTCGAGGACTCAATATAGGGTAAAAGAAGTCGCCAAATGGGACAAGCAAGGAAACGAGGCTAAGAGGAAACTTCTAAGCCTCTTTGTCTTGCAAGTTCCATGTTTTGGCGACTCTTTCCTCGTCATTAGAGTAAATCTCCGTGATTGGTTTTTAAAGTTTTTATATCGTTATCACTAGACTTCTTATGTAATTTTTTTGCATGTTGAACTCTATTTTTAGCCCATTGAAACTGTCGATACAGGTATAACACAATTATAGCGCTTCAAATAAAAGGATCACCGCAATACATCTAAAAAAAAACAGTAATCTTACGGTTCAACCAGTAATTTTCCTGATGATTAAAATCATTTAACTAATAACAAAGTTTACGAAATCATTATGTACACATCTAATACATCAATTGTGGAGTTGATTAGGTTTTTACGGCACTAAGTAGGTACCGAGGTGGGACAAAAAGGTGGTGAATTATGGACGACAAAAAATTTGGTCGAGTTCGTCTCAAAATAATAACACCTACCTCGTATTTATAAGTATTTTGTGGATATGTTTAAGATCTGTTATTTAAGTGTTATTTATTACGGATTTAATCCATCTGTAATAAATAAAACTCCATAGTCCAGTTTGACCAATAGCTCGCCTGGCGGAAAGCGATGATGTGGTCTACGGTGAAGCACGCCTTGCCTAGAAATAACCTATTCACTCTTGACTTAAAGATCCCAAGGTTGTAGCTATTAGGAAACAAAAACCGACAGGGAATTCCACTCCTTAGCTGTGCGCACAAGGATTTTATAAGCAAAACGCTTTGTGCGTATGGGTGGGATGTCCACCATGTACCGATGGCGCATTGCCGCGTCTTGTAGTCCGATGATGAAAAGGACTAGGTGGAATCAAATTGTGCAGTTCTGTCGCACACTACTCGAAATGTAACCGATAATAACTGACAAGCTGGCAACTCGACGTCGATGTTCGAGGCTCTGGAGCTTTGACGCGACCAGTGCATCGTTGCCAATAAGCCTCTTGGCCCGTCTGTCAATCGACTCGAGTGCATCAACTTCGTATTTGGCAGATCTGTCCCAGAGGTGAGAGCAATGTATGACTAATGGATATAATAAATTAAGAATTTATCAATATAAATAACTAGACACCATGTTTTAGACGTCAGTGACAGTGCCCTAGTTTGAGAGGCAGGGTTCATTAACCAATGGTTACAATGTAGTTCCTACAATAAATCTGTACAATAGTGTGAACACTTATCATTGTAAACTTTATTGTACCTATAAACATTTTATTATTATTTTATTCATTTCATATATATTTTTGTTACATTTTTAAATATTACCTTATTTAAAATACAATAAAATAAAATAAAACATTTAGAAATATAAAATTATTATTATTACAGACCAAAGAAAACATTGATAGATTCTGTGAAAGATTTATGGATCTATGGCTTGAAAAGAAATTAGATGTCATCTGATAACAATATATGAAAGAAAATGAACCGCTTATTATGTGATACGGGAGAGAGACGATGATAGTACTTATTTAATGATTTGAAACCTCATAACATTGATTTCTAAAAGTTTTATTAACCTATGACAAAAGACGACCAGCTTTTAAAATAATAAGCGGTTATTACTCACTCAAACAATAATCGCGACTTTAAATGGGACATTATAAACAGTGACTCATAAAAGTTTTGATGACACATTCTCGATCAATTAACAGATCTTGAAAGAACTTTCAAGTCCGTGAAGCCAGTTTCCTAGATCGATTTAGTTTATATTGATTTTCTACGAATTTAATGATGATTTATTAATTTTCAGGTGTGGTGCCACTAATGGCGACAGGTTTTTAGAATACTTATTTACTGCCGTTTTTTGGTCGAAAAGGAATGCAGTTTGTCATTTTTTTTAATTTATATTATATTAACATATATACAATGATTTTATTATGAAGAACTATCCCTAATATATTATATTTATATAAAGCGTAATTTAAACTTCATCATCACTTCTGAATTTATACTGATCAAGTGCCGAGTGCTCACGCTCTGTTTAAAGATCTTTTCAAACGCCTAGTTGACACTTCGCGTGACCCTAGGCTGGCTTATACCTTGGTCAGAGAATAAGCATTGCCATACAACGTGGCAATGCTGCCAGCCTTTTGAGCACCAGTTACCAGTGGACAACGATGTGGAGGAGTTTTTCGACGTCATATTTTAGTTTAGTATATTTTTAGGTTTAGTTGGTGAGTAGTTTATGGTTTAGGTGTATATGTGTGTAGTCTTAGTTAATTAAGTATTTTATACACTGTATATACTTTTATCTATGTAAATTAAACCTAGTACATATATTATATACAATTGAATATTCAAAAAAAAAAATCCTTTGTACAAATACAAAGGGGAGAGGGAAAAAGGCTCATTGTGCATACAGAATTCGTCAATTTCGATGCCGAAAAAAAAAAGAAAAACTATGACTTTAGAAAACATTTACAGCAAATTTTAAGTTTAAGTGTATATGTTTGTAGTCTTAGTTAATTAAGTATTTTATACACTGTATATACTTGTATCTATGTAAATAAAGTTTAGCATTTTACAGCATCACGGTTCGATCTTGAAGGTAAAGTAATACTTGCCGATGTCGATCCGTGGATGGGTGACCATCCATTACAAACCGGTACTCCTCTGTGCCCCAGAAAGCACGCTAACCTGTCATTGACAAGACACCTGCAGTCTAGCCAAAGGATATCGTGTTACCCAGTTATTGAGTTGTTGAGGTCAGATAGACTGTCAGTCCATGTAAGATACTAGTATTCAGCATCCGGTTAGGATGGTAGCTGACACAACAATACTCCAAATGGCTGTCTACATGGATCAATGTCTCGAGATAAGAGACCACTGAAACTTGTGACTCTTTAGGAATTGGATGCAAATCGCTACCCGCGCTCACCAGCAACCCACAACCTCGTGGGCGAGCACAGTCCAGCCACACTAATGCGGTCTTTATCTAAACTGCACGATTTAGAACATTTTATGTGCGCATGACCCTCGGAGTAAATGTCACCGTTCAAAATATACAACTTATACTGACTATTACCGATCTAGTTTTAGAGATCATTTGCATAGAAATTGCTCTCATTATCTATTTTAATACGAAATTATAGAATTTATGAGTCTGTAAATGTGTGAGCTAGAGTAACATTTAGTTTTAGTGTTTGTACCGTAATTATATTTAATTTTAATTGCGGTTTTTATGAATTGTGGTTATTTTATGCTGTTAATAGGTGAAGATGTTTATGTTTAGAATTAAAAATTAGACCGAGTGTGCCATCAATTTTAATTAGAAAACCATATTGTATTTAAGTTATGTAAGTAATTAACTAGTTTAAATATTTTAATTCTATAAAAATAAATAAACTTCAAAAGTACTTAACTAAAACATTTTCATTACATATTAAAACTCTAAATTATTTTTTTATTAATATCCATAATGAGCCCATAATATGCCAAAATGGTTGGGACATAAACATAGTTCTGCTCTCAAAGATTTTTTTGATTTTTTGTCGGTACAAACAATTAAAGTCAAATTGTGTTTAAATCAATGGGTAACCTATACGTATTATAATGAACTTAGAAAATACTTAATTTGTTACAATCAGAATCATCTTTTCTTTGTAATTAAGATATCCCCGTCCGTAAATGGTAAACTTCAGTTGGTATTGCCAATAATTTTAAGACATTTATGTACTATTTAACAAAAAACAAATGGTATTTTTCTTAATAAACAAAAAAAAAATTGTATCAACTCATATGCGATAGCCGCCTTGCCATATTTCTATTTTCGAACTCTTGAAAAAAACCTACTCCAGAAAAAAAACTGTTCTTTTCTCATGTTTTTTTGAAACATTTTTTTTTCATCTCAGAAAAAAAAACGTTTTTTTACAACTCTAGGTCGGCTACCTGTTCAAACGGATGTCTTCCGATCTACAAAATTCAATAACTAGTTAACACAATACCCTTTGGTAAATCTTTCTGACTACCCGTAATGACTGGAATAAGCCCAGCCAGTTGTAAAAGACCCTTAGTGCCTATTGGCCTTGTTTGTTCTGCGTCCTGCTTGATATGGAGGGAAGTGGAAATTATGTTTTTTTCCTACTCCTCTGTTATTCTTTTCTGATTAACTTCGTTGCGGGATCCAAGACAGTTAAACTCATTCTCTGGGACTTCGTTGAGTTTCACTGCCTCGGCTCTTTTCTGGTGGCCACTGTTGATTCTGGCTTTCAGGAGTTGCAGTGGTTTTGGAATAGTGCAGTGGAATTAGAGTTGTAAAAAACGGTCTTTTTCTGAGAAGAAAAAAAAACATGAAAAAATAGAGTTTTTTTTCTGGAGTAGGTTTTCTTTCAAGAACGAGTACGAAAATAAAAATATGGTAAGGCGGTTATCGTTTATGAGCTGATACTATATTTTTTTTTTAATAAGAAAATACTATTTGTTTTTTGTTAAATAGTACATAAATATCTTAAAATAAATGGCAAATAGAAGTTTACGGACGGGGATTGTCCTAAATACAAAGAAAAGATGATTCTGATTGTAACAAATTAAGTATTTTCTAAGTTCATAATAATAGGTAACCATTGATTTAAACATAATTTGAATTTAATTAAAACAAAACAACCAAATTTAATGTTTCACTTTTTCTGAGAAAAAACCAAATGTAAAAAAAACGACGGTGCCAAGATTTTTTCCAAGATTGTGAAAAAAATATTACATCACTAGGTGGGATAGTACCCGTAATAACTGTTTTAGATCTATAAACCACAGCCGAGCCAACAGCGTAATGTGCTTTCCGAGGCACGGAGGAATATCGGTAAGAAACAAACGTAATACATAAGTAAAACTAACCTCATCAATAGCCATCAAATAAAGATATCATCACACAAAATACTCCGTAACCTGCTCACCCGACGAAAGTAAAACGCGTGAATATTTGATCTTTAGCACCGCGCAGCCAGCCCGAGCATTAATGAGCACTTTTCACTACCAATTCTAAATATATTAATCATTCGAATGATCGGCGTTAACGTGTGCTTTATGGCGCATTTTTTATTTTTTATTCTGGGGTAGGGTTGGCACTTCACAGTAAAGTTAATCCTATAATAACATATCCGGCAAACATTTTATTAATGTTTTCGAAACATAACTCTCTTTTCAAACCTACTTAACTGTCTTCACCCAATTTCTAAATTAATAAACAAGGAACATTTTGAAAAAGATTGGCCTAATGCTAATGCTATGTTTTCCTCGCATAAGAAAAAAACCGGCCAAATGCGAGTCTTACTCGCGCACAGAGGGTTCCGTATCATCATCATCCGTTTAATGTTCCCACTGCTGGGACACAGGCCTCCTCTCTGTGAGAGGGAGTGGGCTATAATCCACCACGCGGGCCTAGTACGAATTGGTAGATGCCACATGTCTTCGATTTTTTGGTTCTAGGACATGCCGGCTTCCTCACGATGTTTTCTTTCACCGTTTTGAGAGCAGCGGTGATAAAATAAATTTCACACCCTACTACTCGTAAGTTGGGGCCTTCCGTATAAACAGCTACATTCAAAATAAATAGGAACATAACTATAAAAGAAAATACATACATTATATAAACAATGAAAGCACCGAACATTGCTCTAACGAAGGAATAAAATTAACTTTTCCGTTCGAAAACTGTTGCCCCATACATTAATATACAAATTTTTACTTTTCCAAGTACATTTTAATAGATGGTCGACTATTACTAAACTTAAACTAAAAAAACTTTTTGAACTTAAAAAGCCTACTTTAGCTATAGTTTTCCTTTTACTTTCTTTATACTACTGCCATGATTTTTTTCACAAATCCCTGTCAAAATCACCGTAGCGGCGAAAGACAATGGTAATTTCTATTGTGTCTGCTAATTAGCTGGTAACAGGATAAGCAACCATATAGCTGACAGGGGGGAGAACACCTGACTATAACAAAAGTTATCAATTAAAAGGTTAATTTTATGCAAACGGATCCCTGAATCGAAAAATGGTTATCCAACGATATCCCACACCATGGGATAGACGAGAAAATAAACATCCCCACTTTACGTGTACAGGAGGTAACCTAAAAAACATTTTGATTCATGGTTTAACTTTACCACTTTTGTTGGCGTGATTAATATCTATATCCATGCCAAATTATATCTTTCTAGTACTAAGTGTTTCTAAGCTGCGGACGGACCGATGAACAGACGGACATGGCGAAGCTGTAAAAGTTCCTTGTTGACTACGGAACCCTAAAAATAGTGCAGATTTCGTTGCATTAAGGCGCTACCCCGAGCAAAACGCCGTGCTAGCCGTTTTTCGTACAGTTTTTAGGACCTATCTACTCTTTATTTAAAAAGAAATATCATCTAATAAAAATGCATTAAATTTCTACATAATATTGATTCCAAAATGGTAGACTTTTTTTTTTATGAAATATATGTTTCACTAATCTCCTTCCAAAAAAACCATAAAAATGAGAAATAATGATTGATAGCATGCATCTCCTCGTAAAGTGTTCATTAATTAATGTTTGTACTAACACTAATGGATAGACAATTGTATAACAAACATATTGTTAGTTTTTTTTTTCAAAAGACCAATATTCGATTTTATAAACAAAATAATCTAAAATCTAGTCATAACTCATGCGCCACCAGTGTGCCGCTAGGGCACTAGGAATGTTCACGGCGGTATTTTGGTCAGGGTATGGCGTTAAGTTCTTCTTCCTTTTCTTCTGATTAGTTTGATTGGCCATCACATTACCAGACTACTCGTATCTAAAACCGACTAAGCATGCACATTGCCAACAGCTTATTTGCATTAACCGGTTCACTGTCCATATAGCAGACCCAATAGTTAAACAATCACGTGAGTCACATATGACTCATTTTTACAGGGTGGAGATTTAAAAGATAAAAAATACTGCTCAAAGAGCCTCAAACTCGACAGCCCTAGCTCGACCTGATACCGACGTATTATTTGTAAAGCGCTATCATCTTGCACGTAATGAAAGTATATTCAAGAATCATCCATTTAATTAGCTATCCATTTTTAGAATCGATATGATATGAGAAATGTAGTCAATAGCTAGAACTGACAACATTTAGATTTTTGCTCTCTCTAACGTTCAGAGGTCATTCACATCGTGTGAACTATTGAATCCGAATGATGACTCTAAAGACTGATTCGAAAATTGATCTCGCCCGAAAATTATCACCAATCAAATTGTACAATTGACAGTAAAGTACAGTTAGTCAAAAAAGTGTTGAACAATAAATAATTCACAATAAAAAAACTTTCACAAAGTTAAAACAATCGCCCTACGGTGACAAATTGATTCAAATCAGACATGGACAATCATCGTGAAAGTGTGAGCAATTATTTTTAAACCCTTTATAGCTAACGTCACGCCACGCGATGTGACACCTGTACGTCAATAATGACAGGTGTCATTAAGGTTTCAATACAATAGTAAAGTTTTATCGTCATTTTAGAAAGATATTCGCAATTTCACACTTGTATAGGTGTTAATGTCTTAATAAAGTCATTGTTAGAAGCAACGGTAATAAAATATTATCGCGCTTATGATAAAGGGTGTATCCAGAAATGGGTTGAGCTCTCTCATAAATCTATATCTATACTTAATATTATAAAGAGGAAAGATTTGTATTTTTGCAAGAAACGAACAAACTTCAAAACTACTGGACCGATTTCAAAAATTCTTTCACCGTTGGGAAGCTACACTAGTATCCCCGAGTGACACAGGGTATTCTTAGTTTTCATAAAACGAAGAAAGGTTGGTTGCCTACCTTTTTACCCGACTGCAAGGAAAGGGTTATGTTTTTCGCGCATCTTGTTTGAATGTATGTATGTTTGTTTGTATGTTATTATATTATATGGATACATAATTGCGAGCAGGCTGACTACCTGATCCGCCGACTGCACAGCATGATTTTCATCTTGCTTACATATGTTTAGTTCGCTTCTTAAGCAGTCGGGCTTTTGATATTTAAATTAACATTTTTTTAAAGGGCCTCCTTAAATAAAAGTAGGCCACGTACCTGTGATGTAGATTGTAAATGTCTACAGGTGAGAAGATGATGAAGAAGATTAAGAAGGAAGACGTTGCGTTGGACGGCCTGCCTATAGATGCACTGGTTAAGGCTGCGGGAATCCGCTGGATGCGAGACGCATAGGACCGATCAGTGTGGTGACGCTTGGGGGAGGCCTATGTCCAGCAGTGGACGTCTTTCGGCTGAAATGATGATGATGACAGGTGGCAGTAACCACTTACCACCGATAGTGCTATTTTGTAACATTCTGACCGTGATAACTGAAGTGAAATGAGCTCGAAGTCAACTGTCAATACCTGGCATCTATTGGGATAACAGCTTACTTCACCTATGTTTTTATTGTTGAGCTTGTTATATTAGAAGGGATAGCTACAACCTAGGGGTCTTTAAGTCTCGGGAGGATATAGTGGAGCATACGGTGGGGGTCTGCCCCGCTTGAGCGGAGCACCATCGTGTCCTCGTGGAGGCGATCGGTATGATACGGAGTGAGAGGGCATGGGAAGCTGTCTCCTCCTTCTGCGAAGCAGTAATGCGTAATACTCGCAAAGGAGGACACGTCCCGGGCGTCGAGAGTCGCTAGCCGATTCCCGGCCACCGAAAGCGCGGGATTGCGGACGGCATGGAATAGGGACCACAATAGATCCTAATGGGTCGAAGTATCCGAGTTATTTCTCGGCCCCTCCACAAGATAAGATAATGGGTAGCTCGCCGTCCGGTAAGGACCAGGCCCGAGTTGACGGCGCGTAATGTTTCACGCGCGCCTCAAAGAGATGACAGCAAAATTGACGTGGTCTACTAGGGCCGAAACCTGTCTGAAAGAGAGTTACCGCGGCCCTAGCACAAGCAACTGAAGGAAAACTGGTGGGTTTTAGTCAGTAAAAGTCTGACATGCTCTTCTGCACACCCCAAAAAAAAGGGTGGGCCGCTGGTTTGCTTGCCGCACTTGGGTATAAAAAAAACTTACGTTAAGAGATTTGAGTCTTTAAAAATAGCTTTTCATGTTAAAATATTACAAAACAGTTGCAATGCATGTAATCTCCCAAGAAACATTGGATAAAATTTTCAGTTGCCAAAAATATACAATAACAAGTACACAACCATCAGTCACGCTTCTTGCGGTAAAGGATAATGCGTGTAGAAGCAAGTAAATCTCTTCACGGTGTTATTGCCGAGTGTGTAATAATTGGTAATAGCCAGTTATCACGCTAAATGCGTGTCACTCCGCTAAACGGTAGTTCATGGTACGATTTGTGCTACCTATCGCTCGGGGCAATAAACTCGGCAGATGTTTTTAATGTTTTGAACACTTTTGTGATTGTCTGTACTTTGATGAGTCTAATTCTTTGCTATTCTACTGTCCGCAAATTAAGAATATTTTCTTAACACCATGCACAGTTTACTGAATACCCATAAGCCTTGGAGCTCAAAATTCATGCCAGCTGGCCTTTGATCGGAAGGCAGACTCCGCTATGTCTTGGAATGGCAGTTTTCGATTTTGCTTTACTTTTTACCCGACTGCCGAAGGAGGGTAATGTGTTTATCAGTCTATGTATGTATGTATGTTTGTTCCTATATGGCGTTCCAGAGACCAAACGCGGTGGCCGATTTTGATGATTCCTACGTCAATCGATTGGTCTTAACCCTGCAAGTGTCATAGGCTACATTAAAATTGGATGATAGAAAAATGGCGGCTTTTGGGCGCCATATTGTGGGGGCCCAAACTTTTTCTTTCTTCCAAACCTATCGTGTGGGGTATAAAAATAAAGGGTTTCAAAAGGCGATTTCAAAAATATATAACACTTATATGTTTAAATGTATCAGTTCAGTCAAGTTATAAATAAAAAAAGTTAAATAAAAAAATCAAAAAACACGACTGCTTCAAAAGCGAACTAAAAAGTCGTAAACAAGGAAAAAATCATGCTGTGCAGTCGGAGGATACATCTGGTTTTGGTCAGCCAGCTCGCGCGTATGTATCCTCCGACTGCACAGCATGATTTTTTCTTTGTTTACGACTTTTTAGTTCGCTTTTGAAGCAGTCGGGTTTTTTTCAGAAGTGGTTTGTCTACCTACAGTTCCTGATAAGCTCGCTTAAATCTTTGAAAGAAAACAACATGTTGTGTCCAGGAACATGCGACCACCATGTAAACATTCGAAGTCATGTGGCTACCAACTCGCGACCAACCAGGATGATTACGAGTATAAGTACTTTTTAAATGACAAAATATACAAAAGAGAGTCCTTCGAAACACGAGCGGGTGTTTCGCTGCTTGTAGGTGTTCCACTAGAGCAGACGCAATGGACCAACTTATACCTTTCGCTCGTGCCCCTGCAGTGGCTTTACGCTGATTTACTAAGAGGAAGTAGACTTCTCTAATTAACCAAAAGCAAACGTCCTTAACCCTCTCAAAATTACTTCTAAAATAAATGTACGTAAATTAAAGTGTGCATTAGTAGCACAGAGCATCAGTAATGACTGGTGTTGTATTATGTCAAATTATTTTATACCGATCGGGAAAAGTCAAGGTGACCGATCGTAGAGTTCGCGACGTAATGATACCTGGTACTGGATGAGATAAGTGTTTGTTGCTAAGGTTTTGATACGGTACTTTATACTTAAATCTAATATGTATAAAAATACACATTAAAAATAGAGAGAGAAAATAGAGAGAGCAGTGGCGGCCCAGTGGCATCGGCCGCGACTTACAAGTTGTAGGTCGTGGGTTTGAGCCCAGGCAGGCGCATTACTTTGTGTAAATTATTTCTTCACCACTGCTCTCAAAACGGTGAAGGTAAACATCGTGAGGAAACCGGCATGCCCTTGAACCAAAAATTCAAGGACATGTGACATCCACCAACCCGCACTGGGCCCGCGTGGTGGATTACGGCCCATTCCCTCTCACAGAGAGGAGGCCTGTGTCCCAGCAGTGGGAACATTAATAGGCTGATGATGTGACATTAAAAATAAGTAATTAATATAACAGAACAACTTTATTCCCCGCAAACCGGCTGAGGTATTAGGTCATTACATGTGAAATTGGCGTTTTGTAAGTGAGGAACATAAAGCCGTTTTTTTATATAATATATTTATTTAATCAAAGTATGTACCATTGCTATCTACGCACTTTTGCCATCTCATACGTATTTCATTGATCCCTTTACTAAAAAAAACATTCGGACGGGAATCAATAAAATCTTTGAAGGTGCATAGGACTGCCCCATCGGAGTTGAATTTTTTCCCTTGCAAGAAGTTATCCAAATATCGAAAAAAATGGTAATCTGTTGGAGCAAGTTCTGGGGAGTACGGTGGATGTCTTAGACATTCCAATTGAAGCTCCTCTAATTTGGTAGCCGTCTGTTGTGCAGTGTGTGGTTTAGCGTTGTCCTGAGGCAGCAGTGGCCTAGAGCGATTGACCAGCCTCGGCTGTTTAGCAGCTAGCTTTTCCATCATGGTTTGCAGTTGCTGGCAAATGACATCCACCGTAATCGTCAGGCCAGATTTAAGAAAGCTGTAGTAAACGACACCGGGCCGGCACTAGTCCACCAAATGCTCACAAGTAATTTGTTTTGAGTCAATTTTCGCTTGGGGCAGGATTTGGCTTTTTCGTCAGAGTTCAGCCATTGCGATGAGCGTTTCCGATTATTGTACAGGGGTATCCACTTTTCTTCACAGGTAATGATTCGATATAAAGTCCCTTCATTATTGTGCCGGTTGAGTAATGTAACGCAGCAGTCGACGCGCGTTTGTCGGTTTGCTGCGTTTCATGAGGTACCCACTTTTCAAGCTTTTTCACCTTCCCAATTTGGTTCAAGTGGATTAAAACAGTTTTATCACTAACACCGCAGCCTGCAGCTAACTCGGACGAGGTTTGCGATGGATCCGCTTCCACAATAGCCTTCAATTCTTCATTATCAACATTGGTCTCCAGCCGTCCACGGGGCTTGTTCTGCAGGTCGAAATTTCCAGAACGAAAACGTTGGAACAAAAACGCACTGTGTTTTCTTTTGCGACACCGTCGCCACATACACCACATATATCCTTCGAGCCGTTTCTGCAGCACTGGTGCCACGATGGAACTTGTACTCGTAAATAACGCGTTATTTCAAGTTTTTCATTTTGTAAACTGACTGGCGCTAAGAAAAACCAAAAGAGGAAAAAACAATTGAATTACGGTTATCCAAACACAAAAGCATGAGCTGTTTAAATTTAAAATTGGAATTCCAAACCAAAGAGGAGATATTTGAGATCAAAGTGGCTAGTACGACAAACCGCCAATTTCATAGGTAAGGACCTAATATTTGCTCTACAATGATCGAATGATCGATACTGATTTAGTACTATCGATCGATATCTACCTATGTATGTTTGAAAGCTGAGGTTACTTATATCCGTCAATTGGTGCCCATTTGGTGTTGCAGCATTTGTTCCTGACTGACGACGAATGACATTGACAACCTGGTGAAACTGGTTGTAGTGGGAAAGGTGGATGGAAAAAGACCACTCGGACGTTCACCTACTCGCTGGTCTGACCAGATCAGGGCCATTACGGGACTTACGGTGACCACTGCTATGAGAAGAGCCGAAGACACCCTGGCTTGGAAGCAGTTTGTCGTTGACTTTGTCAAAGCTTTTCAAGACGGGCACGACCTTCAGAAATGAAGAAAACGAATAAGAAGACAGCAGGTTGGCGCAAGAAATACGTCTCGGTAAATAATAGCTCACTTAAGACGAACTCTTATTTTGTCACAGTACGTATTGTAAATGTAGGGTAGTAAGTATATAGTCAATCGTACAGAATTTCCTTGCGTGATCACGTCAGAAATGATGATATCCGCAGGAGAACCAAAGTTACCGACATAGCCCGAAGAATTGCCAAACTTAAGTGGCAGTGGGCAGGGCACATTGCTCGCAGAACGGATGGCCGATGGGGCCGAAAATTTCTGGAATGGCGACCGCGAACTGGAAGACGATACGTTGGAAGCTCCCACTAGGTGGACCGATGACCTGGTTAAGGTTGCGGGAAGGCGCTGGATGCGAGACGCACGGGATCGGTCAATGTGGCGACGCCTGGGGGAGGCCTATGTCCAGCAGTGGACGTCTTTCGGCTGAAATGATGACAGAATTTCAATACGTGACCCGTTATCTGATTGGGTACGGTTCATCGAAGGTTTTGGTAGTAATATAGTTTACCTCATCATTCATCATTTCCGAGCATAGCCCTCTCCATTGCCCTTTGGGTGACTTTAAGCTTTCTGATAAGGCCCATTGTGAGCGACCACGTCTCGGTCCCATAGGTGATCACTGGCAACACACACTGGTCAAAGACTTTTGTCTTGAGACACTGCGGTAAATTAGACGAGAAGATACCACGCAACTTCCCGAACGCCGCCCAGCCGAGTCGGATTCGACGGTTGACCTCTTTCTCGAAGTTGGACCTACCCAACTGGACCGTTTGTTACAAGTAAACATAATCGTCTACAACTTCGAGTGTAGAGTCTCCGATCTTGATAGGAGTGGGTGTTACATGGGCGTTCACCATGACCTTGGTTTGGTCCATGTTCATTTTTAGACCCACTCTTTCGGAAGCTCTACTAAGGTCATCGAGCATTTTACTGAGGCTCTCCATGGTCTTAGCCATGACCACTATGTCGTCGGCAAACCGAAGGTGAGTGATGTACTCGCCATTAACGTTGATGCCAAGCCCCTTCCAGTCCAGAACCTTGAAGACGTCCTCCAGCGCAGCAGTGAACATTTTCGGAGAAATGACGTCTCCCTGTCTTACGCCGCGCTGGAGAAGGATTGGTTTGGAGGTCTGATCCTGAAGACGGACTGACATGGTGGCGTTTTTGTACAGACACTTCAACACCTCAATGTACCGGTAGTCGATCTGGCACCGTTGGAGAGACTGCAGTTTACCTAATTGATCCAAATAAAAAAATTGCCTTAATAAACATTGTTATGAAATCGGCTTCTCTACTACACTCGTCGCTTGCGCAACACTCGTAACATTATCCTGAAAATGATCATTGGCAGACTGCCTCATCTATAGGTGATAACTATAGCTGTAGGTAAATACATTTGCAAAGACGCATATAAACATATTCTGTCACTAATTCAGTATCAACTTAAAACAGTAAAATAATGTTTCTTTCAGGTGTGAGGGATCTGCTAAAGTAGCAAGAAACATCGAAATTTCCATTGAAAGAAAACCATCAAAGAGGCCTCATTTAAAATCTGTTCCATAATCTGTTGTAATACCGTATCTACCTCACACACCATCTGCAACGGACAGCCATTGAAATTACAATACTGGTAAAAAAACACGATCTCCGGTAAAGCAACTAGGTACGTCCTTAATCTTAATGCTTCGACATTAGCGGTGTCGTACACTGCGGTGACCATCTTTTGACACAACAGCAAGACCGGACTAGATTTCTTTTTTTTGTTATTTTTTTTCGGTCTTTCAACACCATCGTATCACGTCTCACGCCGTCAGTCACATTTTTACGAGTCAAGTGTCAACTGTCAACTCCACCAAAAGCTGTCAAATCTATGACAGCAAACTGACACAGTGTTGCAACAAAATAACAAAAAACGAACGGAACATTTCGTTCCGAACATCTTCCCGTCTCGGACATAAGGAGACTCTAAATAAATTGGAATGGGGAAAAGAGGATGCTGATGATGTCGATTAAGAATTTTGTAATATTTTTTTAAGAATAATATGACCGGTATAATAAACTATACCAATAAATTTCCTCACCTAGAAAATGCAACCCAATAAATCTAAAATCTTTTACTACTTTTTTACCAAATATATTTACGATTTCGTGATGACATTATAATTTTTTAGAACCTAAGCTTTATTCTGTTTTTAGGGTTTCGTACCCAAGAGGTAAAAACGGGACCCTATTACTAAGACTCGTGGTCGTGGTCGGCGCGGTCCGTCTGTCTGTCTGTATGTCTGTCTGTCACCAGGCTGTATATCTTGTACCGTTATAGCTAGACAGTTGAAATTTTCACATAGGATGTATTTCTGTTGCCGCTATAACACTTCATCATCACATCATCAGCCTATTAACGTTCCCACTGCTGGGACATAGGCCTCCACTCTGTGAGAGGGAACTCCGGTATAACAACAAATACTAAAAACAGAATGAATATTTAAATGGGGCTCCCATACAAAAACGTGTTTTTTTTGCCGTTTTATGCGATAATGGTACGGAACCCTTCGTGCGCGAGTCTGATTCGCACTGGGCCGGTTTTCAAATTTATTTTTTAAATAAAATTAATCTAAATTCAAGCAGGAAGATGACTCCTAATCGCGTTCTTATTATCTTCATAATGTTCCAAATAATTTTATAATAGTTACCTAACCAAACAAAAAATCCAGCTCAGACATTAACATCAATTACCCATCTCGGCATGTACAAAAACCTAAACTAATTAATTAATTTACAAAATTACTAAATAGACCAGAATTTGTTTTTTGTTGTTTTAGGAACGATCCGCTTTGCACCAGACGTCTGGTCACTGCGATGATTTGATTGACACTGGCTACCTATCATGATCTCGCGTCAATCACTTTGCGGGTAGATCAACAATTTTAACACCATTGCGTTATTATTTTACGATCTTGCGACGTTATTTGGCCATGATCTGTTGTAATGATGGTCTGAGAATCAAATCATAAATGATGTGAGTGAAGAAGGACCATTCTATAAAACAAAAATGTCTACACTTACCTACTTTATATAATGTAATCTTGATGGCTCTGATTGGGATTTAGAAGAGTGATTGTATCGTTATAAACAGTGATTGGAATAGGTAGAGCTAATGTACGTAAAGTACAGAGATGAAAAGTGAAGACTGCCTTACGAAAAATTTTTTATTTCGGAATATTTGTTCCGAGTTTCGGAACATTACTTAACTACAACTAAAATTAATTAGTAAAACATCTATCAAATTCATTTCCTGTTTCTGTTTTTAAAAAAGAGTTTGTACGATTTTTATTGTTTAAAAAAAATAAAGGTAATCTCCTTATCTTCGTTTGAACGACGTAGGTAAGCGCGGAAGCTAATGTTATTTACATACCAGCTTTAATAATCAGAACTAACAAGGTATAGGTCAAAAGAACAATTTTATAGCTTTTTATACCATTTATTCATTAATTTTTAGTCCAATTCCCATCACTGGTTATAAACCATCTTTCGAAAGATTTCTTCTGAAAAAGTCACCAAGGTTTTTTTTAGTTTTGTTACAGTTTTCCAGGTGTCTGAAAAATCACAGTTGCGTTTATTTTTATACAGAAATTACTTTTGGTAACGGGTATTATCAAAAGGAATAAAGATATAAATCAGGAAGGTTTTCCTGGCAGATGTTTCACCATGCCAGATTGATTGGACATCGTAAATGTATGCGATGTAGGAGGGCTTCCTCTTGTTTACTTGTCTAGTTTATTTTATAGTACCTTGTCCACAACTTGTGAAGCTTCTGCATTTTCGTATTCAGTGTCATAATGGTACACTTAAAGCCAGCCTTGTATGTTTATTAACAATAATATAGCGATTTAAAACACAGGATAATGAAGATCGTGTCATTTCTGTAATGAATTTAGCGTGTTTCTTCTAATGTTGAGGTTTGAATAATTGTGCGGTACTGAGGTTGAATGTGTTCCAAATGACCTTTCAGGACAGACTGCATTGATGAATTTAATTGTTAAGGTCAAATCTGTCTTTAAATAATGTATATTTTTCAGCCAATTATCTCGGTAAAGTCAGCAAACTTACCAATGATTAGGGTTTTGTGCGTATACTGAGCGAACTCTTGCACAACCGCCGCTTCCAGGTGTGCTTTCAGTACACCAAGACCAGATGGCGACGGCAAAAGAACGGACTTCCCCATGGCAGTGTGCTGGCGCCGAGGCTACTTAACATTTATACGAACGACCAGCCCACCACCCAACATCACGTGGCGGGCAACTAAGGTCGAAACTCTACCTATCTGGGTATGACGCTGGACAGGGCTATAACGTATAAATCACACTGCTATAAAACAAAGCAGAAAGTGGGGGCCCGGAATAACTTGCTTTGTTGTCTTATTTCCACCAACTGGGGGGCAACACTTTATTTTCTCCGCACAACCAGCATGTCTATTTGTTTCTCTGCTGGCGAGTTTGCGTGCCCAGTGTGGCACCGCGCTAAATGAGACGAGTCATATAATATCAGGCTGCTTAAAACCAACTCCACTAAATCTAAATAAGCTCTACCCACTAGCAAGTATAGCACCTCCTGCTGTACGAAGGGATGTCGCATTCGCGATGGAAAAAAAGAACCAGGAATCTGATTCCTGACATCCCCTCTACGACCACTCAATAACGGGATAGACTAAAAAGTCAAAAGAACTTCCCGCGAACCACACGACCGATCCTGGACAGGCCGTCTAGGGAGAGGACCAAACTGTGGCTAGAGAAGTACCCACCATCTCATGACTTCAATAAGCCCAAGTAGCATCTTCCCCTCGGTCATGAACTGCAGTGGCCCGTGTGGAAGGCACTGAATCGGTTGCGCACCCAAGTAGGCCGCAAAATGGAGGATTATTAGTCCATTGCACACTTGGTGCGATTGCTGTGCTACTGTACAGACTATTCCCCACTTGCTGGAGTGTCCCGACTGTCCATTCACTGGCACCTTGGATGACCTGCATAATGCCTCTGACGCTGCAATAAACGTGGCCACCTACTGGCCTTAAATAGTTTGATCAAATGTGCCTCTTCTCTCTTCTTTTTCGTTTCGACGAAAAAGAAGAGAGAAGAGGCAATTATAACAATACAACATTTGAGTACAGGAAAACATTCAACTCGTTCTCGACATTAAATATTTTTTTTTTAGGTTTTCTCCTTTTTTCTATACCTATATAACCTTGGTTTCCTGGAAGAGATCGCGAATCGCGATAAGGCCGCCTGTTGTATGTTTGTTTTAGATATAAGATGTATTTTTGAATATTTTTTCTTGGTGTACAATAAAGTGTAAATAAATAAATAAATAAACCTTTCATACAACGCATATATAGAAACTTTGTAACATCTGCAAGAATTTACAGTCTTATGTCAATAAAATTTCCAATTTTGAAGATCTCTAATTATCACAATTGGATGACGTATTCATAATCATACTATGGTGCTTATTTATCTCTGATCATTGTTTTAGTAGTCTGCTGGATGTGGACAACGCGGGATTGGTCATTAAGGCAAATATGGTTGACCCCCTTATTAACAGATTTATTCGCAAGTTTTACACTGGTCACTTATAACAGCTACTAGCTGACCCGGCAAACTTTGTTTTGCCATAAAAAGACCAAACATTTATCTACCCTACCCTACCCTACCCTAACCTACCCTACCCTACCCTACCCTACCCTACACTACCCTACCCTACCCTACCTTACACTACCCTACACTACCCTACACTACCCTACACTACCCTACCCTACCCTACCCTACACTACCCTACCCTACCCTACCCTACCCTACCCTAACCTACCCTACCCTACCCTACCCTACCTATATAGCCTATGTCCTTTCCCAGGTCTCAAACTATCTTCATACCAACTTTCATCTAAATCAGTGCAGCGGTTTAAGCGTGAAAAGGTAACAGACAGACAGACAGACAGACAGACAGACAGAGTTACCTACACATTTATAATATTAGTATGGATTACCCGCGTAATACGGAATCATAGAAATGAGTAACTTTGAAGTTTAGCCAGGGCTTAACAATAGGAAACGACCAATAGAAACCATGCACAGCTTCTGACGCGTTCCTTAAAGTGTCCATGTAAGTTATGTGTTTTTGAAATTTGATCTCGAAATACAACATAACACCTATATTCCCCAAAGTGATAGGCAGAGGAGGCATATATAGCACTTCCATATTTAGCCAGATATGTTAAGGTCCCATGTAAAAAAACAGTTTGAAATAACACCTGAATTATGAAAACGATCAACCAGCATCTAACCTCCCAGTGGCAAGCGAACCACAACAAATTACATGACTCTACTGACCCCAATTTCAAATATAATGCAAGTCACAACGTTTTTGTCTAGTCGCAATATCCGTTTGCGAAGCTACAAGGTTCATACGACCTTGCGATCGCATTCTCGTGTCGCTAATGCGTTAATTTTGTCGCACGCGAATAACTAATGTGCAATTGTCGTTTGTCGCTGAAATTGATATGTCATTTGGACAATTTTCAGTCGCACTAAGTGTTTTATGATTTTGTTGGGTTAATTTGACATAGTTTGGTGAATTACGTGATGTTTCTATTCAGATGGTGAGACGCTTAAAATGTGGAATGTGATGAAATCTTTGAAATACGATTTAATACCTACTTTAGTACCGGTGAGCCCTCTTGCCAGCTTGCTCAATTTGAGGGAAACTCACCAGACCACGTTATTAATTGGTTGTAGTGAAAGCAGATAACAGTGAAAATAGACTGGAAAATATTTATTTATCGCACAAAATTATTAGAAGAATACACAGTACAGTATTGTCACACAGCGTTTTTTAGACGATTATAACAAGATTATAAGACGATGGTTATAGTTATATACAGACAGTAACTAACCTCAGCGGGCTCTAAAGATCAAGAGACGACTGGGCCCGGCTTAGGGTGTATATGTTCTGTGCGATCGGGAGGAATGAGAGTGCATGGGAAGGAGAATGTGGTGTTCTGAATTTGAATTGAAAATCGAATGACAATGTGAAAAGTAAACGATGATGGCCTGCTATAAAAAGGTTGCCAGTAATAAGTGATCGGAAGTGTATGGAAGGAAGGAACTCGTCACACTTTATCGAGGTTTTATTTTTGCTCTGTAATTAAACGCTTCACCTTTGGTATGCCTAGAAAACCTATTTACTTACCATCTAAGCTTTAGTAATACGTCATTAAACTGGCATTATTTCAACGAAATTTTAGAATTAGAGACGTCAAACTTATCATCTTCTTCCTAGCCTTTTCCCAACTACATTGGGTTCGGCTTCCAGTCTAACCGGATTCCGCTGAGTACTAGTGTTTTACATGGAGCGACTGCCTATCTGACCTCCACAACCCAGTAACTGTAACACGGTACCCTTGGCTAGACTGGTGTCAGATCTCAAGCTTCTGACTACTCGTAACGACTGTCAAAGATCTTCAAATGACAGCCGGGACCAACGGCTTAGCGTGCTTTCCGAGGCACGGAGGAAACTCGGTATGTTACAATGGTCACCCATCCATGGACCGACCTCGTCAAGCGTTGCTTAACCTTGAAGATCGACCCGTGCGGCTGTTATTATTTAGCCACGAGCTCCTCGAGATCCTAGAGACGTCATACTCGTCATTAGAAAGAAATAAAATAATGGAGATATTTTACTTTAGCTACCTATATTGAACTTGGAACTTTATTTCTATCATTGAATAGGTTAAAATATCATAGAACTATAAACAGAACCTCGTTGTCAGAAAGAGATAAGCATACTGTTCAAACTTACGTTTTTGTCGCGGCTAGATGCAGGACAGACTGAGTCCACTCAAGCTGGTCAGCTTGTGTTTGCATTGTCGCGCAGACTTCGGTGTAACTTATCTTCCTCAGTATATCACACCTCACAAACATAATCAGCCTAATGTTCCCACTGCTGAGACACAGACCTCTTCTCTGTAAGAGGGAATGGGCCGTAATCCACACCACGCGGTCTTAGTGCGGGTTGGGGGATGTCACATGTCTTCGAAATTTTGATTCTAGGACATGCCGGTTTCCTCACGATGTTTTCCTTTACCGTTTTGAGAGCAGTGGTAATGAAATAATTTACACAAAGTAAAGCGCCTGCCTGGGCTCGAACCCACGACCTACAACTTGTAAGTCGCGGCCGATACCACTGGGCCACCACTACTCTTAGTAAATATATAACAACATTCCATTATTTGGCAATTGATAAAAGACCAAATTGCCAGCCCATTCTGTAAACATCTCAGTGTGAAATATCTGGTAAAGCTTGAAATGATGTATCAATCCATTGTTTCAGATTGTATAAAAGTTCCTTTTACTCTTACTTCAACTAAGTTTTCACGGTGAGAGTTTAAAAGTTTAGCAATACTGCACTTTATAAATATAAACAATTACAATACATGCGTATTGTAATTGTTTATATAAAAGTGGCAATTACAATACATGCGTATTGTAATTGCCACTTTCTTGAACGTTTCTGGCAATGACTAGATTTAATTCCATTATTGAACCATGGTACAAAATCCTCCTTCATTCCTCCATCAACTCAACTTCCCTCCATAACATAATAAGATACCTAAATGAAATCACCGAAGCACCAACATAATGCACACAATATATGCACGTGATTGTAAAATGATTGATGCATCTGATTTCATTTGCCCACGTGAACCTAGAGGTCAGGGGACCGTGAGAGGAGACTGGTGTAGAACCAACAATGTTCGACCTTCGGACCATCGCCGGTGTAAGTTGAGCTGCGAGAATTGTTTTGATGTGATTAAATGTTAATTAGTTTGTGTCTGTGGTTTTTGTGGGTAATTTGAACTGATATTCTTAGAAGATTTTGCTTAAGTGCAGACCTGCTGTGCTCTTGAAAAATAGATTGAAGTTTCGAAGTCTTTTAATGAATAAACCGAATCAAAAAATAACTTGACATTAGTAAGTCCCTCACCATTTTTTTACTAAACTGCCAAACAACCTGCCCTAATTCCAATTTATGTATTTGCAGTTGGCGTGGCACGTCTGATTCTCTAAGTCTACCAAGCTACGCTATGTAGCATTTGATACCTATTGCAATGTTTTTGCTGATCTCTATGGAATTATGTATTTTTATTGATCTTCCAAAATCTCGACAAACTTTAGTAGCTCTTTACCATTTTACGACGTACAAAAACCATGTTGAGGTCAGCTTCCAGTCTAATCTAATACAGCCGAGACGTAGTATTTTTGATGGAGCGACTGCCTATCTGTATCTTCCACAACCCAGTAACTTGGTAACACGAACGAAACGAAGATTTGGTAACAGATTTTCTGGCTACCTACCCATTCCATGGCCTCATGAGAAAGCTTACAGTCACCCAAAGGGCAACGGAGACGGCTATGCTTGGAGTATCCTGAAGTGATCGAATCAAAAATGTAGAGATACCGCAAGAAAATCAGGGTTTCATTGCCCGAAGAATTGCCAAACTTAAGTGGCAATGGGCAGTGCACATTGCTTGCAGAACGGATAGCCGATGGACCGGTGACCTGGTGAAGGTTGCGAGGATCCGCTGGATGCGAGACGCACGTGACCAGTCAATGTGGTGACGCCACATTGACTGGTCCCGTTTTTGGCTGATATGATGATGATGATGATGATAACTCATTCTGAATTTCAAAGAAAAGCACTATCTCAAATTATTTTGTCGTCACGCTAAATTTTAATATACGTGCAATATCCATAAAGTTTCACATTTTTTTTTTTCAATAATCTCCTACTCCATTTTCCATCACACACAATCCCAGAACAGCAACATCTACCGAAACTAGGACATAACATTAGAAACAGCAAAGTTATTATCGGCACAGTTCGGAGGGGCGAGTTCGACGATCATCCGTGCCCTTTGCCGAGCGTGGGCCGGACGAGGCGCATCGCTAATACGTGCGCAGGAGTTGCGAACGAGCGGATCTTCCTTTAAATAAAGTCTGCTCTTTTTGTTGCGAGTTCTGATTACTTTCGTTGTGGGATCCAAAACAGTTGGATCGTTTTGCCGGGACTGGGGTTTCAGTGCTTCGCCACTGTTGACTTCTGTCTTTCAGAAGTTGCAGTAGTTTATTTTTATTTTTGTTAAGCGATAGTCTCGCGGTTGATCACTATCTCGCCTGATGTTAAGCGATGATGTGGTTGACAGTGTAGCACGCTTGCCTAGAATTAACCTATTCACTCTTGACTTAAAGACCCTAAGGTTGTAGCTATCAGGAAACAAAGACTCCAGCCGGGAATTCCACTCCTTAGCTGAAGCACAATGCAAGTGTCCGTAGTTTCCGGGCTGTGCTGTCTTTTCTGGTACCTACAAAGAAATAGTAAACAGCGTAAAAATTATATCATTATTGCTCTTTTACCATATGATAAGCAACAGAATGAGCACCAATCACAATACGCTAGCTTACCGTATGTTATCGATTTAAGACCAATTAATAGGATTAAATTTAACCTGGACATGCCTAAGTTCAGGTTATAACTATCTGGCCCAGGCTATATATACTTGACCACACTGTTTTTAAAGATCGATGATAATGACGTACAAATTGGTAATCCTAACTTCTACGGCAACAATTATCAGTCTACAGAAAATGAATCACCTTAATTGTCCCTTTATTTTGACTTGTAAAGATAATCCCACTGCACTATTCCCAAACCACTGCAACTCCTGAAAGCCAGAATCAACAGTGGCGACCACCAGAAAAGCGCCGAAGCAATGAAGCTCGAAGAAGTCCCGGAGACTGAATTTAACTGTCTTGGATCCCGCAACGAAATTACTTTTATTGAAATAGTTTGACTTGTAAAAGTTAAACCAAGCGGCATGAAAACAGATTTTTTGAAAGCTTCGTTCCCACACATAGCACATCCCTTTACTTTCATCGTTCGCTTGCCAGCAGATATACGTGAACTTGTAACAAATTCAAAGCAGCCCAGATAGCAACTATACAGGCTAAATTGTATGATAACCTCCGCCAAGCTGTTGAGTTATATTTTACTCCGTGTGTTAGTATCGGATTGTTGAGTCATTCGCGTATGAAATAGAAGGTATATATCTTAATTATAATTGCTGATGGGATTATTGTTGTAATCAGCGTGCTTGGTAGTAGAATTAGGAGACTATAGCTTTTTGTTTGGTCTAATAGGAAGATTATTATGTAAGGCAAGGTACCTTTTAGTACAGAGCAGAAGAAAACAGGTTGCATTGTTTAAGAGAAACATTTAGTTTTCCTTTAAAGAGGAAACTATGGTAAAATAATTTTAAGTCGAGGTCAGTATGTACGGTCTGGAGCACTCCAAGAAATGCCTAGGCTCTTCGTTCAAGGCACTGGAATGCATTTGGAATATGAGCAGCGGGCAAAGCCGCTATTTGCTTGCGGCCTTTACTGGCCACTTTGGAACCAACGACATGTTCATGAAGATGGGGTCTAACCGCGACACCCATGTGCAGGTTGTGCAGGGAACAGACGGAACGCATGGAGCACCTTCTGTGCATATGCGATGCACTACTAGCCAGTGCAAATGAGTCTCCTAGGGATAGGGTATCAAAGACTAGAAGACTATAAGCTTTTATCTCCTAATCTCGTTGCAAAACTCATGAAGAAGGGTTCAACGAGATTGGGGAGGAGTAACTTATCTAGGCGAACACAAAATATCGCAATGGGTCGAAGTGGTCGAGTTATATCGGCCCTTCCATAAGATAAGATAATGTGTGCTTAAGTTTGTACATAGGTTATAGTATCATAGCATTGCTTATGAGTCGTTGCACCATGACAAAATCGAAAAAGATTTTGCATCTGTCAATAATTATGAAGATAGAATAAGTTTTATACTTTCAACGGTATTCCTGGCAAACACAGGGGTATTTGTGCAACTATTCACATTTTTACCCGACTGCCGAAGGAGGTTAATGTGTTTATCAGCCTATGTATGTATGTTTGTTCCTATATGGTGTTCCAGAGACCAAACGCGTTGGCAGATTAGATGATTCATACGTCAATCGATTCGTCTTAACCCTGCGAGTGTTATAGGCTACATTAAAATTGGACAATAGAAAAATGGCGGATTTTGGGCGTTATATTGTGGAGGCCCAAATTTTTTTTTTCTTCCAATCTCATCGTGTGGGGTATCAAAATAAAGGGTTTTAAGAGGTGATTTCAAAAATATATAACATTTATATGTTTAAATGTATCTAATTCGAAAAAAAAGGTATAAATAAAAAAACTTAAATCAAAAAATCAAATAACCCAACCAATAAGAAGCAGTCGCTTCAAAAGCGAACTAAAAAGTCGTAAACAAGGAAAAAATCATGCTGTGCATTCGGAGGATACACCAGATTTTGGTCAACCAGCCCGCGAATATGTATCCTCCGACTGCACAGCATGATTTTTTCCTTGTTTACGACTTTTTTGTTCGCTTTTGAAGCAGTCGGGTTTTTTGATTTAACTTTTTTTATTGGTGGAAATTCGGTTTGATAAATCAGAATATTTTATGCTTGCTTTCGCCCGACTCTCGAAGTACAAAACACAGGTTGACAGGATACTCAAGATACCCCACACATCGCCAAACGCAAAACTCTACTAAAGCTAAATATTACAACAAAATGGTGGCTCGTTAAATTCTCCATGCTTAGACTTAGCCCTGGTTTTATGCTGCATAAATGGGTAAGGTTAAAGCCTGAACTAATTGTTGTTTATGAGTTAAGGTAATGAGAACGAACACGTAATGGGATGCTTTGGGAAGTTGGGCCTTATCTTAAGTGGGGTTTTTGAGTTCAGAGTGTTAGGTTTTGATTTCTAGGAGACAAATGTTTTGATGAAAGATGCAAGTTTTATATAGAAGCTGACGGAACGCCTTAAGTGGATGTCTTTGTCCAGGAATAGAACAGTCCTGTGGGTGGTATTTTCGTAACAAATAATCAGAAAATATCATTCATTTTAAATTATGCAACTCTCTTTGCGATACTGAAGTAATCAAGCTGATAAATGTTTTACATGATTGCCGAAGAAGTGTAACTTGTTTATCAGTCTTTGTATGTATGTTTGTTCTTATGTGGCGTACTAGAGAACAAAGGCGTTGGCAGATTTTGATGATTCTTACGTCAGTCGATGTGTCTTAACTTTGCGAGTGTCACTGGTTGCTTTAAAATTGAAAAAAAACTTTTTTGCAAAAAAATACTACCGACTTCCAAATGAAAAACTACAAAGTGAAAAATAACTTAACTCTTGGAAGTCGGTGTCTTACGTAGGTACCATTTTTTTTCGATTTGGACACCGACTTCCAAGAGTTAAGTTATTTTTCACTTTGTAGTTTTGCCTACCTAATAGATACGCAAGTTGTTTCCTAAGGTCTCTATAACGCCGAATAGATTACCCGAATAACATAAAACTTGAAGATAACCGGTAAAATGAGAGATCTGCTGTGGTATTTATTAAAGATCTACTTACGTTTCATAACACTCCACAATCCATCTTCACATCTTTTGATATCGCATCAATTTGTGTAACTTATTTTTATATATATTCTTTGTATTATTACATCTGGAAAGCATATTTAGTTATCTCTGACTGTTTTAAATATCTAAACTTAAATTATATTCGTAATTTATAATTCTTCTTCTAATATTTTTCTACTGTGACGTTTTATCTGACATGACATATGTCTGTCTATTTTATTTTCTTAAAGCCATAGACATACCATAGGTACCATGGACTATAATACCTACACCTTTCCTTAAGCTAGTTGTACATTATTGTAAGGTCAGAGCAGACTGACCCGCCTTTGTAAAGCCGTTTTTATTCGCTCTGTTCTGATTGAGATTTGAATTTGAAATTGAGAAGAGATGGCAGATCGAATAAAAAACGGGCTTCAGCTTTTTTCAGTCTTAGGTCTGGCCTGAACGCCAAGAGTCTGGGATACCGATACAATGTCTTTTTCTATTCTAAAACTCTTAAAACGGTGAATTATCATTTCATGTAAGACTATTATTATTTGAAGTGCTCCAATTAAATAAATATTTTGTGTGGTTCCCGAGAGCATTATTTCCTGGATACTTACCCTCAACGGCCATCTCGTGGCATCAAAGGCCTCGCTGTTTGGTGTATTGAGCCATAGCCGGCCTCCATACCACTCGGAGCCTACGTATGCTTACCCGTTTGCCTGATTTCCTGCCTTGACCACCAACCCGTGGTGTCTGCTGACCTGCCTATCTGCCCGATTGCCTGCAAGTCTGTCGTGATGCCTGCCCACCAGCCTACCTCGGGCATTCCACGACTTCCTGCCCAACCTGCTCCTGGTTAGCTGCCCACGACGTCTGAAGCCGGCCTTATACTTGATAACCTTTTATTTTTATAGCTTTAATTTAATTTTTATCTTTTTATCTTGATTTTAATAACGTGGCTTACGTATAGCTCTCCGGCGCTATACGTAACGCTACACTGCGTATCCCTTTAGAGCGTACTGGCGTGATGTTATGTTATGAAATTGTATAAACAATAAACATACATGCGATTGCAGCAATCCCGAGAGTGTTGCCGTTATTTATTGAAGAGTTCTGTTGTATATCTCCGAAGTTCTTGATCAGACCTTCACCAAATTAAAATGGGACCAATTTGAAAACATACTCTTCCAAACAAAAAAAGAATTTTCAAAATCGGTCCACAATTGACGGAGATATCGGTGAACAAACACAAAAAAAAAAAAAAAAAAAACATAAAGTCGAACATAGAACCTCCTCCTTTTTGGAAAGTCGATTAAAAATAGAAAAATGCCGGGTTTTGGGCGCCATAATTGTGGGCGCCCTTTTTTTCCTAAGAGGAGAGAGAGTTATTTTCTCTTTAAGAGGTGCTTTTAAAAACATAAAAAAATTATATGTTTAAATGTACCCAATTCGAAAAAAAACATTAACTGAAAAGTTATAAATAAAAAAAGTTAATTCAAAAATCAATAAACCTGACTGCTTAAGAAGCGAACTAAATAGACGTAAAAAAGCAGAAAATCATGCTGTGCAGTCGGCGGATACATCTGGTTTTGGTCAGCCAGCTTACGAATATTCCTTCGACTAGCTAAATTTAGATGCACTTATACATCCACCGGCTGTCCCTAAAGATGCAAGTTTAAGCTCCTGAAGCAACTAGGATAGGATTTTAATCCATTTTAATTCGGATAAAACGAATTTTAATTTTACTTTATCTGAAACTAGCAGACGCCTCGCGGTTTCACCCGCGTAGCTCCCTTTCCCGTTGGAATACAGGGATAAAAAGTAGCCTATGTCACCCGGGGATAGTGCAGCTTCCTAGGGGTGAAAGAATTTTTGAAATCGGTTCAGTAGTTTGGAGCCTATTCGGTCAAACAAACACACAAACAAACAAACAAAAAAATCTTTCCTCTTTATAATATTGGTATAGATTTTGACTTTTCAGACATTTTCTTATAACTTAAACCAACAGATAAACGGACAAACAAAACGACATAGCGTGTAGTGAGAGACGGGTGTGCACTGAATGGAACATCGCCCATTCACCGAGAATTGAACCCTGATACCATCCATACAGGGAGCGAAGACACGCTCCGTGCTTAGTGAGAGAATTGTTCACAATTTTCTCAGTTTTATTTAAAGATTTATTTTGTTTTAAAGGTAGGATTATATTTGAGGGATTTTACTGTGAGTTATGGTAAGTTTACTTACTTTAGATAAACAATTTATGCTAAGCTGGGAGTTAAAAGTTTAGTACCTACCTACTCAATATTGATGGGTTTCTTTATACATAGCTAGCAGCTACAAAGTATTGTCCCACTGTTTTTGCCCATAACATTGCTGTTGGTGAAATATCTATTTAATCCGTCAGTGTAATTATCAAATAATATTGGACCCTTTTTTTTTTGCTTTATCAAATCAATAAAAACCAGCCAAGTGCGAGTTGGACTCGCGCACGAAGGGTTCTGTACCATTATCGCATAAAAAACGGCAAAACATCACGTTTGTTGTATGAGAACCTCACTTAAATATTTATTTTATTCTGTTTTTAGTATTTTTTTGTCATAGCGGCAACAGAAATACATCATCTATGAAATTTTCAACTATCTAGTTATCACGGTTCATGAGATACAGCCTAGTGACAGACAGACAGACAGATGGACAGTGCAGTCTTAATAATAGGGTACCGTTTTTACCCTTTGGGTACGGAACCCTATAAATTTACAAAGATAAAGCGCATCAAAGTTCAGGAGTGGGGGCTTGTAACGTCATCGTCACTTTGTCAGTATGAAGTGTAGCACACCGTGACGTCACACGATATTTCAACTCACTGTATCGTCGTAATGTTTTGTTTACGTGGCAAAATAAGAAATACGCGTCCAATATTTTTAGGTTATCTAACTAACGGACTAAATATATATTTTTTGTCGTCATCCCTATTCACGTGAATGTAATATATGAGACAAAATTTAAAAAAAACCCATATCTTTTGGTTGGTATTTCGGCTATAGACAAAAGAGATTCTATCTGGGAAAATGGTTATCAAATGTCCAAAGTGTTTGGAACGTGCCATTTCAGTAATGCAAGATAATCCCATATTAGTATTTTTGACAATCGTAATTGCTGTTCGATATACACTTTATAGGGGCCCTCTTGAGAACGTATAGATACAGAAAAAAAATATTTTTAACAAAAAATTAAATAACGAACTAAACAGCAAAAGATAAAAATAAACTACTTTTTTTCAAATAAATTGAGTGAAGCTAGGTTGATCTTAATTGATTGTTGTTTTTGCTTTTTAGGGTTCCGTAACCAAAGGGTAAAAACGGGACCCTATTACTAAGACTCCGCGGTCCGTCTGTCTGTCTGTCTGTCTGTCACCAGGCTGTATCTCACGAACCGTGATAGCTAGGTAGTTGAAATTTTCACAGATGATGTATTTCTGTAGCCGCTATAACAACAAATACTAAAAACAGAATAAAAATTATATTTAAGGATGGCTCCCATACACCAAACGTGATATTTTTGCCGTTTTGTGAGACAATGGTACGGAACCCTTCGTGCGCGAGTCCGACTCGCACTTGGCCGATTTTTTGTTCGTTATTTCGTCACTCAATTTTTATTTTCAGTTTACTTAATTTCAACAGAATCGGTTCACAAATGAAATTACTGTGGAAAAATTATCAACTAAGCCTTTTTTTTTCTACCTTTAGGTGTGAGGGTGGATTTTATTTTTCAAATATAAACCAAACCATTGTTGGAACCAACTTTGAGGTTTACTCTTTCCAATATAAAATATTTTTTGAAATCTCATTACTCAACAAGTAAAATTTCAAAATTTAAAAAACCCCCACACATTTATCTTGCGAAAACACCTCGATTCAAACAGTAAAACGCCCATAACTTCTTTTGAACGGCTGAACCGATTTTATTCAAACATAGCTAAGAACACTCTCGACAAAATTACCTTTCAAACAAAAACAACTAAATCGAAATCGGTTCATCCGTTTAGGCGCTATGATGCCACAGACAGACACACAGATACACAAACCCAGAGATACACAGCAACACACGTGAAACTTATAACACCCCTCTTTTTCCGGCGGGGGTTAAAAAAAAGTTACGCGTGGTCATACATAACAAAGAAAATATATATATATATCGAATTGAGAACTTGTTCCTTTTTTTCTTCGGTTAAAAACCGATTAGCACGTCAGTCAAGTCTCTTGATATCCAGGTGTAAACTTTCGGAAAAAGAAACTGAAAGATTTATATTTTGATCTGATTTTGAAATCTCGAATCATTAACACAAAATTCACATGAGATTCTCTCACAACTACACTCTCAAACACCACGTAGAGATCCCACCTCATTCCCTAGACTAAAAAACAGACTTACTTTACTTATAAATAGGTTTAATAGCATCACAAGAGTAGCCGTAATGGCGTCGATACATTGTGGATGAGCCGATAACACCCAGCCAGATAGCCAGCGCTGAGATTAAATGTTGCCAATAAGTCTGACGGTGAAAAAAGAGAGCAAACTTCAGATGTTATTTTGTATAAATAAATTGGTTTTGATAAGGATTGTGTATTCTATGTTTTATGTTAGACTAAAGCGGCTTCACCCGCGTGAATGAAGAAAATTCTCCCAAGGCAACATATTCCCAGGATAAAAAGTATCATATGTGCTATTTCAGACTATAATCTATATCTGTGCCAAATTTCATTCAGATCCGGCCGGCCGTTTGAGCGTGAAGAAGTCATAAACATGCATTATTCTTAAGTAATATGCAACAAAATTGTCACACTAAAATATCTTATTCTTTTGATTAGTGCTGGTCGTAATAATCAGCTAATCTAAATAGAGAAGAGTGGAGAGCAAAGATTCTTTCTTTAAAAAAGATATTTCATTAATATTTAAAAACATTTTTGTTTTAATATGCTGCATAGAGCAACTTAAGATCTGGTTCTATTGTTTCAGTTAATATATGGCAACATAATTTGGGTAACCAGGGCTACCTTGTCTAGACTAGTTGTGATTTCAATATTTGAAGTAATTTCACTTCAAAATCAACTCGTTTACATTTTACAAGCAATAAATAGCAAAGATTGCCTACTACTGACAGCTACTGGTTTAATACGAGGATTGAATAACATAAACTAGTACCCACTCTATAAAACGGTAGTTGGCGCCTTTAAACGCATTGACGCCAAGGCGCCTGCATGCATTTCAAATTTCGAATAAAACGGACCATTTCTGCCTTTAACGGTTGTAACTTACATAATCAAGTGTCGATTGTGGCATAAATACCATATATGGAGCAGGAAGTTTTCCTTACCTTCACTGTTTTGAGGTAAAATATATTGCGAGTTTGAGATTGATCTAAAGTCCTGACCTCTCGCAGCCATGGCCAGAACAAGGGCCGGATGCGAGAGGGCATGGTCAGCTGTCACCTCCTTCAGAGAAGCAGTAATGCTCGTGAAGGAGGAGGCGGAACGCGTGAGGGAGACACATCGGGGACGCTCTCGCGCGCCTAGCCACTGCAGAAGACGCCCCTGCCGTCGGGAGTCGCAAGCCAATTCCTGGCCACCGTAGGCGTGGGCTTGCGGACAGCGACTAATGGGTAGCCCGCCGTCCGATAATGACCAAGCCCGACTCGACGGCGCGTATTGTTCCACGCGCGTCTCAAAGAGATGTCAGCAAAATTGACGGGGTCCGCTAGGGCCGATGCCTGTCTGGGTTGCGGATAAATTTGAAAGAGACGTACCGCGGCCCTGGCACAAGCAACTGAAGGAACACGGGTGGGTTTTAGTCTGTAAAAGTCTGACACGCCCTCCCGCCTCACCCAGAGCGGGAGAAGTCATTGGATGATTTCCCAACCAAAACAAAAAAAGCCCACACCGTACGCGACCAGATCCATAGCTGATTCGCTTAGATCAAAGCCAACCACACTTTTCAACGCTTCCTAGTATTAATGCTGCAAACAAGAAACAGTGCTACCAACTCCCCGACAACAAATACTTGAATGACTTAACCTGCCACCTCAAAACGGAGCGTGAGATACAGCATAACTTGAAAAAGCGAAACAAAGCTTCCCGTTTATTTAAAATAGCTGAGGAGCATAATAAATTATCGGGAATCGGATGCGGACTTGAGTATTAAAACATTCATGAGTTATAACGCTTAAGTAGTGGAATGTCGCACGATTGTTGGCAAGGAGCGTGTTATCGTTGCGCCGGCGCACGACAACTGAGGAAAGGGGGTTGGCGGTTGGCGATTATGACGCGCGGTTGGAACGCTGCTGCGACAATAAAATTTCTGGAATCACTCATGGAACTAAAAAAAATATATTTCTTTCGTTCCGGCACCAGTTTGACGAGAATATTAAATGCATACAAAAAGATTAGCACTCAGCAGAGCAGTTAGCTAACTAGAATGCACGTACCACGCTCAGTAGGCACCAACGCCTTTGGAAGTTCTAGTAGTGTCCGCCAGATTATAAAAACGACAATATTCTGTAGGTGAGGACGAATTGGTCACATCGGCGACACATAATGGTATTTTTGAAATTTCATGACTTTGCCATTTACACTTACAGAATGAATAGCTAAGGCACTTGTCCCACCGCCGACGAGTAAGCGATTAGCTTATCGACTATTTACACGCTGAAGAATCGTACAAGAGAAATAAAAACCCGTGTCAACTCTTCTTTTTCGTGTGAGGAGTGGCCACCTCTGGTATCAAAGTTAATAAAGCCGGCTGACTGACCTGGCTGAACTTCAGACTTACATCAACTATATAAGTCCAGGTTTCTTCACGATGTTTTTCTTCACGGTTTGCGGCTTGTGTTGTCTAAGATAAACTTAGAAAGTACTTACATAATTATGAATTTGAAAAAGTCATATTGGTCCTTGCTCGGATTTGAACCCACGACCTCAAGTACGAGAGGCGATGTCTTAGTCAGTACCAGTAACTAGCCAGAGACACACACAGTAATAGTTAATTGTGGCTGTTCACACTGCCGGCGAGTACACTCTCACCACAAGTTTGGCGCAGCGAAAATAGCTATCCAAGTTATACTCGCTTGCTCATTTGGGGGTCAGAACTCACGCCGAGAGACCAACTGGCGGTAATTTCTACCTATAGTACGGCCGCCCCAAGCGTGTGGTGCGAATAATAGCCCGTTGCAAAAGAACTTTCGCTTCTAGCCGAGCGACAAAACTATCGAAATTACACACTCGCTTCTCTCTGCTCGCCAACTCGTTTTAGTTTCTAGCTTTACTCGCTACTTGCTGATCGCCAGTGGTGGGACACGTGCCTTAAACCCCGGACTTGTACATCAATATTGCTCACAAATATAATTTAGTAACAACCATGTTGTTAACCGCTCGTCCTACGCAATGTCAGAACATCATAATAATATCGATCAAACACCGACATTTTCCATGATCACGTTAATACGGCGTGAAGGGCTCGTGAAATAATAACAGCAACACGGGCAGATCTTCAAGGTAAAGCAACGTTTGTCAAGGTTGAAAGGATGACCAGTGACCGTACATTGCTTATTGAGACCTCTCCGTGCCTCGAAAAGCAGGTTAAACCATTGGGCTCAACAGTAGTTTTTTATATCTTTGACAGTCCAACCAATCTTACCAATTGGTATAATAATAATATAATAGGAGGGTTGTTGATGTTGTTTTTTTATAGAATAATATTTATAAACGTTAACAATATACAAAGATTACAGCAATATGTAAAATTACCTCGGGCAAACTCTGCCGTTTGTTAAGAACAACTTT
Organism: Orthosia gothica; assembly: GCA_949775005.1. Lineage (NCBI taxonomy): Eukaryota > Metazoa > Arthropoda > Insecta > Lepidoptera > Noctuidae > Orthosia > Orthosia gothica. The sequence continues at coordinate 16,367,815 of OX459064.1, forward strand.
GCAACTTTGCTGGGCTGGGCTGCGTTTGAAAACTTCGTCGAGTCTTCTCGTCACTTATCCCACAAAACCTGAAGACCAAAGTCTTCAACCAGTGCGTCTTACCTGTTATGACCTATGGTGCCGAGACGTGGACACTCACAATACGGCTGGTTCATCAGTTCAAAGTTGCTTAGCGAGCTATGGGAAGGGCTATGCTTGGAGTTTCGCGATGGGATCGAATACGAAACGAGGTGATCCAGCGGAGAACCAAAGTGGCCGACATAGCTCAAAGAATAAGTAAGCTGAAGTGGCAATGGGCCGGTCATATAAGTCGTAGAACCGATGACCGTTGCGGTAAACGTGGTCTTGAGTGGAGACCGCGAACTGGTAAACGTAAGGTAGGACGCCCTCAGGCTAGGTGGAGCGATGATCTGCTCGTAGCAGCTGGATGACAGTTGCCGAAAATCGAACGAAATGGTGTACAATTGGAGAGGCCTATGTCCAACAGTGGACTGCTATAAGCTGATGATAATGTAAAGATAGTGAATAATTGTACAAATTGAACATTCTAATTAAATGATTAAAGCTATTAAATACATGCACAAGAATAAAGATGAGCAACGGCGTCTGAGCGTCTGAGGCCGAGCCTGTTTTTCAGGACGCAGTTCACTTTCCAGACAATATGAATAATACAACAGTGGTTATGGTTACGTTTACATAATAATTATATAACTTTAAAGTAAAATAACATTTTACAACAAACAAAGTCAGTGTTAAGTGAATTTTGTGTGTGGTGTGTTTGAGGGAGTGTTGTGCTAGTGTTAGGTGTGTTTAAGAGTTTCACTTTATCTTAATGTTTTAAGAAGTTCTTCTGTAGTTTCGTAATCACAAGTGATAAAGAAAACCAATAGTTTGATTTAACATTAACCAAGTATAGTACAACTAAGTGACAGAATTATGAAGGTCAGATTAGCAATCGCTCCATGTAAATACTAGACTGGAAACCTACCGAGTTGGGAAATAACTAGACAGATGGAAAGTACCAGTGCGTTAAAAACGCTTCGCATGCAACCATCCTACAAGTAACGTTGACAGAGCGTCGTTCAAATATTGAATTGGAATTACGATGGGAGCACAAGGGGCGTTTGAAAACCGCTCGACAAGGCCTGGTTCACAATGATTGATTCATCAAATTAAGGACGATGATAAATGGCCCTTTAGTCAAAATACTGGCCGACATGATGGTCCTTGACCTTGTTGTTTTCAAAACCATTTGCATTTTTAAATATTGAGGTTTTCAAAGTTTTTGATGTAATGAATGATGTAGTCCCTTCTTCAGTCACTCTCAGAAAAGACATATTTTGACATACTAATTGCATATTGTAACCCTTTGTAAAAACGTAAGTGAATTCGGCAAGGCGAAGGATTTAACCCCATCCATCAACCAATCACATAGACGGAAATCCACAACGCGTCTTTCATCTCGCACGTGATTGGTCGATTGATGTGATCAAATCCTTCGCCTTGGCGAATTCACTTACTTAAATCGGCCGCAGGCTTCACTATCATCAGCTTACACTGCTGGACCTTAGGCCTTCGCAATTACATACCATCTAGCTCAATTCTCGACAACTCTCATGTAGCTGCTACTACCTAAAATAAATCTAAGGTTCCCTGAGTTAGCAAAGCTTCTTCCACCGTTTTTTTTTATAACTTACAACACACGCTTCACCTCATATTTCCATAATATTTAAATTCCGTCCTCTGCACTCACCTTAACACTGTCGTGATGGGACCTTCTTATGGTTCACGACATCTTATTAAGTCTATATTGTTATTATGTTGAAAAATTTCATAATATTAGTAGGATCGTCAACGGTGTCTGTATGAGTGTTCCGCTTGATTGGTTCTATTTCACGATTCTCTTGTTTCTTGAATTATTTATGGTATCCCATAGTGCTGTTTTGTGGTTCCGTGCTTAAATTCTAACTGTGACAATGATGATCATAGACGTGCTGTCGCTAATAAAGATGCCATCACTGTTTTTGGCGTTATGTTGTTTTGCCATGATTTCTGTTTCTATAGTATGTCTATTATAGAATATAATGTTTTTTTCAGCCCATACCGATTATTATTACAAACTGTATGGAAACACTGCTGGGAGACACTGCAAAACTGTGCCAATAGCTATATAAGTGTTGACACAGTCTGACAAATTCCGTGGTTATAGATCGATCAGAAATATTTGGTATATTCCAGATTGATCTCAAATCGGTTCAAAGCCCTTCTGTGGGATAAAGAAGGCTAGATATCTAGACAGTTTGTATCCTTTACTATTTAACGAGCAATATTTGTATATATCCTATTATACTATTAAACGAGCAATATTTGTATATATCCTATTATACAATTAAACGAGCAATATTTGTATATATCCTATTATACTATTAAACGAGCAATATTTGTATAATTATATCCTATTATACTATTAAACGAGCAATATTTGTATATATCCTATTATACTATTAAACGAGCAATATTTGTATATATCCTATTATACTATCAAACGAGCAATATTTGTATATATCCTATTATACAATTAAACGAGCAATATTTGTATATATCCTATTATACTATTAAACGAGCAATATTTGTATAATTATATCCTATTATACTATTAAACGAGCAATATTTGTATATATCCTATTATACTATTAAACGAGCAATATTTGTATATATCCTATTATACTATTAAACGAGCAATATTTGTATATATCCTATTATACAATTAAACGAGCAATATTTGTATATATCCTATACTATTAAACGAGCAATATTTGTATATATCCTATACTATTAAACGAGCAATATTTGTATATATACATATATTTTTAATCACATTCTCTTAAACGTTCCTAGCGATTTCGATGAAATTTGAAATATAGGTTTTCGGGGTTGAAAAATCGATCTAGCTAGCTAGATCTCATATCTGGGGAAATTGGCTTTTTCGACAATGATTTTGTTCTCTATTTTCACCCGGGAACACTCGATTGCCCATGTACTAATACAAATTCGGCTATCGAATCGTCAACGTTTCTTCATCCCACATTCGCAAGAACAACGATAACCTATTTTTCATTCAACAACCCTCAAAATGATATATAAACTCCTCATCTAAGCACTATAAATTCCAATTAGTACCTACCTATTTTAATTACCATACCAGCTAACTAGTTGAACTCACTTAGCACACCAAAGGAAGTAAGTGATACTTAACAACCATACTCTCGACCATCGTCCATTCACCACACCCTAGGTTCACATCAAACAGATAACCCAACTATTACCATATATTAAATAGGAAAATTTAAAACTAGTAGCTCCATAACGAATCGAAATGTCAACGTCGTCGGTCGAGATGCTCTCGTTAAATCGATAAGCGTGTGTTAATAAAACGGATTTTATGCGAGTAGTGGCGCACAAATCGAGGAGATAGGAGTCTCTGCTAGCGCATTAGTATTGCACTTTAACTTATTATTTTTTGCTGTGAGGTTTTGGCGTTTATGGAGAGGTAGGATGGTGAGCATGTTGGGTGTTATACAATATGTTGGCTGTTGAAATATTTTAATGACAATTATTTGCTGTCTAGCTTTCCATGAACCGAGAACGAGACTTACTGCTGGGCAAAGGCCTTCCCCAAATCCTTCGAAATTTTTATTACCTGGGTGTCCTCGGACCAGCATCTGCAGTGGGCGTCTAGGTCATCTCGCCACCTCTTTCTTGGTCGGCCTTGGGCGGCGCCGTCCATGCTTAGGCACTCAATGTGGAGACTATTGCTCAGCCGTCTCTGGTCATGCTGTTAACGTGACCCGCCAAATCCCATTTTAGCCTGGCAACCTTTACTCCCACGTCTATGACCTACGTTTTAGAGCGCAGCGTGGAGTTTCTTATCCTGTCAGCTCTTTTTACGCCCTTTGACAAACCCCAAAAGCGGAACTTTTGTGACTCGGTCAGTGACCAGGTCTATGCACCGTTAGTTAGGACGGGCAGGATATATAAGTCGATAAATTTTCGCTTCGGGGAGATAGGCAGATCGCCCTTCATTAGCGTCTTCATGAACCATTGGCTTTTCTAGACTTTTTCGATTTCCTTATCCTGCCTGTTTTCGAAAGAGACTAACTGGCCCAAGTAGATATACTCATCGACATATTGTATTTACTGCCCATCTACCTCAACCCTACGCTTAATGCTGTTGGTCATTGCTTTCGTTTTGGACCAATTCATTGCGAGTCCCACCTTGAGGCTTGCCATGCTCAGGTCTTGTAACATCCTTTGTAGTTCCAGAGCAGTGGGAGCAAAAAGGACTATGTCATAGGCAAACCGGAGGTTTGTTAGCCTCTTGCTGCCAACTGCAACACCCAGTCCATGAGGCTGCCTGTGTCCTAAAGATCTCCTCGAGAGTGCTTGTGAATAATTTTGAAGAGAGCGGCTCAGCCTGCTTTACACCCTTTTGTATCGCAAAAGCTGATCTATAATTATCATATTTTTGTCGAAATAAGTCTAATTCTTGACATATTCAAAAGCGTTGCAATGTTGAACGGTCCTATGCACCGCGCCTCTCTCTCGCAACCCTGACTAGATGATATAAAACTAGGTTCATTAATTTCATAACAGAACGAATTATACCATGGTTTAATATATCTATCATATTATAGCGTTTCACCGACAGTTTCAAATACTTCTCATAATATAAGGTATAAAGATGAGCTTAATAAATAAGACGAGTAATGAAATTTTACTTCTTCGTGATTCTTTTGTCCTGGCTGTTTGTGAGTCTTCACCGCTCATGATACCAGCTCCGCAAATACTTTCTTATGATGCTGATTCCCTGGTATTTTTAATCTTTACCGCTCATCATTGCAGTCCCGCAAATACTTCTTCATGTTTTTGGTCTCGTGGTAATATGGGTATAAATACATATACATGTTCAACATCTATTTTGCATAAATTAATAATTTACATATAAACCATTATTAGTAGCTTTTCGGTTGATTGAAAACAAAAGAGACGTAGCCCAGTTCTCATTTTTTTTTTTAAAGGAGCATCTTGTCGGTGGACACAATTCCACACGCGGACACGGGCAAATGACGCCTAACCCAAAAATAATGAACATATTTTGTTATTAGATGGACTTACGTGTAACATTTCTCGACTATTTGAACCCGAAAAACTATCAAATTATAGATCTTTCTCTAGGTCTCCATCTTAACTATTTCAAAACTGTTTTATACGAACTAGGTTAGCTAAAGTACTAGGTTTGCTAGCTTTATTGTCAGTGTGTCACATATACAGGTGGTTGATTATCTTCTGAATTAACACTGGTACCATTTTATATAAGCCTCAAAAATCTTATCATAACTGCCTTGAACCTTAACCTAAAGCTATAAGGACAAGTTTTGTATGTTTTCCAGTTTTGGACATGGAAGAACAACTTTGTTTTTATTATAGCGCTCGTATTTTTCAAACATAGTAATTACGCAATGGCGTTTGCAATCGCATATTGGTATTTGAATAGCTATCATTATGTTTAATTAGCGAGACAATTTTTGTACACGATAATATTAATTTCAATTTTATTTTATTTATTTTTAGACATATTTTTCTAGATACCACGCCAGTCGCCATTACAGTTTGAATTTCAATATATTTATTTGAACTAAATAATTAATGTGTTTATATAAATAGTTAGCGATCGGTAATGTGAAATATAAAATAGATAAGGCAAGTAAAGTAATGATCTCGATTACAAATTTTGCCGCAGTTAGAAAAGATAGCTTCGTTCAATATTAGTTCGTTTATTAGTGAAAGATTTTTTTTTATATCTAAGTTACATTAAATGCAACGAAGTATTTTGTTATGCTACAAACGAGTCACTTAATTTCAGAATTACTAACCCATTAGTTTTATTTTCTTCAAGATCACCTCTTTTTCTTCTTACATACATACATACATAAACTCACGCCTTTTTCCATGGTGGTAGGCAGAAACTACAGAACGCCACCTGCTACAATCCTTACATACTTCTTTTGCTTCACTCACATTCATACATCTAGTCATACACACAAGCCGGTTATGAGTACAGCATCACCTATAAGGTCTACCTATTTTTTCTTCTATCTTTATTTTTCTTCTTCTGTTTTGTTTAAACCCCTTCTCAGTTTAGCTGGTATTGGCTCTCTTTGTTAGTCTGCACCAGAAAACTCTATTCCGAGTTTCCTGAGTACTCAGATTTTCTCTTAGGACATCTTTCTGCATGCTCGACCACCAGGTGGCGGGCAGTCTTCCCATTCTTCGGTCGGTCGAGAGTATTTAAGTCCTTTTTGATCAGAACGAACAAACCTACTAATTTATTAATACTATGGTCACTATACATATATATTGAAATCGGAAACGATGAACCCACTTAAAGTTTATAATACAAAAAAAGTTAAATCAAAAAATCAAAAAACCCGACTGCTTCAAAAGCAAACTAAAAAGTCGTAAACAAGGAAAAAATCATGCTGTGCAGTCGGAGAATGCATATTCGCGGGCTGGCTGACCAAAATCGCCTGCACAGCATGATTTTTCCCTTGTTTACGAATTTTTAGTTCGCTTTTGAAGCAGTCGGGTTTTTTGATTTACTTTTTATATTTATAACTTTTTAGTTAAGTTTTTTTCGAATTGGATACATTTAAACATATAAGTGTTATATATTTTTGAAATTACCTCTTGAAACCCTTTATTTTGATACCCCACACGATGGTTTTGGAAGAAAAAAAAAATTGGGCCGCCATTTTTCTATTGCCCAATTTTAATGTAGCCTATGACACTCGCAGGGTTAAGACGAATCGATTGACGTTTGAATCATCGAAATCGGTCAACGCGTTTGGTCTCTGGAACGCCATATAGGAACATACATACATACGTGGGACACTCAGAAAGTTTTGCGAAACTAAAAAAAATTGTTCTATACGTACATATATTTTTATTAAATCTTTTCAAAGTACTTTCCACCAGCCTCTATACAAAGATTCATGCGCCTAAACCAGTTTTCATAACACTTTTTCCAGTCCGCCGCAGACACCTCGTTTACAGCCTGCTCGAACGCAGCCAGCGCATCTTCCGGCGACGAAAATTGTATCCCTTTGAGCTGATTTTTTATTTTTGGGAATAAAAAGAAGTCACACGGTGCTAGATCAGGGCTGTAAGGAGGGTGACCCAGGAGTTTGACTGGCGTGCTGTCCAGGAAGTCCCTCGTTTTGAGTGCGGTGTGCGCAGGTGCATTGTCGTGGTGGAGCAGTAGCCCGCGGAGCCCTGTGTTTGGTCGCTTGTTGCTTATAACAGAGAAAACTTCTGGCAAACATTTGGTAGTATACCATTCGGCATTAATGCTTCTTTGATCCCGTAAGGGAATTGATACCAAGTGGCCAGTCAAATTAAAAAAGCTAGCGATCAAAATCTTACCCCCGCTTCTAGATCGCTTCACTTTGGTAGGCGTTGGCTCATTTTGAAACACCCAAACAGTCGACTGGCGCTTGGTTTCTGGGTCGTATTGATAAATCCAGGACTCATCACCTGTAACGATGTCGTAAACACGCCGAGACGAGCCTGCTTCAAATTTGTTAAGCATATCACGGCACCATTCCACCCGGGCCTGCTTCTGAGCATCGGTGAGGTTGTGCGGCACCCAGCGTGATACTATCCTCCTCACGCGAAGATGGCTGTGTAGAATCTCGTGAACGCTTCCCGATCCAATCTTCAATATGTGTTGAATCTCCTGATATGTAATTCGCCTATTGTCTTGGATTAAATTTTTCACTGCTAGCACGTTTTCTTCGGTAACAGCCGTCAAAGGGCGACCGCTTCTTTCGTCATCCCCCAAAGTTGGTCGACCGCGCTTGAATTCGTTATACCAACGATACACGGTTGCCTTGGAAGGGCCTTCATCCATGAATGCCATTTGAAGTCTATCGTACGATTCATCCGGTTTCAGGCGACACTTGAAATCGTATAAAATCATAGCTCTAAAATGTACCCGGCGCAGATCCATATTTCAGTGAGACACAATACTTTGAATTAACTCGCAAAAAATGTGGAGGGAAATTTTGAAATTGGAACTTACTTATTTTTACTTATAAATAATCATATTTTCGAAAAACATTATAACTGGCCAGTCTCCCATATATAAAAACTTTTTTTCGCAATACTTTCTGAGGGGCCTGGTACATACATAAACTCACGCCTTTTTTCCATGGGGGTAGGCAGAAACTACAGAACGCCACCTGCTTCGATCCTTACATACTTATTTTGCTTCACTCACATTCATACATCTAGTCATACACACAAGCCGGTTATGAGTACTGCATCACCTATAAGGTCTACGTATTTTTTCTTCTATCTTTCTTCTGTTTTGTTTGAACCCCTTCTCAGTTTAGCTGGAATTGGCTTTCCTTGTTAGTCTGCACCAGAAAATTCTATTCCGGGTTTCTTGAGTACTCAGGTTTTCTCTTAGGACATCTTTCTGCATTATTTATTTATTATTAAAAATACAGAGTAGACTTATAAGCTACGCACACTCCCGAAAAACTGCACATACAGTTTGACTGCGGGATCAATCATACTCGCATACTTAGGTAGGTACATAATTACGCATGTGCTTATTTTAGAACTGCAGGCAGGTAAGTAGGTACCTAATGCAAACAATTAAGGTAGTGCTTAAATAATTTACGCTTAAACAATTTATTTCTTTGGCATGCTCGACCTCCAGGTGGCGGGCGGTCGATAGAGAGTATTTAAGGCATTTTTGTTAAAGTCGAACAAACCTACTAATTTCTTAATACTATGGTCACTATGTATAACCCTATCTTTTACAAAGTCAACATTTATATTGAAATCGGAAACGATGAACCCCTTTAAAAGTTCATAATACAAAATAATAACACCTTAGTGCCGCGATTCGTATAAAAAGACCAAAAAATAAAACAGTTCCCAGCTCATCGTCACTCTATATCTGTCTGTAATAAGCAAATAATTGCAGCTACCAACTGAATGGCTTCGATGACATTTATTAAAAACCCATCATGTATTAGTTGATGGTGTGAAAAGCAAAAAGTGCCGGAAAGAGGTCACTAACGGATGACACTTCCTCAAATGACACCTGGTCGATTAGGGATCCGTAGGTATTAATTTAAAGAGACCATTTCCTTCATAGAGCCCTCTCTCGAGGGTTTTTAGTTTGTTTTTATCATGTGCACGCTTTCATCTCAATAACGTATTAAAATCTAGACTAGATTCAAGAACAAACCCAGGTCGGATACAAAAAAAAAAAGTCGTTAGATGAAAGTCCAGAAGATCTGTTCACTCATATTTTGAAGACTGATGACGGGTCCGTGATCAATCTTGCATCATTTTGCAATCCTGCAAAGCAATAAATAAATTAAAATACAGCCAAATGATTTGTCTTTATTTTTTTGCGTGGTGAAATGCTCATGCATACTGCGCTACCACGAGGTATAGTGCAGATAGGTGGGACTCCAACCCACTAAAACTCTACAGTGTTTTCTTATGCCGCTTATGGCAGGTACACGATAACATAACATAAATGTGCTAGCGTTTTGTTCAATAAAAAGTGCTAAACGCATTTTTTTAATCTGTGAATTTTGTGGCACGCAAGAACAAGTATTATTACCGTTGACATGCTCACCCTTGACTAAATCATATACAAAAAAGTTGTCAAAGTCATTATATCGTCACGGGAAAGATCACACGAAAACTACCATGATTCGGTTACAGTGAACAATTGAAACGTTATAATATTCTAGTTTGTTTTGTAAAATACAATCGAAAAAACCCGAAGATGTTGACGTCAGAATATAATACCTTATCATGAGCGAAGTTTGTGCACAAAAATGGATATAAAAAAGCCCTTGCGGTATCCAGGACAGTACTGGTATTCATATTTTGCTATGCTTATGATATTTTTAGAAGAGTTCCGGAAATTACAAAAAAAATAGTTCTACATTTTGTCCAATTACTAATTTTATTTTTGAGTTATTTGGTTTACTCTAGACACTTTTAAGTGCACGTCTTTTTGCATCGTTCTCACATATTATATGTAATTTTCCAACAAGAATGATACTAAACGTATTTGGTTACCCAAACACCAAAATACCAATACCATAATTAAATCTTACTGATGGAAAAGAGTATCCATGGAGTTTCTTGCACGTTCTTCTCCAGACCTGACGTTAGAGAATGTAAACTTGATTCATTTTCAAATTCAAAAGTGCCTTTTAAAAGGTCTAATTGAAATAATAGCGTAACCTAGATACTATCGGCCTGATGGCGCGATGCAATATAATTTGCGTCAATAGACTTGGATAGGTAGAAGATATATAGAATAGGATGGAGAGGGAGGGGACGGCCAAAGAAAAGATGGATGGACTGTGTGAGGAGTGATATCAAAGAAAAGGGAGTAAGTGATGGCGTGACGGGGGACAGGACCCGCCGACCCCAAGTAACACGGGGCAAGAGCAGGAAGATGATGAATAAGCCATAATTATCAATTTGAAGTGCAAATCGGGTGAATTGCATCATATTGCGTTTGCGTTCATGTGAACGTACAATACCTAATCGCATCGCTAGACGGTGTGATATAATTCGAATTGCTTCGAGCTATCAGGCAAATTGTTAAAGTTCCAATACTCACAAAAGGCACGGCACGGGAAGACACTGGCAAACACGTTTACTGACGTTCAGTTTCATATACCTAATTTGTGCCAAAAATAAAGAAGGAGAACCATGACACTTCCATCTTCTCCTAAATAATTTACAACTAAAATCCAAGACAAGTCCCCATGAATGAATGAAGAATAAATCGTTACACGAATCACCGGATATGGCCGTGAGTTCCCATGACAATGGTATCAGAGGAGCATTGGGAGCTGCGAGTCGTGCCAGATGTGCTGACGCGGCGTATCACAGCCCACGCAATGTGGGACTATGGATTTGAGAGGACCTTAGATGAAAATAGTTGAATGAGGTGAATGTTTTTAACCCCCGCCGGAAAAAGAGGGGTGTTATAAGTTTCACGTGTGTTGCTGTGTATCTGTGTGTCTGTCTGTGGCATCATAGCGCCTAAACAGATGATCCCATTTTAATTTAGTTTTTTTGTTTGAAAGGTGATTTTATCAAGAGTGTTCTTAGCTATGTTTGAATAAAATCTGTTATGCCGTTCAAAAGTTATGGGCGTTTTACTGTTTGAATCGGGGTGTTTTCGTAAGATAAATGTGTCGGGGGTCTCTTCAATTTTGAAATTTTACTTGTTAAGATTTGATGTTAATTCCATGCTCAACTTATTATAAATCAGCAGCTAGATCGATTTAGTATGTATTACTGTAATTTAGCATTTGAAAAATTATCAAAAGATAACTATGTTCTTCGCGTTTTTAATATTATCTGACTTACAAAACTACATACACAAGCGAAGTAATCGTAATAAGGAGAGTTTCTGTATTATTTCAGATTTTATTAAATAATATGAATATGCCTTAGGTCTAGCCATAAAGTTCATTTCATCATCATCATTTCAGCTGAAAGACGTCCACTGCTGGACATAGGCCTCCCCCAAGCGTCGCCACACTAATCGGTACTGTGCGTTTCGCATCCACCGGACGTCATCTATTCTTAAAGTTTATTTAATTAATCCAAAATAGCTAGTAGAATAATCATAGTTAAAACAATCGTTCATGGACATAAATTCTGAAGTGTTGGTCCACGTCCGACTGCATAAAATAGGAATCCATTTCTTGGCATAATTTTTTTAGGCATAATATTTTTTGTCATAACGTTTTCGTACAACTTTTATTAGCACAATAATACTGTGGTATAATAATAATTTGCCATAATGCAAAGGTTAGCTCACTATAACTGTCATTTGGTCTTATTTGTTTTGGTATAATTTGGAGTTGCATAAATATTTAAGAAATGATATTTATTTGTCATAATAATTTTATGGGTACATATTTGATCGTCTGAAATTAAAATACCTACGGGTAAAATGTCAATGTTCATAACATCGAAAATTTAAATATCGATTTTATCGAAATATATAACCTTAAAACCTTATACCTAATCTTAAAACGTCTATGATTGAAATGCCGAGTGATTTAAATATCGAGTGATTAAAAATCTAGATAGTAGTATATAGTATAATTATAACTAAATACAAAATGTCAACATTAAATACACTTAAGTTCATATTCGTTCTTATATTTAAGTTAAAATACAAATGAAACTCATTAAATAGTTAAAATAGGTCAAATCTGTTCCAAAACCGAATTGGGGCATCCCGACTGCACGTAGTACTTTGGCTACTATCCCTAGAGTGTATATAAAAAACAGCAGGCACAAAAGGAGGGTAGCCTCCACCCGCTGTAACAAAGCATAGGCATGCACCCGTTTGAGCCGTAGCGGATGAGGCTGCCGAAGCTAGCGGGCAACGGGGTTGAAGGACTCAATTCAATCCGGTTGAGCCGCGAATATGTTTGTTTTTTTTTAATCATGTGTACACCTATAATATTATGCTTTATAAAATTATACATCATTATTAGTATTTTCTGCAAAAGATTTATGCCTAATAAAATTATGCCTAGTGATGCACGCTCGGCGCAATCACTGTTAAACCTTGTTTGTACTTTTATTTTTTACTATTTTTCTGTTACTTTGTGATTGTTGTTGTTGTGTTGTTTCTATGTCGGATAAATGTTTTCTATTCTATTCTATTTTAATCTTTGATGCATATGCTAAATTTTATCATGCCAATGCTGTAAATTATGGGAATACAGTTTATGCTTATCATTTGTAAACCGAATAAAATTATAGAAGTGGCATTTGTTCAAGTAAATAAACATTTAAAAAATCAACCTACTCGTAAATATTTTAAGGAATATCCATACTAAGCCAACGTCTCGCGTATTCCGTGAGTTCGGATAGAGATCTATGTGAGCGCGTTTGCTCAGACTCGTCCCGCAAACATTTTATTACAATTCACATTAGCTATTATGTGAGAGACTACTTAACCATTTATGTACGCCTGGTATTTATAGACATATATAGAAATATGTGCGTATATGAGGAGCTCGTCGCTAAATTATAACAGCCGCACGGATCGATATCCTTATTTTAATATTTTTTAACCTGGAGAAATTCTCATGCATAATTGCGCCACCACAGGGAGATAGCGTAGTTATGTGGGACTCCAACCCACTAAAACTCCACAGTGGCCTCCTGTGCCGCTTATTATGCGGGAACACGGGCACGCTTTAGCATTCACCGCATACCCACCGTGGCTGTCCGTCACCGGACCCTCCTCTGGGGAGTACCCCCCCATCACCTGCGCACCAGAACACACTGTGCGCCGTGACCACCCCGGGGGCCAAACCAGCACATGGACGCCAGACGACCCACGTATGCACTCTTGGTCCCCTCGTGACGGGTCAAGGTCAATGGCGCCGCCACCTACCATTTCTCGGCCGCAGAGGATAGCTCCTCCTCCCCTGCGGGCCCACCGCGTCCGCCATCAGACGGTAGCGAGCGGATATTATCGGCACTCTTCTCCCCCGCGGCCTGCAACCCTCAGCCGCCATACCACATCACGGCCCGCCTCAGTTGCGATGTCACCCAAGCAGCACCGCAACCTGCCTGTTGGCCGCTACGTCGTCGGCTTATCGGCAAAAGCCCTGACGAGCGGCCCCACCTCGGGTCCGGTCCTCTTTGCTTCACCGTGGGGTTCAAAACCACGGCTACTGAGCCCCCCGCCTCGATAATGCGGGAACCCACCGGGAGGGACAGATCAATATCCTAGGTTAAGCAACAATTGCCGAGGTCCGTCCGTGGACCATCCATTACATTTTGTGATTGGTTCCGGCAGCCACTTGTAATCTTTAACTGTTTAATGTTTTGGGAATAATTTTATTATGCGTACAGCAAAGGAGTGGGATTCTCTGCCGGAGTCTGTATTTTCTGATAGCTACTACCTGAAAGTCTTTAAGTCAAAAGTGAATAGGTTTCTTCTATGCAAGCGTGCTTAATCGTCGACCACATCATCGCTTACCATCAGGTGAGATAATGGTCAAGCCCAACTGCTTAGAAGCGAACTAAAAAGAAGTCAACAAGAAGATCATGCTGTGCATTCGGAGGATACATATTCGCTAGCTGTCTGACCAAAACCAGATGTATCCTCCGACTGCACAGCATGATTTCCATCTTATTTACGTCTTTTTAATTCGAGTTTAGCATATTTATGCTAACCAATGATTTACAATTTCGGGAAAACGCGTTTTTCCATCAATTTCTGGCATAACTAATCATCACATCATCAGCCTGTTCCCACTGCAGGGACACAGGCCTCCTCTCTATGAGAGGGAATAGGCCGTAATCCACCACGCGGGCCCAGTGCGGGTTGGTAGATGTCACATGTCTTCGAATTTTTGGTTCTAGGACATGCCGGTTTCCTCATGATGTTTTCCTTCACCGTTTTGAGAGCAGTGGTGAAGAAATAATTTACTCAAAGTACGTCTCGTACTTGTAAGTCGCGGCCGATACCACTGGGCCACCACTGCTCTCGGCATAACTAATGGTGAAATATATTGAAGAGTTAATTATTTTATCATATGTTAGACAAAAAAATAATGAATAAACGCGTTTAACCGAAATTTGAAACCATTGGTTAGCATACTTATATATACTTGAGTTATCTACCGATCACAAAACTGGGCCTTAGTAAGTTTATTTATTATTTGTACATATATCGCAGTACAATCATGAATGGACCATTTGCTCTGCAAGGTTAATATACTCGTGGTTAATAAGAATTACGAGTACATTGCTATTTTATTGCGTATCTTAATGTTCTGCAGTTATATAAGTGTTGGTAGGATTATTGTACCTAGATTTAAGATTAAGTAAATTAAGTAATAATGGGGCTTTGCAAGGGATATTGTACACAATAATAATGATTGAATATATTGTTTCAACGAGAACAGATTTGAAATAGATTTAAGCGTTTTCTATCCCCCTCGATTTCTGGAAAGAAATTATCGACTCTTCTCAAATTAATGGTAAGTAAAGTGATGCAATGGGCTGTTAAGAATTCATTGAAACAAACACTAGTTTAAGCACGATTGAAAATTTGTCAAAAAAACAAATAGGTTATAATAATTATTAATTTATTTATTAATCACAAAATCCTCAGCTTTTAAAAATAGCTTGACACACTTATTACATACATACATAAACTCACGCCTTTTTCCCATGGTGGTAGGCAGAAACTACAGAGCGCCACCTGCTACGATCCTTACATACTTCTTTTGCTTCACACACATTCATACATCTAGTCATACACACACGCCGGTTATGGGTACTGCGCACTTGGCATTCACACAACACACTTATTGTACTATTATTACAGCCAATTACGGATTTACAATTTATTAACTTTACAAAAAAATTGCAACAGAAACTTTGAACAACAAAACATACCTGATATTTGAAAACTCGTGTGAAGTGTGCAACAGGAGTTGCGTGTGTGTGTGTGTTATAGTAGAGTATTACGCATTTGAAATGAGAGATTAAAAAATAATATTCATAGATAAATATATATTTATTATTAATTTTGCAATTACATATATTCATTCCAGAAACGATTTATTGCAGAATTTCGAACCGACTTCAGCTTCATTAATATGCTAATTGCTTATTAACAGTTAGTGGTATAGACATCATCTTGATCTTTTCGAGTCGATGGTGACTTTAGCCATAAACAGTTTGCGCCCATTAAGGTTACACTAGTCGAAAATTCTTCCATACAAACGTAGTCTAGAGATTACTGCACTGTTTGACGATGTACGTCCAAAATAAAAAATTATATCAATTTGTCTCATCATTATCTAGTCCAGTATGGAAACTAAAATGTATAAAAATAATATATTTGAAAGTTATGAGCGTCGAAAGTTCCATATTTCTACACTAATTTTAACGCATCTTTGGGTGGAAATAAATACCATATGAAGAAAGAAAATTGCAAAACGGCCTGCATACAGGGATAGATTACTAATTCATCAATGCAAATAATTTTTGAAAATATAGATTTAGTGGTTTTTTCATAATATCTAGACTCCCAGAGGTCTGTTTATAAAATTTCGCGATCTCGTTTTGGTCCTAAATCATCATCCATTTCGATACAAATTTGCAAAAGTGCTAATTCGTATGCGAACTAGCTTCTTATTGCTCATCACAGCATCTTTTTCTTTCACACGTGTTGTTGGATAAGATAGCATGCATTTTAACCCCGCGCACAAAATAGTTCGTGCCGTCGACTAGTTCAACCTTAAGTGGCCACGTTTATAGCGAATCATCTTATATTACCAGAATCAAAACAAAATCAATATAACTCTTAAATCTCAGAATTATTCTATATCTTAGTAAAATATACCATCTGTGACCACAATCAAATACCACAAAAACAAAGGCTTACTTTATTACAATCTCCTAACACATTGACACAACTATTATTCTTGACAACCAACTTATTTTTTTAAATCAGAGATAGGCCTGCACCTAGTATTACAAGAACCCCAGCATCCCACCGAATTGTACTGAAGCACCTCATTTTAGTATAGTATGGGAGGTCAAGGTATTTTAGTCTTTGTATATTTTTGATATCCCAAATCATAGTTTCAAATTGCTTGCTATTAAGTGTGATACTGATAAGAGATTAAGTTTAATGGATCTTGATCTATCAGCTCGTGTGAACTTTGTGTTTTATGTTTGTTTTTTTGTGGCAGATAAGTTTGAGAAATATTATGAGTGTGTGTCATACACATGAAAGTTTGAATTTTGGAGTACAGGAACCTTCTTGCGTAATTAATTCAGCAAGTCAAAGGGCAAAGCGTAAGAAAAATCGACC
The DNA here is from genome assembly GCA_949775005.1 of Orthosia gothica. Lineage (NCBI taxonomy): Eukaryota > Metazoa > Arthropoda > Insecta > Lepidoptera > Noctuidae > Orthosia > Orthosia gothica. The sequence continues at coordinate 16,384,799 of OX459064.1, forward strand.
AATCACAAAGACGGGCATCTACATCGCGTCTTTCATCTCGGCTTGTGATTGGTCGATTGTTCATACTCTTTGCCTTGCCGAATTCATTACGCAATAAGGCTGCAGGTTTTATACGATAAATTATATTAGCTGATCAATAATCACAACCACAGAAGGTAAAAAAGACATTACAATCACTAATCTTGCTGAGCAGACTAGTGCGATCTTATTTGCTATAGGAACAAGACAAGAAGTCGCAGTGATATCCAATCCTAAAGACAATCAATGGGGTTTAAAAGGTGACTGTAATTCTCGAGCCGCATATAAAATCGCCGGTCTCACACAACAACTATATTTGACCCAATTTTTAACCCTGATGGTAAGCAATGGTATATGATGGAACAAGCAAGCGAACAGCAGTCTGATTGCGGAACTGAATTCAGCAAGGCAAAGGGTTGGACCCCATGAAAGAATATGACAAATTCTCTTTTAATAATTTGTCAAAAATAATGGACGCTTTCATTCGTGAAGATACTCTTTTCGAACTAGTCCAAGAATTTTTGGCAATATCTAATTATTTAAAGAGTATATGCCATACTCTTTCATTGGGTCGAACCCTTTGCCATGCGGAGTTCACTTACACACACTGCAATTAGGCTGCTGGACTTTTCTGGGCTACGGTAAACCATTTCTAGAAGAGGTGGTTGGTAAAATAGCCCGAACCAGGCCATGTAGAGCATTTAAAAATGTAAAAGACACAAGAAGTAGCTATTCTAGAATCTTAACAACTATCTAACTAGCTCATCAAAACAATTCTAGATACTACATCCTCAAGAATGACGTAACCCCGTGATATTTATCACACAAATGTCTCCCACAGTGGATGCGCATTGGTGGAATACCTCGTAATGTGCGCACGATCTGATCGCGGCCAAGTTTAGCGTAATCAAACACTTGGAGACGTATTCTGATTGATCTGAGGTATTTGTGTTGATTTGTTGAAACGAAGAGTCTCTAATTGCATTAAAATCATACCTATGAATCATCATCATCATATCAGCCGACAGAGGTCCACTGCTGGACATAGGCCTCCCCCAAGTGGCGCCACATTGACCGCTCCCATGCGTCCCGCATCCAGCGTATCCCCGCAACCTTCACCAGGTCATCGGTCCACCTGGTGGAAGGCGTTAAAACGCATCGTCTTCCGGTTCGCGGTCGCCACTCCAGAACTGTTCTGCCCCATCGGCCATCCGTTTTGCAATGTGCCCTGCCCACTGCTACTTAAGTTTGGCAATTCTTCGGGCTATGTCGGTAACCCTGGTTCTCTTGCGGATCTCTACATTTCTGATTTGATCACGCAAGGCATACTCCAAGCATGGCCCTCTCCATTGCCCTTTGGGTGACTGTAAGCTTTCTGATGAGGCCCATTGTGAGCGACCACGTCTCAGGGCCATAGGTCATCACTGGCAACACACACTGGTCATAGACTTTTGTCTTGAGACACTGTGGTATGTTGGACGAGAAGACACCGGCAAAACGAAGGTGAGTGATGTACTCGCCATTGACGTTGATGACTAGCCCTCTCCAGTCTAGAACCTTGAAGACATCCTCCAGTGCAGCGGTGAACAGTTTCAGAGATATGACGTCTCCCTGTCTCACAGCTCACTGCAGAAGGATAGGTTCCGAGGCCTGATCCTGAAGTCCGACTGACATGGTGGCGTTTTTGTACAAACACTTGAACACCTCGATGTACCGGTAGTCGAGTTGGCACCGTTGGAGGGACTGCAGTACAGCCCATGTCTCGATTGAATCGAAGGCTTTCTCGTAGTCCACAAATGCTAAACAGAGGGGCAGGTCTTCTGTATAACCTGCCGCAGCGTATGTATGTGGTCTACGGTGCTAAAGTCTTTTCGGAATCCGGCTTGTTCGGGAGGCTGGAAATCGTCAAACCTGCGCGCGAGACGATTTGTGATGACTCTTGAAAACAGCTTGTAGACATGGCTAAGAAGTGAGATGGGCCTATAGGTTCTTCGATAGGGCATTATCACCCTTCTTGAAAAAGAGTAACACCACACCCCACACACATATATCGGAAGCGAATTGAACCTACGAGTAATAGTAGATTAGGTAGGATAGCATAAGTTTTAAAATTGATATATTTTATGGTATCTTATATGAATTTTGGATAGGTCGACCATGATCATGGCTAATAAACATCGTGGGGTAATAATCCTAAACCATTTAAGTTTTTGATAACACGACGTTTTCCTCAATGCTTATTCCATAAGCAAAACGCAAATCACTTGAATCGTATCTCTTGAACTCGTTTAGTTTCAATGCCTCAACATTTTTCAGCTACTGTTCATTCTGGCTTTCAAAAGTGGCAGTATTTACTGCAAACTTGTTTCTTCTTTATTACGACAGTAAATCTTTGCTAAGACTATTTCAACGTGATTTTGTGGACCATCAGCCATACTACGAGCTGGCTTCTATTGTGTTATAAATTAGGGAGTCATCTAGAAGTTTGAAAAGGGTAAAATAATACTGCGTGACTCAAATAATTAGTTATCGTCAGAATACCACCTAGTCTAGATAAGGCGCTTGCACAGTTCGCGCCAGGCTCACACCCACGCGACGAGATTCATTGTTGCCTTAATATTCGGTTACACTTTGGGAATAATGTTAAGTGTGTCATCATGTTTGAGTTTCAAAGGGCGTTCCTAAAGTTGAATTGTGAGAAGTGTAATGAAGAAGCTAATTTTACGTAAATTAAACTGGAAGATTTTGGTATTATGTACTACAACAGTACGTCTCGTCTTTCTATTCCTCGATATTATAAATTAAAATTTTAAGTTTAGTATTTGTATATCCCCTATATTCCAAGCCATGTCCTACAACTCATTTCCACCTCTAATCATCAAATTGAAATTTTTAGATTTTCCGTTGTCATGGCAAAGTCGAGTGGAGGTCCTTGAGTCGATAGAATGTTCCTCAAACTGACTTGAAATATGGACTTTATTCTACTTTGGTATGAAATATCAAAGTGATCTAAAAATCACTTAAGTTAGAATTTCACATCTGTTTTCAACCACCCATTGAGTAAATTAAACCCAATCTTACATCTACATCACAGCAAATCAATAAACAATATTCACTCACGAATCACAAAGCTATTAATGTTCCTAATTATAAGCCACCAAATTGTAGTATCAGATATATTCCCACACTTCAATTTACAGAAACAAATAGTAGCTAATAATATAATATCGTTTCATTTCTGTCCGTGGGTGTCGACCGAATGTTATGTGGTTCAGGGTTACAACAATAGTGTTACTGTTGTGACTCATTTGAATGCCTTTGTGGATTTTCGATAGCTCTGAAACTTGGTGAATATTATTGTTATAACCCTTTCTTATATCAATATCATTATCATCATTTTAACCGAAAGATGTCCACGGCAAAACGACCTCTGTTCCCCCAAGCGTCGCTATATTCAACGGTATCAGAAGTACCGTTCTATGTAGGCCTCAAATATTTTCAAAAGAACGAAACACTGATACTTTTTAAAAACTGGTTAAGACACAAATTCGTTTGGTTTTCAGGAACTTAGTTGCTCATGACACACTAAGGACTACAGCAAGCAAACATGATACTATTGGCGACGTTGCAGCGATCTCCTGCTATGATCCTAAGAGAGTCTACACATGCAAACATTCGGCAAATTAACTCTTTTTTTTTTTTTTTTTTTTTTTTTTTTTTCTACGGGGCGTCTCGCAATTCGGCCAAAGTGGCCGGCTATTGCTTAACCGGGCTTTCCTGTGGAGACTAAGCTATATAGCCTCCAGCCAGGCAAAAAAATTCTAAACCTAAGCGACAACGCTGAGGGCTACCCCCTGTGGGGTCGAACCTCGGCTCAGGGCGTCGCTGGGGGGACAGCTAACTAGGCTGGATCTTAATAAAGTGATTCTACCATCCGTTCGGAAAAAGCCTACGTGGAGAAGAACGGACAAGAAACTCCGATTAACTAGCTAGAATTTAACTATGGCACAGCATTTCGCGGGCTGGCTTGTATATCTTGTCGGGGACGTCGCGGCGGGCCTCGGCGGCGAGGGCGGAACGAAGGCGGTCTGTGTTTGCGAATTGTGCTGGTCTTTGGGTTGCTCTCCTGGAACAGGGTAGTGGCGTCATCGGGGGTGGAGAGAGTGAGCCTTGGTCGGCGAACTTTAGATATTTGGGAGGGTTCATAGCGGCAGGCCGCTTGAATTAGGGGGTTACTATGGTTGACAGCAGAGTCGAAAAAGCGCTTGGTAACGCGTTTCATAAACTGCTGGATAGTGGGGATTTTGAGATCGACATGAAGTTCCTGGTTACGAGCGTACCAGGGGGCATCAGTGATTTTACGGAGGAATCGGTTTTGTATAACCTGAAGCTTGTGAATGTGGTGGGGCTTTGCGTGTGCGAAGACAGCGCAAGCATAGGTCATGATGGGACGGATGACCGCAGTGAAAATGCGCAGCTTGCACCTAAGTGACAAGCTGCTTTTCGCGTTCACCATCCCATGGAGTCTGCCCATAGCGAAGGCGGCTCGCGAGCGGGCCGCCTTAATGTGCTTGGCGAAAGTGAGGTGGTTGTCGAGGGTGACACCTAGGTATTTGGCTTGCCATTCCCAGGGGATCGGCTTGCCGTACATGGTGATGGGTTTGGGGGGGCGGGGGTTATTATAACGGTTATTATATTTACGGTCAGGCCTCGAGAAGAGGACAGCCTGGCTTTTGTCTGGGTTGACTTCTATTCTCCAGAGGCGGAACCACTTGGCCAGTGTGTTTGCGGCTCTCTGGAGTTTCAGGGCGATGGCATTGGGTCTTAGGCCAGTGTAATAGAGGGCCGTGTCGTCAGCGAATAGTGCCAACTGGGTCCCTTTGGTCTTTGGAATATCGCTGGTGTACAGCGTGAAGGATATAGGGGATAATACGCAGCCTTGGGGGACTCCGGCTCGTATGGGGTGAGGGAAGGAGAGTTCTCCCTCGACACGATAGCGGAAAGTTCGGTCCGACATCCAGTCTCGTAAGATGAGCACGAGACGATCTGGCACACCGAGTTTGTATAGCTTATAAATTAAGCCATTGTGCCAGACTTTGTCGAACGCTTTCGCTATGTCGAAGAACAACGCACCCGTCATCAGACCACGCTGGAAACCAGCACTAGTGTGTTCAACGATGCGGTGAACTTGTTGGGGGCAAGAGTGTTCGGAACGAAAACCGAATTGCTCGTGGGGGATAAGGCTCTTTCGCTCGACAAAGTCTTTGAGCCGCTTATAAATAAGCCGTTCATAGACTTTTCCGAGGGAGTTGAGCAGACTGATGGGACGATAACTGGTAGGCTCCGATTTGGGTTTCCCCGGTTTAGGGATGCCTATCACAGTGGCCTGTTTCCAGGCTTGCGGGAAGATATTTTTGCTTAATGCAGCGTTGAAAATGGCCGTCATTAGCAATATTATTTGGGGGGGGGAGGAGTTTCAACACCTTATTGGTGATGCCATCTAAGCCCGGGGCTTTATTGGAGTGAAGCCTTTTGATGACCTCCTCTACTTCGTCTGGGGTGACGGGAGGTAGCGGGTCATCAGGGTCTTCAACGGGAGGAAGGGAGGTCCTACGTTCGACTTCGGCGTCAACCATGTCTAGGTGAGCTTGGTCTACTGGTTGGGAGCTGGGCGTGCATTGACGTTCGAGGCTGTCAGCCGTGCCCATTCGGCTTTTTCAGAGTTTTCAAATGCAACACTCTTATCGGGGCGAATAAGCGGGGGCATGACTTGGTCTTCAGTGGAGCGTAATCTCCTCTGAAGTTGCCAGAAGGCATGGTGGTTGGGCTCTAGTTCGCTCAGTAACTTGTTCCATGTCGCAGTACGGTTCTCAGCAGTACGTTCCCTTACAGCAAGCTGTAAGTAACTCTTTTCTTCAGTATTGATCAGAGATATACGAGAAATAGCTCATGCAATATACAGAACGACCAACGAGAAGATTGCTGAAAATGCTCGACAAATTCAAGAGAAAAACTGTTTCAATTGGAACCCAATGAAAAAGAAAATAAGATCACAAGACCTTTAGCAAGTTAACAATCTACAATCGATAATGCTAGTAGAAAACGAATCAATATATGGGAATGACACTTCTGAACGTTAAGTCACGTGGTCAGACCATACAAATAGAAGGTGTTAACGATTGTAGAAAGATCGTCGATACGAAACGTTTGTAACTTGGCTAGGGGGCAGTAGTGGGAGTCGCAAGCCGATTCCCGGCCACCGTAGGCGCGGGCTTGCGGGCGGCGAGTAATGGGTAGCTCGCCGTCCGGTAAGGACCAGGCCCGTGTCGACGGCGCGTTGTGTTCCACGCGCGCCTCAAAGAGATGTCAGCAGAACTGTCGGGGTCCGTGAGGGCCGATGCCTGTCTGGGTCGCGGATAAATTTGAAATAGAGTTACCGCGGCCCTGGCTCAAGCAACTGAAGGAACACGGGTGGGCCCTCCCGCCTCACCCAGAGCGGGAGAAGTCATTGGATGATTTCCCAACCCAAAAAAAAAAAAAAAGGGGGCAGTAGAGATGTAATAAAACATAGTTTAGACAGGGAATATCTAGGTCAGAAGCAGAACCGACTTCATAGAGTAGGTACACCAGACGTAGAGTACTTACATTGTATCGTTACTCATCAAGCCTTACAGAATACAAACCATATCCACCGCCAATCTACTCGTACCTACAAATCCAGATTTTTACACCCAGCAAGAAGCATATAAAACACTCGTAGAATTAATTCGTGATCTATGCGTTAGTATGAGTCATGCGCGCGCGCACTTTATCTCACGGTGTTCACGAAGACTTGACATAATAATAGTAATGTTGCTTATCAAATATGATTGATTTTGTGTTTGTTCCTTCTATAAGGTTAGCGTGATGATTTCATTGTAAATAAATAAATAAACGTCACGATTTTTTGGATCTGATCTTGATTTAATGGGATCATATTAAATATCTTGAAACTTTGACACCTGTATGCCCTGAAAGATTAGACCGTGCAGTAATAGTGCACACAAATTTGCCAGTTATATTTAAGTCCCATAGGAGGCGAGCATCATAGCATATTGCCATCACCGGGCCCAAAAACAAACGCCAGGGCTACTGAAACAATCCAGTTTAAAAACCCAATAACGGTTTGCCCGACCGAGAAAATGAACTCGGGGTTTTTTTTTTTAATTACTGATAATATCGCACTTGACCACTATCTCACCTGATGGTAAGCGATGATGTGGTCGACAATGAAGCACGCTTGCCTATAAGAAACCTATTCACTCATGACTTAAAGACTCCCAGGTTGTCACTATCACTATCATCAGCCTCATAATGTTCCCACTGCTGGGACACAGGCATCCTCTCTTCGAGACAGGTAATGGGCCTTAATTCACCACGCGGGCCCAGTGCGTGTTGGTGGATGTCACACGTCTTCGAATTTTTTGGTTCCAGGAAATGCTGGTTTCTTCACGATGTTTTCGTTCACACAAAGTAAAAACGCCTGCCTGAGTTCTCAGGTTGTAGCTAACAGGAAATATAGACTCCGGCAGGGAATGCCACTACTTAGCTGTACGCATAATAAAAGTGTTCCCAAAACACATGTTGAGCAGTAACAGTCGATCTCCAGTGTTCACGAAGACCTGACATAATAATAGTAATGTTTTTGACCTCGATATTCTTCTCGTTTCTTTAAGGTTGGCGTGATGGTTAAATTATAACAGCACGATTATTTGGACTGCGATGGTTTTGAACTTGAAGTAATGAGAGCGTAATATTAATTTGTTAATACCTAATTACAATATTAAAGATAATTATGAAGATGCGTCGCAAGTGGGGATGGATTAGACACTCGCTTTGAAGATACCCGATCTCATACTCAAACAAGCGTTGGACTGGCATTGGAAATTAAAAAAAATGTTTATCCCCGTCAAACCTGGCATCCGCATCGTCGCACCGTGTTGGCAGAAGCGAGGAGCATCGGCATGATGACGCTGTCTTTCGTGTGTATAAGCCAAAATAGGGCATTAAGTCAGTAAATAAGGAGTGGAATCCCCTACCAGAGTCAGTGTTTTCCGATAACTACTCTCTAGTAGTCAAGAGTGAATTGGATTTTTCTAGGCTTGCTTCACCGTCGACCACTTCATCTCTTACCATCAGGTGAGATAATGGCCAGCCAAACACAAAAAAAAAATGAAGATGTAAATACTTCGCCGATCCAGCCCGGTTTTTTTCGTGAAAGCTATTTTTAAAACAATCACGTACAGGTAAATGGAGTTGGCTTCTAGACAACCCATCAGATGGAGATGGAGATGTATCAATAGTTCACACAAAGTAACAAAAAAAATAGCAACCAGACTCCTCGAAATTTCTGTCATAAGTATTTGAATAAGCGGTACCAATACGGTAATATTTCGACGAGAATGGGTCTCTATTAGCGAAAAACGGTCCTCCATTGACTGCTCTTTCATTCATCGAAACAAAACCTTACGCACTGGCTTGAAAATTACACAACACCTCCTAATTAAACCACCTACAAAACAATAAAAAAGAAATCATCACAAGGCCGTACTTGCAGAAACAATGCTAAATCAAAAGTTCACACCCACCTTCCCTCATTAGAACTAATGGTACAGCCTTGCATTTTCCATATCCGTACCTTTTGTACAGATTGGAAAGTAATTACCGCCTGCTAGACCCACACTTGACAAGTTTAACACCCACGGGGAATCAAAAGCTTAAGTTGAAGATGTTTTAAGTATCTTTTGAGTGCTCTTTATAATGTGGGGTTGGAAGGTTGTCGATAGTCGATTGTCGATATGGGAAGCGAAATTAAATAATTGATTTGTTTGGAATTTCGGCTAGAAGACACAATATCCTTAACATTTTCCTACTCCTCCATTATTCTTTTCTGATTAATTTCGTTGCGGGATCCAAGACAGTTAAATTCATTCTCCGGGACTTCGTCGAGCTTCATTGCCTCGGTGCTTTTCTGGTGGCCGCCACTGTTGATTCTGACTTTCAGGAGTTGCAGTGGTTTGGGAATAGTGCAAAAATAAAAAATATATCCTTGTGTATTTTGCAAAAATGTTGTTTGATGTTTTCTAAATGTCAATCTCATCGTAAAAAGGATTTTATTTAACAAAAACTGTAGTCTAATTAAATTCGTGTGAAACGTGGCAATACCTATCTACTGTTGGTATACCTCGGCCTAAACCCTCGGTTCCATAACCCATTTATCGAAAAGAAAAACTTTGTAAAGGCAGGGTTTCGAAACAGTTATCGCTAGCGAAAACGAATATCGTCAAAGAGAACCCGTTAACACCACAAAAATCATGCTCTTGCGCACTGACAAGCGCGTCCGACGAGCATTTTGTTATTGGATTAAACTATTACCACATTAATTTACCATCCTCACCATCCTTATCACCACTACATAGAGACTATTTCTTATTTTCGAAAGTGCATGAAAGAGTTGGTTTTAAATATGTTCTAGGTACAATAGAAATAATTAATCTCGAGTTAAGAACGAAGGTCGTCTCTTTAGTAATCGTTTAATTGGTACAAATGCTGAATTGGACTTTTGATAGAGGAAGAGTGGGCGGTGTTGAGCAAGTGAAGTTTCAAGACAAAAACGCCTGGATTTGGAGTTGTTGCATAATTTGAAGACATATTGAGAGTACGCACATCTTGACGTGTCGAGTGTTTTTTGTTGAAAATTACCAGAAAGCTCATCTGTACGGGTGGAAAGACTTAAAAGTACATCCTGTTTAGCCTTCCATAATCAACAAGAAACTTTAGTTTCGCCATGTCCGTCTGTCCGTCCGTTCGTCCGTCCGTAGCTTAGCTCAGAGAATCATAGTACTAAAAAGCTATAATTTCAATAAAATAATCAAGTGTCTCTCCCCAGCTAAATGTTTGCTTTTGGATAGGTGAAAATTCTCGGCAGTAGTATATATAACGAAATTAAAACGAAAACTATCACAGCTAAGTAAGCTTTACAAGTTTACGAGTAATAGTTGACAAACTTATGAAATGTGATAAAATTTCTGTATGGGGACAACAGTTTTCGAACGGCAAAGTTAATTTTGTCTCTTCGTGCTCTTGATCGCTGCTTTCATTGTTTATGAATGTTAGTAATGTTACCTATTTATTTTGGTGAATGTAGCTGTTTATACGGAACCCTCTGTGCGAGAGTCATAGTCGCACTTGGCCGGTATTTTTTGTTATTGTGGGTAAATTTAGTTAAAAGGCGCCTTGGCTTTTGGAAAAAACCTACACCATCAGCACATGGAAGGGGCGGAAGAGGGCCATGACCTCTTAGGACCCAAATGATGACATACTCTTCAATCCACCTGAAAAAGTCACTCGGTAGAATCCAATATACTCAAGTGTAGACATAGAAAGACAATTTTTTTTTCTGAAGGCCATTTTCAGATTAAAACCAGTTTGATGAAGTCTGGAATAAAAAACTTACTTTGTTGCTTTTCTTCTACATCATAGAAATATTCATAATGATTGGCAAAGTCTATTAGAGAGAAGATTTTTTTTGGCGCCAAACCATTTTCACCGTAGAGACAATTTCCTTTTTTACCGTAGAGACAATTCATTTTCACCGTAGAGACAATTTCCTTTTTTACCGTAGAGACAATTCATTTTCACCGTAGAGGCAATTTCCTTTTTTACCGTAGAGACAATTCATTTTCACCGTAGAGACAATTTCCTTTTTTACCGTAGAGACAATTTATTTTCACCGTAGAGACAATTTCCTTTTTTACCGTAGAGACAATTCATTTTCACCGAAGAGACAATTTCCTTTTTTACCGTAGAGACAATTCATTTTCACCGTAGAGACAATTTCCTTTTTTACCGTAGAGACAATTCATTTTCACCGAAGACACAATTTCATCAAAAAAGATAGGTTTCTGTTTGTAGAGATATTAGAAGGATTAAAGTCTCCTTTGAAAGGCGTTAATGCCGCTAAACTATTAAAATAAAAAAGACCCGCGTCACAAAAATCTCTAAAAACCAAAAAAGAAGCCTCGTACTCGCGTCGGGTAACCGCTAAATAAATTAAATAAACTTTTTTTTTTTTTTTTAATAACCTATAGGCTCGCGCTTGACCACAATCTCACCTGATGGTAAGCGATGATATGGTCGACGGTGAAACACGCTTGCCTAGAAATAACCTATTCACTCTTGACTTAAAGACCCCTAGATTGTAGCTATCGGGAAACACAGACTCTGGCAGGGAATTCCACTCCTTAGCTGTACGCATAATAAAAGTGTTCCCAAAACGTTTTGTGCGTATGGGTGGGATGTCTACCATGTATCGATGGCGCATCGCCGTACGTCTGGTAGTCCGATGATGGAACGGGCTAGGTGGAATTATATCGTGCAATTCCATCGCACACTCCCCGAAATGTAACCGATAAAAAACCGACAGGCTGGCAACTCGGCGACGATGTTCAAGACTCTGGAGCTTTGACTTGACCAGCGCCTCATCGCCGATGAGCCTCTTGGCTCGCTTTTCGATCGACTCTAGTGCGTCAAGCTGGTATTTGGCTGATCCGTCCCAGAGATGAGAACAGTACTCCATGCATGAACGAACTTGCGCTTGATACAAGTTGAGGAGCTGTTCTGGCGTGAAGTACCGTCTCACCTTTGCAAGGATCCCCAGCCTTTTGGCAGCCAGCTGAGCTTTTGCCTCAATGTAAGGGCCAATATTGAGAGTAGAAAGAGCTACTGTAAGCGTTGTCGGTTTTTTTAATTTTAAATTTAATTTTTACTTCATGCTTTTCAAACTACATACCTAGTAGTAGACACGCTACAATTGACAATCTATCAAAACACGTAATTATAGTTATGACACGATATCTTGCAAAAAACCCAGATTCAAAGAGTAAAATGCGGATAACTTGTAACTGGCTCAACCGATTTTAATCAAACATAGCTAAGAATACTCCCGATAAAGTCACCTATCAAACAAAAAAACTAATTCAGTATCGGTTCATCCGTTTAGGAGCTATGATGCCACAGACAGACACACAGCGTCAAACTTATAACCCCCCCCTCTTTTTCCATCGGGGGCTAAAAATCAATGATCTTAGGCTCTACTCAAGTGACATCTATACCAATATTATAAAGAGGAAATATTTTTTTGTTTGTTTGTTTGTGCGTTTGTTTGTACCGAATAGGCTTCGAATCTACTGGACCGATTTCCAAAATCCTTTCACCGTTGGGAAGCTACACTATCTCCGGGTGACATAGGCTACTTTTTATCCCTGTAAACCTACGGGAACGGGAACTACGCGGATGAAACCGCGAGGCGTCCTCTAGTTCTATATATTAACGAAAGCATCTCCATAGCAATTATAAAAAACTTTTTGACAAAATAATACAACCGATTTTTCACTTTGTACTGATTTTTTGGAAGTCGGTTGTATTTTTTTGTCAGAAAGTTTTTATTTTACACTTTTTAGTTGTGGACCAGTTCTATAAGCTAGGTACCTATAATGCCCAAACTGATGCCAGGATAGATTAACTCAATAAGAAGAAACTTAAACAAAACCGGTGGAATGAGAGTATACCAGGGTGAACTGTTCACACCTGTGTACCCCTTTAGAACGTACCAGTGTGATGTTATGTTATGAAATGGTGTAAACAATAAACAGACATGCGATTGCAGCTAACCCGAGTGATTTGCCGTCATTAATTGAAGAGTTCTGATTTATATCTCCGAAGTTCTTCATCAGATCTTGATGAAATTTAAATGGAACCACATGACAAGCACCAGCTTTCAATTATAAAATCAACAAAATCGGTTTACCTACTAAAAAGTTCTGAGGGGGAAAAAAACCTTCGAATTGTTAACCGCCTTTTTTTTTGGGATGTCGGTTAAAAATGTCAACAAGTAAAATTTCACAATTTAAAAAACCCCCGACGCATTTATCTTGCGAAAACACCCCGATTCAAACAGTTAAATGCCCATAACTTTTGAACGGCTGAACCGATTTTATTCAAACATAGCTACGAACACTCTCGACAAAATCACCTTTCAAACAAAAACAAACTAAATCGAAATCGGTTCATCCGTTTAGGCGCTATGATGCCACAGACAGACACACAGATACACAGCAACACACGTGAAACTTATAACACCCCTTCTTTTTCCGGCGGGGGTAAAAATGGGGAACGCCAAGTGCGATCGATATGTCACGTGACAGAAACCCTTAAATTCTTGCTTTTCAATAATCACTATCACTATGTATATGTCACTTGTTTGAAGCCTCTTAGCAAGAATCTTAAAAGATACAATATGACAGACTGCAATAATAACTCCCTTCCAAGAAGTACCTGCCACAAAAGCCCATAAAATATTGCAAGAACAGTTATTAAAACAACGCAACATCACATAAGGGTTTAGTGGGTCGACTGCGGGTCGCGGGGTCACAGATTCGAATCTCGCGATGGGCGTAATGTGATGTTTATTATACTCAGCTACGGGTTAGGCTGTGACTAGGCTAGACGTTTGACCGATGAAGCTTTGAGCCGTGTGTTCCGGTCTTTATGGAAAGCCTGTTTTGATTGACAGGTTTTTGTATTTAGATATAGTGTGTTTTATTTTGTTGTTTTCTTTAGGTGTTTAGAAATTTTAGCGTAGATAGTAATAAGGCAAAGGTGATGAGACGATCTGATTTTGTTTCGGAGCAAACTTGGCCAGATATCACCCAAAAACAGAGAGATTTGAAAGAAAAAGAGGGGTCATTGCCCAGCTGCCAGGACACAATTTAGGCTAAATAAAAATTAAATTACAAATTTAAAAAAGCCCCGACACAAAAACCTATAAAAAGCAAAAATACTAAAACTCGCGTCAGGGAACCGCCGAAGATTACCTCAGTTTATTTTATTTACTTAGCGGTTCCCCAACGCGAGTAAGAGGTTTGTTTTTTGCTATTTGCTACGTAGAGGTTTAATTTTTATTTCATGCTTTTAAAGTACATATAATATACCTAGTAGTAGACCTATCTAGTAGTACCTAGTAGCTTAAATCGACAATATATAGAAACAAGTAATAATGACACGATATCTTGCGAAAAAAGCCAGATTCAAAGGGTAAAATGCAAATTACTTTTGAACGGCTGAACCAATTTTATTCAAACATAGTTAAGCTCTCGACAACCTCACCTTTCAAAAAAAGAAACTAAATCAGAATCGGTTCATCTGTTTAGGATCGAGTGCAGTTTAGTGTCGCAAAGGATATCGTCGAAAAGATGAGCAGAAGCAACATCATCTCTGCTAATAACAACTTATTACAATTTATAATAATTCAGTTAGTATCTTACAATTTATTTTTGTTTTAATTAGCTTTGAATGTCCCACAATTGTGCAAAGGCCTTGCTTTTTAAAAAATTAATGATGGGTTTTCTCTTGACTCTAGTCTAGGTCAGAGGTGACAGAGACAGAGTCGACGATGGAGTGAGCTTACCCAGAAGAAGCCTGTTCACTCTAACTTTGAAGAGATTCGGGTTGAATGCGTTCGGAAACACAGACGCAGGTAGTGAGTTCCATTCATTTGCTGTGCGCATTATGAAGGATGTTTGGAAGCGCTTGGTGGGAATTGGTGGCATGGCAACAAGGTAAGGATGGTAACTTGCAGTGCGTCTAGATGTCCGATGGTAGAAGGGGGCTGGTGGGATGAGGTCGTGGAGCTCTTGAGCACACTCACCGAAGTACAGTCTGTAGAAGACCGACAAGCAGGCAACCTTGCGGCGATGAGCCAAGCTATTAAGCTTGGCAGCCACCAGTTCAACGTCGCCGATGAGCCTCTTGGCTCTGCGTTCCACCGAGTCAAGCGCGGCAAGCTGATACTTTGCTGAGCCATCCCAAAGGTGGCTGCAATACTCCATGCAGGATCGGACTTGCGCTTTATATTGGGTTAAAAGCTGTCCAGGCGTGAAGTATCGCTTCACTCTATTTAGGATACCCAGTTTTTTGGCCGCATTTTGGGCTTTGTACTCAATGGATGCGCTGAAGTTGAGACTAGATGTCAACTCCATGCCTAGGAGCTCGAGCCGATCAGTCACAGGAACAGACGCACCCCGGAAAGTAGGAGTTAGATCGAAAAGTCTCCTTTTAGCGGTAAAAAGGTTGCTGACACAAAATAAATTATAATAGTTAAATTGTCAATATCTATTATAATTTCTCCTTTGATATTTTATCATGATCTTCTTCTTTTCGTGTGACGTGTGGCCACCTCTGGTGTTAGAGTTAATTTAGCCGCCTCTGGGAACTCCACAGGCCTCTGACTTGGCTATTTCAGATCCAGGTTTCCTCACGATGTTTTTCTTTACCGTTGCCTGTGATCATCATCATCATATCAACTGAAAGACGTCCACTGCTGGACATAGGCGTCCGCTAAGCGTCGTCACATTGATCGGTCCCGTGCGTCTCGCATCCAGTGCATCCCCGCAACTTTCACCAGGTCATCGGTCCACCTAGAGGGCAAGCCTTCCAACGCAACGTCCTCCGGGTCGCAGTCGCCACTCCAGAACCTTTCTACCCCATCGGCCATCCGTTCTGCGAGCAATGTGCCCCGCCCATTTTCGCGTAAGTTCGGCAATTCTTCAGACTATGTCGGTAACTTTGGTTCTCTTGCGGATCTCTACATTTCTGATTCTATCACGCAAGGAAACACCTAGCTTAACCCTCTCTATTGCCCTGTGGGCGACTGAAAGCATTCTGATGAGGCCCATTGTGAGAGACCACGTCTCGAAGCAATAGGTCCATGCCTGTCAACACAAACTGGTCATAGACTTGCCTGCCTGTAATTTCCAAGATAAACTTATAAAGTACATAGATATGAATTTGAAAAGTCACATTGAACCTTGCCCGGATTTGAACCCACGACCTCAAGCACGAGAGGCAAGGTAAGGAAGCCACTGGGCCACCAGACATATCACATCATATCATGATGATCTAAAAGTTGAATTGTGAAAAAGTTTAAGCACCCTTCTTTAAGGGCACAATTTACTGGCATCTATGTCAATTGATAATATAATTTTAGGTGTATCCTATCATGCTTAACTTATTATATAGCAATGACAATAAGTGTAGACCGTAAGTCACAAAACTAATTTCCGCAACTCAGAAAACTAGGAACCAACGCCTCACATTGACACCCCACGTTATAAATACCAAAAATAATCAAGAGAAAATTTAAGTCCAGCATTTAATAATGTAACGTTTTAATATACATGTAAATATCGTGGCATCTAAATAATGCCATAGCTCATCGCGATGGGTTCGCGCGTTAATTGCCACGGCTTCGGATGGGACCTGTTATTACGAGTACTAGGGTATATGTTAAGGTGGGTCTAGATTGTTGGGGTCGCGCGTCTGAAACTTTTAGACGCGCGGCGAGTATTTTACAAGCTTTCATTTAACTTGCTTCGTTTATTCGTTCGTATGTGTGAGTCAAATCATGTATTTTAAAACAGTTATCTGCAATCGATTGTGCTGAAATTTTCATATATGTTTGGTTTGGATGATAATGCACGTAAATAATGCCATAGTTCATCGCGATCGATTCACGCTTTAATTAGCACGGCTGCAGACGGAACCTGTTATTAGGGTTTATACCAGGCCCCTCAGAAAGTATTGCGAAAAAAAGTTTTTATATATGGGAGACTGGCCAGTTATAATGTTTTTCGAAAATATGATTATTTATAAGTAAAAATTAGTAAGTTCCAATTTCAAAATTTCCCTCCACATTTTTTACGAGTTAATTCAAAGTATTGTGTCTCACTGAAATATGGATCTGCGCCGGGAACATTTTAGAGCTATGATTTTATACGATTTCAAGTGTCGCCTGAAACCGGATGAATCGTACGATAGACTTCAAATGGCATTCATGGATGAAGGCCCTTCCAAGGCAACCGTGTATCGTTGGTATAACGAATTCAAGCGCGGTCGACCAACTTTGGGGGATGACGAAAGAAGCGGTCGCCCTTTGACGGCTGTTACCGAAGAAAACGTGCTAGCAGTGAAAAATTTAATCCAAGACAATAGGCGAATTACATATCAGGAGATTCAACACATATTGAAGATTGGATCGGGAAGCGTTCACGAGATTCTACACAGCCATCTTCGCGTGAGGAGGATAGTATCACGCTGGGTGCCGCACAACCTCACCGATGCTCAGAAGCAGGCCCGGGTGGAATGTTGCCGTGATATGCTTAACAAATTTGAAGCAGGCTCGTCTCGGCGTGTTTACGACATCGTTACAGGTGATGAGTCCTGGATTTATCAATACGACCCAGAAACCAAGCGCCAGTCGACTGTTTGGGTGTTTCAAAATGAGCCAACGCCTACCAAAGTGAAGCGATCTAGAAGCGGGGGTAAGATTTTGATCGCTAGCTTTTTTAATTTGACTGGCCACTTGGTATCAATTCCCTTACGGAATCAAAGAAGCATTAATGCCGAATGGTATACTACCAAATGTTTGCCAGAAGTTTTCTCTGTTATAAGCAACAAGCGACCAAACACAGGGCTCCGCGGGCTACTGCTCCACCACGACAATGCACCTGCGCACACCGCACTCAAAACGAGGGACTTCCTGGACAGCACGCCAGTCAAACTCCTGGGTCACCCTCCTTACAGCCCTGATCTAGCACCGTGTGACTTCTTTTTATTCCCAAAAATAAAAAATCAGCTCAAAGGGATACAATTTTCGTCGCCGGAAGATGCGCTGGCTGCGTTCGAGCAGGCTGTAAACGAGGTGTCTGCGGCGGACTGGAAAAAGTGTTTTGAAAACTGGTTTAGGCGCATGAATCTTTGTATAGAGGCTGGTGGAAAGTACTTTGAAAAGATTTAATAAAAATATATGTACGTATAGAACAATTTTTTTTAGTTTCGCAAAACTTTCTGAGTGTATATACTACTATTTAAACTCTATGGTAAAGGTAGGTGTAGATGAGAGTAGCACGTGGCTAAAAATTTAGACGCGTGATGACATTTCTTATACAGTTTTTTTTAGCTAAAGATTGTAGCAGGTAGCATTCTGTAGTTTCTTTCTGCCCCATGGGAAAAATGAGTGAAATTACAAATGATCGTTTTAAATCGTTATTTAGAGATTTGTCGAAAGAGAATGAACGTGTTATAGGCGTTATGCTTCATCAAAATCATCAGCCTATTAATATTCCCACTGCTGGGACACAGGCCTCCTCTCTGTGAGAGGGAATAGGCCGTAATCCACCACGCGGGCCCAGTGCGGGTTGGTGGATGTCACATGTCTTCAAATTGTCTAGAAGACGCCGGTGTCCTCACGATGTTTTCCTTTACTGTTTTAAGAGCAGTGGTGATGAAATAATGTACACAAAGTAAAGACAGGCGTGTTTGGGCTCGAACCCACGACCTACAACTTGTAAGTCACTGCCGATACCACTGAGTTTGTGTTATGCTTATATTCTATATTTACATGTATTTTAGCCTGTAGACTGGTCAACTCACGAGTTTTGGATTGCCAAAATTGTTGATGCTATACTGCATATTCATAACCATTAAAAAAACGACAAATGTTAATTCGTGTTAATGTTATCCATTATTACTATGTTATAAGTTACAATCTACCGTGGTTTTCTTCAGCATTTTCTAACCTTAATTTTAATCGCGTCGACGCGCGTCTTTTCACCGCGCCATCATCTACCCACACCCTTACGTGACCGCTCTAATGGCCAAGCCGACCATTGTGCAGTATAGTTCGCGATATTTTGTAATACATATATATACGTACTGGTCATCTTCAGTAATAACATACATAGATTTATACCTCCATAACATCCAACTGGGTCTTAAATACTTTTGTTCTAAGATACTGGTAACAGTATTTTGTAATATGTTTTAATAAGTATCTATTGTTAAGTTTGGTATTTGGTAAGTATTTCCTTGGGTTGGATTGTATATTTGTTAGATACATTCTGGGGTAAAGTTCTCTTGTAAATTTGACATGTCAATTGGGCTATGTCAAGTTTAGACAGAGTTTATAGTTTGACCGGTATATTGAACGCTTGGGAGAAATAGAAAACAATTGCCGAATAGATTTATTGCAGTTTTGTAATAATAGATGGAGGATGCTGCTGTTAGTATTTTGAGGGTTTTGTTTTACACGTGGATCAGTGGTGGCCCAGTGGAAACAGCCACAACATACAAGTTCTAGGTCGTGAGTTCAAACCTGAGTCCCAGCAGTGGCAATATTAAAAGGCTGGTGATCGCCACCATCATCATTGATGGTGACGAGTATATGTATGTGTACAAGAGTCTTGTGTGAGGTTAAGATTCCGAAGGTGGGAGAATTTTTTATAGCTTTTAAATAGCTGGTGCATTGAACCGTCTAGCCCTCCGATTAAAACGGCACTGAAGCTAAATTCTGTTGTCGGACATCGAATTGGGCCCGGGATGCTGCGACTAGGTATCCAGGTTTCACACGTGTTATAACTCATACTTGCATTAAGGATAACTTTATTTTATGTAAGCCTACTCTGTCCCACTGTTGGGCAAAGACCTCCCCAAAGAATTTCATACAATTTATTTTCAAATATTTATACTTGAAGGGAAGGGGTCGATTTTCAAGGTTAAGCCACGCTTGACGAGGTCGGTCCGTGGATGGGTGACCATTTTCAACATACCGAGTTTCCTCCGTGCCTCGGAAAGCACGTTAAGCCATTGGCCCCAGCTGTCATTTGAAGATCTTTGAAAGTCGTTACGGGTAGTCAGAAGTTTAAGATCTGAATCCAGTCTTGCCAAGGGGTACCGTGTTACCAGTTACTGGGTTGTGGAGGTCAGATAGGCAGTCGTTCCATGAAAACACTGGTACTCAACTCAATCCGGTTAGGCTGGAAGCCGACCCCAATATAGTTGGGTAAATACTAGGCAGATTGATACTTGAAGGGAAACGGAGGAAAGTCTATGCCCTGAAAAAAATACTACTTAGGTGGATTTTCATTGCTCAGTTTCGTGACTCTGATTTTACAGTAAATTTCTATAACCATTAACCTGTCCATATTATGTTGTGGTTGGAACACCGTGAAATATACGTCGGGTGTATCTTTCATTCCTTATGGGGCCCTAAGTATAGTATTGTGTCGGGAATCTGGACATCCGCAACACAAATCTATCTGGACATAAAACCTTTAAGATCAAAATCTCCCATTCTCTACGAAGAGGGTACTTGAGCCTACACCTCTGCCGTACCCCAAACACGAACATTTTTACTGAAAACGTGACTACAGTATTTGTTATATGTAAATTAGCGATTTGTCCAATGGCTGCACGCGAAACTTCTCAGGCTACCTCTGATGTTCAAGTTTTTTAAACCTACGATCCTCGAAACACTCAAAACCCAACCTTATGACAACTTCATAAAGTGAATTTTAAGTCTCAGCTCAAAAGCATAAAGATACTCAAAGAAGACCAAGAATGACATAGAATAGGCTTGAACTGTGACAGTTATCATTCTGATGTGTCAAAATTGGCAAATTTTTATATGAAATTGTGATTGATATGTTGTTCAATCGAAAATTAATGTAATTTTTATGTTAATTTTATGACATGAATTAATCAAAATACGCACGCGTAACGAAGTTATAAATCAAATTACCTTTTTTGCGTTCAAAGCTACTGATTGATAAATTCGGATTAAAACACCTTACCTTACATTTCCCTGATGATGTAGAATAATGGATATATAGAAATGACATCAGACTGGTAAACGGTTACCTATTATAAAATCAATCTAAAAAAATGTGACCATTTTATAGCCTCGTGAACTGGCCATAGATCTGTTATTTTTTTACCAATCAAGTTTTATGATTTATTGTAAACTAGCTTCTGTCAGCGACTTCACCTGCGCTCAAGTCGGAAATTATCCAATAGGAACGCATCTTCGGAATAAAAAGTATCGGTATACTTTAGATTTGATTTTGATCAATAAATTTATTTTAAATATTCATTAAATATGTTTGGCAGAACGTATATTTTGCTCGTGCCTTATTGCGTTACGATGTGACAGCTATTTGCACATGCGCAGTAGATATGCCCGAGGAACTATTAGTTAATCTGTGGATATGCTGAATCCGCTTGAATAAGCCCGCCATTTTATTAATTTCTTCGCACAATGCATAGTGAAATGTTGTATGATACACGTGCGTAAGATGATTTCCGACTCTTGTCGATTTATCCACTCATCGGAAATGACCTACCTTCCGCACTTGTAGCATAAATAACTATTGTAGGGTCGTTAATATTATTATTTAATCAGGTGTTTTGGTTGCCAAAGTCAATTTAGATGGTGCCATTTTTATTGTTAATTATTTACATTTTATGTTGAATTAAGTCGTTTATTCTTCTTAAGGCGTTCAAAAGGAAAAAAAAAATGGAAATTTTCATATTAAAGATCCTACACGAACTATTTCTTGTTTAGGGCCATCTTTTTGCAATGATCGCTTGTAGTTTTTACGCGACTACCGAAGGAGGGTAATGGGTTTATCAGTTTTTATATGTATGTTTGTTCCTATGTGGCGTTCTAGAGACCAAACGCATGGGCCGATTTTGATGTTTCTTACGTCAATCGATTTGTCTTAACCTTGCGAGTGTCCTGACTACATTAAAATTGGAAAATAGAAAAATAGCGGCTTTTGAGTGTCATATTGTGGGGACCCTCCTTTATTTTCCCTTCCTTACCCATCGCGTAGGGTATCAAAATAAAGGGTTTTAAGAGGTAATTTCAAAAATAAATATGTGTTTAAATATACTTGAACCGAAAAAAAAAATGAAAACTACAAAGTTTTAAATAAATAAACTAAATTAAAAAAATCAAAAAACCTACTTAAAAGACGTAAACATTAAGATAATCATGCTGTGCAGTTGGAGGATATATCTGGAGTTAGTGAGCCAGCTCGCGAATATGTATGTGACTGCACAGCATGTTTTTCTTCCTGTTTGCGTCTTTTTAGTTCGCTTCTTAAGCAGTCGGGTTTTCGATTTTTGTTTTTTTTTTTTTTTTTCTACGCAGACACCTTCATAAAATCTTGAAAAAACTTGAAATGATATTTTTTTGAATTGTAATTACAGAAAACTGAAGTTAAAAGTGGCACATTCAATTGCAATTTCTGAACGTATTGGAGAAATTGCATTAAAAAATATATTAAAATTGAGACTATTGATAATATTTTATCACTGTTGTCCATCTGTCCTATCACTATTCGATTGGTAGATTCATGGGAACTAGGAAGTAGAACCCGTGATACCACTGATACACCGTTGTATGGATTTGAGGACTTAGAGGTGCAACAGGTCCAAGTTCAAGTTCCCGTATATTAAAGTTAAATGAAAGAAAATTTAAAGCAATAGTTAAAAGCACACTTTGTGAACAAGCATATTACAAATTAGATGATTATATTCAAGATAAGAATGCTTGGAAACATGCTGGTCCTGCTCCATAAGCCTATCTTTGGTGTGGACAAAATCAAAATGGTTAATTTGTATTATATTCAAAATTATAGTAACGCTATATTTTTATTTCTTCTTCTCTTTTTGTTTAAAAAATTTACTCGCACACTGTTCTGTTGTTGTTTAATTACGTAATGTACCTATGTTTGCAATATTTGTAAGTACGTGAGAACCATGTTCCTATTTATCAAGTAAAGGAATTTACCTGTTAGTGCTTGTAATTCTCTCATACCTACATGGAGTATAGTTGTGCTGGGTACATCGTCCTCACGTATATGAATTTATTAATGTATGTACTTATGTAAATATGGTATAAAACTTTTTTTAAAAGAGTAAGTATGGAGTTTCTTGTGCGTTCTTCTCCATAACAAGCTACATTTCCGAATGCACGGTAAAATCAATTTTTATTAAATGTAAATTTTAACGTTCAAAAGTGCCGCATAATGGCCTACTTGAAATAAACACATTTGACTTTGACTTTGACCATGGCGCTCCCAGGAGTGCCTTGGAGGCTATGATAATAAAGGATATCACAATGCGTTGAGATAAATAATAAAATTGCCATCATTTGGGCACAAATCCAAATGCCAGTGACAGCCACTTGCAAAACCAAATAACATCTTGTTCAACACGGATACCGAACCCAGTACTTCATGTTTAGCAATAGCGCTCACTAAATCTCGAATAAATTCCTCAACGAAATCAACTCTATAGCAGACCTCAACCTTCTTGTGTGGGTAGTATAAACACCGCGCTTAGGTAGACAATACGCACCGGGCAATATGCACTATTGAGAATGCAAACACAACTGCTGCAATGTTGGCAATTAAAAAAATATAAGCACTGGTATGGTACTCGCAGCTCCGGTTATGTGGTACAACTACAAAGAAATTTAAACTCTACTTGTAAGTTATAAAGTCCAATTTGTGTCGTTATGAAGTTTGATGATAGAGTTCTTTAATACATTATGAAGTCTATGTGCAAGAAATAGGGTTGGTTTTAGATTAAAGGGTTGTGTTAGGTTACAATGTAGGGAAATCTATTTTACCTTATCTTTTGGTTTCTATTAATGTGATACTCTATTACCTATAATAGCTATAATTTTTCGCACTTTTCCTCTATTTAAGTTTTTATTGCAAGTGTACTAAAAATAAATCAAACTGACTTCTAAAACTAAATACTAAAGAGCGGAAAATAACCTTTTTCCGAAGTCGGTGCCTTTGATACCCATTGTTTTCCGTTTTCGACACCGACTCCGGCAAAGAAAGTTATTTTCCGCTTTGTAGTGTTTAGTTTTGGAAGTCGGTTTGATTTTTTGTTAAAAAGTATTTATTTATCACTTTTTAGTTTTGGTGGGTAGGTACCTCCAATTACCATAAAAATTGTAGCCAAAGTACACCTCATAATGATTCCAATAAGCCCAAATACGACCAGGATATATTGTTTTATTACGGAGTTCCAGTGCCTACCTTCTAGCTTCATCATCAGATCAGTTCCATGGTACCATTTTCATCAGTACCATTTATTTCTGTCTTCATCTTAGTCGGTTAACTATTCAAGATATTATCTTATAACCGTGACATAAGTTCCATTGGTTTACTGTGGACTTCTTTATCAGTTTAATTTAACTAAATGATCCGTTTTTACCCTTTGGGTACGGAACCCTAAAAACGAGGAATTGAGAACCTCCTCCTTTTTTTGAAGTCGGTCAATAAGTATCTTATTATCTCTGTATCTTATACTCTCTACTTATCATAGAGTGTGAGATAACAACTATGTATGAATCAATCATTATCAATGTTTAATATATTCAAATGTTTTTCATATAGTAACCAATGTTTTTTTCAAACCTATGGAATCCAGCACCTGTTAAATCTTTGACATCATCCTTCTCTTGAAAACACCGCTACGCCCACGTGCCAACACGATAACTATTATTTAAAATTAATTAAAACAGCAAAAAAAAAACTAAATCTTTATTTATGAATATTCCGAACTGTTAACACTGTAATTAATATGGCAACACTAAATAAATCCGGCAAGAATCGCCAACTAACAAATTAGTTTGAATGTTTAAATTTCGAATGTTTCCTAAATACTTTTACATACATGGTGTGGTTAATTTGTGTTGATCGTGACTTGTCAATTGGTTAAGACAAATAATTGAAATTATTATTTTGGTTCCAGATGTTGGGGCTAATGCTGGTGCCACCCACTCTTGTGATTATTGATAAGGAAAAATACAGTTCTTCAAAGAATTGTGTGTTTACAAGAGAAGATCCAACCAACACTTCGCCCGTATAGTGGATTACTGCCTACTTACTAGTACTACTAAAAGGAATTCATTTCAGCTTCAATGTTTTTTTTTTTTACTAGCTGACCCGGCAAACTTTGTTTTGCCATAAAAACTCCAAACATTTATCTACCCTACCTACTCTACGTTACACTACCCTACCCTACACTACCCTACACTACACTACCCTACCCTACACTACCCTACCCTACCCTACACTACCCTACCCTACCGTACACTACTCTACCCTACACTACCATATACTACAAAAAAAAAAACGTAAAAACCATCTTTGAACTTCAACGAACATTAAAAAAAAAGAATTAGCCAAATTGGTCCAGGCGTTGTTGAGTTATGCGCTTACCAACATATTTTGCGATTCATTTTTATATTATAGAAGATTATTGATATGTTTGCTTGACCTCTCACCTGATGGTAAGCGATAACGTCGACGATGTAGCCCGCTTACCTAGAAGAAACCTATTCACTCTTGACTTAAAGACTCGGTTGTAGCTATCAGGAAATACAGACTCCGGCAGGGAATTCCACTCCTTAGCTGTACGCATAATGAAAGTATTCCCAAAACGTTTGGTACGTATGGGTGGGATGTCCACCATGTACCGATGGCGCATCGCCGTACGTGTTATAGTCCGATGATGGAAAGGGCTAGGAGGAATTAGTTCATGCCATTCCAACGCACATTCCCCGAAATGTAACCGTTAAAAAACCGACAGACTGGCAACTTTTCGCCGATGTTCAAGGCTCTTTAGCCTAGACTCGGCCAGTATCTCATTGCCGACTAAATAAGGTTGCAATAAAATCTCTTTTGGAAATTACACATAAATATAATTATACTCACCCCTTTTTCTTACGGCCTACATGCTTCAATCCTTAAACGCTCTTTTTTATTTGATTAGGTTTACCTTTGGGTTTACACAATATACCATAAAAAATCTGTTCAAGAAACACGATTTTTGAAAAATCAAGAAATATCGTTTTTTTCTCAACATGACCCCACAGAGCGAACTACAAAAGCCAAGCTTGTTAAAAAAATACAAATAACAGAGTCATCTGAACGCACCCGCAAGGAAAGTTCATATTATTTAAATATTTGAGCGTGTTCGAAATACGACTCATTATCTTTTCGCGATTGCAAAACAACATTCCAATTAGTAAACGATGTTAAACCCTAACTTTATGACTGTAGAGTGTATTTTAACTTTTAATCATTACCAAGGATAGAAAACAGGTATGATAACGCTTATAACTATAGGAATAAGATTCAGTTTATATAATTCGATTGATAAAATAACCTTGTAATTACAGGCGCCACTTTTTGCATGCGTATAACTGTAACATCAATTGGATTTTTGACGAAATTTCGCTGATTGCTTAATTGTTTACGAACAACTGTTATTTCTTTCATTTTTGACATGTGAACAGTTTTCAAGTTCGGTTCGGAGTACTTATGATGAGTTCTTGTTAACTTAAAGTCTTCCGTGACTTAAATGAAACGATTTTTCAATTATCGAGCTGGTTTACACTTCGACACTGTTGTACTTTTAATATACGAGAATAAAGTCATAATATTTTAATTTAAGTTGACCTTATCACTAAATATTATAAAATAAAGTTCCCCGCCGCGTTTGTACGCGATAAACTCAAAAACTAATCAACAGATTTTCATGCAGTTTTCACCAATAGCAAGAGTGAGAAACGAGGAAGCTTTTTGTGTATAATTTGTCACGGGCAAAACCAGGGCGGGTCGCTAGTAATATAATAAGATGCCATATTGGTATGGCTTGCCAAACTCACTTTTAATCTCATTACTCCTGACAATTTTACAGGTTTGTATTGTATTATTTGCCATGGAATATATATAAATAATATTTGTTTACTTTTATTACAGGGCTTTCTTCCAAAAGGAATTTGTGCTATAAAATTTTACAAAATTATTGATTCAGCCCATATTACGCTAATGGTATCACAATATTATCGACTGCACCGTCTTCTTTTATGTAAAGGTTGTTCAGAATGTTTTTTCGTTTTTTAAATTTAAAAAAGACATTAGGATTAGTTCAAACTCGGTTTATTTACTATTAAATTAAAGAACAGGCTTTTCAATTTTGTTTGTAAAAAACAAAATTTTGTAAATTCGCACCCTCCAATTCCTTTCACTCATTTAGCCTGGAACTAAAATTTTCATTATTTATTTCGTCTGTGAGTCGTTGCTTGCTTTTAAACATTCGGGTTGGGTGGAAATGTAAACTTTACATTTTAAGTAGTCCCATTGATAGGAGAATATCAGCAAGCGTTTAATCTGGGCTGCCATATCACGTCAAGAAATTGTCGGTCCCTAACTTTTTTGTGTGTGATTGAAGATTCTAATAACAGGATAATTGAGTGTCAGGAAGTGGCGAGTACACATTTTCTAAACATCGATTTTAATAAACAAAATTGAAATCCTGCTCTTTAATTTAAAAGTAAATAAACATAGTTTGAACCAATTCTAGTATTTTTTTTAATTATCAAAACTGAAAAACATTCTGAGACATCCTTTATATCTATATATTTCTAATAGCTTGTACTTACATCACATCATCAGCCTTTTTTAATGTTCCCACTGCTGGGACACAGGCCTCCTCTCATAGAGGGAGCTTGTACTTAGTTTTAACGAAATGAAAACTAAATTTTGTAGGTACCAACATTATAGCAATATTTTGTTTCTTTTTCTATTCGTATTTAGATCAATAATTTCAACACCAAAAGTTACCATCCTAAATCAACTAAGTGAAAGCCTCCAAATCATGACCTTTGCTCTACGGTCCCACCTATTAACAAGACCTCATTGGTTCGAGTATCAATCGACGCAGATAATTATAGTTTCCCGTCCACGAATTTAATAATACAATATTTGAATGATGATCTTATGATCTTATTAGTTTTTTTGGCTGGTACAAGGAATGGGCGTTCAGTCGTGCATGGTAACCACATAAGGTTTGTGGACCATGCTTTTCGTGACACCGTGTATGATTAGATTAATTGTTTAGATGTTCTTATATCAGCAACGATAACCTATGGAGTGGACCTCCCATGGTCACGCTACTTTTATGAAGGTATTTTGGGAAAAATCTTTGACATTCAGTGAAACTACAGAGTGGTCCAGAGACGGTCGTATTCATAAAATTCGTTATTCTGAAAGTTCGTTGAGCACACAATTTTTGTCCCAGGCCGCCGGCCGCCTTGAAGTCTGTCAGTTTCTATACAAAAATTGTATCGAGAAAACGGCGATAAGCTTGGTTTGTATCGAGAAAACGGCGATACGCTTAGTTTGCATGGAAAGCGTTGACAATAAAGCCTCTAGCATTGACCAGCGAGATGTCTCCATATTCCATGTTAGGTACATTTACACGTGCTCTTACCCAAACAATGTCGTAACTGTAGTATTGTCCAAAGTCATACACCTGCACTTCTGAGGACCTAAAAACGCCGCTGGTGCTGATCTTTGGCGTGGACACCTAAAGGACTCAAGTCATTTAATAAAATACGAAATGAACCTACTTCCTGCCTGTTCGAAATAAAAAAGAAGGAGAAAATGTCACCATTACTTCTGAATAGTGGTAGCCAGTGTTTGCCTTTAATCTCTATATAGCGTCATCTGCAAAGTATTTTTTGTTGACCAACTCTGCTTTACCAGAAAATGCACATTCAGACCAAATCTTTTGTACATCATCTTCCTGCCCTTGTCCCATATTACTTGGGGTCGGCGCAACATGTTTTCTTCTTCCATACTGTCCACTCCCCCGTCACGCCATCACTGACTCCCTTTTCTTTCATATCACTCCTCACACAGTCCATCCATCTTTTCTTTGGTCGTCCCCTCCCTCTCCATCTATCCAAATGTATATTCATAACTCTTTTAGTAACATTCGTTTCATCTCTCCTCATCACATGACCATACCAGGACAAACGGTTTCCTTTCAACTTTTCTTTCACTGGCGCTAAGTTCAAACTTCCTCTAATACACTCATTTCTCACTTTATCCATTCTCATCACTCCGCACATCCATATCACAACATTCTCATCTCTGCTACATGCAATCTCTTTTCATCCATCTTGTTCACTGCCCAACATTCTGATCCATACAGTACGACAGGTCTAATCACGGACTTGTAAATTTTCCCCTTTAACTTGAGAAAAAATCTTTTGATACTGGCAAAAAATCTCAATGTTCCTTTATCTATACACAAGAAGTCCTGCCCACTGCGTACTACAGAACGCTAGTAGTTCTATATAAGTGGCGATTACGGCACATTACCGTGCGGTCGTCAGATCGGCGCGGCGTGCACTGTCATTACTAATGTGAGCTATTTGAGCTCTGCGGTTGCTCAGGTCGGGGGCGCGAGGAGTAGTGAAGGTTAGGAGAGGTTCTTAAGAATAATCTTACATACACTCACTCCTTTTTCCCTCGGAGGTGGTAGAAACTACAGAACTCCACCTCCTACGATCCTTATGTAGAATCTACATGTTACTTGTTAAGTTTCGGCAAATGTTTCGGTTGGCTCATTTCCTTTCGAATGGTCTGTTTTCAGCGGTGGATGTGTTTTGGGTACCATTGAAGGAGTATTAACAAAGACACTAGTTTACTGGTTGTCCGTGATAAGACCTTTTATGTTCAAGAAAGCTTAGAACTCTCAATAAAGTGAATTGTATTAGAGATAATTTTATCGAAAAGTTTGGGTATTGGGACGCGCTACTGATCTGCGCGGTTGTTGGTGTCTAACTATCGGTTGATAGTCCTTATAATAGTTCTTTTAGCAGATTATATATCACTTTGTCTAAGCCTTCAGCTTGCCTTTCATAGCTATATATTAGCGTGCGTAATGTCTTCTTATTTCAATTGTGTCCTCCAGTCCGCAGAACGATGACATCTTTCGAGCAATTTTTTTTTTTTTATGCCTGGCGAAATGCTAATGCATACTGCGCTACCACGGGGAGATAGCGAAGTTATGTAGGATCTCGGTTGTCTGTCACCGGACCCTCCTCTGGAGAGTACCCTCCATTACCGGCACAACCACAAGGTCTCGTCACCTACCACTTTTCGGCCGCAGGAGATAGGGGCCTACCCTGCGGCCCCACTACGGCCGCCATCAGAAGGTGGCGACCCCGTCCAGGCCGCGGAAGGTAGAAAGGAATTATGGGTAAAGCTCGCCTTTGTATATAAGATTGCCTTTTGTATTATAAATGTTTATTTTGTGTACAATAAAGAATATGAATATGAGAGCGGTGCACCGCAGTACCGGCACTCCTCTCCCCCCGCGATCTCTAACCTTCAGCCGCGATATTGTATGGGTATGGTAGGCATTCTAAAAACACTTCTAGAAAAAGTGTGCTATCTCCGCCTACACGAAGTATTACATACACACCGGCCACCTCTACAAAAACCCTCCAGCGTTCTTGTTTCATGGCTCATTGTACGAGTTTTTGTGATCCCGAACACTATTGGTATCTCCACGCATAAGCTGTGGCAAAGCGAAGTGGTCAAAACGCTCAGTTGGTTTTTGCGCGGTACAACGTTCGATTCCATGTTCACTTATTGTCAGTTTATTGAGCAAAAACTTGTGTGTTTGTTGAAAAAGTAAGGAATTTATGTTTCTAGAGTTGTTGCTTTTTGTTTTGACTTTAGTGTTGGAGTTTTATTCTTTTTGCTGAGTGTTTTCTAGTGTAGTGAATTTCTATGTATGTTCAGAAGGTAGGTTGAAGGAATAAGAGGATGTAGCATTCAATTAAGATACAGTTACATCAGACGGAGATGAAATAGGGTGAATACAATTAGTTCGTGAAAGTGGTATTCAATAGGGACAAGTACTGAAACGATAAAAGTAAATGTTTAGAACAGAAACTCAAAGAAAAGAAAGAAAGTTTATAGAAAATAATTCTACCGATGATAACACTAGGCTGACACTGATTTTCAATTTCAGTTCACAAGTGCCATTCTCTCGAATATGTTTAGCAATAATTACGCTGTCTGCGACTTTTTGCAACATTTATATACATAATCATTGACCTATGTACCCTACTGATTGATAGAGATTTTGCACTAAGACGGGCTGTTGTCCGCAACTCGCGTACGATTTTGCACTAATAACCTCTTCAATATTCAACCATATATGTCGAGTAGTTCTATACCACTCCTGTGATTTATCGAACTATTATTACAACAAAAAACAAAACAAGATCAATAAACACACAACATTTATTCAACTAGAGCACACACAATCTCGAGCAACAATTTCTAATGTCGAAATGTTTGACAGATTGCCCGAATCGCTCGAACCAGGGCATCGCATCGGTGACCGGACAATATAAACAACCAATTACTTTGCTTGATTTATTACGAGCAATTATTTATTGTGTCCGAGTGTATTCGCGTTTTAATTGTTGGGATTGATGCAATACCGATAGGGTGGAGGTGGTAGTTGTTGGCTTACGAATGAGTTTTTCCTTTTGTGTTTTGCAGTTCAATCAGGACACTGTTATTTTTTTCATCATCTTCCTGAAAGTTAAATGTATTTAACACTTGCACATAATAAAACAAACAAGTTTATTTAACAAGCTTTTATTTAAATTTAATCTGTTTCGGTGTCTGTAATCGTAATCAATCCTTGCAAGTTAAATTTTAATCACTACCCGGTGTTGGATTGAGCTTAAATTTTGCACGTACGTTTGTTTCTTGTGAGAAAGAAAATTTTAAAATGCAAATATTGGCTAACAAATATATTTTTTTAATATGAAAACTTTCTATGTAATTTAGTTTTAGTCATATTTAATTTATTAGGACTTCTAGTCAAAGATGTTATTTAACAATCTGTCTTTCCATAATAGGTATAATATAGACCTCTAATGAAATCTTAGTTATAAAATGTTTCACTCACGCAAAAAAAGAGTTATAATGAGAACCGACATAATTTTCATCGAAGCTTTTGTTGGTTGCAATAAACACGGATTGTTTTGAAAAGCTGAAAAAATTGAGTTTTCTTCTCAGATGATACCTATTAGACAGTAGCTAAATACTTAATTCATTTGCGTACTAAAACAGCCTTCGTTAGAAGATTTTCTCTGCAATTTAAGTCTTTGAATATTGTATTCGCAACGGCCGACAACAGGCACTCTTACCCCGCAAGTAGACGATATATTTTTCTCAATATTAATGCGACCACCCGTCGAGAACGCCTCGTACGATATTAGTCGAGTTCGACATTAGTTTATTTATTTGCCGATAGATCACGCGGTTTGTGATAAATTGTTACGTATAATGCCCTCTTAAACTTAATTATAATTGTCTGAAAAGAGGCGAAATATTCAAGCAATATAGGTGAATTTATTTCTTTGAAAAATCTGGGATCTTCATTTTGAGTATTTTTATTAAACTAGGTATTTTTCTGGTAAAAGAAACTACCTCGCTGAAAGTACACACCTTCCTACTTACGTATAGTAACTGCACAGTAGATCTTAATATTAGGCCCAATATAAAATGAAAATCGTTTTTTCAAACATTCAATATGTGAACCTCCTGAATTTAAAACTGAGTTAAACTTTTACACTTGTCGGACGTGTGACTCCTGATTGTTCACAATTTTGAACTTGATTTTTACAGACTCTACGTTCTGACTATCTGACTATGAGTCACCCCATGGACACGAAAGCCATAGCCTAAACAATTCAGCATCACATCGAAATGATTTTATTACTCGACTGCACGGACACGGTTATGTTTTTTTAGGATCTTTTTACCCGGCTGCAAAGTTATGTTTTTCGCGCGTATCTTCTATGAATCTATGTTTGTATGTAATATTAGTTATTAACTCATATCTTTCAAAACACTAGATGGATTTTTATAATTAAGACATCTTCAGATAGGTCTTGACCGCCCAAGTGTTCTTAGATAAGTGACGTTAAAAAAAGGAGGTTGCAATTTTTTTTTACAATCGAGTGGAATATCAAAATAGGTTTATAGAGGTGATTACAAAAATACATACCATTAATATGTTTAAAACTCATTCGAAAATAAAAGTATAACTAAAAAGTTGTAAATAAAAAAGTTAATAAAATCAAAAAACCCGGCTGCAAAGGTGTAAAATTATCCTCACACTCACCTTTCATTAAAGCTCATGCTTAAACATCTGTAAACTCCGGCGCAGAAAAATGACACGCATTATGTTCGATGGCCGTAATGGCAGGTTGTGGCGTGGTAACAAATAGTGCCAATTTTATATAATAGAAATATTTATACGCACACATATCGGAAGCGGCGGAGGTCAGCTGGCTGGAGGTCGGACGGACCCATAAGTCCAGCCGAAGTAAGGGTCGGTCATAGTGACGTCAAAAGAGAGATCTATTATCTGAGAGAAGAGAGATCCGTATGAAACATTTTCAAACGGATTTTTTAAAATTTTAGGTAACGTCGCGCTTGACCACTATATCACCTGATGGTAATCGATGGCGTGGTCGACGGTGAAGCACGCTTGCCTAGAAATATTACCTGAGCTGTACGCATAATGAAAGTATTCGCAAAACGTTTGGTGCGTATGGATGTCCACCATGTATCGAAATCGCATCGCCGCCCGTACTTCTTATAGTCTGACTGTGGGCTAGGTAGAAATAGATCATACAATTCCATCGCATACTACCCGAAGAGCAACTGATAAAAGACCGACAAGCTGGTAACTCGGCGACGATGTTCAAGCTTTGACTCAACCAATGCCTCATTGCCAATGAGCATTCAGGCCCGTATTTTGGTCGAATCTCGTTCATCAAGCTGCTATTTAGCAGATCCATCCCAGACATAAGAACAGTACTCCATGCATGATCGAACTTGCGCTTGATACAACCTGAGCAGCTGTTCTGGCGGGAAGTACCGTCTCATCTTCGCATGGATCCGCAACTTTTTAGCAGACAGCTGAGTCTTCACATCAATAATATATGGGCCAAAACTGAGTGTCGATGTCGACGTATGCGTTTCAGAATGATCCTTATCAGGATTAAGGGCCATTTTCACCAATGAAATTAATCGCGATTAGTTCAACTAGACTCAGTTTATACAAATATAGCTTTCTGATTGTTTGAGACCGCTGAGAAAGTAACAATCAGAACGCTGTATTTGCATAAACTAAGCTTTTCGGCCTTAAAAACTAAGAGCATTGAGACCGCTGAGAAAGTAACAATCAGAACGCTGTATTTGCATAAACTAAGCTTTTCGGCCTTAAAAACATCAGAGTCATACTAGCTTGCCAACATATCAAGAGCCTAATTTTCGAAGTCTTTCCTATAGGTTTGGTTAGCTCTTTCCGTTTTAAGTAAAACGGACACGGAAATATTCCAAGGTAAGGTTAGGTGAGATCCCTGGTCCCTGAGAGTACCACCATATTTTAAGTGCAACTCAAAATGCATATGCACGTTCCGCTCCAACCTACACACAGCCTAAAGTAATAGCCTGTGAAATCTTAAATCAATTTAAAAACAGTTATTATGAAAGGCCCCAGCCTAGGCCCTTATTGTTTTTAATGGCCCTTTTCGGCCCGGGCTGGTAAGTGTCCGTAATAGTATGTGATAGCAAGGGGCTTTGTATGAAGACTTATGTTGTGATAAAGGGTACTTTGCAATGTGTAATGTATGTCTATGTCTTTCTTTGTTTTCGACTGTACGATTAAGTTATGTTTTTTGATAAGGTATTGTTTTTTTTCGTTTGGGTTTGTTCTTGAATCTAGTCTATGTCAGAGCCTCAGAGGTGACAGAGACAGAGGCGACGATGGAGTGAGCTTACCCAGAAGAAGCCTGTTCACTCTAACTTTGAAGACATTAGGGTTGTATGCGTTTGAAAACACAGACGCAGGCAGTGAGTTCCACTCTTTTGCTTCTTATTTTCTTTTGTTTTTATGCTTACTTGTAGATACTGGTTTTATTAGCGTAGAATACTCGTAATTTAGTCTTAACAACTTAATTAGTTGCCTTGTGTTATTTTTTTGTAACTTATTTTATTTTTTAACTGTCACTGTTTTAACATAAGTTAATTGAAGTTTGTATTACTATAAACCTGCATATAAATATACATGCTGAGCTTAGCTTCATAAAACACGGCTTCTAGAAGCTTTATTAAATATGGATTCGAAAATATTAATTTGAGCTTTTGTATTGCAGGCTATCCAATTTATAATCCAAACAACTTAAAAACTTAATATATCATTCTTCTAAAATAATCTTATTTGTGTTTGTTTATTCTGTAGCCAGAACTACTAATCCCCCATTTATTTGGATTAAAAATATATTTATCTCATATTTTCCGATACCTATTGCTATCCTATAAGCCAAATTTATCAATAACTTACAAACTACACATTATAAATCGAACTTCTAAAATAATGTCTTTTCGTCTGTAG
Source organism: Orthosia gothica (assembly GCA_949775005.1). Classification (NCBI taxonomy): domain Eukaryota; kingdom Metazoa; phylum Arthropoda; class Insecta; order Lepidoptera; family Noctuidae; genus Orthosia; species Orthosia gothica. The sequence goes on from OX459064.1 coordinate 16,420,070, forward strand.
TAAGTATTACTAATCCACCATTTATTTGGATTTCAAATATATTTATCTCTTAATCTGAATATTTTTCTGTACCTATTATTCTGTGCTACTGCACCTCTTCATCAACTTCTGTAATTCAAAGCCAATCCAATATTTGTTATAACAAAGACTCTGTTTTCAATTGCGGGTTAATTGAATCATAGCTGAAATGAATCATAGCAATGATTAGCACTGGGCAGTGTTAATAAGTATAATTCTACTTTGTTGCCTTTACAATTTGAGAGACTGGTTACAACATAATGTTGACGCCCGGTTTGACAATGCTCAAGACTCGGTAAACACCATTATCATCTGCTTAGCTTAAACTTGTTACTGTATATATTTGTCTATATAGTATGTATATATATATAGGTACTGTGTTCGTCATTTTTTTTATAATAGGCGAAGACGCTGGCACCCTAAACACAAGTTAAATCTTTCATTGGGTGCCAGAGTTCATCGTAAAGACTCTTTTCCCTAGTTGTAACGCAACGTGTTCTGATAAGTGTTTTCTTATACAATTGAAGATAATATTTTTTTGTTCTTTTTTTCTAAACCTAGTTTTCAAAAATTTCATTCTTTTGCCTTCATACGTTTTATAATTCTTTAAAGCCACAAATCCAATATTAGTTATAACAAAGCCTTCATTTTCAATTACGGGTTAATTGAATCAGAGCTGAATTGAATCATAGCAATGATGGGCACCGGGCAGTGTTAATAAGTATCGTGCAAACCGGCCGTATCATCTCGAACACTGTGCGATCCTGTCTGTAATCTAGTAACGATTAGTTAAGGCGAAGTGCGTTGTAGATTATGACGAGACAGGTGTTAAGACCGAGTCATAGTGATGGCTTTAAGTGTCGGAATAGGTTTGATACTTGAATCCACTGCAATATAATTATTTATACGTCTTATAAACTAATAAATAACAGGCCTATCATAACACTATGATTGATATCCAAGTAGCTTTGTAAGGATGTCAGACACTGTTTAAACAAATGCCAAATTTTCTGCAAGCTCAACACTGCTTGTTCGGTTTTGATTTATCTATGCATAATCCTTATATTATATTTCCAACTGACAGAATATGTACATACTTAAACACTAAACTATGCTAAATTATAGTTATCCAAATTACTTACATATAGGTATACAAAGAACGTGCCCAGAAGACTGGCAGCATTGCCACGTTGAATGGCAATGCTGATTCTTTGCGCAAAGAACGAGCCAAACTACTGGCCACGCACACTGCCGTCCATATCTGTACATAGGTTTCCATTTATTGCAATCAGCTGCTGGATTTGGAATTATACAAAACTATGTAATTACAAGTAACTTGTAGTATGTTGAATCTGATTTTAAAATGTACTTAAACAATGACTAACTCATCTCTAAACTTAAAACACAACGTCAGGCAATATCTTATCAGTGCAATATCCAGTTTTATCCAGTTTTCTGAATTCTTCGGGGATATACAACATATAACCAAATAAATCCTCCTAATCCAGTAAATGAAACAAACACAAACTTCCCTTTAACAAACATGATTCGAATAAGCCAGTGCAACGAGTGGAGCTAGAACAGAAGCCGCCTCATACCGCCAGCCTTCAATTATAGCCGCCATCATTATTCAATAATAAAAGAATAATAATATAATTCAGTTTAGTCAAGTAGACAAATGATTACTTTGTGCGGAATATGCCGAAGTGTAGTGATGTGACATGGGTGATTCATTAAGTTATCGATGTTAGGATAATTAAGATAATATAAATATCTTTATCATATTATCTTAGCCAAGAGCTCCTCCTATCTAAGTTATAACAGTAGCACGGTCAATGATAAGTAAGGCTCGTCGAGGTCGGTTCATGGATCTTATAAAATTTTATTCTGACATTCTGGAATGATTATTTTGTTTTGACATATTGTTTTAATATACATATATATATTTTTTTTCTTTTAATTCTGACATTCTAGTATCCTTATCCTGTATCCTTGATTTGTATAATTTATTGAAATCTGCATGATTTTTCACGAAATTTTCATTTTACACATTAAATATTTTAATAACTTGACATTTTTTTAATAATTTTTATTGACATTCTAGAATGATTATTTTGAATTGATTTATTATTTTAATATCTTTATTTTTTTATTTTTTACACTGACATTCTAGTAGCGTAATTTTGACTTGTATTATTTTATTGACATTTACACAACCTTATTTTATTTTTACTAAATATGACATTCTATTAAGTATTTTGATTTGTATTCTATATTAATATTTGCATGCCATTTTCCAAGGTAAACATGACGTTCAATCATTTTGTATCCTAACACCTCTTCATGCTGACAATTTGTTATGTATGTATGATACTCATGTTTGAGCAAATAAAATGATTTGATTTGATGGATGGGTGACGCTCCATTAGATGCATTACCGAGCCTCTTTCGTGCCTCAAAAAGCACTGAAGTGGTAGTGAGCAGTGGAGGTCCAGTGAGCAGTGGTGGTCCAGTGAGCAGTGGTGGCCCAGTGAACAGTGGTGACTCAATGAGCTGTGGTGGCCCAGTGAGCAGTAGTGGCCCGGTTAACAGTGGTGACCCAGTGAGCAGTGGTGGCCCAGTGAGCAGTAGTGGCCCAGTTAACAGTGGTGACCCAGTGAGCAGTGGTGGCCCAGTGAGCAGTAGTGGCCCGGTTAACAGTGGTGACCCAGTGAGCAGTGGTGGCCCAGTGAGCAGTAGTGGCCCGGTTAACAGTGGTGACCCAGTGAGCTGTTGTGGTCCAGTGAGCAGTAGTGGCCCGGTTAACAGTGGTGACCCAGTGAGCTGTGGAGGCTCAGTGAGCAGTAGTGGCCCGGTTAACAGTGGTGACCCAGTGAGCTGTGGAGGCTCAGTGAGCAGTAGTGGCCCGGTTAACAGTGGTGACCCAGTGAGCAGTGGTGGCCCAGTGGTAACGGCCCCAACTTACGTGTCGTAGGGAGTGGGTTCAAACTCAGGTAGGCGCATTACTTTATGTAAATTATTTCATCACCACTGCTCTAAAAACGATGAAGGAAAACATCGTGAGGAAACCAGCATGTCCTAAAACTAAAAATTCGAAGACATGTGAGATCCAACAACCCGCACTAGGTCCGCGTGGTGGATTATGGCCCATTATCTCTCTCACAGAGAGGAGGCCTGAATCCCAGCAGTGGGCAAATTAAAATATTGGTGATGATGATGTAAAATACAGCTTTACAGCTGCATCCGGTTGAACTGGAAGCCAACCACAACGTAGTAGGGGGCTTATCATATAAAATGAAGGTTTGTCATATAAATTCTTTAGTAGAACTAATACCCATACGCACGAAACATTTTGGGAATACTTGTATTATGCGTACAGTAGTGGAATAAACCCAATAAATTCCCAAAGCGATCAAACCAATCAAATCAGTAATCTGAAACTAGATACCAATGATATTCCATTAACACCAGAAGTCGTAGTAATCAGCAGTTTGCTCCCCTAAACGGTTCTACCCACATAAAATCTAAATAAACAGATTTTAACTACTTTCCAATATAAATTACGAAACGCTGACGATCATAAAAATATTACGGCTTCTGATTTGAACCCGTGAACATAATCGTTTATTGGTAAGTCCACATTAGGTGACAGTAAATTTTAAGTTGTGGTCGTATGTAAGGTTATATTTTTAGTCAGTAGGTGTTTTTTTTAAGCGGGAGATACCGGTTTAATATTCATGCGAGGAGATGAGGTGAAAAAAGAGGTAAAGCCCGCCCGCCATTGACCTGGTGGTCCAAGCAAGCTCAATTGCCCGAACAGACCACCCAAGACAGAATAACTTGGCGCAGGAAAGTGAGGGGAGCCGACCCCAAATAATGGGACAAGGGAAGGAAGAAGAAGAAGAAGAGAAGATAGCGGTTTAAAAAAAGTAAAATAAATGTAAAAATGAATGATGAGAATTACTAAATACACCAGAAAATTTAAGACTAGTCTGGTCAAGAGATATCGTGCTACCGCATACGATTAGCCAACCCCAGCATGATTGGGAAAAGAACTATCTAGATAAAGTTATGTGAATCTCGATTAAGTACTAAATATTATATGTGAAACAGAATGTGAATCTATTGACATTTGTGAGACATTTTTACAAGCTGATCGAACTAAACCGACCAGGCAGCAGAGGTGTGATCGCTTCGGTGGTTTGTCTGAACGAAAACCAAATAAAAAACTTTGTAAGTCAATAAAAAGAGCCTTTAATGAACAAAGTTTAAGTAATTTAACTCTGATTACAATAATTCTCAATTAAACAGGTTTCAGTCACAATAGTTACCTCAAATTTTACGCAAAAGTAAAGGAAAATATTAACGCTCCTTCTAACTCCATTTGTATTATCACGCAAATTGTGATAAGATCTACATACCGTAAGAAGCTGTTCTCTACAAAATACTATGCAGATGCTCTTCACAACCTTATTATAAACACGATCCTCTAATATGGACCAGCCATTAAGTACCACTTCGTATAGTTCAAAGTTTAAAAGCTACTTAATTCTTTATGCGTAAGCGCATTTTATTTATAGATATGACATTTTTATGGTCATGTAAAATATAACATGTTCGGCTAATACGTATATTATGTGTGTAATTCGTTTATGTCACTACAGCCAATTTTAAAATTTGTTTGTTTTTGTTTTTAGGGTTCCTCAAAAGGAAAAATAAGGAACCGTTCTAGGATAACATCATTTTCTTTCTGCCAACCCTTTTTCTCAGAATCGCGTGGAGATAAATATCAAATACTCGCTCGTGATCGCATCAGTAATGAGGATATCCGCAGGAGAATCAAAGTTACCGACATAACCCGCGTGAAAAAAGAGTGAGGAAGAGGGTAGACAGATATGTCAGTTCGTAAATAACACCCACCCGCAAAGACTTTAGTGCTTTAGTTCTCGTGATCATGGTGTGTCATTGTAACGGTGCCGAAATATCGAGCTCTCAACCAAATGCAAAATATACATGGTAAATATCCCGAAACAAATATTAATTCTAATAACCCGAAGAATTACGAAACTTAAATGGCAGTGGGCACATTGCTCGCAGAACGGATGGCCGATGGGGCTGAAAGTTTTGGAATGGTGACCGCGAAGTGGCATGCGTTGGAAGGCTTCCCACTAGGTGGACCGATGAACTGGTTACGGTTGCGAGGGGAGGCATTATGTCCAGCAGTGGACTTCTTTCGGCTGAAATGAAGATGATGATGATGAAGAAATACTAATTAATATCAGTTGGTAAATTGATCGCAACCTGTGTCGATGTATGGAGACAACAGTTTTTCAACAGCAAGGTTAAGTTTGTCACTAAATCCATTAACAAATCTTTAAAATGTTTTTCGGGACGGGTCACTACGGGACCTTTCACTGTAAGTGGCCCGACACATGCTTGGCTGGTTTTTTTTTTAAGATAAGTTCTACTTTTAGTATAAATAATATCATACTTATGAACTTTGGCAGATTAAGCAGATTAATAACGATAGTGCCTAAAGGTATGGGCCGACGTTTGGCGTGAATATAAGGAGTTGAAATATTATGCTAAATATTTAAATGGTAAGTGGCCATGGGCTAGAAATTAGAAGCTTGTCAAAACATAATCGAAGATGGTTAACTTCATATTTTATTGTATATAAAATATATATTTGTTATTTACTCCGAAATGGAAGGTATACCTAATCAGTGACATTCCATTCTGTTTAATATATTTTCTTTCATTTTCAGGCAAAAGGCAAAAGGGAAAGGCGTATCTAAGAGATAGCTAAGGATAGGATAGGGTAGAAGGACCCCTTTTTCCACATACAGACTTCCATTTGGTCCGGTGTGCGTGCAGGCCTCGTCTCTGTGAGAGGGAAGGGCCGTTTTTCACCACGCGAGCCCAGTGCGGGTTGGTGGTCACATGTCTTCGAATTTTGGTTCAAAATTTCCCGGTTACCTCACGATGTTTTCCATCACCATTTTGAGAGCAGTGGTGATGAAATAATTTACTCAAAGTAAAGAGCAACCACTGATCAAGAGATAGCCAATTACCTACTAATGTAAAGTTCAAAATCAATCTGCCAGCCCAACATAAGAACAAGTGCCTATTCTTCTGACTTCCACAACTCAGAAACTGGGTATCTGGACAACCCCTTGGGCACACTGTTATCTGATTTTCCGACTTCCGTAACGACTGTCAAATTTAGAAGGCATGGTGGAGTGTCAGTATCTGATGGACGGTCACCCATCCACGAACTGACCTCAACAAGCATTGCCCACCATTGCACCTTCAAGATTGATCCATGCGACTGTTATTATTTATCCATGAGCACTTAAAGTAATAGTTTGAACTATTAATAGTAAATTAATGTCGGAAAATACAAAAATAAACTAAATATTTCATAAAAATATCGACCTAATTTATCGATATTATTATACTCACAGCCCATCACTACTCCATTACCCGGCGCCGTCTGTAATCCTCGCTCGTTTTATTTTCGCAAATCAGTGTTGCGGTCGAGGTTAGATTGTGTGCGTCTGCGCACAGTAGCGAACATGCCCCGACCTTTGTATACTACAGGTTTTTATACAGCATGATTTTTATAGAATGACATACCAACATTTTGTATTATAACTACGCAAGTAAGGAAATAATTGAAATTGTTTTAAAATTACTAAAATTTTGTCATATTTCATCACAGAGTTGTCTAAAAAGCTCTACGTTTATGGACATAAACTTTTATTACCCCGCGTTTTCACCATACATTCGTTCAATGAATGAAATACGTTTGACCACGCAAAAGCTCTTCACAGGCATCATTAGAAATAATGTATTATGAATATTTTACCTTTCTATTGTATTGCATAAATCGTGTGTTAGGTTGATACCAACAAATAACCCAATGCTGAGCAAAACCTTCTCTATATTTTTTTAGCACTTCTAAGGGGCGGGACACACAGAAAAGACGTAAGACGAGGACGCGTACAGAATAGACCGCGTCTCGTCCGCGCCCTGTCTTTTCTGTATATTTTGTGTAGCGACGCTTCTATAAATTTTGTATGATAATTTATTGAAGAGGCGCAGCGTCTGCGACGCGTCCTCGTCTTACATCTTTTCTGTTTGTCCCACCCCTTATGTCTTATCTTTTTCGACCAACCGCACAGGAACAAGAACAGATTGTCACGTCAGTGTTTTTTAAGCCTACGTTGGAGACGACGCCCCTCTTCAGATACCCACTGTGTGATAATCTTGGCCCATCTGTTCTCATGCATCTTGCAAGTGTGACTCGTCTAGTTCCATTTCAGCTTCTCCTGAAGCCTGGAAAAAAAATGTGTTAAAAAGATCAGCCTGTATAAGTATTGCTCCAAACTTAGATTCGCTTTTTTAGCTCGTAATTAGGAAGTATGTGGATCACATATGGGTAAGAAAAAAGGGCTGAAAAACTGTGATTGCTTCGGTAGTTTTAAATTAATGTTATTAGGTTTTTCGGTGTAGGTCCAACCTTTGGGGTTTTTACACCTTCTTTAATTGCAGAGGTCAGATGGTACAGCAGCTTTGTTTTGCTTCCACTTTTTTAAGAGTTAAAACTGAACGAAAACTATTCTCTAAACTATTATCTAGCTTATAAACTGCTTATAATAGTCTAAACTAGCTAAGCAGTTTTCTACCTCCCCAGGGAAGTGCCCTAACAGGCGTTGCACAGAAGGGGTTCCGGGTTGGTATTTTAAGATGTAACGGGGCCTCCTCCAAGTGCAGATGTTGATCACAAGGGTGGTTTTAGTGAAATAAAAATCTCACACTCCCTGGGCTTTGCCCCAAAAGTCCAGGCGCCTTTTGAAGGTACTGCAACGTTAACAAAAAAATGGTTGTTTTCGTAGTTTTTTATTGTCTTTAAAATGATCAGCAGCCAATCCATTCTCTTTAAATGTAACCGTGCACCATTTCGCAATTCACCATGAAAACTTAGCTGAAGTAAATATTTATGAAAATACTTAACATGAATTTTCTCGCGAGATTTTTAGAATAGCACTTGATATTAAAGGTGGTCAGCTCACTTCCAATTCACTGCACTTAAATTATCAAGCCGATTAACAGAATACCTCTGCTGCAGAGTTATTCAGAACTAAGTGCTCGTTCACGCAAAGGTCCGTTTTACAGGTCCTGCTTTATCGTATCCGTTTTTAATCGGCGCTGACGTTTGAAGTTGTATTAGCGAGTTAACACACGACACAGTATTCCGAATCCAGTAAAAAATACCGATCCGAAAAAATATACAGCACTTCGTTTTACAGGACCGTTATAACGTATACGTTTTTATTCGGCAATGGCGTAGGTAGTTGTATGAGCGAGTTCACACACACAACAGTAATACAATACTGATCCAATTTTTCGGACGTCCATCGTTGTGGACATCACCTCCAGTAGAGACGGACCCGTTAAAAACGATTGAATAATCAATCTATCTTAAGTTCAATGTGAGACTATCTTATAATAATAATAATAAAATTTATTGAAAAAGGCATTACATCCCAATTTTTTAAATTAAAAAAGTTACAAATCACATCTTTTAGAAACCATTAAAAAAATCATTAAATTTATTAATTTTTTATTAATCTTATGGCGTGGTATAAATATTTGCCAGTCAGGCATTTAACTCGTCTGCTAAGTTTAAAATACGACTGTTATTCCTTTTTCCCCATGCCTGTCATTCTAAGACCCAACTATAGAAATAAAACTAGTACTTACTTTAATAATGTAATGTTTAATAAAATCGTAGGCCGCCATTTAAATAGCATGCAGTAAAAGTACCGGTAGGTAGTTGACAGAAAACATCTGCAGTCGGAGTGAAGAATTTTTGCAATGCAGAATGGGTTTGTACTCGTTTATGTATGAACTTATAAGCATACAACGTTATAGAAAAATAAGCACCAATTCTAAACACCAGTGTTAGTCCTGAGACAATGTTTTTCTTAAGTTGAGTTATAGCTATATGAGGTAGAAATTTTGTTTATTTTGGGAGTAATCTGTGGCAGTACTGAATTGATATGGTACACTTTATCATTTTCAACAGAGATAAAATTATAAAATAAAATATAACATTCTTATATACAAACTCCCCTTTTTATACCCGATTGTCTAAACATATGTTTAGACAATCGGGTATAAAAAGGGGAGGCTCATTGTGAGTCAGAAATTCGTCCACAACGTTGTCAACGGGAAACGTGCCCAGAACGCTGGCAACATTGCCACGTTGGATACCAATGCTGATTCTCTAACCGAAGAAAAGCTCAGCTGCCTGGTTACGAGAAGAGTCGACTAAATACTCGGTGAGCACGGACCCCATGGATCTAATGTTTCAACCGCAAACGGCCCAAACCAAACCAGTAAGGTTGTTGTATTTGCGCCGTTTGAAGTTTTCTGCACCAGCAGCAGCCACCCCAGCACAGCTCGCTGGCCTTAGAAGATGGTTTAGCGCAACGGTGTCTACACATGTTGTATGTATCCCACAGCAAATGCCTACCCAACTTTCAAGGCATTATGGTCATCCCATCTGCCCTCTTCCCAACGTCACGTGCTAGCTATTGGTTTCTAAAACAGCTAGAACCTAGGTGACAAAAGCCCGACGTATGATGTGATTAATGCTGGCGTGCTGTGCTATCGGACCAGTGCTCCTACTGCAGGATCGGCCATGGAGGCGGTCGATTGCTTCACCACATTGACAACGATGTGGAGCTCCGCTAGGATCATACAATTGCAGACATGTAGCGATCTGAATTGATTACTAAAATTCTTTAACCGATAGAAAACTACGGTTATAGGTTACTTATTATCCCGGCAAAATAGTGGCACGGTTCATGGGCATCCCAGCATCCGGTGTCTTTTATGTTGATGAGCTGTAAGTGTACAAGTAATGCTTTAGGTGCTGTGACCTGATTTAGCTTACCAAAAACTAATACGTTGAATTAAATTAAATAATAGAATAGCATTTTCTAAAAATAACCTACAATTATTCTACATTTGTAGTGCCCATGTCCGTAATTATTTCCAGTGCATACTCCACATGTACACTTATATGTACGCGTGTAGGCGGTAACAGGAGGAGTCCTACCACTCCGCTGATAATTGAAAACCCATAGTCCCCTAATGGATTCCCGAGTAATACTGCAATTACATCTGCGGCAATTAATAATTTAGGTTTCGTTAAAATGATATTAGCAATAAATGTGGAATTCGTGAAAATAATAAAGTTATGATTTATTGTTCATAAAGGATTTAGCAATTAATTGAAGTTAACGGGAGTTTTATGTTTGTGTAGGTGTTGAAGATGTACAGAACTGTTAGTTGGTAAGTACTTATTTTTCATTTTAGGTCAAAGGCTAAGTGCTAGTTAGTTCTAGTAATGAAAACCGGCGAGTTTCTAGTTGCTTTACCGACTTAAAAAAAAAGGAAGTAACCAATTCGATACGTACGTATGTAATATTGTTGGACAATATTCATATAATAATTTTAATATGTATGGGCTTCTAAACACTGTGGTATTCATTCCACATATTTTAGTTTACTAACGTTTCATAACACACTATACAAACCACACCTTCATATCTTTTGATATTGTATCAACTCATGTTACTCATTTTTATGTATTCTTTGATAATGTTATCACCTGAAAAGCATATTTTTAGTTATCTCTGATTTGTAATTAAATTCATTTGTATTCACAACTTAATTTTTATTGCTAATTTGTAAAATCTTAGAATATTTTATTTATGTCTTATATTGACGTCTGTCTGACTATTTTATTTTCTTAAGCCATAGACATAACATAGGTACCATGGACTGCCTAGACCTTCCTTAAGCTAGTTGCGCGTTATTATAAGGGCAGCGCAGACTGCCCCCTTGGTAAAGCCGTTTTTTATTCGTTCTGGTCTTGATTTTTTAATTGGGATTTGAATTTAAATTTAAAAGGAATGGCAGAACGAGGAAAAAACGGGCATCAGCTTTCTAGTTTTGAATCTGGACTGAACGCCGAAAGACTGGTTCCTACTTACGATTACCAAGTGTATTTTCTAATCGGTAAACTCTCTAAACTCTAATAATCAGTCATTAGATTATTACCTCAATGTATTCAGTATGTGAATGTGGTTAAAAATCTTTAGAAAAACTATTAATCGAACTAAGTGTACTTTTACTGCTATATAAAATCGAAGTGCCAGTCCAGTACGTGGTGTAAGAGCTGCATCAGACAATACTATAGCGACGAGCACGGCCACAGCGCGCCCGCCAGCAGCATGCACAGATTCTGAACCCGCCTACATGACCGTCTTCCTGAGACGCCACAGCCCAGCTCATACTGATAAATTGCTGCTTGCCTTCCTATTCTATTTGACAACTGGCTTATCTGGCTACCCGCCCATTTTGCCTGCTTGTTCATCGCGGTGCCTTTCCACGAAGAAGAATTCCTTGAACAGTTTCTGACCGTCGGTTGCCTGCTTAGCTGTCGTTCACATTCACAAGCCACCAACGTCGTGTGAAGCCAGCCCTTAGAATTTTAATTCTCAATATCCTTTTTCTATGTTTATTTTTTTAATAACTCTTATATTTTAATAACGTGGCTTACGTTAAGCTCGTCTGAGCTTAACGTTACAATACGTGTGCCAAATTTCATTAGTGTATGACTTACGTTTGTTTGTATGTATGTATGCTTGTCCATCGGATCGTGATCTTTTATTATTGGATTAAGTATCTCAACTTACGGAATAGTGCAAGTTTCAACAAAATCGGTTCGGCAGCTTTTAAGATATGGAACATACAACCGAACTCCTTAGCTGCCATTTGTCGCTAAGGAGTTCAGTTGTATGTTCGGATGAATGTGTAAATTAAGTTAGTTTGGGTTTTTTGTCAATCCTTTAGGTTCGTTTCAGAAGCCGGTGTTAAAAAGGAACGACTAATAAAGAGTGCCCACTTTTTAGTAATTGGGAACTTAAACTAAAAAGAGAGAAATAAAAAACATTTTCACTTTTTCACAAAAAAGTAAACTGTCTTCAAGAACAAAATTGCAAAAATAACTTTCATTTTTGGAAGTACCGACTTCCAAAACTCGTCTTTGGTAGCCTTTTGGTACCTCTTGTTTTTACTAGAAATTATTGTAGTCATATGTCATGTCATAGCTTTAGTAATGCACTACATTTCAAAACATTCCTTCATTTTATTTCACCCACACACTAAAAATCCGTAATAACACAAAATAAATCACGTTTCCATACCAAAACAGCTTACAACTTGCTACATATCTATGGGGCAAGGTGGGCGTATATTAATTACGAAGGTTCCTCCCCATAGCCCATGGGAATCAAAGCCTGGACCGCATCGTACCTATGGAGAATTATCCGCGAAATTCTGTGGTGTAATTAAGTAATATTAAGGTGATAATTAAGGTGTAAGGTTTAACGTTACGGTAAGTTCTGTTTAGGGTAAGCAGAATTTGAAGTCTTGTAAAGGTAAATCATTTTCAACAAGACACTCGATGGCTGAGGCTCTTAAAAAATAATCACAACACAAGCTATCAATCCACAGCATCGTCGAATAATGAATAGGTTTCTTCTAGGCAAGCGCGCTTCACCGTTGACCACATCATCGCTTACCATCAGGTGAGATAGTGGTGAAGCCCAAGCCAATTATAAATACTTACTTACTTTACTTACTTAAATACTTTACAAAGTAGAATTTTAGGAAAGTTATTAATATAATGTACAAATAAAACGTCTTTCCAAAGACTTTTTTGTGCCGCACCGAGCCAGGGTCGTAGGTACTGGTATATATTTCGCAGGGGTTGCACAGAGGTGGTTCCGGGGTGGTCTTTTAAGAACTTACGAGGCTCCTTCTACGTGCTGATAGTGATCACTGAGGTGGTATTAGTGAGGTAAAAAGCCCGCACTCCCTGGTCTTTTCCCCAAAAGTTCAGGCATCTTCTGAAGGTGCCACAGGTAAAAAAAAAAGTTACTGGTATTAGTATTGACCTGCGTCAGTTTTTAACCGACTTTCCAAAAAAGAGGAGGTTATCAATTCGACTGTTTTTTTTTTTTTTTTTATGTTTGTTACCTCAGAACTTTTTACTGGGTGAACCGATTTCGAGGATTCTTTTTTTATTTGAAAGCTGGTGCTTGTCATGTGGTCCCATTTAAATTTCATCAAGATCTGATGAAGAACTTTGGAGATATACATCAGAACTCTTCAATAAATGACGGCGAATCACTCGGGATAGCTGCCATCGCATGTCTGTTTATTGTTTACACCATTACATAACATAACATCACGCCAGTACGCTCTAAAGAGGGTACGCAGGTGTGAACAGTTCACCCTGGTATACTCTCATTCCACCGGTTTTGAATAAGTTTCATGTTATTGGGATAATCAATTCTGGCTTCACTTTGGGCATTATAGGTACCTAGCCTATAGAACTGGTCCATTATGTACCGCAACTAAAAAGTAAAAAATAAAAAATAAACTTTTTACAAAAAATACAACCGACTTCCAAATAAAAACACTACAAACTGAAAAATAAATTCAATTTCGGAAGTCGGTGACAAAAAACGAAGAAACGAAAACAGGAACACCGACTTCCGAAATTGAATTTATTTTTCAGTTTGTAGTGTTTTTATTTGGAAGTCGGTTGTATTTTTTGTAAAAAGTTTATTTTTTATTTTTAATCCATCCGTCACAAACAGGTCCAAAAACCTACATCACAAGAACCTTTAATGAAGAATATTCTTCAAAAAAATTGGATTAATTATAGAATTTTAAAGACCCAAAATGAGGTCAGCCGTCGAATCCGAGCCTCGGATGGGCAGCGTTCGTGAAGCTGCGCGGTATCTTCTCATCCAACTTACCACACTGTCTCAAGACGAAAGTATGACCAGTGTGTGTTTCCATTGATGACCTTTGGATCTGTGACGTGGTCGCTCACAATGGGCCTCATCAGAAAGCTTACAGTCACACAACAATCACTCCATTGCCCTTTGAGTAACGCTATGCTCGGTGTTTCCTTGCGTGATCGGATCAGAAATGTAGAGATCCACAAGAGAACCGGTTTACCGACATAGCCCAAAGAATTGCCAAACTTAAGTGACAGTGGGCAAGGCACATTGCTTGCAGAAAAGATGGCCGATGGGGCAGAAAACTTCTGGAGTGGCGACTGCGAACCTAAACACGTTTCGTTGGAAGGCCGCCTACCAGGTGGACCGATGACCTGGTGAAGGTTGCGGGGATCCGCTGGTTGCGGGACGCACGGGACCGGTCAATGTGGCGACGCTTGGGGTAGGCCTATGTCCAGCAGTGGACGTTTTTGTGGCTGATATATGTTGATGATGATGATGAAAGTCCCAGAAAGTAATCCACTTAGTAACAGATACCTACATCTTCAACACAAACCAGCTCTTCAGATCATTAGGTCGATCAGCGCACCACGATAATAACTGTTATAGTACTACACCTCCTTTCAACTCATACAAGTAGCATGACTCAACAACTGAACCTTTCATTCATAATATCCGCTTCGTAACATAAAAAAAATAATCTATAACAAAAAAAAATACAACTACAAGCGAAGCAAACAAATCCGTGCGTTCTCATAAGTTTAATTAAATATTTATTCATGTAGGGCGGGGCGCACCGCCCTCCGATATCGATATTGTTTTATAGATTTAAGATAAAATGTATGGCTTTGAAAGTAGCGGGGATTGTGGGTGGCTGATCTAGTTGTCAGTGAAATTAGAGTAATATATATATAGCTTGGAAGTTTGACAGCCGAATAATTTATTTGGTATGGTAAGTTATCTAGTTTGACCCGCCTTTTAGTACATGTGTTAGTAATAGCATCAAAATATGGGTGACCGTCTTTTCATAGATAGATTCCTTCGTGCCTCGAACAGCATTTTAAGCTGTTAGTCCCGAACAAGAGTGCAATACACGGGGTCGTCTGGCGCCCATGTGCTGGTTTAGTCCCTGGCGTGGCCATGGCGTGTTCTGGTGCGCCGGTGATGGGGGTCACTCCCCGGAGGAGGGTCTGGTAATGGACTGCCGCGGCGGGTTCCCGCCAAAAGCAGCACAGGAGGACACCGTGGAGTTTAAATGGGTTGGAGTCCCACATAACTGCACTATCTCCACGTGGTAGCGCAGTATACATGAGCATTACTCCACGAAAAAAAAAAACTTTGGTCTCAGCCGTTATTTGTAGTATCTATCTTGAACAGTCGACAGTCGTTACGGATTATCTGACACCAGTCTTGCCAATGGAAAATAGTGTTATCCAGTAACTGGGCTATGGAGACCAGATAGGCAGTAGTACATCTGGTTAGACTGGAAACCGTCCCCAATATTGTTGTAAAAAGGCTGGACATATTGATATGGTATCAATTTGTTTGATCATTGTAATGTGTATTCCACGAAAACCACCAACTTCAAAACCAATCCTACTATCCTACTAATATTATAAGGATAGTATTTAAGGGCTCCTTTTTCTGCCTGCAGGGACTAGAGTAAAATAACATGAAGGAGATGACGGGAGCTAAGTTCGCTCACTTTGCTTGCTCACTTCAGCTCCCGTCATCCCCTTCGAACCTAATCTTTCCGTATCGGGATGCTCTAGCTCCCGAGCTCGCTTCGCTCGCTCTTGGACTAATTCGTTAAAAACACGAATACACCCGAATTCCCGCAATGCACAGCGATGTGGCCTCGATGGTTGTTCAGCTATTTTCAAAAGAATAATATGCTAAAATAGTTTTTTTTTTATAAATAAATAACAGTCCTCTCACAGAGAGGAGGCCTGTGTCCCAGCAGTGGGAACATTAATAGGCTGATGATGTGATGTGATGATATAACAGTCTTACCACAGCTCACAAAAACCTCCTATAAGGTATTACTCTAACCCGATAAATAGTTACTTACTTAGTATAATAGTCGCATTCAGTATATTTTTCGCCCGGTAAATAATTTCCCGTTTGTGAGTGTGTTTGTTACTCTTTCACGCAAAAACTACTAAACAGATCTGGATGAAGATTAAGCACAAGCATAGATTATAGTCTGGAATAACACATATACTACTTTTAATCCCGGGAATATGTTTCCTTGGTATAATTTTATAATTTTTTTCACATTTTATACACAGAACCTAGTAAATCATAATAATGAAAACTACTTTTACGTCATTGACATAACTTTGAACTTACATACGCTTTACATAAAATGCATATAAACAAACCTCTCAACACTAACACGGAAGCGTTCAAAAATTACACACAAAAGGACATTTGAATATCGAATCTAAAACCTAATGGCCCGCCCCGACCTCTGTACTCGACCGCATTTATCATACTATAAAGGTCAGGTTCCGATACTTATCGATATTTTTATGATGTCAGTTACACTGACTCATCTCTATTTTTGATAGCTCTTAGTATTTATTAATGTCATAATACTAACTTATAAAATATTTAAATATCTGCGTTGATAAATTGGGCTGCATCCTATAATCTTAATAATAATGATACTGTTTGCCGATTTTCAATATGTTTTGGTCAAAATATTAAGATTTTTCGGTGATATTATAATACCGGATTATGGCTCTTTAATTTTGGCGATGATGTGTTTTTTTATATGTTTTCGATAATCGATGCATCTAATCGGATTTAAATGTCGATTCGATTTTGTTTTTGTTGTTCCATTTTTAATTTTTCGTCTGTTTATTAATTGAGCTGGTTCGTAATCTACTAATGATTGGATTGATATCTATACAATATCTATATCAATCCACAAACGCGAACATAATTATAACTTGATTACTTCGGCTGAATCAAATAATTAAACACCTTTTTACGAAACCTCCAGGGAAAACGAAAGTGTTTACAAAATGTGAATGAATAACTTGACAATCGAACTTGTAATAACGCTCGTGTCAAAATTAAAAATGAAGACAATGTTTTTTAGTAAAATCAAATATTGCCTAGAAAAATCTTTCTTAGAAAATGTAGGTGGAGTAAACATGAAATGTGCTGTGAAATCATTCATTCAATTTGGAATGATAGTTCACTTCAAGCTCAATTCATTTTAGTATATACTGGCTGGTGAACGATATTCTTATAGGAGTTTTAATGCCTTCTAAAACTAACAAAACGTGAACAATTAAGTGCAATACTAATTATAAATGAACATTATAACTTCCACATCATAAAAAATATAACATTGTCAGTAGGTTATCTTTAGCTGTAACTAATCGATTTTAAATTAAAACTGCTGACAAGCTTCAGTTTTATAAGACACTAGCTTTGCCCCGCGGTTTCAGTCCCGTGGACCACCCAACTGGACCCGTTTTCGGGATAAAATACCATATGTCACTCAGGAATAATGCAGCTTGCTGCTGGTGAAAGAATTTTCAAAATCAATGAAGTAGTTTTTGAGTTGACCCATTTAAACAAATAAACTTACAAATAATCAAATCTTTCCTCCTTATAATATTAGTTTAGATTTATGTATTTTATTGACCAAATAGCTAATAACAAGTAAGCAGTTGATGTGTCTTAGGTTTATTTTGAATTTTTTAGAAAGCACTTACCAAAAACTGAAACCACTACTTATTAGAAATTATAAACATGACAGATGGTGACAAATAACAGTTATGTAAACAATTATAAAGTGTACTTGTTTATATAAAACAAAACATAGAACTGTTTCATTATACTATTAGATTGTCTCTAACCTATCCTGTTAGAACAGTACAAACGTGTACGCCTGCAGAAGAAAACATCGATATATGAGGCAAAAGACACTAAGCATGCACATCACTACGGTTTTTTTTGTACTTTATAAGGAGCTACTGATTATCTAATTGACTTTAAAACCCAGTTGTCGTTATTTACGTCATCAGCGAAAAAAGAAACAGCCGCATTATAAAAAAGTATGATATACTGATTTAAACTTACAAAAAAATATGATCTATAGCATAATTTAGTATTCTACTAAACGACTTCTCATGATATGTATTTTATGTAAAGAGTGAGAATTATGTAAACAGAGAATATATAAATCCAGTAAAAAATGCCACAAGACCTTCAATATAATGTTAGGTACCATTATTTCCGTGTTAGAACTCGTAAGAGGGTCCATTATATTAGCATAGTAAATTTCTCAAATCAAACACGAGACTTCATGAAAGCATTTTCAAATAAAACCTGTCGATAGACTCATTCAACAGCTATCAATAAAATAAATACGATATATTTGTCGATCTTTAGAAATGTACATAGCAATCAAATTCACAAAAAAGTAATACGTATTATTTTTAAACTAGCATCTGACAGCTGCTTCTCTCGTGAGTCTGATATCATCTTAAGAGGAAATGCGGTCGCACATAGCTAACTGAATTGCCTAAGTAAAAAGTCCTAATTCGAGATTTAGCTCTCGCCTATTTCCTCCTCAAATATTGGACCAATTTAAAAGATATTCCATAAATTGAAAAAGAAAGATATACATATACGGTGCCCCTATGTTTTCCTTTTTGATGATATATTATCTTTAGAAGCACTATAAGCCTCACAAGATGCTCAAAATTGCGCTGTCAACAGAGGCCGAGTGTATAAAGTTTTGAGAATTATAAATGAATAAAGAAAAACATAGGGACACAGTATATATTTTTCCATAAAAGAACAAAAAAAACTTAAATACAATCATTACAAAGTATGCGTCTCAACCACGCACAACGGTCATTGCTCAGCATAATGCTGGAACTCTCGTGGGAGACAGAGCCACAGTGCAGGTTTACAGCCTTTTTAAAATTTTGAGGCCCTGCAATATCGAGATGTTCGTCCTGTGTGCCGTCCACGATATACGCATCTTCCTGTAACACCAAATTTCAAAAGCCTCAATGCTTTTGCGATCAGCGGCTTGAGTCCACGTCTCTGCTCCGTACAAGAATATGGAAAACACTAGTGACAGTTTTGTATTATTCGAAATGTTGCGGTCCTTCCATACTCTATTTAGTTGCGACATGTCCCTCTTTGCGATTCCAATGCGCCTGCGAATCTCATCTTTACACGATCCATAAACGTTCTACCGAACCAATAAAACTGCTAATATCCTCTGTCTTAATTCAAGATAGAACATACCTGTCTCCTAAATAAGTTTTATCCAAATTCGTTTAGCTGTTGAGGCGTGATTGATTGCCAAACATCGAACCAACAGACTTTCATATTATAATATTGTAGGATAGGATAGTCCAAAAGTTTCATTGACATGTAAAAATCCGATGTTTTTTTTTCTTAATGCCTAACAAAGGCTACGTTTAATTTGAACCTTTCTTGTATAAAAATACCGTAAGCGGTATTATTGAAACATGCGAAGTCACAAGTGCAGTTAATCTGTAGTGACGTCAGCGATTGTCGATAAATCACCAACGTGTGTCGTGTCGATGTCGATTGTCGATATGCTACACCTGTTGCTAGGGATGTCACACCTTATAGTGTTGCGAAATATTTAAATGACGATTCTGTGGGTATAAATAGTATTGAAATGTCCTTAATAACATGTTTATGGTTAGTTTGTTATAAATTCAAGGATTTGTATTAACGGTGTTGAAGTATTGATGGTTGGTTTTCGTTTAGCGAAAAAATATCAGAAAATATACTTATGTATGTTAAACACACATAAATGCCTTTTTTCATCATCATCATCATCAGGCTTTTAATGTTCCCACTGCTGGGACACAGGCCTTCTCTCTGTGAGAGAGAATAGGCCGTAATGCACCACGCGGGCCTGGTGTGCCTTTTTGGTCTTTTAAATTTTTGGTTCTAGTACATGCCGGTTTCCTCACGATGTTTTCCTTCACCGTTTTGGGAGCAGCCATGCTATTCTCTAAGAGACAGTTTCTTGGCTGTGCTCGTCGACGAGCTCGTCAGCGAGACAGTCTTGAGATCGACCGATCATGCAGCGCTGATTCAAACGGTATTCTCTAGCGCGGTTATGGTCGTCGACGAACTCTAGGCCTGACATCTCCCGTCACAATTTCGTAGACGAATTAGGGCTTGAAACAAATTATTTAAATTAAAATCGATAAATCTCGACTGAGAGTTTTATGGACTTAAAATGTATAATATAGGTCTATTTTCAAGTATTTTATGTAATAGAGTGAAACTACAAACGATTTCATAGTTATAAGAGTTTTAATAATGCATTTTTAGATTGCATTTTAAGGCTGAATGACAATGTCTTTGCCTATTTCGTAAGTAAAAACAACGCGCTGTGACGCTGCCAGACATGACACCCAAACACAGCAAAACTTGCAAAATCGCAACCGACGGTTTTTATTTAATAATATGTTGTTCGTTTTTATTTAAAGTATTTTCAAGTTGAAGAACTGTGAAGTGCTTTCACAGCGATTGATTTTAACATAGTTCTGTGACTGTGTGAAATGTAAGTATTGCAAAATGTGACGATATTATTGTTGTCCAATAAATATATAATATGTTTATCTTTAGATAAAATATAATAGTACTGCGTTGAAATACATTTGCAGGATGTAAACCAGGGCTATCTTGGCATAAGAACAATATGACAATGGAAAACCAGCCGAACACAAAACAATTGGTGAGGTTTTTTGGAAAAGTCTTAATAGGTATGTTATATTTTTTGTATTTCACTAATTTATTTATATATCGTATTTCAGTCTGAGACTAGATGACCACCTGCAGTGCCTCATAGGAGAGAAGCCTCAATTGCCTCTTTATGTAAGTTTAGCTTAATTGTTGGTTCAGTGTAAGAAGCTCTAGATAATTAAATAGTGTTCTCATTTTTCATACCCAGGTTGGACCAAGTTGTTGGGGTTTTTTTTTAACAGAAGCCAAAAATTCTATTAATCTGCAATATTATATTGTATTTGCCTATAATATCTGAAACATCCATCCATCACATCTAATCTCTTTCTTTCCTTCAGAAAGAGAGTAGATGTGATGCTGGTTTACATAGTATCCTGCACAGATTTTTACCTCTAATAGTAGTTTGTTGCATTTTTATGTTTAGAGCTCCTCGTAGGCGGCGTTTGCTAACGGTACAAGGCCATCTAATCCAATGCTCATTTCTCAACAACCTTCACAAAGCCCGACACAAATGGAGATTAACTATTGAAGAGAGGCATTTGGAAAACCAGCAACTCCTTATTGGCAACCAAAAGACGAAATTGGATATGTATAAGGAAATAAGCAAGTGGTCAAGACAAACCTGAGCACTGCAGGATTTATGTGCATTCATCAGAAGAGGAAGTTGAATGCCTGGAACATGATTTTAATATAAATTATAAATATAGATATTATTATAATTTAGATTAAATTATAGTTTAGATTATAAAAGATGTTAAGAAATTTTAATACAAATTTAAGGGCAAGTACTGGCAAATTATCACTACTATGTGGTGTAAGTTACTTAAATTATACTTACTTAAATAGTTATAAAAGATTCTAAAAAAGATACTGCAGATTAGAAACAAAAAGGGTCTATATTATAGAATAAAATTATTTTACTGGAAAATTGTTTAATAAATAAATCAGAGTTTTATAATATTGAGATTGTTTTATTAGTCATTATGTATATTATGACTAATTATTTTTTAAGGTTGCGGGGTTTCACTGGATGCAAGATGCACGCAACTGGTCAATGTGGCGACGTTTGGTGGATGCCTATGTCCAGCAGTAGACGTCATTCGGCGTATATGATGATGATGATATAGCCGGACAAATCATCACAAAAAATATTATTTAATGTACTCAAATATATTCATGACATATAATTTTAACTATAGAAGCTACCAATTAACCTATGCAATTCATACTAATATAATAAATGTGAAAGTAACCCAATCTGATACCTTTTCACACTTAAACCGCTGAACTGATTTAAATGAAATTTGGTATGGAAACAGTTTGAGACCGTAGGTAACTATCTTATGTCGTTCATAGGATAATTTGTATTATGGAAATCTTCCTTAGGGGAGTGGAAGTTTTTATAGTTAATTAAAATTTTATTGCCTAATATTAAAAATTGGCTATTCAAAGTTCTAATGCTACGCAGAGGTAGTTGCGGGCAACAGCTAGTTACATAATATATAAATTCACATGAAACATAAAACGCCTGTACGCTAAGAGCTAAGTCGTTTTCCAATATGTTATTAAATGCTGAGAAAGCCTGTAACTATGGATAAAGTCTCTATTCCCAAATGTTGTTTTCAACGTTGCTAATTCTCTCACCTGTCGAGATCTGTTAAAATCATTAATTTTCTTAGCTTCTTTTAATAAATGTTGCTTCAGTTTAACCAAGCTGCCATTTTTTTTAATTAATCGAAATAGCTTATTTCAATACAATATTTTATTACTAGCTTCTGCCAGCGGCTTAAACCACGCGAAAAGCGTTTTCTTATCCCAAGGGTACAATATATTGGGCAGAAAAGTAGCCTTTGTGCTAATCTTATAGCTGAAAACAATATAATTATCACGGGAAATTTAACGCGATGATTTCGATTTTTTGTTTACCTATTTCTACCCGGGACCACGGTCGTTGCAACACGGCCGAAACGTCGGGCGAAATAGGTAAACAAACAATCGAAATCATCGCGTTAAATTTCCCGTGATAATTATATTGTTTTCAATTATGAAACGCGAAAGTTGTAAAGTTGATAATCTCATAGCTATCATCATCATCATATCAGACGAAAGACGTCCACTGCTGGATATAGGCCTCCCCCAAGCATCACCACATTAACCGATCCCGTGCGTCACGCAACTAGCGGATCCCCGCAACCTTCACCAGGTCATCGGTCCACCTGGTGGAAGGCCTTCCCACGCAACGTCTTCCGGTTCTCGGTCGCCACTCCAGAATCTTTCTACCCCATCAGCCATCCGTTCTTCGCTTCGCCGTTCTTATAGCTATAATCTATCTCTATTCCGCCTTTGTACCCGAATTAATAAGTTTTCCTTGTAAATGTTTATAACTTTTATGGTGTAAAATAAAGAATATTCTATTCTATTCTCTATGCATAATTTCATCCAGTTTCATTCTGACGTAGTTGAGTAACAAACATACATCCACACACACATCCAAACCAACAAAACTTCCCATCCAAACTTTCACATTTATAATAATAGTTAGATTAAAAACCAAGAAGAATTACGTTACGCGCAAAAATAGTGGCTTTTGGATTTGACAGATAAAAACGAGGCTGTTAGCCAGGCTGCGAGCCTCGTCGACGCTGTTTTTTCTTACGGAATACCAAAATGTATGAAGAACTGTCAACTTGCTCGACATTGAGTAGTTCTAACTCACGGCCGTCACAGCTTAGAGCGCTAGTGTCGCTATTCGCGGCTTAACGAATACCAAACTGTAGATTCGTCGCTGGCACAGCACTGCGCTCAAGGCTGTATCCTTAGAGAATAGCACTGCAGTGATGTTGAAATAATTTACACAATATAAAGCGCGTGCCTGGGTTCGAACCCACGATCTACAACTTGAGTCGAGGTCGTTAAAAATGGGCCACGACTGATTATATGCCTTTTTTAATCCAATTTATTAAGTTACTGTAGATTAAGTTACTGTGGACTGTAG
Source organism: Orthosia gothica (assembly GCA_949775005.1). Classification (NCBI taxonomy): domain Eukaryota; kingdom Metazoa; phylum Arthropoda; class Insecta; order Lepidoptera; family Noctuidae; genus Orthosia; species Orthosia gothica. Next base: position 16,443,746 of record OX459064.1, read on the forward strand.
GGGCTGGTTCAAGGTGGCTTAAAAATAATGGTTGCAAGGATTTTGGACTTTCCCTAGCTGTGGGACAGTAAAAGTAAAAAAAAAAACTATAATTCTATTATTCTATATATTTTTATATTCTATTGTCTTTTATCTTTATTATTTAAGCCTCGTTTCCGTAAGTGTGTCCGTGGCATCAACAGTGGGCCCTATCAGAATAACAGCGCAGCGTTATTACCTTTTTTGGATATCGCTGCACATGCTGAGATAGGAGCCTTTGTGGTCTCGCACGGGGTTTTTATTTTATTATTGTTTAATTGTATGCTTATTCCTCGTGTCTCCTGTGCGGGTCAAAAATAAATATATTTCTTTCTTTAAATTTACAAAATCATAAGCATAAACAATTTGGTGATACTAGGTGTGACATTTAGATGAAATACTAAAATCGCAAAACTAATGTAATTCCTTGGTAATTCCTTGGTTCAAATTGCTTTTAAGTGATTTGGTTGGTTAAAATATTGGTCCTTATTTAATTTAAGCTTTATTATAGGTATTTCACAAAATGGACAACCCTAGCTCTAAAACAAATTAACAAGTTGTATTGTTTCGGTCCACGATACTTTCTCTGACAAAAGTCGCCGACGATAAAAATTGGTAATAAAAATCTTTTTTTATATACAACTTAATAAGTATGAACACTTGGACGGTGTTACTTGTCACACTAAATAAAAAGATCTAAAAGGTTCACTTTGCACAACCTTACCTCCCTACGTGAAGAAATGTAAACAAAAAAACGATAAATATAGTTTCAGTAACTCACATTGTAGACTTCGATACTTACAAAAAGTCCGGATGAACAGACGCCCTAGAAATAGTCATTCGACGGTAGCGATGGCGATGGTCGAAATTCAAAAAAGTAGTGTAGTGTGTAATGTGTGTGGTGTAGTAAGTGTTTAAATATCTGTGTACTTCACACGTTAGGAATCTGCGTTCATCTAACAATCTTCTTTTGCTTTGTCCTTCACATACTTCTGATTTTATTCATTCTTCCTTTCATATTCAGTCCATTCTTCTCTGGAATACGCTTCCTCTGGATATCAGGACGGCCACCAGTCAATATGCATTTAAGCGGATGTTGCGACATTATTTTCTACACCATTAGCAGAGTCGTCTCAATCACCTTTCAATTAATTTTTATATGTATATATATATATAAAGGTATTTATTATAGTAAATATATATGTATGTTTATTTTAACTACAATATATATATTATTATTCAATTTTACTTCAGTATTTTTTTCAATTTTTATGCACCTGCCATGTTATCTCTCCACCACCCTTGGTTGACTGGTAGAGAATGCTTCAGGCATTAAGTCCGTCTATGTATCTGTATGTTGCATAAAGTTTTAAATAAATAAATAAAGGATTGATTACGTGACATTTCAATAGCGTTTGACATTAGCATTCATTTTTGACATTTTCCAATCATTATCGCCACGCAGTATTATTATTATCTGTGGTCACGATCTTTCGATGAGAGAATGTCATTTGTCACAACATAATCCTAAAAAGTTACATAATGAAACAAGTTTGAAATGGTCGGAGGAACTAATTATTCCAAAGAAGTCGGTAAGTAACCTCGCAGTAGAAGACTTTTATCAGCATGGACTGAGATGATAATAATGAGACGCCAACGGCTCGACGTTGTCGAACTTTGAGTGTCTACCATAATAAAATAAATAAAATTGGTGAAGCTCTGCTTTGTTGGCCCGGATTTCCCAAGTCATAGATTATGACTAGCTATCCCACGCGGCTTCGCTCCCGTCAATGGCTACCTACCTACCCATCTAACCTACCTACCCTACATACATGATTATTGCGTAACTTGAACCGTTTACGCAGCGCATGCAACGGAAGCTCTCAAAAAGGAAAAAAAATGCCCGTTTTTGCAACATTTTTCATTTATGCTCCGTTACTATTGGTCGTAGCGTGATCTTATATAGCCTATAAGCTTCCTCGATAAATGGACTATCCAACACAAAAAATATTTTTCAATTCCAACCAGTAGTTCCTGAGATTGGCGTGTTCAAACAAACAAAATCTTCAGCTTTATAATATTATTATAGATTGGGACTTCTGGTTCATATCTGTCTTTTAACCTTAATTGTTCTATGCGTAATTAAAATAATTAAAGTGCGTGCTTTGAGCATTTAAGTTAATTTCTTTATCATTTACTGTCATGTTAATAGTTCTTTTGTATGTACGTTTTTCACAAAAAAAAACGTTACGCTTGAGTGAGAGAAATTATTTATAGTTTCGGCTACTTGTCATCGCGATTATTTTTTATTATATCTCTTTCTTTGCTTTTCTCCGCGTTTTTATGTTCTAGATTAGTTCAAAAAATAAATAAATAAGGATTTTTTCAAGAATGCAGTGCTTTGCAAAGGTTTTTTTTTATCAAACTCAAGCAATTTCAATTAAACCATTTACAGGTACTTTTGTATTACGAGTATCAAGGTGTCGGTCAGTTAGAAAGACAAATGGGGTTATATTATACATTTACCCCAACACGTTAAACAAATAAGTTGATTAGTTCAGTACCTGGAGTTTAAATATTACCGCGTTGAATCCGTACTACGAGCCCCAGTGACGTGTGTACACGTGTAAAGTAGTTCTGGGATGTTTTTAATCCCACGTTGTAAGGGACGTCGTAGTTGGAGGAGCTCGTGGCTAAATAATAACAGCCACACGGGTCGATCTTCAAGGTTAAGCAACGCTTGACGAGGTCGGTTCATGGATGGGTGACCATTTCAACATACCGAGTTTCTTCCGTGCCTCGAAAAGCACGTTAATCCGTTGGTCCCGGCGGTTTTACCCAGTTACTGGGTTGTGGATATCAGATAGGCAGTCACTCCATGTAAAACACTGGTACTCAGCTTAATCCAGTTAGACAGGAAGCCTCAGCAGCCTTTTAATATTTCCACTGCTGGGACACAGGCCTCCACTTCGTGAGAGGGAATGGGCCGTAATCCACGACGCGGGCCCAGTGCGGGTTGGCGGATGTCACATGTCTTCAAATTTCTGGTTCTAGGACAGGCCGGTTTCCTCACGATGTTTTCCTTCACCATTAAGTGAAATGAAGTTGAATTTGATGTAGCAAAATTATACTGAATATAAACTAGATTGAGATAATGAATAAAATCGCTCAAATAACCGTAAACAGGTAATTGTATTGTTTATAAAGCTAATATCTTAAAATTTTAATTAAAACGTAAAATAATTGAGTTCCTGTAAACAAATATTTTTGTTGATTTTTTATCGTGAAGTTATGAAATTTTTTCATTGCACGGAAAGGTTACGGCATTAAGAGTATTTTCAAATATTTTTTGCTTGCTTTGATAAATTTGTGTGATTTATTCTTTAGCTTAGTAATGTACTTCAAATAAAAACGCATTCAAACTTTATTCGCTTGATGCACGCACAAAGTGAAGGAAAACATCGTAAAGAAACCGGCATATCCTAAGGACAAAATTTCGAATACATGTGACACCCACCAACCCGTATTGGGCCCACGTGGTGAATAACGGCCCATTCCCTCTCACAGAGAGGAGGCCTGTGTCCCAGTAGCGGGAACATTAAAAAAGCTGATGATGATGATGATGATGACGCACAAAGTAGAGAGAATGTCTTGTGGGTTTAATTTAACCCCACCAGACGAGAACGGGTGAGGATTTTTTTTCTCCTTGTATCCGAGTAAAATAAAAAATCAATCAATCTGTGAAATCAAAGATGTCACTGGAAACAGTGTAATAGTATGTTTAAGTCCACTTTTTAGGGTTCCGTAGCCAAATGGCAAAAAACGGTACCCTAATAGATTCGTCATGTCTGTCTGTCTGTCTGTCCGTCCGTATGTCACAGCCACTTTTTTCCGAAACTATAAGAACTATGCTGTTGAAACTTGGTAAGTAAATGTATTCTGTGAACCGCATTAAGATTTTCACACAAAAATAAAAATAAAACAATAAATTTTGGGGGTTCCCATACTTGAAACTAAAACTAAATTATTTTTTTTTCATCAAACCCATATGTGTGGGGTATCTATGGATAGGACTTCAAAAATGATATAGAGGTTTCTAATATAATTTTTTTCTAAACTGAATAGTTTGCGCGAGAGACTCTTCCAAAGTGGTGAAATGTGTCCCCCCCCCCCTGTAACTTCTAAAATAAGAGAATCATAACACTGAAAAAAAAAAAAGATGTACATTACTATGTAAACTGCCAGCGAAAATTGGTTTGAACGAGATCTAGTCAGTAGTTTTTTTTTAATACGTCATAAATCGTAAACCGCAATTTACCAAGTACGGAACCCTTCGTGCGCGAGTCCGACTCGCACTTGGCCGGTTTTTTAATTAAAGTTGTTGTTCAGGAAATTGACAATTTATGTATGGGTCTAGTCTACCAGAGTTTCAAGTGCGAAACAAAACATCTCTCTCACTACGCCTTTATTTTTATATCTCACTTAAACCAGCTAACTACAAAAATTAATTCTCAGAATTTTTCCGATTAGCACTCAACCGTTCTTAAGATCATAATCCATAGCCAAACAAGTTGACTTAACCTTAACTTCAAATATCAAGCCTCACATTACGCTAATACAGCTTATATATAGCAAACACGAGACAATGCTGGACACACAACGTTTGTTCAGCTCTCGACAAACGGCTCTCGTATTGTCATGTAAATTAGTGAAACCTGTGGATCGATAGTTTTCGATTGAGTTGTGACATCACCAGTTATGTAATAATTTGTATAGGGTTTGCGGAAGTCTTTTTGTTTTTCAGGAAAATGTGAAGTTCAATTTCATCTTCATCCTTATAATGTTTTCCAATTCATCCTTATCCTTCTGCTGGGATAGAGGCCTCCTCTTTGTGAGTTGGGCGGAGAGTGGGTTGGTGTATGTCACATGTCTTCAAATGTTTTGTTCTATGACTTGCCGGTTTCCTCACGATGTTTTTCTTCACCGTTTTTAGAGCAGTGGTGACGAAATAATTTACACAAAGTAAAGCGCCAGCCTGTGTTTGAACCCCCGAACTACGGTTTGTGGGGCTTTCGGGACCGGGACCGCGGCCCCAGATTCCCCTTTCAGATACAATATTATTTTTGAGTAGTAGTTTGGGACCAGAAATAAAATAAACAACGTTTTGTCTTGGGAAAGTACGGTCAACCAAAAATATATAAACAATTTTTATAAAACAAACTACAACTTGTAAGTCGTGGCCGTTACCACTAGCTATAATAAAAAATATGTTTTATTTAAATACATAATTATGCAGTATTTGTACTGTTTCATACTGCCAATGGAATCGGAGAGGCAATTGCCCCTCTGAGAGGAAATTCTCGTATTTAGAAGTATCAAAATTGGCATCTGATCATCGTCGTCTAGTCCTTGTTCCTAATAACCCATCTGGGGTTTATGATTTTAGCAGTTACATTAACAAAAATCATGATGTATTCTGAAAAACGTAGAAGAATTTTATCAAAACACAATAACACGGACTCCTCAATAACTTACGTATTAATTACTAAACCAATCAAAATAATAGTACGAACATTAACAGTAAACAGACTAATAACGTTAAAATATCAGGAGTTAAAGTGCAGATTAATAAATATCGTCAACAATGGTTGCAATTTGTCAGTAATTGAGTAATGTGGTAAAATGGCAACCAACTGTGTACTGTGTAGGGCTGGCCTCCTGTCATGTTCACAACGAGTTATGGACTTTATGCTGCGATATGCGAATACTACCTATAATATAATGTGCTACACTCGTGCCCTGAACACATGGTATTTATAGTTATGAACAGTTTAAGTGCATCTCCTAAGATATAGAATATCAGAAGCGGTGAGGGTCAATGAGTCAATAGTTTTTCTCTGAGCACTGTGATGACGTATGGAACAGAAACGTGGTCGCTCACAATGGGCCTCATCAGAAGGCTTAAAGTCACCCAAAGGGCAATGGAGAGAGCTATGGTTGGAGTTTCCTTGCGTGATCAAATCAGAAATGAAGACATCCGCAATAGAACTAAGGTTAAAGACATAGCCCGAAGAATTGCCGAACGTATTGTAAGATGTGACTGAGAATTTCCAAGATGAGCCGAAGCGTTTTCCAGTTCCTGAAAACTATCATACTTTTTAAACCTTGAAAATATGAGATGATAGTGATAGCTTTTTGCCTTTTAGCAAGCATGCTGAATAATATATAACATCACACAAGGACGTCACAATATAAATTCTCTTTTTAACCGACTTACCAAAAAGGAGGAGGTTCTATGTTCGACTTCTTGTATGTTTTTTTTTTTTTTTTTTTATGTATGTTCACCGATATCTCCGTCAATTGTGGACCGATTTTGAAAAATCTTCTATTGTTTGAAAAAGTATGTTTCGAAATTGGTCCCATTTCAATTTGGTGAAGATCTGATGAAGAACTTCGGAGATATACAACAGAAACCTTCAATAAATAACAGCAAATCATTCGGGATTGCTGCAATCGCATGTCTGTTTATTGTATATACCATTTCATAACATAACATCACGCCAGTACGCACTAAAGGGGTACGCAGATCTCTCATTTCACCGGTAATGTTCAAGTTTCATGTTATTCGGGGAATCAATTCTGGCGTTAAGTAAATAAACTTAATTTTGGAAGTCGGTGTCCATATCGCAAAAAAAAATGGGATAAAAAAGACACCGAATTCCAAAATTAAATTTATTTTTCACTTTGTAGTTTTTATTTGGAAGTCGGTAGTATTTTTTTGCAAAAAAGTTTTTTTATCTAATTCAATATTTGACTTTTAAACCCATTCATAACACCAAGCTCGTATACATATATGAGACTTATCTAGCCAAAGTTATTAAAGCCACAGTCGTGAAAAGGTGTGAACATAGCAATATTGATATCAGAATCAACAATCAGGTTGTTTCACCTTCGAGCCGTCCAAATAGGGAAAAATATGGTTGACAAAGACTGCATAATATTTATAACCCTTTGACATCTATGAACAGATATATTAAATTGTCTTCATTATGTTGCACCATCTTGTTTTGTGACTGGTTCGTGAATCTAAAGTTTAGAATTAACACTCCAAAACTAAATTTGTAATGCATCATAAACACCCAACACACACATATATAACCCATACACACACTTATTACACATACACACATAACTCAGACTCATTTGTTTATGCTGATATAAAATAACAGTCTTTTTTTTAATTCTCTTTTGTATTAATTTAATTTATTCTCACAAAATGTATAAATAGTAGCATTTTTTTTTAATATTATTGTAAGTAAATCTAAGTTGCGGAAGAGTGGAGTGTCCTAACACAGGCATTTATTTGCTTAAAAGGACACTTCTGACACTAGCTATGTATTACAAAAATTGTTAAAGAAAATAAGGTATTTGTATTTTGTATTTGTATCATCATTTCAATCGAAAGGTCGTCGCTCCACCTAGAGGGAGACCTTTAAACGCTGCGTCTTCCGGTACGCGGTTGGCACTCTAGAACTTTTCGGCCCCAACGGCTATCCGTTCTGCAAGCCATGTGCCCTGCCCACTGACACTTAAGTTTGGAAATTCTTCAGGCTATGTCGATAACCTTGGTTCTCTTGCGGATGTCTTAATTTCTGATTCAATCACGCAAGTAAACACCTAGCATAACCCTCTTCTTTGCCCTTTGAGTGACTTTAAGCCTTGTTATGAATGAATATAGTTGTATCATTCTTTGCGATTTTATTCTTGGCTTAACGGAGACCATTGCCTAAACAAGACAAAAGCTAAAATTGAGTACGTAAGTAACATATTCACTGTGGTTTTGGCATTATTTTTCTGGGTTTCTGCAACAAGAGCTTCAATTCAATTACCAACCGTGAGCTTGTCATAATGAGCTCTTATACCTGACTATAACTTACTTTAAAACCTGCTGTGGTATACTCAAAAAATGTCTATCGTGATGAACCAAGAGATCAATAGAGAGACGCTGTCAATAACAAAGCATCTTTTCTACAACAAGTACAAAACTACAACCTATAAAAATATGCTCCTAGACAAGACAATTTATATCTAATTAACATTCATAAAACAAAGCTGCACAGCCCAGACCACCATAAGGCAAGCGGGCAAGCGATCATTTCGAACATTACCCGGCCAATGTGTACACTACATAGCGCACTTTGCCCGCTTCATGTATTACACATCCTCTCGTCGGGTTCAAATTACATAACACATAAATACAATGGCCGGGCTTATTTACTGCTGGTTTTAAAGTAAAAGCTAACGTAGCAATTACTGGGGATAAAATGCTGCTGAAATATAAATAAGTTCTTGTATTATCTTGAACCTTTTTCTCGAAAAGATATATTATTACTCGTAATATTGTCAATTCGTGCATTTTCGACTGTCGTATTGATGTAGGTGGTCTTAAGCGCAAGTCCTATCGTGTGTCACTAGCGGGGTGCCAAATAAAAAATTCAGCACATCCAGCGTAGCTCTTCTTGAACCTTGTTTGTAATTTTGACTGTTCTTCCCTATAACTTTGTAATTATTACTTTTGTGTTGTGTCTTTGTTGAATAAATGTTATCTATTCTATTCTATCCATAAGGTCCAAGGTTTCTTGGTCGGACAAAGGATTCCCTATCATGAATTTCTCAGTAGTAATCCAGAGTCTGCATTTATACCCGGTTGATGGTATTAGGCTCGCTTCTATATTCATCATCATCATATCAGCCGAAAGACGTCCACTGCTGGACATAGGCCTCCCCAAGCGTCACCACATTGATCGGTCCCGTGCGTCTCGCATCCAGCGATCATCTTCATCAGCTCGATCCCCGCAACCTTCTCTTCCTTTATTAGGTTAGCATAACTGGCGAAATATGTATATAGTCTCATCTCACTATCTTATCTCATCTCATCTCACTTCTCATCTCATCACACTAACATTATAAAGGCGAAAGTTTGTGAGTGTGTTTGTATGTTTGTTACTTCTTCACGCTCAAACGGCGGGACGGATCTGGATGAAATTTGGCACAGAGATAGATTATAGTCTGGAATAGCACATAGGGTACTTTTTATCCCGGGAATATGTTCCCTCGGGATAATTTTCGACTTTCACGCGGGCGAAGTCGCTGAAAGAAGCTAGTATGGGTATATCTCTGCTTAACCTTTCGGAAAATATAGTCATTTAATGTTATGTGTATTGCATGAATTTTAGGAGCTCAGTTAAAGGGACCTCACTCTAAATAAAATGATTGATGAATGACTTAAGATATTATTAAAATGCCCGTAACCTAAACTTTAAAAAATAGAATTGTTTTTCCAGTCTACAGTTTCATCCGACAATATGGAAGTTTCTTGAGTAGAAAAAATATTATTCTATTTAATCCGTTAGTGAGATTAACAAATAATATTGGATTTTTTGCTTTAACCTATAAATAAAAATTGGCAAAGATAAAGTGTATCAATGTTCAGGAGTGGGGGCTTAGAAGAGTGACGTGACGTCACACGATATATCAACGCACTGTATCGTCGTATTTTTTTATTTCCGTGGTAAAAGGACAAATACGTGTCCAATTTTTTTTTTTATATTATCTAACTGACGGACAAAATAGATATTTTGACTATTGTCACTACCAAAAAACACCAGCTACCATAGCTAAATTGTATCATAAAAACAAACAAAAGCTTCCCTTCGCCAACAAGTCACTACACACCATTTTACCGCTCCGAGCTGACACCAGCAATACTAATGAGTTGGGATGCGCGCGCCTGGGTCGCGCATGTGACCTGCGATGTGCGATATATTGCACGGCCAGCCAATGAGTGGACACTCGCATAACTGTACCCCGGCTAGGATAATGCGAGAACTTATTGTATGAGTTCGAATGTGTTTTAATATTTTCATCATGATTGTGAACATTGTGAGGAAACCTGGACAGCCAGCCATCTTTGAGCAAGCATGGTGATCAATGCTCGTGCCTTCTCTAAATAAGAAGATACCTTTGCCCTGCAGTGGGACAGTTACAGGCTGGTATTATGATTGTGAAACTATGATCCCCATTTGTTTTTGTGAGGAAGACCTGTACAAGGCCAGTCATTGTAGTGACGCTTGGGAACGGTATATACCCAGCCATGGACGTCTTTTTGCTTAAATAATGATAAAGTGCGATATATTGCACGGCCGGCCAATGAGTGGACACTCGCATAACTGTATCCACCTGTGTGTGTGTGTACTGTGTGCTAGGATAATGCGGGCAGTTATTGTATGATATTGAATGTGTTTTGATATTTAATGTGAATTAGATTTTAATTTGATTTTTTAGCTCCATAACTGAATAATTTCAGTAGATATAAAATATGATGGAGCATTCTTCTATCGGCCAGTCAATGAGTAGATAACTCGCATAACCATGAAATGCTTTTTAATATTTTCGTCATAATTTGTGATAAGCTTGTGACTAAATAATCACTGCCGCACGGATCGATCTTCCGAGAGCAGTGGTGGCCCAGTGGTATCGGCCGCGACTTACAAGTTGTAGGTCGTGGGTTCGAGCCCAGGCAGGCGCTTTACTTTGTGTAAATTATTTCTTCACCACTGCTCTCAAAACGGTAAAGGAAAACATCGTGAGGAAACCGGCATGTCCTAGAACCAAAAATTCGAAGACATGTGACATCCACCAATCCGTACTGGGCCCGCGTGGTGGATTAAGGCCCATTCCCTCTCACACAGAGGAGGCCTGTGTCCCAGCAGTGGGAACATTAATAGGCTGATGATGTGATGTGGATCGATCTTCCGAGTTAAGCAACGCATGCAGAGGTCGGTTAGTGGATGGGTGAGCATCCATCAATCCATCGATGTGCGATATATTGCACGGCCAGCCAATGACTACTCACATATGCTCGCAAAACTGTACTCACGCTCGGATAATGGTGGAAGTTATTGTATGAATTTGAATGGGTTTTTTTATTTATTGTGAATTGGATTGAGATGTACTGTAATCAAATTTTTTCTTTCTTTGTCCCATAACTACATAATTTCAGTAAACTCTGGTGGAGCATTATTTTAATGGCCAGCCAATGAGTGGACACTGGCATAACTGTACCCCGGCTAGGACAATGCGAGAAGTTATTGTATTGTTTTGAGTATGTTATAATCACAGACTAGATAACGCGTCTCTCCATCTGTACCAGGCGTGCACTTTTTCACACCCAATTTAAAAACAAATTAACTTAACAATGAAAGAAAACATTTCCAATGCCTCGGCCAACTTTTTCTATACAGTTTTTTACAGCTCAATATGGCATAACTAGACAGTTTTCTAGATTTCGGTAGATTTCCAGTGCCGATAATGCTCAATGAAAGCTCAAAGTACGATCATCGATCGTAACTTTACTCCGTTTTTTGACACGCGAAGTACATACAAGCGCGTCATCTAGTTAGATTTATATCTGTGGTTATAATATTTACTGTGTATTGAATTGAGACGTACCTACTGTTACCCAATTTTTCTTCCTTTGTTTTATATGAATAATTACAGTTGATGTAAGCTCTGGTCAAGCCTTGCCAAAGAGTGGATAGTGCTCGTGTTATTGTATGATTTTGAATGTGTTTAAATAATATATTTGCGTTTGTTAAGGTAAATCCTACGGTGATCTAAATAGGGCTGAATATTATTTTTTTGTGGAAACAGTTCTGCACGTGTATAAATAGAAGAAATGAAAAAAAAAAGACAGAATAGAATGATTTCTACAGCGCGTTGTCAATATAGAAGAAAAGTAATGCCACATTTTTTCATTGTTGTTAGATACAGACAGACGAGATCATGGTATGCGTTCTGGTGAAGCAAGAAAATTCAATCATTCGTGTTCATCCTTAAAAACATTTATAAAAATCCTGGAAAGCAAAAAAAAAAGATTGTATTCTACTTCTTTGACATCAATATTTACTTACTTACTATAATCCATTTGCTGAATAATTTCTAAATACATTTTTTGTAAGAGTGTATATCACGTCTCTAAGCAGTAGTCACCTCTTTGGTGTAGGCCACCCCATTCCCTTGCACCGATTCCTGTCCCTTGTTTTAGTCATCCAACCAGGTCCACCTTTCTCCAAAAATATGTCTGCCCACCTTTTTCTGGGCCGGTTTTTCTCTACTTCTGCTTTGATCTCTTGGTTCCTTTTTTTGTCCATCGAAAATTCTCTACCCTACAGACATAACCAGCCCAGTTCCATTTAAGTAGCCTTATCCTCTTAATGACGTCAACTAATATTTTCTTATGTCTGCTAATTTTATTGTAGAGTAATTCTTTCTGCTCTATTCCCATCATGCTGCGTTCCTTTTTTCTTTGACATATGGCAAGTATGTTTTCGTCTTCTTTCAGCAGCAGCTTTGCAGAAGTATGAAAAGAAAATTAATTTTAATATCAGCATAAGACTAAACTTACATTTAGCTTCCCTGAACATAAACTCCTTTACTGATAGATTTCCATCTTACTTTCGGTACCTCAAATGAAATAACTTATACCAAATATCTTCTAAGTAAGCAACCTTATCTACAAGTACTAACATAAGCACATATTATGAAAATATACGCCCATACTTATCTATAAGAAGAAGCTATCTCCCAGATACGGGTAGGGCCATAACCCTGCTAATTACGACTTAAATTATTAAAAGCTTAAAAAGCAGTCGTTCATGGCATTAACTTAGCAGAATGGCTCCTCTGTCTATTTTATAATCCTATATTATTTAAACCGGACTGATGTTTGAAGGACTTTTACACTTCACGATTTTGAAGATGGTTGTGACATATACTTAGTTGAAGTGGTCTGATGTAAGAACATAATTTGGTTATAATTATAAAAATATGCCTGGGTTGTTGATAAAATAACATTCTATCAGCGGTAATTACTGTCGATTGTCTAAAATTTTTGTGCCTGACCATGTGACATTTTCGGACTATTTGATATATGTTTTTCGCGCGTATCTTGTATGTATGCATGTATGTAATATTCTTTATACTACACCTGCTCGGAAAGTACCTTGATACTTTATCAAATTTACGGTAGAAAGTACGTCATTGCATATCGAACAAATATGCGGCGAGAAAACGCATCTGAGCGGGAGAGAAAAGTGTATGAAAATCCATTTCTTACGTGGTTTTTCTTTTTTAATTTTGGGTAAGACTATGCGCTGGTAACCTAAATATTAAAAGCCAAAAAGTATTTACAGTGAGTTTTTATCTCCAAGTTCGCAAAATGACACTGGCCACTAGCTGTGTGTTGGATGGTGTCAAACAATTTGAAAAAAGAACATGTGAAAATTGCAGACGCCATTGGCGCCATTTTCAATTTGTGTAGTATAAAGCACTATGTATCACTCGAGAGAAAGTGCGATTCCCGATCTCGGGTGTTTTAAAGCCCTCGCCAACGGCTCGGGCTTCAAACGACACCCTCGACGGTAATCGGTCACTTTCTCCTCTCGGTGAACAATGTACTATTATTACCTCGTATCTTTCAAATCACTTGACGGATTTTTATAATTAAGACATCGTTAGATAGGTCTTGGCTGCCCAAGTGTTCTTAGATTTTAAATAGTTTTTTTTTCTTCGAAACCCGTCATGGGTATAAAAATGAAGGGTTTTTAGAGGTGATTACAAAAATATATACAATATAAGTTTAAAAGTCATTCGAAAAAAAAGTATACCTACCTAAATAGTTGCAAATAAAAAAAAATACAAAATCAAAAAGCCCGACTGCAAAGATAATAGTTTTGGTCAGCCAGCTCGCGAATATGTATCCTCCGACTGCACAGCATGATTTTCTTCTTGTTTTTCTTGTTTGTTGTCTTTGTAGTCGGTCATCGGTCCACCTGGTGGAAGGCATTCCGACGCAACGTCTTCCGGTTCGCGGTCGCCACTCCAGAACCTTTCTGCCCCATTCAGCCATCCGTTCTGCGAGCAATGTGCCCTGCCCACTGCCACTTAAGTTTAACAATTCTTTGGAATATGTCGGTAACCGTGGTCGGTTTATAAAATTATCAAGCTTATTAAATACAAGTTCCATGACAGACTTCCGTAAAAATCAGGCCAGAAAATCAGGTCCCATTATTCAGCGTTTTTTAAGCCTTTCTGAATTAGTAACATCTTCAGATACTTGAACACAGAACACACTTAACCGAATGTCAATCAAACAGTGAATGGTGGACACTCAAAAATAACCATTTTTATTATTATTGTTGGCACTTCAATAACCTCTTATATTAGGCTAAATTGAACTGTTCACTAACTGTCAATCTGATAAACAGTTTAATTCTAGTTGCACAAAAAATATGCTTGTGTAAGTAGTGAAAGTAACAATAATAAAATTTGCCTATGCTTGAAAGACACAGTGACGTCTGTATATGCATATGATAAACGAATAGGCTAATTGTCAATTTGGGCCTATTCAATACTAAAGTGTATTTTTTGCAAACACTTTTCATACTTTTTGAATACCTGTAAGCATCATAAAGCTTGTGTAGCGTTACTATTATTTTAGAATCAAAATTATCAGACTTTCTCATAAAACTTCTCTATCATCAATTCAGCATTGCAGTTCATCACAGTTTGCTCATTTTGATGCCTTCTATCATCATGTCAGTCAAACAACTACATATGTATTTAGAAATTGTTTTTCAAAAAGACTATCGAACTTAACACCCATCTACGTTATCTGCTTGTACCAATAACGTAGAAGTAATGAGTTTATGACCAAACAGAAAATGCTTATCTTTAGTCTCTTTTTATGAAGATTATACAACGGTTAAATGCGAGCCTGTATATAATAAAATAAAATATCTTGGAGTGAACCATCAGTCAATACTTTGTCCGTCCCAAAATATTAGCTAAAACTACGCAAGCTATCTTAATCATCATCATTTCAGCTAGAAATATGTCCAATGTTGGACATAGGCTTCTCCCAAGCGTCACCGCATCGACCGGTCTTATGTTTCCTGCTTGCAGAGGACCCTGACTAAGTCATCGGTCCTCCTTTTGGAAGGCAGTCCAACGCAGCGTCTTTTGTTTCGTAGTCCAGAACCTGAGGGCCCATCACTAACATACGCCTTGACAGTTAATTAACATATCCAGCTCTATCGTCTCGTACTCGTCCCGTATTCTCCAAAAACCCTTCAACCCGCAAATATTAAAACAGCGCCTGTAAAACTTAAACGATGGCTCATAACAGTTTTATGTAGTACGCAACGACCGACAATATGGTTAGCATTGAATATATTCCGCTGAGCTGCAAATACCTTAGTTTACGTCATACGTGCCTTCGGTGAACTGCGATGGGAGAGGGTCTGTTTCCTGGTGCACTTTACTGCTGAAGGGATACAGAGTATGGTTTTTTGACTGTTTAGTGTTACTTTGTTACACCCATTCCTATCAAGGTTGAAGATTCTACACTTGATAATGTAGACGAATATGTCTACCTGGGACAAACGATCCAGTTGGGTAGGGCCAACTTCGGAAAAGATGTCAACCGTCGAATCCGACTTGGCTGGGCAGCGTTCGGGAAGTTACGTGGTATCTTTTCGTCCAACTTACCACAGTGACTCAAGACGAAAGTCTATGACCAGTGTGTGTTGCCAGTGGTGACCTAAGGCTATGTGACGTGGGTGCTCACAATGGGCCTCAGCAGAAAGCTTACAGTCACCCAAATGACAAAGGAGAAAGCTATGCTCGGAGTTTACTTGCATGATCGAATCAGAAATGTAGAGATCCGCAAGAGAATCCGGGTTACCGAGATAGCCCGAAGAATTTCCAAACTTAATTGGCAGTGGGCAGAACTGATGGCCAATGGGGCAGAAAAGTTCTACCACTAGGTTAACCGATGACCTGGTGAAGGTTTCGGGGGTCCGCTGGATGCGTGCCGCATGGGACCGGTCAATGGGGTGACACTTGTGGGAGGCCTATGTCCAGCAGTGGACGTCTTTCGGCTGATATGATGATGATGATGAGTGTGACTTTACGCGCGTGTACTGTACACACGTCGCGTCGCTGGGGCATGTAGTATGGAGGCGACGATGTGATTCGACGTGGTGATGTTTTAACTCCAGTTACTGAGAGAATGAATTTATTTGGTTGCGTTTTAATATACAAACAAAGAATTTTAAAAGTATTGGGGTTTAAATAATCCCACCTTATATGCCGAAGGCTCATAATAGTTTTGACATGACATGATTCCCCAAAGGTCACTACAATCCAATCCCAATACAATCGGAAAACCTGAGTTCCTGTGAAAACAGCTCCCAGATTCGACGTCGTCGTCAGCTGGCTTAATCCTCTTTATCGACACGATGAAAAAGAAGCTAACCGTTTTATATAGTACGCAATTACCAACAATATGGCTGGCATTGAATAATATTCTACTGAGCTACAAATGCCTTAGTATACGTTTTACGTGTCTCGGATGAACTGCGATGGGAGAGGATCTGTTTCCGGGTGCACTTAACTGCTGAAGGGATAAAGAGTATGACTTTTTGACTGTTTAGTGCGACTTTGTTACACCCACTCCTATCACGGTCGGTGACTCTACACTCGAAGATATAGACAACTGTGTCTACCTGTCTACTGCTAAAGAGTATGGCTTTTCCACATTTTTATTTCATAAGGAACTCAAATGATTGAAAGCTTATTTCATTTCCGGCATGGATGTTTCAGGATTTTGTTCCTGTTAAAGATTTTAAAATAGTTAAGACCTTTAGTGTATACCAATATTATAAAGAGGAAAGATTTTTTTGTTTGTTTGTACCGAATAGGCTCCGAAACTACTGGACCGATTTAAAAAATTCTTTGACTAATGGAAAGCTACATTATTCCTGAGTGACATAGGCTTTTTTTAATCCCGAAAACGGGTCCTGTGGGGTGGCCCACGGGAGCGAAGCCGCGGGGAACAGCTAGTATTTTATATACAGGATGGGCAAAAAACAGGATGGGCAAAAAAACAGGATAAGCAAAAAAACAGGATAACGTAGATCAAACGAAACAGGGCGAAAGTTGTTATTTTTTAAATTGTTTTTGAACTACTGAAAATAGCCCCAAGTATCACCCTGTTCCGTTTGATCTACGATTTTTCGCCCACCCTGTATAAATAATTCCTATAGAAATAAGCATCACCTATGTACCTATTTTTCTGTTTCTTCTTCTTGTTTGTATATTATGTGTATGTGCATAAATGGTTAAATAAATAAATATATTATATAGGGTCTGTAACTTGGAACTTAATTACAATTGCTTTATTTATCTATTTGCCACTTTAATATTTTAATCGACTTCTGGAAGCCGCAATTTTACTTAATTAAGTTAGTGTATCTACTAATTATGCTCATTAACGTATTGAATTTTAATTACTTTTCTAATATCAAACTTCAAAAGGGCTTTTGGGTAGAAGATTTTACTCTGGCTTCAGAAAAAATACAAAATATGCTACATACAATCAAAGCATGGCTGGTTGAAAATGGCGCAAGAAAGAGTATCTGGAAAGATTAAAGCAAGGCATTTGTCTAGCCGTGATATTGAAGGCTAACTATATACTGTGCAAAGTTCAACATAGGAATGGATCTAAGCTCAAGAAAAGAAGCCACACCTCAGATATGCCACCACCGTTACACGTAAATAAAAGATGAATTCCTCCAATCACACACCCTCCCGCATTAATATTCACCAATAAGCCCTTCGACTTTCGAACCCTACTGATCCCATTCCGGAAGCTAGAAAGCTAACCAGAGACGTAGCTAGCCAAAGGCCCTGGTGCAAAAAAAAACTGGGGCCCTAACTGAATAAAAACTTTATAGGTGCAAAACTACTGTATTATCAGCTCTTTATCGTAAGCTGCAGGGCATAGCAAAAATACATACTACGACAATATTTGAAGACATGCGACACGCGGGCACAGTGGTGGTTGGTGGATGTCACCACCAACCACCACTGTGCCCGCGTGGTGGATTACGGCTCATTCCCTCTCTCAGAGCGGTGGCCTGTGTCCCAGCAGTGGGAATATTCAAATGCTGATGATGATGGTGACGAGTATATGTATGTGTACAAGTCTTGTGTGAGGTTAAAATTCCGAAGGTGGGAGAATTTTTTGTTTGCTTTTAAATTTGGCTGGTCAGGGTCCGAGGGCCCCTGGTGCATTGCACCGTCTAGCCCTCCGATAAGTACGGCACTGAAGCTAAATTCTGTAGTCGGACATCGAACTGGGCACGGGATGCTGCGGCCAGGTATCTGCGTATCTAAGCTCTCGTCGAATGATCTCTCATTGTTCGGCCGCTTATAAAAATGTTAGACAATGGGCTCGATGAGTGTGTAGTGACCGCCGTTGGGCGCTTCGCGAGCTTGGGTGTAGTTGTGCAGCTGAGAGATGGTTTAATGATGTGGTTTAGTTAAGGGTGTGAAGAATTTAGACAGGCATGTTTTTTGTTATTTCTATGAAGAAATGAGACTTTTACCAGTATTGTTAGTTAACTTGAAATTGATAATGGAAATGGTGAATTTGGTTTGACATTTCAAATGTATCGATTCTGAGACGGTTATTTTGAATGTATATAATTATGCAGAAAGAGCGTTTGTTTTTTTCCAACTTAAGGTAAAAAAGTGGAGGAAGAATGCCTTCAATCAAATTGACAGTTGAAGCTTGTTGTTAAATATTTTTTTCGTTGTCATGGCGACTGATTCCATTGGACTAGGGAATGTTTTCCTCAAATAGACTTTGCGCCGATTACTGAATTGAGTATTTGGAGTTATGAATGTAAAAATCTGTCAAAATTGGACACTAAAGTGAGGTTTGAGCACACTTTAGTGACAGATATTCAACTTCAAATAACTACTACTTAACTATTTCTTTCTTTTTTCTTTCGTTTATAATAAATAAAAAATAATACTCAATTCAGAAATCGGGGGTTAGAAAATGGACTGTATGATCTAAAATTTTGTCAATTTGAAATGAGTATTTCATAGAATATGAAGAATTAGTAATTATTTACAACAAAAGGACACCAAATAACACGATCTAAACAACATATTTTCTTAAACTTAACTCTCATACTTCTAAAGAGATTATAATGTGCGAGCATACCATACTCCCGGATGGCGGCCTACCCGCGCTTAAGGCACCACTCTGCCATTGTGGCCACTATTCAAGTCTGTGACTATGCATATTTCTCGGTACATTTATCATACATTATGCCAGCTATGAATATTCCTCTGTTAGCGGACTTAACCGCGCACCTTAATTTATTAATTGTGCCTTGTGACCTCGACCTACGAGGCGATTTATGGTGCAAACTTATTATTGTGCGATATTGATGTATGCGAATATTATAAACGTGTTTGTGTGAGATTGTTAAGTGGTTAGGTGTGGGGAAATTATGTTTTCATAGGTGGCGGTTGGGAAGTGGGGTGGGAATATTCTGGGCAAAACTTATCTTGTTTGGTATGGTCAACCCAGGAAGGTGAAAAGTTATTTATTTTAAAGTTTTGTCAGTTAAGAAGGTAGACAAGACTGTAAACGAAAGAGTTTGAAGGCTCTAACACCCCCCAAATGCTTTACTACGGTTGGAAAACCGCACTCCTCAATTTATTCCTTAAGACGGTACCCTGATCAAAAAATCGGCATGAGATATGAGCGTTCCTATTGGTCTAGCGGCACTGGTGGCGCATTAATTACAGTAGTGAATACGCCCAGATTTAAGAATAAAATCTTTATAAAATCGAATTTTGGTCTTTTGAAAAAAAATAATTCTACAAAAATGTTCGTTATTAAATTGTCTATCCATTAGTGTTAGTACAAAAAATAATCAATGAACACTTTACGAGGAGATGCATAATATCAATAATTATTTCTCATTTTTATGTTTTTTTGGAAGTAGATTAGTGAAATATATACAACATTTAAAAAAAAACTAAATCTACCATTTTAAAATCAATATTATGTAGAAATTTAATGTATTTTTATTAATTGATATTTCTTTTTAAATAACGAGTAGATAGCTCCTAAAAACAGCACAAATAACGGCTTGCGCGGCGTTTTGCTCGGGGTACCGCCTTAATTGTCCCACGCGGCTTCGCTCCTGTCAACTGTCTACCTACCTACCCTAGCCTACCTACCCTACATACATGAATGTTGCGTAACTTTAACCGCTTACGTAGCGCACGCAACCGAAGCTCTCAAAAAGGAATATTTTTGCCCGTTTTTGCAACATTTTTCTTTTATGCTCCGCTCCTATTGGTCGTAGCGTGAGGTTATATATAACGACCTACCTCGCCTAGCCTATAACCTTCCTCTATAAATGGACTATCTAGCACAAAAATAATTTTCCAATTCCAACCAGTAGTTCCTGAGATTAGCGCGTTCAAACAAACTCTTCAGCTTTATATATATTTAATATAGTATAGATATTTGCGAGATCGCTTCACTTGCTCTTGCATCCTAAATTCCAGTTTCACAAAGTTTTCTGAATAAGTCGATAGTATATAACTCTTTTTTCTGAATAAATGGTCACAATGATATGTTGCTTAATATTTGATTTTTTCGACTTCGTTCTTCTATATTCGCAAGCTTGAAATGATGAGACAAGATGAGAAACATGTCGGTACCACTGTCAAAAATATTAGTCATTCTAATTTGGTCTTACAAAAACACATAGATTCCAAAACATAATACGTATGCATGTAAATACATAAGTTAAACTCACGCTTTCAATCTTAGAACAATGATTATCGCTATCAAGGAAGGAAAATACAAGATCATAGAAAAACTAAATTGGGGCAGAACCTTATACCATTACGTCACTGGGGAATACCGTACGGCCTTGCTTAGTAAAGATCGTGATGATTACGTACTAAGTAAAATATTTAAAGAACTCCTGTGATTAATTAATCAATTACGATTCACTGAACATTTATAAATTAGGTTTATCAGAACTAAGATTTTACAATAATGAGGTCGTTTTCCTGGTACAGTGAGGTAATGGGAAACTCATTCATGGATCCTCTATGTGTACCTTACACATAGAGGAAGGATTTTGAAGAAGCATAGTGTTTCATATTAAGGTTTTTATTATTTTCTGTAAAATTGACTTCCGTGTCCAACCAAGATTAAAAGCCGAGTATTACCAACTTATATCAATACATAAATAAATAAATTAATAATGAATTAAATTATAAATCTGTAGAAAAAAAATTTTGTACATCGAAAATATTTCCAAAAAAAATTGCCAGGGTTTTAATGGATTACCAACGGAACCCATTTTTTTGTCTGTTTAGTTGTGCACGCATCACTTAAAATTTAAGAAACTAATGTAGATAACTTTTATATATAAAAATTGTGCGTAACTTGAAGAATTACTTAAAAGTTAGAGGAATTTAAAGTGTTAACAAGTAAAATTTCACAATTTAAAAAACCTCCGACACATTTATCTTGCAAAAGCACCCCGATTCAAACAGTAAAATGCCCATAACTTTTGAACGGCTGAACCGATTTTATTCAAACATAGCTAAGAACACTCTCGACAAAATTACCTTTCAAACAAAAAAACTAAATTGAAATCAGCTCATCCGTTTAGGCGCTATGATGCCACAGACAGACACACAGATAAACAGCAACACACGTGAAACTTATTACACCCCTATTTTTCCGACGGGGGTTAAAAAAATAAAATATCACAACACACGCAATTCAGATACTCGGACAGGTGAAGTCCTTATTCGATAGATGGCGTTGTGCACTTGACGTCTTTTTCTGAATGGCGGTGTTAAGATTCTTTGCTGAAGAAATACCATAGAAAAAAATGGTAGGTGGATAGGGTAGGTAGGTAGGTCACTCCAGGAAAGTAGGTTAGGTAGGTAAATAGGGTAGGGTAGGCAGTTGACGGCAGCGAAGCCACAGGCACAGCTAGTTATAATACTATTTTCTTATGTATATCTTCATTCTTCTCACACTCCAGTAACAGGTTAGGATTGAATGCGCTGCTGATAATTCTCTCTTTGAAGAACTGTGGTGAATTGAATGATCTAGCTATCCCTACGCAAAATAAACACTTCGGCGTATACATACATACATAAGGGTTGCTTGAGAGAGGCCTAGGCCCTGATAAATTGGCGTGATAAGGAGAAGAACTACACTCAACACTGGGTAGATACAGGTTGAAGAAGAGAGACATCATTGACTGTCGTAGAAGCCTTTGAGAGATACATAAAAATATGGACCACATGATTTATAATCACAAAAGACTCACTCCTGTATTTCTCAAGTTATAAAGAAAAAATATCGATCAACCACTTCATGCACTATCTAATTTCAGTCGAATTCCCAGCCTATTAGAAATCAAGCCAAATATACAGCTGTCAAATAATGGTCTCGGACAAAATAAACTTGCTTGACAAACAGACCGACGGGCGAACGTAATTCCATGTTTATTGTTAGAATTCCGGTATTACACGGCACACTTGAATCTGCTTTCTATGATAACAACCTGCCCACGCGCTTGTGACGAATTTATTTGGGTGTTTTATATGATGTTTGAATGTATGGATGTGGCATATTTATTATGCTTTCTTGAAAATGTGCATCATTGAGTCAGTTGTGTTGCATAAAAAGTCTGATGGAACAGTGGCTACAGATTAAAACATTGACATTGAGGCGAAAGCTCAGTTGGCTGCAAAAAAGTTGGGGATTCTTGCAAAGGTGAGACGGTCCTTCACACCTGAACAGCTGCTCAAATTGTATAAAGCGCAATTTCGGTCGTGCATGGAGTACTGCTCTCACCTCTGGGACGGATCTGCCAAATACCAGCTTAATGCACTTGAGTCGATTGACAGACAGGCCAAGAGGCTTATTGGCAACGATGCACTGGTCGCGTCAAAGCTCCAGAGCCTCGAACATCGACGCCGAGTTGGAATTCCCTTCAGGAGTCTTTGTTCTCTGATAGCTACAATCTTGTGGTCTTTAAGTCAAGAGTGAATAGGTTACTTCTAGGCAAGCGTGCTTCATCGTAGGCCACATCATCGCTTACCATCAGGCGAGGTAGTGGTCAAACGAGAGCCTATTGATAATAATAAAAAAAGATTAGACGACCACTATACCATAAATCTATACCAATATTATAAAGAGGAAAGATTTTTTTGTTTGTTTGTTTGTACCGAATAGGCTCCAAAACTACTGGACCGATTTAAAAAATTCTTTCACCAATAGAAAGCTACATTATGCCTGAGTGACATAGGCTATTTTTTATTCCGAAAACGGGTCCAGTGGGGTGGCCCACGGGAGCGAAGCCGCGGGGAACAGCTAGTCAAACATAAATATACAAAACTAGCGGACGCCTCATAGTTTCACCCGCGTCGTTCCCGTTCCAGTGTGAATATAGGGATAAAAAGTAGCCTATGTCACCCGGGGATAGTGTAGCTTCCCAAAGGTGGAAGAATTTTTTAAATTGGTCCAGTAGTTTTTAAGATTATTCGTTACATACAAAAATACAAATAATTCCTCTTTATAATATTAGCATAGATATAGAAGTATAGATAAGTAAGTAATGGGAGCAGGCGAACAAAAAAATGTTTGTTTCGCCTGCTCCCATTACTTACAAAACATTGTTTGTGTTGTTCGCAAATGAAGCAGTTTTTTTACGTTTTTTTGTCTCCCTCGCTAGAATCTGGATGTCTGACTAGCTAGCACATGAGTATGAGAATGAGTGCAAAGATAGACATATGCAGAGGGCAATATTAGCCAGTGAAACATGATAGTTCTACTACAGATTGTTTATGAACATCATCTGCCGACCTAAGTCTACAAAGTAGATGAAGCATTAGGATATCTACAATGAACAGTCAGAACAAAACTGCCGCATCAACCCATGCTACGTTCAACGTACGAATTCAAAACCATATTGACCCTCGACCATACCACATTCTATTTACCCAACGCATCATCAAGAGTCCTCCACCAACTGGACTGCACGCTTCATTTCCGAAAAATAGTCTTAAGATCATCTTAAAGCGGTCTTAAGACGGTCTCAAGTGGTCTTGTGACCACTCGATACGATTGTGGGCTCAATGCGGTATCACTTGTTTGTCTTCTTCAAGTGTGGGAGCAATTAATGAGGATTTTGTTATTTCCGGAGATTACGGGCTTAGGGTCTTAGGGAGTGATGTCACTTGTTTTCGGAGAATGGACGGTATTTGGGTTGTGTGTAGAGGGCCTTTTATTGTTCTAATCAGGCTTGAGAGTGACTTCTTTGGTAGGTGTTGTTTTAGTAACATAGTCATAAGTATTTATATAATGACTCATTGTGTGAATTTTTAATTTGTTGAAGTTAACCAAACAGTATTTGATGGCATTAATCAAGAAGTTTTTACCGTTGTCATGAGGAGTGGTGGCAGTTTCCTTCAAAAGGACTTGAACATACATCAATCATCAGTTGGTGTTTCCTGATAGTTACAACCTAAAGACCTCCAGTCTTTAAACTAAGCATAGCATATATTACTTTTAGGCAAGCGTGCTCCTTCGTCGACCACATCAACGTCGTCGCTTACCGGTGAGACAGCGCAAATGTGAACCTAGAAATACTAAACAAAAAGTAGTTAAAATTAAGTGCTAATGTAATTTTTTGAATTTTTGAACCTTATGTAATGATGCTACTGGTTAATAGTGGAAGAAAACATCGTCATGAAAATATCACACCAATATTATAAAGGGTAATTTTGTGAGTGTGTTTGTTCCTTCTTCACGCTCAAACGGCTGCACGTCATCATCTGCCTAGCCTTTTCCCAATTGTTATTGGGGTCGGCTTCCAGTCTTACCGGATTCAGCTGTGTACCAGTGTTTTACATGGAGCGACTGTCTATCTGACCTCCACAACCCAGTAACTGGATAACACCATACCACTTGGCAAGACTGGTGTCAGATCTCAAGCTTCTGACTACCCGTAACGACTGTCAAAGATCTTCAATGTCAGCCGGGACCAACGGCTTAACGTGCTTTCTGAGGCACGGAGGAAACTCGGTATGTTGAAATGGTCACGCATTCATGGACTGACCTCGGCAAGCGTTGCTTAACCTTCAAGATCGACCCATGCGGCTGTTATTATTTAGCCACGAGCTCCTCACGTAATCTTTAGAAATAAATGAATTCAAACCGTAGAGACTTTTTATCCCGAGAATATGTCCTTGGGATAATTTTCGACATTCACGCGGGCGAAGCCGCTGGCAGAATCTAGTCTATACTATACTAATACTATAAAGAGGCAAGATTTGTATGTCTGTATGTAATGAATAAACTTAAAAACTACTGGACTGATTTCAAAAATTCTTTCACCGTTGGAAAGCTACGCTATCCCCAGGTGACATAGGCTACTTTTTATCCCTGTATTCCCACGGGAACGGGAACTACGCGGGTGAAACCGCGAGGCGTCCGCTGGTCTATAATATAACTAATCTGTACATACTAAGCAAACATAATGATCCATTCTGGTTCTTTCTCTATTCGAAGAGAGATTTTCTACAATGTGCTACATTAACAGTCCAATTAATCATAGCATTTCAACAACCAATTCTTTAAAACCCTAATTATACACAAAACCAAACAACGGAACACCATTGACATAAACCACGAAGTTTTTCCAAAACTTTCACTTAACATCTTGATGGAGGGCGTCGTGCCCTGCGCGACCTCCGGCCCAACGATAAATAATATATTAATGATTTTGTAAATAAATAATAAGCACCGATAAATGAATATCGATCCAGCAGCGTTTGTGGAGCAATTGTCGGGTCATGGTTGCTAGCTAGAATTGCAGTATCATCAGCAAAGGTAGCTGTAGTCACGCCGTCCTCTGCTGGCAAGTCTGCTGTGTACAACGTGTACAGAATTGGCCCCAGCACTGATCCTTGGGGGACGCCAGCCTTTATTTTAAATAACTTCGACGTTGCCTCAGCTTCTTTGACTTGAAATAGTCGATCTGTTAGGTAGCTCTTCATTAGCTCATAGATGTAATGAGGAAAGGCGGGTCGCCTTTATCTTATAAAGTAAGCCCTTGTGCCAAACGCGGTCGAAAACTTGCTGATCATGTATCAACACGACGGACCGCCACGACAAAGCTGGGAGGTGAAGCCGTAAGAAGATATATATCAGTATTTACTGGACTTCAGTGTTGGGGATGGAATGAGAAAGAAATGTCTTCTTTGACAATTGGTGCCTCAACCTCTAGTGTCAGGAGACATATCGGCGAGGAAGGTACCTATAATTTTTTCCGGTGTATGTCGAGTTATACTAATATCAAAGCACAGGTACTAATTTGTTAAAAAATACTCATCTTACTATTCATAAAGACTAAGAAAATAGATAAATTAAAAATTAAATTGGACGCACATATAAACGAAAAGGTGAAAGTTGCGGGGATTCGCTGGTTGCGAGACGCACGGAACTGGTCAATGTGGCGACACTTGGGGGCGGCCTATGTCCAGCAGTGGACGTCTTTCGGCTGATATGATGATGATGACTTAAAGTCCTTAAACCCCTATATGGGGCAGAAGGCGTCCACAGATGTCCTCCATCGCGATCGGTCTTGAGCTTCACGCTTCACCTCGCTCCGTGTCATTCCGATGCTCGTCGCTTCTGCCAACACGGTGCGACGCCAGGTATGACGGGGACGGCCACGCGTTCTTTTCCCTTGGGGATTCCAGTCCAAAGCTTGCTTGGGTATGTGATCGGGACCTCTTCGGAGCGTGTGGCCAATCCATCTCCACTTGCGACGCTTGATCTGGCGGTCGATCCGGCTCTCGTGGCATTAATCCAACAGCTCTATGTTAAAGATGGTCTCTGGCCAGTAAATTCCAAAAATGCGATGGAGACAGTAGTTGACGAAGATTTGTACTTGGCGTGAGATGTCCTTTGTGACCTTCCACGTTATTATTCTTATATGATGATGATGAAAACCATTCTAAGAGATTTTTTTTTGTAGTTTTCGTATCAATTGATATATCATTTATGATTTATTTGTAAGAACCTGTAGTTGATGATGAACACTATTCAATATCAGGAAAAATACAAAAGTAGCCATCAGATGGATAGCCCATCGCGGGTAGCTTCTGGATGAGGCTTGTACAGAAACGTAGGGACTGGCATTATGATGATAATGGTGAAACCACCAAAAGATAAGATAAGATAAGATAAGATATATTTATTTGCCCAAACATGTGTATACATACAAAAAATCATTACACTTGCATGCAGGATGACAAAAAGAAACAAAAGTTCAGCCATGTTTGCCATACTATGGCGTGCAAATATTATTAAGAAAAAAAAAATTGTAATAATTAATTCGAATTTAAAAATAAAATAATTCCAAATGTCAACAGTAAAAAGAAAACAAAAAATTATATAGTAAAAATGTCAAAAATATCAAGCAAACGTCAAATCTATTTAAAAATAATTCCAAATGTCAACAGTAAAAGAAAAATAAATAATAACAATATCAAAAATATTAAGCAAATGTCAAATCTATGTAAAATAATTTCAAATGTCAACAGTAAAAAGAAATAGAAAATAACAATACTAAAAATAGTTAATAAGCAAATGTCAAATCTATGTAAATATAATTTCAAATGTCAACAGTAAAAATTAAAAATGTCAAAAAATATATGTCTAATGTAATATGTCAAATCTATGGTAAAATATCAATCAATTTTAGAAAAAATAAATTAAAAACAATGTATGTCAAAACCTGTAATAAAATAAATAATCAAAAACAATTATTGTCAAAAATGGTAATAACAATCTATGTCAAAATGAAAGATTCTGCCAGAAATTCGCTAATACTATAGTAAGCCCTGGTACTTAGAAACGACTTTAATTGTTTCTTCAGTTGCACATTATTAAGGTCCCTCCAACTTTTGGGTAGCTTATTATAAACAATTGGAGCCATGCAAAAAACACTTTTGCGCATAAGTGCCGTTCTACTGCTATGCAGACAGAGCTGACTTTGATCACGCCTGTTTCTTGGAAATTCATCTTGTTTCTTGGAAAAAAAAACTTTATAAGCACTTCCTTTTTTTTTCCTCATTTATATCGCTATTTTATCAACATGTTCGACACCTAACTCCTGAGTCGTGAACCAGCGCGAGCCTCTCGTCGGATGTAACCTCTAAATTGATTTATTATGTTTCAATTTTTTTTACTCCCAAAGCTTCGATTGGCCGACTCTTCCGCTATACTGCCCTATACAACGATTAGAAAGTTTTGATATCATAGAAATAGTTAATGTTGTCATTTCTTGTATGCTTTTCTTGTGAGGAAACGAAACTCAAACTAACTCATAATTTATTTCAATTAAAGCATTTTAATGGTACTCTTAAATTTTCAAGCAACAGATGACGTCAGTTGTTCTTTCGCAAGCGTAGATAGGTCTCTATGAAGAAAGACGTGCATGGAAAAATGACGCACGAAAATTAAAACTTTCTGATTCAACTAAAGCTACTAATTTTTCAGGCAGGGAAAGTTCAACAAGTAACAAAATCTAGCTACTGTATCAGTCATTTACTTAAAAACTACCACCATATAAGCGTAAACGACTGCAATTCAAATACCCTAATTTCCTCACCGATTAAAAAAAAATGACCTTTTGTAAACAACAAAGTATCAAAACACTTCAATCCTCCTACATACAAAATAAGATCGCGCAAAGTTATAATTCAATAAATTCTTGAGAACAGACACGAAGTTATTATTTTATTTTATAACTGAACCCATAACATCTGTTAATAATTTTATCATCTAGATACCCACCTTCACAGCGAGGGATAACCATGCCAGTTTAAATCTATTCGAGAAACACTTTGGTTTAGCATTTGTTGATTTATTTGTCAGACAATGATTTTAACACAGGGGGGTAACCACAAGCTCTTAGAGTAAGGTTATTTTGAGATCGAGTAAGGGACAGATGTATCTGACTTGTATACATCTGTCACTTACTCGATCTCAAAATAATATTACTCTAAGAGCTTGTGGTTACCCCCCAGTTCTTTGTTTCATTTAGCCAGAAGACGATTTACAACTATTCTGTACTAGTAGCAGTATACTTGTAATTAATGATTAATTATTTAATTAACAGGCTAACTAACCAATTACTTAACAGGCTTCATGAACGGATTACCTGATTATTATTAATTACCGTGACCGTCGTATCGTGGTGGCGCAGTGGCTAAGACCTTGCCTCTCGTGATTGAGGTCGTGGGGTCAAATCCAGGCAAGTATCTATATGACTTTTTTAAATTCATATGTACTTTCTAAGTTTATCTTGGACATAACAGACAGCGGTGAAGGAAAACACTTGAGGAAACCTGGACTTATAGTTAATGTAAATCTTAAATCGCCAATACGTATTGAGCAAGCGTGGGGATCAATGCTCGTGCCTTCTCTGTATGAGAAGAGGCTTTTGCCTTGCAGTGGAACAGTTAGCGGCTGGTATTATATAGACAGTATGATGTCACTCGGGGAAGCATTTTTACTGCAGTGAACATTCAAAGTCAGAATGTTCTAAGTGCATAAACTAAGGGTCTAGAGGAAGTCATATTTAATAAATTATAATCGATATTATTAGAATGGTTAAGGAAAACATTGTGAGGAAACCAGCGCAGCAAAAATTCGAATACATGTGACATCAACCAACCCCGCATTGGGCCCGCGCGTGGTGGATTACGGCCCATTCCCTCTCACAGAGAAAAAGCCTGTGTCCTGACTGCAACTGATTTTAAAATGAGAATCACGTCTAAACGGCTAGTTGTAATTTTTTGAAAAAAAAATATTTCTTATATTAGACCATTTTCTTAATAATTTGATCTAAGAAGTTTAAGTTTTATTTGTATAATATACTACTCAAAACGAGTGGCTCTTATTTTATTTTGAGTAGTATATAACACAGTGTAATTAATTTGTAAAGTTATGTCTAAAACGGACAGATGCTCGACAATTGCACCACAAGCGCCGGGCGTATTTTAATAAAATTAACACCATCTCAAAGACAATTTAATTATGTACATTTTGATCTAAGGCGTTTTTTAAGTCATGGAATAATAGTAAAAAACTGGAAAAAAAAAATAGGAAAAAGTATAAAAAACTGCAGAATTTTGGGTCACGCGGGTGTGAAACGAGTGCGCGTTTTGTACCCTCAAGTTCGTTGGCGACAATCGTCGTCTTAAAAGGCTAATAATGATTGATGATGAATCAATATTGACAGGCGCTACTAAAATGTCACTTGATCAGTACCAAACATTTTAGAATTTTAACAGTCATCGCTTGGTCTACAGCCCCTAAGTTTTTATTATCATGTAGACATAGAATCTATCATAGCTTGTTATTATTTAAACTCCTATATAACACAATACAGTACTACTAGATAAAGTGGACAGAATATTAAGGTCCACTTGTGTGAAGAATTTGTCTCAGACTTAATTGCCAACACGAGGTAAATTGACAGTTTTTCATACAAAAATATAAATTTCACCGCGGGCTAGCAGTTGCTAACCCAGTTGCAGTAGCAGTTGGTGGCAGTTGCTAAGTTATTTAGGCATAAGAGTCTAAAAATCTTCTGGAAGAGTAACTAGGTCCTACCAATCTGAAAATAGGCTACGATTCAAAAGCGAAACAGTTGTGTTAGTGTTACATTATTTATTCACTATCTTCAACATTAAAGCTCACCACTAAAACAAACATAAATTACGAACACAAAACTTGAATTCGGAATCACCTTGCTCTGGCATTAATTGCACATTGACGTCTGCGAAACGATGAGATCGAGTCAAGGAAATAATCTGACGTTCATAATAATTATAATATCTAATGATTTAAGTGCCGGTCGTGCTGTTCCTATGACCTATATATTGAGCTTCCTTTTGTGGGAATATAGAGCTAGGAACGTTTGTAGATGGTAAATAATAAAAGCGAGAAGTATATATTCGAGATTAAGCATTGCTTGTCGAGGTCAGTCTGTGGATCGGTGACCATTCAAACAGTGTCTTGGAAAGCACGATCAGCTGGGCTGCAGTTTGAAGAAGAAGAAAGAAAATCTTTTTTAGATTTTCGTCCTTCTAGGGAACTCAAGGGATATCATGTTATCCAGTTACTGGGTTGTGGAAGTCAGATCGCCAATCACCATAAGTAAATTACGCCAAAATACTGGTGCATCTAAATACCTGTATTTTAGCCTAACATCCATAAGCAGTGGTGGCCCAGTGGTATCGGCCGCGACTTACAACTTGTAGGTCGTGGGTTCGAGCCCAGGCAGGCGCTTTACTTTGTGTAAATTATTTCTTCACCACTGCTCTCAAAACGGTGAAGGAAAACATCGTGAGGAAACCGGCATGTCGAGAACTAAAAATTCGAAGACATGTGACATCCATCAACCCGCACTGGGCCCGCGTGGTGGATTTCGGCCCATTCCTTCTTACATAGAGGAGGCCTGTGTCCCAGCAGTGGGAACATTAATGACAGATGATGTGATCCAGTGAGATAGTATTTTTTTTGTAAATAGATATTATGTCGGCACTACTAAAGATTTCGTTCTGCAAAATAGCTATTGGTTTCGAATGACTCTGACAGATGTCAACTTGACATAACACTAAGCACTAGTTTTTGGCGCGAACAAGAGGGGATCGGACAGCAGTTCGAGCAAGAATTGGGCGGGTTGGATTGAGTTGTGATTTCATGAAAAAACCTTAAGATAAATACAGTGAGAGTTACCGATTGTTCGTGTAGATTAAACTACGTGCTTGGTGGAATGTCGTTTACGTTATTCTCCAATACATAACGTGATTAGTTTCATCGTGACCCTAGGTAGGTACATACAAGCAAAGAAGTTCGTTTGTCTAACTCCTAGCCCGAAAAGGACCCATGCAATAATAGCCTTTCCTGACAATTACATAGTCTTCCCTACAGATATGTAACTTTTTGGTGTAACTGTACAATAAAGTATAAATATTCTATTTTAAGGCTGGAAACTGAACTTAGGGAAAACTCTAGGTAAATACTTGTTTATTAATTGAAAGTGTTAAATGTGGTTTAAGGTAAAAATGTAGGCTGATTTCCTTGACGTCATTAATATAATATATTTATTTAAATCAGTCATTGAACACAAATCACCCATTCGTTTAAAACTATCGTATGTCATGGGTATTCCTTACTGACGTGAAAAACGAGGAAAATTTATTTTGTGAAAATACATATTATAATATCCAATATGAGTAATTGATTTATTATGTGGATTAAGAAAGGAAAATAGTTGATTTGCGTCAACTGTGACGCAAACCACGAGTAAAGAGAGGATAAAGCTTCTCTTTTCTTGTGGTTGGCTACTATTGCCATCTGATAATATTTTAAGTTTGTTTTTTGCTAGCCAGTGAGTACATACGGTAGATGTTTGAATGGAGAAATACAGAGCCAAGACTATGACAATCTATTATTATTATTATTCTTTATTGTACACAAAACATATTTATACAAATACAAAAGGACAGCTTATGTACAAAGGCGAGCTTAACCCATAATTGGGTTCTCTTACAGCAAACCTCATTGTCATAGGGATTTTTTATTGAATGAGGACAGCATACTCAAGTGCACAATAAAATTTAACATTTAAAATTCTTACTAACTATATAAACTAAATAAATACGTGAAAAGCACACAATGCATAAATATAATACATACAATATAACTAAAATCCTTAATTAATAAATATATACATAATCATCTATGCGTCATGTTGAAAGGAAATGCTCCCTTGTTCTTTTCTTGAAAATTCCCAACGAAGGGCTATCCCGTATGGAGTGAGGAAGATTATTCCAGAGGCGGACAGCACGAACAGTAAATGATTATCTATCAGGGATAATGATTGTCGAAAAGTCAGTACATAAGGAATTGAGGACGTGATATTTGGATTGCATTTCTATGTTGGACATTTTATTTTTTATTATAGATAGGCTCGCGCTTGACCACTATCTCATCTGATGGTAAGCGATGATGTGGTCGTCGTTGAAGCACGCTTGCCTAGATGTAAACTATTTTTTTTTTTTTTTTTTTTTTTTTTTTTTTTAAAAAAACGTTGCCCCACACTAGGAATTTCTTCCTGTATCGTGGGTGCGTTTACAAACATATAAACTCACATACACAACACCCAGAGCCGGAACAACTATCTGTAGGTCATACAAATATTTGTTCCGTGCGGGAATCGAACCCGCGCACGCAGCGTAGCAGTCAATCGCTCATCCACTGCGCCAACCGTGTGCGACTTAAGGACCCCGATGTTGTAGCTATCTGGAAACACAGACTCCAGCAGGGAATTTCACTCCTAAGCTGTACGCATAATGAAAGTATTTTCAAAACGTCTAGTGCTTATGGGTGGGATGTCCACCATGTATCGATGGCGCATCGCCGTACGTCTTTTAGTCCAATGACGAAACGGGCAAGGCGGATATAGCCTGGAGGCTCTAGATAAGTAACTTACTTAAATTCTACCAGCGAAAGCGTTGCGATAGCGATTGGAAATATTTAAAAAATATGTGGGTTTGCCAAGTGCTATGGAAATGTCACTTGAACAATCCCATTGCCATCCCATGGAATGATACCTTTTCTAGAATTATAGGACGAACAAAAGCCACCTCTAAAACTTCCCAACTCTACACCCAACATTCGTCACGCCCGCCGTAAAATTAGATCATCGTAACGATGTTCATTCAATAAATAAATAAATCGATACCGTCATGGAATCGATTCTTAATTTAACCGGGTGATAACACTCTGTACGACCTCTGAATACAGACCGTCACGAATTTCGCGTTTATGATCACGATTGAATGCTGTGACCTCTTTCGAGTGGTCAATTTTGATTGTGATGTGTAAATAGGATTGAAGATGTCTTTTCTTTATGTTTTGGAATAGTGCCTACAGTTTCCGGATATCTTGAGTCTAAAGACAAGAGACGATCACGATTGTTTTGACATGGGATACGATTATATGAAATATGCTCATGGTTTTGTCTTATTATCTCTAATTTCTCTCTGATAGTGGCACATGTGTTGGATCATTCGGTGCCCTTCATGATGGTTGAGCTGAGTGGTGCAGATCCATGCGTCCTGTTCGTGAACGGGCGCCATCAGTTGGGATTGGTCATAACTTAACTGCTTCGGCCTGTTGTTGTATTTTTTAAATTGTTTGTTACTCTAGAAGCTTTTATGTGCACGTCTTTTTACTTTGTTCTCGCATATATGTATTTTTTAACAAGAATTATGGAACCAAAAACTTGCAATTAAAACTGATGGAAAAGAGTAAACGTGGATTTTCTTGCAAATTCTTCTGTATTGAGACCTAACTGACGCTTGCGAATTTGCACCAAGAGACATTTTTTTTTGTTTGACTATTCGAAAGTACCTCTAAAGTTTATTTGATTTGATTTTGCTTTTGATTTTATCGAATAATTGACTGTTTTATTCGTGGACACTAAATACGTAAGCGGTGGCTCGACTTTCTATTTTGTGTTGTGGATATTGAAAATAGATTTGTGTTAGGTACTTTACGTTGAATCGTCACTTAAAAGTCAAATTAGAGTGACACTGGCTGCTGATTTATCATTCTAGTGGAACATCACAGCGGAGACGGATCATGTCTAGAGGGTCTGCTATAAATACGTAAACGAAGAACAGCTGCTATTCACGCGCAATTCTGATGATAATCAAGCAAATACAATGACCACTTTTGAAAAATGCTTTCCTGGACTTATGAGTACCACTCAAGTCGACCACAGCAGAGACAATCTCCACAGGACTTCTGGGGGTTCACGCGGTGTCTGCACCACAGACCCTGACCATGCAGGCGTGGCCGTGATGACGCAGTGAGTGTCTAGAGACGAAGAAAACACTGGCGTGATGATTTGGACTCTTTCCTGACGAATTGACCAGAGAAGAAAGAGGATAAAGTTGTCTAAATAGATATGGGGGAGGCTTTTGCCCAGAAGTAGTGGGACAGTGAAGGCTGATAAAAATACGTTCTCAATACGCTAAGTAGAAGAAGATTATTTAAAACTGTTAATTAATCGCACTTATAATCCTTAATAAAAACCGACACGCATTATATTGCGTCATCAGCGACACTATACTAATTTCACGATGGGATTGATTACGATCGATACGAATGCGCGCGCACGTCCCACCGGCGCCCACGCGCGTTGTACAGATGATCCATAATACAATTATAGATCATTTAGTAGGTGGCGGGAGTGGGGTGTCGGTATTGTGTGTTTTGGGAGGTTGCCTCTGTGAGGAAAATTTAAGAAGACATGTTTATTTTGAGTTTTTCATTTGTTTTGCCTTTCCTAAACTGCAGCTCAGTTCCTGATCCTCCATATTCCGCATTCAGTATTTCGCGGTTAGATTCAAAGATGTCGCTAAATTTATTACCAGTCTGTCATCTAAATGGATATCAATTTCTTTAAAACTAATAGGACTATCCTAAAGCTTAAGTCATTTTACTTTAATGACCTATCATTTACTATCTCTTAAGATTTAGTTTTCAAGACACCCTCAATACCTTTGGTTAACACCTTTGGATAACTAAAAGAAGCACTTACGCAGAATAAACACACTACAGGTATGCTTTGATTGTTATTCACTAATACACAAACAGAATAATTATTCTAAAGCCATTACATATCAAATCGATAGACAATCTTAAAATTACTATTACAATGGAAAATATAATTTCTACTCTGTAATAAAAAAATCAATAACACAAGCTTTTCTTAATTTCAAATTTCTTTCTAGCGATCGCCACTACTGGAAACCAGTAAATAGTCTGAAAAATTGGGTATGAGACCTAAATTACCGTTTTATGCCTACACCACCCCTCTGTCACTAACAACCTTCTGTACTCTATGCCCCACTCATTGTTTAAACTATGACTCCATGACACGTTTCTGCGAACAGACCGCGCCGATCCAAATCAAACGTCCACCAACGAACTAAACTTGTAGATTGAACACACGACAGCACCTAACCGTAATACTAAACAGGCGATTTGGATCACTAAGTCGTTAGATGCTGTATAATTGACTAGTAAATCGTCTGGATTAAGATCGTGTTAACATATTTAAGGTGGTAATTCTGATCGGAGTGAGTCAGCCTTATTTACCTACCTTCACGATCTTTGTGCGGTGAATTTTAATTGGATGTTAAGTTTTCTTCTTGGCTGTTTGACGTCTTTGCTGTTTCTGGTATTGGACGTATTTGTAGTGTTTCCTTTGAACTTAAGTGTATAGCACAAGCTATGCTTGCTTTCAAATTCGAATCTTTTGGATCTAAATAGCAAGGTGGTTGTCAATGTATTTTATAATTAATTGTAATGTGTAATTTCATAATACTTTTTGTAATATCTGTGTTATAACGAGTTGTATATTTATAACATCTCATTACGCATGTATCCCTCGACGAGTTAGGCAGAAGTGTTTCTAAAGTATAATAATACTTTTTGTAATATCTGTGTTATAACGAGTTGTATATTTATAACATCTCATCACGTCTGTATCCTTCGACGAGTTAGGCAGAAGTGTTAGGCTAAAGTACAATAACATTTAGCCAATTATGTTTAACTTTAATGTTGGTGGCAATTATAGGCCGATTGCCTATATTTGCCACCAACTGGACACCGGCTAACTTATGCTTATAAAATCCAGAAGGAAACCCAATAACAACCAATCCCAAACCGGAAAATGAACCAAGGACCCCACGTTCAGCAGTAGCGCTTTCGATTACTCGTTTTGAGTATTTATAATATTTTGGCTGTATTTTTTGTTAGCAAATGTCTTGCCTACAGTACAAAGTTATATCCATCCTCACATTTATTTTACGAACCCAACAATCCATAAACTACAGTCTAAAACTAAATTACTACAACCACATTCAAACGCAAAAAACACACATAGTACGCAAAACAAACGATTTCGATCGATAGCGATTATTTTTAGCGACATTACAAGCTATATCCCTTAGTCTTGTTTTTGGACAGGACAAGTGATGGCAACCATACTAACTAGCCAAGACCACACACGCTTGTTTACGCTCGCGATAACATTGGCAAACCTTCAACACATTATTTTAATACTACTTATGTATGACACAGGAATTTATCACGGTTCTCTAAAGAATTACTTTGGATTTTGTAGAAGTTATTGAGTTTGAAAATACTATTTCAGTTCTGTTACTTTGTTTTTAGGGTTCCGTAGCCAAATGGCATAAAACGGAACCCTTATAGATTCGTCATGTCTGTCTGTCTGTCTGTCCGTCCGTATGTCACAGCCACTTTATTCCGAAACTATAAGAACTATGCTGTTGAAACTTGGTAAGTAGATGTATTCTGTGAACCGCATTAAGATTTTCACACAAAAATAAAAATAAAACAATAAATTTTAGGGGTTTCCATACTTGAAACTAAAACTAAAAATATTTTTTTCATCAGACCCATACGTGTGGGGTATCTATGGATAGGTCTACAAAAATGATATTGAGGTTTCTAATATCATTTTTTTCTAAACTGAATGGTTTGCGCGAGAGACTCTGCCAAAGTGGTAAAATGTGTCCCCCCCCCCCCTGTAACTTCTAAAATAAGAGAATGATAAAACTAAAAAAAATATATAATGTACATTACTATGTAAACTACCAGCGAAAATTGGTTTGAACGAGATCTAGTAAGTAGTTTTTTTTTTAATACGTCATAAATCGTAAACCGCAATTTACCAAGTACGGAACCCTTCGTGCGCGAGTCCGACTCGCACTTGGCCGGTTTTTCTGTTTGTTATTCTTGTTTCCACAATTTCAAAATCTTTTAAGTTTTTGTTTTATTATTTTTCCCAAATCTAAGAATGTTATATTACCGCTATAATAAACGAAAACTTAAAATTGGCTCTGAACTGGCAATCGGAAGTTAGATTCTAGTAACACAAGAGCATCAACTAGGCACCCGTCAAAACGTAAGGTTTTCGAAAAAATGCACGCCACCATTTGGCGCCACTTTTGCAAGAGGTTCCTTTTAAACGCAACTAATGTCGTCAATGTGGACTTGGCGCATGAATACGGTCGCAGGCATCTGACAGAATATTCTAAGTAAAAAGTCATAATTTGAGGTTTAGTTCTCGCCTATTTCCTCCAAAAAAATTTGAACCAATTTAAAAGATATTCCATAAACTGAAAAAGAAACATATGTTTTCCTTTTTGATGATACGTTATCTGTAGAAGCACAAGAATCCTCAAAAAAATCTCAAAATTGCGCTGTCTACAGAGGCCTAGTGTACAAATTTGACAACTATAAATGAAAAAAGAAAAACAGGTAGGCATAGTATATATCTTTATTTTCCAGTTTATGCAATATCGTTTAAATTTTCCTCTATTGTATGAGGAAATAGGCGAGAGCCAAACCTCGAATAAGGACTTTTTAATAAGGAAATGCAGTCGGAGCTCTCTGCGCACAGGAAAACGCATTTTGACAGGTGCTAACGCCTCAACGTACCCTGCAAATTATTTCAGAAAACCATCTTTGAGTTTCTGCCATCTTTGACAGAAGATATAACTTAACTCTCTGTATCCTTGCAAAATTGCTATAGCAAAGATTTTAAGCCAGTAGCATCCAACTTAGTGCCCAAGATTATTTTGCAACCACTACACAATTACACATTGTCAATCAGCTTTCCAACGGCAATCGGATTACCCTATTTAGAGAAAGGAGAAAAATCGGTGTAGTTGTAGAAAGCGTCAGGTGGTCGTGAGTTGACGGAGCTCGGTGACGGTGGATGCATATTCATGTGGATCACCGGTCTGCTGCCTGTCAACTAAGGGAATGAGATCACTATTAACTTGATTGCGACGGTGACACGGATTGTATTGCTGACTCCTGAATTCTACAAGGATCAAACTCTAATTTTAGTATGAAAACTTGTCAAACTTTATGTAACTTCAAATTCTTAATTCTGGAACGGGCATTGTCCAAGAACCCATCCTCTATAATGTTGAGACATTTTGGAGTAAATACGTTGTTACACAACTTTATAATTTTCCCAAAAGACAGAAAACGGTGCAATTTTTACAAACCGATTGACAGTTATGTACTTAGGAAATGAGATTACTATTTACTTGATTGGAGTGGTTGATTTGGATAGTGCAATTGCCTGAAATGGAACGAGTCTTATATGTTTTTGATACTGCTTCAATCTTCTGTTCAAATAATAAAATATCATCTCTGCCATAGACCTACGAAAACCTAAAATTAGCCGTACCGTTGTGCTCTTCTATCTGTATTCTTTATTTTATCTGTTATGTGTTTTGTGTGTACATAAATAAATAAAAGTAATAAAACTTTTCTTTATTTTATTAATAGTCATTCACACGCCATATCATTGCCATCTTCTAAGGACCTTTGAATGTAATGTTAACATATTTAATTCATTTTGGACACCGATTATTATGTAAGTATTTTAACTTAAGCATAGATGTACTGGTACGTAAGAAAACCTACATGTATCCTAATTCAAAAATAAATCAAGATACCAGCTTCCATCAAGCCTAAGCATACAAATCAATATAATTTAGGGTCCCTCAGGCCAAAGACCCATATAGAACGTGAATCAGGGTTCCGTAGAAATTAGCGACAAGCCCGACAGTCGACAGACGCCGGAAATCCCGTATATAAAGATAAGTATCTCTAACTTGTGATACAACATTTAAATAAGTTTTAGAATTTATTGACAGAGACTAAGTTAAAAGAGAATGGAAATTGAGTGAAGATCCAGTGATCTACAAAAGTATCGATATAGGCTTGCATCTGAGAGGCATCGAAAACTAAAACTTTATAAAATGTTGCCTCTAGTAGTGCTGATACGATTTATAAAATACTGATAGAAATCCACACTGTCGCTGAGTGTCATCGGGAAAAAACCGGGAGTGATACCGCAGGAAAAAGTTAGTGTACATTTTCTTTCGCGTTGATGTCTTTTGTTCCCATTTCACTGGGGGAACAATTTCATATTTAATTTTATTCTTAGATCAACATTATGATAGCAGTAAAATGCAAAATTCACATTCAATCTTATGGGAAGTTCTCGTATTATTAAGAAAAGATAAAGTTAACACCACCGAAACCGAAACGAAATTGTGTATTGAAGTTAAACTTTTTTTATGTACGACGACTTGGCATTCTGATACCAACTCACTCCAGTTACAAATCTAAAAGCCCGTAGGCAGAAAATACTACCCCGTTATCCACCTACTCTTGGCCCCCCGCACGACATTACTTAACTATTCAATATACATCCCTGCGCTCGTGTACTCCTCGTATATAGATCATCATATTGTTCTGTATTTAACATACGACCTGTATCGTCAGCGGTCGTCACGCGACTGGCATACTGAACAGCAGTATTACTTGAATTAGAATTAGACTTATTATGTTGGTAGGTGTAGCGCCATATTTGATAGTACGTGTGTGTGTGTGTG
The DNA here is from genome assembly GCA_949775005.1 of Orthosia gothica. Taxonomy (NCBI): domain Eukaryota; kingdom Metazoa; phylum Arthropoda; class Insecta; order Lepidoptera; family Noctuidae; genus Orthosia; species Orthosia gothica. Next base: position 16,484,342 of record OX459064.1, read on the forward strand.
AGGATTATTGTGTCTGATTGTTATTGGATTATGGGTGGTATTGTCGCGTCTGGTCTATTTTTAAAGGCTTGTTTGTGGTTTGGTTTTGATTTAGCATTAAAACTGAAGGACAGGCCCAAAATTGTAGAAGGCTGGGGAAAAATGGACGGTACGAAAAAAAGCCTTTTACCTGCAGTGGGATAGGACAAGCTCATAACAATAATAATACAATTAAGGAATAAGCAAATCAAGTATTTTGACTTGGCTCGCGAGGTTGTCGACATGTAGGATGTGGACAAAGCGATCATTGTACCGATAGTCGTGTCAGCTGATGGCTTAATAGCCACGAGCCTCGACCAACACCTTAGGAGGCTCTCGTTAGGCGGCTGGATCAAGGACCTGATCCAGAAAGCAGTACTGCTAGACACGGCTCGCATTGTTAAGAGGTTCCTCTCTCTGGAGCCCTGGCCGCCGGTAGCTTGGACCCTGTTCCCGATACCGGTGGGCCTCTATTTTTTAATATTTTTAAATATTTTTCTTTTTTGGTTGTGTTTTGTAAAAATATTAAAAAATGTATAAAATAAGAAATTAAATTAAATAAAGGAAATTAAGGAAACATAAATTAAAATGGCACCGGCAGAAGCAGGACGATATAGATGAATAATGTGGTGAGAAAAATGATTCCTCACACCAATTTCTTTTTGCACACATCAAAATTACATTTCCTAATTATTTCTTTAGTAAACAATGCTGAGAGAGCAGTGGTGGCCCAGTGGTATCGGCCGTGACTTACAAGTTGTAGGTCGTGGGTTCGAGCCCAGGCAGGCGCTTTACTTTGTGTAAATTATTTCTTCACCACTGCTCTCAAAACGGTGAAGGAAAACATCGTGAGGAAACCGGCATGTCCTAGAACCAAAAATTCGAAGACATGTGACATCCACCAACCCGCACTGGGCCCGCGTGGTGGATAACGGCCCATTCCCTCTCACAGAGAGGAGGCCTGTGTCCCAGCAGTCGGCACATTAATAGGCTGATGATGAAACAATGCTTCATAGAAATCCGCAAATACGTGTTTGCTGATAGAGCCTTCTTTACCAATTCTTTTTTTAAGATTTTCTAGACCATATTCCAATAGGTACCATAAATAGCATTACTTACAGGCAATTATAATACATTATCTATTTCACTCCAAACATATGTAAGATAGCGCACCGGTGTCACCGGATAATCCAGTCAGACCATAAAGAAAATACCCGATGAAAATTAAATAGGCAATTTAAATTCAAGTTTGCAACCGCACGGCGCGTGATGACGTCACCCGTCAACGACCAATCAAAGACGTGATACATATTAACTAGCGGAGACATAAGTCAGCGTCCTATCGCGTTCTATTTGAATAGTTTAATATTAATAACTGATTAACGTATAGTTTTGCAATGTATATTCTATGGTGAATTAAGAGCACGATTTGTTGGTTACACTTTGGTGAAATATTGAAGGAAAAAAATGCAAAAAGAACTGCTGCAGTTGGGATTCTAAGGCACGTGCTTTGGTGTCATTATGTAAACAAGGATTTTATAATAATGAAAGATTGTTATTGTTGTTTTCCCAAATGACATTATTAAAAATAATAATACACATTTATAGTCAATATTCTCTAACACCTTCCGACACAACCAAAAAATCATCCATTAAAATTTCAACAACAAAACTCCACATCGGAGAACCAATTGCAAACATGCCCTGCGCGCGCATGAAGAGAATACAAGCAACCAATTTATCAACGGGACCCTATGAGGCTCGACTCGTAATGGTCTTTGCCTATCTCCGCGCCATCAATCAAAACACAGGATACATATAGTTGGAGTGAAAAAAAAAAGAAAAAAAACATTTCTGAATGTAAAAGCGCGATTACTGATTCGTTGTGCGCGTGCGCGCCGGAAACTGCACGTAGCGGAAACGTCAGGACGCGATACGATTTCGAATTTCGAATTTGGATTCGAACAAGTTTGAATGGGTGACATGGCGTCTAGACCGTTTTTTTTCGTTAATAGATGTCTCTAGTGAGGTTTTATTGGGCCTTTGTTATGGCTTTATGGTATTTAAAATTCATATTTTTATTAGGGTAAGTGGTTGGGCCTTTTGAATTGTTTTGATTAAATGTGTTGAATTTTAATATTTTTATTGGAATATTTTAAACAAAGCGAGTAAAGACGAAGCGTGTGTTGCTTATTAATTTTATTTATGTTTAGTTAATTAACTTATTTACATTCATCATTGTCAGTGTCTTTTTAAGTTACGTTAAAAAGCTTCACTATGTACAAAACGGTCTTCTAGCATTTTTATTTTTAATAATACATTTCTGTTCTTATATTCTAAACTCTCAATCATCATACAATCACAGACCAAAATTGAGTGAAGTATTTTTTTTTATTTATTCAAAACGAACGTACCTTTACTTTATTTAATTTTTGAACAAACAGGCGCAGACTCGGTTCCTATGATACAATTGATACTAGAGTGCGCGCAAGATAAGTCTGCGCGCGGCCAATAAAGGAACTAATCGTTTGTCATTTATGTCAGGTGTCAAGAGAGTGTCTAGTATTATGTGTATTTATTAGTTTCCGAAATAAATAATCGCCATAATTATGCCAAAAGTAATTTAAAGTGCTGGCAGGGATGTTTTCTTGAAGTGAACAAGACAATAATGAGCCCACGGTACCATTTTATAAAGATAGAGCCCGCTTTGCTTATTTCACAGGTAACTTTTAGGGATACCATTATACAAAAAATTCCCTAAATTTTCGTAATACCGCGGGTGCCTGACAATTTATATCATATACTATGCAAGTAGAAAAAGCTAGTAATTAATTATGCTTAACTTAAATTAATTAAGTTTCGTGTAATGAAAAATTACTTGATTAAATGAAGGAGAAAAGATCTGTTATACTGGCAACATTAAGCACGCCACCCGTCGCGCGCAGACTTATCTTGCGCTCACTCTAGTTTTTAAGTGCCAAGGGATTCATAGTATATGTAAAACCTTTTTTGTCAACACTTAAATTTAAGTTTCAGTATTCTTCAGTACCTGAATCATTTAAAATGCTCTCACGGTGGCCACAGCTGGTCATATCAAAGCGCAGGGTGGCTCATTTGAGCCACACGACTCAGTCTAATTAAGACCAATTATACAAATTATACACAATCGTGAACGCATTACGTGTCAACTTAATAGGAGCACATGGTTTATACATGTGATTAACAGTTTCAAATTAATTAACTGGCCATATTATGATTAACAGTTTCAATGTAATCATCATCATCATCAGTCACTATTAATGTTCCCACTGCTGGAACACAGACCTCCTCTCTGTGAGAGGGAATGGGCCGTAATCCACCACGCGGGCCCAGTGCGGGTTGGTGGATGTCACATGTCTTCGAATTTTTGGTTCTAGAACATGCCGGTTTCCTTACGATGTTTTCCTTCACCGTTTTGAGAGCAGTGGTGAAGAAAAAATTTACACAAAGTAAAGCGCCTGCCTGGGCTCGAACCCACGACCTACAACTTGTAAGTCGCGGCCGATACCACTGGGCCACCACAGCTCTCAATGTAATTAACTGGCCATATTATGGGTGTCTGGTATCTATGCTCTTCTCAACGAAATAGTATCTCAAAGAAAGGAATTGCAGCTTATTGTAAACTAGAAGTCTTCTAAAGATGCGCTTATGTGTACGCTTATTGATGTGGATATAAATAGTATTGAAATGTCCTTAATAACATGTTTATTGTTAGTTTGTTATAAATTCAAGGATTTGTATTAACGGTGTTGAAGTATTGATGGTTAGTTTTTGTTTAGATAAAAAATATAAGGAAATATAAACTTATTTATGTTAAACACACATAAATGCCTTTTATCATCATCATCATCATCACCCTTTTCAATTTTCCCACTGCTGGGATACAGGCCTCCTCTCATAGAGAGGGAGTGGGATATATCCACCACGTGGGCCCTGTGCGGATTAGTAGATGTCACATGTCTTAGAATAGTCGTTCTGTAGTTAAATACAATGTCAAAACCTTAGCAATGTAAAGCAAAACAAAGTTTGTATTGAAACAAATTGCCAAAAATTTCCCAGTCAGTCCCAGCCCGCGTAAGCGCACCTGATTAGCTGTAAGCAGAGTGTATTGGCAAAAGTCACAATATTACGTTAAGCTGCATTTCGTATGACTACCGAAAACCATATTCTTAATCGCATATGTCATGGATATCAGATTGAGAGTGAAAAAGTTATAAAAACCCTTTATTTTTATACCCCACACGATAGGTTTGGAAGACTAAAAAAAAATTGAGCCCCCACAATATGGCCCCCAAAAGCCGCCATTTTTCTATTTTCCAATTTTAATGTAGCCAGTGACACTCGCAAGGTTAAGACCAATCGATTGAGGTAAGCATCATCAAAATCTGACAGTGCGTTTGGTCTCTAGAACGCCACATAGGAACAAACATACATACACACATAGACTGATAAACACATTAATAGATCAATTAATCCTCTGGAATTTGAAATATTCTACATAACTGTGACGACAGGTTATCATTAGTAGGCAACAAGCATGCTCGTTTGCCTAGCTACAAATAAAAAATAAAAAATAATCAAGTTTCACCAACCTAACTATAAATAAAAAAGTTAGCTTGGTGTGATTTTTTTTAAGGGAAGAATCTACTTCATCACACAATATTACACCTTGCTCATCCCAGTACGTCGAAATACTGTTCATATTCGCAAGCATCGTGGAAATACAGACGTCAGTAACAAAGTGTGTTTCTCAGCGTTTCTCGTAATAAATGAAGCGAACTGCTGAGCTCAGGTAAGTATAACAAAGTTTCCTACAACGTTATTACAAACGGTACTTATGCAGAGTACGTTACTTAGAGAACACAGGGTGTTAAGAGTTGTCGCTTTTGGGTAACACTGAAAATGTTGTAGATTTAATTTTGGAAGGGATTTTTTGTTTTTGAATTCTGCATCCGTGCTCCGTTGTCGACCACATCATGGTTTATCACCGGTTAAAATAGCGATCAATTGCGAGCCTATCTATCTATCTATATAAATAAAAATCTATTGCTGAATGCACGTAAGTGTATCACTTTAGAACGGCTGCACCAATTTGACTAATTCTTTTTTGCTTTGTTCGTAATTGTCAGGACACACAGTGTATGAAAGAAAAAAGTTTGTTTTTCTTTCATGTTCACCTCTACGTAGTTTGGACAGAGCGTTTAATATATACGTCTGATTACATAATTGAATAATCATATTTCGCTGTTTTTACCCGACTGCCGAAGGAGGGTAATGTGTTTATCAGTCTATGTATGTATGTAAGTATGTATGTATGTAAGTATGTATGTATGTATGTTTGTTGCTATATGGCGTTGCAGATCGCCATATAGATTTCAGACAGTTCCGTTTCAAAAGACCCGACTGCTTCAAAAGCAAACTAAAAGGTCGTAAAAAAGGAAAAACTCATGCTGTGCAGGCGGAGGATACACTAGATTTTGGTCAGCCAGCCCGCGAATATGTATCCTCCGACTGCACAGCATGATTTTTTCCTTGTTTGCGACCTTTTAGTTTGCTTTTGAAGCAGTCGGGTCTTTTGATTTTTTGAATTAAGTTTTTTTACGGTTCCTCTCATTGGTGCATATTTCGACTTTAACATCATCATCATCATTTCAGCCAAAATACGCCCACTGCTGGACATAGGCCTGCCCCAAGCGTCGTTACACTGATCGGTCCTGTGCGACTCACATCCTCCAGACTCCCGCAGCCAGGTCATCATTCCACCTAGTATAAGGTCTTCCAACGCAACGTCTTAGGGTTCGCGTTCGCCACTCCAGTACTTTTCGGCTCCCAACGGCTATCCGTTCGTAAGTTTAGCAATTCTTCGGGCTAACGTGAAAGAGTAATCAAATAAATATTTCAACGCGTGTATTAGCGTAAATTTAGGCTCGGTACGAGTCCGAAACAAAATAATGTACAATCTTGAAAAGACGCATCTTTCCTAAATAAACTTGAGCAAGTATTCTTTAACAGGTTTTATTTATTGTAATAATAACCTTAACTAATCAAATCAAGAGGGTCAAGGCCAGAATTCTAGATAAATTGTGAATCTTATCCTTGATTGATAGAACTTGAATTGGAGTGCCAATTTGAGAGCCTCTTAGAACGTTTAACTGACATTCAGCTGATGTTTGTAGAGGCTTTTAAATTAGTCACGGTTTGGGAAATAGTTAAATATTGCATCAAGTATACCACCAAGACCTACTAAATTATCTCCAGCAATCTAGGCTGTTCCGATTCTGCCTAAGATAAACTAAATATATAACTGAATTAATATGACAATACAAACAAACATTGTCATTTTTAACCAAAGCCTATCAACATTTTGTCGTTACAGTCGGTTAACAAGTTCATAGAGCAATCAAGCTTATATATCTCAAACTACTTTTGTCATATCTGTTATGGCAGCAGTAGACCTCCTTCTTCTTCTTTTTGTGTCCATGGACTATTCTTCATAAAAGTTAGCTTGATCTCTGCGTTTTTTTTTTTTTTTTTTTTTGGCGGGATTTTTTCGAGTGAAGTTCAGCGGCTGTTAATATTATTTGCAAATTGATTCCTAGTGGATATTGTGATATAAAATTGGTGTAGTTTTGTGTCTCAACTGTCTACGCAACTGGACAATATGTGAAATCATTGACAGAAGCGATCTCAGGATAGTGGAGCGGAGAATTTTATTGTAGTATTGACTACCTCCGCAAAGCTTACTGGGAAGGCTGACTCGATACAATTTGCTGCCAAATACTCCAAAAACCATTAGAATCTGTTACACCCGTATTCTAATGCATACTAAAGAATGTTAAAATTGCACTGAAGACGAGGCGGTATGGTCCAAGACCTTAGCCTGCCCGAAAGGGCGAACAAAAAGAAAAAAAAAAATGATCTCTGCGACAGCTGTCAGTATCAATACAGTAACAATAGTGCTTGACAGGCTAACAATAACGTATGCGTCAGTTTGACATATGTCATAGAGATCAAACTATCTTTTATGAAGTATAACAACTCCAATTCAGTCCGTTGCTACCTGACCAGGTCAGCTACTTGAAACTTTCAGAGCCTAGAAGGTGCAGTTGGTTGGTTTGCATGCTCAGCAGGAAAAAAGAGGAGAAGAGTTTTGAGATGATGATCTATACCAGGTTACTAAATGGCGGACCGCCGATCTATTTTCCGTGGACCTTAATTAGGCAGTACAAAATAATTAACTTGTGATATTTGAGTACGTAATTTAAACATTTATCCCAAACTGTGTATTTACTGCAATCGATACTCCAACGCAAGAGCGCGGTGCGCGAGATCGTCAGTCGTCGCAGTGGAAAAATAAATTTCGGACTTGACTTACCGGTGAACATGTTAAAGATATAATCACAACAGCCTGCACCAACTTTAGTCCCATCTTCAGACTTCAGTCCAACGCAAAAAATTACGTTATGCACATGAAATATTTGAAAAATCTTTAAAATATATTCAGATATGTTATGGGGGGGTCGGCTTTTAACCAAACGGACCACGAAGGCCATATTATTTAAAAGAACGGACCCCAAATGAAATTAATTGGTGACCACTGCTCTATACACTCACGCACATACACACACTTACATCTATATCATTGTATTCGCGATTTGTCGAGGATACCTCATATGACCATAGGTCTTACCGAATAACCCTCAATGTTTACTATCTTTTCGCTGGGATAAAACCACTATTGAATAAACGAAAGTCACAGAACCATTCATAAACCACGACAAATAAAACCTAGCATGGTTACACACATCCTGTACCTCCGGTCTGGTACATCAATAATATGCTCAAGCTGTGCGGACGGAGGGCTGGCAGCGCGTCAGCGACTCACACTCAATAACGTATGTAAATCGGTTCGCGTATCATAATTTAGATAGGTTGGCCATGTGTTGGAGTTGGTCTAGGATAAGATCGGCGGGTTTATCTATACCAATATTATATAGAGGAAAGATTTTTTTTGTTTGTTTGTACCGAATAGGCTCCGAAACTACTGAACCGATTTAAAAAATTCTTTCACCTATGGAAAGCTAGATTATTCTTGAGTAATAAAGGCTATAATTTTGACGGGAGCGAAACCGCTAGTTACGTATATTGCAAGAACAAAATTATAGCGATTTTTGAGCAATACTTGGTTTTCGTATTTTCCGTTTTTTTTAGAAATAATTGCATTTCATAAAATGCGAGCGATTATCAAACGATTGTGTGGGACCTACCATAACTACAATGTAGGTAATGCCGACACCCACATCTTTACATTATTTTACTCTGAGGTTATCTGAAGAGTCAGAGTGTACAACAGTAATCAACCATATCTGAAATGAAGGAAAACATTAGACAAGAAATCAACAACATTCCTACTCAACTTGGAGGTGGAAGGTCTGGGCTAATCAACTTCTGAGGCACCTTTTCATGAATTTGATCACTTTGAAGAGTGCCAGAGCCGCGAAGAATGATATATATTTGAATGAAGTTATTTTCAAAAAAATTTTTTCCCAAGTCTTCAGTTTATGATTTAGTAATTTAACGTGTATAAATAAATATATTTGTTATTTTTTTATGCATCTATAAAAGTGAGTTTTACACCCAATAAAATCAAAAGCCATTGTATTTATTAAACCTGTCTTTTCCATGGACACCCTACACGCAGTGAAGTTATGATAAATGATAGCATCGGATGAGCTATGGCCGTTCGCACGTTGTGCCTCGCGAAATGTTAACATATTGGAGTTGAAACGAACGCGCGCAGCTCACGGCTCAGATTTACTGTAGACAATTAGTTCGAGTCATTAGAGGTGAGGGTGATGACAGGTACAGAGAGAGAGACTAAAAAATATAATAAAAATATTATGTACAAGTGAAATAAAATGAGGAAGAACTCATTGGGCATCATAAAATCAAAATCATCAGCAAGCCCGAATCTTTACGTGACCAGACGGCCGGTCGATTTTCAACTTGGAAATGCCGCCCGTGCTTTGAGCAATGTTCCTATTGAGATAATACAGAATAATATACTTTATTGTACACCAAAATTAGAGTAGTGGTGGGCCAGTGAATTAGGCCCTAACTTATGAGTTGAAGGTCGTGGGCTGGAACCCAGTTGGGGCTTCAGTTTGTGTAATTTTTTTTATCATCAAGTGTTCTCAAAAAGTGAAGGAAAACATCGTGAAGAAACCAGCATGTCCTACAATTAACTATTAGAAGACATGTGACGTCTACCAATCTGTCTGAGCCCGCATAGTGGATTATGGGCCAATCCCTCTTCCAGAGAGGAGGCAGTTATCCCTTATTTCGGCGATTATAAAGACTAATATACTATTCGATAAGAAATTATATTTTTAGGTACTTTAACTACTCGACTCAATCAAATTGACAGTTCTAGCTTTTTTTTTTATTGACATTAATTGAGAGCTTTTTCCATTGTTATGGCGATTGAATCATCTAGTTTGGAGGAAGTTACCTTAAAAAAAACTTAGACTACAGGGAATAGGTACAAACCTATTCCCCAATATGCCAAGCACAGTAATTTGATTGCATCAATTTATCGACTCAACCTGCTCAGCTTTAGACTGACAAACTAATGGGTATCTTCCTACGCAAGTCTTGGATCTAGATTGCTTATTGTCTCATCTAAGTGTTATTAGCAACCAGCTTGGGAAAAAATATGCAAAAAGTTAAGTATACATTAAGATGATTAAATTTACAGATTATTTGCAGTGCTATTTCAAAATAAAGAATTTTCAGTAAACAGGACTTGCGAGGGAACAGGGACAGGACTGCCCCCAATGGAAAGGGCTTAAAAAAATTAGGAATAAGACATAATCCTCCTAACGCACGGTTGGCGCAGTGGTTGAGCGATTGACTGCTGCGCTGCGTGTCGCGGGTTCGACTCCCGCACGGAACAAATATTTGTATGACCTACAGATAGTTGTTCTGGCTCTGGGTGTTGTGTATGTGAGTTTATATGTTTGTAAACGCACCCACGATACAGGAAGAAATTCCTAGTGTGGGGCAACGTTTTTTTTTTTTTAAATAAAATAAATAAATAAATTAAATAAATGAATGCCGGTCACGGTGGTCAATCTCATCGAAGATAAGTCACGTACACGAGAGATATTGGAGATTACGTCTATGTCTGCAAACACAAGTGCAGTCTCTGTACCTTTACTTCTAGCACGGGTGGGCTACTAATACCAAACCCCTAATAGAAAAAAATAATAAAAAAAATCCCAACATTGGAATCGAACGCAGGACGATCGGCTGTTACTTGGGACAATAAGACCAACAGATACAAGAATAATCTTTTTCGTTGAACACTGACGATAAAACACATATATATCATAATCAGATATACAATTTGATTCCGCCTAGCCCTTTCCATCATCGGACTACAAGACGTACGGCCATGCGCCATCGGTACATGGTGGACATCCCACCCATACGCACAAAGCGTTTTGCTAATACTTTCATTGTGCGCACAGCTATATAAGGAGTGGAATTCCCTTCCGGAGTCTTTGTTCCCTGATAGCTACAACCTTAGGGTCTTTAAGTCAAGAGTGAATAGGTTTCTTCTAGGCAAGCGTGCTTCACCGTAGGCCACATCATCGCTTACCATCAGGCGAGGTAGTGGTCAAACCGCGAGCCTATAGAAAAAAAAAAAAACATAAATTAATAATCTAGCAAGTCGATGTCTCCGGAAGCTCGACTCGCTGTTCACAACAGTGTGCTGGTGCCTACACTTATGTATGGAAGTGAAGGTTGGGTATGGCAAAAAAGACATGAAAGTAGGATTAATGCAGTAGCAATGCGCTCCTTGCGAAGTATGTGTGGTGTAACTTTAACTGATAGATTGAGGAATGAGGTAATAAGACAACGTTGTGGTTTAAAAGAAGATGTAGTGACTAAAATTGAAAAGAGTATGTTAAGATGGTTTGCACATGTTGAGAGGATGAAAGGCAACTAACGAAAGATATTTACGTGGCAGACGTGAATGGAAACGCCGGGAGGGGACGCCCTAGAAATACATACCCAACATCACCAACATAAGAACATAACCTTATAGGTGATGTTCTTCAGAAAGGCCAAGTGCGCAGTACCTATTACCGGCGTGTATGTATGACTATGGAGAGCAGTGGTGGCGCAGTGGTATCGGCCGCGACTTACAAGTTGTAGGTCGTGGGTTCGAGCCCAGGCAGGCGCTTTACTTTGTGTAAATTATTTCATCACCACTGCTCTCAAAACGGTGAAGGAAAACATCGTGAGGAAACCGGCATGTCCTAGAACCAAAAAAATCGAAGACATGTGACATCCACCAACCCGCACTGGGCCCGCGTGGTGGATTACGGCCCATTCCTTCTCACAGAGAGGAGACCTGAGTCCCAGCAGTGGGAACATTAATAGGCTGATGTGATGTATAACTAGATTTATGAATGTGTGTGAAGCAAAAGAAGTATGTAAGGATCGTAGCAGGTGGCGCTCTGTAGTTTCTGCCTACCCCCATAGGAAAAAGCATGAGTTTATGTATGTATGTATGTATTAATAATCTCAGCAGAAATAACCTATCCAAAAACAAAAAATATTATAGGCAAAATATTTTAAAGTTCATTACGCAATACAAAATTGTAGCAAAGATGAATCGTACATAAAAATAATAAATAACAAAAAAATCGAGGAATTACCGTCGGCAAAAAAGTTAATTCACTCAAAGTTGCTAAAACGACGGTTGATCATGATTTTTAAGTGAAAAAAAATAAAATGATTAAAGCGTCCGGTAGCTGATTCATGAAACCCTAATGATCCAAAAATTATAAACAACTTTTTGGTTTTACTGTAATTACCTGATCGAGTTATATTTTTTTGGGCTTCGACGAGTTTTGGACTAGTTTGGCACCTAGGTATGTTTGATCGTATTTTTAAAATTTAGTAAGAATAATGACTGAAATGGGACTGGGCAGGTCATGACTGTCGGATACCTTCTAAGCTGTAAGCTCGACAGATTGGAACGCTGACACAGCTAGACGGGGTCGCGGCAGGGCATCATGACTTTCTTGAGAATTGGCAAGATGAAGCACAAGTACAACAGTGGGGGACATTTTATGCTAGCAAAAAAAATATGTTTGATGGTTATTATAATTCTTATAATAACTCAAGAACTTAAAAATTACTTAATCACAGTTTAAGAAAAAAACCGGCCAAGTGCGAACCGGACTCGTGCACGAAGGGTTCTGAACCATTATCGCAAAAAACGGCAAAAAAAAAACACGTTTGTTGTATGGGAGCCCCACTTAAATATTTATTTTATATTGTTTTTAGTATTTTTTGTTATAGCGGTGTGGTGTTCACTAATTAGGGGTTGGGTTTATAATAATACACTCAAATTATCAGTAAGCACAGAGCTCCACATGGATACGTCCTGTCACCGATGTGGGTGACAACTTAATAATTAATAAGTAGGTAGACGCAGGCACGTATTGCTCTGTCGTTTATTATAGGATACCACAAGCGGCAACAGAAATACATCATCTGTGAACATTTCAACTGTCTAGCTATCATGGTTCATGAGATACAGCCTGGTGACAGACAGACAGACAGACGGACCGCGGAGTCTTAGTAATAGGGTCCCGTTTTTACCCTTTGGGTACAGAACCCTAAAAAGTGATAAATAAAATACTGTATCCTTGCATTCTCAAATACATACATAGAAACTTATACCATGAAATTCTCATTACAGAATAGATAGTTTTAATATTGACCTATCATACCATATATTTTTTAATTCTTGACCTACCTTCCTATACATCAAACTTAATAATTATAAAATAATCATTAACATTTAATTTATAATTATCTTCTACAGATTATGATCATTTATAGAATCACTTTAGTCTATGACCAATTGGCTTAAATTAGCAATTTCATAACAACTGTATGGAACAGACAGACAGTGCAATTATTATTATATATTTCTTGTAATTATAATTCTAACCTTTCCTAAAAGTTAAGTGCTAATAAGGATGACTAGGTTTTCTTATTTTATAATAATTTGAATAAGACAGATTTGGGTTATCAGACCTATATTATCTCGCCTAGAGGTTTTATATAAAAAATATATAATTTATAGATAATCGATCGACTTAGATCAGTAACCTAAAAACTAACCGCCGGCTCCTGGAAACAAATTATCGTCTTGTCACAAATTATCTTAAGTAAACCAAGCGATTTGATTGGTGGTTGAAAACACATTCAAACAATCACAGCTAGGACAATTTGTCACATTACATGTAGGGTAATTTTCGTTACAGAAACTGGGCCTTGGATTGGTAAAATATTTCGATACAGTAGATTAATAAACCAAAGAAGTAAAGATATTACAGATAAAAAACTTTTTTGCAAAAAAATACTACCGACTTCCAAATAAAAAACTACAAAGTGAAAAATAATTTTATTTTTGGAAGTCGGTGTCTTTCTTTTTTCCCATTTTTTTGCGATATGGACACCGACTTCCAAAAATAAAATTATTTTTCACTTTGTAGTTTTTTATTTGGAAGTCGGTAGTATTTTTTTGCAAAAAAGTTTTTTATTTTTCGCTTTTTAGTTGTACCTACCTAAAATAGGCAAGTTTTTTAGTAAGGTACTCTTTAACGCCAGAATAGATCACCCAAAAAACACTGCGTAACCCCTTTAGTGCGTACTGGCGTGATGTTATGTTATGAAATGGTATATACAATAAACAGACATGCGATTGCAGCAATCCCGAGAGTTTTGCCGTTATTTATTGAAGAATCCTGTTGTATATCAGCGAAGTTCTTCATCAGATCTTCACCAAATTAAAATGGGACCAATTTAAAAAAAACACACTTTAAAAAAAAAAAAAAAAAAATTGGTCCTCAATTGACGGAGATATCGGTGAACATACATAAAAAAAAAAAAAAAAGAAAAAAAACATACTAGAAGTCGAACATAGAACCTCCTCCTTTTTGGTAAGTCGGTTAAAAACGAAAAATATGAATGGAAAAAAAAATCTAGTGTCAAATGTGTCACCCAAAAAAAGTTAGAACCAAGATCCGGATGCGAAGACAAAAGAGTTAACATATCACAAAAACGACCCAAAAAAAACAAATAAAGTTTTCCTTAAAATCTTTTGACCCGAAAACCTTTCCGATTTAGCACGAGTGCGAACAAAATTGATTTTTTCGCTCAATCCCTCAATCACAAAAAACGAATTACATTATTTTATGCGAGACCTTTTTGTAATTAGGCCAGAACCACAGACATAAGTCTAACTAGATAACGCAAGTTCCTCCATCTGTATGAAAACCAAGCGTGCCACTTTATCACACACAATCTAAGAACAAATTTACTTAACGATGAAAGGAAATGTTATTATAATGGCCAACTTTTTTTGTAGAATTTTTACAGCTCAATACGGCACAATTGGTCATTTTTCTAGATTTTGGTAGATGTCCAGTGCCCATAAAGCTAAGTGAAACTGCTTCCAAGGAAGAGTATTCTCTCTTTGCTCTCTTTTTAGATTACAAACATTCGCGTCATCTAGTTAGATTTATGTCTGTGGCCAGAAATTTATTTGTGTTCCAAAATGACGGTAGGATGATGTTTTCTTGGTAAACTTATTGCTAATTGGATGATGTCAGAGTAAATAGTGCTGGAAAAAATGACCTTTGAGTTGCAAAAAAAAAGTGTATGCAGTTGCATAGTTTTATAAAAACTTCTTAATTGGTGTATGTGTTGCAGGGTTATTGGAATGATACGTGTTTTCACGAAAATACTGGGATCATGCTATTAGATCGAATTGTTGAGAATACAGGAAATACTAGAATATTCGAAAAAAACCTAGCTTGTTTTAGGACAATCGCGAAAAGTGGCTGTGATTAAGAACGCCATTGGTTGATATTAATTTTATACATGGATGGCTGATTGGTAATATAAATGGATAAATAGTTGTTTTACACACTAGAATAAAGATATTATGTATTGACTCATTGCCTAGCCAATATTCATTCAGGTTTCCAATCGTCTATGACAGACTAGATTTATCGCATCATCACCAGCATACCTGCGAATGGAAAGATGAAAAAAAGAGATGTAGACATCGTGTGTAGAAGGGAAAAATAAACACATAACACAATTCAGAGCTAATAATAATCATTAGATACATTTAAAATATACTGTCATATATATACATACAAATAAAATAAATATTATAACAATAACTACCTACCTACAATATATAAAAAGGTAATAATAATACAGAACTATATGCAACTATGATGAAATGGAAAGGTAGTGTCTTTTCACTTCTCTCTTAAAAATTGTAAGAGTTTGGCAGTCCCCTACGTCAGGCGGAAGTGAGTTCCACAAACGCACGGCGTTTACAGTGAAGGAGTAGGAGTAGAAGTCGGTAGTGTGGGAAGGGATATTAAGGAGATTTTTAAGATGCTTCCTGCAAAGTGCATCGGAAGGACGGGAGTAGGAGAAGCGTTCTCGGAGGTAGGAAGGCGTCTTAGGGTTATGAAGGACGTTAAATAATAGACACAATATCCGAGAGTTCCTGCGAAGTCGAATAGGGAGCCACTTGAGTAACTTGCGAAATTCTGAAACATGATCATACTTTTTACCTTTCTGCCCCATCGGCCATCCGTTAAGCGAGTAATGTGCCCTGCCCACTGCCACTTAAGCATAAACTCTTATAATTATTACCTCGTATATTTTTTCAATTGTCATCAGTTTTGCAAAATTCTAGAATTTCGCGAAAAAATATTATTTTAAATTATCCAGCAACATATATTCCCTATGCATTCTGACAGACAGTTCTGTCAGTAATGCACAGTTTTTGTTCATCAAAATATCATAGGGGTCACGGTTCTATTCTCTAGAATTTGACGGAAAACTTAAGTAGGTAATTAAATCTATTAATTTGCATAAAATGACAGCCGTATCTAAATAAGGATAGTGTAGCAGTTAACACAGTTACCTATCACGAATTTAAGACATCTTCAGATACGGTTGATAATCTAATACTAAGAGGAAATGTGGGCACAGAGCTCCGACTGAATTTCTTTAGTAAAAAGTCATAATTTGAGGTTTGGCTCTCACCTATTTCCTGCTCCAATATTGGACCAATTTCAAACATATACCATAAACTGGAAAAGAAAGATATATAGGTACTATGCCCCTTTGTTTTTCTTTTGTCATCTAAAGTTGTCAAATTTGTACTATAGGCCTCTGTTGACAGCGTAATTTTGAGCATTTATGAGGGTTCTGCTTTTAAAGATAATGTGTCATCAAAAAGAGAAACGTAGGACCATAGTACATATCTTTTTTTATTAGTTTATGGAATATCTTTTAAATCGGTCCAATATTGGAGGAGGACATAGGCCAAACCTCAAATTACGACTTTTTATTACTTAGGTAGGATATTCAGTCGGATGTCTGTTATAAATTACTGCCTACTGTACCCATAAGTGTTCTGTTTCTGCTGAGATTTCAGACCCATGTGTCTCAATATTGATAACCTAATTTGTGATCACAGTATAACATAATACTTAGACAAAAACGATTATGAAATATTTGGAAATGGCTACGTGTTATTTCGGTAGCGTGTCAATCCTTTACTCCATTAGAAATAACATTAGAAATTTTACAATCCTTTTTTTACATTCCGTTTAACCGATTTTGAGTTCTATCGCGTAAACATAAGGATAGCACAAAAAGCATAAACCTGTTATCAAAACTTACTATTATATACAGCTGCCATTTGTCGTATCACCAACGCAATAGAAGTCAAAATCGGTTGAACGGGCTGTAAAATGGGCTTATTTAAATGTCTAATGTTATCTCAAATGGAGTATATATATTTTTGAAGTTTTGGCAATATTTGTCGCTGATAGATTACTTTTCCTAGAGCCTAAGAGCTACTATGTTTCAGGAAACATTCAATAAGTTTAAGTTGCTACAAAAATATTCATGCCTGAGCTAAGTGATCACTGAATCTAATAAGTAAATGAAATAGAAACATCAATTTAGCATATTTCCCCTTATAAAAATTTCCGACCTGTCTAGCAACGGGCTGATATTTAAATTTTCTTTTAATAGAGTATTTGAATTTAGAATCTGCAAATCAGCTTCGAAGATATAAAAAGTATTGACTTTTAAATGGTACTCCTATCCAAAATATCTAAACCCCATTCAATGACATTCTTCAAAATACATTAACCCCTTGCCGTGACGTCTTCACACGGGAAAATCATGGTGTTAAACAATATTAATGACTGATAGAACTCGATATTACTTTTGTTAGCACCAAAATCTAAAACCAATGTAACTATACCTTCCATTACCCCTTCGCATAAACAAAGTTGGAAGAAACAGGAGAGACGGTTCGAAATTGAGGGATCTAGTTAAAATGGCGGTGTTTTCGGTTGAAAAAGAGGAAGCTATAAAATCTTTAGCATATACCACTGCGTGTGAAGATGGCTCGGTTTATGATAAGTTAATTGTAATAATGAAATTGTACTATGTCTTGTCTTGATTGAGATATCAGAAGGAATGGTAGAGAAAAGTTAATGTAGAACTTTAAATACAACTTCATTTGTGATTGGACAGTATCATTTATTCGAATCCTTTTTACCCGACTGCCGTAGGAGGGTAATGTGTTCATCAGTGTATGTATGTATGCATGTTTGTTCCTATGTGGCGTTCTAGACGCCAAAAGCTTTGGCCGATTTTGATGATTCTTATGTCAATCGATTTGTC
The DNA here is from genome assembly GCA_949775005.1 of Orthosia gothica. NCBI lineage: Eukaryota > Metazoa > Arthropoda > Insecta > Lepidoptera > Noctuidae > Orthosia > Orthosia gothica. The sequence goes on from OX459064.1 coordinate 16,502,222, forward strand.
TTAATCTTGCGAGTGTCACTGGCATACTCTACATTAAAATTGGAAAATAGAAAAATGGCGGATTTTGGGCGCCATAATGTAGGGGCAAATTCTTTTCTTCCATCCCATCGTGTTGGGTATCAAAATAAAGGGTTTTAAGAGGAGATTTCAAAAACATCCTAATTCGACAGAAAAATGTTAACTAAAAAGTTATAAATAAAGAAAAAAATTAAAAAGACCCGTCTGCTTAAGAAGCGAACTAACGACTGCACAGCATGAATTTCTTCATGTTTACGTCTTTTAAGTTCGCGGTTTTGTTAATTTATAAGATAAGTTTTTTTGAAGTTGGAAATCAACTCTCAATAGGGAGAATTATTCAGCGAGTTTATTCAATTTCTGTTATATATATTTACAAGACTTTTTTCTACATCTAAAGTCGAATCTTTGCTAAATCCTGTGGTTCTGCAAATTGTTTATTTTCGATTTTATGTTCGCATTTGAGTTCTCTCTCGAAACATTGCTGTATGATACTGTTCAACAACATTAAGTCATCATAATTACCGTAATAGCAGCCGATGGTCGACCACTGCTGGTCACACATCGACAAGATACCAAAAGTAGAGAACTGTTGTTTGTTGTAGTTGTACAATTGTTGTTATTCAAACTCCATAACTAGAAAACATTAACCCTCAAGTGAACTCCAGCGACGATACTAGAGAAACCGCGAAACCGTAATAAACCACAGCCCAGTTCAGCGCATCATTACGGCGACGGCGCAGGGGGGTAAGCACGACAAATGTTTAAAATAGATTACATTTTTACACTTCCGCGGTATCTGCTAATGTTCGTGTAACCGCAGTGATATTTGTTTTGTACGTGGATTTATGGTTTTGATACTTGAGGATGATTGGTGAATATTGACTAATGGCTATTTACTTAAGTTTACTTAATTTAATCTACTGGTCCGTCATGTTTATTTTTACCGACTGTCAACTTTCATTATTGCCAAGGTACCGCCAGTACCAACGTATTAAGCAGAATTAACATAACCCTTCAAGCTGTTTTACTACTAAGAACTACAAGGGGCCATGAATAAGTGACAATATCAACGATAGACGAGACGTAGTCGTTCACAATGGGCCTTATCAGAAAGCTTATAGCCACCCAAAGGGCGAGAACTATGCTTGGAGTTTCCTTGCGTGATCACGTCAGAAATGAGGATATGATCAGCAGGAGAACCAAAGTTAAAGCCCGAAGAATTGCGAACCTTAAATGTCAGTAGGCAGGGCACATTGCTCGCAGAACGGATGGCCGATGGGGCCGAAAAGTTCTGGAATGGCGACTGCGAACTAGAAAAAGATTCATTTGAAGGCCTCCCACAAGGTGGACCGATGATCTGGTTAAGGTTCCGGGCAGGCTCTGGAAGCGAGACGCAAGGAATCGATCGATGTAGTGAAGCCTGGGGGAGGCCTATGTCTAGCAGTGGACGTCTTTCGGCTGAAATGATGATGTGGATCTACGATAGCGTTTGTCAAAATGACAAAATTATTGAAACTGACTAAAAACGTAACGTTATATTACATTGTGAAATTCGCTAATATTCGCTGTGTCAAGATTCGCAAGCCTATTCAACCGCTGTAAACCAGCGCTGTCATATCAATTACCAAAGAACACAACCTTGTTTTCACCCAAGTATCAAGACTCTTCCTCACTGTACACCAGTTAAACAATTTGTGTCTCCGTACAGTTGTCAACACCGCAGACTAGTTACACAAATAAACTCGGCGATACTATGTTGAGTTTCATCTTATTAAAATATAAATTATTTTTCGCACCACCTTGGCTTTCCGTAACTGAGTCTCATTTCACTTAGCGGTAAGTTTATGTACTTGTGTGCAAAGTGGCTGTGCTTGGGTTTAGAATATTATGATAAAAGATGAGAGATAATCTACATGAATAGTACTAAGATTATTTTTTGGCTTTGGCAGTAGGGTTTCTAACATTGGGTAGCAACGGAAAGGAGCACTCTTCGTTGATAATTTAAACCCAAACATCTGCAAAGTTGTTGCCCAAAATTAAGCAGAAGAAGAATTATCATCGTTCATCATTTCAGCCGAAAGACGTCCACTGCTGGATACAGGCCACCCCCAAGCGTCGCCACACTGATCGGTCCCATGCGTCTAGCATCCACCGGACGCCCGCAGCCTTGACCAGATCGTCGCTCCACCTAGAGGGAGGCCTTCCAACGCTACGTCTTCCGGTACGCAGTCGCCACTCTTTTTAACTTTTTGGCCCCAACGGCCATCCCTTCTACGAGCAATGTGCCCTGCCCACTGCCACTTAAGTTTGGCAATTCTTTGGGCTATATCGGTAACCTTGGTTCTCTTGCGGATGTCTTCATTTCTGATTCGATCACGCAAGGAAACTCCGAGCATAGCCCTCTCCATTTCCGTTTGGGTGACTTTAAGCTTTCTGATGAGGCCCATTGTGAGCGACCACGTCTCTGTCCCGTTAGTAATCACTGGCAATACACACTGGACATAGACTTTCGTCTTGAGACACTGTGGTAAGTTGGACGAGAAGATACCGCGCAACTTCCCAAATGCTGGGACTGGGCCGCCAGGCCAGTTGGATTCGACGGTTAACCTCTTTTTGAAGTTGGACCTACTTAACTGGACCGAGAAGAATAATATATAACATCATTTTTATTTGGGTTACGTGGATAAGCAACCCTTATGATGCGTTTTTGAATTACTAATGCTATCTTACTTAAAATATGTAGTAACAAACAATGCTTGACCAATTTTTTTGAGACACGCAGCACGTTCCGCTACAAAATCGAGCTTCAAAGGCAATAGATATTATTACCACCTTTATCCCTAACGAGGTACTAACAAGAAGTTAGGCAGTAGCCCATAAGGCATCATAATCAAGATTTATCGATAGCGCAGATATGTCCAGCGCCGATACTCGGCATAGGATTGATAAAGCGATAATTTAGGGCACGGTGGGGCCATAATTCGAGCGGATTAAGGCTTGTTATTGCTGTAAGTAGCGACAAGTCTGCAGCCCGCCCACTTACATTGTTGAACCAGTCTATATTATTGATTCAGTTTTGATCTTGTGGCCTAGGTGAGTAGAGCTCGCTATAAAGCGATAATATAATGGCATTATCTACTTCAATTTCCAAGGGTAATCTTACTACCCAGTTACTGAGTTGTGAAGGTCAGATAGGCAGTTTTCCGTGTAAAATAATGGTATTCAGCTGCTTTCGGTTACACAGGAACCAGACCAAGTCAATAGAGAAAATGCAAGGCAGATTGATCGAACGTCTTATATTCTCTTGTATACTTAGATATGGTATGTAGAGATTGTATGTAGAGACTGTATGTAGAGACTGTATGTAGAGACTGTATGTAGAGACTGTATGTAGAGACTGTATGTAGAGACTGTATGTAGAGACTGTATGTAGAGACTGTATGTAGAGACTGTATGTAGAGACTGTATGTAGAGACTGTATGTAGAGACTGTATGTAGAGACTGTATGTAGAGACTGTATGTAGAGACTGTATGTAGAGACTGTATGTAGAGACTGTATGTAGAGACTGTATCTAGAGACTGTATGTAGAGACTGTATGTAGAGACTGTATGTAGAGACCGTATGTAGAGACTGTATGTAGAGACCGTATGTAGACACTGTATGTAGAGACTGTATGTAGAGACTGTATGTAGAGACTGTGTGTAGAGTCTGTATGTAGAGACTGTATGTAGAGACTGTATGTAGAGACTGTATGTAGAGACTGTATGTAGAGATTGTATGTAGAGACTGTATGTAGAGACTGTATGTAGAGACTGTATGTAGAGACTGTATGTAGAGACTGTATGTAGAGACTGTATGTAGAGACTGTTTCTAAGACTTTTTATTTTCTGTTTGCAGTAGCATAGGTGACATACTTAAGTCAAGCATCATGCAGCCGAGTTGTAGCATGGACTGCGTTCTTATAACTCCTGAATAAGTGAACAAATCTCCTGCTCCTAGAAAAATAAAAATATTTCTAATCGCGTCGCTTCGCATCGCCTTTACTGGTCAAATAGTCAAATGCACAACTAACTTACTTGCGCGGGTAGATAATCCCCTAACATAGTCGACTTCTGTCATTCAAAATATTATGGAACTACTACGGAAACGGTCAAATAACGGACCACCGAAAAGATACAGATTGAAATATAAAAATAGACAGATTTCACACAAAAATCAAGTGGCTACAATGATTTCATTCACGGAAGGCAATCTTTACAAAAATACACTGACTAGTAATTAAAAACCTTATCACTAATATATAGGGTTGAAGATTGCTTGTTAGATATCTGCAACCCAGATCATCTTCGAAGATCTTTAAACCAAGGTGGTAAGGTTCAAAATGAGTTGTAGTTTTTTTTTCAAAAAAAGGGTTGTAATCTCAAGAGATTCACGATAGTCCAAAATCTCATTCTTGACAGATTACCGAATATTTATGACACATTATGAGGTTTTTTTTTGGAACAGCAGGGGCGCAGGCGCAAACGTTTAGCATTTGAATTTGGAATTTGACAGGAAGTAAGATACAGTATGTTTGGAAATAGAAGGTATTGGGAGACTATTATTGGGTGGATAATCTTAGGTTGACATTGAAAAGTGAGATGTGAAAGTTTGATATATCAATTTGGGATATTCTAAATGGCCCTAGTATAGGATTCAAGTATTGAATAAACTTTGAAGTAGAGTTTTCTGGTAATAGATATTTGATACATTTTGTTGAACATGATATGAAACGTTACACTAGTCTTCATAGACGAATGACTTCCTTTGCTTAAAGCTGGCAGTATTTTTATCTATGTATAAAAATACAAAAACATATAAAAAAAAATTAAAAAAATCTATTATTTAAAGGTTTAAAAATTCACCTACAGAACATTTATTTTTCAATTAATTTCATCGATAGAAATTTCTATAAAAATGGGTTTTCACATTGTCACTTCTTGCCTGTCTGTGTGAGCCGCCGAGGTTTCTCCAGTCGACGGCACGAACTATTTTGTGCGTGAGGTTAAAATGCATGCTATCTCAACCGACAACACGTGCGAAAGATATAGTTGCTGTGATGAGCAGTAAGAAGCTAGTTCGCGTACGAATTAGCACTTTTGCAAAAGTTTATCGAAATGGATGATGATTTAGAACGAAAACGAAAATTTTATAAACAGACCTTTGGGCGTCTCGATATCATGAAAAAACGACTCTTAATGTATATTTTTAAAATACAATTATTTGCGTAGTTGAATTACTAGTCGAGGCCGTTTTACAATTTTCCTTCTTCTTATGGTATTTATTTCCACCCAAAGATGCGTTAAAATTTGTGTTGAAATATGGAAATTTCGACGCTCATAACTTTAAAATAAAAACTAACATTAAATATTTTATTTTTTTACTTTTTTGTTTCCTTAAAGGGCTAGACAATGATGAGACAAATTGATATAATTTTTTATTTTGACCATACATCGTCAAACAGTGCAGTAATCCCTAGACTACGTTTGTATGGAAGAATTATTGACTAGTGTAACCTTAAAGTGTAAACATCAAAATTCTTACTCAAAACCAAACCATCCCGTATACAAACATCAAAAATTAACAATCCCAAGACAATGTTGCCCAGAAGTTCCACGAACCATTGTTTTGGTAACCGTAAGTTTTTCCGTCACTTTTTATGACAAAACCTTTATCTTTTGTCATAGTGATAATTACTGTTTACCGAATCTGTGCATCACTGGGGCGTGTTTTTGTTTGTTTTTCTTTAATTTTGAGTGACACGGTGACTCCTTTTTTTTGTAAAGTTGGCTAACCTGAATGGATGTTGAGACGTGATTCTGCAATTTTTGGCTGTCATTCTGGGTTTTCGTGTGGTGTAAGATTTCATGCTGATTTAGTAGAAAAAGGGATTGTTAACTTTTTATAGAATCATGTGGTGATGAATGAATAGAACAGTTATGGAGTTTTTATTATGAAACAAATAGGACATGATGGGGAGATCTGGAAATGCAAATATCTTTTTTTATTTAACAAAATATTGTCATGAATACTTTGAATGCGATCGGTGTGCTAACTAAAAAGTTTTTTTTTGTATAGCTACAACAATTCAAGTTGAAACTGAAGAATATCGAGATTTTAGTGCATAATTTGGCAATATTGATGGCATGATATTTCGAGTAATCTCAACTATTCCTAAAAACTTTTGATGACGAGGGACATAGTGATAAAATCCGCATCCTCCATTGAAAGGTGAGGCCGTCAGATTTAATGCAGTGTCCATAAGTGGTATAGAAATAGAAAGAAAGAAAAAGTGTTTAATTGTCACAAAACGACATACAATATTAGAAATACAATATTTCCGAATGCACGGTAGAATCAACTTTTATTCCATGTAAATTTAAATTGTGACATTCAAAAGTGCCGCTTGGTGGCCCAGTTGAAATATAGTTATTTATGCTACAAGTGCGGAAGGTAGGTGATTTCCGATGAGTGGCATTTTTATTCACGAGCGAGCGAAGCGAGTGAGTGGATAAATCGACACGAGTCGGAAATCATCTTACGTACGTGTATCATACAACATTTTACTATGCATTGTGCGAGGAAATAAATAAATTAATAAAATGAAAGTAATAAAATGGCGGGCGTATTCAAGCGCGTTCAGCATATCCACAGATTAACTAATAGTTCCTCGGGCATATCTACTGCGCATGTGCAAAAACCTGTCACATCGCAACGCAATAAGGCACGAGCAAAATATACGTTCTGCCAAACATATTTAATTAATATTTAAAATTAATTTATTGATCAAAATCTAAATCTAGAGTAATTTAAAACGGCTAAAATAAAGTATTACTTTTATTCTACCTTTTATATGAATGATAATCTGTACATAACTAATTTTTAAAACTTTTCTTAACTTAAATAATAAAAACTCTATGCGTCGGGCTGACGTTGGAGTTAAAAATTAAAAAAATACAGGAAAGTAAAAAGCACTAGTGATAAAAAGTGACACTTTCCGCGCAGTTTGGCTGCTTGGAAAACCGCTCTTTTCGAGGACATGCATTGTAAAATATCTTTTGTCTTTGTCTTGTCTTTAGAACATCGAACACTCACTTCATCGGAGTGCAGAAACACCTCGATATTGGTCAATCTATTGAGAGTGATCAAAATGATATCGATCATTCACCACCCCATCCATACACCGACTCATCTATAGGTTAAGCTCGTCTTTGAACATGAACTTTATTTGCACTGTGTTTTATATGTTAGTTTTGTAGATACAACAAACAACACTCGGACAACTATGCTGTCGCTCAACATGCTCGGAGTTTCCTTGCGTGATCGAATCAGAAATGTAGACTGATGTCTACTTCTGGCAAGAGAACCAGGGTTACCGACATAGCTCGCAGAACGGATGACCGATGGGGCGGAAAACTCCTGGAGTGGCGACCGCGTACCGGAAGACGTTGCAAGGCCTCCCAACAGGTGGACCGATGATCTGGTGAAGGTTGCGGGGATCCGCTGGATGCGTGACGCACGGGACCTATGACCTATAACCAGCAGTGGACGTCTTTCAGCTGATATGATGATGATGATGATGTAGATACAATAAATAATTAAAAAAAGTTAAATCAAAAAATCAAAAAACCCAACTGCTTCAAAAGCGAACTAAAAAGTCGTAAACAAGGAAAAAATCATGCTGTGCAGTCGGAGGATACATACGCGCGAGCTGGCTTACCAAAACCAAATGTATCCTCCTCCTGCACAGCATGATTTTTTCCTTGTTTACGACTTTTTAGTTCGCTTTTGAAGCAGTTGGGTTTTTTGATTTTATGATTTAACTTTTTTTATTTATAAGTTTTTTTTCCAATTAGATACATTTGAACATATAAGTATTATATATTTTTGAAATCACCTCTTAAAACCCTTTATTTTGATACCCCACACGATGGGTATGGAAGAAAAAAAAAATTTGGGCCCCCACAATATGGCACCCAAAAGCCGCCATTCGTCTATTGTCCAATTTTAATCTAGCCTATGACACTCGCAGGGTTAAGACGAATCGATTGACGTATGAATCATCAAAATCGGCCAACGCGTTTGGTCTCTGGAACGCCATATAGGAACAAACATACATACATACATAGACTGATAAACACATTACCCTCCTTCGGCAGTCGGGTAAAAAGGACGAAAACACAGTTAATAAAGTGCGCACATCACTAAAGACATCGATATCCAAACGTGGGAACGCACCTCAGTACCACGAACACAGCACCTCGGAACATTGAACACAGCACCTTTTAGTCGGGTACGTCCTTTTATCAGACATAATGAACTGCGCGTCATTACAAGGCACAGAGGTCAGATGTCAAGCGGCGATTGTCAATTGTTCATAGATTATAGGTACGTGGTAATTAAAGAGATGAGACGGTTCTTTGATCGGTTTCGTTAGGGTTTTTCTGCCTAGTATTTTCAATTCTGTAACTCTGTCACTTGTTTTTTTCTCGTGGATCCCACGGTAAACGGGACGACGACGGTGGCACGGTTGACGCATCGGCTGCTGCGTTGCGGGTTCGATTCCCGCACGGAACAAATATTGATAGATAGTTGTTCTGGGTCTGGTCAACGATAGTGTAGGCTGATAAAGAAAACTATGTCACAAATAAAAAGCTAAAAAATACAGTTATAAAATATAGCCTGTAGGAATCATTCAAGGATAGTGAAGCTTCCGCCAGTGCAATATTGCTCAAAATCAGTAGGAAACACAATTAACTTTTTTAAATATTACTTAAGTGAGGAGCTTGTGGCTAAATACTAACAGCCGCACGGGTCGATCTTCAAAGTTAAGCAACGCTTGCCGAGGTCAGTCCGTGGATGGGTGACCATTTCAACATACTTAGTTTCCTCCGTGCCTCGTGCTGTTGGTCCCGGCTGTCATTTGAAGATTTTTTGACAGTCGTTATGGGTAGTCAGAAGCTTGATATCTGACACCAGTCTTGCCAAGGGATATGGTGTTTCCCAGTTACTGGTTTGTGGAGGTCAGATAGGCAGTCGCTCCATGTAAAACACTGGTACACAGCTGAATCCGGTAAGACTGGAAGCCGACCCCAACAGCTATTGGGAAAAGGCTAGGCAGATGAGAAACAAAATAACATTCAAAATCCTCACGCACACGAACTTCTAGATTCAGTTAATACCGTCAAGTAAGTCAATTAAGACATTTGAATTTGAATAGTTCTCTGTCAAAATATATATTTAACTAGCTGACCCGGCAAACTTTGTTGTGCCATAAAAACACCAAACATTTATCTACCCTACCTACCCTACCCGACCCTACACTACCCTACCCTACACTACCCGACCCTACCCTACACTACCCTACCCTACGCTACACTACTCTACCCTACACTACCCTACACTACCCTACCCTACCCTAGAGCCTACCCTACCCTACCCTACCTACCTACCTACACTACACTACTCTACCTACCTACCCTATCTACCCTATCTACCTACCTACCCTACCCTACCCTACCTACCTACCTACATTACACTACTCTACCTACCTACCCTATCTACCTACCTACCCTACCTACCTACCCTACCCTACCCTACCCTACCCTACCTACCCTACCCTACCCTACCTACCTACCATATTTTTTTTGTTTTTAAACCTTCCCTGTATTCTGTCGAACATAACAAAAAAAGAATTATTCAAATCGGTCCAGCCGTTTTTGAGTTTTAGCGAGACTAACGAACAGCAATTGATTTTTATATATATAGATTTGGACTACATGTTCTGATTGATTACTTTAATCAATCAACCACAAATAGCCCAATTTACCAGTTCTCAAGGTGATAGTTTTAAACCAATGTTATTATTATGTCCGATGATGTCATACACAAAAATGTTTTTGATTTTGCTACGTTGGATACCTATCATTTAAATAACACACTAAATAAATACAAATTTAATAACGCAAAAAAAATAAAAATAAATACATAAAAAACGCATATAAAATATCAGCGAATATCAATAACCTAAACAAAGGCATTTACCTACTATATTTGTACCTGCCTCTGTTTGAATTGAACCCACGACCAACTCGCAAAGAAAAATCGTGGATGTTACCACTGGACCACCATTGCGTACTCAAGAGGACATCTGGAGTAAAATAAATAAGATGCATGCACTTGCTAAAAAGCTTTTAGGTGTTCAGTTCAAAGACAAAGACAAAGACAAAAGACAAAAGATATTTATTTCAACTGGGCCACCAAGCGGCACTTTTGAATGTCACAATTTAAATTTAAATGGAATACAAGTTGATTCTACCAAGTAGTACAAGTTGGTTCAAAGCCTAAGAATATCTTTGTTACAAAATCATTATCATCTACAGGCATAGACTTCTCTTTCCTTGTGCTAATCCCTACGCTTCTGTGCCAACAACTTCCATGTTCTGCCCACGATGGCAACAATTTTATCTTGCCATCTCGACGCTGGATGACCAACACCTCTTCATCCAGTCCTTGGATGCCATTCGGTCAGTACTTCACCTTTCCTGTTAAATAATACCTGCATTCAATTAAACGGTAGATTATAAGATCTAACACAGATATTTAAATTAGGACATAGCACTAGTATATCCTAATCCTTAATAAAGACTACTAAACTACTACGTTAAAATAAACAGCAAGAACCGTCGCCTCTTCATTAATTACCAAATCTATATAAAAAAGGTGATCTCCCATTGCGGCGAGCATCGGTCCCGAACAAAATAGACTCGTTACACGGCCCGTCAATCATAACATCATACCATTCAATTGGATTAATATAAACGTTACAAATAGTAATCAAATGCCCTCAGTTACATCGCCAAACGATTTTTTCAAGTTTTCGTTTTTGACCTTATGTGTGTTCTGTAGAGTTAGGAATGTTTAACAAGTATGTTTATAACCCAAATGTTTAATCATAGTTTAAATTTAGTGTCCCCATAATTATCGAAGTCTTTGAACTGTTAAAGATTCGTTTTGTAGTTGACTAGCAAAATTATCTTTATTAAAAAAATGCTAACAAATTACTTTTTTTTTACAAGTAACAGCCATATTTACAAAAAGGTTTAACCGTATGATTAATTTAAGCGCTGATAAGGCAATTCCTTATAAATAAGACACTAGGACTGTATCATCTGCTTATGTCATGAATTTCAGAGCTGACAACCAGGCAACCTGGTAAACCTGTAAACTGTAGGCTGCCAGTTTCTGCTTTTATTTACAAATACACCCACCAGCTGTATTTAAGTTTTCCAAAATCTTTGTAATTTGAATAAGGGTAAAATTAAGATAACTTACACACTAATAATAAAAACCACAAAAAAAAAATCCAGCTCTTTATCCTTTTATTACTTTTGTTTACGTATTCCTCTATTTGGTTGCCGAATAACAGGAACCGGTGGCGCGGTAGGCCCAGAAAGAGATGGCGTGACGAATTAGTTGTCTATCTGAAGGATTGGCCAGATGTAGCAAGAGAGAGGAAAAAATGGAAAGACGGAAAGGAGGCCTTTGCTCTGCAGTGGGACATAATAGGCTCATAAAAATAACTCCTCTGCACATTCTACCAACCTCAATCTTTCAGTCAAAATATATATTTATTTGTTATTCTATTCTACCACATCATAATCCTATGGCAAACAGACCATCCGCCTGTCAATATTCAAAGTACGAGTGATGTATGGAATATTTGGCATTTTTCCGGCGACGCAGCATCATTGATCATTATTAGAGTGAGGTGCGCGCGCGCCGACTAGCCGGATGACGCGATTACTGGTAGGTACTTGGGTTTGTGTTTTATTGGATTAGATACTTGGAGAATAAATTGAGAGACGATGAAACCTAATTTTGATATTAATTTTTATTTTATTTTGTGATTGTGGGGACATTAGTGTTGCGTAACAATCTTATCCTCCTATCATCTGTGGTCGGCGCAACACGTTTTTTCCTTCCATACTGTCCTGTCGCCCGTCACGCTATCACTGACTCCCTCGTCAAACAATCTTGTCTTCCCAATCCCAAAGTTTCGTTTCGTCTTAGAGGTTTTGTAGATGGTATTTTCTAGGGATGGTAAATCATAATTCGTTTTTAGAGTTCCCACTGCTAGGAAACAGGTGGCAACAGGCTCTTCTCTGTGAGAATCAGTGAGGATTTTTGATAAATCATAATAATATATCTTTATTGGTTTTAGGACATACCAGTTTCCTCAAGATGGTTTTAAGAGTAGTGGATGGATTTGAAAGTCAAGCTCAAATGATTTGATTCACTTATAGTCCATTCGCATTAAGAAAATATCATCGTATGGTTGTGAGCCGGCTCGACCAATCGGGTTGCAAGCTTTCTAATTTTTTGCGACCCGATTGGTCAAGAGGCTGACTGAAAACGATGACTCACTATTTTCTTAACGCGAATTTAGTATCGTTAATTGTTTTAAAGATCCTGCAATTTTCGTTTCGTTTTCTTCCTTATTTAACAAAGGTAGCTACCGTAGACATATAAAAGTAAGAATCTTCTTAAATCGGAGATTATCCGTGTAAAAGGGTCTAATCCTCTGCCATAAACTCAACTGATTCAACCGAACTAAATAACAGCTCAATTAAGAAGTTTTTCTTGTTGCGTATATGTGACGTAATGACCGTTTTGATCTTCATCGAAGTAACATAACGTGTTGCTGAGTTGCCTTAAATAATTACAAAAATAATCGAATTTTGGGGGGTTTGTGATTTAACAACCAAGACCGAAGAAAATATTGTTTCCACAGAGTATTGATAGCTTTGCACCCAGGTGCACAATTATTTGCTCTGATTTCAGACAATTTTTTTTCCCCTTTCGTCCTTAACTAAAATGATTTTGATGAAATAAATCTAAAATGTCGTTAGTCAACATTTCTACTAGTACATAACTAATCTGAAATTTTGGTTTTTAAGATTTTTGGTTTCATAAAAGTGGGCCAAGAAATCAATTATTAATCTATAATTCTATTATAATATATATATAATATACAATAATACTATTATAAAGCTGAAGTTTGTTTGTTTGTTTGAACGCGCTAATCTCAGGAACTACTGATTGGAATTGAAAAATTATTTTTTGTGTTGGATAGTCCATTTATCGAGGAAGGTTATAGGCTATATAACATCAAGCTACGACCAATAGGAGCAGAGCATACATGAAAAATGTTGCAAAAACGGGCAAAATTTTTCCTTTTTGAGAGATTCCGTTGCATGCGCTGCGTAAACGGTTTAATTTACGCAACAATCATGTATGTAGGGTAGGTAGGGTAGATTATGGGTAGGTAGGTAGCCAGTTTTATATATTTGTTTGCTTTTCACATTATTTCGCAGCTTCAAGACTAGCTTGTTTACGATTAATCATGAATACACCTATACTGGCTACATGTAGTGTTTGGCCATCACAAGGCTGTCAGCAGAGAGGCTGGGTCTATAAATAATTGCCTAAGTACGGGTACGACAACCATCTGTGGCAAAGTTCAACGATACCGCAACGAGCGGACAGTAAGTGGGAGATAATTATCTTCACGCCTTTGGGACTGAGGGTTGGGCAGAGATTCTGTGATGGAGATTATGTCTGAAAAAGTTTCCTATTTTCGGTTTTCGAGCAAAGCAGCTAGAAATGAAAATTTTGATGGTTTTACTGTGCTTATTTGCAAATGTTTGTAGTAATTGCTAAGGATCAACTTCATCTTTTCAGCCGAAAGACTTCTCATTTTGGAGAAAAGCCTTACCTGAATTCAACTAGATCAACTTGTTTTGTAAAAATTAATCTAAGTACCTCATCAAAGGACAACTACACAAAATAAGACTATTTCTTTTCATGTAAATTCACTTGAAAATCATTCATAATTGAATCTGATTCTGTTTTTAATACATTTATTAATATTTTTCGTTTCTTTTTCACTGAACTAGTCTTTCAGCCTGATTTGATGAAGCCCTTATAAAAAAACAAAACACAACAAAAAAAACAAATAATCAATTCGAAATTCAAATGAACCTATTTCAAATTATGTCGCAACAATTACCGCCACAAAACTAATGAAGTACCTTACACTAATGAGCTGCAACTATTTGCTTACGGAAGTCATCTGCTCCTTGCGTGCGCGCACTTGTCGCAGCGACTTGCGACCGCGTCCCGTGTGAAACGCCTTAACTGTAGTATTGATAGTCGTGATTTATAGGGACGATTGATTGTTAGAGGTAGTGGTTAAACAAGACCAGAAATGAAAGTAATGGTGGTTGTTTGTACATAACGTTTCCTTTTTAAATGAGCGGTATAGAAAATCAATACATGTAATAAATCTGTAGAAAAGTCGTTTTAGTACATCGAAAATATTTGCAACAAAATACCTTAGCATTTTTGTAATTTTTGTCTGTTTATCTGTTGTGCACGCATCACGTAAAATATACGAAACCAATGTAGATAACTTTTGTACATAAAAATTGTGCGCAACTTGAAGTTTCTTTAATTGCAATCGGTTCACTATACCAAAAGAGATATATGAATTTAAAGAGTTCAAGAAGTACGATATCACAACACACGCAATTCAGTATTGCAGATACTCGGACAGTAGACAGTGCTCCATACTCGATATATGGCGTCATTTTCTGAATAGTGGTGTTAAGATTTTCCGCTGAAGAATGACCCTAGAAAAAAAAAAATTAGAAAGGGTAGGGTAGGCAGTTGATGGAAGTGAAGCCGCGGGTACAGAGAATAAGCATGAGACTCTTCTTCTAAAAAATCTAATATTTAAGCAACTAAAAAAAATATTACGATATAGATCCAAACTAAATTGTTGAACTGTTAGTTTCTACCAGATTCACTAGCTTATATTTTACTAGCAGGGAGGAGTAGGAAAGACGGAAAGAAAGAGACATAGCCTTAAACGATTTTCTGAGTGACACATCAGGTCTATGACATCTCAAAACCATCATGATTATGGTTTAAAAGAGTGACGCGAAGCCATACAAGACGAATAGCACTATCCTTTTTACCCGACTGCCGAAGGAGGGTAATGTGTTTAACAGTCTATGTATGCATTATGTATATTTGTTCCTATATGGCGTTTTAGAGACCAAACTCGTTGCCTGATTTTGATATTTCTTACGTCAATCAATTCGTTTTAACCTTGCGAATGTTAATGAGGCTACATTAAAATTGGATGATAAAAAATGGCAGCTTTTGGGCACCATATTGTGGAGGCCTAATTTATTTTCTTCCAATCCCGTCGTTTGGAGTATACCTATCAAAATAAAGGGTTTTAAGAGGTGATTTCAAAAATATATAATACTTAAATGTTTTAATGTACCTAATTCGAAAAAAAAGTTCACTCAAAAGTTATAAACAAACAAGTTAATTAAAAAAATTAAAAACCCGACTTTTTAAAAAGCGAACTAAAAAGACGAAAACTAGAAGAAAATTATGCTGTGCAGTTGGAGGATACATCTGGTATTAGCCAGCCAGCTCGCGAATATTATATGTATCCTCTGACTCCACAGATTATCTTCTTGTTTACGTCTTTTTAGTTCGCTTCTAAGCAGTCGAGTTTTGTTGATAATTTGGTTTTTCTCTACGGTTTCATGATTTCATTGGTGGTTTATCATACGACCCCTGGATCCAAAATAGTGACGCACTACAATTGACCAAAGATCGTTACAAATGGAGGTATACGACTGAAGAAGAAGGAACATAAGCTATGTAACGTCTTGAAATGTTAGGCATTTCAAGACTTGGCAGGCAGGTAAAATAAATCTGTTCAATACACAACTCAATATTCAAAAAATCAACGATCAAATTTCAATTTCAACAAAAGTATCTCTTTTAAATCATTTCAAATTAGTACCGTCCTTGCAACTTCACCGAAAGGTTAAATTAAAATCAAAATATTACTCAAATAAAGACATCAATTTGCGAGAATCCTGTCAATATGATTGGTCACAGATATATATAATATTGTATTATCTTTCAGTGTGAACTCATCGAAAAATAAATGACATTAAAGAACAGCAAATAACGCGCTTTGACCTCGACATTATCAACGTGTCGATAGATCTTATGGATCTAACTACAGGTTGTTGTGCAAATGTCGCATGGTTATTTTTCAAGATGCGTTAGACGAATGTTAGATTGACTGATAAATCTCTAGACTTCTGTTGCAATTAAAACCGGCAGGTCGGCAGACATGTAAATAAAATTGTGATATGAAAAAAATATAACAATAAATAAAAATTAGGACTTTTCTATTTATTTATTGATGTTTGCGCTGTTAATTTTATACATAAACTTTTCAACATATATACGATGGTGGATTAATTTATTTATAATTCAAATAATATATACAATTATTGCCATTCAACGTGGCAATGCTGCCAGCGTTCTGGACACGTCTTCCATTGACATCGATGTGGACGAATTTTTGATGTACAATGAGTCCTTTTCCTTCTCCCCTTTGTATGTAAGTTTGTTTTGTTATTAGTCATAAGATTAGAAATATTCAATTGTATTTACATAAACTAAATAATATTATACTATCAAATTAACCGTTGTATCGTGAATTTATGCGCTTTTGAAATATACCGCGAGCCTGATGAATGAAGTCACACAATTAGACACTAAGCAAAAAAGATCAAGCTCAATTAAAAGTCCATAAAGAATATATAAATAAATAAACTTCAAAGCAAAACCTAAATAAGAATAATCATAATAATAAAACACTAATCGAACCTTAATAATATCGATATTACTGCATACAATCAATTATTGAACATCCTGTATAACATCATCGGACCCGTCAACATCGATGAAACACTTAGATAAGTCGATTCGTCACACATTTAGTACCTTTTGACTCAATTTGGTCGCATTATTACAACATCAAACGAGTGCCGACATCAAACAAGCCGACCCATCTTTTTTTAATGTGGCTATGATGAACAACCATCCTTTTTTTTAATCTGGCAATGATTTTATTGATTTTGTCTTATCGATTCGATCTGCTCTCCCTTCAACGCTTAGTCGAATAATTAGTCGATCGTCTTGTTGTGATACCGATTTGTTTTTGTATTAAGTTTTTTCATCTTTTTTTACTTCAAAGGTTGAGGTCGAATGACGGTATACCTATAGTTTTGATTGAATGGACTAAAGGTCTATCCACACATATCAGGGCCGTGTGATGCCGGGACGTGGACGGACCGTGCTCCGACTGGGCTCAAAAATCGGTGCGTACATTTTATATGAACTCGTTCACACACGTCCGTGCACGGGCCAGTGACGTAGCTTCAATGTCTGGGCACGTCCCTGCTATGTGTGGATAGACCTTTATATAAAATCATTTTATTTGAAACGTTAATTCATTTATAAAAGTTATTAGATCTGTCAAATAAAATCGAGCTTAATTAATTTGCCAATATTATGTTTAATGATGAGTTACTATAGAAAAGATGATGGATTTGTACTCTTTTAAGTGCTATCCGTCTTTTTCGAAGCGATAATTGCTGGTACATCATTAATAAACAATGATTCGATATCGTTTTATATAGCTAAGGTAATAAAAACCCTTGTAAAATGTTTTATATATTACGATTGCAACAAATTGATCTTAAGTTAATTTTATTTTTTATTTACTGCTTTTATTAATTACCGACAACGCATAAATGCTATAGTTAGTACCTATAAGACTTTGGATTTTCTCGTAAGAACAAACTGTCATTTAGACTCCATTAATTTTTCTATTAATTTTCAAAAACACTGAGAATTTGACAGTACACCACTTCCCTGATTTTAAGACCTTACTTCACTGTATTTGTTTTTTTTTGTCACCATTGAAAAAAAATAAACCATCAAAACGAACAAATCATTAAAATGATAAATGATTTTATTTCTGTAAGTTAGTTTGTACAAACACTTTTACATGTCGATCATATTTTTTCAAACTAGATGAGGACGGCGTTTCCTATGTGACTACTCAGTCTCTTTTAAAATCCAGACAAAATCTTGGTTGGATCATGTGAAGACCATGTAGATTGATGTCTGAAATGATATTTTGAGGATAGAACCAGCCAGAAAGAAAGAACCATTACCACCACATTGACAACCAACCCAAGGATTGTCTTTTTAGGGTTCCGTACCCAAAGGGTAAAAACGGGACCTTATTACTAAGACTCCGCGGTCCGTCTGTCTGTCTGTCTGTCTGTCTGTCTGTCACCAGGCTGTATCTCATGAACCGTGATAGCTAGACAGTTTAAATTTTCACAGATGATGTATATCTGTTGCCGCTATAACAACAAATACTGAAAACAGTATAAAATAAATATTTCAGGGGGGCTCCCATACAACAAACGTGATTTTTTTGCCGTTTTTTGCGATAATGGTAAGGAACCCTTCGTGCGCGAGCCCGACTCGCACTTGGCCAGTTTTTTTACTTTAAATCACTCATTTTTTAAATACAGTTTTTTTGCTGAGGTCAACCCAGCCATTCCACCCATCTAACTAAATACATAAATCTAACATTCAGCAAATAACCATATAGGTACGATGTAACAAATCAGTTAGAACCAAAAATCTCCCATTCGGCGAACCAATGAATCTCTACGTGTCCATTTAAAATCTAAAATCACGATTAACAGCGGTGAGGGCGCTAGCGTCGCCAACACTCGCCCCCGACTACAATGACCATGATACCGAAATTATTGGGAATAGGATATCATCTTTCAATAAAATCATTAAGATTATTTTAATGGTAAAACGTTTTCGATGAAAACATGATGGCAATTAAAACATTTCGTTTAAGTCATTTCAAATTTTGTTTAATCAAGAAATTTTTACAAAGTTTTAACATTGGCCTCAAAATAGGCAAGCCTGTATCTGGGTGACTGGACAAACTTTCTCTCAAAATCTCTAAGTTTCTTATTCAAATTTTCTATTTGTCGCATATGAAATTTACACCTCATAACTTAGTACGAGAACAAAACCACCAGAAGAACAATTTAAAAAAAAACAATTATTCAATTAAAGATTCATGAAATTAAGAACATGTTACCTACATTAATGTCCAAGTTTGACAGATTTCAGGATAAAGTAGAGTTCGAGAGACTTCTTAATTTAGAAACCCCAGTCTTTTATACAACATTGTCCAGTGTTCGCTGAACTGAACACACGTTCCATCACCTAAATAAAAGATACCACACATATTACACAAGTAAAATTTCACAATTTAAAAAACCCCCGACACATTTATCTTGCGAAAACACCCCGATTCAAACAGTAAAATGCCCATAACTTTTGAACGGCTGAACCGATTTTATTCAAACATAGTTAAGAACACTCTCGACAAAATTACCTTCAAACAAAAAAAAACTAAATTGAAATTGGTTCTTCCGTTTAGGCGCTATGATGCCAAAGACAGACACACAGATACGTGCAACACACGTGAAACTTATAACACACCTCTTTTTCCGGCGGGGGTTAAAAATACCACTTCCTTCAGCAAGAAAATATAACCTGCATATTCAGGACCTATCCCCATTTCACCCACCAACATACCCACCTTACCCACCATCGACTCGTGCGCCGATCGTGCCAGATAACTCCGCTATCAGATGAGATCGCGCGCGATAATGCTCTCGCGCACCTCGCATTCCCACGGCCGCGGTCTCGGTCGCCTGCGATCGAAATTGCTCACCGACCGATGATTAGATAACAACTTTTGTGATAGGTAAATGATTTGCAAGTTTTTGTGGAGGTAAGTTTTTGGTGTATTTCCTGTGTGGAAATGGTTAGGTCCGGTTTGCTAAATGGTCACATTTGAAATATCCGTAAATTATGTTTTGACGTCCCATCCGCTTTTTGATTGAGATTAGCAAAGCGCAAACCAAAGCATAAAGCGCGCAAATAAACGTTTTTCTTTCTTTCTAACTTTCCAGGTAAATCGACTAAAAGACATTTTTAATCGATCAACAGAGTTTAGTAACAATGTAGAAAATTACTTACAGATTACCTCTTGTACAATATTATTTTCTCAAAACACAAGATCAAAATAAATGGATTATAATAATTCTATTATCATATCATTTCCTCAGTTTTCCACCAATATGTGGCGATGCTTGGAGCAGGCCGCTACTTCCTCGTAGTCAAACTTTTTAGTCCAACTGGTTTGACCACGAGAAATCAAATTTCCTCGTGGTCAAACTGTTCGAATGATTCTCCCTGTATCAACGTCAAGTTATTAATGTGTACAGTCAAACACTGATATTTTCTATATAAAGGTATAGCATACACATCTTTCGGTTAAATGATAAGACCTTGCTTTCAATGATACAAAATAACTGGTGATAAAAATATATGGTGCATTTTAAGAGCCTAACCCTACTAATTTAACAGCTATAATAATAAAATGAATGATAAATGCATTTATAAGGGCCTTCTGTGAGTACCATGTTCCTATTCATCAAATGAATGAATTTACCTATTAATGCTTTTAATACTTTATACCTATATGTAGTGCCATTCTGAGTGAATCGTCCTCAAATATATATATTTATTAATGTATGTACTTATGTAAATATTGTAAAACACCTATTTTTTTAAAGAGTAAGTATGGAGTTTCTTGTCCTTTCTCCTCCAAAACAAGCTACTTTTCCGGATGGATGGTAGAATCAATTGTTATAACTTGTAAATTTTAATTGTTGACTTTCAAAAGTGCCGCTTAATGGCCTAGTTGAAATAAATATTTTTGTCTTTGACCTTCCATTAATTTCGCAGTCAAGCACTTTTCTAGTACCAACTTTGCTGATCTTTATTTTTTACCGCAGCCTTACCCATTCTGCAGCTCGTGCCAGCATGAGATAGCAACATAAAATATACAATTTGCTCAAACAACACTGAATCGCGTATTTTTAGTAGCGCTTATCGATCGACATTCCGTGCGTCCGCGCATATACATGTCAAGCGTGGCGCGTGCGCGATTGATTTGTTGTCAATGTGAGTCTTTGTTTTGTGTGGGTTAAGTTAATAAGCGGAGCGGATTTTGTTGAAGGATTTTAGTGACTGTCTTTACTGGGAGAGGTTTCGAATCAGCTTGTATGGCATTTCATAATTTATTCATAGTGCCTGCCTTAGCCCAGTTTCTTCTTCTTTTTTGGTTGTCTTCCTGTCTTATTGGATACAGCAGAACATCAGTTCTTTGCTTAGAGCTATTATCTATCTACCTCCACAGCATCCCAACTAATTTGGTGTTAGACTGCTGTTCCGATTTTGCTCAATCCCGAAAGAAGATTTTTTTGCAGAAATTTGCCCTCGTAGAGTTTAAAATTATGGTACTATCTATTCAATAATTAATTTAATGATTTCATTTTAAATGTGTGTCTGTTGTTTCGACACCACTAACTTTATTAATATTTGTATGCTCTCGAGTAAAATGTAGCGAACTGAACACCTTAATATAACATCCTATTGTATTGAAACCTACATTTACGAATAAATATGATTTGATTTGATTTGATTTGATTCAAATGTGAAAGATAACGTCAGTAATTTTAAATGTCTTGATTAAAATCCATAATTAAAATTGGGCATATTTTCACTAAATTATTTTATGTATTGACTACACATAGCAAGAGTATTATGCCCAATGTTTTCTATATCTAGTTTCTGATTCATAAAGGCAGAATTTTATATCATGCTCTGTGTTCTATATCAAACACTACCTGCGTAACACGAAAACCAGTATGAAAGCCTAAAACGCTTACCGTCTTTCTTTACACCACACAACATTTAAACGACATCTGAATTCAAAGAGTTTTGCACAGTGTGACATCATTGTGCGTCGTATAAAGATTTAGTGCTAGGCAGACGCTAGGTGCCTTCACAAACTAGTTAACACTAAATAGCTAAGAGCAGTAAGACCACTTATATAGGAGCAAAATTCTGGCATTTAGAAGTATCTTATTAGGCTGAATGGCGAATCCCAGAAGCTCTATTTGTTAGCTACGTAAACCGTTGGTTGATTACCAGATACTGTATAAAAGAGTTTAGTAAAACAGTTCCTTTATTGATTCTGGTTATGTCCAAAGAAGTGTCCTATGCAACATTTTATTTGCGCTTTATGGATGTTGATTAAAGGATATTTACCATTATTGGAACATCGCAGAAACATTTATTTTGTACTCTAAGTATGCCAATGTATTGGCAATCCATTGGCTATTTCAGCAGTTATTCTTCAGAAGCGTTTTTTACTATTATCTCTCAGTTTGACAGTTAGTATATTTCCGAAGACAAAACTGAAACATTTCCCAGCCAATACTTCACTTAAGAGGAAATGCGTTCGCAGACATCCGATTGAATTTCCTAATTAAAAAGTCCAAACTCGAGGTTTGGCTCTCGACTATTTTCTCCTCCAATATTGGACCAATTTAAAAGATATTCCATGAACTGAAAAGCAAGATATATACTATGCCCGTATCTTTTACTTTTTTCATTTTAATAATCAAGTTTGTACACTAGGCCTCTGTTGAAAGCGCAATTTTGAGCATCGTTTGAGGGTTCTAGTGCTTCTAAAGATAATGTATCATCAAAAAGGAAAACATAGGGGCAAATTATATATCTTTCTTTTTAGGGTTCCGTACCTAAAGGGTAAAAACGGGACCCTATTACTAAGACTCCGTCCGGTCCGTCTGTCTGTCTATCTGTCTGTCTGTCTGTCACCAGGCTGTATCTCATGAACCGTGATAGCTAGACAGTTGAAATTTCCACAGATGATGTATTTCTGATGTCACTATAACAACAAATACTAAAAACAGAATAAAATTAATATTTTATACTAAAACTTGTTCCTTTTTTTGCCGTTTCTTGCGATAATGGTACGGAACCCTTCGTGCGCGAGTCCGACTCGCCCTTGGCCAGTTTTTCAATTTATGGAACATATTTTTAATTTTTCAAACATTGCAGTCGAAAATACTCGTAGGCGAGAGCCAAACCTTGAATTATGAATTTTTACTTAGGAAATTCCGTTGGATGTCTGCGATCGCATTTTCTCTTAAAGCACTGTGACTGGCAGCTCTTCGCCGTCTTATAAATTAATTCAGCACACACTATCTTTCTACCCATAAATAAAGTTAAACTTCTATCTATCCTGTATCACAATATAACGTATAAATCCAGATGACTCATGTCCTAACCGCTTTAGACATTCTAATTCGCTTTTTACAACAAAAAAAGTCTTCGTTTGTGTTTCCCGAAATTTTGGAATCGATTCGGTATCGGAATACTGATGTTCTTACACAGGAAACGATTATAAGGTACTTGGATTTGTAATTCGTGTTACATTTGGAGACATACAAATTACTTAGTTTAGATGTTTTTAGTTGAAATAAAATTATTTCCGTTGATAGTATGGTACATTGCGTATCATAAGGACTGTAGGAGCTCGTGGCTAAATAATAACAGCCGCACGGGTCTATCTTTAAGGTTAAGCAACGCTTGACGAGGTCGGTCCGTGGATGGGTGACCATTTCAACATACCAAGTTTCGTTGAGCCGTTGGTCCCGGTTGTCATTTGAAGATCTGTTACAGTAGTTACGGGTGGTCAGAAGCCTGAGATCTTACCGAGAGGTATCGTGTTACCCAGTTACGGGGTTGTGGAGGTCAGATAAGCAGTCGCTCCATGTAAAACACTGGTACTCAGCTGAATCTGGTAAGACTGGAAGCCGACCCCAACAATAATTGGGCAAAAAGGTAGGCAGATGATGGTATCATAAGGATTGTGTGTGTGTGTACTATAAATACACTTCTGTCTAATCCTTTGAGGAATATACATTACACTATGTTATTGTTATGTTTTAATATTTTTTTGTCAATAGGTGGCGAACAAGTTAACGGCCATCGCCCGCGTCACTGTACTACCTTCCCGTACTGTAAATACAAAAAGCATTGTGCAGAAAGCCGACAACCTGTGGATGGACAAAACGAACTTAAAATTAAAAAGGATAGAAAATAAGTGAAAATTTGACAGCAGCTGTGTACTTTCATAATGATCACGAGCAATGTTTTCAGCATCATCATCATTTCAGCCAAAAGACGTCCACTGCTGGACACAGGCCTTCCCCTAGTGTCGCCACATTGACCGGTCCTGTGCGTCTCGCATCCAGCGCATTTCCGCAACCTTAACCAGGTCATCGGTCCACCTAGTGGGAGGCCTTCCAACGCATCGTCTTCCAGTTTGCAGTCGCCACTACAGAACCTTTAAACCCCATCAGTCATCCGTTCAGCGAGCAATGTGCCCTGCCCAAAAAATAAAAATAAAATGTGCCCTGCCCACTGCCACTTAAGTTTCGCAATTCTTCGAGCTATGTCGATAACTTTCAGCATGTAAGATTAAAACAATAAAAAGTTTTATTTAGTAGATCAAAATTGTCTTACATACGGGTCAAGAGTTTTTTTTTTGTGTTGACTTTTACATAAAATATGGATCGTTAATCAACAATGAAAAGTTTCCTCTATATTTTATTGATATGATAGGCCCAGTGAACAATGGGAGGCATGGCAAAGTACTGCTTTAAAACAATACAAATGTAGCATACATAATATTATTGATTTATTGCTGATAAATATAACTTCAGGTTAATAGCCTACGATTCATAGTAACCATAAAACTGCCCATGTGGATTCAGATTGCAAAATATATACATACATAAACGCACGCCTTTTTCCCATGGGGGTAGGCAGAAACTACAGAACGCTACCTGCTACGATCCTTACATAATTCTTTTGCTTCACTCATGAGGCACTGGTCAAGTCAAAGCTCCAGAGCCTTGAACATCGTCGCCGGTTTTTTATTGGTTGCATTTCGGGGAGTGTGCTATGGAATTGCATGATCTAGTTCCACCTAGCCCGTTTCATCATCGGACTACTAGACGTACAGCGATGCGCCATCGGTACATGGTAGACATCCCACCCATAGACACTAAACGTTTTGGAAATACTTTCATTATGCGTACAGCTAAGGAGTGGAATTCCCTGCCGGAGTCTGTGTTTCCCGATAGCTACAATCTAGGAGTCTTTAAGTCAAGAGTGAATAGGTTACTTCTAGGCAAGCGTGCTTCACCATCGACCACATCATCGCTTACCATCAGGTGAGATAGTGGTCAAGCGCAAGCCTATAGACGATAAAAAAAAAACTCACATTCATACATATAATCATACACACATGCCGACTGGAGAACATCACCAATAAGGTCTTTGTATATCTTTCTAGGGCGTCCCCTCCCGGCGTTTCCATTCACGTCTGCCTTGTAAACCTTTCGTTAGTCGCTTTTCATTCATCCTCTGCAAAATATATTATATTTACAATAACTACATAGTGGTACTGTTCTTTCTAAGTTTATCTTGGACATCACTGATAACAGTGAAGGAAAACATCGTGATAAAACATGGACTTAAAGCTAATAAACGTTTGAAATCGCCAACCCGTCTTGGGTAAACATTGTGATCAATGCTCGTGATCCTTTATCTGTTTGAGAAGAGGCCTTTGCTCTACAGTGGGACATAACAGGTCGGTATTTATACACTCTGGTAGCAGATATGTTATAACTTATAGATGTCGTCGTGAAATATTCTTATGAGATCAGCTTTGTTAAATCACTAGCTTTTCCCGCAGCTTTCCTCCCGTGACCTCCCCACAGGACCCGTTTTCGGGATAAAAATAGCCTTTGTTAGTCAAGAATAATGTAGCTTTCTACTGGTGAAAGAAATTTCAAAATCAGTTAAGTATTTTTTGAGTTTATCCATTACAAGAAACTTACAAACAAATCTTTCCTCTTTGTTATATTATTACTAGCTGTGCGCGCTGCTTCTCTCTCGTCAACTGCCTACCCTACCCTACCTAAATACCTAGCCTACCTAACTACAATTTTTTTTTCTTGTTTTTTTCATCTAAAAACCTTCTCCTAACAATAACAATCACAACAAAAAAAGAATTAGCGAAATCGGTAAAGCCGTTATCAAGTTATAGCGTGACTTGGAGAAATAGGGGTTTATTTTTAAATATATGGATAGTGTAAGTATAGAAAAGCAACCTCCAAGGTCCAAAGTCAAATACTAGGAAGTCATCTTCACGACCATAAAAGTCCAGGACGACATTTTCAAAGAAGAGGCTCTATTATCATATCGTTGCTAACTACAGACATACTATATCAAGGCACAATAATTTGAATACTCTAGCACTCCTGCGATTACCTAGAAAACTAAACATTACTAAATTCGCATAAACATTTCAGATCACGGCTCAAATGAAGACATTATAATAAAGTATAGTAAAAAGAATGGAAAAATCCGGGCGACGTCGGGCCTAAAGCTTAGTTATTAATATAAAATGTGAGAGCAAGGATTCAACAGAAGGTCAACTTGGCGCAACACTGAAAATACAAACACAAGATTATTTAAATAAAAGCATTTACAGGCACTTTTTAATGTTTTGGATTGACAAAGAGTCGGTCAGTCAGAAAGTTGAAGCCCTGAATGGAAAAGTACGTGCAAAGAACTCCAACGCCACAAATAAAAACTGGTGAAACTGTGCTAAAGTGAACACTTGTGACTATAAGTCCAGTCATAAATACTTAGTATAATTAAATCTGTAGGTGAAATATAGACTCCCGGAGCACCCAGTGGAGCACACGGTGGAGGTCTCCCCCACTTGAGCGGAGCACCGCCGTGTCTTTGGGGAGGCGATCGGTGGTGGTGCCTGACGCGTCGGTCCCTGGTTCTGACCATGGTATGAAGTGAGCGGGCATGGAAAGCGGTCTCCTCCTTTTGCGAAGCAGTAAGCTCGTAAAGGAGGAGGCGGCACGCGTGAGGGAGTCGCAACGGAGACATGAATTACAAAAAGATGTGCGTTGAGCAGCTACGGTTTGTGAATGGTTATTAAAATTGTAGTAGAATTTACTTTGGGCCTAATTATATTTTCTTTTTGTCACCAAAATATACTTTACAATGCATGTCCTCGAAAAGAGCGGTTTTCCAAGCAGCCAAACTGTGCGGAAAGTGTCACTTTTTTTCACTAGTGCTTTTTACTTTCCTGTACTTTTTTAATTTTTAACTCCAACATCAGCCCGACGCATAGAGTTTTTTATTATTTGAGAAAAGTTTTAAAAATTAGTTATGTACAAATTATCATTCATATAAAAGGTAAAATAAAACTAATACTTTATTTTAGGCGTTTTTAATTACTCTAGATTTAGATTTTGATCAATAAATTAATTTTAAATATTCATTAAATATGTTTGGCAGAACGTATATTTTGCTCGTGCCTTATTGCGTTACGATGTGACAGCTATTCGCACATGCGCAGTAGATATGCCCGAGGAACTATTAGTTAATCTGTGGATATGCTGAACGCGCTTGAATAAGCCCGCCATTTTATTAATTAATTTATTTCCTCGCACAATGCATAGTAAAATGTTGTATGATACACGTACGTAAGATGATTTCCGACTTATGTCGATTTATCGATTTATCCACTCACTCGATGCGCTCGCTCGTGAATAAAAATGCTACTCATCGGAAATCACCTACCTTCCGCACTTGTAGCATAAATAACTATAGTAAAACTTCTGCAAACACTTTTCTAGTAGCCCAGATCGTCATTTCGTCTGCATGTCACGATTTGCAAAGTGGCGATGATCTTTGTTGTTCGAAAATAATATTATTATTGGTCTTTGGACACGTGTGTATGACCATTATAGCACTTCTGCGTTTTACATGTATTATCCTATATACTGTGGTGTGGGGTTAACGGTTGCATTGTTTAGGAGCGAGGTATTTCAATCGGTTTGCTGACTCGTATGAGCCTCGTGTCATTCACTTGATGTGGTCAATGAATGGTGCATTTATTGAATCGCTAGAAATGATTTTATTTAAATGAGTCCATTTACTATGACAGAATAATTGGAAGTATTGGATGCATTGTCAATTTTTCTTCGAATAATGTAAGTCATTCCTTTGCATATAAAATAGTTTACATCTGTATAACATTAGTTTAGATCACCTAATTAGTATTGCAGACTAGTAATTGTAATTGCACATTGTAAATGTAAAGGAATTTAAAAAAACCGGTCAAGTGTGTGCCGGGCACAGACATAAATCTAACTAGATGACGCGATTGTATGTACTTCGCGTGCCAAAAAACGGACTAAAGTTACGACAAATGATCGTAATCGTAAGAGCTTTTCATTTAGCATTATCGGCACCGGAAATCCACCACAATCTAGAAAAATAACTTTTTATGGCACATTGAGCTGTAAAGAATGTATAGAAAAAGTTGGCCGAGGCATTGGAAATGTTTTCTTTCATTGGTAAGTAAATTTGTTTTCAAATTGTTTGTGAAAAAGTGGCACGCTTGGTTTTCATGCAGATGGAGGGACTTGCGTTATCTATTTAAATGTATGTCTGTGGTGTCGGGCTTCACACATTTTAGGTTTCGTACCAAATTTAGAATATATTGGTGTTTGTAAGTAAAATATACGTAATAATAAACATTATTGCCAAAATTCAAGTTCTCTTCATAGTTCAATGAGAAGTTAAAAAATTCTTTGGAACAAAATTTTGTGACAGACGACGGAAAGACAGACGAACAAACGGACACGTGAGTGAATAGGATTCCGTTTGGACCCTTCGGGTACGGAGGGTTCCGTACAATAAAAAAGACGCATTTTTCCACTAAAACGATCCTAGCTAGATAGTGAGTAAAAGCTAAAAATACATGTAAAATATGCCCACATTTCAGTATTGCAGAGTAATGAATTTTACTCAAGCTATTCTAACCACTGCTCCTGATTGCAATAACACTTCCATCATTAATTAACAAGATGTTAATTATCGATATGAATAGGAGA
This sequence comes from Orthosia gothica, assembly GCA_949775005.1. Lineage (NCBI taxonomy): Eukaryota > Metazoa > Arthropoda > Insecta > Lepidoptera > Noctuidae > Orthosia > Orthosia gothica. The sequence continues at coordinate 16,531,208 of OX459064.1, forward strand.
TGAAAAGTTGAAGGTTCAAGCTATTTGTCTTACAGTGTGTGCAAGAACTCATCAGGATGTTAATCAAAATAAGCCATATCCCACGAACTTTGAATATGGGTTGCAATTTATAAATCTAGGATTAAGCTTAAAAAGAAACGAATAAAAAAAGCTGGTTTTTTGTAACTATTATGAAGTCGGTTTTGTCACTATGTCGGCTTGTCAGCCTTCCACGGACCGACCTTTTTTTTGACCTTAAATATCGGGTTATTGTTAGCCACGAGCTCCATTTATTAATTTAAAAAAAATCTAACAAAAAGTTTAACTATTTAAGTTTCTTTTTTCTCTACACCCAGATCCTGATATAAGAAATTGAAGTTGTGCACCAAACTCTTTATTTTTTAGGGTTCCGTACCCAAAGGGTAAAAACGGGACCCTATTACTAAGACTCCGCGGTCCGTCTGTCTGTCTGTCTGTCACCAGGCTGTATCTCATGAACCGTGATAGCTAGACAGTTGAAATTTTCACAACTGATGTATTTCTGTTGCCGCTATAACCAAAAATACTAAAAACATAATAAACCAAATATTTAAGTGGGGCTCCCATACAACAAACGTGATATTTTTGCCGTTTTTTGCGATAATGGTACGGAACCCTTCGTGCGCGAGTCCGACTCACACTTAGCCAGTTTTCTACGAATCTAAAGTTTGACAAGTTCTCATACTAAATAAAGTAGAGTTTTTCAACAATAAGTTCTCAATCCAAAAAATAAAAATATTTTCCAGTCTTACAATGCTAAGCGAAAACGGACACCCATCTAATGCCTGACCGTTAGTTGAGCAGCTTAACCTTAAAGATATACTGTGCTACACAGTAATTTAATGGCCACGAGCTTCCCACAGATCTCCGTTACTCTCGATCTACATTACGCAATCCAGAAACTAAATCTTCGAATTTCCATATTTTTCTCAACCTATTTATGTGAACATCGCATCACGGTCTTAAGGTTGAACTAGTCGACGGCGCGATTTATTTTGTGCGCGGGGTTAAAATGCATGCTATCTTATCCGATAACACGTGCGAAAGAAATAGATGCTGTGATGAGCAGAAATAAGCTAGTTCACGTACGAATAAGCACTTTTGCAAGTTTGTAGCGAAATGGATGATGATTTAGGACGAAAACGAGCTCGAGATTTTTTACAAACAGACCTTTGGGAGTCTAGATATCATGGAAAAACAACTAAGTGTATAATTATAAAACAACATTCTTTGCATTTTTGAATTACTAATCTATCCCTGTATGGAGGCTGTTTTGCAATTTTCCTTCTTCTTATAGTATTAATTTCCGCCCAAAGATGCGTTAAAAGTAGTTTTGAAATATGGAACTTTCGACGCTCATAACTTTCAAATATATTATTTTTTTACATTTTGGTTTCCGTACAGGACTAGATAATGATGAGACAAATTGATATAATTTTTTATTTTGAACGTACATCGTCAAACAGTGGAGTAATCTTTAGACTACCTTTATATGGATGGATTTGTATGTATGGATGAATTTTCGACTAGTGTAACCTTAAGGTAACGTTCCGAAAATTAAATTCGGTTCTCATCACTATTAGCTGAATCTAAATGTTACTATTTAAGATAAGATAGCGGACACACTTAGTGGGACCCCATATTAATTGGTGTTTATGGTAGAACTTTAAAGTGACACCCACTCTTGCTGAGACAAATGAGCCGTGAACGTTACAGGTTTAAAGTGAGAAGGTACAGGTATACCCATACTAGTATTATAAACCGGCCAAGTGCGAGTCGGACTCGCACACGAATGGTTCCGTACCATAATCGCAAAAAACGGCAGAAAAAACATGTTTGTTGTATGGTAGCCCCACTTATATATTTATTTTATTCTATTTTAAGTATTTGTTGTTATAGCGGCAACGGAAGTACATCATCTGTGAAAATTTCAACTGTCTAACTTTCACGGTTCAAGAGATTCAGCCTGGTGACAGACAGACAGACAGACGGACAGACAGACAGACAGACGGACCGCGGAGTCTCAGTAATAGGGTCCCGTTTTTACCCTTTGGGTACAGAACCCTAAAAATCGAAAGTTACTCTGTCTGCCTGTCCAGTTACCTTTTCATACCTAAACCACTGAACTAATTCAATGAAATTTGGCAAGGAGATAGATGGCATCCTGAGTAAGGATATAGGCTACTGGGGTACCCTACTGGGGCTAGGGTAGGTAGGGTGGGATGGTTAGATAGGTGGGTAGGGTAAGGTAGATTAGATAGGGTAGGATACCTAAGGTAGGGTAGGTAGATAGTCATTTGGGGGGCAGCTAGTTTGTTATAAATGGAAATATGTACTATAGTTTCTGCCTCGCTTGTGCTGAGTATGAAGTCCTGTCTTCGATTCCTGAGTTGAGCAAAGTTTAATTGAGTTTCTGAGAGTCTAAACTTGAGCATAGTATGAACTACACTATAATAGGCTCGCCCCGTTTCATAGGACTTAAATATGACTGGTGAAATGGGAACGTTCATTTCTGCCTACCCTATCAGGATATACAACCGCGATGCTATGGCATACATGAAATTTGCATAATCTTAGAAATAGGCCTTAGTACGAGTTTTTACTCACGCTCAATCGCGTTAACGTAAACGTCAATTTGTATTTAAACTGGATAAGCGCCATCTGGGTACGCTAAGGAGAAACCTCTTTTTTTGTATACATTATCACGGGTGAGTACGTTAAACAACTCGAAATAAGCACACTTGTTTCTGTCTAAAAATGGCACATACTGTTGTTTTAGTAAGTTATTTTTTATAAAAAATTTGCAATTAAAACAGTACCTATTTATCTTCTAGAATAGATTGTTTACTTGAGGAAGCGAAAACACATGCAAATTAACACATATAAAAACAGTACCTATTTATCTTCCAGTTCCTAATTCAGTGTTTACACATGTAAATTTGAATTATATGACTTCCATGGGGAACTTTGAAGGATAAATCACCAAGAACTATAAAATCTAGCTAACCGTCCTCTAATTACATAGTGCCTCAGTCTAATCACAGCTACTTGGAAAAGAGGTTATTACAAAACGAACTACTAACTCAGACAACTGACAAAAGATAAACAGGAGGAACCACGTAAGAAGCCCGGCGGTCTATAATCATCCAGTAATGAAGCTAGCTACCGGCTGCCAACTTGCATACATTACGAGCCCACACCAAACATAAGGAAATATCTGAACAAGAGGGTGGAATCCAATAAATCATGGGAGCAATAAAGCTAGGGAACCTATGATGATGCAGGTATGAAAATGCCAGGAACCCAGGATATACAATAATGCATAATTTGAAACTGATACAACTGTTTCTGACATTTGAGTATGGTTCGTTTATTAAATAAGTGGATCCAAAACAGGTGGAACTATTCAGACAGATGCTAAAAATATATAATAAAATAGCAGGCCCACACTTTCAGAAATAAATGACGTTCAAGTTCACTCATATTGCGGCAAAAGAAAATCTGGCCCTAATATCGACCCCTGGAGGACCCCACAATTGCGACCATTAGGTATACCTGACGAGGTTATAGATAAAGTGACATTCTATTAGCGATAATGATTGTCGAAAAGACTTAAATTTCGATTGTATTACTGGAAAAATAAAATAAAAAAACAAACGTTATGTCATTGACAGCTTTGCTCGAAGATTCTTTCTCGTTTGGTGAAATAAACAAACAGGTATGAAATCATGGACAATTTCGTAAGTTTATACCAAATAATTTATTATACTACAACAATTTTCTTAATTTTAACACCGTGTGTTTTAGGATAGCACATTATATGACTGACACCCGCTATCGCTAGAAGAATGGAATAGTATAATAGTAAACACCACTTCATCAGTGTAATGAGTATAGTTAGACTATAATGCTGTTAGTCCGGCTACCGACTTGCGTGTGCGCAGCTAATTATGATGCGAGTGTATGTGGGCCAGGGGAGGTACGATGATGGGTATGCGGTAATTTAGTTTTATTGTTTTACCTTTGTCTCTCTTTGGCTTTTGTTGCCATGTTCTCTTCCAATCATATTTATTGATAGAAGAAATCTAAGGCTATAAAGCCTGGTGAACTGAATCTTGATGATCATTATCTAAGGAACATTTTATTCAGGCACCGCACTTCCTTTCCAAGTTTTATTGTCGTGTTTGGACAATCTAGTTTCCTTACGACGAAGCGTGTTGTGATATGTTTTGAATTATAATGATCCAAACACTTTAGGCTCCAGTTACCTGTTAGTGTCTGCTTAACTTATAGATTTGTGTTTTCATCTATTGTTGAATGTAGAACCATTTTCGGACTGCTATCTAATATTCTAGTTTCCTATTCTTTTTCATAATTGATTTCTACGTAATTATTGACTAACCCTTTTTCATTTTCTTTTACATCTTTAGTGGAAAGTTTACTTCTCCGCTTTACCGTTCCAATCAAGTTTCCTACATTCACGTCTAAACTATTTATGTGTACCGACTCATTGTCTCCACTTGGCAAAGTCACAAACGCACTCATTTGCCAACTTACACTTGCGGCCATTCAAACTATCCACTCAACAGTTTTGTTCCTGCACCAAAATTATATAGCTACTAAACCAACTTGGCTGTATTTGGAGTAATGTTTTGAATACAATATTAAGTATGAATTTATGTAAAGTTTATATCAAGGTGGTAAGGTTGAATTTGACGTGGATGGAGGGTATTTTTAATGTGGTATGATGACAAACTAATGTTTCTTTATGCATTGTATGCAAGCCTGACGAGTGAAGCTTGGTCTCAATAGGATTGTTATTTTTTTCGGTTGCCCTATTATGGTGCACGGATTTGTAAGTCTGTCTGTCATTTAATGGTGGATGTTTTTTAAGTAGCACTAGTTTTTTTTGGTAGTCGCTCGTATGAAAGTATAATTTTTGAGGTTGTGTTGTTAGAAGTGACAAGTCAGAAACCTTTGACTGGTGGCATGTTTGTAGATCGTGTGCTTTGTTGGTATGGTAGCTTTGTTGTTTTTGGTGTTTTTCTGCATAAACACCAATTAGGAACTAGGTCTTTACAAATTACCAAGATTACGACAGTAAAGGTGACGTTAAATAAAATCTTTAGATTGGTAATAATTTATAAATAATACTTTTAATTACATATGCGTAATTTTTTTTAAATTTTTTTACTTCATTATTTCGTACTAATTAACCATTAAATTATAAAAAATACGGTTTGTTCTCATTAGTTCGATTAATTAGTTCGATCGTCGAACTAGTCAGAATTTTTTACTCAATTGTTCGACCGTCGAATTTATTTTAATCGAGAACCAATAAAATAAAATTGAAATTAAAAAACGCTAGTTCCATTAAAAAAAAGTGCCCAAATCCGAACGCTTACTAAGACTCAAATTATTTTTCCGAATAATTACGAAACAAATTCCGAATTAAAATAATAATCTCGATTAAAAACACGCATTTAATCCCAGCAGGTGTAACATAATCCTCTCGCCATTAATATCAAATATCACTTAATTATTAAACAGATGGGTATCAGCGAGCCGAGTATCAGAGCAATAAATATGGCGCTATCAAAATATTTAACGTTGCTCATCAAAACTAATAAAGTACAGTTTCGTAATGCATTATCTTTAATTCTTACGATTAGTGTTTGTAGGATGGTACAGTTGCGGTCAAAAGTCGAGATAAACTTGAATTACAAGCTTTTTATAAATTTGCTTCGAACGTATGTGTCTGGTTATTTTTTTGTCATCCTATGTTGCCCCAAAGGTCCCCATTGCCCCATTGCCCCATTGGTTGCCTGCCACTCTGCCTGGTGTGTTGCCTTCTCCGAGCAACTTTTAGTTAAATATAGTAAGCCAGTTTATATTGAGTTTATATTGAGCTGGTTTGGTGATGCAGCCGTAAGGCGGCTTTAGGAACTCTTCAACCAAAAATAGCACCATCGTATTTGGGTTCATTGGATAGGTACGTATAATTATGACGTTATTTATTTTCTCACTGCAAAATAATGTATGGTCAGATTTGGTTCACAATGTATGACAAATACACAGGTATGACAAGTTTTCGCAGTCAGTCTCGCGCTTGACCACTATCTCACGATGATAGTAAGCGATTTAAAGCTTGTTTTCGTTTTTATTTAATTAATTATCTATACTAATTTTTAATATGTAGTCTCGAAAAAAAGATAATGTGTTTTTTTGACAGCGAGCATAAATTGATTTCTGCTATAATTAGTGACCTCAGGCACTTTGATGAGACTAATTTATTAATGCGGATCTAGATCAAAATTAAGATACCTTTTTTATTAATTGCATAGCCTAAATTATTGCATTAATTTATTTTAAAAAATACATGATGATTTACAACCAAAAGAGCAACCTACTAAACACAAAAAGTCTATCATCTCAGAAAATCAAAAACTGTGTACTCGTGCATTTACCAAAGCTTTCTAAAGCGCAGAGGTCCTTATAGCCTTTCCTTTTTTTGCAAATATGTTTTTATTTCAGTAACGACACTTTGTAGTAGTATGAATAAGCTTATAGACACGACAGTATTTAAGATCCAGTTAAAGATACATCTACGGAAAAAACTCGTCAAGTGTGTTTCGGACTTCGCACATTTAGGGTTCCGTACCAAAGACCAAATCAGATTTATCAATATATTGGTATTTGTTAGTAAAGTATACGTAATAATAAACATTATCACCAAATTTCAAGTTCGTAGGTCAATGGTAAGTTAAAAAAATCTTCGAAACAAAATTCTGTGACAGATGGCGGTCACGTAAGTGACAGCAAGGTACGGAACCCTAAAAATGTCCCTACATTTTTTTTTTGTGAATATACAGTTGGTCTACCCAATACTTTTGCCCGCCAGTGTACATTAATCCCACGCGCCCTTACTCCACGCTACGGGGGCGTACTTATTATTTCACCAAATTATCCGTAACTTGATAATCTGTGCTCACCCACGCTACAGTTACCATAAATCATCTCTGTTTCATTCGCGCCTTGCACTAGATCCATCGAGAAAGTGGAGTAAAGGTCGTAGGTTAAAATAGGGCAGGCTGTATTGTATTGTGTGATGAAGGCTTATGGCGGAACTTAGCTGCGGATCGGTGGCGTGGGAATTACTGGAAACTAAATAACGTCAAAACAAAAAACAAGAGAGAGATTGCATATAGCAGAGAAGCGAATTTTGAGATGAATGTGCGGAGTGACGAGCATGGATAAAGTCAGAAGCGAGTATATTAGAAGAAGTTTGAAGAAGAAGTGGCGTCAGTGACAGAAAGTTGAAAGGGATTCATTTTTCCTGGTATGGGGCATGTGGTGAGGAGAGATGAAACGCATGTTACTAAAATAGTTATGAATATAAATATAGATGGATGTAAAGAGAGGGGAACGCCAAAGAAAAGATAGATGAACTGTGTGAGGTTTGATATGAAAAAAGAGGGAATCAGTGAGTGTGTCGGTAAACAGATTGGTTTAGAAGCAGAAAACGTGTTGCGCCGACCTCAAGTAACATTGGACAAGGACAGGGAGATGATGACGAAATAACGTCAAAATTTTCTTCTTAATAACCCTGATATGATTGTCGTTTTCAGATGACGATGGAGTTAAACCTATTCTCTGTTCGTGTTTAAATATCGCTGTTACGTCATCATCATCGTGCACTTTAAACGTCTTTTTCCTGCCTTCTATTGGCCACCAGCTCAGATATTATCACGTACCATGGCATGTAAAGTTTAGCCATGGTTTGAATAATTATATGTATTTTACATAAAAAATCTTACTAAACTTCTTTCGTAGGATACTCCGTTAACTCCGTACCTTGGTAAACAAAACCTCGTTTCTAGGCCTTTGACAGTTGTTATGAATAGTCAGAAAACCGAAAATCTGACAATAACTTTTGCTAAGAGCTATATACATTCCTCGTATCACCCATTTGCCTAGTAATAGGGATGTTTCCCTGGGAAAAATTATATTTCTATTTAGTCCGTCAGTGGGATTATCAAATAACATTGGACACGTAATTTTTTCTTTACCAAATCAATAAAACCGGCCAAATGCGAGTCGGCCTCGCGCATGAAGGGTTCCGTACTTGGTAAATTGCGGTTTACGATTAATGACGTATTAAAAAAAACTGCTTATTAGATCTCGTTCAAAACAATTTTCGGTGGCAGTTTACATGGTAATGTACATGATATATTTTTTTTTAGTTTTGTCATTCTCTTATTTTAGAAGTTACAGGGGGGGGGACACATTTTACCACTTTGGAAGTGTCTCTCGCGCAGACTATTCAGTTTAGAAAAAAACGATTTAAGAAACCTCTAAATAATTTTTGAAGACCTATCCATAGATAGGTCAGATATCAGATAGACACGTATGGGTTGATGAAAAAAAAAAAATTTTTTCATTTTCAAGTGAACCCCCAACATTTCTAGTTTTTTTTTCTCTTTTTGGGTGAAAATCTTAATGCAGTTACAGAATACATCTACTTACCAATTTTCAACAGCATAGTTCTTATAGTTTCGGAAAAAGTGCCTTTGACATACGGACGGACAGACAGACAGACAGACTGACATGACGAATCTATAAGGGTTCCTTTTTTTGCCATTTGGCTACGGAACCCTAAAAACACTTGTATACGTCACACGATATTCCAAATCGTTAAGTTTCAAAAGAAAAATTCTTGTCCAATATTTTTATTAATCAATCTACCTGACAGACAAAAAAAAAAATTCAGTTTTCATCCCTATTTCGTGGTCAGGTAAGCAGTTGCCGCACGTAAAAAACTGGTTCTCGTAATAAGTATTCTGCATCATTACTATATTTGTTTAACTTGAACCTGTAAATTGAACCTTACATAAATAAGGTTTAATTTTCATTTTCTCAATTATGGAAAAGGGCTAGACCGATTTCGGGAACCAGCGATAACTGGTACCTACAAAGCTATGGTCCCAGTCAAAATAAAAATAAAAGTAATAACGATTAAGCTCATATTGAATCAGTAAGCAAAGCGACCTGCTATTCAAAAGCCAGTACAATAAGATAAAGGTAAACGCCAAACTATTAGCATTCCTCAGTGCTCGAGCAGCTAGCAGGCCACCTGCTGCAGCTACTTGTAGCACCTATGTTAATCTGAGCACGTCATGACACTACGTGGTTGGCGAGGAGACCACAGAGAACAGCTTGTTATCAAATTCAAATTCAAATTCAATCTTTATTTGCTCAAACATGAGTACAGTACACACAACAAATTGCCAATATGTAAGAGATGTAAGAAAATAATAATAATACAGAGCGTCATGTTTGCCTTAAATAATGGCATGCAAATATTAATAATAGAATAAAGAATACATAAAATTCAAATCAAAATTAATCATTCAGAATGTCATCATACTTAGTCAAGTTAATAAAAACAAAAAACAATAAAGTGCATATTATTTTAAAATTATCCTTCTAGAATGTCAGTATAATGTCAGTATAAACAAAAATATAAAAAATAATAATATTTAAAAATGTCAACTTAAAACAATAAATCAAATCCAAATTATCAATCTTATTGTAATTGTAATATCTACACCATTGTTACCGTAAAAACTCAGCATTAAAGTTAGCCTTAATAAGCATAGCGTAATATACAGTAATTTTGATCCTTGTGATTGTAAGGAGAACACCGGACAAGTGCGAGTCGGACTCGCGCACTAATGGTTCCGTACCATTATGGCAAAAAATCATGTTTGTTGTATGGGAGCCCCACTTAAATATTTATAATATTCTGTTTTATTTTTTGTATAGCGGCAACGGCAACAGTCTTAGTAACAGGGTCCCGTTTTTACCCTTTGGATACGGAACCCTAAAAACTAAGGCTTATTTTAGAAAACTTCTTTAATTCAAGAGTGAATAGGTTACTTCTATGCAAGTATCTTCTTCAATGCTCCATTGTCAACTACATTATCGCTTACCATCAGGTAAGACGGTGGTGAAACACAAACCTGCACCGTTTGAACAATAAATAAAAAAAAAAATCGGTTGATAAAGAGGATTTATATGGTTGTATATAGCCGTGCTAGTCAGCAAGTTGGTATCAGGGCTATGAACAATGTTGCAATATAAAAACAAATTAGAAATCGCGATTTCGGATGACTATTTTTATGTTTTTCTTGATTACCATGTAACTGACAAAATATACATTTTCATACTGAAGTTTTTTCATAAAATCTGTATTAACATTGCATCAGTAATTAGCCATAATGAAAGCCACCTAAAGCTTTTTCAAACGAATAACCAAAAAACCATAAATTCGAAAACGCCGAAAAAGCAACAACCACAAAAGCTCACAAAAACAAAGCTCCGATTTAATCCGATTTAAATTCATATCGATATCGCGGGAGCGCGTGCGCGCTTGGCGCTGCGGTTTGTGAGTCGTCGCACGCGCAGCCGCGGTGACCACATGTTGCGGTCCAACAGACACCCCGCTAAACACCGATTTGTCCAAGATTTATCCCCCTCGTAAACTTATGTTTGTTTACCTGTAAACTTGGAGTGAAAAACGACAGGGAAATTGGCAGGACTTTGTAGGTGGGGGCATTTAAACTGTTTTATTTAATTGTGGATTCTGGAACGTATGGTAATTTTATTTTGTTGCACTGCCAAGTTTTAAACCACACCATTTGGAACTTTCACCTGACCTGTGGCTTAGTCAGAATCCATGTTAGTTGAAAAGCTCTTTGAGCGGGAACTCATCCGGGAAAGTACATTTGCTATGGATAGGTACTGTTTTCCTCAAGCAGCGATGCAGTGTATCGATTTAAAAAAACATCACTGCAAGAGTCCGAAAAATATTGGAGTGGACGCAACGTTGAAAGGCCTCTCACTAGATGGAACGACGATCTGGTTAAGACTGCGGGAATCCGGTGGATGCGAGACGCACAGGATCGATCAGTGTGGTGACGCTTGGGGGACGCCTATGTCCAGCAGTGGACGACTTACGGCTAAAATGATGATGATGATGACTGCAAGAGTGTAGTTGTTATTACAGTGACATGTGGCATATCAGCTACGTTTCTTGACGTCTCAGGTATTACTGATGACTATGGATGGTGATGTCCACTTGCCATCAGATGGCCCACCTACTTATTGACCACCCAATAAGTTATAAACCACTCTTTATTGCAGAAAATACAGTTATTCTAGTCAAGGCAATAATACCTTAGATAGCAAGCTTCAAGCACTAAAAACTTTTAGAACTACAAATCTTTACTTCATACTATTGCTAAATTGTAATTATTAAAGCTCAATAAATAATATTAATGTCTACCTCGGAGCCAAACGATCGAGTCGTACATCCAAAGTGCTTGAGGCGGCAGTTAACACATTAGAACTTATTAGTGTTAACTTTGAAATTTATTATCAATTCATTTAATTAAGTGCAGTAATGTTATGTGAAAGCTTAACCAGGTATTGTGTACGTAAATGGTCATACTACGAGAATGTTCTAACTTTATACCATCAGTCTTCAAAACAAGTGTGAATAGGTATTTTATGAGCTCACTTTTTCCATTGTAGAGCTTTCCGTCATGTGAAATCGGAGTTATGAGGCGGATTTGTAAATAAAAATGTAAAAATTAGTACGTTTTTGTTACTAAATCGTTCTATTTTTCATCCCTCGGATCCTATTCCGACTCTAAATTTGCCACTCAATGGTGTTTTACCGATTCCTAAGTCACAGACAAAGCTAGATTAGGAATTCATTTTAACCCACATTTCTCAAAAAAATTTAGGCAAGGAACCCGGAAGAAACCAAAAAACGAGGAATGCCTAACGAGGGTACTGAAAAGATTTCTCTTTTTTGGAAAGATTGGTTCACAATATTGCCCAAAACCATTAGAAAGGGACGAATATTCAGTCAGAAAATACTGATGTAAAAAATATATCCGAAAAGCCACAGCACATATCCCACATGAAGTTTGGTGTCACTACAAAATTATAGCACATTCCAAATGTGCCAGCTTACTTTATTTGAGAGCACGTAGCGACGCTCCCCCGTGCCTACCGAGTGTCGAGCACCGAGCGTAACTCGTATTGTTAACAGGATACTAACTGAAGCCTTAATAACGGCAGCTAGTATAATATTAGGAATGACGTGATTTAAATTAAGACAGCGTATGCAGAAATGAAATGCAGACTATGATTGTATTGATAATGAACATGGATACAAAGATACGAATCACATTGATCATGTAGGCAGTACAGGATGGGTCACGGATGAATTTGAAAGTGAGTTACCGCGGCCCTGGCATAAGCAACTGAAGGAACAAAGTGAGTTTTAGTCAGTAAAAGTCTGACACGCCCTCCCGCTGCCCGATGATTACCCACCCCGAAAAAACCTAATTCAGGATTACGATAAGTGTAGGTATGTTCGTATCAGTATATTACCAATGGAAAATGATCTTATAAGTTTCAACTGTGAATTGTAATAAAATGTTTTCAGCTTTTTTTTTCCAGTGACGATCAAAATTGAACCTAGACAAAAATACCAGGGAGCAACGTAAACGTTAACGTTATCAATCAGAAGTTGGAAAGGAATTAAGAAAGGATAAAGGTCATTATTGAAACCGCATAGAAAATAAGGAGGAAACATAGCATAGCTAAAATGATAACAAACCGAAAAAAAAGAAATTGCAGCCAGAACAGAAGTTTTAATAAAGAATGAAAACGATCAAAACAGGCAGGTTTGAACACAATTGTCATCAATATAGTACCAAAATAGTCCCTATCTAACAAGCCAGACGATTTAGCCAAAATTAAGGTACCTGCTTGACGATACATCATTCTACTTCACTGACTTCAAAGATACATGCATATGCTTAGTTTAAAAGTCAGGGTGCTATCATTTGCATTTTGCCTTATCTTGTATTTCTTATTTTTAACCTGTTTTGAATGTAATCAACACATCTCACAACTTCATCCACATAGAGAAAGTGAAACAAAGCGTCCATCAGCTGTTGTACACACCACAAACTAAAAGAGTCAACACGCCGAACTGGCACAATAGGTATGTACAGGTAGGTATGTGGTATAGGTGTGTAGTCGTAGGTGATGTGCTAACAACCATGCCATTTACGACTTATGGCAGTTTTGACACACAATGCTCTGGTTTTGGACTTGTGATGTATGGATTTAGAAATCGAAATGCGAGTGAACAATCGTAGCACTGTTTTGGTCTTTTTGAATGCTCTATAAGGGCTAGTGCATACCGTAGTAGCTATATCACAATAGCATATCATATTCAAATACAAAAAGCCCAGTGCAATCCACCTAAGTGTGTAGTGTGCGATAGTTTCTACAAAATGGGTAAAAAATTTGTTAAAAGTTTTTAAGTAGGGGCGCGGCCCATTTATGTGTGTTTTGGCTTTTGACCTGCTTATTTGGGTTTGTATTGTGATATAATTGTGCCTTCTCCAGAAATGCCCACGTCTAGTCCATCCTGGGCAGCTCTCTTTTTCTCATATTTCGTTCACTTTTTGAAATAAGTGAAAAAAAAGATTAATTAATGTTTGATACATTAATTAATCCTTTTTTTACTATTGATGGGCTCGTGTTTGATTACAATCTCACCTGATGTAAAGCGATGAAGTGGTCGACAATAAAGCACGCTTGCCTAATAAGTAGCATATTAATTCCATTAGCTTGTCTGCGATTGGGCGCTCCTTGTGGGGCTCCACATTACTGTCAATGCGGTGAAGCAGTTGACTGCCTCGGACACCATGGCCTCTCTTGTAGTAAGAGTGCAGGTCGGAGTGCGCGGCACGCTAGCATTAATGATCTCATCCGTCGTGCTCTTACCACCTGTCTTAGAACCCAATGGCCTGGCACGCGTCGATGGAAAGAGACCAGTTGGTTTGACCATAATGGTAAGGTCTTTGGTGTGGGATGCAACTTGCGTCGACACCCTTGCACCATCCCATCTTCCTAGCACGGTGGGCTGCGCTGGGGCGGCTGCTGCATGTGCTGTAAACCTCAAACGGCGCAAATACAACAACTTAATTGGTAATTATGTGTTTGAGCCATTTGGGTTTGAAACACTAGGGCTATGGGGTCCGAGTGCACACCTATTATTTCGGGATATCGCCAAGCGTTTGGTCGACTCTTCACGAGACCGGAGGGCTGGGCTTTTTTTTGGCCAAAGAATCAGCATTGCCATCCAACGTGGCAATGCTGCCAGCCTTCTGGGCATTTTTTCTGTTGACAGCGATGTGGACAAATGTTGTGATGCCCCGTAAGTGTACATATTTTATTCTTATTTTAGTTCTGATATTAATTTGTAAATAATAATGTACACATGTAAATAAATAAATTAGCATGTAGCATCATCCTTTAGGAATGTACTCTAATCAGCTACACCTTTAGAAAAAACAGGCGTGATATTACGAGTACTTTCACACGCCCAACTTTGTGAAGCACAAAACCATAACGGTCTTTAGTAAGATCAACCCGATTAACCCAAATTTCATGATATTTTTTGCCATAAAGACGAGTACACCATGTTCTGCTAATATTTGTTTTATGAAATAGATCGATTCGTCTCCGGTATGGGAAAGACAAATATTGCGATAGCAGAACGGTATTTGATCGATTCGGTAGTTGAACGCACTGGTTTTGATATGTTTTGATAGTGCTTACTGCTGCTTGCTTAAACTCTGAGTAAATTCTGTCTAAAAGTTGGTAAGATTGACAGAATTTGAAGTTTTCGTATGCTGCAACCATACTGAGTAGGTACCTAAATGTACAAGTAAAATTTCAAAATTTAAAAAACTGTCAACACATTTATCTTGCGATAACACCCCGACTCAAACAGTAAAACGCCCATAACTTTTGAACGGCTGCATAGATTTTATTAAAACATAGCTAAAAACACTCTCGGTGAAATCACCTTTCAAACAAAAGAAATTAAATCAAAATTGGTTCATCGGTTTAGGCGCTATGATGCCACAGACAGACACACAGATACACAGCAACACACGTGAAACTTATAACACCCCTCTTTTGCCGGCAGGGGTTGAAAAAAAAAACGATTTGCATATTAAACTACTTTTTTATTTTAACAATTATTAATGAATTCAGAATTTAGTCTAGTTCATGTAATTCATATTTTTTTCTAGCTCTTGTAATACCAGGCCCCTCAGAAAGTATTGCGAAAAAAAGTTTTTATATATGGGAGACTGGCCAGTTATAATGTTTTTCGAAAATATGATTATTTATAAGTAAAAATAAGTAAGTTCCAATTTCAAAATTTCCCTCCACATTTTTTGCGAGTTAATTCAAAGTATTGTATCTCACTGAAATATGGATCTGCGCCGGGAACATTTTAGAGCTATGATTTTATACGATTTCAAGTGTCGCCTGAAACCGGATGAATCGTACGATAGACTTCAAATGGCATTCATGGATGAAGGCCCTTCCAAGGCAACCGTGTATCGTTGGTATAACGAATTCAAGCGCGGTCGACCAACTTTGGGGGATGACGAAAGAAGCGGTCGCCCTTTGACGGCTGTTACCGAAGAAAACGTGCTAACAGTGAAAAATTTAATCCAAGACAATAGGCGAATTACATATCAGGAGATTCAACACATATTGAAGATTGGATCGGGAAGCGTTCACGAGATTCTACACAGCCATCTTCGCGTGAGGAGGATAGTATCACGCTGGGTGCCGCACAACCTCACCGATGCTCAGAAGCAGGCCCGGGTGGAATGGTGCCGTGATATGCTTAACAAATTTGAAGCAGGCTCGTCTCGGCGTGTTTACGACATCGTTACAGGTGATGAGTCCTGGATTTATCAATACGACCCAGAAACCAAGCGCCAGTCGACTGTTTGGGTGTTTCAAAATGAGCCAACGCCTACCAAAGTGAAGCGATCTAGAAGCGGGGGTAAGATTTTGATCGCTAGCTTTTTTAATTTGACTGGCCACTTGGTATCAATTCCCTTACGGGATCAAAGAAGCATTAATGCCGAATGGTATACTACCAAATGTTTGCCAGA
This sequence comes from Orthosia gothica, assembly GCA_949775005.1. Lineage (NCBI taxonomy): Eukaryota > Metazoa > Arthropoda > Insecta > Lepidoptera > Noctuidae > Orthosia > Orthosia gothica. The sequence continues at coordinate 16,547,299 of OX459064.1, forward strand.
AGTTTTCTCTGTTATAAGCAACAAGCGACCAAACACAGGGCTCCGCGGGCTACTGCTCCACCACGACAATGCACCTGCGCACACCGCACTCAAAACGAGGGACTTCCTGGACAGCACGCCAGTCAAACTCCTGGGTCACCCTCCTTACAGCCCTGATCTAGCACCGTGTGACTTCTTTTTATTCCCAAAAATAAAAAATCAGCTCAAAGGGATACAATTTTCGTCGCCGGAAGATGCGCTGGCTGCGTTCGAGCAGGCTGTAAACGAGGTGTCTGCGGCGGACTGGAAAAAGTGTTTTGAAAACTGGTTTAGGCGCATGAATCTTTGTATAGAGGCTGGTGGAAAGTACTTTGAAAAGATTTAATAAAAATATATGTACGTATAGAACAATTTTTTAGTTTCGCAAAACTTTCTGAGTGTCCCACGTACAGTATTTTCTAGTCTGAGACCAAGGCTGCACTGATATGTGTCCCACAGTGATTTTTAATAAAAAAAAAACGTAATATGTAATTTAAGAAAGTAGTTACATAGCATAGTTTATGGCTTGTGTTGATTTAATTGAATATTTTAATAATATATATTAAACGGGTCTTTGTTTATTATAGCTAAAGCCGTTTGCATGCCTTTGTTAAGGTAGTATAAGGATCATTACATTAAAACTTAACATCTGTAACTTGTACCTACTTTCTGTGCTAATAAAGAACTATTCTTTTCTATTCTATTCATAAGGACACCTTAAGCCCGCAGGGTTCTTGTCCCATACATTTTCAAACCATAGAGGTAATGCTGAAATGTCTCGTTCAACAGCACTGGGACCAATCCGACACAACCTTGATTCAGCTACACCTTCTGTACGGACTTTATATAAATTTACCCCTAACGTGTTGGCCGGTCTCTCCTACTGTTCTCTACACAGCTATCAAACGCCCCTGAAAACAGATCTGAAATACTTTTCTCTCGCACTTCGCAGCCTCCAACCAATGAATGAGTCACACTGATTAACCGAGGTTACTAAACCCGTGCACGTCTGTGGGCGTGTTGTGTAACGATGACACGGTGACTCAGTTGCGATTGATGTGATCGCCAGAAAGGTAGGCCTGGATTCATTAATAAGGTGATAGTGATGAGCTTGAAAAGTGTGGAGAAAGGACGATTTTTTTAAGTTTGTTCGAATCTTTTCTATAAAAGAAACGATGTTTTTTAAACTTAATAAAAAACCTCGAGTAACACGGGCCAGGGGCAAAAAGATTGATAAAGTAGAAAAGTGTTATTTGCTATGATATATATATAGTTAGATTATAATATATTTTTTTTTACCATCTCCAGGGAAATTTATTTATAATAAATTTCCCTGGAGTTTCCCTTAAACTCTTTATTGTCTTAAAGCTTGCCCATCTCGTCCGTTACTTAAACTAAGAGGGGTTTTATTAAAACAAAAAATTAAACGGTAAATTATATAATGTATATCATTAAGAAAATGTATACTACTGCGGGGCGAGCACGGCCCTTTTGTGACAGGATTAAGTTACACATTTTTATCACAGTTTGGGAGCAAAAACCGTGATAAAATGCGTGACCCAAGCCTATCAAAGAGGCCGTGCTTGCCCGGCTGAACTTTACAACTTTTATAAGTTAAGGATAAAAGCTTATGGTATTGTAGTTAAGTGAAAACAAGTTTTTGAATGGTATTTGTGTTGATGTACATCATACCTCGTTAGTAAATTAATTAACTCAATCTCTATAAACTTGGATTTGAAAACCTTATAAAATATATAAGCCACAAAGACTTTTAAGAGTCTAACAAACTGATCAGAGTTAATAAGCAATATTCTCCAGAACCATTCTATCACAATCAAGTAGCTGCACTTCTGTGGTAGGTAACTGTTTCGATCACAGACATAAATTTAACTAGACGACGCGATTATTTGTAGAAAGAAAGTAAATGTATTTATTGTCACAGAAACTGACATGCCAATACATAAATAAGATATGCTAAAACTAAACCATTATCAATAGTATTAGTAAAACTTAAATTATTTTAGCAAAGACAATAAAGGAAGTAAAAGTGAGAGCAATGCTCTTTCTATGAGCCGTTTCATGTAGCGTTATCGGCACCTTACATCAATTGTTTAGAAAAATAAATTAATTCCAAAAATCAAAAAACAGGTCTGCTTAAGAAGCAAACTAAAAAGACTCAAAAAAAGAATAAAATCACGCCGTGCAGTCGGAGGATACATATTCGCGAGCTGGCTGACTAAAACCTTAAAAAAGATTTTCTTCTTGCTTACGTATTTTTAGTTCGCTTCCTAAGCAGTCGGATTTTTAGATTTTTTTGAATTAACTTTTTTTATTTATAACTTTTTAGTTAACATTTTTTTCCCCAATTATGTAAATTTTCTTTATTTTGATACCAGTCACGACAGGACTGTGAGAAAAAAATAGGTCCCTACAATATGACATCATCATCATCTTCCTGCCCTTATCCCATGTTACTTGGGGTCGGCGCAACACGTTTTCCTCTTCCATACTGTTCTGTCCCCAGTTACGCTGACTCCCTTTTCCTTCATATCACTCCTCACACAATCCATCCATCTTTTCTTTGGCCTTCCTCTTACTCTCCATCCATCCACATTTATATTCATAACTCTTTTAGTAACATGCGTTTCATCCCTCCTCATCACATGACCATACCAGGACAAACGGTTTCCCTTCAACTTTTCTGCCACTGGCGCCACTTTCAAACTGCCTCTAATATATTCATTTCCCACTTTATCTCAATATCTCACTTTATCACTCATTTCTCACTTTATCACATTATGACCTCCTGTTTTCCAATTTTAATGTAACCAGTGACACTCGCAAGGTTAAGACGAATCGATTGACGTAAGAATCATCAAAATCTGCCAACGCGTTTGGTCTCTAGAACGCAAAATAGGAACAAAAATACATACATACAAACTTCTTGGCCGCCCTGAAGTTGGCTACAATGTCTGCGCAGTAGTAAATCTCATACAAAAACAGCACCGGTCGTGCCTTGCGCGTCGCAAAGGCAACTTCAGGGTGGCCAAGAAGTTTAACTTAAATTGTGTGTGAAAAACTGGCTCGCTTGGATTTCATACAGATTGGAGATACTTACGTTATCTAGTTGTTTTATGTTTGTGGTTGCGATAATAAGTTAAGCCTTATATGGCAAAATTAAATAAGCATCGTATTTACTTTTCAGACAGTTGTAATGTCACAAACTGCAAATTGGAAATAGCTTGAGGCCATTCAAGACACAACAATGTGTTGTGCTGAACTAAGATTCTAAGCAGGTGCAATTTATGTATCGACAAATAACTTTATTTATTTGAAGACAGACTACAGCAACTGTTGAGAAAGTTAAAAATTTGGGGATTTTCATCGACAGGCACTTCTCTTGGACTGCCCATCTGCAAGAAGTTAGGCGTAAGTTGTTTGCATCTGCTGCAATTTTGAGGCGACTACGTAACTTTCTTCCGACTGCCACCAAGATTGCGCTTGCACAATCTCTTCTTCTTCCTATCCTTGATTATGCTGATGCCAGCTATCTTGACCTTACTCAAGAACAACTAGATAAACTGGGGCGGCTTCAAAATTTTTGTACACGTATAAGATTCATATTCGGTTTGCGCAAATATGACCATGTTTCTGAATTCCGTGTAAAGCTCAAGTGGTTGCCAATTCGCCTTCGCCGGAATAGTCATATTCTTTCTCTTTTGTTTAATGTGCTCTTTACTCCTTCCACCCCTCTTTACCTCAAGAATCGTTTTCAGTTTATCTGCGATTCCCAAACAAAATCTCTAAGGTCATCAGTTAACTTGCGACTCAAAATGCCAATGCATTCCTCAACTTTCATGGACAAATTTTTACTGTCCAGGCTGCTCGTCTGTGGAATGCATTGCCTGACCCAATTAAAGTGCACAGTCGTTGCCTATATTTAAAAGACTCATCAAGGAACATTACTTATCGCTGTAATCGTGCTCTTAGTTTGTTGACATACATTTTGTCTATGATTGTCATACGTATTTTGGTTTCATTGTTTATAATTAAAATATGTATGTATTTATGTATCTATTTTATAGCATATATAATTATCTATTTGTGTTTTAATAAGTATTATTGTACCTTTAAGTTCTTTGTTGGTATTGTTACACCACTGACAACCCTATGTCATGTCCAGGCAATCACTGTCCATTCCAGGTTGCCTGGAAGAGATCGCGGCAAGCGATAAGGTCACCCATTGTATATTTTTAGTTTTAAGTTTCTTTTGTTCCTGTATTTTCCGGTGTACAATAAAGTCTACATAAATAAATACAGCAACTGTGTTTCTTAAATTCTGTAGAACTCACTTTTTTAGACTGCTAATAAAAAAATATAGGAAAGCTTATGAAAAAGATACCGTTACCGTTCTGTTTTCCAGTTTGAAAAGTGCTGTTTTGGGGGCTATCCTTCAAAAGGTGCCTGGAATTTTGGGGAAAAGAGGGATTTTACCTCAATAAAAATACCTCGGTGATCACAATCACGCACGTAGAAGTGACCCCGTGACCTCTCAAAAGACCACCTCGGAACCCCCTCTGTGCAACGCCTGTTAGGGCAAATCGGTAACACAACTGTCGGTATATTCTGTAAACATCTCACCGTTGAACCCTAAATGAAGTGAGCCTAGTGAGCCTAATGAGTTGTCAAACCTAGCATCAATTGGATTGATATCTCACATCATGCTCACCACACCATAAAAACGGCGCAAATATAACAACCTTATTGGGAATTATATGTTTGAGCCGTTTGGGGTTGAAACATTAGGTCCATGGGGTCCGAGTGCGCATCGAGTTTTTCGAGAAATTAGTACAAAGCTCGTCGACTCTTCACGTGACCAGAGGGCTGGCCTTTTCTTCGGCCAGAGAATCAGCATTGCCATCCAACGTGGCAATGCTGCCAGCGTTCTGGGCACGTTTCCCATTGACATCGATGTGGACGAATTTTTTGATGCACAATGAGGTCTTTTCCGTCTCCCTTTTGTATTTGTATATAGGTTTGTTTTTGTTTTTAGAATTTTCTATTCCGGTAAATGAATCTTTTTTCTCATATTGGCTTCCAAATCACCACACCTAAGTTTTTACGATGAGATGTTTTTATAGAATCGACCGGCAGTATAAGCCTTGGTGATGTAGTTGTTTTTACATGTGAAGGCTTGCCATTATACTTATTTATAGAAGTAGTTTCGTTATTCGGTTTTAGCACTGATCACCTTATAATAAACGAATATTCCGTTTTTGGTGATAACACGAGGAATTTTATACCGTAAACTGAAAATAATCCCTGGGAAGGAGATATAGTACTCACAGCGGCTCTTTGTGTCTCTGAAGTTAGCTTTGCCAACCATTGCGCAAGAAACAGTTTGTCATCGAGTATACTGCATAAAGTAAGCGAGATAGGACGATGCGACAAACGTAAGCGATTGAAAATGCTATATTCTACTTCAACATTGACACAAAAATTGCAACTGCCCAGGGTCTTGCAGCCAACTACAGAGACACAAATATCAGCTGTGACTACTTTAACAATTTTTTTGTGCTATCCACGTTTCTGCTAAAAAGTCCCAAGTCCAAACACACCGCAGTCACACAGGTCGTGGGTTCGATTCTGGAGGAGTGAACTGCCATTGTCTCACATACGTTCAAGGCTCTTCAATGAATTAGTGAACGTACACACATTAGTACTTCATTTGAAAAGGTTAAGATGTAACGATTGATTTGTTTTGAAGACCTGTCGAGCAGATGACCGCAGGAGGTCGTTATATCACAGTTTTAGCATTTATGGATATAGTTGTGCCCATTCCTCGGTACTTAAATACTTAAGTGCATCATTTTGATACGTGTCAGTGTAGCAATTTTCATTTAGCCTTCGCTTCGTTATCGAGTCGTCGTTCACTTTTGTACGGAAAATTGTTTTAGCAGAGGATGAACAATTCTGCCAAATGTATTCGAGCTTTACGTTATTCTTATTCATATCAGTATGTTTTGCTTTGGTCGTCACAATCTAAGAAGTCCGTAGACGTTTCTCATTTTACATGCCGCGATAACTTTCTATGTAAGAAATTAAAAAACCGGCCAAGTGCGAGTCGAACTCGTGCACGAAGGGTTCCGTACTTGGTAAATTGCGGTTTACGATTTATGACGTATTAAAAAAAATTGATCTATAATACTAGATACTAGATCTCGTTCAAACCAATTTTCGGTGGATGTTTACATTGTAATGTACATCATATATGTTTTTTAGTTTTATCATTCTCTTATTTTAGAAGTTACAGGGGGGGGGGGGGGGCACACATTTTACCACTTTGGAAGTGTCTCTCGCGCATACTATTCAGTTTAGAAAAAAAAAAAAAATTAGAAAACTCAATATAATTTTTGAAGACCTATCCATAGATACCCCACACGTATGCGTTTAATGAAGAATTTTTTTTTTAGTTTCAGTTTCAAGTATGGGAACCCTCAACATTTATTGTTTTTTTCTATTTTTGTGTAAAAATCTTAATGCGGTTCACAGAATACATCTACTTACCAAGTTTCAACAGCGTAGTTATTATAGTTTCGGAAAAAAGTGGCTGTGACATACGGACGGACAGACAGACAGACATGACGAATCTATAAGGGTTCCGTTTTTTGCCATTTGGCTACGGAACCCTAAAAATCAAATTTATAATCCTAATGTATTACTATGTTAACCATACACTATAACAACGAGTATCATTCGCAAGCATCAAATTCTATTTTTTTTTTTTGCATCCATACTGTACATACAGGTGGTAAATATAAGTTACACAAACAATTATGGACCCTGTCGGGCACAGCAACATTCTAGATACAGTCAGTGTCTAGGAGAGAGGAATTGCGCTTAATATTTTCTTTTATAATAAAAATGTCAGTTATCCCTTTCCTATCAATCTGCTTTTATTTGGTTTACTGTACTGATATGTATCAAGCTTTATTATTATTAAGTATTCTTAGAGCTGTCAAAACGGGCCTTTTATTTTTTGACAACTTTAAGGATAAATGTGTCTCTTACATCATACGCCGTGAATATCGAAATATCGTATGTCGTCACGGTGTGCCACTATTATTATATACTGTCAAAGTGACGTCACAAGACCCCAGTCCTAAAATTTGATGCGGTTTGTCTTTGTCAATTTTTATTTATTTGCTAAAGCAAAAAGTACGTGTCCAATGTTATTTGATAATCTCACTGACGGACTAAATAGAATTATCATTTCTCTACCCAGAAAACATCCATTTTTTTTTTTTTTTTTTTTTTTTATCTATAGGCTCGCGTTTGACCACTATCTCGCCTGATGGTAAGTGATGATGTGGTCGACGGTGAAGCACGCTTGCCTAGAAGTAACCTATTCACGCTTGACTTAAAGACCCCAAGGTTGTAGCTATCAGGAAACAAAGACTCCGGTAGGGAATTCCACTCCTTAGCTGTGCGTACAATAGTAGGCTTTTAGGATGAGTGAATAGTTAGCTAATATTAAGGAAAATGTGAGTATCAACACAAACTCATCCAGGTTTAATGGTTCAATATATAAGTGAAACTGTATTAAATACAGCATTATTTGTAAAATAAATAAAATAAAAAACGGTGTCTTTGGTAGGTACCATGTTTTTACGTTATGGACACCGACTTCGAAAAATAAAGTTATTTTTCTCTTTCAAAAAAGTACTACTGACTTCCAAGTAAAAACACTACGTTTTTACTTGGAAGTCGGTAGTACTTTTTTGTAAAAATTGTTTTTTTATATTTCACTTTTTTTGTACCAGTTAAGCAACGTGCCTTTAGTAAAGTAGATACTTATAATGCAAGAAAAGATTACCAGAATACCATGAAACTTGAACATAACCGGTGAAATGAGGGTGTACCAAGGTGAACCGTAAACAACTGCGTACCCCTTTAGAGCATACTGGCGTGATATTATGTTATGCAATGGTATAAACTATAAACAGACATGCGATTTGAGCCCGAGAGATTAACCGTTATTTATTGAAGAGTTCTGTAGTATATCTCCGAAGTTTTTCATCAGATCTTCACCAAATTAAAATGGAACCAATTTCGGAACATACTCTATCAAACAAAAAAAGATTTTATAAATCGGTCCACAATTGACGGAGATATCGGTGAACATACAAAAAAAAAAACAAACAAGAAGTCGAACATAGAACCTCCTTTTTTTTGGAAAGTCGGATAATAAAATACTACACAGCGCTTGAATGCCGCAAAGGCCAAAAGGTTAAATCCATTCTGGTAGTTAAGTTTATGAGCCAAGCAATAGAAGCACCCCTTATTACATGCAACTTTGAGTCTAGATTTGTTGACGTCATCAACCGGGTACTAATCCAGACTAAGAAATCCTGGATGAAAAATTCCCACAACCCGGGCATCAAACCTAGAACCTCATGCTAATGTCAACCTTATCCTTTTTCAGTACAGGCGTAATGTTATGTTAATATTTAATAGTTAGTTATATAATGAAAGTCATAAATCCATGCACTTTCACTGGTGCTGACGCAGCGTTGTTTGCGCATGTGCTGTTGAACCCAACCTGCGCAGGAGTCGCGCTCCATTCACACCGCAAACATCCAGCGAGTCTACTCACTGGTAGCTCTACGACGTGCTAGTGTTTTTGATACTTGGGATAATTAAATGTTAACCCATTAAAAATATAACAATATGTAAAAAATGCAAGTCTCACGAAGCAGTTCCTATACCTCAAAAAGTTATGAGATCGAATGTAAAACCAATTCGGATAAACAAAAAAAATTAAGGGACTTGGTTTTGCTTAAGGAGTCGACATTATTGGTTTTCCTAATGAAAAAACCAAGTCGGTTAATTTGTTTGTTTATTCGACTTAGTCTTACATTCGATCTCACAACTCCCAAATGACTAATAGTTAGTTATACAATAAATGTCATGAATCCGTGCACTTTCACTGGTGCTAACGCAGCGCTGTTTGTGCATGTGCTGTTGAACCTGCGCAGGAGTCACGCTTCATTCACACCGCAAATATCTAGTGACTCTACTCACTGATAGCTGTACGACAAATAAGTAGTTTTGATGCTTAGGTCACGTAATAATTGTTTTCCTGTTTAATATTTCATTATCGTAACCCGCAGACATATACCTAATTAGGCGTGTAGAGTTTGTGGCGACGCTTGGGAGAGGCTTTTACTGCATACATTGCATCCAGGTTCAAATTTCATTTTCAACAAAAGTAGCTAAATGCTTTTGAGTTTGGACTAAACTTCGATATATACTTAGCACAAAATAATAAATATTAGTCTGTGGATTGTCATTTAGAAACACTTTTATTAAGGTTGATGACGAAAGCCCATAATTTTTTGCAGGATCGAATCCACGTATGACGTGCTAAGGTTCCATCCATTTAAAACAATATCTATAGGAAAGTGACTTGTTAGTCAGCTAAGGTAAGAATTTATATAGGTTCTAATAAAACAAGTATCAAGACTACTCGCACTCCCTCATTTCGCACGCAACCCAACCCGGCAAGCGTTTAAAGTTCACGAGAGCTAAATCGCAGCGAGTAAAGTGCGCGCGCAGATAAGGACACTTGAGTCTTGACTACTGTCTGTCGGTCTGTTTGTACGTGCGGGTACGAACATGCGTTATTAGATGTGTTATGTCCTGCTGGCATAGCGGCTGCACCCGGGTTTGCTTGCTTTTGGCTGTTAATGGATTTTGATCAATTTGGTTTGTTTTAGGTTTACTTAAAAGTGGAATTATCTTAGCTGCTTGTACATAAGCTAAACCCCCTTGGGTTTCTAGTACTTACAGTGATATGTACTTTTCACTTTCTTTTTAACCCCCGCTGGAAAAAGAGGGGTGTTATAATTAACCCCCGCCGGAAAAAGAGGGGTGTTATAAGTTTCACGTGTGTTGCTGTATATCTGTGTATCTGTGTATCTGTGTGTCTGTCTGTGGCATCATAGCGCCTAAACGGATGAACCGATTTCGATTTAGTTTTTTTTTGTTTGAAAGGTAATTTTGTCGAGAGTGTTCTTAGCTATGTTTGAATAAAATCGGTTCAGCCGTTCAAAAGTTATGAGCGTTTTACTGTTTGAATCAGGGTGTTTTCGCAAGATAAATGTGTCGGGGGTTTTTAAATTTTAAAATTTTACTTGTTAATCAATCCGCTTAACTTAAACTTTTCACGAAACGAAATCATTTTTGCCCCAGTGTTAAGAAAACGCATACCCAGGTACTCTTTTCTTGCACTGTTTCTGAAGATAAAAGGTGCCATTGAAACGAGTTCAGAAAAAGGTGCAAGATGACATGGATGCGCCAGCTACTTTTTTGCCTTGAAACTCTTGGCGAACTTGAGTAACCAAACATTCAAGTCGTGAAAGTATTTCACAAAACCCAACTTTCGCCTTACCATCCTCACCTTTACATAAATTCAATAGTCCAAACTGCAAACGGTAAATAATATAAATGCTACGGAACCATGCCTATTGCCGTGCCGGGTTAAAAGATCGCCAGTGTGCGTAAACTGACAGGTGCTGGTAAGGGTGCTTTTACAACCGAGATGTGCGAGTTAAACGAAGCAAAAGGAATCAGTATAAATACGATTCTGTGGACGGTGTTCTGTCATCATCATTTCAGCCAATTACGTCCACTGCTGGACATAGGCCTCCTCCAAGCGTCGCCACACTGATCGTCCCTGTACTTCTCGCATCCACTGGACTCCCGCAGCCTTGACCAAGTCGTCGCTCCACCTATATTATGGAGTTTCTTGTGCGTTCTTCTCCATAACAATCTACTTTCCGAATGCACGGTAGAATAATTTTATTTTAATTTTTTTATTACTTGTAAATTTTAATTTATGTGACGTTCAAAAGTGCCGTTTATTGGCCTAATTGAATAAATATATTTGACTTTGACTTTGACCTAGTGGGTGGCCAACGCAACGTCTTCCGGTTCGTGGTCTTTCTGCTTCACATCAGATCACATCATCAGCCTTTTAATGTTCCCACTGCTGGGTCACAAACCTCCTCTCATAGAGGGAGTGGGCTATAATCCACCACGTGGGCCCAGTGCGGATTGGTAGATGTCACATGTCTTTGAATTTTTGTTTTGAGAGCAGTGGTGATGAAATAATTTACACAAAGTAAAGCGCTTGCTCGGGTTCGAACTGCTTATCCCCATGAAAAATAGGCGTGAGGTTATGTTTGTGTTATATTTATTTTGGTACGAGTTTTTATTGATAAATAATATATACAACTGAATATTTCTAATCTTATGACTAATAACAAAACAAAATTACATACAAAGGGGAGAAGGAAAAGGGCTATTTTGGTTGATAGCTAAGCGTTCCGCGAAGAAAGAATCCAGCCAAAGGATGACTTCGTGTTCCCAACCTGGCTTTACGCTTTGGTGAATAGGTCTATCACTATTTGGTATGTGTGACTAAAAAGCAAGTGATATGTGCGAGGGACGCGAGTGAGGAATGGGTGAGATCACCCCACCCGCGTTTAGCTGAAAATAGTCCGATAAGTGTCCCAGCACCAGTAAGCGACACAGCGCACCGTTTCGTTTCACAAGAACAGCTAAGGAGTGGAATTCCCTGCCCTGAGTCTGTGTTTCCTGATTGCTAAAATCTGGGGTTCTTTAAGTCCAGAGTGTAATAAGTTACTACTTGGCAAGCCTGTTACATCGTCAGCCATATCATATTTTACTATTAGATGAGATGGTAGCCAAACGCGAGCCTTTCAATCAATCAATCTGCCTAGCCTGTTCCCAACTATGTTGGGGTTGGCTTCCAGTCTAACCGGATTTAGCTGAGTACCAGTATTTTACATGGAGCGACTGCCTATCTGACTTCCACAACCCAGTAACTAGGTAACACGGTACCCCTTGCCTAGACTGGTGTCAGGTCTCAAGCTTCTAACTACTCATAAGGACTGTCAAAGATCTTCAAATGACAGCCGGGACCAACAGCTTAACGTGCTTTCCGAGGCACGGAGGAAACTCGGTATGTTGAAATGGTCACCCGTCCACGGACCGACCTCGTCAAGCGTTGCTTAATCCTGAAGATCGACCCGTGCGGCTGTTATTATTTAGTCACGAGCTGTCGCATGTCTTCGAATTTTTAGTTCTAAGACATGCCGGTTTCCTCACGTTTTTTTCTTTCGCCGTTTTTTTGGGTTATTATTGAAAGGATGAGCCTTTCAATAATAACCCAAAAATACTTAACTATGCATCCTCGCACTGCGCAAGCTCCTCGCTCAGCTTTGTTGGAAACAATCCCACATTTTCATAACACCGCTACACATTTTCGCACCGCCTAACTTAAACTAAAAGCGTCCCTAATGGGCACCTATCTAAAGTGACAGGAGGCTGGTAATAGGTGCATCGTTATATCGGCCATGACACCTTGGTCTGGGTTTTCAGAAGTTGATGGATGAGGTGTGAAAGTCTTTCGAAGTGGTGGTAATAGGACCTAGATATCGATATGCTGGGAATAGAATTGGAATGGTATTGAGCAAGTTAAGTGATTCAGAAACATGAGCGGGATGTATTGAAACGAAATCAAATCAGTATCAGTTAGCAGCTTCATTTATCCTTAGATGGAATATTATTATTTCATTTACCTATTTTATTTCCTTCTTAACATATTAACATTTTGTGTTTTTTTTTTTGTGACAATAGATTTTTTTTGCAAATAAAATATACAATTGAATATTTCTAATCTTATGACTAATAACAATACAAACTTATATACAAAGAGGAGAGGGAAAAGGGTTCATTTTGCATCAATCAATTCGTCCACATCGATGTCATGGGCTTTTTTTCTTTTATTCATAAATTTATCATTTTTGAAAACAAATAAAAAAACATGAATTAGACCAAATACTAAAAAGTAAAAATAACTTAAATTTCGGAAGTCGGTGTTCCTGTTTTTGTTTCTACGTTTTTGACACCGACTTACGAATAAGAAATTATTTTCCAATTTGTGGTGTTTTTTTTTTATGTTGGTTGTAGTTTTTTTGTAAAAAAAAGATTATGTATTTCACTTTTTACCCGACTGCCGAAGGAGGGTAATGTGTTTATCAGTCTATGTATGTATGTATGTATGTATGTATGTTTGTTCCTATGTGGCGTTCCAGAGACCAAACGCGTTGGCCGATTTTGATGATTCATACGTCAATCGATTTGTCTTAACCCTGCGAGTGTCATAGGCTACATTAAAATTAGATAATAGAAAAATGGCGGATTTTGGGCGCAATATTGTGGGGTCCCAAATTTTTTTTTTCTTCCAAACCCAGTGTGTGGGGTCTCCAAATAAAGGGTTTTAAGAGGTGATTTTTAGTTCTTGTGCCTAAAGAGCAAGTTATATAGTAAGATACCTATAATGCACAAAGTTATGCCAGAATAGATTACCCGAATAACATAAAACTGGAACATAACCGGTGTAATGAAAGTGTACCAGGATAAACTGTACACATTTGTGACCCCTTTTAGAGCGTACATGATGTTATGTTATGAAATGGCGTAATCAATAAACAGACATTTGCCGTTGTTTATTGAAGAGATCTATTGTTCTCCAAAGAGAATCTTCATCAGATCTTCACCAAATTTAAATGGGACCACATGTACCTAACAACAACAACCTAACAATCGAAATCATTGCGTTAAATTCCCGTGATATATTGTTTTTCAATTATGAAACGCAAAAGTTTTAAAGTTGAAGAAGTGATACAAAAAAAAAACAGTCGAATCGAAAACCTCTTCCTTTTTGAAGTCGATTAAAATATAAATAAAATATGATTATTATCTAATTATTATTTCTATAGCAATGAGAAATATTTCCTTGCTGGAATACAGTAACAACTAGCTCTACTTTAATATAAACATATTCTCAAGATACTCGTTATATATAAATTATGTCAAACCAATCAGAAAGATCCAAATCATTACACAATTTTTCATATTTTATGTTCCCTTAGACATGTCAACCTTTTTTTACCCGATTGCGGACAGGTAATGTTTTTTTCAGGTGTACTCCACAACACCTGACCACTAAAATCATCAGCACGTATGGAAATTCTAAAAAGACCAAGCTCACAAACAATGGTAGGCATGCAGAAATATTATTCTAATTTGCGATTGGTCCAATATTTGCGCTTACCGGGAGCCAATGCACTTTGCGTTTACGAGAACAAACATCACTTTAAATGCTGTTTTCAATGAAAATAAAAGGTAAGAAATATTTTTATGGCTTCTTTGTGGAGCTCATTTTTCGGTGTATTAAGAACGCGTGTGTTTTTAACACACTTTACATATAGCACTCTCTTAATTTCGTCATACCTGTGAGAAAATTCTGTTTGTTGAGTTTTTTAAATCCACAAACAACACAAAATAGACTTCAAAAATTAGAATCCATTTGAAGACATAACAAAAAATGCCTCAAAGTCCTGAAAAATAATTTAAATTTGCAGTTGCAAAAAAAGTATCCTTCGTATTTCAAACAAAACGATGTGCCTTCCATTACACGTACAAAAACAATCACTTACAAACGCATTCAACTTTACACATAAAGCCACAAAAACTATAAATCTAAATAACTCACATTTACTTTAACTTTAGTTTCGCAAAACCCATCCTAGCGTACACATACGTGCAAGCAAAAGTGTACAGCTCGGTCGCGCCCTCTGGTAAATTTGCATGTGACACATTGTGCTGTCAATCACGAATGCGCACGCGCGCTCAGATCACCGATAAATCTACATACAGATGGGCAAAGCGAGGAATTGGAAAACCCTAATGTGCTGGCACTAAACTAAATGATAATATTTTATTATAAAGTTACTGTAAACGTATAAATTGTTGTAACATATTTCGAGGCCGTAAAAACCGTGAAGTGGTCTTAGGAATGTGGAATGATTCTGTGTATTTGTTTTTATAATTGATATCGTTTCGCCATTTTTTTCCCATCGATCATGGGAAGTTCGGCCTATTAGAAAGAGTCATCCATAAAAAAATATGATAATTTCAAGACCATGTTGATATTTTTAATTATTTAATTGGTCTATACCAGTTTTAAGAATTGATTTGCAAATTGTGTTCTGTTGAATTAGAATCAGATTTAGAAACTAAGGCCGCACGCATGTCTCACCTAACTTGGAAAATTGGCTGGTCCGTCAAATTACACGCAACCCATTATAAATATTGATTTTTGCTATGATCTGAAGATTACATATACATAGAAGATAGGTATCCTTTTTTAATATAGTTTATGAAACAAAATTTGTTTAAATACATATTTTATTAGTGAATTACTATATAAATAAAATCAATTTTTGGAATGTATGTAAGCGCATCACTTCCGGACCTCTCATTGTTTTTTTTTTGTTGTGTTTGTTATTGTCAGGATAAAGTATTTTTTAAAAGAAACAAGAAGTAAAAAATGTTTAATTTGTTAATTATTAGGTTACAACTATTTTAAAATAAGCATGATATTAATCAGTTCAGACCACGCAAACAAAACATTTTTTTTTATACAAGTAATTAATTTCTTCCACTTGCCATACAACAATCAATCTCGTTCTGTACTGAGTTCAGTTTCGCAAGTGAGCCACCAAACTCATTGGGACTCATCAGTCTAAACCTACGCGTGAAATTGTTATTAGACCTTCGCTTCACTACAATAGATTAAATCATTTTGTTGTGAGGTGCAGAAAGAATAATTGTTTTTTGTTTTAATGTTTTTAGTCGTGGCATTCGATTACGGTCAGGATAACGATTATAAAATATTAAAATCTAAAGATTAAATCATACTTCGAACAAAAGCTTATATAGAACCGAAAAAAAACGATTAGACATTTAATCAATATTTAACACACTTCTCAAAAAGGAGGAAAACCAGACCTTTAATTCATTTTTAACCGACTTCTCACAAAGGTGGAGGTTCTCAATTCGGATGTGGCAATTTTTTTTTGTTTATGTATGTTCGGGCATAACTGCGTCATACATAAACGGATTTGCAAAATTCGAAATAAGTTTATTCCGAAATTATTTATTATTTATTAATTTTGTGATGATCTGATGAAGAACTTCGGAGATGTACAACAGAACTCTTCAATAAATGACGGCAAATCTCTCGTGATTGCTGCATCGCATGTCTGTTTAGTGTTTACATCATTTCATAAAATACCATCACGCTAGTACGCCCTAAACGGGTACGCAGATGTGTATAGTTCACCCTGGTACACTCTCATTCCACCGGTTATGTTCAAGTTACGTGTTATTCGGGTAATCTATTCTGGCATCACTGTGGGCATTACTATAGAACTTGTCCATTATGTACCACTAAAAAGTGAAAAATAAAATGAATTTTTACAAAAAAAATACAAAAGACTTCAAATAAAAACAAAGTGAGTAATAACTACAATTTCGGAAGTCGGTGTCAAAAAAGGAAGAAACGAAAACACACACACCAACTTCATATTTTATCATCATCATCGTCATATATATCTTATTTTTCACTTTGTAGTGTTTTTAAGTTGTATTTTTTTGCTAAAATGTTTTTTTTTATGTGAAGTACAATTAATATACTCTCTCTCTTGAGTTGTTCTGTACCATTTTTCATGACCAGCAGTTTAGGTACTACCTAAATCCGAGCGTTCTCATCTCGAAATATGGAGGTTATAAATTTTTCGCCCAAATGTCTCGAAAAAGGCGCGATTTCTAAATTTGAGCAGATCAAACAGCAAAGTTCTCAATTATATTTTATTCGTAAACTAAATTACTCGGAACGGGTGATACGATTGCGTGAAAATACTGATTTATATAATGATCTGGGGAATAAAAAGCAATAGAATAGCTTTCGTGCATTTTATTTAATGTTCCCATATCTGGGTCAAATAAAAATATATTTTGCTTTGATAAACCACTTAAGTGTATGTGTGGTGTATGAAGTCATAAATCATTTGTTGCGAAAAAAAAAAAAGAAATCAGTAGGTAAGAGCTCGTAGCTCCTAAATACCACTTCATCATCATTTGCAAACTACAGCGGACTGATGTATATAATCCTTTCCAATGACATTTCCAAAACTTGTTTTTTTACCACCAAGAAATCTACTAAGTATGTAAGGATCGTAGCAGGTGGCGTTCTGTAGTTTCTGCCTACCCCCATGGGAAAAAGGCGTGAGTTTATGTATGTATGTATGTAAATCTACTACAATAATACATTTATTGACAGTCTACTACCTATTTATACTATTTTAGTGTCACAGTTAATTCATAGAGATATATTTTGTGTACCTTTAACAAAGCTCGTTTTTATGGCTTATATCCAAAAGCATACTACCATACTCATACTAGACGCCCCATCATCCATCACACCCGATTAATCCAACAACAATAAGCAGGGATTCCCTACCAATCACACGCCATAAACAAATGAAAGTGATTGTCCTGTCGACTCCGCAGACGCCTTTGTTCTAACCGCAGTGAGTAACGCTTCCATATCGACAGCCCACCAGTACGAGACCTTAGCTTTTGTTAGCGTGTAGGCATGTGTACTTAGGTTATCTTGAGCTTCGATTATATGTGTGTTATGATCATGAATTATGTTTGCATTGAAGATTTTCTAAATTTTAACATCTAGGTCGAGGTTGGATATAAGAAGATTTTCATTCTTCCTCTCTGAGCGATGCAAGAGAGTCTTTCGGTTGAACAGGTAATCTTTCAGTGATTAACGAATGTTTAGAAGTGGTCAAATCCAGATGGCAAAACAAAAATGTGGCTTGTACCCAGTATACCAAGCTCAGCCATCGCGCTTACCAAGATCGCCAATGAAGCAGTCTTCCTCCATTCGTGTTGACGGTTCATATGCATAAAGGTATACTATTTGGCCTCAGTAAGTGGCCACATTATTAAAGGCGTCATCAGCCTTGTTCAGATCTTTGAGAGTGCAGGGAAAAACAATTGGGACACTCCAGCAGATGGGACATGCATACTTTGACCAGGAGCATTTGTACTCGCACTGTATGTCGAATAGATTGATTCATAATCCCACATTTTACCAGATTATGTTTGCAAATGAATGAAGCAGTAATAGAATAACAAGAGAATTAATTACTCTACCCACATATTCCGTATCGAGTTTACCAGATCAAGGGTAAATCTCGTTTCACTGACACAAAGATCTTACCTTTCACATCACAAGAGCGATCGCGGTATGATTCATATTGACAAACAATCGCATCCAGTCGCAGTACTAACAGACGCCCTTCGACTTATTATGTTAATGCACCATTACTCATGAACGTATTGCTTATTGGAGATATTGTGTTTTGACTTTGTCTTCAGTTGTGTTTATTGATTTGCTTTGTCAATCAAATTAGCATAAACAGCTATATGCTGCTCATACGTATACTCTGCCTAGTCTTGGTCAACAACGTACGCTACCGGGTTTTAATAATCGCAAAAAACGGCACTATCCAGACGAAAACCCTATGTTTTGCCCGTTGAGGCTAATATTTTTTTATTCTTAAATGTTAGTTAGTTTGATTTGAAGATGTTGTGAACCGTACAAGATTCCAGCAGTCGGTTAAAGTAAATACCAACCTGAAACCAGCACACTTATGTAATTGTCTGATTGTTCATGTCTCAAAAAATCAGTTCAGTCAAGTCTGGCAAAGAATGACGTGGAGAAAAGAAACCAAATAAATAGGATAAGGCTGGGCAAAAAGAGAAAATCTGTTAAAGTCTAGTCGATATCAAGCTTTTTAAACGTTAAGTGTCTACATACGTTAAGAGTACGTGCAGTTAAGGGTTTTATGGCAACTCAGATACGGTTTAGCGTCTTTTGAACTGGCAAACATCACTTTTAGTGATGTTTAGATTTACGTCAGAATACTAAAAATCCTGAATCACTAATTGAACTGCTCAAAGCGACCCATCTTCATACTCAACCCAGCATTAGGGTCGCCCCACACGACAACTACTCGCTATCATCACTGACTGGCAATGCGTCACCTCGCGAATGTTCAGCGTAAGGAACGCCAACAAAATGCCCAGAAAAACGAACCATCTTCATACTCATCGTCACCAACATTAGAGTCGTCCCACACGACAATTACTCGGCACCAACACTCACCGGCAACGTGTCGCCTCGTAAATGTGTGGCTACTGGTACTCCAACAACTTCATACTCAGCCCAACTTTAGGGTGTTAGAATAGCTTTACACAAACCTGCTCATATTTTTAGGCTAGACTGTTCTGACCCAGTCCTGGGTAAAGACCTACACTTCTTCCACCTTTCACCTCGGTTCCTCCTTCCAAACCTCCATTTACAGAATTTCATATTTAACTCTGACGACCATTAAAACGACCCATTCTCATCCCAACATTAGGGTCGCCCCACACGACAATTACTCGGCATCATCACTCACTGGCAACGCGTCGTCGCCTCGCGAATGTTCAGCGTAAGGGCGACATTTGTTATGCGCCGTGATGCATTGCGCGCGCGACGCTGCTGACCGACGGCATTTGTCGTCCACAGAACAAGACTCACCTTTACACTTTAGGAGGGTGGTATGTGGGAGTGGGACAGGAAGGATTTTCGGTGGTTACTTTGACTTGGCACAGTAAAGTAAAGTAGTAAAGTAAAGTAAACGTTTATTTGCATAGATTGTAGGTACAGTAAATAAGATGTAATAAATAATAATAATAAATGTTTATTTCAATAACTTAAGAACACTATTACATTTGATTTTAGGGAATTTCCATTTAAGTAAGAAATATAGATGTGACAGTTAAAACATGGGTGATCCTTGTACAATCTACCATATATTAGGCATGCAAACATTATTTAAAGAGATGCAATGATATTATAATTAGATTATTTTTTAAATAACAATAGTCGGCATGGTGCATTCACATAACAATATTTTAATTTTAATGTCTAAGTACAGTATAATAGGAAAAGAATGAATAAACTCGAAAAATGTCTTAGTTAAGAATGTCAATTATATAATAGCAAGTTATAGATTACAAAATAATATGTCAGTGTCATTTAGAAATTCATTTACAGAATAGTAGCATTTTGCAATTAATAATTCTGTCAGTTTCTTTTTAAAGTTTCTCATTGTGACATTTTTTTTATGTTAGGTATTTTATTATATATTATTGGGCCCATACTAGTAACACTTTTTTTCTGTAAAGCAGTATTACAACTCTCAACAAGTAGTAGATATTTATACTGACTTCTTAAAGGTCTCTTTCTATCTTTTGACACTGCAGTGAAAAGGTTAATATTACATTTAACGAAAATAGCAACTTCCAAAATGTACATAGCCGGGCAAGTTAATAGTTTGAGGGACTTAAACACAGGAACGCAACTATCCGTCACTTTCATATTAAGCATTGCCCTTAAGCATCGCTTTTGGGCCTTGAACACCTGTTCTCGTAGAGTACAGTTTCCCCAAAAGATTATCCCGTATCTTAAAGTGGACGCGACTAGACCATGTTATGCAATCACAGTTGTGGTGATGTTGACCTTTTTTGCTAGATTGTATAAGACATACGCGGATATGCTCATTATTTTACAAACCTCTTCTGCTTGAGGTTTCCAAGTCAACTGACTGTCTATCACTATACCTAAAAAATTTGCAACTTGTGCCTGGTCTATAATACAGTTATTACATTCTATTGTTATATTTGGTACTGATGTGCGTTGATAAAAATGCATAACGTTAGTTTTTTGCAGGTTAATTACTAAATTATTTTCGTCAAGCCAATTTACTATGTCCTTAAGGGTATTATTTATGTCCTGTTCATATTGATTGATGTCTATACATTTGACAAGTGCGGTGCTGTCGTCAGCGAATAAGACCACTGGGTGTTTAATATGGTGTGGTAAGTCATTTATGAATAGCAAGAACAAGAGCGAGCTAAGAACTCCGCCCTGAGGTACACCATGTCTGATAAATCTTGATTTAGATATGTATTTCTTCTCAAGCCTAGTGGTTGTGCAGATTTTAGATATTTCCGTTTATTGTTTACGGTCACTTAAATATGATTTAATAAGACTGAGTATGTTGCCTCTTATTCCATACATGTTAAGCTTATCAATCAGGGTTGCATGATGGACACAATCGAAAGCCTTTGTCATGTCTGTAAGGATTGCGCAAATTGGTACTTTTTTATCAACCTGTCCCATTATTATACTAAGTAAGTCGTAAATAGCAATATTTATACCTTTGTTCTTCCTAAATCCTTTCTGCTCATCACATAAAATATTATGTTTACATAAAAAGTTATTAATTGACTCATAAATTATTTTTTCGATGACTTTCGAGTATATAGGAATTAGGGCAATGGGTCTGTAGTTTACTAAACTTTCTTTATCGTGTTTTTCAGAGTATTAAGAAATATCATAATTTATGAGCTGTTTGTAATATATTTAAATTAATTAATCACAATATCTAATTAGCTTACCCGTAAATTGATTGCTAGATTATACATCATGATCATGAATATATGATCATTGATGTTTTTAAGTTACACTAAACGCAAAGTAATAGAAAATAAAGAAAATTTCAGGAAAATGTAGCAGTCAAAAATGCTACGCATTAATTATTTCAAACCGGTTCTTTTTCCGCTACAAAAAATATCCAGATAATGAGAAGTAGATCTCTTTATCTGGAGCTTTGAATATTGGCGTGTAAAAATTCACTCATACGCACAAAGCGTTTTGCTAATACTTTCATTGTACGCACAGCTAAGGAGTGGAATTCCCTGCCGGAGTCTTTGTTACCTGATAGCTACAACCTTGGGTTCTTTAAGTCAAGAGTGAATAGGTTACTTCTAGGCAAACGTGCTTCACCGTGGGCCACATAATCGCTTACCATCAGGTGAGGTAGTGGTCAAATGCGAGCCTATCGATAATAAAAAATCATATATATATATATGAGGGATTTACAAACAGGCAACAAATGATCATCAAACAATTTACAAAACCATCATCCTCCCCTGACCTTATCACAATTTATTTGGTCAAATAAAGGAATTGACTAATGAGGTGACAGCAACTCTCTGTCACCTCATTAGTCACTTCCTTTCTAACCCTGCTTGCTTCCTTAGGCCAAAAAAACATCGAATTACCATTCAACCTGGTAAAACATACTTCCATCCTTTTGCACCACTTCACTCCCACCTCCACAACAAAATCCATCTATACGCACTTCCAAAATATCAAATCCTAAAAAAGTGAAAATATTTCCTTGTCTCATCCTCTCATAAGCCCATCCACTCAGACCGCACGCAGGCTCGCCGCACGCGCAGGTGTCACACTCACCGCTATCGACCGACCATTTTTACGCACACCCACCTTTGACACCATGTCCGCGCCTGGGAATCGAACCCACATACTTTACCGATGGAACGGGAAAGTTATCTATCTTATACTCGGGTTCTGAGATGGGTTATTTGCACATGTATGTTGATGCTGCATTATTCCTTTTAGCCAGAACTAATCGTTCTTTTGCAAAATAATTTAAATAAAAAAATAGACCCTTATTAAGTCACAAAAGTTTTATATTAATTCAATTTTGAAATATTGTTATGTCTACTGAGTTAATAACATCGACAACTTCATCTAATTTCCCAACTATGGCATCCTCCATTTCTTACCATTCTTTTTTTTAATTATTATTGTTTGGCTCGTGCTTGACCACTATCTCACCTGATGGTAAGCGATTATGTGATCGAGGATACCTTTTCACTCTTGACTTAAAGACTCCCAGGTTGTAGCTAACAGAAAATACACATTCCAGCAGCTAATGCCACTCCTTTGCTCCACTTAATAGAAGTATTCCCAAAACGTTTGGTGCGTATGGGTGGGATGTCCATCATGTACATACGTCTTGTAGTCTGATGATGGAATGGGCTAGGAGGAATTAGTGCTTGCAATACCAACGTACACTCCCCGAAATGTGAAAACTCTGTTCTATTTAGCGCGTCTTTGTCCATGTTTTTTTCTAGCATTATCTTTATATCGTATTCCTACCTTCGAAACTATGTTCCTCGTTTCTTTTCGTTACTTCTTGAATTCCAGAATTTTATACTATCGATCCATTTATCAGTTTCTCTTATTATGTAGCTTGTTTATCACAAGCTTTTATTTAACTTGCAATATATGTATGTATCTTATCTTATCTTGTGGAGGGGCCGAGAAATAACTCGGACACTTCGACCCATGGGATCTATTGTGTTCCCCTAGATAACTTACTCCTCGCCGATCTCGTTGAAAACACTTTTCATGAGTTTTACAACGAGACTAGGAGATATGAGCCTATAGTCTTCTGGTTTTGGATATCCAACCCCTAGGAGACTCATTCGCTTACCAGCCAGTGCATCGCATGTGCACAGAAGGTGCTCCATGCGTTCCGTATGTTCCCCACACAACCTGCACATGGGTGTCGCGGTTAGACCCATTTTCATGAGCATGTCGTTGGTTCCAAAGTGCCCAGTAAAGGCCCCAAGCAGGTAACGGATTTGCCCCCTGCTCATATTCCAAATGCATTCCCGGGCTTTGAACGTAGAGCCTAGGAATTTCTTGGAGTGTTGTAGACCCGATATATGTATGTATGTTCGGGTCAAATCTTGCAAATGAATTTTAAAGCAGAACTATCCTCCAACGATTAAGATGAAATTTTGCTTACACGTTTGGTTTGGATGACAATGCACGGTAAGCTGAAAAGCTTGTTTAAAAAATGTATTTTTAAGTTTAAAAATATTTCTATTTATGTTGGCTTATTTTTGTAGGTACTTTTACTATTTTCGTGCGTTTTCTTATTATTCTGTCACCCGTCCATCTGACAGCTTCTTCAAATTGAGTTTTACTCTTTTTTTAAATGCATTTAAGATAAATCTTTGCGAATATACAGTTTGAAACTCATCCTAAATCTCTCCATCCATACTTTCTAGATAATTAACCATTGATTTGATAATTCCCGTGTTGTACAGTTTTAGTGAAATTGCAGTTCCAAAGCAGAATCAAAGTTATAGAAATTATTATTACCCACAGCTGGATTAATATAATATTCTCTTCAAATCACCGTCATAATTCTGGATGGATACATAACTAAAATGCCTAATCTCTCTCTAAGAGAGAACCTCTTAGAGCAATCAAAAGACTATAGAAAATCTGGAGAAATCGTCAACAATTAAATTTATATTGTTTTAACCATTTTACGAGCTACGAGCAACAACACATGAAATTAAAAATATTTAATAAATCTTTCAAAACTATAGTCTACCATAGCTTATAGACACGCCAGCAGACATGCATCAAGCGATAATATAATACTCACAACGGATCTTTGTGTCTCTGAATTGGCTGCAAGAGGCTGCGCAGTAGTTATTTTTGTGTCAATATCGAAAGTGAAAATAACTTTGTATAACTGTCTCTTTCACTCGCATACGTTTGTCGCATCATCTTATCTCGCTTACTCTATGCAGTTAATCTGTTTCGTGCGCAATAGTTGACAGAGCCAACTTCAGAGGCACAAAGATCCGCTGTGAATATTATACAACTACTATCTTTTATATATTCTTCTATGGATAAAAAAATAAATTAAAAAAAACTTGCGTCCCGATCGTATTATTGCGTCGTCGTGCCTGACTGTAGTCTGTAGGAGCAGTGGATGAGTTTAAAAATCTTAACTTAGTGCTCACTTGTACAAAACAAAATTGTTAAAAAATCTTGCTTGGGGACCCTTCAATTTAGGCTGTGCCTAGATCAACTAATTACGTATTTATTTAAGACTAGTTTCTGCTAGAGGCATCACCCGTGTGGAAATCAGAAATTATCCCAAAAGAACGTACTTCTGGAATAAAATATATCTTATGGCCTTTCCAGGATCCAATCACTACCTATGCCAAAATTCATCACAATTGCCTCAACGGTTTAGGCTTAAAAACAAACAAACAGACAGACAGAGTTACTTTTGCATAGTTGAACTGCTTCTGCATCTTGATAGCCTGACCTTTAATAGTCTCCAAAAAGGCATTTAACCCGTAAACTCAACTAGCGAACGATTAACACTTAACTACAGATAATTTACAGTTAAATAATGATTAATAATTTTAATGGGGCTATCGTGTTTGCAATAACTAAATACAGGCCTGCGGATCACAACCAAAGGCCGAAGACTGGGGCCCATAGCAGTCTTGCGACTCCTGGATCCGCAGGTCTATACACTGCAGTACGCAGCAGCGGTCAGCTAGGGGTCTGCTCTTTATGGTAAAATGGTTCCTACTACAGGGGTTGGGTGGTACAATTGGTCGCTCTTACCCGAGTTCTCGTGGGGTTCTTCTGTGCTCGCTCAAACCCGCTACTGGCCGAGGTTTTTAGGGACAAGATATATATATAATAAAGGACAATGAGGAATAAAGTGACGTCTTCTGGACCGGTAGCTCCGGCATCCACCAGGCACGTTGTCGACACATAATACCTCGCTGCGCGCGGATTATACACAAAAACGTCTGCACGGGCGAAGCACTATACAAATCGCGAATGGCGGCCGCGATTACAAATCAAGATGGGTGGATTATTCCACAATTACGATATAACCCAACGAGAACCCGGTATCGCGTTGCACGCCATCACACATTTTCTAGAAGTGTCAAGTGTCAACTTTCAATTCAATCAAAAGCTGTCAAATCGAGGACAGACGAGCTGACACAGTGTTGCAACAAAATAACAAAAATAGTAACGGAACGTTTGGGACGAAACACTACAGATAATTTACAGATTAATAATTTTAATGGGGCTATCGTGTTTGCAATAACTAAATATGGCGTACATTCAATAATTATGGTTTTTATCACCTATGTTTATATTCGACATAAACGTCTTTAGAGGCTATTCCCAATTGATCAAGAATTTATTTCCACATTTGCTACGTTTATTATGATTTCGAATATAATATTAGCAAGCTTTTGCTATCTATAATTTGACAGGCAGTTATATATATTTATTTATTTATTTAAAATTTCATGCAACTTACAGATCCATAGGCGGACTTAATGCCTGAGGCATTCTCTACCAGTGCATAAAAAATTTAAAAATTACTAAAGTAAAATTGAATAACAATATATATATTGTAGTTAAAATAAACATACATATATATTTAATATAATAAATATCTATATATATACATCTATAAATGAATAGAAAGGTGATTGAGAAGACTCTGCTAATGGTGTAGAAAATAATGTCGCAGCTTCCGCTTAAATGCATATTGACTGGTGGCCGTGCTGATATCCAGAGGAAGCGCATTCCAGAGAAGAATGGACTGAATATGAAAGGAAGAATGAATAAAATCAGAAGTATGAGAAGGACTTAGCAAGAGAAGATTGTTAGACGAACGCAGATTTCTAGCGTGTGAAGTACACAAAAATAAGAAGACATTTGACATCCACCAACCCGCACTGGGCCCGGGTGGTGGATTATGGCCCATTCCCTCTCGCAGAGAGGAGGCCTGTGTCCCAGCAGTGGGAACATTAATAGGCTGATGATGTGATGTGTGATGTGTGTGAAGTACACAGATATTGAAAGTGAGAGATGAGATAAGAAGAAGGGGTGGGAGAGTTGAGTAGAGAGAAAAGCGTGGTCAAAGCGCGTTAATTTCGCCTCTGCCGAATGGGCATCCATATATATGTCAGTTCTGTTACAGCAAGAGGAGATCGAGCACACATACATACCTAAAAATCATACAAACCAAGATTGTGTAGTTTGTTTTCCCTTTATAACAAATTAAGACCATGAACATACAGTTTTATTAAATCTTGTTGCCAGTGTGGTCCAAAGTCCAATAAATAGTTTCTTTATAAATAACTTTATCGACATAATTCCTCTTTTGGATCAACTAGAAACAAACCGCACCGGGTGGGCAAAAGCATAAAGGTTCTAGGATAGATCGTAAAATCAATTCCATTTTAAATGATGTAACTCGAAAAGGTATTTGATACGTTACTATATTTCGATAATAATTGTTTCCTAGGGAAGACAATACGATGCGTTAGTAATGTCTGGATCTTAAAGGTAACGGTATTCCCCTATTTGACCATAATAACGTCTGTTTTGTGGAATCTGAATGCGTTGTGTCAATCTTCCTTGCCTTTTAAAGGACATTTGAAATTAGAGAGACTAAAGGCACCATGAAATAAATATAAAATGGCGGTAAGATCTTATCGAACGGGATTAGTTCTATCTCTTGTATGAAAGCAACATGTGTGAATCAAGATACACCGAAACCTTAAAAGCTTTACAATGTTATTGGAAATACATGGAACTGAGAAGTGTGGACACATTTATAGATTCAAAGACACGTAATAGTTGCTTCAAACTTGGCAGTACGCAAGGCCATAAACCCCTAGATTGGTTATGCCTCCTTCCTGGACATAGATAGATGAAGAAGATCTATGTTTTAATTGCACTGTACTACGTATTTGTACATTGTCTTTGTTTATATCAGCTTCATGAGCCGTAAACAGAGATCAGAGATCAGAGCGAAGAGAGCGGATCGGTATAATATGTGACTTCAGCAGTATAGGTTGAAGATACCTAATGAAAATATTTCTAACTATTTATAATAAACAGATAACTTATCCTTTATAGACCAGCATGGAATCAAAAAACGAAAACTGTGTCAGATAATAACACAAATCATCGAAGAACAAAGCACAAAGCCAAAAACCAATTGATAAAAAACGTTCCACGCACACGTCACTAAAGATCGGAGCCAAGATACCGATTATTTTAGATCGTGTTAACACGAATATCAATAATAATAACACGACAACGCTCGAGAATCGATTACAATCGAGAGAATCGACTCGAACGGATGTAACATTATATTCGTCGCGATAAACGATTGTTTCAATTTATCCGATTTTATAATCGATGGCGCAGCTCGATTCGGGTGTCCGCGAGTTTCTCCGAACCGTTTCGTTTTTGACGTTTTAGGGTTAATTAAATTTATTTTCATATCACTATCTTGACCTTTATATCTTGGGAAAAATGTAATCTTGCATTCCATTTTATTGGTTGAGACATTTTTCATGATAAAATGTACCCTTAGTTTGTATTTTTTTCTGGCCTAGGGATGAGCTTCAAGGTCAAAAAAAGACGTTTGGTTTTAAAATCACACCTGTCTGAAAACAATGACATGATCAATCGAAACGGATATAGGTACAGATAATCTGTTGTTGATCAGACGAGTCATATTAGTCTTAGTTTAATGTTTTTTTTTATGAATAATTTAGATCTAGGAAGACATGGTCATGAAATAAGGTATTTGTTTCAAAGTTTCGTATACCTAGAAACAAACCCTCGATTTCTAAATTAAGAATTTAAAATTGAGTATTTTTCAAACTCTACTTTAGCAAGAAAATCCGACAAACTTTGGCACGTTGTGAACTCCAAATTCTTAAATCTGAGACAGGTCTAAATTGACCGATTGTTTAGATTTAGTCTTAGAATTATTACCCAAAGTGTCATAAGGCAGCAGAAGACATTATAATTTTATTTATAAAAAATTGCATTCTGGTAAGAAAAAGAATACTTCTTGACCACAAAGATCAATTTCAACTTTGTCAAAGCAATAAAATCAAAACCTACGCAAATTAATTAAGTAAAGGGTACAAGAAACAAATAAATGATAAAAACCCGACTTAACACCGATTTCTTATACGATATCTTATATAAATACGAGCGACATTTGAGCTCCGTGCTACATCGTAGCAAGAAACTGACCATAAGTATGAAAAATTAATAAATAATATCATTTCATAACCGGAGCTAGGGCTTCCGCGATTTGGCTTTGCAGATAATTCGACACTAGCTTATGATAGTGGGTTTGCATGTTAATATTGCACATTATTGTATAATACAGCATGCAATTTCACTGACTCATAATAGAATTTTGTATAGTTTAATAAGACTTTGCCCTGTTGTGGAAAAAAGTTTAATAGGGATAAATATTGTATTTAGAGTAGTCTCGAAAAACATTACCATTCTTTTGGGGCAGTCGAGTAAAATCTAGGGTTTCTTTTATTCATTCATACTTCCTTAAAGAAAAAAGAAAAATACCTTCTATAGCGAAGGTAATTTTAAGGCTATAAAAAAACCTTGCTGGTGCAAATCAGATAGTTAAAAAAGCTTTTAGACAAAAAAAATAAACCGACTACGAGAAAGTTATTTGTCGCTTTGTAGTGTTTGTTTTGAAAGCCTGTTTGATATTTTGTTATTTTTTTTTCTCTTTTCAGTTTTAATACTCTTTATTACAAAGAAAATCATTTAAATTATTATATATGTCGGGTTTAGTCAATAGTACGGACGTTAAAACAAATCGCAAGCACGCCATCTGGCGGCAAAGCAAGAACAACTACGAATTGGCGCGCTTATTCTAACCGCTTGCGTAGTGGGGACAATAGAATATGGCAGTTGAGTTCTGACAGCCGTAGAGCTAACACGTCGTAGAATCAGTGTCGATCCGTAATATTAGTAAGCAAGATTGTAACTGAGTTGTGACTATTTAAATAAACCCAGTGTATCGAATAATTTATGTGATTTCATTTGCACGATTGTACCCAACGACCTGCCCACACACGATGGCTTAACCTAAGGGAATACATCCTGACTTCCCGATGGTTTCCATCTATCGGCCAGCCTTGATGCGACATCAGAATTGGGATTCGGTCGTGCTAATGAGATCACACGTAAAAACAATGCTAGTGAAAATTGTGGTTACATTCTTGCAAAAAAAAATCGCGGTGTCAGTTGAGACTACCCTCAGTCCTAAATAATAAAAAAAACAGTCTGGAGCGGAGCAGCAAGGAGGCTAGTAGCAACCAAGGAGCTGGACAGGACAAGGAGGAGCGTGTGCACTTGTGAAAAGATCCATACACACTGATCTTTATGCTAATCTGGTGAGTCGTTTTCATTTTGTTATGACTATGGAAAAGTGTGTTCATCATTCAAAATTCTGGTTTTGTGTACGGTATGGTGGTCAGTGGTTCGTCGGGGTAGCCCGTGTTAGGTTATAATTTCATGTTAGTTATTGATGGTCAAGTTTTTGTGTTGTTGAAGAGTTATTATTCTACTGCCAATAACCTTTGACTAGCCCTTGCTGACTATTATTGTTTAGAAGGTAGAACGATATAGTGACATTTACGACCCTACCTTACACTCAGTCTGGAAATTATGATAAATCCAAAAAAGTATTTTGATCAGTTTTGTAGTTTGATAGTTTTATGTAGTGAGAGTTAACTAAGTTTGAGAAGAAGCATAGTATTCTTCTTTTGTGGTCGGGGGGCCAAACTATCTAAAGGGTGGCAAACCCTACCAGGCCCCGTTAATTGCGACATAAAATGCTATGGCATTCATTGGATTCTCTAAAGCCCATATACCTGGGTAGGGCACTTGGGAAACTGTGATAAGCCCATATACCTTGGTAAGGCACTTGGGAAACTGTGATGTGTGGTTCATGTTTTGGACAGGAACACTGCAATCACATTCTGTGTCCATAATAACCTATTTTGCCATGCTGGTTTAGGTTACTACTACTACAAGAAGCTCGTGGCTAAATAATAACAGCCGCAGTGGTCGATCATCAAGGTTAAGCAATGCTTGACGAGGTCGGTCCGTGGATGGGTAACCATGTCAACATACCGGGTTTCCTCCGTGCCTCGGAAAGCACGTTAAGCCGTTGGTCCCGGCTGTCATTTGAAGATCTTTGACAGTTGTTACGGGTAGTCAGAAGCCTGAGATCTGACACCAGTCTTGCCAAAGGGTACCGCGTTACCCAGTTACTGGGTTGTGTAGGTCGGATAGGCAGTCGCTCCATGTAAAACACTGGTGCTCGGCTGGGTCCGGTGGGACTGGAGGCCGAACCCAATGTAGACGGGGGATTCTAGGCAGATTGATTAGTTTAGGTTACTATACCGGTGCACCGGTTAATTTCCATCAAAGCTGTGTATGGTTAAGATAACCGTGTGAACATATACTCTCGTAATATTTTTCATGTTTCAGATACCATATTGTGTCGCAGCCTGAAGCCTCTGCTAGAAGCTAGCGATTCAGTTGCTGAACGCGAAGGTTGACATGTCAACATCTCGGAGGTTAAGAGGAACGGCAGGCTAGCAGGTCGTAGCCGAACGTTACGAGCGAGCGCAAGTTTGGAATGGAATACTCGGTGAGTCGCTTCCATTTTATTTCGATAGTGAGGTCGATGTTCTCTAGTGAAGAGATGCTAGTACGATTTTTAAGAGTGTTCATGTTTGACCACTGAATTGATAGTGGTTATACCTAGCACCAACACTAGGTAATTAAGACACACTTAGTAAAAACCAGTAGTCAAAGAGTTTGCTATTGGCGGTAATAGTTTCAATATTTGGTTCATTACGAACTTTAGGATGAGATATCCCATAGGAAGGAGATAAGATATCCAAAATGACTGAATAACTAGTCGTTTTCAGTGTCAAAGCGAGTTAGTAATGTCGTTGGGCTATCGCAATTGTATCGAGTTATTAACGGTACTG
Organism: Orthosia gothica; assembly: GCA_949775005.1. Classification (NCBI taxonomy): domain Eukaryota; kingdom Metazoa; phylum Arthropoda; class Insecta; order Lepidoptera; family Noctuidae; genus Orthosia; species Orthosia gothica. The sequence goes on from OX459064.1 coordinate 16,578,949, forward strand.
ATCATTTGATCTTGTTGCGTAACGAATTATAACACCGTCTTTGGATCTGAATTCACTTGCTTACTTTCAAAGTAATATTGTGATAGCAGTAGATCTCGCGATCGTTTTCCTTACATGAAAACAGAGTTAGTGAGAGTGATAATCTGATATTAATGATATTGATCAGAGTAAATTCGTAAAGCTCCTTAATATTATCAGGGTTAGTTGTTTCCCTTTTATAAGCCGTCAGTATTTTCCAAAATCTTTGAGTAAAAAGCGCGAACCTTGTGAGAAGGATCCCCAATCACCAAGTTCCTTGAGAATTGTAAGTCATAGTTGATGACAGTGTAACATGTCTACTCGTAAGATCAATTCTGGACCGCACCTCATGCGTAACATGTGGCGATGGGTTTTTGAAGAGGTTTTATGAATTGGGTATGCATTGCCTTTGAATTGTGGTAAAGAGTAACAGAATTGTTACTCTTATTTTAATTACTTTGTTTAGTTGAACTTGTTGATCATCGGACCTTTTTCTGATTAATAGTGTTCTGTGGGAAAGTCTAGAAGGGAAAACTAGATAGGCCCTGTTTTAAGTACGCGATAGGTGATTAAGACAAGACAGTGAACATTATACACCGAAAGCTTTAAATGGATACGCTTAAAACCTACAAGTACTCACACTGCAGGTTAAGGAAGATGCCAGCGGGTCATGTACCAGTCGATGTTGATGTTAAAAGGATTTTAATGATGATGAGCAAGCTTAAAATGTCGAGTAATTGAGTCTATCAGCCGTATTATGTTTGACCGTACCAGTGGATTCTGGCGGAGGTCGGGGTCTTAAGAGACCGTTATGTGAGAGCAATATAATTGCTGTTCGGCTACAGAGCCGTGGCGTTAGAGGTTTTACTCGAGGGTTTCTGTAAGCTTGGCAGTTTTTGCTGCAGAAGAAGTTTAAAAGTTTGATTTGAGCGACTGGTGGTACATGGCCCAGGGTGATGATTTAGTTAAAGATCAGAGTTCTAAAATTTTCCTATTTTCACGAACCCAATGATCTAGTTTGGTCAGGAGTAGCCGAGCGTTGTGTGTTGGCCTGTGTGGCAACTGGAGGCTTTTATGGCAACTGTAGGCCAGTGTGGCAACTGGAGGTCTTTGTAGCAACTGTGTGCTTGTAGGGCACATGTAAGTCGAAGTAAAAAACTCGTTTGTGTAAGGAACCTTACAGAGGATTCCTGTTGAGTTAAGAGGTTAAAATAAAGTAAACTCGCATAGTCACGCGAGAGGTGAGGTCACCATGTTAATGTTGATGACGTTCGAATCGTCAAGCCTTCATTACGAATATTGAAATAATCTTGGTTTTCCAATTTTGATTACTATGCGTAGATTGTTTTAGTAAGATACACAAGGCTCAAGTACCAATTGAGATAGTAGATGACGAATTGACGTAACATACGACAGGCTAAATGTCTGTGGGGAACTGGTTCTAATTTCAGAGTTGAGTTGACTCGACATCGTGAGGATGTGCGAGTAGAGCAATTGTGATTGCTAAGAGAGCTATGAGATAGCTAAGAGAGCTATGTGATAGCTAAGAGAGCTATGTGATAGCTAAGAGAGCTATGTGATGGACAAGGATCGTGAATAAGATACCTGGTGTCTTGTTTCTTTTGTTTCATTGAATGTGACATTAATGACTATCAGTGGTACTTGGACTTTGTAATCACGAGGATTAGGTGCTATCAGGTACCGGATCGATGATTAAGTTGCTATTTTCTTTAAATTGAAAATAGAATTACTTGTTCCTTGCAATGGTGAACAGAGAGATTTAAATGATCATGTTTGATTGTTTTAAAATGTTTCCTCACTCTAGAGTATGAGTCAGGATTGGACGAGTGAATACTGTTTGGAAATTTTGTGTTTCAGAAAAACATCCCTTGTATGATGGGAGACTGGCGGATCGGAGTAGACTGAGAGGACGTGTGGCGCAACACGACATGAGATGGCAGTGAGCAAGGACAAGAAGATGATACCTGCGGGTGATAGATTTGGGGATCTGTCACCTGAGAGAGGCCCGAGAAGGCGACGTGCTGTGTTCCACGTTCGCCTCTCAAGAGAAATTACGGCCTAAAGAACACCATGTGGTTTTAGTCAGTAGGAGTCTGACAGACCCCTCAGCTTCCCCCAAGGGCTGAGGACATTCATGAGAATTTCCACATGATTCGATACACTGTTAACCCTGACAATGAGGAACAGACGAGGACGCCTGTCTCGCAGGATGGCCGTGTCGGGTTTAGTCAATAGTACGGACGTTAAAACAAATCGCAAGCACGCCATCTGGCGGCAAAGCAAGAACAACTACGAATTGGCGCGCTTATTCTAACCGCTTGCGTAGTGGGGACAATAGAATATGGCAGTTGAGTTCTGACAGCCGTAGAGCTAACACGTCGTAGAATCAGTGTCGATCCGTAATATTAGTAAGCAAGATTGTAACTGAGTTGTGACTATTTAAATAAACCCAGTGTATCGAATAATTTATGTGATTTCATTTGCACGATTGTACCCAACGACCTGCCCACACACGATGGCTTAACCTAAGGGAATACATCCTGACTTCCCGATGGTTTCCATCTATCGGCCAGCCTTGATGCGACATATATATCATTCCAGAGGAGAGATCAGTTCGATGGTACCATTTTCATTAGAACCATTTTTTTATATTTGCTTTATCACAGTAATACCCAAAACAAACTTAACGTTGAGAAGTTCCAGTGGCCATCTGTGGTCTTCTTCATCAGTTCCACTTCACCAAATGATACTTTCTGAATTCAAATGCTTATCATGTTGATGAAAATACAAAAATCGTTTATGCCTATAAAATTTTAGGAGTTTCCTGATTTCGCCAGGATCCAATCCAAACGTGATGACCTAGGGACCCTCTGGGTATAGCCTTTCAAACAAAAAAGAATTTGCCAAATCGGTCCAGCGTCTTTGAGTAATCGGGGAAATTACATAAGAAAAAAGGATTCTAACGAATTGAGAACCTCCTCCTTTTTTTGAAGTCGGTAACGGTCTATAACTCTAACTTGAATGAAAACCCAGCAAAATCTAAACACACAAACCAACAAAATGAATCCTCCAAACAATATGAATATATCGATGTCTTGTAATTTAATACGATGCAATAATTATCAAAAAATATGCATTAGTTGAGCAGTCGCCCAAGAAGCAGGCGGTCCATAAATTAGTTTATTTAATTATGAATTTCTTTAAGTACGTTTAAAGATATATTTGTACAACCTGACTCGGTCGGCCCAGGTCATATGTAACACGTAACGATTTTATTTCTTTTATAGTTTGCACAGAGTAGTGTCACGTTGGATGATGAATCCCCCTTACGCTAATAAAGATATGATTCAAAAGCTTAGATTAATGTTTCTACTGTAAGTAACAGTACAACTCCTTGCCAACTTTTATCATTAGTTAAAATATGTAATGCATTGAAGATACTAGAGTGAAACTTCGAATTTTGAAAAAGCATCTTGTATTCATATTATACCGGCCAATGTGGCGTCGCTTGTGTCCTATGTCCAGCAGTGGACATCTTTCGGCTGATATGATGATGATAACGATGATCTTGTATTCTCTGTGAGTCATGGTCTAGCAAAGGTTTAATATTATGTGAATGTAAGATACTAATATGTACCACTAATAAATGTTATTAGCTTAGTATTAAATTCAGACAATTAACTAAATATGTGAAATCAGGCTGATTTCACAGACTGCTGAGCATGCCAGCCTCATCCATATCCTACCCGCCATGTTAACACTGTCGTCTGCCCAACAAATTTATAAAATCTGAGTCATCATCATCTTCCTGCTCTTGTCCTATATTACTTGGGGTCGGCGGCGCAACACGTTTTCTTCTTCCATACCATCCTGTCCCCCGTCACTCCATCACTGATGCCCTTTTCTTTCATATCACTCCTCACACAGTCCATCTATCTTTTCTTTGGCCGTCCCCTCCCTCTCCATCCATATCGATATTCATAACTATTTTAGTAACTTGCGTTTCATCCCTCCTCATTACATAACCATACCAGGACAAACGGTTTCCTTTCATCTTTTCTGTCACTGGCGCCATTTTCGAACTTTCTCTAATATTGAGTATTTATTTCTCACTTTATCCTTTCTCGTTACTCCAAACCTCCATCCCAACATTATCATCTCTGCTACATGCAATCTCTTTACATCCATCGTTTTCACAGCCCAACATTCTGATCCATACAGTACGAAAGGTCTAATCACGGACTTGTAAATTTTCCCCTTTAACTTGAGGGGCATCAGTGGGTTGCAAGTTGTTCCAGTGATCTGTCGCCATTTCATCCAACCCGAGTTGATCTAATTAATTAAATCTGAGTACATCTTCAAAATACAGTATCTGCATTCACACACTACTCTGTACCTCGCCGGACGATCGGGCGAAGTCGGGCGTCTCCGCGATCGTAGCTCGAGATAACTGCGTATAAACATTATAAATTATATTTATTGCATTATATTTGGGCCCGGCCGATATTTGTTCGCTTCTATCCCGGCCCTCGGCGAAAGTTATCGATTTTCATTCGGTATCGGTGGAGAGATGTATTGATTTCATTTGTATCGATTTGTGTGTAATGATTTGTTGCATAGTGTCCCGACTTTAGATAAAGTATAACAGCGATAATGGTCCTCGATAATTCTATATATTGGGATTGACCTCGTGACTTTACGGTAGCGCATGACCACTGAATATAATCATTTTTAGGGTTCCGTTCTTCAAAAGGAAAAAGGGAACTGTAGGGTGCAAATGCAAATACACCTTAACATTAATTATTGTCAATGCAATGCAATTGTCAGTGAAATGTAAAAATGTCAATGATGCAAACGGGCTGGAATCAAGAAATAAAAAAATGCAAGATGTCTGATCCTAACCACGCCTATTAGAACACTAAATTAAATATTGATATAAAATGCGTCATCAATGCTCAACTTGCTGCTGCTGCATGATTGTCTTAATATCTAATGTAGGTCGCACGTGTAAAGGTGCAAAGGTGCGGGCCTACTTACTGCACAACTCATTACTTACTAAACAATTATAAAAACTAAGTACGTGCACCGTACAGGAACCCTGTAGGATCACTTCATTGTCTGTTCGTCTGTCTGTCTGTTTTTCTGTCCGTGTGTCAAGATCTTTTTCTCTGGAACGCCTGGAGGTATCAAATTTATGTCGATGTATGCGGACAACAGTTTTCGAACGTTACTTTTGTCCCTCGATGCACATTATAATTTCATTAGAACAATATCCGAAGCTTTCATTGTTTATGAACTTCAGTAAAGCTTGACCTTACTATTTTGGTGAATGTAGCTATTTGTACGGAACCCTCGATGCGCGAATCCGACTCGCACTTGGAAGGGTACTTAGTTTCTTTAATTTTATCTAGGCTTAAAGTTAAGTTTATTGATAGTGTCTGCTATCATTATATCGGCTAAAATATTATGAAACTATACATTACTTCCTTTTTTTTTCAGTGTGGAATTTGATAATCTCTGAATAATCTTCATGAAGCACGCACGCTTAACTTAGCAATATTGAAGTAGAAAACGAAGTTGAAAATAAAATAAAATCTAAATCTACCCAAAACTGTCATATACATTCTGCCATTGATTAAAATCTTACTTCAATATACATTTACTTTAACATTATTAGAAATCTCAAAATCACTATAAAAAACCATCTCAACTTGAAAACCTCCATAAAGTTCTGCCAACTAAACTTGACCGTCGTTGACAAAGCCAATAGCTTCAAAAAACAAATCCGTTCTGTTAAGGTAGCGCACATTAAGAGCAGTAGCTCAGTTCAAACATTACTATTGACACAGCATTAAGTATCACGGTAGTGTATTTACCCTGGCTGTTCAAAAACCCATCTTTGAGACGACAACTCTCAAGCTGATTTCATCTCTGTCTTTATAAAATTAGAGTTGTTTTATCAATGGAAGGTCATTAAAAGGGTTTCGTGTTAGTGAAAATTAATTGCAATGTATAGAGTTCCCATTATGCCATTAAGATTGTAATGAAATGGTTTGTTATGTGGCGCCTGTCTCAATGAGATGAGAGTTTGAATGTTGACGAACTGGTCGTGTGAATGACCTTTGATGAGTATTTACTTTTCTAATAGTAAAATAGTAAAACATCGATTTATCATCTTCGGTTTTGTTCTTGGGATGTTGACTTGTGGTTTAGCAGTCATGCGTAGGATATTTTTTGTATGGTCGGTATGACGGGCAATCCAATTTGCATGCGGTTTTATTTTCATTGCATCCTTCCCTCTTAGCAGTGCATTACAGTTTGCTCTCGTCTTGTGATCATCAACAACCATTATAGAGCTACCTTATCCCCCAAAGTGATATGGTAGTCGCTCTCGTCAACTGGCTACCTACCTATCTACCCTACCCTATCCTACCTATATACCTACCCTACATACCTACCTACCTACCTACCCTACCCACCTACCTACTTATCCTACCTACCAACCTACTCACCCTAACCTACCTGACCACCAATTTGTGACACTATTTATTTGTATAAGAATTAATACTACGAATTACGATACTATTGTTTTATTCCACAGAATGTTTTATTCTAAACTTTTGTTTCTACCGGAGATCTAATTAAAATTTTAGAACACAAAAGCTGCTATTTTTACTATGATATTTAGATATATAACCCCGCGGACTTTTTTGTAGGTAAATAATAAGTACTTTAATCATGTGGTACATAATTTATATGTATCATCAATAGTTTTCTCAGCACACATCCAAATAATGAATTTAATGGGCAAAATTTTGCTGCATTGGGTTTCGTTATTGCAATTTTCATAAGGATCTCTATTTTTTGTGAAAATTAATTATAGCCTATGTTACGCCGGATTATGTAGCTTTCCATAAGTGAAAGATTTTTTTAAATCGGTCCAGCAGTTTCGAAGCCTATTCGATTAAAAAAAAAAAAAAAATCCTCTTTATTATATTATTAATATATTGTATTAATTCTACCACCGTATAGGTGCCTCTTCTGTGATGGTCTTTATTGTAATTCCCAGCCCCATCTCAGACACAAAATAAACACCAGTTACTCTACAATCCCTGTAATGTTCACCCGACATTACTCACCTTGTTTTCCGTACCACATATCTCTGTTTTGTCACCAAACCCTCTAGTGTTAAGTCACCACCACTTAATCCCATCACTCGCTGACCTGATAACACCGCACGTACGATCCATCAAAGCCTTTCCCACAACGCCAAGAGGGCGACAGTTCCGACACAGAAATTTGTACCGGCCGTTGGTCAAACATTTGTCCAATATGTTTGTGGAGCGTGTTTGGCTCGGTTAAAAGGCGTGACGGTTCGCCCAACGCCCCGCTTTAGTTGGCCGCGAGAACTCATCATTAATGACACTTGCGGTTCGATGACCTGGCGTTGGTGATCTTAGATGATAGACGCCGATGCCCATTGTCTTAGAGAAACTACACTTTGATCTTACAAGTACATTTTAGTCATTTGCCAATTATGCTCTTGTTTTTGGCAATAGATTTAATTGAGTGATTTAAAGTATTCAAAATCATTAGAAATTTGCCAATATCTATATCTATAAAAGCGAAAGGTGACTGACTGACTGACTGACTGACTGATCAATCAACGCACAGCCAAATCTGCTAAGCCTAGAAGCATGAAATTTGGCAGAAAGGTTCTTCAAGTGATGTAAGTGTGCACTAAGAAAGGATTTTTGGAAATTCTACCCCTAAGGGGGTAAAAAGGGGGTTGAAAGTTTGTATGAAAAATCTAATTCCTTCGACCAAAATTCTTGAAACTTAGCACAAATAGTATTCTTAGTAAATGATAAAGATTGACATTATTAGTTTTACGAAACTACCCCCAAATGATGATTTAGGGGGTGTTGAAGTTTGTATTGAAAAATCAGATTTCTTTGATCAATAAACTTGAAACATGCCACAAATACTTATCAAAATGAATAATAAAGGTTGCTATTATAATTTTTTGCAACTACCCCCAAAAACAGATTTACGGGGTGTTAAAGTTTTTTTGAATAATCATATTACTTGGGTTAATAAACTTGAAACTAAAGCAATAAAAGTTGTTATTATTAGTTTTCAAAACTACCCCCAAAAGATTGTTTTTTTGATGAATGTTACTTCTTGAGTTAATTAACTTTAAACTTGACATATATACCAACCTAAGTAAACAATACAGGTTGAAATTCTTAGTTTTTTTAAACTAACGCCAAAATACGGTTTTTTAGGGGTGTTAAGGACGCTATTACATTTTTCTACAAATAACAGTACTTTTGAGGTACCATTTTAATGCATAAGCAATCACCGATGTGAAGATATCATGGTCTTAATTTAAACATAATATATTCAGCTCCAGATAAGCATCAGAAAAATTGTATGACATCATACAAAATTTTCGCACAAATACGTTTTGCCCATCGCAATAATCGCAAAAAATTGAAAAAAGTAGGGTCCGAATAGGTTCCAGTTTAGGTAAATTTACAGCATATTTTATCTTCAAAATTATAAAAAATTGCGGCATATATAGTCCTTTACAGTTGCAGCTAATTATTTATCACCTAAATAATTATATTTTTTAATTATTAGCTAAAATAAAATCACTTGCCGACGTCTTCATACATTTTGTACCCGCTCTCATCATTCCGCACTCAGAAGCGCTCGTGGAAGGACGGGCGTATCGCTTTCTCGCAGGAAATAAATAAGATAAAAGTAATAGAAAGATTGTAGTGTGCATGCGTGTGAGTAACGTCCTCGTCGTGATCGAAAGGAGTTGATATTTTATCGGACGTATGCCGTATTTTTGAGTTTCCTATTATTATTAGAATGTGATTTAGAAATTATTTTGGGTAAGATCGGGTTTTGAATAGTTGGGTGTTAAGCAGTTGTTGACAAGGTTGAGGGTGGGTTTAAACAGCTCTGACTAAGGTTAGGATTTGGATGGGTAAGGTTAAGCTGCCGATGGGAAAGTTTAGAAGTGGATGGGTGGGAGGAGATTTATGATTTTAACCGGTTTGTATGTATGTATGTATGACAAATACGGGGCGAAAACCAAAATACAAAATGGCGCCGACGAAAATTTGGCCGCTTTTCGACATGGGTGTCATTTTCATGGTTATTGGGGTCACTTTTATCGATTACGAGGTCAAGCCCAAAATACAAGATGGCGCCGACTAAAATTTGACATCTTTTCGTCATCGGTGACATTGTCATGGTTTTTGGGTTCGCTTATATCGAATATGGAGTTAAAACCAAAATACAAGATGGCGCCAACGTAAATTTTGCCTGCTTTTCGACATGGGTGTCATTTTCATGGTTTTTGGGGTCGCTTATATCGAATATGGGATCAAAACCAAAATACAAGATGGCGCCGACTAAAATTTGTCATTTTTCGTCATGGGTTTCATTGTCATAGTTTTTGGGGTCGCTTATATCGAATATGGAGTCAAAACCAAAATACAAGATGGCGCCGACGTAAATTTTGCCTGCTTTTCGACATGGGTGTCATTTTCATGGTTTTTGGGTTCACTTATATCGAATATGGAGTCAAAACCAAAATACAAGATGGCGCCGACGTAAATTTTGCCTGCTTTTCGACATGGGTGTAATTTTCATGGTTTTTGGGGTCGCTTATATCGAATATGGGATCAAAACCAAAATACAAGATGGCGCCGACTAAAATTTGGCCGCTTTTCGTCATGGATGTCATTTTTATGGATTTTGGGGACGCTTATATCGAATACGGGGTCATAACCAAAATACAAGTTGGCGCCGACGAAAATTTGACATCTTTTCGTCATGGGTGTCATTTTCATGGTTTTTGGGTAGTATGTCATTAGCTTGACTTACAAGTTGTAGGTCGTGGGTTCGAGCCCAGGCAGGCGCTTTACTTTGTCTAAATTATTTCTTCACCACTGCTCTCAAAACGGTGAAGGAAAACATCGTGAAGAAACCGGCATGTCCTAGAACCAAATATTCGAAGATATGTGCATCCACCAACCCGCACTGGGCCCACGTTGTTGGTTACAGCCCATTCCCTCTCACAGAGAGGAGGCCTGTGTCTCAGCAGTGGGAACATTAATAGTGACTGATGATGTGATAGTAATATTTAATATATTCCATATAATGAAAAATGTTCAAGTCATTTTGTAATCCTTGTGACCGGCAATTAATTCGTTTTAGGTATCTACTTATTTCACGTAGCGTTGTTTTTAGGGTTTCGTAGCCAAATGGCAAAATACGAAACCCTTATAGATTCATCATGTCTGTCTGTCCGTCCGTATGTCACAGCCACTTTTTTCCGAAACCATAAGAACTATGCTGTTGAAACTTAGTAAGTAGATGTATTCTGTGAACCCCAATAAGATTTTTACACAAAAATAGAATATTTTTTTTGATCTTGAGCTTTCTAATATCATTTTTTTCTAAACGGAATAGTTTGCGCGAGAGACACTTCCAAAGTGGTAAAATGTGTCCCCCCCCCCTGTAACTTCTAAAATAAGAGAATGATAAAACTAAAAAAAAATATTATGTACATTACCATGTAAACGAAAATTGGTTTGAACGAGATCTAGTAAGTAGTTTTTTTTTAATACGTCATAAATCGTTAACAGCAATTTACCAAGTACGGAACCCTTCGTGCGCGAGTCCGAGTCGCACTTGGCCGGTTTTTAAAATACCTACTTACTACAACAAAGTGAAAAATGAAATTCTTTTCGGAAGTCGGTGTCGGTACCTATTGTTTTTCGTCACAGGAAAGCTATTATTTTTCTCTTTTAAATTTTTGTAGGTACCCCATATTGGGTATACTAAATACATCTGTTTACCCCCTAAAACCTTATAAGCGTGATGATTTATTATGGTATGGTTAAAACAAAACATAAACATACGATCACAGTAATCGCAGGTCATTTGCTGTTTGTTATTAAAGAGTTCCATTGTCTATCTCCGAAGATCTTTAACAGATCCTAATATGTTATACAATAAAACCTTCCCTGAAAATACCACCACATACATTTATCGATGAAAACCCGATAAGTATCGGATAAGTAGTAATTCAAAAATAATATTAAGGACCAAGATTGTTTCCGTGATGTATAAAATCGAGCGCTCAGTAGTTTCAATGTGTGCGTACGCGTAATGTTGCTGTGTGCGACTAGATACCTAAATTTGAGTTCGTCGAAAATGTAACAGCGTCCTTAAGGTTTTTTGAAGAATTTTATTTCTTGAGTTAATAAACTAGAAACTTGACATAAATATCAACTTAAGGAAACAATAAAGGTTGTCATTATAAGTTTTTAGAAACTACACTCAAAACTCGATTTAGGGGGAGTTAAAGTTTTTTTTAAAAATCTTATTTATTGGGTAAATAAACTTGATACTTACTTGACAAAAATACCAACCTAAACAAACAATAAAGGTTGATATTAATAGATTTTCGAAACTGCCTCCAAAATACGATTTAACAGGTGATAAAGTTTTGTTAAAGAATTTTATGTCTTGGGTTAATAAACTTGATAGTTGACATAAATACCAACCTAAGTAAACAATAAAAGGTTGTCATTATATTTTTTCGAAACTACCCCCCAAAATAGGCTTAAGTGGGTGTTAAAGTTTGTTATGAATCATACTGGACAAGGTTTCGTTTTTAATGTATGATGTGGGATCTAGGGGAGCACGAAAAAGGAATTTGTGGAAAATCAACTTTTCACCATCATTATCACTTCAGCCAAAAAACGTCCACTGCTAAACATAGGCCTTCCCCAAGCGCCGCCACACTGATCGGTCCTGTGCGTTTCGCATCCACCGGACTCCCGCAGCCTTGACCGGGTCGGACTTCCTAATTTGCGTTTTCCGGTTCGCAGTCACCACTGAACTGTCAACCTTTAAGGGGGTGAAAAGGGGGCAATTTGTTTGTATCAAATAACAATCTCATTCCGTGGAGATAAAGTAAATAATCAAAGTTTACATGATACGTTTTTTAAAACTACCTCCCCCCTGATAGGGTTAAGTGATTTTAGTTTTTTTGAGACATCTTACTGAGCAATCTAACTAAAATAAACAAAAAATTAAAAAGAGAAAAAGGGTATATTAAGTTTTAAGGGGCGGATTTTACTTTGTAGCGGTAACCTAAAATGTTAAGTCAAATAACGAATCGTCCCAAACCTATACCGTAGAACTTTACAAAACCACATTTTTATTTGGTTTAATAACAGCTTATTTTTGGTTGCCATCACACGAACGAAGTCGCGGGCGGAGTTAATATTATAAATGTGGAAGTAACTCTGTCTGTCTCTCTGTCTACCTTTTCACGCTCAAACCGCTGAACCGATTTAAATGTAATTTGGTTCGGAGATATTTTGAGACCCTGGGCAGGACATAGGATAGTTTATATCCAAACATACTTACGGAAATCTTACTTAAGGGAGTGGAAAGAGGGGTAGAAGTTTGTATGGAAAACCTACAATATTAAGCCGCGATATAAAAAATAAGCAATTCGAATTACTAATGCTTCGCAGACGAAGTTGCGGGCAACAGCTAGTCTATATATGTAAAAGCGAAAGATCACTCACTCACTCATCACGTAATATCGAAAACCGCTTGACGTATAAAAATGAAATTTTGTAGGAAGGTTCCTCATGTGACGTAAGTGCGCACTAAGAAAGGATTTTTAGAAATTCCACCCCTTTTTTTTCCCCGAAAGGGGTAAAAGGGGGTTGAAAGTTTGTGTGAAATTTTTACGCTTTAAAGTGTGTTACGTGAAATTAAAAATTTACGATTTTGGTTGATAAAAAAACTTCATGAATTTATTGGTTTTTGGCAATTCGGGTAGAATTTCTAATTTCTAGAGGTGGTGAAAAATGTAAATGTGTTGAGCTGGTATTTATTTATTTATTTATATACACTTTATTGTACACCATAATAAACAAGAAAAAGAAACTTAATACTAAAAACATACAATGGGCGGCCTTATCGCATACCGCGATCTCTTCCAGGCAACCTGGAATGGACAGAGATTACCTGGACATGACATGGGGTTGTCATTGGTGCGACAATACCAACAATTAACATAAGTAATTTCAATAATATTTTCTAAAAACACAAATAAATACATATGCTAAATAATAAATACATACATACAAATATATAAGCAATGAAAGTAAATGATTATTTGATATTCATAGCAAATTATGTCTAAAAACAAAGAGCACAATCACAGCGATAGGTAATGTTCTTTGATGAGCTTTTTAAATACAGGCAACGACTGAGCACGTTTAATTGGGTCAGGCAATGCATTCAACAGACGAGCAGCCTGGACAGTAAAGGATTTATCCATGAAAGTTGTGCATTAATACAAACCTAAGTAAATAGTAGAGATTTCATTATTAGTTTTTCAAAACCACTCCTAAAAGACGATTTAGGGGGTGTTAAAGATTTTTGAACAATTTTACTGTACAGGGCTTTTTTTATGATGTGTGTGTATTAGTGCTCCCCTCACTAAGAAGGGATTTTTGTAACTTCAACTTTTAAGGGGGTGAAACTAAAAAGTCATCTGTAGGATAAAATACAGATCACGCGAACGAAGTCGCGGGCGAAGTGCTAGTTAAGAATACAAACCACAGACCAATTTTTCGTAAGTATTTTTATGTTCAGTACTTATTGCCAAAAACATAGCACTTGTCATGAGTGTTCAGAATTTACATACATACATACATAAACTCACGCCTTTTTCCCATGGGGGTAGGCAGAAACTACAGAACGCCACCTGCTACGATCCTTACATACTTCTTTTGCTTCACACACATTCATACATCTAGTCATACATACACGCCGGTTATGGGTACTGCGCACTTGACCTTTTTGAAGAACATACTATCCACCACCTATAAGGTCTATATAAGTCTTTCTAGAGCGTCCCTTCCCGGCGTTTCCATTCACATCTACCTTGTAAATACCTTTCGTTAGTCGCCTTTCATTCATCCTCTCAACATGGCCAAACCATCTTAACATACTCTTTTCAATTTTAGTCACTACATCTTCTTTTAAACCACAACGTTGTCTTATTACCTCATTCCTCAATCTATCATTTAAAGTTACACCACACATACTCCGCAAGGAGCGCATTTCTACTGCATTAATCCTACTTTCATGTCTTTTAAACCATACCCAACCTTCACTTCCATACATAAGTGTAGGCACCAGCACGCTATTGTGAACGGCGAGTCGAGCTTCCGGAGACATCGACTTGCCGGTCACAACTGCATGTATAGCACCATTCACTTTATTCCCAGCATTCACTCTCCTTTCCACATCCTCTCAGAATCTCTCTCTTCAGAATTTATCTAAGATATACCTTCAGAGAAGGATCAACTAACGGCTTATTTATTACATTATTTTATTGATAGGGTCGTGTTTAACCAATACCTAATCCGATGGTAAGTGAATCAGGTATGCCTACCTAGAAGAAACCTATTCACTCTTGATTTCAAGATCCTCAGGTTATAACTATCTGGAAACACCGACAGCGGCAAGAAATTCCACTCCTTTGCCGTCCGTAAGGCACATGAAAACCTTTTATGAAATTCTAGACGAGATTGTTACTATTACTTAAACCTAAAGCAATAAAAGCTCTAGAGTAACTACAGAACACAGCCTATAACCCCGAAGCATCCATATAACAATAGTTACAATAACCCTCCTCTGCTTATGAAAGAGCTAAACCACTTTGTTACCAGAACACAATAAGTCCGTCTTACCTTTAAGTATTGAAAAGGTATTTAAAACATTAAGAACTCTTGTAAAATGTTGTAGTACAGGCCGCGTTGGAGATTTTCATCTATTTCCTGAACTATAATTAAATTCATTACTACAAGAACATAAGCCGTTCTCCTGAGGCATTCAGGCTAAAACAATTCGTTATTATATAGTGCTGGGCTTTGAGAAAAGCGATTAAGTTTTAGATGCAGTTTTCTTAGAAACTTAACGTTGTGTTTAAACTAAGAACCAACACGTTGAGTTAAAACTAAAAACGGTTTTACTTAATTTTACAATACTGAATGAAATATATATTTTATGAAATATTTAAAACTTCTATTTTGTAGAGAAAAATAATGTTGAGAGTGCAAGTCCTCAATTAATGCAAAAAGTAACTTATAATCAAAAAGTTACTGCAAACCAAATAAGATGGAATAATATTGTTTATTTTTGTGTCTTTGCTTTGGCCTGAATTAATTTGTTTTCTTTGTTTGTTTCATTCTTTCTTCCTTTCTATTGTCATCCTCCTGTCATTACCACATATATTTGGCGAAATCAAATAAGGCTGAGGATCAGCATTTTAAGAACGTCAAAATATACATAAAAGCAGTCCCCTAAACGTCCACCCTCGATCTCTAGCACACCTTTTTATTAAGTACTAGCTTTTGCTAGCGGCTTCAACCGCGTGCATGTCGAAAATTAGCCCAAGGGCACATATTCCCGATTATAACCAATCTTTGTGCCAAATTTCATCCAGAGCCGTTCAGGGGGGTAACCACAAGCTCTTAGAGTAAGGTTATTTTGAGATCGAGTAAGTGACAGATGTATACAAGTCAGATACATCTGTCCCTTACTCGATCTCAAAATAACCTTACTCTAAGAGCTTGTGGTCACCCCCCAGTAGTTTATTTGTGAAAGCGTAACAAACATATTCACTCACAAACTTTCGCCTTTATTATTAGTAGAAGGATTTTTATCTAATTTCTTTTGAAATAAGCGGCAAAGCCCTCACATACTTATATCCACCGCTGCTTCTCTAGCTCCATAAAACTCGGAATGCAATAATTCAATACACACGACAATAAGCAAGATCTAATATTTCCTGGACTTTACGTCCGCCATTGTTTGTCTGACTTCACACAAAGGACACCTTCTAAGCCATACACGGTTTTTGCCACTACTCTGCACTTTAAACTACTTTGACCGGACTTGGACTCGTCCGAGCTGGCAGATATTTAGAATAGTGGTGTAAATTGTTCAGATGTGGCATCTTGATCATCTGTTTTTGTTTGACAATTTAAAAGTACCTTTAATGTTTAGTTGAAATCAAGTATTTTGATTTTTGTTTTTTTTTACTTTGTAAACAGTTAAGTTTTTGAATAATATTTTACTATTCGTTTTCAAGTACCCTCTTGATGGCGCGATGTTATTTAAATTGGGTCTATAGGCGTTCAGGCGTCTTCAGGCGTCTTCAGGCGTTAGTCGGTAACTGCCGATTGTTTTTAAAACTCAGATTTCGATTTCAGTTCCGAAACATTTAAATCTGAGGATATCGGAGGTATATGCGAATGCGAAGCGGCAGCGGCAGCATGCGGCCGCAGTCAACGCGTACAAACTTGTTTACATAATCCCTATCTCTTGGTCGGTCCCTCATGTCTGAGGATCGTGGTCAGCATCAGGGTTGCACATGGAGCGGATGATCTGCCTTCACCGGTTTCTGTCCAGTGTAATAATAATTCGCTAGTCACATCACCTCTACTTGCCCCACCTAATCTATGGTTAGTGCAGACGCATACCCTCCGTACGGTCTGCAGTAAAACGTTATTTTACATAGTCGTAATATTCCTGGCGGCCGTAAACTGGACGAAGCGAAGACACACCGACATACGCTAGCATTCGTTTTTATATTATGAAGGTTCACATAGGTTGGACAAAGATTGGGGCATTTCTTTAAGAGGTTTTTGTTACTAAGTGACAAGGAAATTAAAACTAGCAAAATGATGCTGTTGCAAGTTTATTTTAGAAGATAAAATTATTAGAGATACTATTTATTGTCTGCGCACATATTTTGTTGTTTTTTTTGGCATACACGAGATATTTTTAAATAAGTTTCAACTTCTACTTATTCTAATTTCTTGATGGATTTTAGGTTCATAAACTGCTTGCTTGTTTAGTTTTCTTTTCAAGTTTACAACCACTGCAACTCACGAAAGCCAGGATCAACAGTGGCGGTTACCAGAATAGCACCAAAGCAATGACGTTCTGACTGATCGCACTGCCGACCTGTCCTGGAGAATAATGTTTGTTGAATGTCCATTCAGAGTCTTGGATCCTGCAAAACACTGGCAGCATTGCCAAGTTGAAAGGCAATGCTTATTCTAGGTACGAAAAAAAACAGTTTTTTTGATCACGTGAATAGTCTACCAAATGCTTACTGATGTCACGAAGCACTCGATGAGCACTCAGACCCATGGCCCTAGTATTTCAATCCCAAACATATAATGCCCAATAAGGTCATACTTACGTCATTTAAGGTTTTCTGCGCCTCTTTGTTAACGGGGGAAATCCTTCAAAAGGCATCTGGAGTTTTGGGGAAAAGACCAGGGAGTTTCACTTAAATCACCCCGTTTATCACCCCGTATTTATCTCACTTAAATCACCCCGGTGATCACCAGAAGGGGGGATTGAAACCACCTGCAGCAGCCAACATAGCCTGCATAGCCCAACGTATAATGTCATTAATGCTGGTATACCGTGTTCTTATGACAATAGTCTACTAGCCCAAACTTAGTTCATTCTAGTTCCATATCCTTCCAGTAGCCGATCATTCCCGTCTTCTATTAAATAAATAGACATCCACAAAGATTAGTGATCATAGTTAAACAAGATCTGACCAAAGATAAATACTTCGCTACTGCTTCCCATTCGTTTGATACAATCCTTTCGCTCGCAGAACGCCCACACCTGATTTGAGATCTGTAAAGGCAGTCGGAAATGAACAGGAGTAGTGGTTTTACTAAGATACCTGTATTGTTTTGTTAAGATTACTAACTAAATGGGTCACACAATACCTATTAGAAGGTATCTGGTGTTAAACAATGTTTTTTTTTCATTGTTATCTATATCTATTCTATACATATAATAATATACATACATATAATACAATTGGAGTGTCTGTTTGTAATATTGAAAAAACCGTTTTTTACTACATGTATATGTCACGTCGAAGTACCTATGAATCGTAGGACCGCCATCTTTAACCCCAATGTCTAGAGGCAATTCCTTTATTCTTGACTGGAGCGGGTTACTTCAATAACACACAACACTGGATTGAAACTCAAGAGTGTTTATTTGATTTAGTTACAGGCACTTTGAGTTTTCAAATGAACTTGAAGATGTTTATTAGGTTTTCAAACATCTATTCAATTAGCAGATTTATTAAACAGTTTTACAGTTATTATTTTTTACACACACCATGCACCGTACGCGCCATGCACGTACTAAACAATGGGCGGGACTTCCATATTGTTTTTGTTTAGACACTAATTACTTGGATAGTTGAGTAAAGTTAGCAAACAATACTAAAATGCTGATCAGTTAATTATTTTAACATTAAACAACCTCAATACTCACAAATACAAAGTGGTTTGTAGTTTATTATTGAAATAGTCATCTAATAACAAAACTATTCAAGTTTCCGGTGATCTAACAATCTTACTAATTAGAAAGTTTCTCATTATTACATAGCTGTGTAAAATAGTCTTATGACTTCTTAGTATTTAATCATTTACTCAAATTTGTTTAGTTCTCGTATTAAATTATTAAATCTGGTTATTGGTCATAGAAATTATAACATCCGCCATTGTTTGACAACTTAATAAGAATAACATAATGAAACACATTTACTTCGTCAAATGTGCAATAGTTAAGATGGGAACAAATCCAAAAGTACTACAATAAGTGTTCCTGTTTTATTTAAACATCTCGTATTAATTAAACATTGAAATTAGCATACGAATTATGAATCAATACTGATTCCACAGTGAGCCAATAGATGGCGCTGAACTCAAAACCAAACTTAAATAGACATTAGACACTTAAGATGATTAATTAGGATAATAAATTAGCAAATTCACGCCTACGCGGCGACATATATATATACGGTACATACTCCAAAATATTTTTTTTACAATTTCTGTCTGTCTGTCTGTCTGTTTGTTCCGGCTAATCTCTGAAATGGCTGGACCGATTTTAAAAATTCTTTCACCTATGGAAAGCTCCATTATTCCCGAGTAACATAGGCTATAATTTTGACGGGAGCGAAGCCGCGGGGGCCAGCTAGTTGTAGAATAAGTTTTCATTGTTCTGGTGCAAGGTTCCATTTAATTTTTTCCATACATACACAGAGAACCGTGTACCTAGATTTCTGAAGTTTCATAAATGCCCTTGTTAAGTTATTTGAGTTCTTTTTTTCATTTTGTATTTCATTCAGATCGGCGGTGTGACATGAACCTGGACTGATGGAAATCCTAATAAAAAGTTAATAGGAACCGAAATTTGAGGTGAGACGATCCCAGCAACAAAATAAAGTATCTCGAAGTATTAAAATAACCAAAATTAACCATCAAATTGAAGAAAACGATAGAGCAATCATAATCTCACTAATATTATAAAGCCGTAAGTTTGTGAGTGTGTTTGTATGTTTGATACTTCTTCACGCTCAAACGGCTGGACGGATCTAGATGAAATTTGGCACGGAGACAGATTAAAGTCTAGAATATAGTACATAAGCTACATTTTTTATACCATATTTTGGATATGGTCCCTTGGGGTAATTTACGACGATCACGCGGGCGATACCGCTGGCAGAACATAACTGTAATGAAGAAACCATAGCTAATTAGCTAAGTTTGAATGAGTGGCAATCTAAATAGATGAGTACAAGTTGAAAGAAGCATAGGCTTTACTGTACTCAGAACTGTAGGTAGGTACTCTAAGTAAACACCTTGTTATTCCAACTTTATCGCTCCGTAACACATAATAAAATGTATATAAATGACTATTTAACATTACAACAACGGTACAGGCACTAAAACAACACTAGGCTGGGTTTTATTTGTACCTAAATAATGTTGTTTCAATTCCTGTAAATGTAGATGGCGCCAGTTGTGAAAGTAGTTTAATAGTAATGGGGACATAGACGGAGTGCATCTGGACTGAGGGCCCATTTTTTTAATTGTTGTGTAACGAAGTAAGACTTAAAGGGAAATTAGTTAAAAATAGTAAAAACATAATGCAATGAGACTAGAATTTCTTAAATGTGAATTAAAACAGTTATGATTAAATTACTTGGGCCCTCAATCCAGACGCGTGCATAAACTGGCATAGCCTAAATCTCAGAAAGTACTATCTCTGGCTTAATCAATTTTATTTAGGAATTTAGTTAAGAATTTCTTAAATATTTTAAGAAATTCCCAAATCTGTAGAATATGACATTACAGATTTATGGCGGTATATCTAGGGCCCTCAATCCTTTAGTGTCTTTACTGAGGAATCTGCAAAACATGAATTTATCTGAAGAAATAGATTAATAGGACTTTAATATAGTTTGCTTAGATACTTCCGTGAATTAGTTAAAAATAAATAATAACTCAAAAGTGAATTGTTAAAAAGTAAATGAGAATCCAATTTTACAAAAACGTCTGAACTGAGGGCCCAATATTTTCGGCTTTATTGACTAGGCTCAACCTCATAGATTAAGTGAAATTAAAATAAGTTCTTTTTACTATTTTTTAAGTAAAATTTAACATATCGTCCGTTCTTCTAAATGCAACACTTTAAGAGAAAATTGATTTTTAATTTTTTGTAGGCGAAAATTACGTAGGGTATACATGATTTTGTTACTTTTTTGGACGGATAATCATATTATATGTCATCGTCTCTATGGAAAGTTTCTATGCAGCACCAGGGATGTCACAATCCGCAAATCAATCAAATTCATTTCGATGAATAAAACACAATCGGTATAAATTTACGAAAACACACATCACACACCACATTTACTTCACTTATATTATGTAATCTAAAAATAGTCTGGTATCGTAACATCAATTTAATTACAAATTATTTGTAACAACTATTCAAATAAACGGTTACGATTGGTATAAATATAAGAAAACTATTTACTTCACATAAATGTAACCTAAAAATAGCCTGATATTGTAAAAATACAATTTACTTACAAACTTTTTGTAACAACTATTCAAATAAACGGTTTAAATCGGCAAAAACATAGAAGAAAGAGAAGATTATTGGATGGAACTGGGATGGAGAGGAGGGATTAGAAACTTTGGGAAGCGGTAGGACGTGAGCCTTCTTCCAAGCTGAAGGAAGGAGTTATTGAAGGGAGAAAATTAACTATGTGAGTAACGACAGGAACTTTTCCACTTAAAATATGGTAAGAACATTTGGAGTCGTAACCTACCGCTTTAGTAGAGATGTAAAGGATACATTTCTAAATGTGTAGATCAGTAATTGGGTGGCAAGAAAAAGTAGTTTTTTACTGGCAAAGGAAGATTAAAGAGATCGTTGAGAGTAGAAGATTAAACATAGTCAATGAGAGTAATTGGGGCCTTAGAAAAGTGTACATTATGGTCCATCTTATCAGAAGAACACTTGCTAGAGGCTTTACCAATACCAAGAGTATTTAAAAACTGCCATACTTGTGTTGGGTTGAAGTTGTCAATTGGTGAATGGAATGTGGTGCCTTTTCGCATTCCTACACAGATGACTGCAGCGATTTTGCATCCTTTTCTAAAGTTCCCAGTTTTCTTCAGTCGGTCGCTTCCTGTACAGGCGCTTAGCTTTGTCTCGCTTAGCCATCTACTTTTTATTGCTGGAGATAGCCATGGTGCAGGAAGGTGTTTGACCCACAACTTTTTCAAGGGCGCGTGTGCCGCATATAAATCCAACATTGTCTTGCTGAAGATTGACACCATAGTTTCCATATCCTCGCAGGCGTATACTGGAGACCATTCAATACCACCCGCCCCAGCTCTCAAACGCCCCAAATCAATGTTAAAACAACGAAGAGAAACAAATTTGGCCTTGCGTTTAGGAGGTCGAATCTTGTAGGAAAGATAAATAAGGTTTTGGTAGGAAAAAGGAGCAGGAAGCTGTCCATGTGTGGCTAATTCGTTAGGGTCGGAAACTAGAATGAGATCTAATAGAGAAGGAGAAGAGTGAGGAGCCCTGTGAGTAGCGTTTTACGGAAGTGAGTGCATATTAACAGAAGAGACAAGAAATTGGTGTTTACGGCTGCGCGAATCTACTTTCAGCAGAAAAGTGTTGAAGTTTCCGAGAGTGAGAGTATGCTCATATAGTGCGGCAAGATTGTCCAAATGAACTTCAAAAGAACAAAAGTAATTAATTTTGCAATTTGGACTATAATTGACTCCTAAAAGTAACTTAGTATGTAGGAAGTCTGTTTCAATAAAAAGGTGTTCGGATTTTTTTTTGTAAACACTCGCAGACTAGTCAACTATCTTGTAACAGATATCTCCACGGATATAACTAAATAGCAACTCCTCCACACCCCTTGCTCGTTCTGTCATTGCGCACATTGCAGTAAAGTATTAAAGATATAATAAAATATGCTTAAATTAAAACCCAGTAATCAGCAATTCTCGATGACGTTGAATCAACAACAACATTAACGAAGGAAAAATGCAAAACAATCATGATTTTCTTCAAATTAAATAAGCAATATTAAAGTGATCTATGTCGATATCACAAAACAGCAACACTGATAATAATAATATCCATATATTAGTTTTGGTCATTACATATGAAACTGGCGTTTTGTAAGGGAGGAACATAAAGTAGTTTTCGCTTTCCGCTTTCGCCCCATCGGAGTTAAATTTTTCCCTTGCAAGAACTATCCAAATTTCGAAAAAATGGTAATCTGTTGGAGCAAGGTCTGGGGAGTACGGTGGATGTCTCAGACATTCTAATTGAAGCTCCTCCAATTCGGTAGCCGTCTGTTATACAGTGTGTGGTCTAGCGCAGTCAGCGTTGTCCTGAAGCAGCAGTGGCCTAGAGCGATTGACCAGCCTCGGCTGTTTATCAACTAGCTTTTCCATCATGGTTTGCAGTTGCTGACAATAGACATCCGCCGTAATCGTCTGGCCAGATTTAAGAAAGCTGTAGTGAACGACACCGGCACTAGTCCACCAAACGCTCACAAGTAATTTTTTTTAGTCAATTTTCGCTTGGGGCAGGATTTGGCTGGTTTGCCTGGGTTCAGCCATTACGATGAGCGTTTCCGATTATTGTACTGGATCCACTTATCATCACAGGTAATGATTCGTTTTAAAATCCCTTCATTATTGTGTCGGTTAAGTAATGTAACGCAGTGACGCGTACCTTACCTTACCTTACCGTACCTACCCACCTTTCAAGCTTTTTCACCTTCCCAATTTGCTTCAAGTGGATTAAAACAGTTTTATCACTAACACCGCAGCCTGCAGCGGACGTGGTTTGCGATGGATATGCTTCCACAATAACCTTCATTTCTTTATTATAAACTTTGGTCTCCGGCCGTCCGCGGGGCTTGTTCTGCAGGTCGAAATTTCCAGAACGAAAACGTTGTAACCAAAAACGCACTGTGTTTTCTTTTGCGACACCGTCGCCATACACATCATTTATCTTTCGAGCCGTTTCTGCAGCACTGGTGCCACGATGGAACTCTTACTCGTAAATAACGCGATATTCCAAGTTTTCCATTTTGTAAACTGACTGGCGCAAAGAAAAACCAAAAGAGAAAAAACAAATGAATTACGTTTTGCCAAACACAAAAGCGTGAATAAATAGCTGTATAAATTTAAAATTGGAATTCCAAACCAAAGAAGAGATATTTGAGATCAGAGTGCCCAGTACGACAAAACGCCAATTTCATAGGTAAGGACCTAATATTTACTGCACTATTAAGGTGAACGCGCACCTAGACGCACCGCACTCGCCGCACGCGCCGCAGTCATCGCATTTTATAAATCTTTACATGAAATCGTATGCAGCCTCGCGCACCTATCCGCGCCGCACGAGCCGCATTTCAGCAAAATGCTGTAGGTATACGGATTCCACCAGCGCGTGCGGATGACGTCATCAGACTCGGCGGGCGATGCGGGCGGCGCGCCAACATGATCCGTATCCGTATGAAAATATAGTTCAAGATATACAAAAGTGGATACAATGCGTGCGGCGCGTTCGGCGCGGATAGCGCGGGGCCAAGAGAAAATGCGATGACTGCGGCGCGTGCGGCGAGTGCGGTGCGTCTAGGTGCACGTTCACCTTTAAAATGTCAGCACTTTTATAGATTTCTTTCTGAAAGGAAAGTTGGTTTCGAATGACTCTGACAGATGTTAACTTGACATAACAATAAGCACTAGTTTTTGGCGAGAACAAGTGAAAATCACAAGGAGATCGAGAAAGAAAGATGGTGAGATTGACCAGTAATAGATTGGTGATAAAACTTGAAGAGAAATACAGTCGTTATAGTTACCGATTGTTCGTGTAGATCAAAATACGTGCTAAGTGTAATGTCGTTTATGTTATTCTCCATTACATAATGCGATTAGTTACTTTGTAACCGTACATTACCAAGAAAGACGTTCATTGTTTTATCCTCGCCCGAAAAGGACCCTTGCAATAATAGCTTTTCCTAACAATTGCACTTCCGACAGTTCAAACAATAAATATTTACTTTAGTCGGTTAAAAAATAGCTTTTATGAGGATACATACTGATCAGTCCAAAAAAGTAACAAAATCATGTATACCCTACATAATTTTCGCCTACAAAAAATTAAAAATCAATTTTCTCTTAAAGTGTTGCATTTAGAAGAACGGACGATATGTTAAATTTTACTTAAAAAATAGTAAAAATAACTTATTTTAATTTCACTTAATCTATGAGGTTGAGCCTAGTCAATAAAGCCGAAAATATTGGGCCCTCAGTTCAGACGTTTTAGTAAAATTGGATTCTCATTTACTTTTTAACAATTCACTTTTGAGTTATTATTTCTTTTTAACTAATTCACAGAAGTATCTAAGCGAACTATATTAAAGTCCTATTAATCTATTTTTTCAGATAAATTCATGTTTTGCAGATTCCTCAGTAAAGACATTAAAGAATTGAGGGCCCTAGATATACCGCCATAAATCTGTAATGTCATATTCTACAGATTTGGGAATTTCTTAAAATATTTAAGAAATTCTTAACTAAATTCCTAAATAAAATTGATTAAGCCAGAGATAGTACTTTCTGAGATTTAGGCTATGCCAGTTTATGCACGCGTCTGGATTGAGGGCCCAAGTAATTTAATCATAACTGTTTTAATTCACATTTAAGAAATTCTAGGCCCATTGCATTATGTTTTTACTATTTTTAACTAATTTCCCTTTAAGTCTTACTTCGTTACACAACGATTTAAAAAATGGGCCCTCAGTCCAGATGCACATCGTCTATGATGTGCATCTGGACTTATGGCGATTTATGGCGGTATATCTAGGGCCCTCAATTCTTTAATGTCTTTACTGAGGAATCTGCAAAACATGAATTTATCTGAAAAAATAGATTAATAGGACTTTAATATAGTTCGCTTAGATACTTCTGTGAATTAGTTAAAAAGAAATAATAACTCAAAAGTGAATTGTTAAAAAGTAAATGAGAATCCAATTTTACTAAAACGTCTGAACTGAGGGCCCAATATTTTCGGCTTTATTGACTAGGCTCAACCTCATAGATTAAGTGAAATTAAAATAAGTTATTTTTACTATTTTTTAAGTAAAATTTAACATATCGTCCGTTCTTCTAAATGCAACACTTTAAGAGAAAATTGATTTTTAATTTTTTGTAGGCGAAAATTATGTAGGGTATACATGATTTTGTTACTTTTTTGGACTGATCAGTATGTATCCTCATAAAAGCTATTTTTTAACCGACTAAAGTAAATATTTATTGTTTGAACTGTCGGAAGTGCAATTGTTAGGAAAATCTATTATTGCAAGGGTCCTTTTCGGGCGAGGATAAAACAATGAACGTCTTTCTTGGTAATGTACGGTTACAAAGTAACTAATCGCATTATGTAATGGAGAATAACATAAACGACATTACACTTAGCACGTATTTTGATCTACACGAACAATCGGTAACTATAACGACTGTATTTCTCTTCAAGTTTTATCACCAATCTATTACTGGTCAATCTCACCATCTTTCTTTCTCGATCTCCTTGTGATTTTCACTTGTTCTCGCCAAAAACTAGTGCTTATTGTTATGTCAAGTTAACATCTGTCAGAGTCATTCGAAACCAACTTTCCTTTCAGAAAGAAATCTATAAAAGTGCTGACATTTTAAAGGTGAACGTGCACCTAGACGCACCGCACTCGCCGCACGCGCCGCAGTCATCGCATTTTCTCTTGGCCCCGCGCTATCCGCGCCGAACGCGCCGCACGCATTGTATCCACTTTTGTATATCTTGAACTATATTTTCATACGGATACGGATCATGTTGGCGCGCCGCCCGCATCGCCCGCCGAGTCTGATGACGTCATCCGCACGCGCTGGTGGAATCCGTATACCTACAGCATTTTGCTGAAATGCGGCTCGTGCGGCGCGGATAGGTGCGCGAGGCTGCATACGATTTCATGTAAAGATTTATAAAATGCGATGACTGCGGCGCGTGCGGCGAGTGCGGTGCGTCTAGGTGCGCGTTTTCATCAGATCTTCACCAAATTCAAATGGGACCAATTTCGAAACATGCCAAATTCGACACAAACAAAAAAGAATTTTTAGTATCGGTCCACAATTGACATAGATATCGGTGAAAACACAAAAAAAACATACATGAAGTCGAACATAGAACCTCCTCCATTTTGGTGAGTCGGTTCAAAATACTCAGCTATATCTGGTTAGACTGACAGCTGACCACAACATACTTCGAAAGGCTAGATAGATTAATTGTATTTCAGTAGAAACTGGCAAAAGTCATTGAATACTTCCAATTAATCTAAGGCATAAGTGGTACTTCAGTGCTCTTGTATGGCATGTGATTAATTAATCCTAATTATATATATCTATTATCTAGTTAATTATCTAATTTAACAAGGTATTAGTGTGACGAATTTGAGTTTCTGAGCGTAATAGTAATTGATGCTTATTTTATTACCTAAGTAGGCTATAAGGTGTAAAAGAGCCCTATAAAAGCGCCTTTTAAGTAGTTCTGCCAATTAATGCAAGTATTTTATTATTTCAATTATCTTCGTATTAACGAGTCTTGGTCATTCGTTTAAATTCAGAAGTCGAATGCCTCAGATACATTCACAAGAGGCATTCGACTTCTGAATAATTTGATGGATAATACTAGGCCACTCCAAATTTTTCCGGCAAATATCATAGAGTATTTTTTTAAATAAGCGAAGAGCTCGTGGCTAAATAATAACAGCCGCACGGGTCGATTTTCAAAGTTAAGCAAAGCTTGCCGAGGTCGGTCCGCAGATAGGTGACCATTTCAACATACCGAGTTTCCTCCGTGCCTCGGAAGGCACGTTAAGCCGTTGGTCCCGGCTGTCATTTGAAGATCTTAAGTCGTTAAGAGTAGTCAGAAGCTTGAGATCTGACACCAGTCTTGCCAAGGGGTATGGTGTTACCCAGTTACTGGGTTGTGGAGGTCAGATAGGCAGTCGCTCCATGTAAAACACTGGTACTCAGCTGAATTTGGTAAGACTGGAAGCCGATCCAACAACAATTAGGAAAAGGCTAGGCAGATGATGATGAGCCTAATACCAGAAAAATAAACAATTGCTTTCATTAAGCTATTCTTGTACTGATGATTTTAACCAAAAGTACGCAGTAAACTTTGAAGATATTCTGGCGAAATCTACGCCGGTACCTATATACAAACTAGAAAAAGACCACACGAATCCACACGAGAGTCATACAAATGTAGGATTTGCTTGATTAAAGATTAAATTTGATTTGCACTTAAATAAAGCGCTGTCAAGTATAAAAATGTTGTCCGAGTGAATTGAACATATTGCCCATCAGACTCAGCACCCTGGTCTGGTCAGAGGATTGATACTTTTAATGAAGGATGAGGTTTGTCACCTTGTTCCTCTTATCTTTAAAATTTCTTACAGGTCCGCCTAGTTCGGGAGTCAGAGGCTTCAACATTGCTGTTAACAATTATTATGTCAATAAAGAATTTGATTTGATTTGAATGCTCCTCCAACTTTTGACTACAATCTTACATCACCATCATTATCATATCAGCCGAAAGATGTCCACTGTTGGACATTGCCCTCCCCAAGCGTTACCACATTGACCAGTCCCATGCTTTCCGCATCCAGCAGATCCCCGCAAACTTCACCAGGTCATCGGTCTACCTGGTGGGAGGCCTTCCAACGCAACGTCTTCCACCCCAACAACCTTTCTGCCCCATCGGCTATCGTCGGTAACCCTGATTCTCTTGCGGACATTTATGATTCTATCATGCAAGAAAACGCCGAGCATAGACCTCTCCATTGCCCTTTGCGTGACTGTAAGCTTTCTGATGAGGCCCATTGTGAGCGACCACGTATCAATGCCATAGATTACATATAATCTTACTTACTGTTCCAAAATTTCGCAAATTTTCACAAAGTCTGCCCGCTCGTCTGCCCGGTCAGCCGGAAACAGGCTATTATCGTAAAAGTGTCATCGCTCTATGTGGGATGACCCCATAAACTGACTGATGGCAAGTGGGCGGGAAGTCTGACGCGATATTTATACTTTCTAGGGCTCGATAGTCTCGATAGAGATTCAATGTAAAGCTAAGGTACTTTAGTATTTTGTATCGGTGTATATACAATATTAGGTATTATGTATTAATTTTATTCAATATAATCTATCTAAATCAAATATACTTATTGTAATATAAAAACTTAAACGAATAATTAATATTTAAGATTAATATTTAATTTGACATGAAAATAAAAAGATTTACGTATTAGTACATTAAACAAAACAAATAGAAAGGGAATAGATAGCTAAAATGTTAATAGATAAGGAAAATATTTTTATTTGTAATAATATTGAGCGCTATTCCTCTCTCCTAGACACTGACTGTATCTAGAATGTTGCTGTGCCCGACAGGGTCCATAATTGTTTCTGTAACTTATATTTACCACCTGTGTGTACATTATGGATGCAATAAATTTAATTTGAATTTGAATTTGAATTTAGGAAATTTCAATTGTGATAAACTCAGACGTAGAAATACTCAAATGTCCAGACAAAAATACTACGCCTGGAATAATAGCAATATACATAATATATTCGTAGTCATATCAATTCAGCTGAAAAAACGTCCACTGCTGGATAAAGCCTTTCCCCGAGCGTCGCAATTCGTAGGTATATCGGCAAATTTATCAAAAAAAATCTAAAGCTCTGCAGGTACTTACCTCAATTTAAAGCTTATATCTAAATTTGACAAGATGGAGTAGACAAAGTTCCATACAACTAATAATTATTATGAACTGGTCGAGCGCATTACGTCACCTGCACCAAAGCAGCAGTCCGACACGAAACGTATAAATTGAAAGAGCAAGAGAAATTATTGTCAAAATGTAAGGGGCCAAAAACTTATGTCAATGCCAATTTTTTTTTTTGTATCGCTGATAAAATGTAATTTTTCTCTTATTTGAACGACGCCTAACATTAGCTATTATAACCGGACCTTTTCATAAGGACTTTTCAACAATTTATCCTATGATATATTTGGGCATTGTCCTACTAAACTTTGTTTTCCATTTGTGAGTCATATAACGTTGACATTAATGTGAATTCTTCTATTGTCACGCCCTTTTCTGTCCTTATATTAACTTTAAACAACACTATAGCTGATTCAATTTATGGTGAATATATTATAAATAAAGATTTTTAAAACATCGATAAATTGTTTGTTATAATAAGGCAGGCACGCCCTATGTCCTTCTTAGGTTTCGAGAATAAAACTGTTCTTAATCATATGTTTTAATGGTCAATTGACCTACAAATTGCGAAGAGTTTTTCGTGATTTGTGTTTTGGTTTTGTTAAAAAAACAAAACGGTTTGAGAACAGTGCTAATTTTCCGCCCAACAGATTTATCGTTCGTATCGTATTTAATGTTGAAAGACAATATTTTTGTCAGAACTTTATATAATTTTCAAAGTTTTCATTTAAATTAATGAACTTTTGGCAACTAACAAAAGTACAGAAGGACAAATCTAATTCTTAATAACCGAAATTCGAGTCGCAATTTCATCACAGCAAGAATCAATGACTATAATATTTTTGACAAATTGAGAATAAGACAGGAATGCAAAAGTTTCTTGTAAATACCAGAATTGCAATTCTAATATAATTAGGTGATAAAGATAAACGATGTAACCTATTACCTCTTGACTAGAAGACTTCGAGGTTGTAGCCATCTCTACTAATATTAAACCTATTTGGACAGCCATTGTAGGTGTATGTTTACTTTTACCTATTACTTGAAACTTCCAATGTACATTAAAACATTTCATCGCACATCTACCCACAAAATCTCCCGATCATTTTCAACCCACCCTATATATAACACCAAAAATAAAACAAAACAAAAGCGGTACACGTAAACCGTGACTTTGGCACCCGTATTTTTGTCGCGCGACAAAAAAAACGCAGCGACATTTTGTCTCAAGCTCGTGTTATGTTTTTGAGATAATATAAAACAGAATGCACGAGACTCGATTCCGCACGGAGTTTTTTTTCTCCAAATGAACACGTCCTGTACTTTGCATACAATGCCTCTGGGTGCAATATGCGCTCGATAATGTTTTTGCCTTTAAGAGATATATTTAAGCATTTGATGGGCTCTGCTTAGCTTTTAAGGAAGCGTGATGGTGGATAATACTGAAATTCTTAAGTTGAAGATGTATTTCTTTCTACATAAAACTGGCAGAAATCAAATGATTATACTTATCTTTATTTTTTTACTTGTTTGTACATATCTTGATTATACTTATTATTATTTACTTCTAGGCAAGCGTGATCCATCGTCAACCACATCATCACTTACCATCAGATGAGATACTAGTCAAACGCGAGCCTATTAAGAATAAAAAAATTATAGTCACAGTTCATTGCTCTTATTTTTGCAATGACATATGCGTACTTGATTCCTTTTCTTTTTTCTGAACCTTAGTACTCCTGGGTTTAACGTTATGATTGCTGAAACAAAGTCTCTCATGAATATACTTGCTAGACTACTATCAATCTTTTGATATACCTATTTCTGCCACCCCATGATACAATTGTTTTTCTAGTCAAAGTCAAAGTCAAATATATTTATTCAATTAGGCCAATAAACGGCACTTTTGAACGTCACATAAATTAAAATTAAAATTTACAAGTAATAAAAAAAATATTCTACCGTGCATTCGGAAAGTAGATTGTTATGGAGAAGAACGCACAAGAAACTCCATACTTACTCTTTTTCAAAAAATAGGTGTTTTACAATATTTACATACGTACATACATATATGTGAGGACGATGCACCCAGTAGCTCTACACACTATACTACGTACAGGTATAAAGTATTAAAAAGCATTAACAGGAAAATTAATTAATTTGAAAAGTAGGAACATGGTTCTCACATACTTACATATATTACAAACATAGGGTATAGAATTGATCTGGAGATGTTTTATTTTTATTCTTTATTAAACCTAAATATATATATATTTATTTAGAGTCATGGCATTTTAAACCTTATCAGAAAATGATAACCTGTAAGTACTCTTTTATCTTTGGCCTCGTGTTAAAAACATTGTACTGATATCCAAAGTGACAGGTCTCCAACCTAATGCCTATTATCGACATGAATTAAAGCTCTTTGCATCGAAACTCCTCCATTTACATGAACCCATCGGCTAAAACTCTCCAAATTTCCCTTTTAACAAATAAAGAACAAAACTTATGCACTGATATCGGAAACAACGATATTCTGTGAGCTTCTCAACAAAAATGCCAGCATTATTTATGTATATAAATGTATGTTAAATAGATAAAATGTAACCGATTGAACAATACACATCGATATTGTGACTTTTCCCATCATTCACGCAAACATAACCCCACAACTTTAAAACCGAACCACCGAACTTTAGCGTCTACAAAATACAGATCAATGTTCTTTGAGGATTGGTTTGTCGTCTACAGATTTAAATTTGTAACATCAAAGTCACCTAAAAGCGGTGACCCTTGACCGAGAGTCTTGCTACACAAATAATGTCGAGAAAAGATTTTCTCTTAGACAGTTAAATGAACTTAAACTGATTTACATCCCGTTTGCATGTTAACGGAGTTCCAAACGTCAAGGCGTCAATAGGTCACGACATAGCTCGCTTGTTATGAACGACACAAAAAGTATTTGTAAGGAATGGGAAACGAAAACAATGTTGAACAGTTATCTAAGTTTGTAATTTAGGTGTGTTTAGAAACATTCGCTTAATACAATGCCACGTTGAGGAATGTATTGATCGTTTCTATCATTGAAAGTGCTCTGTCATCAAAATTTGTATTCTGACTATATTCTGCTAGCGGCTTCGCCCCTGTTAATTTCTTATTCCCGGGACAAAAAGTATTTTACAATGCAAGTCCTCGAAAAGAGCGGTTTTCCAAGCAGCCAAACTGTGCGGAAAGTGTCACTTTTTTTCACTAGTGCTTTTTACTTTCCTGTATTTTTTTAATTTTTAACTCCAACGTCAACCCGACGCATAGAGTTTTTATTATTTGAGAAAAGTTTTAAAAATTAGTTATGTACAGATTATCATTCATATAAAAGGTAAAATAAAACTAATACTTTATTTTAGGCGTTTTTAATTACTCTAGATTTAGATTTTGATCAATAAGTTAATTTTAAATATTCTTTAAATATGTTTGGCAGAACTTATATTTTGCTCGTGCCTTATTGCTTTACGATGTGATAGCTATTTGCACATGCGCAGTAGATATGACCGAGGAACTATTAGTTAATCTGTGGATATGCTGAACGCGCTTGAATAAGCCCGCCATTTTATTAATTTCATTTTATTAAATAATTTATTTCCTCGCACAATGCATAGTAAAATGTTGTATGATACACGTACGTAAGATGATTTCCGACTCGTGTCGATTTTTACACTCACTCGCTTCGCTCGCTCGTGAATAAAAATACCACTGATCGGAAATCACCTACCTTCCGCACTTGTAGCATAATAGTAGATTATTAACCAAGGGGATAAAGCAGTGTCTTCTGTCGCGGGTGACGATTTAAATCGCGAGCGTAACGAAGGACTCGAGGTTTACTCCCGAGCGTAGCGAGGGTGTTAAAAACTTAAATCACGAGCGAAGCGGGGGATTTAAGACGAGTCCTGAGTGTAGCGAGGGATTTAAGTTCACCCAAGACTAAGACAGCTTTATCACCGAGGAAAATACTCTACTTTTCGTACCATTTGCGAAAAAATTAACACAATATAAACTTAACGTTTATGTATTTGAAGAAAACAAAAACGCGGCAAATTCCTAGACTAATATTTTTTTGTCGGAAAAGCAAATGCATCAAGCTCATACGGCCTCGTCGGCTTTCGTAATTTTATTTAATAATCTTAACTGCATAATAAATGCGTATTCCTTTTTCAAAAAGATGTATAATGCTTTATACACAAGCTCAATGGTGTAAACACAGATGTAGGTCAGTATAAATTTCGGTAAGTATTCCAAATATAAATCACATTCTCCCCCTAGAGGATGAATGAAATTCAGTACAATTTTCTTTCCCTGTTTTTAACAGATTAAAAATGACTATTGTTATGTTCGCTTTTTGTGGCATAGAATGTTACTTTTTTGAGCAAGTGGTACGAAAATAACTATTTTATCACATCAATTCAAAAAGAGCTAGTTTTTTCCTCGTAAACAGGGACCAAAATAGGTAATTAATCCCTTAGGGACCAAAATAGATTTGAATATGGAATGTGGTTATTGTTAGGTGCAGTTAAAAATTCCCCTTAGTAAATGTGTCAACCAGCAAAGAGATGAATCACAAACCATGCGGAAACAATGTATTAAATGTGATTGGCTAAACAAATGCGAGAGCGCCAAATAAAAAAAATATATGAAAAATACACAACGCGCGAAATTAAATGCATTCTGCCTTCGTTCGTAGTTGTTACAAATACAGATTTTAGAATTATAAAAAATGAGCGCGTCTTCCTCAAGTGAAAGTATTCTATTCAATTTTACACTGTACTCATGTTTTAGAATATAAAAGTATATTATCTTATCTTAAAAACTACACCCTGAGACACCGTTTTCCGACACTATTTCTAATTCCCAAGCTATAAATAAATCTACAACTGTAACGGATGACAATAATAAAATTGTTACGATGCACATCCATAATTGTTAAATATAAACATTAGCCTATATTTTTTTTAATGTCTTATGGTATTTAATTTTATGTAAATAAATAAACGTAACGTTCTTGTTCATATGTTGGACTTACTTATTTTCTCATAGAGGGTGATAAAAAGTAGAGTGTCCACCTCGGCAGCAACACTATTTTCAGCTCGAGGGACGTACTTTGTATACCTCACTGCACTCAGGATTCTACTCTAGAATCCTTCGCATCGCTCTGGATTCAAAAAAATACTCTCGCCTTTAAAATAGTTGTTTGCTCCTTAGGTAAACAATCTACTATTATGTCCTTCTCCTACGTCCAATCTATCTCTATAACAAAATGTATCGAAAATGGTTCAGTGGTTTAGGCGTGACCACGTAACAAACAAAACGACAGACAGCGTTACCTTCGCTTTAATAATATTACTTTGGATCTTTAAAGACGTACGTACGTATATGAGAGACTGCCCACTGCCGGCTGCATTACCCACTTCAAGCAATTGTAATTGGTATGGATAGATTTTGCATCATGTAAAATACTGATCCAATCATGGCTGGAATAAGGCTAAGCAGATAATGATTAATTATAGGCCTATCTGTTATAGAGGTAATTAACGATAACACGATTGCCTCGGTTTTCATACAGGCAAGCGAAAATTCTGTATACAACCTAAGCGTATTAGCTGCTGTGATTGGTCGAATTAATTTTCAATTTTGAGTCATTTCACTTGACTTGCATTTAATTTGTCAAACGTCGATAATATCTCTCCAACACCTTGGTTTATCTACAAAACGTGTCAAGATCTAATTTTAGACCACTCAAACTCATAATCCTCCTAAAAACTAATCGGTTTCGAGCGCACACAAGTCGCCCACACAATCTCTTCACCCCGAACGCTCGTACTACACAAAGCCCGTTTACTTTGGGCAAACGGACCGTGTTGCATATTCATAAACCTCGCACGCACTGGCATTCGACAAATTGACATAAAATTTCACACAAACGTAAAGGAAAAGACGGTTTTTATACACATAGTGGTTGTTGGCGCCGCCTCGAATTGATTTGGTTACATTTGAATAATATTAACTTATGAGATGGATGGAGGAGTCAATAATTTATTTTTGGATTATAGAAACGTATGGGTGTCATACCTTTTGGCGTTGGTTTCTTTTTACGTTGTTTTACGTATAACGGAACTAGAATGGAGCTGATCAAGACACCCGGCAAGGCACGGTGATGATAGGTGGAGTTAGGCACTGACCGAAATGCGTCCGGGGTCTAGAAGAAGTTTTGACCGGCCAGTTGCGGAATGGACAGATGAAATTGTTGTCATCATGCGCAGATCCTGTATGTCGCTGGCATTGGAACTAGGGAATTGCCACAAGAATAGAGTGGCCTATGCTTGGAATATATATAAGATAATGATGATGAAGAATGATGATATAACCTCGGAGACTGCATGGACTTCTAATTCCTACCCCAAGATATGTTCATAATTTTCCTGAACCGTTCTGCTTTTGCAGTCATCCAAAACTAATGAAAGAGACTTAAAGCCTGTTTTATCTCTCCCGAATAAGACACAAGACGCCTTCCCCAATCTAATCAGTGAGATTACATTTACATTTATTTATACAAGGACATGATATCTATCTATCTTTATGAGCATTAGATAAAGGTATTTCCAAATCATAAAATGATAAATTCAGAAGACACTAATTTCTACCCAAATGTTTTATTTTCTGTGAATAGGGACGTTTTCTGGGTAAAAGAAATATAATTCTATTTAGTCCGTCGATAATATTGGAGCCGTATTTTTTGCTTTATCAAATAAATAAATATTGAAAAAGATAAAGCGCATCAAAGTTCAGGCGTTGGGGCTTTTGACGTCACTATGTCGGTATAAATTGTAGCACACCGTGACGTCGCACGATATTTCAACTCACTGTATCGTCGTGTTTTTTTTTACGTGGCAAAAGAAAAAAAAAGTGTAAAATATTTCTAGGACTTAATAGATATTTTTCGTTAAAAGATATTGTGGAAATCATACAGCTTGTCAGACAAGAGGTTGCTAAAGGAAATTATAAGAGATAGAGATAACGTCTACTAGAGAAGTAAGAAAGAAGAAGACTATCGTAGCTCCGTACACCAACAAATTGGCATAAGACAAGATAATGCTGACAATAATAATTTCGTTCCAAAACAATCCATCGCCATGGTACGTGGTGGACATCCCACCCACCCAATACTTTTTTGCGAGTACAGGTAAGGAGCGGAATTCCCTGCCGGAGTCTGTTTTCCGATAGCTACAATCTAGGAGTCTTCAAGTCAAAAGTGAATAGGTTATTTCTAGGCCAGCGTGCTTCACCGCCGACCGTCATCGGTTACCATCTGGTAAGATAGTGGTCAGTGGCGTAATTAATACAAATCACAACATATAGAATAGACTGAATTATGGCAATTATTTGTTTATAGCTTCTGCTAACGTGAAAAAATGGTTTATTATCCCAAGCGAAAATTATACCGGGATAAAAGAAAGAAAGAAAAAGTGTTTATTTGTCACAAAACGACATACATACAATAATAAATACCCTTAAACAATAGTATTAGTAAAACTTAAATTAAGTTAGTAAAGACGAGAAATAAATCAAACAATAATTACATATACTAGCTACATTTTGTTTTTAACAGAAAAGAATTAGGGTGAAAAAGATGTCAGGCAGATGCATGTCGTGATTGTGGCAAGAAGGCTTCCACTCAGCATAATGGGGGACCCACAGCACAGCGCTGATTTTCAGTGGTCGTCTAGCCTATGTGCTATAATCTATCTCTATGCCAAATTTCATCCTGAAACGTTCAGCCATTTTGGCGTGATTGAAAAACAAACATACTTGCATCCATCCAAACTTTCGCATTTATAATATTAGTGAGATTCATATGGCTCACACAAGTTAATGTCGATTATAACAGTGATGCTTATAAATTCAATTGCCCTCTGGGTCTTTCTAACACTTGCGATGAATTTAAAGCAGGATGACTCAGTTCTTGTACTTGCTCATAAGCACATATTCGAAAAGCTTTTCTCTGAGACCCTGTGGCCGGAAAATGTACGATTTTTGAAGGATAGCCAAGAACTGTGCATTATCTGTGGTAAACGAGAACCACCCTGGGATAGTGTAGTTTTTTAACTGTGACAGACTTCTTTCTACAATTAAAATCAAAATAAATTTATTCATATTTAGGTACATGGTGGCCATCCCACCCTAATGCACAATTTGGGAATATATTGTGTGAGTGAAATTCCCTGCCGGAGTCTGTATTTCCTAATAGCTACAACCTGGGAGCCTTTAAAACAAGAGTGTTTAGGTTTCTTCTAGTAAAGCGTGCTTCACCGTCGACCACATCATCGCTTACCATCAGGTGAGATAGTGGTCAAACGCGAGCCTATCTATAAAAATAAATAAAAAAGACTGAGGGCCAGCACCTTTTAAACACCAATCTTCTACATAAAGACAGTCCCCAAAATGCCCGCCCGTCATCATTTTCTAGTGGTTATCTGAGAAAGTGGCAGTGGGCAGGGCACATTGCTCGCAGAACGGATGGCCGATGAGGCAGAAAAGTTCTGGAATGGCGACCGCGAACTGGAAGACGTTACGTTGAAAGTCCTCCCACCAGGTGGACCGACGACCTGGTGAAGGTTGCGGGGATCCGCTGGATGCGGGACGCTATGTCCAGCAGTGGACGTCTTTCGGCTGATATGATGATGATGATCTTAAAAAAAGAAGTAGCGCAACAAACTTCCCAGCAATTCGGATTAGTAATTCTAGGGAATCCTCCTCAATAAAAACAAACTATTTTAAATATTTATAATATTAGTTTTAGAAGCAAATCATTTTGTTCTTTTTTGCAGTAAAATTATTAATTGTCGCTCCCTAAAATACCAGCCATTTCCAAAACGTTGTTAATATTTTTTATATCACTATTCACCAGTGTCGCCCATCAAATTATCTTCTCATAAACCTTCATACAATTTTATAACTAGACCAATATCCATCATAGTAATGTCAACAGCATTCGTTTCAAAAGTTTTATGTTCAAAATTGAATCTTATTCCTTTGTAATAAGATGAATGAATAGATAATATAAACGGTAGCACCGATCCATCAAACGATTGTGTTAAACGACAATTTGTTCAAATCTGTGTAATGCTGATCGATTGGTTTTAGGATTTTATTGTTGGTAAAATGCTTGTTGCAAAAACCGTGAATTTGGATCTAGTTAGCATGGATTTAACTTATTGTTCAGTGTAACACAATTGGAATATTGGCTCCTGTGCAGTTGCAATGTTTTTGACTGTTAGTTACTTTCCTTTATATTAGAAGGTATTTTTTTTCCAAAAACTCTATATTAAAACATAATAGGTGACTTACTTTTAGATAGTTTTGCTCTTGATTCTAGTCTAGGTCAGAGGTGACAGAGATAGAGACAACCACAGATATAAATCTAACTAGATGACGCGTTGTATGTACTTCGCGTGTCAAAAAACGAAGTAAAGTTACGATCAATGATCGTAATCTGAGCAGAGATTTAGCATTATCAGCACCGGAAATCCACCGAAATCTAGAAAAATTACTTTTCATGCCATATTCAGTTGTAAAGAATGTCTAGAAAAATTTGGTCGAGGCATTGCAAATGTTTTCTTTCATTGGTAAGTAAACTTTTTTTTATATTGTTTGTGAAAAAGTGGCATGCTTGGTTTTCATACAAATGGAGTGACTTACGTTATCTAGTTAGATTTATATCTGTGGAGGTGACGATGGAATGGAGTCCTTCTTATTTTGAAGAGATTCGGGTTGTATACGTTCGTAAACACAGACGCAGTTAGTGAGTTCTACTCTTTTGCTGTGCACATTATGAAGGATGTTTGGACGCGCTTGGTGCGAATTGGTAGAATGGCAACTAGGTAAGGATGATAACTTGCATTGCGTCTAGATGTCCGATGGTAGAAGAGGATCGGTGGAATGAGGTCGTGGAGTTCTTGAGCACACTACTGTTATTAATGCAAGAAAAATGTTCTTATAGAAATTAAAATTAGATCTTATCTTAATATCACACGAATCACATCACACTATCACACTAATACTGTAAAGGCGTGTTTGTATGTTTGTTACTTAATCAATCATCAACGGCTGAACGGTCGAAGATTAAATTTGGCACAGAGATAGATTAAAGTCAACCATAGCACATAAGATACTTTTGATCTCGAAGATACGTTCTCTCGGGCTAGTTTTCGACTTGCATGCAGGCGAAACCGCTGGCAGAAGCTAGTAAAGAATGAAATTCTAAGTTCAATCCGTTCTAAGTTCTTGAATATGTCAATACTAACACAACACAACAGCATCTCTATATCACGAAGGATTAGGTTCTATTAATAATACTAAAACACGGACAAACTGAACTGGACCGGACTGGATAAACTTTACGACTCCTCAAGTGAACGAAAGCCAAGAACCAAATACGGAACCAACTAAAGTCTAATCCAATATTGGTTTTAAGAGTCCATGAATCATTTCCTCGACATCCTCTAATCAGGTTCTACTTCTCAGTGATGGGAGCCAGTAATTATAACCAGTAAACCAAATGGGCCACACACAGTTTATGTCGCGTATAAAGTTCGGATTCGTGCCATGAATCAAGTGGACAATACTAGACAATTTATTGATTGAACTGCGAGCTTTAGATCTGGGGGAAACCATGTTGGGGAACTTTTGAGGACATTCTTTGATCCCGTTAGGTGCTTTCTTGCATTTAAAAAGTTTTCCATTTATGAAGAACTCTACTTAAATGGAAGACTAAAACTTTGGCTTTGGAGACAACACTTACAAGAAATATAACTTTTATATTTTCTTGGCATTCTCTGTTACCACGATGATTATAACTAAAAGAACATTAGATATCTACTTAAAAACAAAACGCTGTCGCAAATTCTTTTTTTTCTCTAGGAGCTACTTATGAAATAAAACGGTACAGCTGAAAAATGCCAGGTGGTTCAAGTTCTGGTAAAAGTGAGAATTCGCTACAGTATTCTGCTTATTTATCTACCTAGCAAAGTTCCGATATGTCAAAAGTCATAATTCGAGGTTTGGCTCTTGCCTATTTACTTCTCCAATATTGGACCAATTTAAAAAATACTCCATAAACCGAAAAAAAATATATGTCTCTTTAATTCATTTATAATTGTCAAATTTGTACACTAGGCCACAATTAGGCCACTAGGCTGTTGACAGCGCAATTTTGAGGTTTCTAGTGCTTCTAAAGATAATGTATCATCAAAAAGGACAACGTAGTCACAGTATTTATCTTTCTTTTTCAGTTTATGGAATATCTTTTGAATTGGTCCAATATTGGAGGTGGAAATAAGCGAGAGCCAAACCTCGAATTATGTCTTTTTACTTAGGAAATTCAGTTGAATGTCTGAGACCGCATTTCCTTTTAAAGAGGAACTAATTCTTCCTACTGAAAATATTTTTATAACTCCACATTGTGGTCACCACACACTTGTCACTTTATACAACACTTCAACGATTTTACGACCCGAATTCCGTTCGGAACTTAATTCGTTCTTTTTTAACTTTACGCCGCAGTAATAGTTCAAAATAGGTCCGTATTAAAAGTGTCCAGTTTATTTATGATTTGGATACGAATGAATCAAGTTTTATTGTTCGAACAGCGATTTAGAGTGACTTCTAGACATTGATGAGCGGGTATTTTATTAACGATAGCCTCTTGAACCCATTTTTTAGTTCGTTACACGTTTTATTTGTTTAGTCGTAAAAGTTTTGGGGACGGGCGCCACTGAACAATGAGTGTAATTTTTAAATCAATTGTAGCAAGGATCCGTTTTAGGAAGCTGTAAATCTTTTAAGACTTTTATAGGCAGTGTTTTACTTGATTTTGCTCTCAATGACCTCTTGGTAGTTAAAATAGTTTAACGGTTTCACGGTCTATTTCATTATTAAAACATACTTAATCATTTCAACAATGTTTTTCACTCACAGCAGCTCCTAGTTTAACTTTTCCTGGTCGTCTCCCCCTTTTCCTGTTTAAATGTGCCGTGAAACAAGAAACCATTCGTTTCCTTGATTAAATTCTTGACAAGCACTACCTAGAAATTGTTGCTATGTTTAATTCTGATTATTTTGTATTTTATTTTGATTCTTGTAGTTTGTCGGTAAATAACAACTATTTGATTTAATAATGGTAATACGTAATGGTTTTTTGGTCTACCTAAATCACTGTAAATAAATAATATAGACTGTAAAGTGTAACAGTGCTTATGTGGCTTCTGGCATTAGGTACGGAATCATTTTCTGGGGCAACTCCACTGCCAGAGACATAGCTTTTAAAGCTCAAAAGAAATGCTTGCGATCGTTTACCAATTTGGTAATCGATTGATAGTGGTGAACCATTGTTTAAGGAACTTAGTTTGCTCACTCTACCGTCTATGTATGTATATGAAATGGGAGTGTTTGTTCGCTGTAACCTGCATTTATTTGAAGAACTGCGCTCTCGCCGTTGCCAGAATACCATTCATGTTACCTCTCATAAAACCGCATTTTTCGGCGAAAGTATGCTGGGTATGGCCTCAAAAATATATAACAGTATACCAGCAGCTATTAGAAATAAAGATTGCCTGGGATTATGTAAGAGGTCTTTGTTTAAATTCCTTGTAGATGGATGTTATTACTCCATCACTGAGTTTACTACTGATAAACAGTGATATGACGATTCCGACTTGACAATTGAACACTTATGATTTTATTTATTGATTATGAATGAATGTGTTGATTTATCTAAAATTGTAATTGACATATATTAAAATTGATTTTAATATATGTCAATTACAATGCATGTCAATATATATATTGACATGCCCCCTTAATTGTATTATTTTATTTATTGTTGCTTGCTTATACTAGTTTTGTACGCCAGATATTGGCAATACATAGTGCACATATTTTTAACCGACTTACCAAAAAGGAGGCGGTTCTATGTTCGACTTTAAGTTTTTTTATTTTTGTGTATTTTCACCGCGATCTCCGTCAATTGTGGACCGATTTTGAAAATTCGTTTTTTTTTTGAAAGGGTATGTTTCGAAATTGGTTCCATTTTAATTCGGTGAAGTCGGTAGTATTTTTTTGCAAAAAGTTTTTTATAACAATATACCAACTGTAACCATACCTATGTTTTACAAAATAAATGATTGATTGATTGTATTCAGATTGAGGGTATGGCAGAGTTAGTCCTATAGTGTAACGGAGCTAGATTTCGCTGGTTTTTAGGATTCCGTACCTCAAAAGGTAAAACAGGAAGATCACTCTCTTGTCCGTCCGCCCGTATATCTGTCCGTGTGTCACCACCGATTTTCTCAGGAATGAATAGACCTAGCCAGTTGCAATTTATACCAGATACTGAAGTCTATAGTCCCTATTAGGTGTATAAAAATCAAGGTCCTGAGTCAACACTATAAAAAGATATGGGCAAATTCTTACAGCAGAAGTAAAGAGAAAATTTCGTTTTTTTTTTTTTTTTTAAATTATGGTCAATTTTGGTACTTACAAGTTTTCGCGAAAATCCGCCCATAAAACTCAGAGGACTATCTTAATTGGCGTACGAATTTTGACTCGCACTTGTCCGGGGTTTCTTTTGTAGGTCCATGTAATTATATAAGCGAGCATATTCCCATCAACCGGGCACAAGTTCAGACTCCGGCTGCTACTGAACATTTCTAGATGGAAAAACCCAAAAACAATTTGCCCGATCTGGGAATCGAACCAGGAGCTCATGCTTTCAGTACTGCTTGTGACCTCTAGACTAACGAGGCAGTTAAAAATTAAATACAGGTTTTAGGGCTCCGTACCCAAAGGGTAAAAACGGGACCCTATTACTAAGACTCCACGATCCGTCTGTCTATCTGTCTGTCCGTCTGTTACCAGGCTGTATCTCATGAACCGTGATAGCTAGAAAATTGTTTTTTTTTTGCCGTTATAACAACAAATACTAAAAACACAATAAAATGAATTATTAAGTAGGGTCCCATACAAAGGATTGTTTTGCCGTTTTTTTGCAATAATGGTACGTAACCCTTCGTGCGCGAGTCCGACTCGCACTTGGCCAGATTGTTATTGCATATCAATCATTCAGTCATAAGAAGCACAATTTTAAGTACTTATATAATAGCAACAAAACTCAGTACCTAAAACATACTACAGTTGTTCCAACTCCACAATTCCCACAGGCAGGCCAAACATTTATGCGTCGCAGGTTATCTAAGAGACGCGTGCGCAGCCGGGGCGATGCGCTCGTAAATCGGGCGGCTAACGCGCGTGTCGCGACCCGGGTGGTCCGCCCCGCTCCGTTTTATTTAGCGTGATGATATGCTGCCGCAATGAGCCAGCTGAGGTACAGGTATTGCTGTTTGTGTGGACGGCGATGTAGGTGTGGGAACTGTTAGTGTGGTGTTTATGGTAGTTTCGTTTACATACTTTTTGTTATATGCTGAAAGTAACTAAGTTATGTTGCAGGAGCAGAAGCAGGAGATGATTGAGGCAGCTTTCTCTTGATTACTGTTGTTTGATTCAAAAATCAAAATATTTTTTTTTATTTCATATAGGCCTACATGGGCACTTATAAAACGTCGACAAAAGGTGCACGGTTCGGGTTGGTCGTTTCCTATGGAGAAGAACCGGCAAGAAACTCCATGGTTACTCTTTTAAAAAATGGTTTGGTTTTACAATATTTCCTTGTTAAAGCATTAGTACTTATATATGTGGGGACAACGTGGGCCCGACAATAAGTCGTAAGAAAAACAAAAAAAAAAAAGATTACATATTATTTAAACAAAAGAAAATAAAACGAGTTAAACAGTTAACAAATGTTAAAAAGCATCTAGAAGGCCTACAATGTTCGCACATTTACAAAACAATCGGTATAGGAATCTATACAAAAGTAAAATAAAAAAAAGACTAAATCTAACATGTGGCACAAATATTGTTATCAGTGCTGTAACTATTCTTAGCAAAGGGCTATGAAGATGATTGAAAACCATTGTAAAAAGAATAAACAAAAGAAGGAAAAAAAACAAAGAATTAATGAGATTGAGAATAGTTAGAGACAACCACATATTTGTGCCGTTTATGAGTTACCAGGGAAGCCGCATGCGCAGAAGGAGCTAAACCCAATTTTTTTATCTTCAACGTAGTCCTTGATTTTATTCGACACTACTGATTGCGACACTACTTGGCTTCCCAATCCTTTGTAACGTCATTATATTTCTTTCAGTAATTTTCTCTTGCTCCCGTTGCTGCGAACTCTGAACCGTCCTTTTTGATTCTACTCTTTATGATTATGGAAGGGCTAGCTTCTGCCAGCGGTTTCGTCCGCTTCGTGAATGTCGAAAATTATCCCAAG
This sequence comes from Orthosia gothica, assembly GCA_949775005.1. Lineage (NCBI taxonomy): Eukaryota > Metazoa > Arthropoda > Insecta > Lepidoptera > Noctuidae > Orthosia > Orthosia gothica. The sequence continues at coordinate 16,623,762 of OX459064.1, forward strand.
GGTCATATATCCGGGATGAAAGGTGTCCTATGTGTTCTTCCAGACTGTAATCTATCTCTTGTGCCAAATTACTGCCCGATCCGTTCAGTATTTTTTGCGTGAAAGAGAAACAAAACATATATATGTGTGTTGAGAAATATTGTAGTAGGATAAAGATTCCTAACCAGTCATCATCATCATCATCCGCACTACCAGACTTCACCCTCTGCTGAGCAAGGCCTCTCTTATCTTGTGCCCATTCCCACGCTTCTGTGCCAACCTCATCCAGGTCCTCCGATGTCATGTCAATGTCAATGTCGTCTTTTGATGCCTGCTCATTCCACTAAGTTTTACGACAAATCGTTTACGGTCCAGGCTGTGCGATTGTGGAATGAGTTGCCGTTGCCTGTTAGACAAGCCCAGTCACTGGCTTCTTTTAAGAACCTAGTTAAAAACCACTTCCTTTCTCTCTAACGCTTTTATATTGGGTCTAATTACTTTCATCATTATTATTTACTTCTTTTTTTTTTGTCCCTCCTTTCTTTGAATTTGTTAACATGTAATATTATTTATGTATGTAAGTATATATCTAAGTATATGTATATTTAAGTTTATGGATAGTATTTATTATAACAATATATTTTTGAATATATATATATGTTTTAATGTAATAGTAGTACACCACAGACTACCCCCATTTTCATTGTAAGTTCTTTCAGTCCATCCAAAGGTTGTCTGGTAGATATCGCTGTCAGCGATAAGACCGCCTTTGTACCCGTATAATTAAGTTTTTCTTATAAAATAGATGTGTAACTTTTATGGTGTACAATAAAGTATATTCTATTCTATTCTATTCTATTCTATTCTGCCCATCTCGCCGCTGAAAGACCAAAATTTCTTCAGCCAGTCCTTGGACGCCACTCGTAACCTAACCAGTACTTTGCATGTCCCAGGTGCTTAAGAATCAGGCAAGCTTCAAAAAGATTAGACTACATCATCAAATGACCTCGACAAATAAAAAACATCTTAAAATCCACTTTAACTTTGAAAAGTCTAGAATGGAGGAAGGGTCTACGTGTGGGTCCACTACCAGACAAACTGTGAGCGAGTAACTTTAAACCTGAATCGATAGTGAACATAATCTTGGCTCAAAAAGATTGAGGAGGATTTATGTAAAAATTGTATGAATGTATGTGAAAATAAATATATTGTTTTTTTTATTCAATCTATCGTAATTAGAAAGGAATTCTTTCAATCCTTCAAAGCAATATGGGATTTATTTATAACTAGCTGACCCCCGGCGCTTTGCTCCCCTCAAGTGGCTACCCTGCTCTCCCAGCCTACCCTGTCTGCCCTGCCTACCCTGCCTACCCTGCCTACACAGCCTACCCTGCCTACCCTGCCTACATTACCTACCCTACCTACCCAACACTACCTACCTACCTAATAATTTTTATCTATCATCAAGCATTTTCTCAGCGCACGCCAAAGAATGAATTTTATAGGCAACATTTTGCTACCTTGGGTAACATTATAGCAATTTTCATAAGGATCTCTATTGCTTTTTTAAATATATTATAGCCTGTGACACTCAGGAATAACGTAGCTTTCTACTGGTGAAAGAATTTTTAAAATCGGTTCTGTAGATCCAGAGATTATCTAAGGGATAATTTCTGGATCTACAGACAACAACGTCACAAACTCACAAACTTTACCTCTTCATAATATTAGTATTAGTAGAAATTATAATAATTTTCGACTTAAACTATAAAGTAGGCCTATGCCCCATTCCTGCATACGACCATCCCCCACGACGTGTCATTGCTAACAACAGTGGTGCTATAATTCTACGATATCGCATTGTTTAATACCCAGGCGTCATCCGAGTGCCATCCTATTAATCAACACAGGTGCACGGACAAACATACACTTTTTGCATATATTTATTTTGCTCGTACTTTATGGTAATGGCCGAATTACTATTGTGACTGTGGCGAAATTAGTGTGGTATTAATTTTAATGTTATTTTTGTTTATTTTGTTTTTACTTTTTAGTTTTAAAAAACTTGGAACACGGGAGGAACTTGAATTATTATTGGTCGCCTCAAAGCTCCAGAGCCTTGAACATCGACGCCGGGTGGCCAGTCTGTCGGTTTTTTATCGGTTACATTTCGGAGAGTGTGCGATGGAACTGCACAATTTGATTCCACCTAGCCCTTTTCATCACCGGACAACAAGACGTACGGCAATGCGCCACCGGTACATGGTGGACATCCCACCCATACGTACAAAGCGTTTTGCGAATACTTTCATTGTACGCACAGCTAAGGAGTGGAATTCCCTGCCGGAGTCTTTGTTTCCTGATAGCTACAACCTTGGGGTCTTTAAGTCAAGAGTGAATAGGTTACTTCTAGGCAAGCGTGCTTCACCGTCGACCACATCATCACTTACCATCAGGCGAGATAGTGGTCAAACGCGAGCCTATAGATAAATAAAAAAATAAAAAAAAAAAAAAAATTACTTAGGATATTTTTTTAACTCGTTAGTAAGTTTCCTTGAGATTATAAAACAATTGTCACGCCGACATGGAAATTTTTCGTGTATTCTTAATCTGACAATTTGACATCAATTATTTAATTTGTTCCACAAAAAGCATCATGCATGAGGTATTTTTGTTATTACTGTTTATTTAGTCTAATAGTTATGTCATCATCAATTCAATTTACAATAATTTATAATTGTATTCTTAATCTGGCATTATTTGAACTGACATAGTTATAATAATGTAACTCTGACATCAATTAATTAATTGGTTCCATAAGAATCCTAATGCATAAGGTCTTTTTGTTGTTACTGTCTATTTTCTTAATTAAATAAAGATAAATTTAGATGATCGTACAAACTAAAGTTAAATATTTTCGCACCATATTTAATGCTAGGATGTAAAGGGACCATCATAGATTTAAGATCATACTTTGTGAACCTACATTCTGGTAAATAAATGAATTTGAATTTTGAATATGACGTCGCAGCCAGAAGCTGGTATATCTATTTGAATAATCTTTGAACTTTGACTAACAGTAAATCGTAAAATAATCACCAATTAACACAAATCAAATAATATTCTAAGTCTAGGTTAGGCTAATTCAGGGAGCATAGGTGAGGCCTATTCAGTATATTTAGCTAGTGAAGTAAGCCTCAGCCACTAATTATACTCCAGTGTGTGAGAAGTGCATGTGGTATATGTATAATTGTACATCAGTGTTGTATAAATCCCAACTTCCTTATGGATTGTGGAGGTCAGGCAGTCAACCTGTAAGTATCACATGTTAAAGAAACTGGATAGCCTGTAAAACTGGAATAATTAATTTCTTCACGAGTACTAACGTAAAATTAAAATATGAAAACACTTCTGCTTGCAGCTTCACTCGTGTGATACGTGGTTTATTATCCCAAAAGAATATTATACCGAGATGGAAAGTATTCTATGTGCCAATCTAGTTTCTGGTCTATTCATATGCCAAATTTCATCCAAACCCGTTCAAAGCGTAACAAACAAACTCACATTCGCATTTTAATATTTGTTGGGATAGGATTTTGTGGTATTTGCCAGGTGATCTTTGTGATCGTCATTGGGACCTGACAAGTTGCCAAAATACGTATTTGTATTTTGCATTGAATTCATGAAAACATATGTGTCAATCGGACTTAAAGTAATACCCTTTCATTAAAGATCTAACCTTACTAAAATACAAGAACTCAAAATCTGTGACCTCTTTTACTAAAATATCAGTCGCAAATCCTTCAAAAATTTTCAGTCTATAAAGATCCGAAGCTCAGAGCAAAAGAACCAATAAACAACCCCCTATACCATTATCAATATATCCAATCGCAATTACCAACTCAACAACACTTTTAACATAAATAAGAACCTGCACATTCATAACATTTAAACTGCCCACAAATCACCAACAGCGGGTGTCGCGTGGTCGCATCACTACTCATTAAAAAATAAACACATAAAATTAATTCCCGATCGTCAACAAATTATCGGAGTCCCGTGATGGTTATCGCGGGATCTCGCCGGGGCACGGTAGCGCGGGATTGCGTATCGGCCGGCTGACATCACTAAATATAAATTTAGTGCTGCGCCCGACCTAGGGTTAACAACGTAAGTTGTACCGCACTATTTCTCGCCGATTCGCCGATAACGTTTATGTAACAGGCTGTTAATGGTTTGGGAATAAAGGATTTTTTCTTCTTAGTTCATTATTGCATTTTTTTGGTAATTCGTAATTGTAGGACGTGTTTGTAAGTCAAACAAGCAAACATCAAAAATCAGAAAACGCACCCAACAACAAAAATTGAAAAAATGATTTTTATTAATTTAATTTACATTAATTGAGGCGTATATGCCCAAATGTTATCGCAGTACTGGCCGTGCACCCACTCAGAGCCAGAATATCAATATAGAACCTGCTTTTGGACAGTTTGGTTTGCAAAATCATTTATCATTTACATAATGCTATGTCAGTTCTAGAAGAAATTCTAGCAATCAATGTTTCTACGCAAAAATATTTTTAAACATCGTCTTGTTAGACGAGTATCCAAAAGTAGCGAAAAAAAAAACATCGTGTTGTTAATTATTTTTTTAAAGCAAAACTATTAGTTACACGAAAAAACCGCGTTTCACAAATAATGTACTTACATGAATCTTTTTTTTTTCTAACCTTTTATAACCTAACCACAAGTAACCCGTTACTCAGGAGTATGCTTTAGAAATAACCGTTTTACGGCGCTAAAGCGGTGTAAGGTCCTTAAAAATAGACACTTGTGACCAATGAGACACTATATTTAGCAGGGGACGTTTTTCGGGCAATGATGATGGTGATGATGAAATAAAAAATGCAGAGCTATGGAATTTTATTGAAACTGAAATCTAGGTCTGTTGTCCTATTTACAATCATTTCAGTTGATATTTTGGCACATTTTGTCATTTTTTAATCTAGAAAACACAAATACTTCAGTTTAAAAATTCCAATCACAGACTCTATCAAAACTCCTAACCAACCTATAAACTGAACCCATAATTTAAAACCGACCGCAAAAAACCTTGTTCCGAACTAAACCAACATTCTAAATCATCACGAAGCCACTTTTTATTGCTAATTCTTCTTTTACACCACAAAAATGTCAAAGATTTACGATATCGGCGCGCGTTGTATTTGTCCCCACTATACCTATATATCGATGTACACCGCTCGAATGCTCGATACCGTGGTCGTAACTCGGATTTTTCGAACTGATCTCTCGATATGTTGACTTGGTGTAATTTATATTTTTGATTTTCTCGATATTAATCGATATTTGAGACGTTTCTAAGATACGTCGGCGCGTTCGAGGCTGATAAGGGTATTTGTGCGTGTTACTCGTATTGTGGTACGGTATGGTTTTCAAGTTATTTTATGTTCGATATTTGAAAAGTAAAGTGAGAAAATATTCGAAAAGTTTTGAATGGTCATTCTAGCAACCAGAATTAAAAATTCATCTCACGTTTTCGTGACATTTTCTCTGGTAAATTGAGCAGGAAATCTTCTAGTTCCTTTTGACAAGCTATCGATCTATCTAGCATCCATACTATACAAATTGTTACGATAATACCTTAATCCTTAGTCCTTAATCTTACTAGATGTATGAAAGTGTGTGAAGCAAAAGAAGTATGTAAGGATCGTAGCAGGTGGCGTTCTGTAGTTTCTGCCTACCCCCATGGGAAAAAGGTGTGAGTTTATGTATGTATGTATGTATGTAATACCTTAATCAATCGGCAACAAAACATAAAACAAAGGAGAATGCCCATGGACAGTTATTTTAAAAAAATAATTGTGTCAAAATCATTTCTGGATAATAAATAAAACAAAAATATTTCAAGTATTTTACCTTCTTTTCTAAAAGATTCCTAGTGGGTGTATTAACGGAACGCAAAATGACAGCTGGGTTTTGTGACAGCTGTCAGTGGTCGATATAAGTCAACATTTTCTTGAATTAATAATTATTTTACTTCCGTTTTACATCTCAAACATATTCCGCGATTTATGTTAGGATTGAGGCAAGTTGACATGGTCTGATATCGATTAATCGAAGAATCGTTTTTTTATAGTCTACCTGAAACACTGTATCGTTCCAAGGATCTCCTTTATCGAACCGATTCACCTCTTTATTGTTAAGAACTAATTGATTTTATAATTGGTATGGCTTACTAGTTTAATGCAAACCAAGATAGAGTCTGGCAAACGAAAGTAGAGACTGAAAAAGCGCGGCAAATTTAAAAAATCTCGGCTTAGCAAGCCCAAAACTAGTATGAGATACTTGGAATAACCTAATTTGATACTTTAGAATTATTAATTTTACTTCATCTGAATAAAAATACTATAGGTACTTTAGATATTATGTGGTTTATGTGATATATTAATCCGAATTTAAAAAAAACAACCGTATTCTATAATAATTTTAGTTTATTCATTACCATAATCAAAATCTGAATCTAAGACTTCCATGTGCATAGATTCATTAGAGTCACTGGAATCACTGTTTCGTACATTAATCATGCAACTTTATAAATTATTTTCTGTAATTCTATCCCTTTCATTATATTTATTTTCAACATTGTATGATATGATCAGTCATTTTCTTCCATTCCTCTGCTAGCTATTTCCCCCAAGTACTGGTTCAGGGTTCTTATTCTATATTTCTGCTTTAAATCCGTAAGTTTTTCAATAGTTTTCACTATCTCATTAACCCCTGCTACATCCTCCAGATCTTCTGTAAAAGAAAAAAGTGTTAAAATTACAATGCATCTTTTATTATGGTATGATAAATAGCCATAACGAATTATTATGAAGGTGTTTAACTCATTATAAAATGAATGTGAATAATAATAGAGAAATAGTTTTTGGCATCAATAGTAATTACGAATTAAAACAAAGTATCAAATTATTAGCGTCATACTACTTAAGAAATCCAACACCACACGTAAACAACCTTGTTTTTGTTTGAATTCGGCGTCTTTCTCTTATTGTTTTTTTTTTTAATTCAGACATCATGCGAAACAACATCTCCCGTAATCCACTTTTAATTGTTTTATTCATTTTTCACTGAATAAATGCTATTATCAAGACCACAACAAACCAAAACAACACGCCATCTCGTTTTGGAAAACTGAGGTTGACATTAGTATAGCATTGCCATATAAAAAGATTGCAAATAATGCGAGTGTCTACTTTCGTTTGCCAGACTAACAAACGAATCATGTTTTTAGAAACCCATTATATTACCGATTTGGTAACATGCCTATAACTGTCAGTCATTTCATTTGACAGTGACGCTACTCGTCGTTTCATTTGATTTGTTTAAATGTATGTTTTGTTGCGTCAAGTTGAGTTTTTCGGTTCCCCGTTTATAATACTTATCTTATCAATACAACACCGCCGTGTGTTTGTCAAAATAGTGCTTAATAAGACAGGACTTTATATTTGTGATTTCCGACATGGCTAAGGCTCGATGTTGGTGTCTCAATTGTCCTTCGATGTTGGCGCCATATGTGCGCAGACATAACATTTTGCCGAATATTCCTGATAATATATTGACCATATTACGGGCTTGGATCTACACCGGTAAGTAGATAGAGTAGAGAGAGAGAGTGCATAGAGTCCATATTGCTGTTAATCTGGAACAACCTAAAAAGGAACATATTTTGTTCAATATCTCTTAACTCCCGCAATGAAAATTTACTAAAGTTGGTTCGTGTAATTAATTAAGGTAACATAATCAAATAAAGGTTTTTTTATCAGAAAACAAAAATGTTTCGGTCATTTCTCAATACAAAATAGGCATTCTCCTTTCAAAAATATATATAAAAAATGCGATTATTGGCATTGTAACATAATATTTGAAACAATTAACATATCTAAAACTAATAGTATCCAAAAAGTTTATTGCAAAAGAGCCTCTGCAGTTCCTCATAATTAAAACTGACAAAAAAAACCGGCTAAGTGCGAGTTGGACTCGCGCACGAAGGGTTCCGTACCATTATCGCAAAAAAACGGCAAAAAATCACGGTTGTTGTATGGGAGCCCCCCTTAAATATTAATTTTATTCTGTTTTTAGTATTTGTTGTTATAGCGGCAAGAGAAATACATCATCTGTGAAAATTTCAACTGTCTAGCTACCACGGTTCATGAGATACAGCCTGGTGACAGACAGACGGACCGCGGAGTCTTAGTAATAGGGTCCCGTTTTTACCCTTTGGGTACGGAACCATAAAAAACCGCAATTACTTTTAAGTCCCATCTTTGCCTTTGTCCCATAATTGCCCTCCAATACACTCTCATTTTAACATTCTCGATCGCTGAACATGAACTTATCTATAAACTCTAACTAAGAATCGAGAAGACACCGAGACCTTCGCATGTAGGTTTTTTTCTCCAACTTAGTATGCGTAGATAAAATCAATTAGGAATCGTAGTGGTGATTTGCTTAGTGCCGAGATCGGGACGAGCAGACACGTCCCGTGCGATGTCTTCCCGTTATCGTCCCGGGATCGCGTGCAGGCGCATCACTACATTATGGTGAGCTTTTTGTTTAAATGAAATCGAATACTCGTATATTGTACATTTTTCTGGATATTTTGATTAACTTAGTTTGAAAAAGCATGGATATCACTTTTTCGGGTAGGATTTAAACTTAAGTTTTAAGTGACAAAATAATTAATTTACGTTATAGTATTACTGAGTGACTTTCTGCGAGTGACGAGAAATCAACAGAACAGCAACTTACAAACATTAATTTGTGTTACTTAAAATACAAAATGAGAAGCTTCATAATATTTGAGCGACCTAATATTTGTTTGAGTGCCAACGTTACGTCCTGCATTTTTTTCAATAATTGGCGACTTGAAAATAAAAGTTTGTCGACGGGGCTCCTGTTTCTGTCTACAGGGTCTAAAGTAACCTAACATGAAGGAGATGACGGTAGCGAACTTAGGTTCGCTCGCGTTGCTCGCTTACTTCAGCTCCCGTCATCCCCTTCGAACCTAACCTATCCGTGACAGGGTGCCCTAAGTTCCCGAGCTCGCTTCGCTCGCTCTTGGAAAAATCGTCTCTATCTTAATATTGAGTTGCCCCCTCTGTACTTCTAGTCGCTCACTTATTAATTTAGTCGCACAGCTAGAATTTTAATATCTGAAATGAATTAATCACAAACCACTTTTTGTAAGCTCGTTCTGGATTTTATCATTAATCAATATTCGTCGTTACTTTAGTTAGTTTTTCGCTTAATCAAATTTATACCGCTCAAGTTATTAAAACAGTATCTCATCATCAGTCGCTAATTTTTTTTTTTATCGTCTGTAGGCTTGCGCTTGACCACTATCTCACCTGATGGTAAGCGATGATGTGGTCGAAGGTGAAGCACTCTTGCCTAAGATTAATTGCTAAGATTTTTTTATTCGATCGTTTTATAATTCCCCCTTTTTTCAAACATTTTAATGTTTTATTTTATAATTTTGAGACAACATATTGTCGCATGTTACTAAAAGAGTTATAAATATAAATGTGGATGAATTTAAGGAAGAGGAAGGCCAAAGAAAAGGTGAATGCCTGTGATAGCGTGACGGTTGATAGGACGGTATGGAAGAAGACAACGTGTTGCGCCGACCCCAAGTATATGGTGCAATGTCAGGAAGATGTTATTATCACATATACCTAAGGCCAATATCAAGTATTCACAATAAGCCTATGATAAATTCAAACAAAGTAGCTTTATAACCTACTGAATAGAAAATATAATAAATCAGGTAAAGGATTTCGTTCCGACCAATAACTACCTACCTAACATCTATCAATAAAGTCTATATAGAAAACAAATTCGTGCGTCATAATAAAAGTAACCCACACGAATTTCTCATGAAACCAGATCAGTCTAATAAAACTATAAAAGCGATTGTTCTTAACAACAAACGAGCAAGGAAACCGTTTTGCAGACTTCCTATCAATAACACTTTGATCAAACGAATATGGACACCAATATAACATCTCAATGAGAAGCAATTATTTAGATTCACACGATAAAATATAAAAGTTATCTTCCTAAGTAACGCACTAGTTTAAAAAACCGTAGCGGCAGAAACAGAGCTAAAAAACTTTTGGAAAAATAGTGTAACGTTGCTGGAATGCCCTCAAATTATTTTCTTTGCCAATAGTTTTAGCATAGGCTACCTACTGCTGCACTGTTGGGACACAGGACTGCTGTCTGTGAGAGGAAGTGCCATAATCCGCCACGCAGGCGATGTGAAAAAAAGAAAGAAAAGAATGAAAACACATTTATTTGTCACAAGCTACTAGAGAGAGAGAGATACTGTGTGTATAGAAAAGAAAAAGAAAAAGAAAACTTTAAACTATACAACAATTACAAAGAGAAAAAACAGTATAAATATGACATAGTGTGACCCACGGCTGCGCCAAATAGTGCTGGTTGGTATTACTTGTCTTAGATTTTTGGTGAAGGATCACCAAAACCCAAAAAATCTAATTATAAGTAACACAAAGAAAAGCGCCTGTATGGGTTCAAACTCACGACCTACAACTATTTTATCGGGGGTCATTTGGTTACCTTTAGGAAACCGCTGCTCACAAACACAGATGAAAAAAATATATATTAAAAGCAACGTTTATTTAAGCCAGTGCGTAACCGCTCTCAATGTTACAAATCCCAAATAGTCGTGCAGACATTAAACTGTCTACTAACATCATTTCGAATATCTATTCTAAAACGGTCTTAACTGCAGTCTGTCTACACCAAACTTTATCTGTTCGAGAAAGAACAATTGAACCGTTCTACATTTCACGATTAGTAACAGATATATCAATACAAATCAATATTTCTTTTCTATAAAATCGTTTTGCTATCAATTTTAAAATATTGGTATTAGAAACGATGGATCGTTTGAAGCCGTCTGATATCGAATTTAATTGTTTATGAATATTGTAATGATATATATTTACATATTTTTATTGTATGCTTCCTGCTTTATAACCTTAGTTTGATACAAATGGAAGGAATTAGTTTAAGTTGTTATTGTGTGAATTTTAGAATAAATAAACTCATCAATTTCAATGGGGGTTCCCATAGGATGCATGTTTGGATCGTAATTTTTAGCCGAAGTTTTGACTTTGACGGTTCACAAGATAAAAATCTATCGATCTGATAGAACAGCACTTATTACTATAAGTGGATTCAGTGGCAGCACTACTACCGCTGTTTATTAAGATACGCCACGTTAGTACTTGAATCCTATATTCCAATTTTGTTTATGTTTGTTGATTAATCACGTTTGAATGACTGAAAAGTTTTAGATGGAACTTCGCTCCCGGTAGACCATGATCTGAATTAGTACATAGAATACATATCTTGGAGTATCATAAACTTTTCACGCTGGTTAAGCTAGTCGATCATGATTTCTACTGCCATGGGTTTGATGACGGTTTCGAAGACGAGCTGATCTGGGGAACTCCGTAAACTAAACTATTCTTTTAACAAAGACCTCTTCTACTAATTACCTACTACTTACTATTCTATGCAACGAAAAAACCCAATACTTTAACAAACACAACAGCGCACCGTGTCCCCGTGCGCACTATAATCGTATGCGCAGCCTGTGATTTACAGGCGAGCAGCCACGATGCGCGATAGCAGTTTACTTATTGTTACACCGCATTGATCGGCTAACGACGTATGCAGATACGAGCATCGCGTATTTATGCGCTGTCACCGGCTTTTATTGCGATTAATGCCATTTTTGAGCACCTGTTTTTTGGTCTGCCTTCTTGTTGGGTTATCGGTTTATCGGTGGCAAGTGTTGGGTATGGTCCATTCTTGTGATTTGCTGGTCCCTTTACACACTTGCTTGCAAATTTTACAAATCCAGGGTAAAATGTAAAATTTGCAAATTTTCTTTTCTGTTTAATATCGCTGTGGGATCCAAGACTGTTATATTCATTCTCTGGGACTTCGTCAAGCTTCATTGCCTCGGCGGTTTTTTTGGTGGTCACCACTGTTGATTCTGGCTTTCAGGAGTTGCAGTGGTTTAGGCATAGTGCGGTGGGATTGTCCCAATAAATCCAGTGTGAAGTATAGTCTATTCTGGAGATATGTTGGGTCTTACACACTAATGTTATTTTCGTACTTACTGTTTTAAGTTTTTCGATTCATCAGGATTATGAATTTCCTCCCTCATAGCTTCACAAATTCACAATCCAGTATGAGCAAAGTTCTTCATTCACCAGGTATGCTGGTATTTTTCACTCTTGCGGCTTTTCTAGTTTTCCTACTTTGATAATGTTATAGTGTTGATTCATCACGCTTGCGATTTTTCTCTCTACGAGCTTCACAAATACAAATTCAAGTGTGTCCATTACCTAAAGTATGTTGGTCCTCACACTTGTGGCTTTTGCCGTCTTTCTACTTTCGGTTCATCAGGATTGTCTCTCTCCACTCTGAAAGCTTCCTTCATTTCTTCTTTTTTTACCACATTTACTCAAACAATTAAAATGGATAATGGTGAGGGATTATGATTATGTCTTATCCGTTGTTTATTAATCTATGAATTCAAAGATCCGTTATCCTTAGGTTGATTTCACTGAATATTATACATGATTGTCGCTTTGTAATTTCCCCTTCTGAAGGTGCTGTAACTTTTGAAACAAAACAAAAATAATTCCCTTATCGTTCTGTTCCTCTTAAATCTTCACAAATCCCTGAGCTATCATTAAGCGTATCACCCAACACGATCAAATCCTTTTTCAATTACCCACCCGGCCAATTAAACTGCAATAAAACAATACACAGAAGCCTATTCTATTTTTTTTTATCGGAAACACCGTCGTTTCAAGGCAAAGGCATAGGCCTTGTGGTAACAAAGATGCATTGTGAGTGCATCGTTCGTTGGAACAAATCCAATATTGTTGACTGTCTACTGTTAAGACAATCGCGACCTCCAAATTCCACATTTGAATTTCTGAAACATGACTTAGGACCTAAGAAACAGGCTTTGTACCATTCAAATTCGAACTCTACTATCTCTGTGTTAAGTTTCATTATTGATTGGAAGGGAGGTGGATTAAGTGCATCAACTATACCAATTAGTTTTAAGCATTAAAAGGCCAGGATGGGCAGATCGACGCCATTGTTTTCCCGACCTCGACAAAGAAAGAATCGATGACAAATCCCATGGTCTGGTCTGTCAAGGTTACTCTTGGTTGTTTACGGCCAAGTTTGGTTGCTTGTAGTAAATTATGTTTGATTGGCGGCTGATGCGTACGTGCTGGGCTGGTGAGGCTACCGTGTGTGCTAAGTGGGGTCAAATATTTTGGATGTATTTTTTCGTACCTCTCATTATCTCCACGCTTTGTTTTATTTATAATCCTCATAATAAAAGGAACTTTGCTAAAATAAGGTTAATATAGGTGGTGTTATCCTCCTAATTTTCCTCCAGAAAAACCTATTTTCCTCGGTTAACCACAATAGGTCACCTGTTTCCCAAAGATTCCGGTGACTCACAGTAATGAAATTTGCCAAGCATTCGACCACGTTCAGTAAGGTTCCAAGTCGATGCAGTTCAGCGCACAACATATTTTATAGTACAACTGCAAGATCAAAAAGGCGTAAATTATAAACTGAATGGAGAAGTCAAGGTCATTATTTTACTTAATAAGGTCATAAGAACGCTGACTAACAAATTGGAAATGCAATTTTAGTTGTTTTAATTCTTTAGTGTGCACGAAAACATTATAGTACACGATGATAGTTTAGTTCATGTACAAAAGCGAGAGTTGAGTATTCTCCCAGCAAACCTTTGAAGATGTTGTGGTGGTGGCCCAGTGGCTACGGGCTCGCCTCTCATGCTTGAGGTCTTGGGTTCAAATCCGGGCAAGTACCAATGTGACTTTTTCAATTCATATGTACTTTTTAAGTTTATATTGGACATATCGTGAGTAAACCTGAACTTATAGTTAGTATTTGTAAGTTTGTGCTCCATTGGTGTAATTACTGCAAGGCGTTCCAGTGCGAGGTTAAACAAATAAAATCAAATAGAGAGCGTACATTAAATACATATCTCATGACAATACCAAAGATTCATTGAACGCAACCAAAAATAATGCTAGAACAAATTCTTGCTGTATTTGTTCCGTATTAGCAAACCGTCCAATCTCTAACTCAGATCAGAAGCGAAAATCTAGAACAAAATCGCAGGCCATAAATAAAGTCACTTCAAAACTAACCAAGCAACGGCGCAAATATGATAAACACATTTAGAGATACGTGTTCAAAACCGTGTGGGATCAAAACACTAGTACCTGCGTAGTATTTCATTAATATACCTCCAAACAGTTGATCGACTCTTCAGAATGATGGGGCCTTACCATGAAGTGTCCAAACTATCATGATGCGACTGTTTAAAAGGGTCAGATGTAAACAAGTAATGTACAACTGCCCCTTACGCAAAATGGCAATAACCTTGTTATAAGAGCTTAGGGATGTTACCCAGGCGTTCTTAAGATCCGAAGTATCAGTATTTCCATTCAACGTGGCAATAGTGCTAGCTTTTTGGGCACTTCTTCCATTGTTAGCGATGCTTACGAATTTTTAGATTGCATTTCTCCCTTTTTTTACTTGACTGCCGAAGGAGGGTAATGTGTTTATCAGTAAGTTAAGTAAGTTTGTACGTATGTATGTAAGTATGTATGTTTGCTCCTATATGGCGTTCCAGAGACCAAACACGTTGGCCGATTTTGATGATTCATACGTCAATCGATTCGTCTTAACCCTGCGAGTGTCATAGGCAACATTAAAATTGGTCAATAGAAAAATTGAGTATTTTGGGCGCCATATCGTGGTGGCCCAAATTTTTTTTTGCTTCCAAACCCATCTTGTGGGGTATCAAAATAAAGGGTTTTAAGAGGAGATTTTAAAAATATATAACTCTTATTTTTTTGAATGTATCTAATTAGAAAAAAACTTAACTAAAAAGTCATAAATAAAAAAATCAAAAAACCCGACTGCTTCAAAAGCGAACTAAAAAATCGAAAACAAGGAAAAAATCATGCTGTGCAGGCGGAGGATACACCAGATTTTGGTCAACCAGCCCGCGAATATGTATCCTCCGATTGCACAGCATGATTTTTTCCTTGTTTTCGATTTTTTAGTTCGTTTTTGAAGCAGTCGGGTTTTTTGATTTTTGTTAGTTTTACATTGTATTTTAAGAGTGTTTTAGATTTAGAATATTAAAAATACTTCTTTTGCTTCAGACACATTCATACATCTAGTCATACACACACGCCTTTTATGAGTACTACGCACTTGGCCTTTCTGAAGAACATCACCTATAAGGTCTATGTATGTAAGACAAAGACAACAAGGCTGCAGAGAATGAGAAGGAGTTCATCAGAGACGCTTTCATTGCCGACGGTAAAGACTCCTGAAAAAAAAAACACGTTCGTAGAACCTGAGAGTAGAAATGATTGAACCCTCTCCAATGAGCAGTAGGGTAAGGTTTACAAACGGACGAGAAATGATGATGTTTAACAGACACTTGGCGCCTCGTGGTGAAGGTGCAGAAGTTGGTGTAAATTCTGATGAGGAATTCCATGATACGGACGATTTGATGCTGACGCCTCCTCCGCCAGAACCTCCTCGACATTTTGAAAGAAGTCGGCGTCCACCAGCTTATCTCCAAGATTACGAAACCTAAGGAGGGAAGAATGATGTATATTCGCTATACTACTTATTGTAGTTACCTCCTTGTGTGTAGTTTGACAATGTGTCATGTGGAATAAACCCTTGATAGACATTTTACTACAATTAAGAAGAAACTTACTCTCCTTTTTTATGTAAGGATCGTAGCAGGTGGCGTTCTGTAGTTTCTGCCTACCTCCATGGGAAAAAGGCGTGAGTTTATGTATGTATGTAATATTAAAAATATTTTTTGCATATACATTTTAATCCAACATACTCCCGAAGGCCTACAAATTCAAGTCCAAGGCTAAGGTCAAGTCCACACTATACTTAGTCAAACCACAGTGATATATTAGATTACGGGTGTCGTTTGTATGACACGCCATTACATTGTACGCCCGTGCAATCACCCGCCATGCGCCAGTAACAAAGGACTTTACGATGAAATCGAAAGTATATGAGCAGAATTTTAACACCTACCTACAACCATTTTGTGCGTACTACAAGTACTTAACTGTGGTTCGGATTAGTCAGGCTTTTGAGGAATTTGTGCAAGTGAATCCGAGTTTTTTCTTTGTTGTCATTTTTCTGATTTTAAATCACGTTATTGTTGAATATTGATAGAAGGTTTGTGCGTGATATACTTCAAGCTTTATATTCGTAACAATCTCTATCCTGATTTTAATAAATAACATGTCAGTAGGTGTCAAGTCCTATTTCGGATTCGTCCTTTTTAACGCCGCAGAGAGCGACAACGGAATCCTAAGGATGTTTTCTGAGAGGCCAGACTCTGAGGTGCTGGGGAGTTTCATCTAGGTTCACGTGACGA
Source organism: Orthosia gothica (assembly GCA_949775005.1). Classification (NCBI taxonomy): domain Eukaryota; kingdom Metazoa; phylum Arthropoda; class Insecta; order Lepidoptera; family Noctuidae; genus Orthosia; species Orthosia gothica. The sequence goes on from OX459064.1 coordinate 16,640,355, forward strand.
GATGACACTATTACAATGATTTGACTAGCATAGTTTTACGACCTCTTTTACTAACAACTATGGACATATAATTAGTCTGCAATAAATGGATTTTATTTATTTAATAATAGAATATCTCAGAGAGGTGCATTAGTTGCTCCGTCGTGAACGATTTCTTTTTAAAATGGCAGTGGTAGCATTTAAGTAAAATTGTATTGGACCCAGATGGCGTGGTCATTGACAAAAATACTCCTATTTTCATATTAATCTTCGTACAAAAAATACTAGTTACTCAAAAAATACACTCCACATTTTCATAAATCCTCCTTACCAAAAGGCTCAACTAGATGCGCGCACACTGATAAACTACCCTAAACTATACTAGTACTAATTAATTCTTACTGAACTGACTTTTCTTTCAGTTTATCTTTTGTCTCATCTATAGCTTTTAAATTCAGTAATATGAAATCAACATTTTCATTGTCTACCTCTCCCTCTCTTCCTACGGACGTTGGTGTATTTTACCAAACCATTTTAATACCTAACTGAGTTGTAACAGCTTGAAAGTGTAGCAACATCTCTCACAATGAATTTCTTCAAGAACTGCCTGGAGATATTACCAGAATATATCCACGATATCTGAAACCTTCTAACAATATAAAATACACTCCACATTTCCACAAAGCCGATTAAGCTCTGCATTACAGTAGCACTAGCAGCAGCCAACAAATAGATCACAGCAGTGCTCATTACCAAAAGGCGCTACTAGTTGCGCGCGCGCCGATAAGATCGCGCCGGCGCAGCGCGCGTAAATCACGATACCTATCGCGGTGTCCCTACATGAGGACCAGACCTAATTGTAGACGAATTTATAGAGCTTTAGGATTTAACTTGGGGAAATATTTGCTTTTAATATTTGATTTATATATATTTTTTCATTTTCATAAAATTATAAGCATAATTAGTGAGAATTCGTGTCCGTACATAAGGACCAGAACAAATTGTGGATAAATTTATTTGAGCTTTAGGAATTCAGATGTGAAAATAATAAAATAAAATAGTTGGTGCAGTGGTTGAGCGATTGACTGCTGCGCTGCGTGTCGCGGGAACGATGCCCGCTCGGAACAAATATTTGTATGACCTACAGAAGTTGTTCTGGCTCTGAGTGTTGTGTATGTGACGTTATATGTTTGTAAACGCGCCCACGAAGCAGGAAGAAATTCCTAGTGTAGTAGTAGTTTTAAAAAAAAACTACTCAAAAGCGTTTATTCATCACAACATGTAACAATTATTAAATAAATGCGTGTTAACGAAATTTTAAACTGTTGGTTAGCATATACCGTGTTACGTGCCGCGCTATCAAATACATTTTACCAGTAAGTGTCAACTGTCAACTTCAACCCAACCAAAACTGTCAATATCGATGACAGCGAGCTGACACAGTGTTGCATCAAAATAACAATAAAGAACGAAACCTTTATTGGTTTCGAACATAACCATTTGTTGAATTAACTACGGAAAAAAAACTGGGTCTAAGAGTCTAAGACTGAAACGATCTAGCTCTAAGAAGAATAGACCTTATCGTTTTGTGACGCGCAAATTACATTCAACCTATCGGATTTCGCATTTTTTGTAATTTAACGTCTTGCCATAGCTATACCATATACCATAGTTGCCTGTATGACGTTAAACTACAAGAAATGCGTATACTTATATGCGTATTTTTTTTTATTGAAACTGTCTCCCGCACCATGCTAAAGCGCAAAGAGTATAGTAGGTTGACTATACCTATCTTATTGGCGAAAGATTCAATACTCGAAAATCATAGGTACCTGTACCCAAGTATTTAGGCCAAACAATTAATTCCAGTTGAATGTCTTGTTTTGATTATTGTCACGATTTGCCTGGTAATAAATTGATCGTTGTCATGGTAGGCTTTTTCTAAAACAACATGGTTATTAACTAAAGTATACAAAATTAATTGTATTTACCGACCTTCGACTTCTAAAGACGACCCAGCGTGACCACGAACACACCATTATTATAAACAAATCGATACTATTATATTGAAAACAACGGTGTTCCCAAATATCTAATTTCTAAAAACACTTGTATCTTACTATCGGTCCGCGATATCCTCACGGATATATCAATTTAATGGTTCAACATAAGTCATAGGGACAGTCCATTTTTAAAACAAAATATCGATATATAGCCACATAGGAAAGCTTTCTACAATAAATTTAATTCACACCATATCACAATATATTCTTTATCTAATCATAAGAACAATATTTCCGAAAACTATAGATTGATATTTGATTTCACTGGTCAATAAAACATCTGGTATAGACATAAAGAAATGTCATAAATTGATTAACAAATCAATATATAATCTTCATTGATGCTGTGACAAGAATATATTTAAGGGATCTTCAACTTTATATCAGTGAAAATAAAGGTTTTGGAAATGTGGGTGTATCCATGTCAGGTTTATGAAATAATAAATAAAATATAGGTGTGAATATAGAAAGCAATAAGGCACATCGCACATTCAGGCTCTAATATGGTGACAAAACTGTGTTCGGCACTTACCTTTCAGAAATGGAGGGCAAAGTACTAAAATCTGACTTTCTCTATACGTTTTTGGCATTATTTGTGATTTATGGTTGATACTTTTTATTTTTAAAAGGAGAAGAGATTTATGACCTCGCACTGCGCGAGTCATGTCTCATGTGGAGGTTCGCAAGTTGGCTTTTATACCTTTCATTATCTTAAGATACTGCGATAGTCGTCACAAAATGTTTAATTCGACATAGTGTCTTTCATCTACTGCGCAAATTCAATTCGATTAAATTTATTTATTTCATCAACACAGACTCATAAGATAATAATGATAATAGCAGCACACGCAGTCACATTACTTAAACTCAAATAAAATACAGAACAATTAAAATTTGATACGTTAAAAAGAAATTGTCATTTAAATACTTCTACTTCTTCTATAACTATAAGAATTAGACGGTAGAAACCTGGTATAATATTATAAAATCAGGAGAACGTCCAAGAAGCTCTTTTGTAGTTACGCCAACCAATAAAAGGTAGGTAGATACTGCAAAGCTCGGTAGTTCCAATTTTTTTTGCGGCTTTTTATTGTCTAAATCAGGTGAGATAGTAATCAAGCGCAAACCTATCAATAATTAAAAAACTAATATAAAAAGCCTTAAGTAGCCGTAAGCCTTAACACATTTAGGGTGCCGTACCAAATGTAGAATATATTGGTATTTGTTGGAAAAATATACGTCATAATAATCATTTTCACCAAATCTCAAGTTCATAGGTCAATGAGCAGTTAAAAATTCTTAGGAACAAAATTTTGTGACAGACGACGGATAAACAAACGGACACCTGAGTGACAGCAATAGGGCTCCGATTGGACCCTTCGGGTACGGAAACCTAAAAAGGTAAAAAAAAATGTTTGGATATAGCATATCTGAAAATACTGTTTTGATTGCGAATGAATGTCACTGAAAAATAACTATTGTTTAGTGTCACAGTCTACTTTTAGCCCGAAAATTGCACATTGCAAAGTCATTACTGGCCGTGCGCCCGCTCAGAGCCAGAATATCAATATTTAACCTCCTTTTAGACAGTTTGGTTTGCAAAATATTCTTTGATTTACATAAATTATGCTATTTCGGTTATGAAGAAATTCTAGCCAACAGTTTTTCTGTGTAAAAATATTTTTAAACATCCAAGTCGTTTTGGCGGCGTATCCAAAAGTAACTAAACATAAACATCGTGTTGTTACTAACTATTTTAAAGCAAAACCATTAGTTACACGAAAAAACCATGTTACATAAATCACATGAATCAACATTTTTTTTTTACTTTTTAACCTAGCCGTTACTAAGGAGCATGCTCTAAAAAGTAACCGCTATACGGCACTAAAGCGGTGGCAGACCCTTAAGCTAAGTACCAAGACTCTCGCAAAGTACTATGAGTCTCCGACAAGGGATTTCCTACGCGTAAAAATATAATTTTTAGATCTGCACACTAAAAGTTCATTGAACGGAAATCAACAAGTACATATTTATTTTATTACCTTTTATTAATAAGATCACGCTTACAGTATCAAATGATCGAATCGATACGATACCAGCTATTTTTACGTACTTCTTAACATAATGGGGAGAAGTACAGAAGGACCGAATAGGAAGCGATATAAAAAGATTATTACGAAGACACTTATATATTAAAAAAACACTACAAAGTGAAAAATAACTTCAATTTCGGAAGTCGCACCTCCTTGTTTTTGTTTCTTCGTTTTTTGACACCGACTTCCGAAAAATTGAAGTTATTTTTCACTTTTTAGTGTTTTTATTTGGAAGTCAGTTGTAATTTTTGTAAAAAAAAAAAAACACTTTAGGTGTGGTACATAATGGACCAGTTACATAGGCTTGGTACCAATAATGCCCAAAGTGAAGCCAGAAATGAATAACCCAATAACATGAAACTAAAACAAAACTGGTAGAATAAGAGTATACCAAGGTGAACTGTTTAAACCTGCGTAACCCTTTAGAGCGTACTAGTGTGATGTTATGTTATGAAATGGTGTAAACAATAAACAGAAATGCGATTGCAGCTATCCCGAGTAATTTGCCATCATTTATTGAAGAGTTCTGATGTATATCTCCGAAGTTCTTCATCAGATCTTGATGGAAATTAAATGAGACCACATGACAAGCACCAGCTTTCAAATAAAAAAAGAACATCAAAATCGGTTCACCTTGAAACATGTTCTGAGGTAACACACATAAAAAAAACCGTCGAATTGATAACCTCCTCCTTTTTGGTAAGTCGGTTAAAAAATACCGTGTTTTGGGTAAAGGTTCTTCTATAAGTTTATCTATGATATTATTGACATCGTTAGAAAGCCTGGACCTAAAAAATAATCCTCCTCCTCGCATCGTATTCCTCATTACTGAGGAACGTGATTTCCCGGTCTTCGTGGAAACAACTTCTCCTTCACCAATTTGCGCCATCTGCTTCTGTCTTTGGCATCGTGGAGAGCATCGTGCAGTCTGGTATTTAACGATGTGCGGACTTGGTCTGACCATCTGATTGGACTTCGACCCCTCGGACGTCTCCCCTCGATCTTGCCAGTAACCATCAGCTGTTCGAGGTTGTGTCCGTCCTTCCTGGCAATGTGACCAAAAAACTCCAGAATCCTACGAAGACAGACCGTGGTCAGTCTGATATTTATGTTTAGTTCCCGGAGGATAGAGTCATTGGTGCGATAGGCAGTCCATGGGATTTGCAACATCTTCCTCCAGCACCACATCTCAAAAGCATCGATTCGGTCACGGTCGGCCTTCTTCAGAGTCCACGTCTCGGCCCCATAACTGAAGATGGAGAACACCAGGGAGCTGACCAGTTTCACCTTCGTCTTCCTTGAAATGTTACGGTCTCTCCATACTCTTTGCAGCAGGGTCATTGCATTTCTGGCCATCCCTATACGCCTCCTTATATCATTCTCACATGACCCTAAATTGCTGATACTTGCACCCAGGTAGATAAAGTCGCTTACGGTTTCCAGTGATAGGGCACCTGTATGTTGCAGATGGTTTGCGCGATCCACTATCATTACTTTAGTTTTAGCGTGATTGATTTTGAGCCCCAGTTCCATACATTTTTTTTCCATCCTTTCAAGGAGATTCACCATTTAGGTTCTATATAAGCTGTTAAATGTTCAATACTCGGCGTTGAACATTTTACAGCTGGGCAGTTCTTCTCCAGACAAACCCTCCTCATTTTTTCATCCGGGCTTGGGACAGGCAGAGTTTAAAAATAATATACCAGGTTAATTCTAATGACCAGCCAAATGAAAAGAAAAAAAGTCTGCTATTCTGTACATTTTGCCGATTTAATATGGGCAAAAACGTACAGAACGGCTGTTTATTTTTTTTATTTTTGGCAGTTGAATTTTGCATAAAATATTCTTTGATTGATACCTACTTCCTGAAAAAAATTGGCTGTTCATTGAAAATTAACCTAGTATGTCTGAAATCGCCAACACAGGAAAATATAAAGAATAGAAAACTGCTGGGGCTGGTATTACGCTTCTTCTTCTTCTTCATATTCGTGTGAGGATATGGCCACCACTGATGTCAGAGTTAATTAAGCCCTGGTGTCTGAGAACCCCACAGTTCTCTGACTTGGCTATTTCAGACTTACATTAACTATTTAATTTTAGGTTTCCTCACGATGGTTTCCGTCACCGTTGCCTGTGATGTCCAAGATAAATTTGAAAAATTCATATGAATTTGAAACAGTCACATTGAAGAATTCTCCTTTTGCTATTAAAACCTATTGTTATTTGGTGTCTAACATCAACTTCAACCAGTTCACAAAGTAAGATGCCTACTTGGTGAACTAGTTGATGCAAGACGTCATCAAGCTAATGTTTTCGTATGTTGCCGCCAATGTGAAAATATTTTTCTTCCATACAACGATTTTAGTACTTGATCCTGTTTTCAAATGCTGTATAGAGTGGTCCTTCGGTGTACCTCTATCTAATGCATTTTTATGTTAAACGCCTCTTCCATGTACCCGAGGCCAAGTCGGACATATTTCATAAAACAAATTGTGATACCCATTGTAATTTGAGAGCCATTTCACCTAGCGTACCCTTTTAACATTGATTTGTATTCGATGGAATCGGAATTATATCGATACTCTTGATTTCTATCGATTCAATTTTAAAAGTTGCTCGATATGAATTTTTTGGTGATATTTTAGGATTAAATTCGTTAGTGATTGCTACTGAATTAATTTTTGAGTTTAATTTAAGTCATGGTGGTATTTTTGAAACATTTTTGGTTAGGATTAAGGTTACAAGAATAATCTAAATTCTATACCGTTCCACCAACCAATTTTCACATCGTCAATTTCACGCATTCTAAATTAAATCATTGCGAGATCTCCTCCATTCGAAAAATAATCGATACAAATATCGATATTCCCATCGGTATCGATAAACCACTAATTTTCCATATGTTAATAAGAAGGTTTTAATATCAATAGTTTATGTTATATCCAGCATCGACATTGGCACCTGTGTGGTCGTTTCTTCTTTGTTTTCTACCAACATAACAATATCTTCTTGTAATTTATTCGATATTTAGATAAAAATGACACTTGATTGTTGTTTAAGATAGTTTACCTAAATTGTTGTTGTTCTTTTGTAATGTTATTTTAAAGTGTTGTTGAAAGTTATAATAAATCTTAAAAGTTATTGTTATTAAGTACTTTTTACCACATAATGAGTGATTTTTATGTGCTTTAAATGGTGACTTAATGTCAGTCTAAGCTTGTAGTAGTTGCATCAGCATTTTTATTGTCCTACTGCAAAGCAACATATTCTCATGCAGAGAAGTAACGAATATTATCTCATAGTTATCATCGTGATATATCATGTCTAGAAGTAGAATCTGTATGTGCATCTGTATGTTTATCCGTTTACTTCTTTTGAACTGTGCAAAGGATTTTAATACGCTTTTGATGAATAGTAAGTGCAATAAACGAGGACGGTTTGTGTGTATAACTTGCCCTGTGCAACGTCAGGACGATTTTGTATAACACTATTAGTACCTATTTTAGTTAGAATTTGAGACCCGCAGGCTTATTACGTATCCTTTGCAAGAGCAAAACGGTAACAATTTTTGCGCAATAATTGGTCTTAAATACAGAAGTTTTAGAGTTAGCGTTTGATCGCTATCGTTTTGCTATTCCAAAAGATACGTAATATGCTTGCCGATTTTGTGGCCCATCTATTACTTCAAGTCTCATCATGATTTAATTTACTGCAACATAATTTTCACGACGGCGTAAAGAGCTTTTGTTTTTTATTTCATAACCCGACCACCTCCAACCCACACGCCGGTTCTGAACCAAATTGCTCACGGAAATCGGTCCACAAATCAAATACACTAAACGAGATACCAAAACAATCCGAAAACGATTCAAGACCAATTTTCTGTATCTAATTTGTCTGCCTTCCCATCCTGGTGTTCGTCGATTAATCCGGACTGATTTCGTAAACATACACCACGATAACTTTACACCCAGGATCGAAGACAGTGACTCTTATTGGGTCAGATTTACGGGTAGTTTTGTAGATTTGGAGATGTAAAGTTACCTTGGTCAATTTGTATGGGTGTTGTCAACAGAATATTTTTCAAATGTACGTATATATTTCGGTTTTATAACATCGATGTTTCGACACGATCGCTAATGGTTGTAATCAATTTGATGGTCTCACACTTGACATTGGGCTTCGAATTGTTTAGATAACGTTCGACTCGGAATATGGATAATAGGAGTATGAGATATGTGTGAAATTATACGATTTATTTGACTGGACGTGGGAAACGTGAGGTTAAGGAAATATTCGTCTGTTGTCGACATAGATACAATATAAGAAGAAGAAGTCTCGTCCTATCTACCGCAGTGTTTCAAGACAAAAGTCTATGACCAGTGTGTCAGTGATCACCTATGGGACAGAGACGTGGTCGCTCATAATGGGCCTTCCCACCGCACTATTCCCAAACCACTGCAACTCCTGAAAGCCAGAATCAACAGTGGCGACCGCCAGAAAAGCGCCGAGGCAATGAAGCTCGAAGAAGTCCCGGAGAATGAATTTAACTGTCTTGGATCCCGCAACGAAATTAATCAGAAAAGAGTAAGGGATGAGTAGGAAAAATGTAAATAATGGGCCTTATGAAAAAGCTTAAAGTCACCCAAAGGGCAATGGAGAGGGCTATATTCGGAGTTTCCTTGCGTGACGCATCAGAAAAGAGGATATCCGCAGGAGAACCAAAGTTACCGACATAGCCCGAAGAATTGCAAAACTTAAGTGGCAGTGGGGCAAGGACAATTGCTCGTAAAACGATGGCCGATGGGGCCGAAAAGTTCTGGAATGGCGACCGCGAACTGGAAGACGATGTGTTGGAAGGCCGCCCACTAGGTGGACTCATGACCTGGTAAAGGTTGCGCGCATTGCGCTGGATGCGAGAAGCACGGGATCGGTCAATGTGGTGACGCCTGGGGGAGACTTATGTCGAGCAGTGGTCGACTTTCGGCTGAAATGACGATGATGATGATGAAGAAGAAGAAGCAGCTTCTTATAATTAATATTTAATAACAATTTTCAATAATTGCTAATTTAAATGTACGATTTATGATGTACTTGTTGTATTTTCAATAATTGCTAATTTAAATGTACGGTTTATGATGTACTTGTTGTATTTTCAATAATTGCTAATTTAAATGTACGATTTATGATGTACTCGTTGTAATTGTTGGCATAGAATTAAATAAAGCTTTCTTATTTAACAAGCTTAATACAAAGCTTCAGAAAGATGGTTACAGAAGAGTTACAATGTCGTCTAATCCAAGCATAACAATATTTTATACAGTTTTCAGTTTGTATTTTAAAGTGCAGACTTCCTAGGTTACCTGTGTCCGGTAAAGTGTACAGACAGCAAAATTAAAGCGTTGTTTGAAACCCTTCCTCATTTTATACTAACACTTACAACAGCGACTTATCCTTCAGCTTATTTAATTTGAATACCATATGTTAACCTGTGACTTAATGCCAGGTCAGGCGCGAAAGGCGGAAATTTCTAGGTTACACCTTGAAACACCTATATCCTGAAACAGCTGGATATCATTTTACAATAGCAGACTAATTAGATAAGATTACACTTCCAATCTTCATAGACCAAGGAAACCAAAAGTAAATATAACAACACAAATAAACATTAATTCATGATAGTAGCTTATGCTAGCAAAATCTGGCTCTATGCTGACTACTGACGCTCGTATAGATGAAGATATGACCCATCGAGTTAATGCTGTATGGATGAAATGGAGATTTCTGTCGGGCGTTATATGTGACACTAGAATTCCTATCAAAACCAAAGCGAATGTTTATTAAACAGCCGTTAGATCTAAGTTGCTGTACGGCGCTGAATGATGGGCAGCCTTGAAGAAGAACGATCAACAGCGGCGAAGATAATGCTTCGCTGGACAGGGGGCGCAATGCGATTGGATAAAGTGCGGAACGAATACGTAAGAGGATCATTCAAGGTAACACCAATCGCGGACAAAATCAGATAGAGCAGACTTAGATGATATGGTCACATTATGAGACATGAAGATAACTACTTTGTGAAGACAATGCTCAACATCAACACCAAGCAACGAACAAGGGGCAGACCACCATCCAAGTGGACCACTATCGAGAAAGACCTCAAGGAGAAAAATTGTCACGATCGTCAACCCAGGATAGATCATCCAGGCGTTAAGCCACAAGGAGCCCTGACCACAAATAAATTGGGAAGGACGCAGGCTGAAGAAGATGCTAGCAGCTCAAGTCGCGAATTTGTTAAAAATTATTCCACGGAAACATACTGCAGGGGTAAAAAGTATGTTATGTCCCAATACAGGACACCGTGTAGGTACCCGTTAGAAGTGTCATCTAAATCCGTCCAACTGTTGAGGCGTGGAAGACTTTGATTACATACAAACATAAACTTACGCCTTCTGCCTATGCAGACAAAAACTATAGAAAAAAACCCAAAGTAACTCTGACTGATAAGTTTTTACACCTAACCCGCTGAACAAATATTGATGCATTAATTATTTTGAAAAAGGATACCTAGAGGCTTCCACACGGGCGAAGCTAGTAATATTATATATAAAGTCCCCGTCACATGAAGCTATACATTTTGTAAATAAAGACTTTTACTAAGTTACGTAGCGACAATTCAAATCAACAACAAATAATCCCAAATAAAAAAAATACCTTGTGGTCTAATGTTTTGTGGTACTGGAACGTTCCATTAGTCTGACGCGTTCCAGTACCACAAAACATTAGACGACAGCGCTTTATATCGCTAAAATTTAACACGACCAAGTGAATTTTATGTTAGAATATGGGTTAGGAAGTAGAATGACAATAACAATATAATTAGATAAGACTACACTTCCAACCTTCATCATAGACCAAGGAAACCAAAAGCTTACTCAACAAGACAGACAAACAAACAATAATTACAATAATAATAAAAAACCTCTCGCAGCGGGGGTCCGTTCTAAGGCTGGGCGCACACCGCAGTGTATCGACGGCGCTAATTGAGCCGCTCAATTGAGCGCATTAGGCGCAGAGCGAGATTAACGCGGATGGAGCGATTGTTTCCAGGGCTGGACGACACGGCAGCGAAATACGATAAGAGTATTTAAAACAAAAAACGATCTGGTTGCTGATAGGTACTAGGTACAGATTACTCAGAATAAAACCTCATCGCAATCACGTCGGAAACCTATTGACCGTTTGGCGCTTGGGGTCGCTAGCATTTTTATATCGTTTGGCTTCAGGTATGAGCGATAGGCTTCTGCTGTGATTTTTGGTCTAAGACAGCTCTCAATTATCTCAAATGCTGGGTGCATCGTCCTCACGTGTATAAATTTATTAGTGTATGTACTTATGTAAATATTGTAAAAAACTTTTTTTTAAAGAGTAATTATGGAGTTTCTTGTGCGTTCTTCTCCATAACAAGCTACTTTTCCGAATGCACGGTAGAATCAATGTTTATTACTTGTAAATTTTAATTTTAGCGTTCAAAAGTGCCGCTTACTGGTCTACTTGAAATAAACACATTTGACTTTGACTTTTGACTTTGACATTAAGACATTTTCGATTTCTAAAAGTTTGGCCTTTATTACTTGTAAATTTTAATTATAACGTTCAAAAGTGCCGCTTACTGGTCTACTTGAAATAAACACATTTGACTTTGACTTTTGACTTTGACATTAAGACATTTTCGATTTCTAAAAGCTTGGCCTTTACTGGTCCAAACTTATTCTTAATCATTTGATTTCGAGGAGTTTTGAAGTGTAGGACTCTATTTTAACTTTTTTTTTTTTAATATAACAATTTAAGATTTGTAATAACTTGATTTCGTAGGTTAATTTTAATATTTCTACACTGTTAACGGTAGTGTATGTGAAACTGTTTAATATTAAGATCTTAATGTACCATATACTCAGAAATAAATAAACCTTAATCTTTATCTTTCTCAATAAAGTTCGTGCACTTGTGCCTACATTGGAAACGCACCCCAACAATCACGCCCACGCGTCAGTTTTTGTATTAATATCTTATAATTGTGTCCGTCACGTTACCTTACATTGTACATTAATTGTTGTTCATGTGGGAACGTTATACTTTGTTAATATAATACATTTCATGCATTACCTTGATCATCGACTTGTTTATCTTCGAAACTACGGAAAATCTCGTTAGGTTAGTTAAAAATGTGAAGGAATATAATTGTTGGGTGATTTATATGAGAATAAGTTTCTACTTAAATTATAGTACTCGAAATTAACACCATATTTGTCAAATAATTAAAAGTTATTGCTGTAAACTTACTAGATTTATTTAGACAACTAATCGGTATGATAAAAGTTAATGTGAAAACTATGAAACGCTTAACTGCAGTATTCATCAGAACAAAAGTTTTCCATCGATATATAAACGTCACTATCAATCATCGTTACTATTTTAATCAATAAGTAGCATTTCATGTTGCAAATCTAATTAAGAGGAGTATTTATCATCATCATTTCAGCCGAAAGACGTCCACTGCTGGACATAGGCCTCCCCCAAGTGTCGCCACATTGACCGGTCCCGTGCGTCCCGCATCCAGCGAATCCCCGCAACCTTCACCAGGTAATCGGTCCACCTGAAGGGAGGCCTTCCAACGCATCGTCTTCCGGTTCGCGGTCGCCACTCCAGAACTGTTCTGCGAGCAATGTGCCCTGCCCACTGCCACTTAAGTTTGGCAATTCTTCGGGCTATGTCAGTAACCCTGGTTCTCTTGCGGATCTCTACATTTCTGATTCGATCACGCAAGGATACTCCGAGCATAGCCCTCTCCATTGCCCTTTGGGTGACTGTAAGCTTTCTGATGAGGCCCATTGCGAGCGACCACGACTCAGAGCCATAGGTCATCACTGGCAACACACACTGGTCATAGACTTTTGTCTTGAGACACTGCGGTAAATTGGACGAGAAGATACCACGCAACTTCCCCAACGAAGAGAGGAGTATTAATGTGACTTAATAATTACTTACTCGAAGTACAAAACATATAAATCATGTACTTTCTAAATTTACCTCGGACATTGCTGAAATCAGCGACCGTTAATATCATGAAGATAGCTGAATTTACAGTTAATACAAATATGAAAAAGCCAATCTACCTGAAACAATATTAGTTTCTGTACCCAAGACACACGACACCAAACCAAAACAACAACCTCAATAAAAAAAACATGTCATCAAAAATTTAAATCAGAATCCGTTACAGTGACATTAGTGCGAACAATACGATTGCTCAAGATGACATTCATACATGACCTCGCTACAGCCTTGCACTAAATTGTAATCATGCCTTAATTATTACATTATATACGTTATGTCACATACAATAATCTTCTCACGACCTGCCTTTGTTGGTAGACCTTCAGATACCTGATATAGTTAAAAGAACAATGGTCCTGATAAGAGGTTGGGATAGTTGACATTTGATTTGATTAAATTTTTTGATTATTTATTTGCATATTGTGCTGTGACACCTAAGACGTTTTATATATGGCAGATTTACAGTCCATGGTCATAGCTGTAAATATAAAGGATGTTGTGAGCGATGATTTCTTTAAATTAATATAACCTTAGCTAGCTATATAAATCTTTAACTTATTATAGTTAGTAGTGTTTCGGGGATCAGAGTCTTAATAATGTATAATTTGTTCTGACTAAATATGTTACGATCTCTCCATTTTTAGGGTTCCGTACCCAAAGGGTAAAAACGGAACCCTATTACTAAGACTCCGCGGTCCGTCTGTCTGTCTGTCTGTCTGTCTGTCACCAGGCTGTATCTCATAAACCGTGATAGCTAGACAGTTGAAATTTTCACAGATGATGTATTTCAGTTGCCGCTATAACAACAAATACTAAAAACAGAATAAAATTAATAATTAAGGGGGGCTCCCATACAACAAACGTGATTTTTGTGCTGTTTTTTGCGATAATGGTACGGAACCCTTCGTGCGCGAGTCCGACTCGCACTTGGCCGGTTTTTTTTTTCAAGATAAGTTATCGCTGACTTGGCCAGCCCGGCGAACACCCGGCCTACTGTGACATGGCTTAAGTCACACTTTTTATCACAGTTTGGGCAATAAAGCCATTTTGTCATAAATGCTAGCACGGCGGCGTGAGAAAATTTCGTGACGTTTAGGTACTTGGGACTCATTGGGTCTTAAAACCTGTTATCTATCAATTTATACTATACGCTATACTAACCTCTTTTGTCATTATTATCGGTCGGTATCAGACAAGTCCTATTGTTTTCTGCTTACCTTGAAATACCTGAAAAATCTCCAGCATCTGAAGTATTTAGGCTACAATACAATCCACATTATGACCAGATAGTGTTTAGTTCGCACATAAATAAGATGTCCGTCGGCAAGTCTAGACATTTTCTTGATTAATTAAAATACTTCAGATGTATTTTCCTAGTATTTAATTTAATTGGGTTCAGTTACGCGTTTTGTTTTGATCTGTTTGTTCATACAAAATTGGTTTTTGTTTGTATTTAGCTACATAATTTTGATGTTTCAGATATTGGTCTTGCGAAGATCAAAATCTTCAATATTATGTACCTAACTCACATTTTACTAATTAATTTTGAAGGTACCTATTACAGCCATATTTTTTTGTTATATCACTAAGTTGCACTCATTGAAAATCTTTAAGAATCAGACTAAAATAATATAGGATTTTTAAATGTTTTAAACAATGCATTTTCCCACGAGTAATATCCGGATTTGCCCGCAACACCGAAAAATGTTCTAAATTAGTCCACTGCCACACATAACATACATAAAATAACATAAAAAATATTTATTTCTCTTCCACAAAGGTGCAAACGAATACATAAAAATGCAATATTATTTGATAAATCTATTGTGGGAGACTGGTGTCTGTACTAAGAAACCCTGTCACACAGATTACCAGCCCCTCCCCTAACCCCACCCCAATTTTTTTTAATTAATATTACATTTATTCAAATATTTACAACTTTGGTAAATATTTAATGTATAATAATAAAAAATGGAGCTCGTGGCTAAATAATAACAGCCGCACGGGTCGATCTTTAAGGTTAAGCAACGCTTGTCGAGGTCGGTCCATGGATGGGTGACCATTTCAACATACCGAGTTTCCTCTGTGCCTCGGAAAGCACGTTAAGCCGTTGGTCCCGGCTGTCATTTGAAGATCTTTGACAGTCGTTACGAATAGTCAGACGCTTGAGATCTTACACCAGTCTCTAGCCAAGGGGTACCGTGTTACCCATTTACTGGGTTGTGGAGGTCAGATAGGCAGTCGCTCCATGTCAAACACTGGTACTCAGCTGAATCCGGTTAGACTGGAAGCCGACCCCAATATAGTTGGGAAAAGGCTAGGCAGATGATGAATAATAATAAAAAATATATGTGTCACATTTCCTGATACATGCCTAACAAGGCCTCTGGGAGTTGTCGTTGGCTCCTCGTACGCCTTTTAAAGGACCAGGTCCCTATAGTGCCGAGATTGTCAAATAAAAAATAATAATAATAATAATAAACTCACAATCACACTATTAATAGCCTGAAGCCTCCTAGCTAGAGCCCTCGAGGCGAAACCGTGCCGGTTACTTACGTATGAAAATACAAGTACATGCAGTTAACAGCCCGCGTCGGCTCCCACGTACATTATACATAATAATGCGAACAAAAAACCATGCTTAGCGATCTACAGATATCTTTATGACCTACATTAGTTTGCTAAGACCTTGAAACAGCTCTTATTAAAGCCTAACTTATAATTAATCGTGTTGTTAAAAACAATTGATTTAATTGCTGATGTTTTGTTTTAGGGCTCCGTGAGGAGATGAAACTGAACGTTTTGTTGGCTCAATAGTCAGTTGCATTTGGACCTTAGGACCATCTCCTAATGACAGGCTCCAAGAAGAGAAAGTTCAGATGGGTTACTCCGTAAGAAATGTAATATTTCAAAATCAAATCAAAATTATTAATTTTTAAATCAGGCCTTCATGGGCACTTATAAAACGTCGACAAAAGGTGCACGGTTCGGGTTGGTCATTTCCTATGGAGAAGAACCGGCAAGAAACGCCACGGTTACTCTTATAAAAAAGGGTTTATTATTACAACATTTCCATGTTACAGCATTAGCACTTAGATATGGGGGGACAACGTAGGCCCGACAATAAGTCGAAAGAAAAAATTATGAACGTCCACATTTCCATTTCACCAGTTCTGTTGAGTTCCTTCTGATAGATGGCGAGCCAAGTCCTATCGACCATCCGGCACAAATCCAGACTCAATTACGCATTAGCTGGATACGAGAGGCAAAGGACCACTGGATGTAACTGTGAGTGTGATGTGTGTGGGTGTGTGTGTGTTTATGTGCGTGTGTAGGTGTGGGTGTGTGTGAGTGTCAGTGTGTGTGTGTGTATGTGTATGTGTGGTGTGGTGCTTTAGTGGTCAACTGTGAGCAAACCTATAAAAAACAATCGTTCGCCTGAAGTTATGATGATGTTTTTTTTTTTAATGCACTTGATAACTAGATTAATTCTATTTGTACGGATCACTGACCTCGCTAAGGCAACTTGCACTTGACTGATTTTTTCAGTTTTCCAACCAAAAATCCCCGTCAGAGTAACGTTTGGGAAAAATCATTCGACCTTGCAAGAGGTTATTTACGCGGGCGATCAAAACTTCTGATAATTAGTGATTATGTACAATTTGTGCAGTTTGTATGTAATTAATAAAATGATAACAATGGACTGTGTGTCCGGATTCGGTTATGAATGCTTTTTTTTCAGTTAGACTCATTGGCGGAAGATTCTTCTTATAATTGTGTAGGAAGCTGGGTGCTTTAGATCAGCAACAACAAAAAATCTTGACTGACGCATCGAAGATCATAGTAAGCCCATTACGTTGAATGCCACTTTAAATACATCTAAAGAAATAAGAGTCTTAACACATCATAGCTTTTCTTTTTCAGGCAAATGCCAACATTTCCACAACAGCATACAATTTTTAATAGCATCTGCAGATGTGATGGGTATCCACAAATAATGGCGATAAAACAAAAACACATTAGTCAGATAAATCAAATAATAATCAAATAATATTTATTCAAAAAAGATGATAACACAAATATTAAAATAAAATGAGAATGTACGGCTAGGAGTTTATACTTACATATTGGACTTTCTGCATCCGACCTAGGCGGCAGCCAGTATCTCGGATTGCAGTTCATATTCTTTAGATAGTGGTCCCCTAGTAGAATGTCATTTCATGTGTAGGTGTGTGTGTGTGTTGTGTATGTGTGTGTGGTGTGTAGTGAGTGTGTGGTGTGTGTATTTGTATTAATTTGAGCGATATTACGAATGATTAAATTTCTTTCGTGTTTAGTAGCTATATCTATTTGGGAATGTTTCATCATAAGAGAGTCCTTGTAGACAGTACTGAATTTTTCTTTTACAGAGGATCTCATTAAATGGATATATGTAATTTCGGCCGGTTTTTGACCCTGTCAGCTATAGTTACTTTAAATTAAGAAGTTTTTGTTTGTTTAGTCTTTATAGATATCCATAGCTATCACGTCTTGGGAGCTAGTTTAATTTCATATGACCCTATTTAGTGACTAACTAAAAAACGGAACCTTAAACAAAGCAGATAGTTTTTCTTCCAAGAGCTAGAGATGCACTTAGGGAAGATTTTTCTCCAATCAAAGGCGTTGCAGTTTACCAGCACAGTCACGGACAAAATATAGCAAATTATATTCCATTCGCACCAAACGTTTTGGGAATACTTTTATTATACGCACCGCAAAAGAGTGGAATTCCCTGCCGGAGTCTGTATTTCCCGATAGCTACAACCTGGGAGTCTTAAGTCAAGAGTGAATAGGTTACTTCTAGGCAAGCGTGCTCCATCGTCGACCACATCATCGCTTACCATCAGGTGAGATAGTGTTCAAGCGCGAGCCTATAGGTTATAAAAAAAAATGGGAGCCCCACTTAAATATTTATTTTATTCTGTTTTTAGTATTTGTTGTTATAGCGGCAACAGAAATACATCATGTGTGAAATTTTCAACTGTCTAGCTATCACGGTTCATGAGATACAGCCTGGTGACAGATCGAAAGACAGAAAGACGGACCGCGGAGTCTTAGTAATAGGGTCCCGTTTTTACCCTTTGGGTACGGAAACCTTAAAAACAAGAAATTGACTAAGAGCAGATTCTTCGAGATTAGACTAAGTAATAGGTAAGTATTTCAAGGCAGCAATAGTAAAGAGCGCTATATGCGCCTTAATTTTCATGGGCATTCTTTAGTTATTGAGATTGTTCATAACATGTGTAATGTATTTGATGAGTACTTAATTTAAACAAGTAAAATTTCACAATTTAAAAAACCCCCGACTCATTTATCTTGCGAAAACACCCCAATTAAAACAGTAAAATGCCCATAACTTTTGAACGGCTGAACCGATTTTATTCAAACATAGCTAAGAACACTCCCGACAAAATTACCTTTCAAACAAAAAAAACTAAATCGAAATCGGTTCATCCGTTTAGGCGCTATGATCCCACAGACAGACACACAGATACACAGCAACACACGTGAAACTTATAACACCCCTCTTTTTCCGGCGGGAGTTAATAAATAAATAAATCACAGGGGTTGAAGTTTACAAGCAAAGTCACGGACAAGAGCTAGCAACTCATATTCGTAGCAATAATTGACACTGAAGTTAACCTATGACTCATATCACACGTCAATTAATAAAAAACAGAACAATGGCACGGCTATGAATTTAAATAGTACACAATGTGAGGTAAATTAGCACACACTCACACATACATACATTGTTTTTTGGTTTGTATATAATACATTAACTTGTGTATGTGTAGTAGGAACAGTTTCAGATAAAATAAATTATATTATCTTTGATGATTTTCGTGGCACGTGTAACTTTAGGTACAGTTATGTAAACAGTCATGCTATATATTTTATAGGTACTGCTATCGATTTATCAAATGTTTAAAAAAAGTTTTAATTTTTCTTCTGCATGTCTAATTGAAAACTGATTCTACATAATATAATAATGAAGGAGAAATATTATTCTAGTTACAATAAAAATAGTCAATATGCCAAAAAATTAATATTTAAAAAAACACGAAATAATATTTTACTTGCAGAATATTTGAAATAAAATAATATATTATGGTTAACGTAGTCGACGGCAAGAACTATTTTTTGTGCAGGGTTATAATGCATGCTATCTCATCCGACAACACATGCGAAAGAGATGTGATGAGCAGCAAGAAGCTAGTTCACGTACGAATACACACTTTTGCAAATTTGTAGCGAAATGGATGATGATTTAGGACGAAAACGAGCGCGCGAAATTTTATAAACAGACCTTTGGTAATATGGATATCATGAAAAACGACTATATGTATTTGTTCAATATAAAAATATTTGTATTGTTGAACTACTAATCTATCCCTGATTTGAAATTTCCTTTTTTTAACCGACTTTCCAAAAAAGAGGAGGCTATCAATTCGACTGTTTTTTTTTTTATGTTTGTTACCTCAGAACTTTTTACTGGGTGGACGGATTTCGATGATTCTTTTTTTATTTGAAAGCTGGTGCTTGTCATGTGGTCCCATTTAAATTTCATCAAGATTTGATGAAGAACTTTGGAGATATACATCGGAACTCTTCAATAAATGACTGCAAATCACTCGGGATAGCTGCAATCGCACGTCTGTTTATTGTTTTTACCATTACATAACATAACATCACACTAGTACGCTCTAAAGAGGGTACGCAGGTGAGAACAGTTAAACCTGGTATACTCTCATTCCACCGGTTTTGTTTAAGTTTCATGATATTGGGATAATCAATTCTGGCTTCACTTTGGACATTATAGGTACCTTACCTATAGAACTGGT
The DNA here is from genome assembly GCA_949775005.1 of Orthosia gothica. Classification (NCBI taxonomy): domain Eukaryota; kingdom Metazoa; phylum Arthropoda; class Insecta; order Lepidoptera; family Noctuidae; genus Orthosia; species Orthosia gothica. Next base: position 16,660,491 of record OX459064.1, read on the forward strand.
CCATTATGTACCACAACTTAAAAGTAAAAATAAAAAAAAATGTTTTGCAAAAAATACAACCGACTTCCAAATAAAAAAACACTACAAAGTGAAAAATAAATTCAATTTCGGAAGTCGGTGTCAAAAAACGAAGAAACGAAAACAGGAACACCGACTTCCGAAATTGAATTTATTTTTCACTTTGTAGTGTTTTTTTATTTGGAAGTCGGTTGTATTTTTTGTAAAAAGTTTTTTTTTTCTTATGGTATTTATTTGCGCCCAAAGATGCGTTAAAATATGGAACATTCGAAGCTTATAACTTTCAAGTACTTTTTTGTTTCCATACAGGGCTAGATAATGATAAGTTAAATTGATATCATTTTTAATTTTGAACGGAAACCGTCAAACAGAGCAGTAATCGCCAGACTACGTTTGAATGTAAAAATGATCGACTAGGACAACCCAGTTGCTTTGTTATTTGAAGATCTTTCACAAGTAGTTAAAAGATCAAAAATCTGACACATGTCTTGCCAAGGGGCATTGTGGTACCCAGTAAATAGGTTTTGGAAGTCAGGTCAATCAGGCACTCCACGTAAAATACTGATTTTCAGCGGCATCCGGTTTAAGTCACACTTAAGAAAGAAAGAAAGAAAAATAAAAAAATTGTGACCCGCACAGGAGCCACGAGAAATAAGCATAAACACACTCATACATTATGTTTCGTCAACATTTATCACAAATCAAGTCAGCTGACTGTATAATTATCCGAGCTTAACAAAGTGACAACGCACCAATTCGTATTTAAATACAATCGTATCATTGTATTAATCTCAAACAGTATATGTATAATAATAGATACATTTGACACAAAATCCTCATAATAAAATGTAATTATTAGATATTAAATCATTTAATATAAAACTCGTGTAAATCTGTATTTTAATTATTAAAGCAACTGATATTATTTGATGGCAAAAATATGGTCGGCAAGGTTGATAGGGAGTCAGATAGTTCTCCAACCGCTTGATTAGCTGTCTTGGGATATTTTCAGTCATCATGTCATTACATGTAAATTGAAATAAATAGTATCTATCTTTATAACCCATCTACTGCAGAACCACAGTAAAAATATACAAAAAGTATGGCAACTACCTACAAACGCTCGAAACGGTACACTCTCACAAAAATGCGCATCAACAACACCCCTAAGCAGCTCGCACTACTGACCTGCAGAAGTGCCCGAATGGTCTCGTCGGTGCGTATGTTTGTGTGAGTGTGCCGTTCCGAGCGTTAGTAGGTAGTTTCCATACTGTGTATGTATATTTATTCTGTGGCAGAATCTTAGCACCCAAATTATCTGACACAAGTTTTAATGTGCGGCTCCGCTCCTATGGCTGTCCTACAAGAGCAAGAGAAGAGAGTGCATATTCCCGGAATATAAAGTAACCGAAAACGTCAAGAAAAGGTCACAACCCTGTATCTTGACGTTTTCCTATAGCTGGTATTTACATTGCCAACTAAAAAGATTCAAACAATACACTTATTACATTACATTAGGTCTATGGGGTCCGAGTGCGCATCGAGTTTTTCGAGATATTAGCACGAAGCTCGTCTACTCTTCACGTGACCAGAGGGCTGGCCTTTTCTTCGGCTAGAGAATCAGCATTGCCATCCAATGTGGTAATACTGCCAGCGTTCTGGGCATGTTTCCCATTGACATCGTTGTGGACGATTTTTTTGATGCACAATGAGCCCTTTTCTCGCTCCCCTTGGTATTTGTATATGGGCTTGTTTTTTTTTTAGAATGTACAATTGTATTTATGTTAATATATTTACACTGGTAACTTAATTAATCATAAAATCTTAATACCTTGGAAATGATTTCCACAGCAAAATATTTTCAGATAATTTATTTATCTGCGTTAAAAACTTGATTGGTTTTGTAATTGAATTTTACTTATTTGCAGTATGTTGATAGACAAGAAAGTAAGTTACTCTTTAACCCATCATAGAACGCGGTGACTATGGATAGGATATGTTAGCACCAGGAATTCCATACATATTTCCACAATTTACCGTTAAAAAATCTAGCCCAAACAAGACAATATATCACGCACGAGAGTGCAGTCAAGCGAGTCTTCCTAGCCAGCAATAAAGCTCGGCACACACCTTACGACCAGTCGTGTGTCATCCAGGAAGCGCCAACTGCGGCCGACAATGTGTCTTTCTATTCACCTCTGGAACGGTTTATAGTTTTTCCTGCAAGTTCGCTCACCGATTATGTGGACTTCGCTTTTGAACATTTTTAAATTTCGAAAGACCCGTGTTCGAAATTTAATGATTTGTAATCAGTTAAAAAATTATTCTGGTTATGTGGTCAAGAAAAAAAAAAAGAAAATGTAGAAGGCTTAAGTTCAAAGCTTTCCCTTACCTGGGCCATACTAACCTTTGACAATGTATTATTTATTAAATCAATGGTGTATTTTAAAAAGACATTTTGGACAGTAGTTAGATTCAAAGTTAAGCAAATAGCGAACTAATATCTTTCGATTAACTGTGATATTAATGCAACGAGGTATAAATTACTCAGAACAGCTACGTATTACTACCTATAGATGTATTAGTGCCTTGATTTAACGCAAGAATTCAGTTAAAATAATATAAGTTTTTTTTTATTTAAACTTCTTGTACAATGGTGATACATAGGCGGACCTTTGGGTTAAAAAGGACATAACAGAGATAGGTGTACAAAATAAAAAAATATAGTCAATCGGATATTACTAACTAATAAAATACATAAATCATTTCTAAAACAATAGACTAATAAATATTATAATAAATACTAAAATGTAACTAAAATTTAAATGTATTAACTATGACGAAGCCCGAGCTATGAAAAAGATGACAAATAATAGTTCTGGATTACACGCTTAAATAAAAATTTACTCTCTGCTTTTGTTACGTCAAGGGGAAGCACGTTCCAGAGTTTTATAGTAGAGACAGCGTAAGAATTAGATAGAAACCCAGTGCGGTGAGAAGAATATGGAGAAGTAAGTTTTTGGAAGCTTAATATCGTGAGAACTGCCTGAGAAGTCTTAAAAACATGATACGAGTAAGTTAGGTACCATACGACCAAGATTTTTTTTCCCAAGTCCACACACATCGCAGTTAGGTTCACGTAAACTCGCAAACTCGTAATTTTTGCAATAAACCATTTAGTGAGCACACGTTAAGTCTCTCTTACAACTGAACCTAGCTCTGATACCTGCAACTACCTCCTAGTGCTTCAAGTAAGCGCAGTTCCACCACCTGACCAATAAGGACCATAATATAAGAAAAGTTATAACTTCCTTACAGCACTCCTTTGTTTCAAAAATGGCGTATAGAAATATAGGCTTTTATTGCAATGGGTACCGCCATTTTCGATTACACTGTCCGTCTAAATTTTCTGTACATGGATCTCTTAATAACCTGTAAAATAAATGGTAGAAATTTCTAATCGTCATGCTTCCCAAAGAAAATGATACTGTTTTCCTCACACTAAGAGCAGAGCCCCTACCATAAGGTGTCAAAACTACTAACATTGACTGTGAAAAATCAAAAAACCAGATTGCTTCAAAAGCGAACTAAAAAGTCGTAAACAAGGAAAAAATCATGCAGTGCAGGCGGAGGATACACCAGATTTTGGTCAGCCAGCCCGCGAATATGTATCCTCCGACTGCACTGCACTGCAGATTTTTTTAATTATAACTTTTTAGTTTGTTTTTTTCGAATTAGATACATTTAAACATATAAGTGTTATATATTTTTGAAATCACCTCTTAAAACCCTTTTTTTTTTGATACCCCACACGATGGGTTTGGACCAAAAAAAATTTGGGCCTCCACAATATGGCGCCCAAAATCCGCCATTTTTCTATTGTCCAATTTTAATTTAGCCTATGACACTCGCAGGGTTAAGACGAATCGATTGACGTATGAATCATCAAAATCGGCCAACGCATTTGGTCTCTGGAAAGCCATATAGGAACAAACATACATACATATATACATACATAGACTGATAAACACATTAGCCTCCTTCGGCAGTCGGGTAAAAAGGGACAGATGTATACAAGTCATATACATCTGTCCCTTACGCACACTCTAAATAACCTTGCTCTAAGCCCCCCAGAGGCCCTAGACTAATGATATTCTAACATCGAAAGCTTGGCGATAGCGTTTTGAAAAATGACAAAAACGTGTGAGAATGTCAAACGCTATCGAAATACCACGCGATTAATACCTTACAATTTGGCATTTCAACCATAGCCAACGCTGACGTCGAATGACACTTGTCTAGAGCACAGATTTCTATACTCCATTTGAAATAACATTACAATTTTTTACAACCCCTTTTTACAGTCCGTTCAACCGATTTTGAGTTCTATCCCGTAAATATAAGGATGGCATGAAAAGCAAAAACCTGTTAACAAAACTAACATACAGCTGCCATTTGTCATATCACTAACGGAGTATAAAATTTATTTCAACGACCGACGATCTACTGAAATCGACGACCGTATCAATAAAAGCGTATTTTTTTTATTCAGTTAACCAATCACAACAGTTTTTTTTGTTTTTTTTTTCCTCATCAGAGGAGTTTGGCTTCGCACATCTTGTGCATTTGCCAGAGTCTAGTTATTAATCACAACAGTTGACCAACGCTTTCCAATTTGCTTTTATTCCGAAGAAGACGTAAAAATTCTCCTGTTATCTAGGTAGATTTATAAACAAAAAGAAAAAACTTTTTACAAAAAGTACAATCGTCTTCCAAAAACACTACAAAGTGAAAAATAACTTCAATTTCGGAAGTCGGTGTTCCTTTGTGTCATCGTTTTATGACACCGACTTCTAGTTGTGGTAAATAATGAGCAAGTTAAATAGTAAAGTAACTAAAGTTATGCCTGAATAGATTATCCGAACAACATAAAAATTTAATATAACCGGTGAAATGAGAGTGTACCAGCGTGAACCCTTTAGAACCCTTTTACGGCGTACAGCGTTTTGATGTTATGCTATGAAATGGCGTAAACAATAAACAGACATGTGATTGCAGAAATACCGACAGATTCGCAATTGTTTATTGAACAGTTCTGTTGTATATCTCCGAAGTTCTTCATCAGATCTTGATTCAATTTAAAAAGACCACACAAGAGCACCAGTTTTCAAATAAATATATTTTTTTCTTTAATAAACAAAGAATCATCAAAATCGGTTCACCTAGTAAAAGTTTTGAGGTAACACAAAAAAAAACTATCAAATTGAGAACGTCCTCCTTTTTGAAGTCAGTTAAAAACTAATGGAGAACCTTATCTTAAAATAGCACAAAACAACTATTTCTGAAGAGAGTGTAATAAGTAGGTACCTCATTATCATCGCTGTCCAATGCTGGACAAAGGGGCGTCGCCACATTGACCGAACCCGTGCGTCTCGCATCCAGCGCATTCCCGCAACCTTAACCAGGTCATCGGTCCACCTAGTGGGAGGCCTTTCAACGTATCGTCTTCCGGTTCGTTTGGCAATTCTTCGGGCTATGTCGGTAACTTTGGTTATCCTGCAGATATCAACATTTCTGACGTGATCACGCAAGGAAATTCCGAGCATAGCTCTCTCCATTGCCCTTTGGGTGACTTTAGACTGATAAGGCCCGTTGTGAGCGACCACGTCTCGGTCCCATAGGTGATCACTGGCAACACACACTGGTCAAAGACTTTTGTCTTGAGACACTGCGGTAATTTGGACGAGAAGATTCCACGCAACTTCCCGAACGCCGCCCAGCCGAGTCGGATTCGACGGTTGACCTCTTTCTCGAAGTTGGACCTACCCAACTGGTCCATTTGTCTCAGGTAGACATAATCATCTACAACTTCGAGTGTAGAGTCTCCAATCTTGATAGAGAGTAGGTACCTACCAAACTTTATTTCATACAGAATTAAATTTATTACTGGAACATTATAGATTTTATTTGAGGAATATGTTTCTCCTAATATTTGTCTGGACTTATGCGCGATGGGAATAACTTAGACACAACTTAGGAAATGTCGGTGTAAAATAGATATAACTCTGCCTAACCAGTAGGCGAATATAGGTGTGGTGTTATGTAATAGGTACTCACATCATTATTCAAAATACCAATTTTCAAACCCGTTTTTTGCACAATAGAAAACCGAAAATCTTGCACTGTTACGCCAATTGTTTCAGCCGACTGCCGAATTTGTAAGTTGTAACCACAGTTCAACACCCGATTTAAACCATAAGAAACAATACAAAAACTGGTATGAATTCCTTATGTTTCCCATATATCGTTCTCACGTTAATCAAATTTATAATTCGCAATACCGAATGTATAACAAATCGGTAAACAAACATCCCAGCGTGACCAATTAACGGTTTTATACAGAAGTTTAACTTTGTGTAACGCACGCATGACTTGTCTATGGCCGTTTTATAGACGAGTGTTTCGGTTACGGTTTTAAGTGTGCAAGTTTTAATTAAAAACCGTCTTTCGGTTTAAATAGACAAGCTTGAAAGACTTGTCTAAATTTCTTATTGTTTAGAAAAAAAGCCACTCAATTATGTATGACTAAAAACGAATAAAAAGACGTAAACAAGAAGAAAATACAGCATGATTTTCTTCTTGTTTTCTTCAGTCGGAGGAAACATATTCGCGATCTGGCTGACCAAAACCAGATGTAACCTCCGTTATGTATGTCTTTTCAGTTCGCTTCTTAAACAGTCGGGTTTTTTGATTTTTTTTAATTAACTTTTTTATTTATAACTTTTTAGGTAATTATTTTTTTTCGAATTAAACATCTAAATGTTATATATTTTTGAAATTACCTCTTAAAACTGTAATAAAATAATTGACCCCACAAAAAGGCGCACAATATCTGCCATTTTCTATTTGCTAATTTTAATGTAGCCAGAAACACTCGCAAGAATAAGACGAATCGATTGACGTAAGAATCATCAAAATCAGCCTACGCGTTTGGCCCCTAGAACCATATAGGAACAAACATACATACATACATAGACTGATAAACACGTTACCCTCTTTCAGCAGTCGGGTAAAAAGTGGCGATGAACAACCAACTATATTGATGGATTCTCAAAAAATACTATGTTTTTATTGTCGCATCATCATTTTCACTTTACCGCATCGTTTCAAGAGCGATATCTCATTTGAATTTATTAAATAAATGTTCGCATATGTAAAGGAAAAGGAATCCAGCACTGAGTCTCTACCCGATGGTTGAATTTTCTTGGCATGAGGAGAATTCTTGACAGCAGAATTACAAGCTGATATAATTTCCTTTACATCCCATCTATTTCATCGACAATACCAACCAACATTTCTGTCCTTCCTCTCCACACTTATTTAATCCCTCCACACTTTACAAGATCAATATGATCGATGCGCGGACGCAGCCCACACGACGCGAGACTAAACGGATTTGTACGATTTTTTGCGATCAACCCCGACAATGTTTACTTGTGAAATTGATATGTCATAATCTGCTGCCAATTATGGTTTTTAGTGAAATCGTATTATGATATTTGGTAACCCGATTTTGTGTTGTGTTTTTCGGGCCTACAGCGACAAAGATATTAGAGCTTTTATCAAAACGGATCTTACGTCGTTGTGAGTTCAATGAATGAATGGTTCGTTATACGGACTACCCTGTTAAGCATCAAAAAAATCACACAACGCAAAAAATTGGTACTTACCAAAGATACCGACTTAGTAGTAGTAGTATAATCTGAGCATTCTTTGTACCTTGATTAACTGAATTGAATAAATAAATTATTATTATTATTATTTATTATAGTATTTTTTTTTTCACTTTTTATTGTACCTACCTAATAGGCAAGTAGTAAGGTACTACCTATAATTCCAGAAAAGATTTCCCGAATATCATGAAACTGAACATAACCCGTGAAATGAGAGATCTGCGTACCCCTTAAGAGCGTACTGGCGTGATGCTATGTTATGAAATGGTATAAACAATAAACAGACGCGATTGCAGCAATCCCGAGAGATTTGCCGTTATTTATTGGAGAGTTCTGTTGTATATCTTCGAATTTCTTCATCAGAACTTCACCAAATTAAAATGGCGTCAATTTAGAAACATAATCTTTCAAACAAAAAAGAATTTACAATATCGGTCCACAATTGACGGAGATATCGGTGAACATAAAGAAAAAAAAACATTAATAATGTCGAACATAGAACCTTCTCCTTTTTGGTAAGTCGGTTAATTAGTAAAATGATGTATGTTTAATGATTGAGGTTGACAGAAGATCAATAATTACAACTACTAAGATCGGCGCTATACGTTTCCTTAAATTTAACGAATCGTAAATTTTTAGAATTTACTTGAAATTGTAAAATTGAAGCAAACTTTAGTTATTAGTCAATTAACTTTAATAAAACAACTAAAAAAACTAGTTTTGTTGCTAGTGAGAAAAATAGTCTCAAGGTTCAATTATATTTTTCAATGTATCTGACCAAGTAAACACATAAAAAGAAACGATGTTAGTATAATAAATACCGTAGTGATACAATCACCTGAAAATAATTTCTTCTCCTTTTATCGACTTATGCGTCCTCCCCAGGATCCTGCGGGATAGCCTAGCGTACAAGGCCACTTTTGCGGCTTAAATCGCTTGATACCGCTTGAACACTTAACTCTTAAGGCTTATTATCTATTAAACTACTGCAGCTTCACCAAAATTAAAAATACGTGTGTATAGCTGACTATACAGAATTGAAATGTGTAAAAATTGCGTTACAACAAATCAACTTAACCTTTATTTTTAACCGACTTTCCAAAAAGGAAGTCGGTGTCCATAACGAAAAAAAAAGGTTCCTACGTAAGACACCGACTTCCAAGAGTTAAGTTATTTTTCACTTTGTAGTTTTTCATTTGGAAGTCGGTAGTATTTTTTTGCAAAAAAGTTTTTATTCAATAGGTATTACCAACAGGTGCATATTTTTTGTTGAATACCTTAATTGGTAACGTATTTTTACATGTTAACTGTACCTACTTACATACTCATGCTTCGTAATAAAATTAATTCGTACTTAAATTCAATTGAAGGTTACGTCAACAAAACGGATCGCACATTAAAAACTAATAAAATTAATAAGATACAAACTATAGTACCAACAAAGCAAGCTCAGTGATTGATTCAATAAATTTTAATTGATTGATTCTAGTTGTGTGTGCGTGTGCAATATAATGTTTGGTAACAAACAAACACAAAAGGATATTGATCGATAACCGTATTTATTACGAAGTAACAAGCAAACTGAAATTTCACTGGCAGTGAAAACACAGGGAAAGGTATTCTGAGCAAGACAGCTAAGGAAATTGATGATTTACCGGAATAGGGCTTCATTTATATAATAGTTTTGTCTAAACGTTTTCTTTTATTAGTCGGATAATCTGCTGAAGGAGGGTAATGTGTTTATCAGTCTATGTATGTATGTATGTTACTTCCTATGTGGTGTTCTAGAGACCAAACGCGTTAGCTGATTTTGATGATTCTTCGCCAATCGATTCGTTTTAACCTTGCGAGTCTCACTGGCTACATTAAAATTGTAAAATAGAAAAATTGTAGCTTTCGCCGTAATGTGGAGGCCCAATTTTTTTTTCTATTCTTCCAATTCCTTCGTGTAGGATCTCAAAATAAATGGCTTTTAGAGGTGATTTCAAAAATGTATAACACTTCTTTGTTTAAATGTACAAAATTCGAAAAAAATATGTTAACAAAAATTTTAATTAAAAAATAAAAAAACCCAACCGCACATTTTCTTCTTGTTCACGTCTTTTTAGTTCGATTCTTAAGCAGTCGGGTTGTTTTATAGTTACTCTGTTTGATCGTTTATCGACGATCTCTTAAACCAGTTCGCCACCAACATATGGAATTAAAATCCAAATCCTGATTTGAAACGAATTATTTGTGAAAAATACACCCTGTTAAAAAGCTGGGAGGCGCAAATAGGCTTATGTTACTTTACATTACAAAATCAATTACCCCTAAACGGCATCCCGACAAAACCCACCCCATTCAAACATCCCTAACTCAACCGTAACCCATCGGGCACGCCCATTGTCTCCCAACGTGTAACGCAACTAATCGCGTTACGTTTCCACGATCGTCACAAAAAGGTCACACAACACAAGGTTCGCGCGTAAGCATCACTAATTGGTCCAAATCAAATACGAATTATCTCACAACACATCTTACTAATCACCAACATAACCTGACCCCTAAACAAATGCAAAATCCAAAAAACTTTAAGGAAGTATATATTATATCAGGGGTCCAGTTATACTGGTTTTTTAGTTCGTTATACAAATTGGATTTTTTTGATTTTATTTATGTGTCTATTGTATTGTAGCCGGGTTCCGTCAAAATTGAACCGTCATAGAGAATATTGAGCGGTCTGAATAAACAGCCGTTCAATGGCGGCGCGTTGAAAGCTTCTAATCTCGTTCGTTATGTTCTCTCGCGCGTACGCATGTGGCTCGTTTTAGTCAGATGATTGGTGAGAAAAAATATGAACTATGATTGATGAAGGATTTAACGTCAACTTGTAAAGGTCGAAATGATATGATTGCCGAAACCTACCAGATAAATTTCCGGAAAAAGCGCACCGCTGTGGAATATAATATAAAAAATTACAACAGCCAGTTGAAATTAGCTTGTCGACTTTCAGATGACTAAGAAAACAAATACAAACAATGTCTCACCTGCAGCCTGAAACACCTGATGAAGCGAAGTCGATGTGGCTGAGTTCAGCAGCTACCTAAACTATTGGCTATATTTGGTTCTTGAAAAGATAAAGTCTCTAAAACAAAGCTTCTTCTATTTTTTGTCCTCGTCATTTACTGTTACGATTTGACGACTTTCTTAATCTTGAAGTGCATTAATTCTGCTGATAAGAATCGTCATCAGACCCAAACATGTCTATCTAACTTTATATTATAGATAAGTCAATAATTATCGCCATATTTCAACCAATTTACACAAAATCTTAACAAATTACACACCTAAACCTTCCTCATTAATCACTCGTCTATTGGTGAAAACCGCATGAAAATCCGATTGGCAATTTTTGAGTTTATCGCGAACATATAGACAGACGTGACGAGGGACTTTGTTTTGTAATATGTAGTGATTCGGATATAATATTATCCGGGATATAGATATTTGTCATCCAGGAGAATGATACTTTCTCACAATATGCTCAATAAGGGACATCGCTTTACATGTTCACTCTACCGCAGTCTGATTTCCGTGAGTTTGCCTTTATTTCACCTGATGCTGCGAATACCAAGGTAACCTGTTTACCCGACTGCCGAAGCAGGGTAATGTTTCTATCACTCTATGTATGTATGTATGTTTGTTGCTATGTGGTGTTCTAGAGACCAAACGTGTTAGCCGATTTTGATGATTCTTACGTCAGTCGATTCGTCTTAAACTTGCGAGTGTCACTGGCTACATTAAAATTGGCAAATAGAAAAATGGCGGATTTTGGGCGTCATATTGTGGGGGCCCAATTTTTATTACTTCCAAACCCATCGTGTGGGGTATCAAAATAAAGGGTTTTAAGAGGTGATTTCAAAAATATATAATACTTATATGTTTAAATGCACCTCCCTCGACAAAAAAAAAAAACTAAAAAGTTATAAATAAAAAAAGTTAATCCGCCTATTTAAAAAGCGAACTAAAAAGACGTAAACAAGAAGAAAATCATAATGTGCATCTGGTTTTGTTCAGCCAGCCCGCGAATATGTATCCTCCGACTGCACAGCATGATTTTCTTCTTGTTTACGTCTTTTTAGTTCGCTTTTTAAGCAGTCGGGTTTTTTGATTTTTAAATTAACTTTTTTGATCTTAAAAATAAACCCACGTATTCATCTAGATGTGTACGCGTACTAGTTCAATTCAGTAGCGAAGCGTGGCGTGGCGGCTAATTTGTTAGAGTACGAAGAGCCATAACTACTGGAGAGCGATCAGCCGTGAGTAGTTCTGACTCTGAGCAGTGAGCCGCTCAGTACAAGTTATAATGTATGAAGTGATATAGTTAGCTATATGAACGAGCAGAAATGCTAATGATACTTGAGAAAAAACGTGCATTATTTAGGTTAAGTATTTGTTTTTACACGAGATTTTTTAGAGTAAATATGGGCAGGGACGCCGACTGAATTGCCTAAGTAAAAAGTAATAATTTGAGGTTTGGCTCTCGTCTATTTCCTCCTCCAATATTGGACCAATTTAAAAGATAATCCATAAACTGGTATACTCAGATATAATACTATGTCCCTATGTTTTCGTTTTTTCATTTATATTTGTCAAATTTGTACACTAAGCCTGTGTTGACAGCGCAATTTTGAGCATTTTTTGAGGGTTCTAGTGCTTCTAAAGATAATGTATCATCAAAAAGGAAAACATAGGGACATAGAATATATCTTTAATTTTCAGTTTAAGGAATATCTTTTAAATTGGTTCAATATTGGAGGAGAAAATAGACGAGAGCCAAACCTCGAATTATGACTTTTTACTTAGGAAATTCAATCGGCGCTCTCTGTCCCCGTTTCCTCTTAATGGCTTTTGTAGACATTAACGGATACATAAGTTTCTAATGCGAACACCAAACATAGACATGGGTAGTCTTCTTGCACCAGATAATATTTTCAGCTGTACGTAAAGTCAGAAAGGACGTGTGCTGGAGTTGGATAAACCCCCATCACATTTTTATTTCATGCTACATAAATTATCTGGTAGTAGATACGCTTCAATCGAAAGTCTATTGAACACGTAATTATGACACGATATCTTGTGTAAACACCCCGATTGAAACAGTAAAACACCCATAACTTTGGAACGGCATTACTGATTTGCATCAAACATAGCTAAGAACACTCTCGATAAAAACATTTTTTTTTTTTTATATTCCATTCCCGATACTTTCAGCGCAGCCCTCATATTAACATAACCTGATTTGATATGTTTCACGCAGATCAACCCGCGAACAACAGCTAGCCGATAAAATAAAATTTTACTAAGTAGCAGTTGATAATGTAATTTTTTAGTGAATAAAATATTCCTAAAAAAAAAGCAAAAAGCCAACGTCACGCGGTGTTCCCAGGCGGTCACCCATCCAAGTACTGACCGCGCCCGATGTTGCTTAACTTCGGTGATCGGACGAGAACCGGTGTATTCAACGTAGTATGGACGTTGCCGGATGTTAAGACGAAATACTGGACCATTATACACAACATTACATTACATTAAAAATCAAAAAATCTGTTCATCCGTTTAGCAGCTATGATGCCACAGACAGTAACACAAATACACATATACATACACAAACACACATCAAACTTATAACACCTCTCTTTTTCCGTCGAGAGTTAATAAAATAAAGGTACTCCTGGGGGTTACCATAAGCTCTTAGAACAAGGTTATATCGAGTGTGCGTAAGAAACAGATGTATATGACTTGTAAAAAATAAACGTCGCAACAAGATAGTTTTAACATGTCATGGAACGTGGGCTGAGTTATCAACAGTTCAGCCTATATACTTATACTGCTGGTCATGGGCCTCATCCAAGCATCGCCAGTTCGACTAGACCTGTGCTTTTCACAGTCATGCGTTCACCACTCCAGAACCCTTCGGTCACCTCAACCATCTATTCTGAAAGCAATATGTGCTGCCCACTGCCACTTATTTTTGTCAACTCTTCAGGACAAGTCGGAGACCTTGGTCCTTCTGCGGCTTTTTCTGATTCATACTTATAAAACTATCAACTGTTTTATCATCCTGTTAGACTTATGTATGCTTTTAACTTAAGCATACTTTAAGCCAATCTGTTCACTGTCTTACAAGTTAAACAAACACTATTACTCGTAAAAAAACCGGCCAAGTGCGAGTCGGACTCGCGCACGAAGGGTTCCGTACTTGGTAAATTGCGGTTTACGATTTATGACGTATTAAAAAAAAACTACTTGCTAGATCTCGTTCAAACCAATTTTCGCTGGTAGTTTACATAGTAATGTACATCATATATTTTTTTTAGTTTTATCATTCTCTTATTTTAGAAGTTACAGGGGGGGGGGGACACATTTTACCACTTTGGCAGAGTCTCTCGCGCAAACTATTCAGTTTAGAAAAAAATGATATTAGAAACCTCAATATCATTTTTGAAGACCTATCCATAGATACCCCACACGTATGGGTTTGATGAAAAAAATATTTTTAGTTTTAGTTTCAAGTATGGGAACCCCCAAAATTTATTGTTTTTTTTCTATTTTTGTGTCAAAATCTTAATGCGGTTCACAGAATACATCTACTTACCAAGTTTCAACAGCATAGTTCTTATAGTTTCGGAATAAAATGGCTGTGACATACGGACGGACAGACAGACAGACAGACAGACAGACAGACAGACAGACAGACATGACGAATCTATAAGGGTTCCGTTTTTTGCCATTTGGCTACGGAACCCTAAAAATGACAATCGACTTCCAAACAAAAACACTACAAAGTGAAAAATAACTTGAATTTCGGAAGTCAGTGTTCCTGTTTTCGTTTCTTGTTTTTTGACACCGACTTCCGAAATTGAAGTTATTTTTCACTTAGCAGTGTTTTTGTTTGGAAGTCGGTTGTAATTTTTGTAAAAAAGTTTTTTATTTTTCACTTTTTAGTTGTGGTACTTAATGGACCAGTTCTTAAGGCTGCCTATAATGCCCAAAGTGAAGCCAAAATAGATTAACCCAATAACATGAAACTTAATCAAAACTGTGGAATGAGAGTATACCAGGGTGAACTGTTCACACCTGCGTACCCCTTTAGAGCGTACCAGTGTGATGTTATGTTATGAAATGGTGTAAACAATAAACAGACATGCGATTGCAGCTATCCCGAGTAATTTGCCGTCATTTATTGAAAAGTTCTGATGTATATCTCCGAAGTTCTTAATCAGATCTTGATTGAAAATTAAATGTGACCACATGACAAGCACGTTCAAATAAAAAAAAAGAATCATCAAAATCGGTTCACCCAATAAAAGTTCTGAGGAAACACACATAAAAAATACAGTCGAATTGATAACCACCTCCTTTTTGCGAAGTCGGTTAAAAAATGGAATCAATCCAACAAAAAAAACATGCAACTGTTTCACCCCCATTAAAAAACTGTCATCTTCAGTTTATCTTAAATCACTGTCTAAAATAATAGGAGACCGTTACACTCGTGCCCCCGTGTATAGCACGGAATCGAACCCGCATCCGATCATATCTTGGTTCGTGGTGACGCATAAATATTACACCGAGATATGTCACAAAAGTGTCATGACATGTGCTCTTTAGGGTCCTATCTTGGGGTCACGCGATATGGGCTATCGAATGCGATAACTTTTCACTGACAACTGCTGTGAGTTTTTCTCTCAACGTATACACTATGGACTTAAAATTTACAAAGTTTCGTTGCGGTGTTGGTGACGAGCACCTTAAAGATTAATTCGGGGCATTGCAAGGACAAAATGTTCAGCAAGATATAGGTTATAGATTTAGGCCTTCGCCCGATCATCGACTTTATAAGCAAATAAAAAATACAGTTACAAGATGAGAAACTAAAATCAATAGTACAATTTTCCATCGTATAAGCTATTCTTTTTACCCGACTGCCGAAGGAGGGTAATGTGTTTATTGGAAGTTTACTTTCTTGATTACAAGAAAAAAAAACACTAATTCGTTTCGCACATAATCCTTTTAGGGACACCAAATCTAACACACGCTACAGAAAACCCAAAAAAATAATCCTCCAAATAAACCCCTATCAAGGTGCGAAATATCAAAAAACAGACAGACAGACAGTTACAGATTATGCGCAACCCTCCCATTATAACCATATTAAGATATTATCATCATACAAAAACGTCCTTTTCAAACATTTATAATCCTTTCATTCTATACTTTTAGAATTGACACCTTCGTCACGGGAAATACATCACTATTACGATGGAGTAAGATCGTTGTATGATCTGAATTGAGATGTTAAAGGGTTGCTTACTGTACAAAGAAAATTATTCTCTAAAATTTTTGTGGTAAGGTTGAGTTTTCAATGCCACGGTCAAAAGGATTTATAAGTCAAAATCGCCTATTTAAGAAATATAAAAAGATGTTTATTCGCGTTAAGAACAATGGCGGTTGGTGAAGGGAAGTGACTTGTAAAGGAATATATGCGTAGATGCACTGAGAACACTGCGGACCTCACTATTGTGAACTTTTAACGGAAATTAATCGCTACATGAATATATTTGAATGTGTTTCTTGATGGTGGTACCATTTTTAGGATAGGTAATTAGAAACGTTCTGAGTTTCTGGCTACCCCATTGAAAAAAGTCGTGACTAGTTATTTATTTATTAAGGTTCCCCTAGTCGACGGCATGAACTATTTTGTGCACGAGGTTAAAATGCATGCTATCTCATCCGACAACACGTGCCAAAGATATAAATGCTGTGATGAGCAGTACGAAGCTAGTTCACTTACGAATTAGCACCTTTGCAAATTTGGTATCGAAATGTATGTTGATTTAAGACGAAAACGAGCGCGCGAAATTTTATAAACAGACTTTTGGGAGTCTAAATAACATGATAAAACGACTACATATATGTATAAATGTATGTGTGTTTGTTCCTACGTGGCGTTCTAGATACCAAACGCGTTGGCCGATTTTGATGATTCGTACGTCAACCGATTCGTCTTAATCTTGCGAGTGTCACTGGCTACATTAAAATTGGAAAATAGAAAAATGGCGGCTCATGGGCGCCATATTATGGAGGCCCAATTTTTTTTTCTTCCTGTCCCATCCTGTGGGGTATCAAAATAAAGGGCTTTAAGAGGCAATTTGAAAAGTATAAAACACTTATATATTTAAATGTACCTAGTTCGAAAAAAAATATTAACTAAAAAGTATTGTTTTAAAAAAAAAAACAAAAATCAAAAAACCCGACTTTTTAGTTCGCGTCTTAAGCAGTCGGGTTTTTTGATTTTTTGTATTATTTTTTTATTGTTGAAAAAGCATTTTTATTTTTGTGAGTATTAATCCAATTTAAATAATTACGTTTAAATCTACTATTTTACAAGTAGAAGTCATAATATAAAAATATTAGTTTAATAAAATTAATTTAGTATGGAAAATCTATTTTATAAACAGATTGCTTATTTTTTTGCCATTCAACGTGGCAATGCTGCCAGTCTTCTGGGCACGTTCCCGGATGACAGCGATGTGGAGGAGTACTTCGACGCCTAAGTATACCTGTCTTTTGTATATAGTGTAAGTAGTTAGGTTTAGTATAAGTTTGTATATTTTACTTTTGTTTAGTGTTTAAGTATGTACAAATTTTACACCTTTGTTTAAAATAAATGTTTTATAAACTAGTGCTTATCTCTAAGACTTTTAATGGCAAAATGGCAAAAAATATAAATACATGCACTGTACGTATTTAGCCGAAATTGGCACATGCAAGCTTACATTATTTATTCAGGAAGAGCTTCATGGCTAAATAATAAGATAAGATAAATTTATTAGGACACCTTTCTTTAAACACATTAAGCACTACAAATAAAATAGAAAAAAAATATAGCTTAGGTACACAAGAAAATACAAATATTAAGTGCATTAGAGAAACCATAGACAACAGACTAGGATACTTTATTAATGAAACATATTCGATCAGTGACCATATTTACACAGCGAGATTCCTCCGTGCCTCTGAAAGCACGTTAAGCCGTTGGTCTTAATATAATTTATACATCAAATATTATGAAGTGCTGCAGGCGGGGACAAACAAAAATTGTAGAAAAACCGACCACTTCGTTAATCACCGCTGGCAACACCTCATAATATTTAATGTATAAATTATATCTAGTAGTTGTTTTTCTCTTTTCAGTTAATTAATTTTTAGCAGTTGGGTTTTTTTGTTTTCATAATAATTTGTTTTTTTTTATTATTTTAATGTTGTCATTGGTTTTAATATAGAATAGGTGAGTACTACAATTACTATTCAAGCAACAAAGTCGGCAGAGCCCCGCTGTGCGAGTCTCCTATTTCTGTCTGCAGGATCTAAAGTAACCTAACTAGAAATAAATGACGGGAGATGAGTTTGCTCGCTCACTTCAGCTCCGTCATCTGCTTTGAACCTAACCTATCCCTGTCGGGGTGCGCTAAGTTCCTGAGCTCGCTTCGCTTACCAGACAATGTGATAAAAAAAACTTTAAATCAGTATTCATTTCTTTGTCCGATTTTACTTGCCTAGATTCATAATGCCCGGGCATTATACTTACATAGTATCCTGATTATTCACTTGGTCCATGACAAATACATTTGAACTAAATTATTAAATTGAAGAATATTATCATGTTTTACAAAGTTCAGAAGAATTAATATTATATGTAAAATAAAGCTCTTTAATTTAACAGCTTTAGTCTAAAAACATAATAAGATTCTTCAATGTAATAATTTAGTTCAAATGTATTTAAAACCCAATAAGTAATTTGCAATTTCTTAAATCCCGGGATTTAATCGTCATGTTTATGTTTTCGTGATTTCAACTCTATGTTACTTCCGATCTCTAGTTATTACTAAATAATCAATACCAACGCGAAAGTAACTCTGCCTGTTGGTCTGTTTGTTACCTTTCCACGTCAGCAGCTAAATGGATATGGATGCAACTTCGTACGCCAGAAAATTATCCCTTGGGATAGTTTTCAAAGCTAGTTATATTTGTATATATTATAAATTCATATAAAATGAATATATATTAAAGAAATAAGATCAAAAGGTAAAAATACCCATTCTAATGATTGAATTAATAGTACCCAAGTCCAAACTATAGGTAAGTAAACAAGATCGTTATAGATAATTATTAATCCACGCGATAATTATTGTTGCCATAATAATAACAATTATAAGCAACGAAACAAAGGGACTTTAGTTGAGTCAGATGCTATCTCGGATGCAACAAACGAACTGAAACATAGTCGGCAAAAGTGCAATGAAATATAATACAAGAGTCACTTAGGTAACTTTAAGTAGAAGTGAGAATGATACTATGTTTAAAAGTGAATATTGAAAACGTTAAGTAATTTACTTAGTTACAGTGTAAGATTTGTAGATAGGATGTTTGCGAATAGCTTTCTGATATTAGAGATGATGACGAGATCTAGGGCTTTGGATTAATTGACTTTCTTTTAGCGATGTTAATTCTCAAAACAGTCCAAAAATTAATTGGCTTACATTTTGACATGTATACAACTCTATTACTATCGAATATCAAAAATGAATGTAACATTAGACACTCCTTTTCTACCTTGAAACTCAATTACTAAAAAGGTTTTCATTTGCCCGAAAAATGAAACTTAATTATTTGAAAGAAGTCTTGGCGAACTTACAAATTAGACTAACATAAAGATTATAGTAGTAATGGTACGATGAAGAAGGTGAATTTCAAATTAAGAACTTCTGTTCGAAAATTAAATGAGACAAGAACAACAAAACGAAACATGCAAAAGGTCAAAACCTAAAAAGAAGATTCGTATAATTTTCGTTGTGAACCCAAATTACAACAATTAGAATACATTAAATAAATCTTGACCGAAACACTTCACAATGTCAGAAATGACAAATTAGAGGCAATCAAATTGGACACAGATACAAACGGATTCAAGAGAATCGCAGCTTTATTAATTAACTTGCATAATGAAAGAACTAAGGCTGCGGTTGACTGAAAGTGAAGTGAACAACTGTTTTATGCTCGACTATTGCAAAAACAATATGTCGTCGTCAAAGAATAAGGAATGTAGACTGAAATAAATATTGCAAATACCATACCTCCAACAATATTTTAATTAATCAAATTAAAAGTGTATTATGGGCATTCCTTTTCAAAATCGTAGTAGATGCAAAAAATCTAGGTGACACTTTCGAGGTTATTTCAGGATGCGAGCAATTTTGATATTCGCCTAATCCCGAAAGACAAGCTTGAGTAGAAAACAATAAATAAGGTCTGACCCATTTATACAATTAGGTTCCGATTTAACAATACAATAACAAAGCAAAGCGAACGACATTATGAACACACTCCTACAAACAAACAAAGTTGGAAAACATTGTATTTGCCGCGGTCGGCAGAACAGAAAAAATACAATTATGAAGCGCAAATAAATTGATGCAAATGTTCCAAGCTGTGAGCTGATGAATTCTATAAAATGAATCGGTGTCTGATCAAAACAAGTTTTTTAGAGTACCTACTGCCAAGACCGAGAAGGACACGACTTTCAGCAATGATTACAAAGAATAAGAAGAAGTCTCAATCACGCAAAAAAGGCTGGATGGATTTGGATAGAACTTTGCGCAATTTATAACCTGGATTAACACATAGAATACTTTTTATGCGAATGAACTTGGTATACTGATCCCTTGGGATAATAAAACACTTCTCACGCGAGTAGCCACGGGCTGCACATAGCATTACATAAAAGTGCATACTTAGGTAAGTATCTACAACTTGTAGGTAATGCAGAAATTGTTAAAAATAGAAAGAAAGTACTTTATAGAAAGTATTTAAAGCAAAAGAGAAATAGGTTCACATGGTGGTCTAAGTTATAATCCCACGTAATTATGTAGAAACCATTTTCTTTTGAAGTTGGTCGTGACGATACATACATTACATTTTAGGCTCATATTAGCTGCTATTGCTTAAATAACTTCAGACCACACGCGAGTGACTATATAATACACAAAGCCTAACATCACGACCTAAATCCCCGAAGAGTTAGGCAGAGATCGCAGAGATAGTACACCCAAATTTCGCTAAGCATGTTCAAGTCCCATATAATTGGAGCGAGCCTATTGTTATCAACCGGGCACAAGTCCAGACTCGGCATGCTACTGAGAAATTTCAGATGAAAAAAAACCAGGAAGTAAATGTTACTGGATTTTGCACCTCCTCTTCATCGATCTAGAAAAGGCTTTCGATAGAGTACCCAGAAATCTTGTTTGGCAGGCAATGAGAGCCCAAAATATCCTGAAGTACTATTTGGCACTATTTCAGAATATGTACACAGGCACTATAAAGCGTAGAGATGGGAGTCCATCAGGGATCAGTTCTGAGCCCACTGATATTTAACTTGTACACGGACTATATCACATCGGACATACAAAAGCTAGCACCGGATGGTATGCTTTACGCGGACGATGTAGTCCTAGTATCTAAAATGCACCAGATCTGCAGGAACTACTCAGTCACTGGGTGACACAAAGATACCCAATCAATGATTGGTTGAAATTCAACAGACTCATCCGAACAAAAGCGACCAAGAAGAGACCTCAAGATTTTACCCATTACATCGAGTCTCCGGAATACAAAGGTAGAAGGTTAGGTTAGGTTAAAACGGGCTGGTTTCCGCAATTCCACGACCAAGCGCGTATTTTGCGTACGGGAACAAAGGTAGAATATTGTATGGAAACTTCGAATTCAGACCTGATTCCTTCTCTTTCAGTCAGTTGACCCTTAAATTTTTGAACTTCAAAATCGAACCAAGGCCCTCGAGATGTTCCTACTCACCTACAACGATGTAGACCAATCTCCAATTCATTGTTCAAGTTGGGAACCGCTCACATTAATGAACAGTTCTCACTTGTCTTATTGCCTCTGACTGCACGACGATTTATTCAAAAGGTCGCACACTTTTTTTGCGTCGTCCAGATACTTAATTGAAAGACCTCATGTTGTGTTCTTTAACAATTCTGTGACTTTTTACCCTTGGAGAGGATCGAGCATCGTGATGCAAAAACTAAGTCAGATGTAAAATGGGTTGACGGATTTACCTAAAATGATTTATCATTTTGTCCGACATGAGAGGGTTTCTTGTTTTGTAGAGTTCTAAAAGGTTTAGTAAAAACCTAAAAAAAAGCTTTTATTGATACATAACATCACGTATGTTATACAAGAAGGTTTAAGGGAGAGATGTAGCACCTTTAGCATTCCCACATTTGAACAATTAACTTTATGGCGTATATATCCCCCAATGTTAATGCAGCACTGGCCGTGCGTTCGCTCGGAGCCAGAATATCAATATATGAAAAAAAATATCTATAAAATTTTCTGTGTGAAACATTTTTAAACATCCAAGTCGTTTCGGAGGAGTATCCAAAAGTAGAGAAAAAATATCGTGTTATTAATTTTTTTTTGAGTAGAACCATTAGTAACACGTAAAAACATGTTTCACAAATAATGTACATGAATTAATAATAAATATTTTTATTTTTAAACCCTTTAACCTAGCCGTTACTAAGGAGTATGTTAAAGCGATGGAAGACCCTTAAGCCCTTGTAAAAGCGAGCGAGTCTTTTCTATCGCCCGGGCACAAATCCTATCACCGAACTTGATATGTAGAAATACGTATTTACGTACGAGACTTGTATCTACATACTCACGTAGGGCAAGTAAAACTACTGACAGCTAAACTAACCTAACAATAAAAGCACAGTTTTTTATAGTTAGGTTAGAGCAAGCACAGATAATATAATACCAGCATACAGATGTCTCATCCTTTACAAAGAAACCGTGCCGACGTAACTAGCTTTTTCGTCTGATTAAACTGATTATTTTTTTAAGAACATCGACCGCGTTCGTTTCCGTTACTCGGATATAGATGGTGTTAGCAGCGACTTCCAAGAAAACGGGTTTACTCGGTTCGTGAATACTTTTTTTTAATACATCGACGATTTGTTTTATCGTATTTCCGTTTTTTTTTCCGTTTTAATTTAAAAAATCGAGTGGATGCCTCAGAAATTTAAAACCTATCTATTGAAATAATATTTAAAATTTAAAAAAGAGCCCAATATTCCTCAATTTTGTGCATAATTCTAATAAATTATTGTTTTATAATCGTCTGTACAAAATCTTAATATTTCTCAAAACTCAATAACAAATCGAAGCTTTTGAACCAAATTTTCTTTCTTTGCGTTGGGTGCCCGTGGAGCAGGGCAGGGACGCAGCCCACTTACACATGCCTGTTGCTAAGAATTCTAGATGGAAAACCCAATTAAAACTTGCCCGATACGAGAATGCAATCCTAGACCTCATACATAGCAGTAATGATTGCGACGTATAGACTAAAGAAGCAGCCTTTTGTTTAAAGAATAAAATAACGGAAACAACATTGCTAATCAATTTTATTACCGTAAAAAAACTTTCACAGAAGTTTTTCTTAATAACATAGCTTAAAGACAAAAGTTTCTAGACAGTAAAAACATAGTATGAAGTAGCAGGAAGTCAGTCATAAATCCGAAATGATCAATTATTTTTACTGTGACGACAGTTCTGCCCTGAGGCTCTTCAGAGTGTCATTCGATGTCAGCGATGGCTACGGGCGAAATGGCAAAGGTACGTATTGTAAATTTCGATAGTGTTTGGCATTCCGATATATTTTTTCACATTTTTCCAATGTCAAAAATATATATATATCGGACTATAAATGTTGATAGAATTTAAATTTTCTTGGGTCTCTGGGCTCTCCACTTTGAGCCTTTGACTACAAGAGGCTGCAGATATACTGACATCCCATCAGCGATCGCAATTGTTAAAAAGTCCTATATTAACAAGCGATACTAAAATTTCTCGTCAAATACCGAAATGAAAATCTTAATCCCTGATTATTGTCCTTTGTCTAGCCACAGATCGTCGTCATCTTCATCCATATCCTGTTAACCTAGGTCAAGCTTGCAATACTAATACTGAGTTATGGTCTCTAACCACAACAGTGACTCATACACCATAACACACATGTACTATAACAATCGCATCTCATAAGTATTACTTAGCAAATCGTCTTGTTATCATCGCACGCAAATCGCTACATCGAGGAATAATTGTTTATTGAAGAGCTGCAAGGGAGGTCAGCAACCTGCTTGTGTGGCGAGTGACAATGGGCGATATGGGTAAACTACTATATTAACATGTTATGCACAAACTTGGAGTAAAGGCATGCTAACTTATACCTAGAAAAAAATATGGTATAACTTTACTGTGGGTTGATTCATACAAAACTAGAGTAATAGAGAATAGAATCAAGAGCAAACCCATCACAAATAAAAAAAAAACTACGACTCTATCAGTCTATCAGTCATATTACAAAAAGTGGTTTTACTAAAAACCCAAGTTTAAACCTTTATAAGTTAAACCGCTTTTTGTAATAAGGCACTATAGGTCTCACCGATGAACTCACCATAGATGACAAGTGATGAGTTTCATTGGTGCATTCGTTTTAATCTTAAAGCCTTCATCGTTTAATAAGCTGCACTTTAACTTGCAAAATACGAGTACTGTTGCATCTATTTCACTTTGCAGATCATTGCTCAGAAGAAGGCTTCAAACATTTTCTTCATGCTTTCAGTCAAATCTACTGTTAATAATCTTCTACCTACATAGGCTAAGCCCTTTAAAAACAACAGTAATTGGCGGTTTATCTCCTAGGCTTAATTTCTGTGCTGTCCACCACACATGAAAAAATTGTCTAAAAGGCAGTGTACTAAGTAAAACAATCGCACATACAGACAGACAATCTAACTCACACGTCAACGCTCAGCCTTGTGCTCCTTAGCCGAACAATGCGCAGATAAGGCGCAATTACGCTGCGCCCGGGCTGCGGCGATTTGGCGTTAAATTCCAAGCGCACGCGCCGCTGAGCAAGGCATTCTGGACGTGGCAATTTTGGGAAATGTGCTGAGTAGAAAATCAGAAAGAAGTCAAAATGAAAATGCTAAGAATCCTCTATGTTTTGCAATAAGGTCAACAAATGTTATCAGTTTTACATTGAAGTACATTTTGAGGTCATAAGAATTTTTTTTTTTTTAAATGTGGTGTTTCACGCCAATGTGCATGTTTTAAGTAATGTCTTTTTATAGCAAGTTACAGTATATTTCTAAATATATTCATCATTTATCAATTTATGGCAAAAGTAACTTGTTATAGCCTTTCCTCCTCATTTTTCCTCTACTGACATTTAAAGTCACTTTGTTTGGCATTATCGATAATATGCATTGAGGTGCAAATATTCCGCAATGCTATGTACTACTTACCTAAAGCTTTAGAATTGAATATAATATAAAGCTATATAGCATAGCATTGTGAAACCGTGTCCATGTAATAGGTATGCTGAGTGATATTGTTTTGGTATTTTATTATTTGCTGTTATATTATAGCGTTGTCTGAACGCCACCCTATTATACGAGTATCTAAGCTAATACAAAATTTTCAGACCGTAATAAAACTTTTTATCATTCAGTGATAGATATAAATTATTTGGTTAGGAACACGCAACAAGAACAGATAAAATTATTATTCAAAACAGATTTGCCACCTCCACGACTCATCCCTCCGTGGTGGACAAGGGCTAGGTGCTCAGCGATAGCATCGCCGGCGGAACCCGCGGTCATCTCTGATCCGCAGATTCCATTCACGCAGAATTTTAGCCCATGTTTGATTTAACACCAATTATGGACTTCCTTGTTCAAGTTTTGGTTCTTTAAGCTTAGAAAGTCTTTCGCTTTTGAATTATCTTTTATGGTGATAGTTTTATGTGAGATAATAAAATGGAAGTGTATGTCGTTTCACTTCTATATTGGCACTGGGTTTCAGAAAGCGATTACTTAGAAAATATATTTAGTTTTACGCGAGCTTTAAACTTTTGACCACTTAATGTCACAACTGTACATAGCCTTTTACAGAATGACTAAAATAAATACTTCTTCTTGCGCAATTCTAAGAATTTTATTTCTTAGAGAAAAACGAGCGAAAACCCAGCTTGAACATCGTGGAGATCAAGTGATCAATGAGTGGCAAAACAGTAATGGACCTAACATGCAACCTTGAAGCATGCCTGTTTCCCAATTCTATTTTATAGCCAACAATAATCAATAAAGTTCATACGATCATATGTAATCGATTGTCTTGTCCTGAGCCATGCGTGGCCGTGCTATTGTCGTGTTTTTTCCACATTTCCAACAGTGAAGGGACGGTGTGAACTATGGCACTGCAAGGTCGACGCTGTCAAAGGCTTTTGATAAATCTTGAACAATATCATTTTGCTGCCTAGGAAAATAATTGTAGCCCTATATCAAGGATGTAAGGGTTACATTGCAATGAAAAGGGTTCCATGAACTGATAAATAAGTTTGCTGATTCTTTGTCAACTAAGTTCATTGTTTTGTGAGTATTTTGTGCGTCATTGTAAAATCAATTTTCGCTTTACAATTTGATGATCATTTATTTTATTTAAAATAAGTTATCACGTTCGTCGCTGTAATTACTGAAACAATTAAATAGCCATTGTGTCTCGTCTTGGCGCGAGGCGAGTCATTGGCATTGTCATTGATTAATTTAAGAATTGTTCAAACTCAGTTATGGACTGAGGCAGTATTTTACCAAACCATAGCTCCTTGTCTTGACTGTGTGTGCCATTTAAAGTATGTACACATATTCATAAAATTCGACGTTAGGATTCTGCAAACAGCAATAACTTCTTTAAAGATTACTATTTGGCATAACTAGTTTCAGGTTATTAAGCCGCCTGCTTGTACCAACGCATCGTAATCAATACCTGTAAATTGACTCGTACGACCCTACGTGGGATGATAAGCTACTACTTTAACATATTTTTAATTTATTCTTAAGATCACCGTTGAATTAATAGAAGCATATTTGATAGACTTTCCAAAACTATCAAATTCTACGGTAACTCGTTTTCCGTAATCGATATGAAATACAGCCGATGCACCATAACCGTTAATTAATCATTCGATTATTGAATCGACACTGGAACTCGATAAAATTTGAAATATAAATAGAATTGAGAATGTAGAAATCTCGGAGGGATGTGATGCGATGGTCGAAGATGGAGTGGGCGTAATGTGGGTACCGGCATCGGTTGCAGTCCATTCGGTATAAATAATCGATTTAAAAGTCGTCATATAAGTATCGCTGTAACCCGACACGGGGTTAGAATGTTGACTGAACTTGTTGGCATTATGAGCACACGCGAAAATGATAGGCAGGTACTGTCGATAACAAATTTTATAAGATTTTTAAGACCAACAATACTTTTGAAAAATCATTTTTGCAATTATGTAAAATTAGCTTTAGCGCGGCTTCGATCCCGTGGCTAACATCGTTCGTCTGTGGTATATCCCATTGGAATTGATTCATATTTCCGGGATAAAAAGTAACCTAAGGCAGCGGATTCTATACTTCCGGAAATAATCTACAAACATTTAAAGAATCAAACAATTTTATAATTATAACAGCGTTATTAAGATTTTAATTAAACCCATAGTTTATGTTTGCCTTTAATTGGCTTTAAAGGTTTAGATTATTTACTTTATACATAATAAAAAAGCGATTGATTAGACACTTATGATTTTTAACTACAAGGGCAAGATATAACCCCTTAACCTCAGAATTATATAAACTAACGAACATGATGATGATACATGATCTTTTTTAAAGGGCAACCTTGAATTTAGTGTTTTATTTTCATCAAATTTTGACTCATTATGCAATGAAGTTGAAAAGTAACACGCGATTTACGGAAACCAGCGATCATCAACTTACGTTTGTTGAAGTAGGTAATGTGAGAAACATAAGAAGTGTCTATTTTTAGACAGGTAACCAATAGTTTTTCTAAATAAATTTCCTTTGTGAGGTTAATAACCGTTTGGTGGACATCCAACAAGGATACTAGTGATTTCAACATAAATTTAAAGTATGTGCTAATCTCAATTTAAGCATCTGTCACTCTTGATCATCTGCCACTTTAAGTTTTCTGCGATGCTGAGCAAGGTTTGAGTATACGTAGTTAAGTCGTGCCAAAGTATACCTTATGTCATACAAAAACCTTCATTGACGTTTAATTGGGTTTCACAAATGCGAAAAACACATTTGATCATTCTCAAATTCTTAAACCGTTGTCAACGTTACATAATCAGTGTAACCCGATTGGGCGACTTTTCGCCATTTAGGCTTAGACTCGGAAGGGTGACCAATTTTTACGGTAACATTATACATTATTTTTAACCATTGTTTTTTCTAAGTGGACCTGTAAAACAGCTCATAACTTCGTTTTATTTCTATGAATTTTCCGGTAAGGGAAACACTGAATGGCTTTCCAAAAGAAGGTTGATTTATTTTTAGTCAGTACTTTTCCTTTTATCTGTACATCCTAGACCTTTATTGCAAAGTACATTCAAGGAAACGAGTGCGAGACCGGTGATAATTATCAGACGCGGACAGTCGTGGCGACAAGTGTCATCGCGATCGTCGGCGCGTCATTGCGGATCGCGGGCTAATTATACTAGGGAGGGGAAAACTGTACTGTGATTTTTGCTAGTTCTTGGCTGCTAAATTTTAATTGTAAAATTTGGTCCCTATATGAATGGAATCTGTATGCTACACAGTAAAATATGTAGCAGTATTAAATAATAACCTGATGATAAAGTGAATTTCTATAATTAATAGTTAGATAGATTATTTGATAGATTTATTTATTTGCTTAGAATGTAGGTAAATAATACAATTAGGTGTTACAAATATTTTGGATCCTTATACATTCTGCCTTAACGGCATGCAAAAATTTTAGTTACTTATACTACTGTAGATTATAGAATAGAATAGAATATACTTTATTGTACACCATAAAAGTTACACATCTATTATTACTTATTTTATTTACTTAAATCTAATTAATAATATAAGAACATTAAAAATTAAATAGTCTTGTCATTCAAGAAATCTGATACAGAATAATAGCATTTTGAAACTAGTATTTTTTTAAGGTTAACAGCCTTATTAATGACTATCATGGTTCCTCAGGAAAAAACCTTTTTTGCTATACTTCCCTTTCTTCTCTGGTTGCTTTTTACGGTTTTGATGATTTTGGCGGGGTATTCCTCGAAGCGCAACCAATTTGAAGCGCACCTAAAATATGCCACGACGCGTACCCACGATGAAACATAGAGAGCATGAAGGATTCGTAATAAATGATATCGATAGACGTTTTAAAATTCAACTGTCCTAATTGTTTATTTATTAAAACTACCAGGAAAGTAGAAATGAACTGGAAGCGAATAATAACTTAGCTAAATAATGGTAAAAATACAGGTTTTGAAATTGAATCATTTTTTGTCTTGGAAAGTACCAGGGTTACAGAAATGAACAGATAATAGGCGCCTAAATGATCTTACTAAGTTATGCACCAACGATTAAACACAAAAAGGAATAAAAATTATTCATCTTGGGATACATTACTCTAAAATTGAATTACATTGTATTTATCGAGTAGTATTTTGTAGTTTCAGGTTCGTATTACATATATCTCATAGTTCCAACAGCTGTTCTTTCTCGTGAGAGAGCACCACTACGTCGACGCCCCGGGGCGTCGCAACGCACAGTTTGGGAAAATCCTAGTGAAAATCTGTCAAGATTGGATTGGATTTTCTGTTGTTGTGGCAACTGACCTCGCTACTCCAAATGCACATCCCCTCACTACTACCTTACATTCTCATAAACGCAGTACATTACTGTGTCCACCACATATAAATATACAAACGAATTGGTTTGTTTGTCCGATCATGGATAACGCAACGTCTAAATATAACCAGGCTAGGATACTGACGACTGCTTGCATCAGATTAGGAACCATTTTGTTAGTTTCTTTGAATTTAGAGCCTTGTATAAATGGTTGTAAAGAGTGTAATGTCCTAGATTCTGCCTGGTCTCGTAAGTGCCTGTGAATATGCTGAGATTTAGGTCCTGGTTTTGGTTTTCAGTTCAGTAAGACTTGTTTTATAGATAAATATAAGAATATGAAATCAACCTGTTTTTCTAGTAGACCGATAAAGTTTTCCATTCCAGGATTGTCCGGTGGTGTGCTGCTACGGAATCCCCCTCTTGGCATAATAATTTTAGGCATAATGTTGTTTGGCATAACGGTATCGCATAACTTTTATCAGCATAATAATACTGCGGCATAATAATACTTTGGCATAATGCAAAGGTTAGCATAACTGTCATTTGGTCTAATTTGTTTTGCCACATTTGGAGTTGCATAAATATTTAAGTATAATATTTATTCGTCATAATAATTTTATGGGTACTGTTTACACGATTGAACGTCGAAAATTAAAATATCTACGGATAAAATGTCAATTTTGAAAAGGAAGGCCATTGAAAATTGTTTTACCTAAGCTTAAAACGTCTTATATTTGATATATTTGTCTTATTAATTAGGTAAAGGTGCGGTGGGGTTACCCTTGGGCCACCCTTGAGCCGTGAACATGTTTGTTTTATTCTAAGGAACATTATGTGTAAATATCATTATGCGATTATAGCATTATGCTTTATAAGATTATGCATATTTTTTATTATGCCAACAGTATTTATGGCAATATACATTATGGCAAAGAATTTATGCCTAATAACATTATGCGTAATGACCATTATGCTGAATGTCGTTATTCCAATGTAAATTATGGGAATATATTTTATGCTAAACCGTGCTGCTATGCTCTAGGTCCTGGGTCAGTCAAAGTTTTTCCTTAGGAAAATGGCAATGGACTTGCGCCATATTCCAAGAAACTTAAATTTAATTGAACTCTTCGGTGAGTACTGGCGTGGTTTTATGGTATCGTATTTCCATTTAAAATCAGTCCCTCATTTGCACTTTCGTATTATATTGTGTCTGATAAATGAGAACTGAATTGGCTTACTCCTTATTTAAATTATACAATTAACAGATAAAGAAAATAGAAACAGTTATTTGCTACTAGTAGATTAGGTACCAAGTAGTTAATGGGGTTTATGCCTATCGATACTTAGCAACAACAGTAACCCTAGTAGACCCTATCTTGCACACCAACCTACGTCCCTGAACGCCTTTAATTGACAATTCATTTCTCGCATTACAAAATAAGGCATAGGCCGCACAATCCTGATAATCTTTCTTGTACGTTTTAACTCTATCCTAGGTCTTTAAGCCCAAGATCTTCGTGTCATACAATAGACAAATGAGTCTATAAAAGCCTGTATTATGCTAGCATTATGCTTACTACAATAACTAAACAAAAACGTAGAAACCGTCGCCGGCGCACGGCGATTGTTGGCCCATGTGAACGGGGCCGCACCTTGACCGTCCACACAATGGACCAGCCTTGAGAATGCACTAGGATATCCGTATGATGGTCGAAGTGTATTTGACAGTTTGTAGAGTACAATTGACATTTTAGGGCTTTTAGGGAAAAGTTTAGCTCTGACTCCTTTCTAGCCATAAAGGGCAATGCCCATTTTTGGCCACGAAACGCCCAACAATTTGTTTTAGTTAAAAAAAACGATATTGTTTTATATTTATTAATCGCGGTATTCATTTAACGAAACAAGATTGCAACATTTTTGCAAAACAAAAAAGTACCGAAAAAATCAAATGAAATAATGTAATCATTGGTTTGTGGGTAAAATAAAAAGTGTTGCCAATTATTAATTTCATTCAAAATATACTGGATTATCTTTTATTCAATAGATTTTTTATGGTGTAATTATTATAATGCCAAAATTATTAGTTTTTTGCGATTATTATTATGGTGTTATGATAATTAAACAAGCGAATTGCTAGTTGATATACCATAAATTCTTTAGATCATAACAAAAACGCTACTGCACAATTTAACTGTCATTCTTATATTTTTTTCAAAATACATTAATAACAGAATTATAAAAACTAAAATAAACATAATAATAATCTTAAGGGGCGCTTTCATTACTTCGTTCGTTGATTAATTCGTGTATTACAAAAAATCGATATCGATTCATGGATTTTTATGTCTGTTAAGTGGCAACATCGAATCTGACATTATGACAGCACGGTTATCTGTCATATGTGTAAATCAGTAAATAACTAAATAATCACAACCCGTTTGTATTTGTATTATTTTGTTTGTTTTGTTTGTTGCTGGTAGAAGTGCAATTAAAAAGTATTGTTGCAATTGTATTCTTGGCCGTCGAACGGTAGGATACGGTGCCCATATTATGACAGTAATATGGTATTTGGGTTGGGCACGGCATCAGGCTGATATTTTCCCTCCTGCTCAATTTCTGGATGATGTACTAATTGTTTATGATGCAAATGATGTATAAGATCATTATATACATAATAGATCTAAAAAACTGTATAAGATGATCATTAAATACATAATAGATCTAAAAAAACTGGATAATATACGTATGTATTATAGAAAAATGATTGTTAAAAAACTGTATTTGTGAAATAAAAGATCATTTAATATCTTAACAATCCGGACTTTTTTCTAAACCAATTCCTATACCATTTAATTCTTTAAATAGCATATTATCATTTACATAATATATGCTTTTATATGTGGCCAGGTACCCAGGGCCAAAGTGTCTATGGACTGTGGGCATTCCCCTTTTGTTCCATAAACAAAGCAGCATTAGTACTTACAATACATAAGATAAACTACAAGATTATCTTAAACTCAAGCTTGCTACGGAAAATAACACCGAGTTAATATTGTAAATTTTAAATATCATAATAATACGCGACGCGCCACAGCATAGGAAAAGTCCAGTACGAAAATGATCTTATTAGACTATAGAAATCAGTTAGACTGTGGCATCGTTCTCAGGCACTTAACAAATAAACGTAAAAAGTACTCTATTAAAACGTTATCCAACATTATTAATATACATTAAAGTAATATAACAAAATTATAAATGCACTCGTGGATCAACCTCATAAATTATATGCAATTAAAACTGTAACACTAATAGAATCCAAGCCTTAATTATACATAATAAAATTAAACTAAAACCCATAAAATACCATTCAACTATCTTCAATAATCGATACGAGATATTATTAATTATTAATTCAATTATTAAAATTGTAATTAGCGGCGAAGTCAAAGATGTAGTAAAGGAAATAATTGTTATTATGATGATGGTAAACTAGACTATGTTTAATGGTATATGAGACTATGTGAATAGTCTAAATATATATGACAGGTTAGACCAATTGAAAATGGTTTATATTTTGTGAGGAAAAAAGTTGTTTCACACACATGCGAGATAAAAGACGCGATGTGCATTTCCGTCTATGTAATTGGTCGATTGATAGCGGTCAAAGCCTTTGCCTTGTCAAATTCACATACGCAATTAGGTTGCAGGTTTCCTCACGATATTTCCTTCACCGTTGCCAGTCCGCCTAAATATTTTAAATCGACTTAGGCTTCAAGAAACGATTTCAGTTTCTATTCACATAGAAACTGAAATCGTTTCGCACCTGAAATTTCTTAGGTCATCAGATAACATGAAATTTGAAATACCAATGCTTTTTGCTACCTTCCTAGACATATATTTGTCCAGGTGAATCGTCTGTGGAATGCATTGCCTGTGACAATCAAAAGCGCGCGATCATTACCAAGAGACTTGTAAAGGAGCGATTATTCCCGATGTCCACCACTTGGTTGGCCACCACTGGGGGACAGCGGGAAAATTTTTAAAAATTATTTTCGTTGTCCACCACTGGGGGACAGTGACACGGATTTTTAAATTAATCTCGTTGTCCTCCACTGGAGTCAGTGACACGGATTTTTCATTCCCTTTGGCCAACGCTGGGAGACAATGTCACAATTCTGTTTAATTTTGTTTGTTTATTTGCTTTATTTTTCTTTTTTTTTATGTTTCACTTAAATATTTAATAAATCATCATCCTATTACTATCATTACTATCCTTTTTTAACCGACTTACCAAAAAGGAGGAGGTTCTATGTTCGACTTCTTGTATGTTTTTTTTTTTTTTTTTTTTTTTTTTTTTTTTTTTTTTTATGTATGTTCACCGATATCTCCGTCAATTGTGAACCGATTTTGAAAATTCTTTTTTTGTTTGAAACAGTATGTTTCGAAATTGGTCCCATTTTAATTTGGTGAAGATCTGATGAAGAACTTCGGAGATATACAACAGAACTCTTCAATAAATAACGGCAAATCATTCG
The DNA here is from genome assembly GCA_949775005.1 of Orthosia gothica. Classification (NCBI taxonomy): domain Eukaryota; kingdom Metazoa; phylum Arthropoda; class Insecta; order Lepidoptera; family Noctuidae; genus Orthosia; species Orthosia gothica. The sequence goes on from OX459064.1 coordinate 16,694,652, forward strand.
GAATTGCTGTAATCGCATGTCTGTTTATTGTATATACCATTTCATAACATAACATCACGCCAGTACGCACTAAAGGGGAACGCAGATCTCTCATTTCACTGGTTATTTTCAAGTTTCATGTTATTCGGGTGATCTTTTCTGGCGTTGTAGATTACCTTACTAAACAACTTGCCTATTTTAGGTAGGTACAACTAAAAAGGGAAAAATAAAAAACATTTTTACAAAAAAATCCTACCGACTTCCAAATAAAAAACTACAAAGTGAAAAATAATTTAATTTTTGGAAGTCGGTGTCCATTATCACCGACACATTAGACACCGACTTCCAAAAATTAAATTATTTTTCACTTTGTAGTTTTTTATTTGGAAGTCGGTACTATTTTTTTGCAAAAAAGTTTTTTTTTGCACTTCTTGTCAATTTGATCATAATCTTGAATAAGCTGCATTGTTTTCTTGTCTATATACCAGGCCCCTCAGAAAGTATTGCGAAAAAAAGTTTTTATATATGGGAGACTGGCCAGTTATAATGTTTTTCGAAAATATGATTATTTATAAGTAAAAATAAGTAAGTTCCAATTTCAAAATTTCCCTCCACATTTTTTGCGAGTTAATTCAAAGTATTGTGTCTCACTGAAATATGGATCTGCGCCGGGAACATTTTAGAGCTATGATTTTATACGATTTCAAGTGTCGCCTGAAACCGGATGAATCGTACGATAGACTTCAAATGGCATTCATGGATGAAGGCCCTTCCAAGGCAACCGTGTATCGTTGGTATAACGAATTCAAGCGCGGTCGACCAACTTTGGGGGATGACGAAAGAAGCGGTCGCCCTTTGACGGCTGTTACCGAAGAAAACGTGCTAGCAGTGAAAAATTTAATCCAAGACAATAGGCGAATTACATATCAGGAGATTCAACACATATTGAAGATTGGATCGGGAAGCGTTCACGAGATTCTACACAGCCATCTTCGCGTGAGGAGGATAGTATCACGCTGGGTGCCGCACAACCTCACCGATGCTCAGAAGCAGGCCCGGGTGGAATGGTGCCGTGATATGCTTAACAAATTTGAAGCAGGCTCGTCTCGGCGTGTTTACTACATCGTTACAGGTGATGAGTCCTGGATTTATCAATACGACCCAGAAACCAAGCGCCAGTCGACTGTTTGGGTGTTTCAAAATGAGCCAACGCCTACCAAAGTGAAGCGATCTAGAAGCGGGGGTAAGATTTTGATCGCTAGCTTTTTTAATTTGACTGGCCACTTGGTATCAATTCCCTTACGGGATCAAAGAAGCATTAATGCCGAATGGTATACTACCAAATGTTTGCCAGAAGTTTTCTCTGTTATAAGCAACAAGCGACCAAACACAGGGCTCCGCGGGCTACTGCTCCACCACGACAATGCACCTGCGCACACCGCACTCAAAACGAGGGACTTCCTGGACAGCACGCCAGTCAAACTCCTGGGTCACCCTCCTTACAGCCCTGATCTAGCACCGTGTGACTTCTTTTTATTCCCAAAAATAAAAAATCAGCTCAAAGGGATACAATTTTCGTCGCCGGAAGATGCGCTGGCTGCGTTCGAGCAGGCTGTAAACGAGGTGTCTGCGGCGGACTGGAAAAAGTGTTTTGAAAACTGGTTTAGGCGCATGAATCTTTGTATAGAGGCTGGTGGAAAGTACTTTGAAAAGATTTAATAAAAATATATGTACGTATAGAACAATTTTTTTTAGTTTCGCAAAACTTTCTGAGTGTCCCACGTATTTAGATATCTATTTATTGTATTTTGTATTTAGTACCTACTTAGGAACCACTTTGGTATTTTACCAGACGTACGTTTTTAGGAAGGATAAACCATTTCTAATGTAAATTTGAAATCACCAAAACGCGCAAAACCATATGTGTCAAAAAAAAATACCTAACCGGTAAAATCTAGTACCGTTTGGCAGGAGGAGGGTGGTGAGAGGGGTGTGCCCCCCTCTCCCCTGTTACCACTCCCATGAAAAGGTAACGCACCGTTCTTGAGAAAAACAAATTATCGTAACCTAACCTCAAAACACTAAAGTTGCTTCTGTATCGTCTCCGGCACTGCGGGAAGTGCAGCCCTTTCGCCCTCGCGTAACTAAGAATAGGCACACATGATTACCTCCGCAGCTTTGACTTGCTGGTCACCTCCAGCACCCAGCCTCTCCCGTCGCGCCTCCGGTTTTTATATACACTCTAGGGGCAGCAGCCGAAAGATTATGTGATGTCGGGGTGTCACAATTCGGTTTTGGATTAGGATTATTTTTTCTCAAATACTATGAGGCTTCGCGACTTGAAACTTTGTGAAAGTGTTCCCCAAGAAGAATTCTCCAGGAAAAAAAATTAAGCGCTTAGCAAACTGGTTACATACCGAAGTTGTGTAGTAGTACTTACTCTATAAACTAATTGTTTGTTGAAAATTTTGTACCAAGTGCAACCCCATATTGTGTCCAAGCTGTCTCTTTCCATTCTAGGTTGCCTGGAAGAGATTGCGGAACGCGATAAGTTTGCCTGTTGTATGTTTGTTTTTGTTTTAAGATCTCTCTTTTGTTTTGGTGTACAATAAACTTTTTAATAAATCAATGTGTGCTATAGTCACATCCATTGAAAAATAAAAGAAAACCCTAATAAAAGAGCATTTTCACGTACAGCTCATAACTCGTCCAAGGGAAAGGGTGTTAGACTGATTAATGTGCACACCTATTGGCAGCCATTCACTGCATAACTTTAGTACTCTTTGGCACAGACCTGCTCGAGAGAAAACTGCACCTACGTCGTCCATACAAGAGGAGTTTTGGTGCGACTTAGTTTATTGGATTATGCAAAATCTTGTCATCCTTCCATCCTGCCTAGTTTGGGGACCACCATGAACAGACCTAAATATATATATCGGTTTCGGTTTAAACATCATTTATTTCTCAAAAGATTAACATATAATAGCTTAACGAGAAACAAAGATGGATTTAATAACAATTGTAATGCTTAGAAAGTCCAGAGCACATGACGCACATTCGATTTTGTTTGAAACTTTGCAAATACATATTATAACAAAACAAATTATGATGAGTGGGTACATTGCAAAAACTATTCGAATACACTGCTGTTGCGACATCGAGTGGGCTGTTATTAGCAGCGCTGTTGTTAAGCACCATGCACACTATACAAAAATAGGTGTTTCAATTTTTATTTACAATACAGTATTTTTACTGTGTTATTTTTTCATTTACTATTTTATTTATTTATGTTCGAGCTGTCGAAGATGTGTTTCTTTAATAATGATTTAAATTGTAAGTTAGTTTTAGCCTCTTTTATATTTTTTGGTAGGGAATTTTAAAGTTGTACTCCTTCATATTTAATATTTTTCTTGCCGTGGTTTGTTCTAGGTCCAGCCAACAGTACTAGGTCATTCGCTCTACGTGTTGATCGCGTTTGCTTTTCGCTGTTCCTTTCGAAAGTTATTTCCGTGTGGATTTCCTTTGTAAGGATCCTTCTTACTAGTAAACAAGTGTAAATATATATATAAACATCCGAATTGAGAACCTCCTCCTTTTTGGGAAGTCGGTTAAAAAAATTCATCATCATCATCCTTTTAATATTTCCACTGCTGGGATTCAGGCTCATAGTGAGGGAGTGGTTAATGTTATATCATTATTAATTGTTTTACAAGTGGAACCGAACTGGAACTAAACATATTTGCCAGGAAACAGCGAGGTTCACATGACAAAAAAAATCGTATTGCCCGGTTGGCGCCAAGTGTGGTGACTCTATTAACGAACCAATTAAGAAATGTCATTCGCTCTTACGATTGGTGGACCAGACTGAACCTCCCGCATATTTGTCCACTTTATACCTCTTAGTACTGAGCTACGACTTCCTAAAACCATTCATTTTTTGTCACAAATACCTATAAACCAAATTGCCTTAATAAACTCAAACTTTACCACGCTAAACTGGATCTTATCTTTAAATCGTTCAATTAAATATTGATATCGTAATTCATTAAAAAAAATATTTTTTCAATTACCCACATATGTTATGATTCAAACGCTATCTCGTGGTACAATCTCATTCAAAACGGTTTCATAAAGGATGTGAGAACAGCGGATAGTACCGAATATCAATCGGAACCGGTTGGAGGAAGATTCTATCATGTAGTCACTGATTAATTGCAACACATTAGAATCGGACGAATTAAATAGCTAAAAAATATATCGGAATAAAGACGTCGTGATAATCTTAAGATAAAGTAGCGTACGGGAATTATCAGAGCGATCGGAGGGCATCGCATTGAAGCGGACGATTGATAAATTGACAACATTTATCTGTGCACGATTGTATCAAAATATTTTAGACGAGCTTAGGGATAAGTGTCAGAGTGTAATGGAGGATTAGATCGGGTGCTTTGAGGGAAATAACGCGCTTTTGCAGCTTTATTGTGACTATTCTAATAGGTTTAAAAAGGTGAATGAATTTAAAGATGACTTGGAAGAAATAGAAGCATTATAAGAGGACTGAGACGTATTACGATCAGATATGAACTTTTTAGGCAGAATAATTAAGAAGTGAATTATATTTAGGCGTGGTGACAGCAAAATTGACAATTTACTTAAATATATCTACTATAATATTATCTTATAGAGTATATGAGATTCATCACAGGTGATCATCTGTAGTTGCTGCCTACCACATCATCAATTCACATCACATCGTCGGCCTATTAATGTTCCCACTTCTGGGACACAGGCCTCCTCTCTGTGAGAGGGAATGGGCCCTAATCCACCACGCGGGCCCAGTACGGGTTGGTGGATGCCACATGTCATATTTTTGGTTCTAAGACATGCCGGTTTACTCACGATGATTTCCTTCACCGTTTTGAGAGCAGTGGTGATGAAATAATTAACACAAAGTAAAGCGCCTGCCTTGGTTCGAACCCACGACCTACAACTTGTGAGTCGCCTACCACCACAGTAAAAAGACGCGAGTTAAAAACTCGCATCTTTCTCTATATATGTGAACAGATTTTTTTATGTGTCTATGGATTGTGCTAAATAAATTAGTTTCTTAGTTATGTATGTTTTATCAACTATATTTGCATCAATTTGATTCAATGCCTAATTGATCTAGATAACAAAACACTAAAATATAAAGCTCTAAAATGTCTTCTATCTTTAATTTAGAAATGTTTTACGATAACCGCATAAGCTGATGTTAATTAAGCTTATTATTATAAAAAAGTCATAAAACATTTTATTACATTTTAATCGCTGTTAAAATTAAATGATGTTGAATTAAGTCATTAAACCAATTCCATTTGATGTTATATTATTAATATAAGATACCAAAAAGAATATTGTAATCGAGTATAATAGTAGTAATAATATACATTTATCTAATAACTAGCTTCTGCCAGCGCCTTTGCCCAAAGTCGAAAATTATCGCGAGGGAACATACCAGGCCCCTCAGAAAGTATTGCGAAAAAAAGTTTTTATATATGGGAGACTGGCCAGTTATAATGTTTTTCGAAAATATGATTATTTATAAGTAAAAATAAGTAAGTTCCAATTTCAAAATTTCCCTCCACATTTTTTGCGAGTTAATTCAAAGTATTGTGTCTCACTGAAATATGGATCTGCGCCGGGAACATTTTAGAGCTATGATTTTATACGATTTCAAGTGTCGCCTGAAACCGGATGAATCGTACGATAGACTTCAAATGGCATTCATGGATGAAGGCCCTTCCAAGGCAACCGTGTATCGTTGGTATAACGAATTCAAGCGCGGTCGACCAACTTTGGGGGATGACGAAAGAAGCGGTCGCCCTTTGACGGCTGTTACCGAAGAAAACGTGCTAGCAGTGAAAAATTTAATCCAAGACAATAGGCGAATTACATATCAGGAGATTCAACACATATTGAAGATTGGATCGGGAAGCGTTCACGAGATTCTACACAGCCATCTTCGCGTGAGGAGGATAGTATCACGCTGGGTGCCGCACAACCTCACCGATGCTCAGAAGCAGGCCCGGGTGGAATGGTGCCGTGATATGCTTAACAAATTTGAAGCAGGCTCGTCTCGGCGTGTTTACGACATCGTTACAGGTGATGAGTCCTGGATTTATCAATACGACCCAGAAACCAAGCGCCAGTCGACTGTTTGGGTGTTTCAAAATGAGCCAACGCCTACCAAAGTGAAGCGATCTAGAAGCGGGGGTAAGATTTTGATCGCTAGCTTTTTTAATTTGACTGGCCACTTGGTATCAATTCCCTTACGGGATCAAAGAAGCATTAATGCCGAATGGTATACTACCAAATGTTTGCCAGAAGTTTTCTCTGTTATAAGCAACAAGCGACCAAACACAGGGCTCCGCGGGCTACTGCTCCACCACGACAATGCACCTGCGCACACCGCACTCAAAACGAGGGACTTCCTGGACAGCACGCCAGTCAAACTCCTGGGTCACCCTCCTTACAGCCCTGATCTAGCACCGTGTGACTTCTTTTTTTTCCCAAAAATAAAAAATCAGCTCAAAGGGATACAATTTTCGTCGCCGGAAGATGCGCTGGCTGCGTTCGAGCAGGCTGTAAACGAGGTGTCTGCGGCGGACTGGAAAAAGTGTTTTGAAAACTGGTTTAGGCGCATGAATCTTTGTATAGAGGCTGGTGGAAAGTACTTTGAAAAGATTTAATAAAAATATATGTACGTATAGAACAATTTTTTTTAGTTTCGCAAAACTTTCTGAGTGTCCCACGTATTCCCAGGATCAAAAGTATTTTTTTTTTAGAGTAGAATAGTATATACTTTTTATGAACTATTCCTGGCTGTATATCTGTGCCAAATTTCATCCAGATCCGTTAAGCCGTTTGAGCTTGAAGAAGTAACAAAATATACACATTCACAATCTTTCGCTTCGACCGTAATTTATAATCTGGAATCTTTGGCGTCTTTGAGTAACTCGGACAAGCGAAAATAATGTTGCATTAGGTACAATCGTTTACTTTAATTCGATTTTGCAATAATTTCACAATATACAAACAAACTGATCGAACAGGTAGATTCGGCCGATTCTAACAGTCCGTTTGCCGACAACGATGCCCAGATTTGTATGTCAATTGGCAAAACATAGCGCACTACCTAATTTTTAAGATCTTGCATGTAATTATTACCTATGTTTTACAAACAAATGATTTGATTTGATTTGATTCAGATACACAGCAACACACGTGAAACTTATAACATCCCTCCTTTACCAGCTTTCTGACGAAACTGTATCACCAAGTTCTGCCCAAGTACCACGTGCCACTTAGTACTCTAGTTCACTCTAGATGGCGTAAAATTAAGACCCTTTTGGACCGACGTCACAGATGCCGTACAAAAACTTCCATTTTTGGATCATAGAATAGAACAGAATAATATTGTACACCAAAAATGTCCACATCTCTTTTACAAACATAAAGCTTAATTCTATGGGTATAGATTGCGCTGTAGCAAAAATGTCGTATTTCTCAAACTCACGATAAGAATTTAAAATAAAATGTCTACACGCCAATTTTTAAAAAAGAGTATAAAAGCTAAGTTTTACTATTCAATATATATTAATCTAAAACCAAAACTTATAACTTATGATATTTGGAAAAGGGAACAGAAAACTAAACTAATAAATCTCGATTAGGTAAATAAAAATGAGGCTTATACCGTAGAGGGACTGTGGTCACTGAATATAGGCATAATAATGATGAAGTGTAACAAAATTATAATGTATGGTATCATGGCCATAACACCCGAACTGTTAATGAGTTAAGATTTGTAGACCCACAGTTTGTTGATAGAGATAAAAGGTCGTATGTGATATAAAGACAGCAAAGCAATATCTATGAATGGCTGTGTCTCATCTATAATTGTCCTCCTCTCTGTTCCCCAAAATCTGCATACCCCAAAGATAATTTTGCCAACGACAATGCCGTGGAGCACCTTCCGAGTATTGAACCAATATAAAATTTTGCTGTAGCATCGATACGAAGAAGAATATATGACCTATCATAAAATTCAAATCGCGACCAACTGAAGGATGCAACGGTACAGAAAACTGAATGCACTCTGCACTGCAAGCCACATAAACCGACCACTCCGTAAGAATTCAATAAAACTAACTGTACCCATTATCTAAATGAATAATTTAGCCTTGTAGAAGATTTGCGCGCTTACTCATAACCTAGCTATAACTCCGTGGATATAAGTAGTCGTGTGTTACACCGGGTCACAGGTTCAAGTACCGATAAAGCTTAGATTCCGTTAAATAAGGAAATTTGTTGAAGTAATAGTAAATTTCACGTCCGTGCTATCATGGGGCTTAATGCTGAAATATATGTGTTATGTAGTGTCAAGGATGGGTTCCCTGAGTGAATCGAGATTGCGTTTGGAATTGAAATTGACAATGTTGTTCAAGTATGTGTTGGGAATGGTATGGAAATATTTCAATGGGTGAGCTAGAAACTTTGCTTATGGATGACGTTGAATGCAAAACCGTAAAATCAATTTAAAAACAAGAGAACAACAATTAAATCAACCTATCAGCCCATGCCAAATCTCGAAAGGGAAAGAATTTGATAAGTAGAGTATATATAGTAATAAAATAAAATACCAGCCTGTAACAGCAGTGTAAAGGCCCCTTCTGATACAAAGAAGTACGAACATTAATCACCACGCTTGCTCAAAGTTGATTGGCGATTTCAGACTTATACATTAATAACTATAAGTCTAAGATAGTAAATGCCGCAAATTTTACTAAAAACAATTGTATCGTAATTCTAATGCAAATCTAACTCTACCTAACAAGTTCCAGAAGATGTATGCTGAAAGCGAAGTAGGAGTTACTGCAGATTAAGTTTTATAACCACGTTAATCTCAATCATCTAAGGTTAAAATGGCGATGGGCTGGCCATTTAGCACGAAAGCGATGGACAGTAGAAGTTACGAGATGGAATGACCAAGCGGAAAAAGACGAGAAAGGACGACCTATGACTCGATGGATGGATGACATCAGAGCTATAACGAAAAAATAATGAATGAAACGTACTAAATACTCAAACGAACAAACTGGAGAAGGCCTATACGCAAATAGAGTTTTCTATCCTAGAAAATAGTTTGGTACCTATAGAATAATATCATTCGATCAATCGAATCATTCATCAATTCGATAGCATCATTAACAGAATCGGAAACCTTAAATGAAGACAATTTAAATCCACATGCTATTTCGCTAACACATTTCTTCTCACGGAAGAATTCATGACTACAAAACGGACTTGTCAAAAACGAGTTCCAACCCCAAAGGATTACCTCAAACAAAAGACAGAAATAGTCACTAACTTCAATTGTTTGTTTCTGATTAAAAACATCGTTAGTACGAAGTGATGCGGTTTCATTATGAATGTTAATCTCTTTTTTTTCTGTTTTGATGTTTAAATCAAATATTTGGGTCAGGTAAAGGACGCGTGCTGGGTTTCTGAATAGAGCTGTGGCAGTTTTTGAAATATTGCTGTGCTGTGACATCTTTTTGACTTTAGCTGTAAGTCAACTGGGAATTGGAAGCGATAATAACGGGAAGGAGTTGGACTTGTGACCAGTTTGAGGATTAGCTTTTTTTGCTTGTGTGTTTCAGCCATTCCCAGGAATGCCAAGTTGTTTGTTGTATGTTCTACAAATAATCATTGCCAAAGAAAGATTTCTTTGGCAATGATTTTTTTTGTAATCGATCTTTATTTTTCTTCTTTGTTGATAACATTGATGACTAACTTACTTTTAACTTAGTCGAATGCTATGATTACTTCATTTTCTTAAAACATTTTATTTTTTGTGTACGTCTTTCTTTGGATGCTCTAAATAAACCACCTTCTATAATTTCCAAAATCTTGTTTTTACGTGTATTTTATACTTATTTCATTTTTATTCTACTTTGTGTGATTAAATAATTTTTGCAGGAATGCAGGTCATCAACAAGGACCTGCATTCTTGTTTATCTTTCCGTCCAGATTTCATCAGCCTCGCTTAACCTTCATTCTCATTCCTAAAATATAATACTTTGAGCAATAAATAAACATTTTCGTAATATTTTATACATAACCTCCCAAAATCCTCCTTGGCTGGTATCCCATACATCCATACATACTGTGCTGTACCCATTTATCATGATGTCGTTCATAAATCGCGGCGAGCTCCCTAAAGCATCGCGTATCGGATTAACAGCCAGTAACTGTCGTTCGTATCTCTACGGAAATGTGTTAATACTAACTGGGAATGTATGCTTTGGGGATCCGTGGGGGAAGGGTTCTTTATTTAAAAAGCTGGCTTGCCTTGAGGACAAGAAGGTATAGTTTTATTTTAATTTGCATTTACCCAGGCCTATTAGTATGTCCGTAATTATTATTGTATGAAGTTTGGAAATTTTTACTTCATCTTTGGGTATTTTTTCACGCATCTCCACACAAATGTGGTACGGTTTTTTTGAGATACGTAAAATTGTTTTTTTCTCAATATTGGTTCAAGAAGAACATATATCTTTTGGATTAAACCTAATTTAATGCAAAATTGTGGCATTTCTAGTAACCGGTTGTTATGAACCGAATATAATCATTAAAAATACTAATATTATTATCTAATTAGTACAATAACCTTTCGTATTATTAATTTTGCATTTAATTTCGCTAAATGTCGTGGTATTGAAATACAAAACTAGATTACTAACACATAATCAAATATAAAACATCAATAATTTTGCATAAAAGATACGTCTTTTAAATAATTTGTCAATTTATTGTCTCAATTTGGTGACAAAATATCATATATTGTAATTTGTTGCTACTTATTTGTATCCAAAAAGGCCATTAAGACTACCAATGTGGTTTTATGGACACTAATGCACAAAAGTAGAAAATAACATGTTATTTGGCAACAAAAATTAGTCGGCTAGTTATTCTGTTATAATAATACTGTTTTTATAATTTATTTCTCACATAAAAGTCTGGAAATTAAGCGGTCCAAATCCAATTTTGATGATAAAAATAAAAATTTACGTTGCTGATGCAATAACAATGAATAAATACCGAAACTAGTTTCTGTTTTCGGTAGAAATAGAGCTCATTTATAAGTCTTTGAGAAATACCTACAATGATTTTAATCCACTATAAGTAATAATCATCTTTATTGAAGATACGTAAATAATATCAAAGGTTTTTTGTGCATTCAACAAGAAGTTACATAACATTGAACTTAGAACCCACGAAACTTCAAAAAAACCTTCCTCTTTAAGATTCCAAAAAAAATATGGATCCCGTTACTCAATACCGATACAGACAATATCAGTTATAACGACATATTAGGTACACTACCACAATAAATAAACGGAGTACACCGACACCAATAAATTTATTGTAAAATTGAGATGTATAAAGATCTAATCTCGACCAAAAGATTTATATACCAAATAGATTTATTAAAAAAAATGTCATGTAAGGATTTAGTTTAAGACGCTGCATGAGTTACTGGGACGGGCCAACATTGAAACTGGGCTATCTCTATTTTGTTTTTTTTTTTCGTTGATAGTACGTTTTTAATGTTTGTTTATATTTAGGTAGATAAGTTTTTTTTAACAGGTGTTACTTTGATATAGAAAGTTTTATATCGTTGTTTTCTCTTAGTGTAGCATACTTATACTTACACTCTGTTTAAAATAATAAAAATACTTGTACAATTTAGAAAGAAAGAAATTTATTGTATCGTTTTATATATTACTGAACAGCAATTAATGTAAACGGAACGAAGGAGCCTGGATCTCACGACACAGGGAATCCTAGTGTGAGTTCCAGGAAGCAACGCATTTGAATGTAATTTCTTAACAATAAAGTTATTCTTATTCTTAATTAAAGTTAGTGATGCAGTTTTGTAGTAATCTTAACAAGACTTTTTAAGCTTTACAATTTAACATTTGTTAGAAACAATACCACAAATTCTTACTTAGCGCTTATAAATTGAACGAAAGAAGGTTTATTCCACACAAACAAAATGCACATTACTGACGATTAGTACATCAAAACCCGCAAAACCTAACTTAATCTGTCCTACTAATATTATAAATAGGAATGTTTGGATGGACGAATGGATGGATGTTTGTTACTCAAACACGCTAGAACGGCGTACCGATTCGGATGAAATAGCACATAGGCTATACTTTCTATCTCCGTATAATGTTCCCTTGGGATAAAAAACACTTTGCAAGTGGGCGAAGACGCTGGCAAAAGCTAGTAAGCAATACATCTCAAAATACTACATACTTCTTATGGTAAAAAACGTGGAACAATAAGAACAATGTCATCATCATCATCAGCCTTTGAATGTTTTCCACTGCTGGGAGACAGGCCGCCTTCTCTCTGTGAAATAGGGAATCCATCACGTGAGCTCAGTAGTGGTTGGTGGATGTCACATGTCTTCGAGTTTTTGGTTCTAGGACATGCCAGTTTCCTCACGATGTTTTCCTCCACCGTTTTTAGAGCAGTGATGATGAAATAATTTACACAAAGTAGAGCGCCTGCCAAGGTTCGAACCCACAACCTATGACACGTAAGTCGGGGCCAGAACTATTGGTCTACCACTGTTTTTAGCAAGACAACAAAGTAAAATACGAGAAAAACAATAAATCTCAAAGTTCCACATACTTCTTATGTTAAAAAGCGGGAATGAGTAAGAACAATGTATCACATCAGAAACCCCATCGAGTTCACGGATGTGAGCGCTCACAATACGCACAATATTGGCGATATGCCCGCTTTGCATCCTTAATACATTAAACATGAACCGCACAAGGAAATAAAATAGAAAATATGTCGATGCGATATATTAATTGATTCATTACTTGATCTATGTAGTTAGTATGCTGCTGAACTTGGTCATCGCTGTCATTGAGTTAGATTGTTTTTGCATTACTTACAAAAAAGTAAGTTCAGTAAATAATAATAATCATTTATTTATTTCAGACAACAAAAAGGTCTACATTGACAAAATAAAATACTTAAAGAGTGTTAGTAACAATATAAAATCTTATAACCTATGTTAGTACTTACATACTAAGATGTTAGTGACAATTTATCTTATGACCTACGTTAGTACTTATATACTAAAAATGACAAGTCTATAAATTTGCATGCTTTATTATATTCTTAATTACATTTTTTTAATTATCTCTGTTTTAAGAGTTTTTTAATAATGTATAATTTGAGATAGCTCAGGAAAAGAGTACCTGGAAGGATTTGGGGCAGGCCTTTGCCCAGCTGAGGGACATTATAGGTAAACTTAAAAAAAAATATAGAAAAATCGTGATAATTAATAAACAAAAAAAACATAAACAATAATAAATCAACATGTTGCCTCTTTTTTACGGTTCTATCAGGAACACATTAAGAGAAAAAGAAGTTACTTCCAGATATTCCAACCCGTTTCTCTAGCAACGGTTTCAAAACCAAAAAAAAAACTGTTAAAAAAGGTCTTGACGTCACGGGTCCAAAGTAACGGGCCAACCGACACCGTACTGCCCTAGGCCATAAAAAACGTTCACCGTTTGTAAAACTAACTGTCCATAACAGTGTCTAATAAAACAATTAATATAAAATTGTCTTCATTTGAATGTCTTGCGCAAAATTTCTTTTCGCAGAAACGTTTGTCGGTGTTTCGCAACTTTTTTACTTACACCTTTTTATTACTCGGCGTTTGAATACATTTTAGGGTTGCAATTTGAAAATGGATCATCTCGATTCTTTTGTTTTTTTAGAGTGAAATGTTGGGTAATATTTTTATTGTAGGTATAGTACAGTTAACCGTTAGTGCGAATAAAAATGTTCTATTTTTTGAGTCTATTACGCCGGTATTTCTTACCTCAAACTTTGTTTGTACACCGTACTTAAAAAATTCCGTGTCAATGTGGCCTCGTCCAAAACCTTAATAAGTTTTATTGATTGTAATATCCATCAAATTGACTAGGCATATATGATTCAGAGTTATTCCGGGTACTGAAGATGGCGTAAATATTTCTATTAATATAAATAATATTTTCTTGCACGTGCATTATGTAAAACAGTAATATACTGAACTATGACAGATAACAGGTAAATACGCTAGTATTCATGTATGCTAAATATTACGATTATTTTCTATAGTGCAGGTTTAAAATCAACATAATGAATGTAAGAGGTTACTTCGTTTGAAAGGGTAACGTTTGAGATGGATACTTACAGATTTAAGTGCTTATTAGATACCTACTATTTATGACAAACATTTGAGGTCATCATTCCGATTTTAAATAAATAAGAGGCAGTATTTACGCATGTTTTGTATAAGAAACTGCGAAAAGTTAGACAGAGTGTACGTATATATAAGGGACCAAATTTTCGTCAGTTATGATTTAGTTATTGTATCGTCATACACAAGGTGGGCAAAACATCGTGGATAAACAGGGTGATAGTTGGCGATATTTGCAGTAAAAAAAAACCCTGCCAAGTGCGAGTCGGACTCGCGCACGAAGGGTTCCGTACCATTATCGCAAAATACGGAAAATAAATCACGTTTGTTGTATGGGAGCCTTACTTAAATATTTATTTTTTCCTGTTTTTAGTATTTGTCGTTATAGCGGCAACAAAAATACATCATCTGTGAAAATTTCAACTGTCTAGCTATCACGGTTCATGAGATACAGCCTGGTGACAGACGGACCGCGGAATCTTAGTAATAGGGTCCCGTTTTTACCCTTTGGGTACGGAACCCTAAAAACACTTTGGACCAAATAACACATTTTTTTTGCCCACCCTGTATCGCCGGGGTATAAGTGAGATAGAGAGTGTATATAGAGTTTAAGGGCCGATTTCATCGGTGAAACTAATCACGATTAGTTCAACTAGAAAGAAAAGAAAGAAAACCAGTTTATTTGGCACACACAGATACACACAATGTACAAATAAAAGGAAACCTAATTAAAAAAAAACAATTACATACATAGTGTGCCCCGCGGCTGCGCCAAAAAGGTCCAGTTCAGCAAAATGCCAGACAACTGGGAGTTGCCTGACGCTGGTTTTCAACTGAACCTTACGTTGAAATGCACGGATGTGAACTAAACTCAGTTTATGCAAATACAGCGTTCTGATTGGTAGTTCCTCAGCGGTCTCAATGCCCTTAGTTTTAATTTAGAGTTTTAACCGCTGCTGGCACATTAAAATGGACTCATTGTAGGACCCAGGACCTCAGATCGTGCTCAGCCGTAGCGCTTGTAACCACCAGACGAAAGACACAGTCGAAAATCACTACCTCGCCGTAAAGTGCAGCTAGCCACGGCTATGCGCGCGCGCAGCTTGCGCTATCATAGCGCTCTTTAGGAAGGAATCGTCACTGTAATTAACAAAATTACTGATTATTGTATAATGGTAAAATAAAAATTGTCTCAGTCACTTTCAACAATGCTGTTTATCTACTTAATTTATAATCATAGCAATCTCTTTAAGTGCGAAGTCCAGTTCACCTATAGATTATATATATGCTTATGTTTAACTAACCACCAGATCTAGTAAAATGTAACGGCAAAAAATCACTTTATATTGCCAAAAATTTTAAATGGTCACCAAAATTAAATCCATTTTAGCGTGAAAGTAGAACCAAATATTTACAACTTGTGATCCAACTTAAAACAAACAACTCCAAATTATGATTGTTTAATCCAAAAATAATTAAGGAACACAAAAAAAAATAATCTGCGAGCAACTTGAAAGTAGCGCTCGCTCGGCTCGCGCGCGGTTGGTCACAGTTCTAACCTAACCTAACCTATTTCACAACCAATAATTTACTATTAAAATTTGGTGACCAATTTACTAAATTTGGTTATCATAGTACAATTTTAGGTAATAGAGGATATGGTCACAAGGTTATTTTTGGTGGTCATTATATTTATACCCTTATATATATACCTAATTAAAGTGTTCTAAGAAAATATGAAGATGACATATTGCAAGCTCATTATTTAAATCGCAGAGGCGATTAATCTTGACTAGTTTCTATTATTTGCACGAGATAATAAGCGATATTAAGTTTGAATTTAAATTTTGTTACTTTGTATGCCTACAATACAGTGTAGTTTTGTTAACCTTAAAGCTGAATGGTGGAGAATGCCGTACCTTTAAGGATTACTAAAACTTAAAAGAAAAATAGGCAAAAACAATTGTTTCAGAAACTGTCATGCCTATAAATTATGCTTAAAATAATCCTTGACCATAGTATTATTATTTGAAGTAATAAATGCTTTGTTAAAAGTATTTTTAATATAGTATTTCCATTTTTATCTTATCTTAGTCTTACTAACACCAACCATTTTATTTCTTGATTACTTTCTTTCTCTGAAAACTTACATCTTAACAATTTAACACAAATGAGATTAACAAAAATAAGGCCAATTAAAAGTTTTCACAGATAGAAGAGATCTTATAAACAAAAATTTGTGACAATGTTTTAAGTAAAAACAGTAACATAAGTAAAAAAAACGAAAATACAACCGAATTGAGAACCTCCTCCTTTTTTGAAGTTGGTTAAAAATGCGAATCAAACAGCGTGAATTTTAATTAATTAGTTTACGTTAACAAAGAAGAAATTACAAAGAGTCCTTTTTTAATTTTGTCGACTTTAGGTCATTATCATGGAAAATTATTAACAAAACGAGTGAGTAATTATCTAATCCAATTATGGATCGGAATTTTCTACTAATAGCGATGATTGCAAACAGTTTAATCCAAAGACCACTGATTTAAATTAAATGGATCATAGGAAAGATTCAACAGTTCGAAGGAAAGTGGTTTTAATCATGTGTAATAGCCATATCCATTATATTATCATACTAGCTGACCCTATACTTTGTTTTGCCATAAAAACACCAAACATTTATCTACCCTACCTACCCTACATTACACTACCTACCCTACACTACCCTAACCTACAAAAAAAATATATATATATACGTAAAAACCATCTTTGAACTTCAACGAACATTTAAAAAAAGAATTGTCCAAATTGGTCCAGGCGTTGTTGAGTTATGCGCTTACCAACACATCTTGCGATTCATTTTTATATTATCATATTAACAACACCAAAGCTGCATAAGCAATTTTTTGTAAAATATACGTTTACTTACTTTACTTCAAAATACACTTTTCAAAAAGTCTATCGTTGGAAAAGTGCAATTTATACCTACGAAACTGAGCAACTAGTAAAAAATTTGTATTTGAAATTCCAATTTATTTTTGTACATAGGAAAAACAAGTACATATACATACATACATACATACATACATAAACTCACGCTTTTTTCCCATGGGGGTAGGCAGAAACTACAGAACGCCACCTGCTACGATCCTTACATACTTCTTTTGCTTCACACATACATACATACATCTAGTCATACATCTAGTCATACATCTAGTCATACATCTAGTCATACACACACGCCGGTTATGGGTACTGCGCACTTGGCCTGTCTGAAGAACATCACCTATAAGGTCTAAAGTACATATTTACAATCAAAATACTAACTTATTCCTTTTATACTGTTCTTTATTCTGAGCAAATATGTCACTTATAGGTGAATAAAAAAATACAATGCGAGGAAAGATCGCGTCGGTAAGTAAAACGGGAATAAGAAACGAAAAGTTTTTTTTTTTTTTGTTAAACTTTTTTAATTACAAATTGCAGTCTTCGTTTGTTTCACAGAAAAACGTTTTGCAACAATTGTTGATTCTTTTTTAAAAAACTGCTTCTTATTGTCAAAAGAAAGTTTTATTACGGTAAGCAGAGCTCGGTCGTTAATGGAAGGACTTTGTAAAAATTTGGGTCGTTTTTTAACTAATTGTTATAACGTCTGGTTTTAAAGGTTCCAGTAAAATGGTCCGAATGTTGAGAAATTATCTCTCTAGAATCATTACTTTGGTATAATGTAGATATCAAAAATTTTCCGTTTATTATAGGAAAATATCTTAAACTGAAGAACTCTAATAAACGCAATATTACTTTTGAACAGTCAACAAAATCGATACAAATAAGGGATTCATTTTTAAACAACAAAGACCCATGTATTGTTTGGTTTCATTACACATCGTAAGGCCACAAGTCACATTGACTGTTAGAAGCGCATAAATTGTAAAGATGAACAAAAATATGAATAAAGCGAACCTCATTATTTTTCAAAGATGTCAATAGATACAATGATGGCAAGACATTAAATAATTACACACTCGCATTAAAAACAAAAACGCATATGTTGTATTTAAAAGGCGACGCGACGCATTAAACTGTGGACTTACGATTATCGCGCCGCGATCTATAACGTCGCGTATCGTTTTATTAATCGCATCGCAGTGCGAGGCGCAGGCGCAGTGGCAAAGTTCACGCGATCCCACCAAACCGTACCTATGGACCGGTAACGCACCGGTAATAGAGAACGAGACGCGAGCATCGCACATCACATACGCCAGACAAGGATAGCACGAGAGATAGATGTTGCGTTAGAAGTTGGCCACGCCCCCACAGCGTTCGAAGCTCTGAGTCCACCTCCGTGAGCATTCGTGCGCGCGCGCCGCTCCAGACACACGCAACCCGTGTTCGAAAATTTTTGAATTTCGAAAATGAAATCGGCCGCGCGATTTCAGTCCCGTCAATAGAAGATGCCAGTGTTCCGCTCAAAATTTAATTTTGGTGCAGGTTTTAATAAAGACTGTTTTAATATAAACTGTTAGAATGATGTGTCAATAGCTGAGACAATAAGCGAAGCAGTGCGGTAGTTTCTTCGTCGCGTTTTCAGTTTGCGTTTTCAGTTATACGTCAGATGTAAATTGGACGCGGCGACATTTCGTTTGTTTGTTTTCATCGAAAGTGACTGGACTGTGACATTTGAAATCGATAGTATACGTAATTGATGAACCACGTATGCAGGTCAGCGTAGTGAAATTTTTATTGACTTAAAAAATTGAGAGCAAATTATTTTTATTGTGAAGTGACAGTGGGATTTTTCGGAAAACTGCGGCCTTCTGATATTGTGCACACACCAAAGATATTAAGGTAAGCGGTGTTTACTTATCATATTAAAGTGTTAGTCCAAATAGGTTAGCTAAATATTAGATCTCTAAATAAATTTATTCTCATCCGTTTAGATACTAAACGAAAATGTAAACATTTTATCAATCGAGGGGATATCAGAACTATTTTACACCCTATAAAAGCCATTAATACTTGCCAGAAAAATAAAGAAAAGCGAAAAATAACATTTTACACGTATGCCAGTTTCTCTCGCGGACGGCTTTCAAATCTGGAAACTCTCCCTACAAAAGACATAAACGGGCGCTCTATTCACATTTCCCGACACATTCAATATTTTTGAGATTACTTTCCAAAAATCATTGAATATTTAAATATTTCCATGAATAATTGATAAAATACGATCTTAGCGTATTCCTCGATAATTTTGTAATACACTTTTGTTGATAATATCGTAAATAAACATTGCATGTAAGTGCAAAACAGCCTTTTAGTGAAGAATTTGTCACTTTTGCAAACTTTAAGGAATTATGTGAATCATTTTTAAGTGTCAATAGTACTTACAAATTATGAAACCTTTCCACATAAAATTGGCAAATAAATATACATATATAAACACTCGCCTCTTTTCCTTTTATGTATAAATATAATACATAAAGTTATTTATAAAAAGTAACTTCAAATACAACTGAATCTTGATATGTTGCTTAATATGTATTATTAAATACAAACACAAAATTAAACTAAACAAACACACAAATCACATAAATATCGAATGAACTAAAATTTAATGAAAAGAGGCGTTTGAATCTAAAATGAGATTCTTTGCAACCACGCCCCCCGCGAATTGAACATGTTATCATACAAATAGTACTACTATTATTCTTAAAAATAACATGATTTATTTATTATTTACTATTAATAATAAGCCAATATTCCGATTAAGGATGCAGAAATGCAGACACATCTCAAATATATAAAATGCCACATTGTATCTCGATAAATAATTTATTTCTTATCATTCATTATTAAGTGAAGTTTGAAACTGACACTATTATTTTTAGCTATTATTAATGTTTAAAAAAATTAATAATTGAGGAGAAAATTGTTCTCGAAGCGTTTATGTCTTTTGAACTGAAAACTGTGAAATGCAATTATCTTGACATTGAAAAGGAATCAAATGATTAAAATTTAATAGATCGACTTGATAGGTCGTAATGGCAATAAAAGATCGTCTCTAGTTTCACAATTATCTTTAAATCTGCTTTTAATTAGTACTGACTAAAATAGACGGTGATGCGCCCGCGCCGGCGACGCAGAAAACTTTATACGTCGTTCGGTCATGATAGGGTCAAAACACTCAAACCATCGAGTTTATTATTTAATCCATGCTTATATTATTGTGAGTGCGAAAGTAGATCTGCGTGTCTGTTTATTTACGTTTTCATACCTCAATCGCAGCACCAATTTTGATAAATTTGGTATAGAAATTGAAGATATTTTTTTCCGAGTTTTGACGCGGATTGGCAAAATATAATATAGCATTCAATGAAAATAATAAATTGTACACCTTATAATTTTTATCTTTTTCACGACTATATCATACAACTCCAAACTTTCAATTTTAATCAACATTCAGAAAATAAATATCCGATCGTTATCTATACTAGTATCTAACTTCGCACTTCTGCTTTGTATGTGTTTTCCTGGAAGTCGTAAAAAGATTATAGGGACAAAAGAACTTTAACCATAATCCTTTAGAACAATAGCAGGAGTTTTTAAATCTACCTGCTTGGGGTAGCTAATCACCCGGCTGAAAAAATCTGTTATTGTTTTATTTAAGTTTAACTTATCCCTTATCAACTCGTATTGTGCCCGCGTGGTGGATTATCCACTACCTCTCACAAAAAGAAGGCCCACATCCCAATAGTGGGAACTTTATAGACTGATTATGTATATAATTAACTTAGCTAAATAAAGACACATATCTTCACATAAATCATACCGGCTTCATGATCATTGTGTTTTTTTTTTGATAACCCACAACTCTAGGGTTAATTTCTATAAGTAAATATAATACAAAAAGTCCTAGAGTATGTCGTCCAACAATGCATAGTTTCGAAGATATCATAAATCGAAATTATAAAAAAATGCAAAAAAAATATGATTAGAGATGAATCATTTTCATGCAGTTGATTCTTTGATATGATCTTATTTATACCCTAGAGTTATGGGATATCAAAAAAAAAACACCTTGTATAAATAGGCAAAAAAAAAGGTTGCTTATAAAAGTTTGTTTTTAATCTATCTGCAACATAAATATCATTTATACAATATTGAGATACTAAAAATATCACATGCCAAAAAGTCATCCAAATAAAACTATGTTTGCTCTATAAATCCACATGCCTTTTAATTTACACGTCCTCTGCTAATAAAATAGCCAGCAATATATATAAAATTAGTCTACATCCGTGTCTGTCTGTCCGTCGTGACCGATGACACTTGAAGTCACATATCATTCTTAAGATTAACACCTATTTCTTGTTTCATATTAATTTAAAACCAAGCAAAAAGTTCGCTAGTTTGCATTGCTACATATATCTACCTACTTATGTATGATTTTACTTTAAATATAAATTTAAGTGAGGATGTTTGAAAGTGATATCACACGCTTAAAACAATATTTTCGAAACAATACAGCTTTTTTACTAAGATTTTCTATGATTAATGTGTTTATTTATTACATGAATATGATTCTTATCATCCAATATTTAGTGGCATTGCGATACACGTATTACTTTCATGACCAAAGTCTAGCGAAAAATGGCGAAAAGGTTTCCGTAGAAAGGCGCAATGCGAGTTAATGAAGCCACAACCATTGTTCCATATAGATAACATATTTTTTCGTTAGTGTTTTTTAAATCCGTAGAACAATTTCTAAAAAAAGGCAGCACTGCATATCTAAACTTGCGTCGGCATAACATGCGACAAATATAATATAAGCAAAAACACGTAATATATCACAGCAAATATAATTTTCAAATAAGTTGAAATAATTATGCCTACTTAAATTATGTATAAAGTGTCTCAAAACCAAAATAGTTAAATACTCAGCAAAAGAACAGACTAGTACTGCCATCTGTTGGCAACTATAGTAAACTTAATCGATGCGCAACGAATGCATAGGCTAGATGTAGGTACGAAAGCTTTCCCTCTCAAGTATTTTATCTTTGCCTTATCCATAGTGGATTACAGGCTGGATCATAAAAAAATGTAGGTACATTGAATCCAGTAGGTACTGACTGACGTCTTTTTAGGTATAATGTTGAAGTATCGTATAGCTTAATAAATGTTCTAATGACTTTGTGCTTTTATTTTTATACAATAAGAAAAACAAACTCACATCTTATTCTGTATGATCTTTATCACGTCCATTCAAAACGCATCATTATCACATCAAATAATTGGCGCTGTAATTGGCCAACTTAAATATTCTCTAAGCCTCTAAACGTAAGCCAATTACAGCCTCCATGATACGCAACAAACTCATCAATCATCCATCAAATTCCCAGATTCACACAAACACGCACAAAACCCCCTATCAATCTCCAATCAATCAACTGATTGATTCAACGATTGATTCAAACATGAAACAATCATGTGAAAACCAAACGTGCTTGCTGCCTGCGTATCAACATCAGCGGCGATCTATCACATTGACCTCGTTGAAAAAATCGAAATTCTATTGAACAATTGACCATTATGCTTATAATAAAGTGTTATTAAAAAAAAATAGCGACTAATGAGTGGGACAATGGCGTCGCCGTGGGAAAGTATCCCACGGTTGGTATAAGAACATAAGCCCTGTCCGACACGTAATAGGTTATGTACAATAAACAATGACAATTGTCTGAGTAGTCCTCTATGTGTTGAATCGATTTAACGTTCTGTTTAATTGGGTCATTGGTTATTTGATTAAATCATATGTTGCTGAGGTTAGTCACGCACAGGTTGGCGAGGAGATAGGTACGTTGTTTCACTTGAAGCGGGTTTTAGAACAGTCCCTTGAGTTCAAAGCATTGAGATCACTATGCCTTATTGCAAGTGCATCGCACAATTCAAATTAAAATCATCAACTTAGATGTAGTCTTATTCTGTTGGCGTTTATGGGCCTTTCTGTATTACTTTACCGAACCTATACTCTTTGCGCTGTAACATGGAGCGGGTGACAGTTTCAATAACATTTTTTACGCATATACGTATACGCATTTTTTAGTTTACTATCATACAGGCAACTATGGTATGACGTTAAGGCGGTACCCCGAGCAAAACGCCGCATAAGCCGTTTTTTGTGCTGTTTTTAGGAGCTATCTACTCGTTATTTAAAAAGAAATATCAATTAATAAAAATACATTAAATTTCTACATAATATTGATTCTAAAATGGTAGATTTCGTTTTTATTTAATGTTGTATATATTTCAGTAATCTCTTTCCAAAAAAAACATAAAAATGAGAAATAATTATTGATAGCATGCATCTCCTCGTAAAGTGTTTTCAGTTAGTTTTCGATTAGTAGTTTTTTTTTTTTCAAAACGCCAAAATTCGATTTTATAAAGATTTTCTTCTAAAATTTGGGCGTATTCACTACTGTAATTCATGCGCCACCAGTGCCGCTAGACCAATAGGAATGCTCATACCTCATGCCGATTTTTTGGTCAGGGTACCGTCTTAAACTACAAAAAATGCTTATACGTATATGCGTAAAAAATGTTATTGAATCTGTCACCCACACCATGCTGCAGCGCAAAGAGTATAACTGTATTTACTCGTTTAAAAATACTTTCGATTCCTACGATTAATCATAAATTATTTTTATTTCTATGTAACCCATCACCACCATCGTCATCAGCCAATCGCAGTGCTGGACGAAGACCTCTCTCGAAATGGAGGTACTTACTTTGATTTACTTATTAAATTTTTGAAAGCAACAACATTTAACCTGCAATTTAAGCGTTTTTTTAATGAAAATATGCTGTGTAAAATTATGTACCGTTTCCTTTATGTCAACATATTTTTTTTGAACTGTGGACTGACCAACCAAATTTTCTCTAAACAGCTTTTTATATATTGATGGTAAAACCATCACGGAATATTGTTTTAAGCCTTTTTGCATAAGATATCAACAGCACAGCATTACATAACACAATAAATCATAAATTAGAAGGTTATCCAACCACACCCAAGTAGGTTGCTGCTAACCATATCGTCTGCCGTCGGTATATCGGTTGCGTGCCGACAATTCACAATGCATCGCTTACCATCGATAATTTCATGCAACATCATTATTACAAATCAACCTATTATCTGCACAGCCAAACTTTGCATATTATGATTTAATAGTTTCACTTCTTTAATAGTTTACGTAGAAACTAAAATGTAAGCTGTTGAACTAAAATCGAATTTCTCGAATCACCAACACTTAAATTATTTAGCAATTCTAATATATCGATTAATAAACATTACAGCAACTATCGTTTTAAAGAAAACGAAGTAAAAACTTTCCTTCGTAAATTTAAAACAAATTTAAAAATAAATTTATTCTCTATTGTTGTGAGATTAGGAGCAATTGGGTCGGGTCAACTTTACCATTTTCACAGAAATAAAAATTTCTAAGAAAATTTAATTATCAAAATTGTTTTGTCCCTGGCCCTAGACAATTTAAGTGTCATTCTGTCATCGTAAACGTGGCGAAAGCGATTGTCAAAAAGCCAAAGTTGTACGGGATTGACAAGCAATATCGAAAAAAACACATGATAACACACACACATACACACACGACGACATATTCCAAATGTTTGCCCCGGTCAATTATAGACGTAGTAGGAGGCACAGATTGTTCGCCGTACCGGGGAGTCGAACCGTCGCTCGAGCCCAGTCTCCCATCCCTCGTACATTCGCCGCGCTCAACGATCTATTGGATGCTAAGCCCGATTGTGATGTGTTCGCGGACGAATGCAAGAAGATTTTGTATGTACATCTGGAATATTGTGAGATGAGCGTATGACTGCCGTGTAATTATAGATATTATCATTGTTATTTGTTTTTGTTTTTATTATTATTTTTAATGCTTTTTTCATAAACACGTCTTTAACTAATGTAATTGACCTTCTTTGGCCGTGTCATGTTAAAGTAAATAAATAAGTGACCATTCCCTCACGTTTCAGCATTTCGACCATAGCCAACGCTGATAGATCTAAACCCTCTTATCTGAGAAGCTGACAGAAATATAATCCATCAAAAAATCTCGGTTAAATACCCAGAAATCGGTCCAAAAGTATCTGTAAGTGTTTTGAAACGTCTCGCGCTAACGATTTAAACTCTTTTCAAATCCTAATTGTTCAAGTGGCGAACCGCCGAATTATCGGTTACCCAACAACCAACAACCATTGGTTGGTAGAAGTCGCGTGGTTGTCGCAACCTACCGTTGACTTACGGTTAGGAAATTGGAGAGCATTTAAAAACGTATTAGTATTTTTGGAGAGGTTAGAACGGCAATGATTTGTATTATTATTGGTTTGGTATTATTTGAGAGTAGAGCAAATAAGTTTATTTTGTTTAGTCTTTAAAATAAGAAGGGTTTTCCGGCATTGTACGTGTATTTAAAAACACTACGGAAACCGAACCTGCGACCTTTGGAATAGAATCACTTCGCACAGCGACTGAGCCAATCGAATCACCAAACTTTTGTCAAGAGTGAATAGGTTACTTCTAGGCAAGCGTGCTTCACCGTCGATCACATCATCGCTTACCATCAGGTGAGATAATGGTCAAGCGCGAGCCTATAATAAAAAAAAACTTGTGAAATTAAGACCCAAGATGATTAAGACTCTAAATTTACCACAACGCGTTTTGACTTATAGCTACTTAGTACTTACCAATTACTCGGATCATGTGGTAATTATGACAATAACATTAATTGCCCTTTCATTAAGAGGCTTATATTCTGCAGCAGCTGTGGAACGACCTAACAATTAAACTGCAGTTTTTCTCACATTCTTAAAACACTTTAGTTTTTAAACACACAGTTAAGGACACGTCGCCTGCCAATCAGCAAGTAGCAGTAGTCGCTTTGCCGTTCAAAGGGATGTTTTTGTTCTCTCAACACTTCTGCTTAGCCCTTTTATAAAGGATAGCGTAAACAACTGCCGCGGCACTTGTTGATTCCGTCATTCCGCCACCAAGCGAAGCCATTGGTGATAAAAAATGTATAATTACTTGATCTGCTTTCATTCAAGTGGACCGCTTTGCTCTTATAAGGAACATTAATTAAACTGTACTAGGACCATGAAAAAAATAGGTGTATTTACCTTACTTCGGTAGAACGTTTGATCTGGAAGTAAAGGTAAGGGACATTAAACTCTAGCATGCCAGAAATAGGGTGGTTTTCAGGATGTGTGACAATTCTGTGGCTTTTTATGTTAATACCAGTAGGGTAACTTAAATAGAACTTATATCTTTATTTCATAAAGTCACCGACAATTTATATCATAAAATAATTAAGTTGACTTTTATATTTATGTATGTAATTGTCAATTTTAATAGTTTTTGCCGAAATGAGCAAGATGTGTGTATTTTTAATGCGTTTAACTGACAAAATTGTTCGTATTAATGGCTCTGTGTTAATTGCAAATCGTTTAAAACTACAAGTCTGGTGTAATAATTAAAAAGTGTTGCTTATCAGACCGCGTAAGTCACTAATCAAGTGATTGGAATTAGTTAAAGCAATCGATGCTACGTAATTATTTTTTGACCAACATCTTTAGGCGCCATTAACTCTCCTAGATGCTTAACATTTAAAAATAAATAAATGGAAAGTTATAAAGTTAAACACTAAACTAAAGTTGAAATGATGGTCAACAATACTGCCCACTGCGCTATTAACAATAAACTAGTATTGTCTTTTAACCTGGACAATGAACATTATTGACGAAGTTCGAAGAAAAGTAAAGTTTAAGTAAATAGTCTTCTCTGTGTTTCACCGTCGACCACATCTTCGCTCACACACGAAGGTTTCCGTACCATTATCGCAAAATTCGGCAAAAAAATCACGTTTGTTGTATGGGAGCCCCACTTAAATATTTATTTTATTCTGTTTTTAGTATGTGAAAATTTCAACTGTCTAGCTATCACGGTTCATGACAGACAGCCATACAGACGGACCGCGGAGTCTTAGTAATAGGGTCCCGTTTTTATCCTTTGGGTACGGAACACCAAAAAAGAAAAAAAAGCGCTCACCGGCAGATACTGAATTACGCTCTAAAGTTCAGTGAAAAACAGTCACCATGTCCTTATTTCGGAAAATTACAAAACATGATTGTATCTTAGCATTAACGAAGATATAATAAGGTGCACCTTCGATTTTCTATCACACAAATAAATTCCATACTCATCCGTTCGCTACGTTTGAAACTCTCGAAAGCTTACTCCTAGTAGCACAATTACGTAAAGAATATATTGCTCTTCCCTTCTTTCTAGGCATAATTCGTATGCACATCTCGATCTTAACATTACCAGGCACAAGATCTTTACCTATTTCCTAGGTCTAGGTAGTGCAGCGTTGTCCTTCCCAGGGCAGTCCAGTTCCCACGCGGCTGTAATGCCACCTAATGGATACAGGCATCATAATCGCGGAACTAGCGGCCCGTGTACATGCGCCCGCGCCGCCGGACGCCGGAGGGCAACCGGAGAACTGGCGTGCACTAGAGAGTTATGTTTAGTGAAGGATGACAGGGGTTGGATGAAGAAGTTTCTTGAAGTTTTGTCTGAAACTTAGATTTATAAATATGAAAGACATGAAAACCATATTTTTGTGAAAATTATGTTTCAAAGCTAGTTACTGTGTCTATCCATTTAAAAAAGTAATATCGTTTGAGAGATGATCATTGGCTGCTTTTTTAGGGTTCCGTACCCAAAGGGTAAAAACGGGACCCTATTACTAAGACTCCGCGGTCCGTCTGTCTGTCACCAGGCTGTATCTCATGAACCGTGATGGCTAGACAGTTGAAATTTTCACAGATGATGTATTTCTGTTGCCGCTATAAAAAACAGTATAAAAAAAAATATTTAAGTGGGGCTCCCATACAACAAACGTGATTTTTTTGCCGTTTTTTGCGATAATGGTACGGAACCCTTCGTGCGCGAGTCCGACTCGCACTTGGCCAGTTTTTATTTTATTTGTTCCATTTTACAGATACACAACGAAAGCGTAAAGCCGGCTCCACAATAACATCCTAAATAAACAGAGCCTGATACCTACCCCAATTGCATCCGTCTTTTGCTGTTTGTCAAAAGTGTGTAAGCTCCTTAACAAAACAAAGAGTACGTGAACATCGCGTGTGTGATTTACTTTCCGTTTCGTACGAAGAACTACAGCAATTTTATATTGTTTCTATTTCTGTGCCATTTTTAGATTGTTATGTGACATTATTTTCAGAAATGTATCACTAATATTTATCTATAAGATACCCCAACATATAGTCGGCAACTGTATAACCTTTATTAGTTTTAATTGAAAAAAAAAGGAACTGTATGAACGTTTTTCATGATTTAGATGGATTGAATTACTTCTGGTAATTACTTCAGATGAAAACTACAAAACAGTTTTTTGATTTTACGTTTGAAACAACAGATTTTTGCTAACATACATAGGTCTAACTGTTGAATTGTTACAGAGCCCTGAAACTTTCAAAATTAAAAGCCTTAAAAGTTAAATACAACTATACAATTACCAGCTCGCCAGGCATCGAGCTGGGGCCTTAGATACCCTAGGTCGTTTTTGAGGACACAATTCTTCTGAAAAACGGAACAAACCTTTATATCGACGTGTGGACACGACAATAAATCGCGTACCGTTAGCAGCTGCGACACACAGCCGAACAGATAGACAGACATAGGTACAACTTCATTCGGGCAAAATCGTGAGCGCTCGGAACCACTCGGCCCCGATGTAACATCGCGCCGTAGTACACCTCTAGGGATGTTCATGGTTTTTAGAGCGGATATTAATTTAAGTCAAATCAATTAATATTAGTAATAATATTTGTTCTGAAAAACACTAAAAAAGAAATCAAAATTAAACACGAGGCTGGTAATAAAGGATCAAGCCCAGTTATATAATAAAAGGACCAACAGAAAAATTCGTAAAAGATCTTGACCTTTTCTTGACAAGAAAAGCTTGCTTACTGCTATTAGTACAGTTACTGTAATAAGTTACATTTTGCGTAAAATAATAACAAACCAGCAAACCTAAATCTCAAGCAAAGTCCAAACCATAGACGCATAATCTATTTTCACACATCGATAATACCTCATAAATCAAATTATTTTCGGGAAAACACCAAACGCTCCTGTCAAAGTAACATTATATTAGTAACAACCCTCTTTAAAAAACCAAAATCTATAGGAATGACATGAGCCACTAAACTGTCACGCGGTCAATCCATAGCATAATGCCTTTTAGACAATGCTACTTCAGAGAAAAATGACAATTTTTCTACAGCTTAGTACATCCCTATCCTCTGTCGCATTGATTGTCGTATTGGCCACAGATGGCGCCCTTGTTTATGTACAGGAAGGTATATTTTATTGGGATTTCGTGATGTATCCGCAATATTCGGTTTTGTGTCGATTGTAGCCGCCTTCAAGGGAATGTCAAGGAAGCACGATCGATTTGCTTTAATGCTTTACTTGCTCTTGATACAATGTTACTATCACCGCATGTTGGAAAGTTAACGTTATTATCTTGTTGGCTAATATTATGAATGTTAAAGGTAAATTCTCAAAGTATTGATGAGATTATGAATACTCTTTATCAGAGCTATAGTATACCTTAGGGCCGATTTCACCAATGACACTAATCGCGATTAGTCCAACTAACCTCAGTTTATGCAAATACAGCGTTCTGATTGGTCGAGACCGCCGTGAAACTACCAATCAGAACGCAGCATTTGCATAAACTGAGTTTAGTTGGGCTAATCGCGATTAGTTTCATTGGTGAAATCGGCCCTTAGTGTCATAAGCTACTTTTTTGGTTGGAAAGCACACGAGACAGAGTGACGGGCCACTGGAATGGAGCTGAAACAAAAAGTAAAAAAATGCAATTAGTTAAACAAGATGGATGAATATTTATTGCCAATAAAATTATTATATTTTGAAAGAATATAACTGTTAAATAAATAAGGTAAAATTCACATTTGTCACCGCACTAAACAGAAATAATTTCCCAACAAGTTTTCATGGTAAAACTTATTAATAACCTCAGGTATTTATACCCGGAAATACATAAAAAATAACGATTAAGAATCCAGGTACAGTTATCTAATACTAAACACGTAAATGTTGCCAAATAACAAAAAAAACAATCATAGGAAATTCAACAGCAAAGACAGTATAACAAGAGAATCCAATTTACCGGCTAACTGTTTACCCGTCAACAAAGTTCATATTAAAAGCTAAGTATCGATTGCCACTGTATTAAAATATTAATTTCACTCGTCACAAATTATTATTGATTAATGTGTCTTTAGGGGGAGCGGACACGGGGCGATAAGATATGCTTTGGCTACCTGTATCTCATTCTATTTATATTAGTCTATGCCTGTAACCCGTATTTTGTTTGCCATTAGTAAAGAATTTTAAGATAATAAACTTGGCTTGTATTTATCGGTTTGCAAGTTTATTAGTTGGTTTTCTATTTCTGAAAATACTGCTAATCACACAGCTTACAAAGTTTGCGGCTGTAAGTGTGCAATAAGTCGTGAGTGACAATTTACTGCACGAATATATGAGTAAGGTCTAGTGCAAATATTCAATTATGGTATAATTGTTTAAAACAAGCTCTTGTTACTTTAATCAAACCACATATTTCATATATATACTCGTGTGTTGCATTAACAACGGAATGCTCTAAAACAGAATCTGTTAAATTTCTAAATGTGTCTGCTTTTGGAAACGAACGTCATGGTCCTCCACCAGTAAACTTATTTTGCTTTACCAATAACTCTTACCATCAACAAATTATCTCAACTTTAAAAGAAAATTAGAAATCCACCTCGTGTCATTTTGTCTAGTCCATCGTCTGGGCCCTCCTCGAATTAACTCCTAACAAGCAACTTTTGCCTTTAAAAATCTATCCATATTCCATATACCATAAGGAAAAAAAAACTACCAGTGTCATTCCGTCTTCCAATCCCCGCTGGTCTTTAGAGACACATCATTAGCAACAGTCGCCCTCAAGTAGCCCGCTGTAGAAAATTATAAATCATTAATTTACAATACGCTGGTCAGTTAACGATTATTAATTTTAATTAACTGTGAACGAAACTTTTCGGGTTGTGGTGTAAGGGATGAGGTGTAGCGTGGCGATGAGCGGTAGCAATTAAAGGATCCTTAACAAAAAAAAAGCTGTATATTTATTTTTATTGTAATTTACGCTTCATTGATATTCTTGTTAACACACTTAAACTAAAGCTTACATATACATATATTTTTATTGATTTTACAGGTTTCAAGTTTATAACTTCGCCAAGTTTTATATATCTTTATTCTATGACCTCTAAAATTCTAACATTAAATCGCCGTCTCGACCATATTGCACCACAGCCCACCAGACAGTTCCAAATAACGATTTCTACCATTCCGTTCGCATGACCTCTTGCGTCAGAGCTCTCTCTAATTACACTGTGGCAAAAATTCTGGCATTACCTATCTTCACTCCTCGTATGTTCCACCAACAAAACCATACCGGCTTCATATCTCCTATTGTGATCACTGTAAAGTTCAGTTTTGGCTGATAGGACTGTATTGGTAAATTTGTAATAGATGTTGATATTTAATTTGTCAATGTTATCGATGACAGCCTCATTATTTCTATTCCTTCTATTTGTCGAAAGTGTTTTGAGAATTGGAGTGGTGAAAGATGGTCTCGATTTTTTATGGTTATTAATTATACGCCATAATTATTGTTTTCGTTTCGATATATCACGAACTGAAATTTTATAATTGGCTAATATGAATTCTGTGTAATTAATGTTGGACCTCTAAGACCTCTTGAATGAGGAAATGTATATATGATCAAATTATAATCTAGACTCCTAGACAGTTATGCGTATGTCTAATAAGCTAGACTGTAATTTGACGAAGATGAAGTAATTATGCACTCGTAAACATTTCGCTTTGTAATTGGTAGTTCAAGAATACTTTGTACAAAGTAAACTATGGTACTGCAAGCAAAGCACAAGGAAAATGTAGACAAATAAAACGCAAAGCTAAATATTTCAATGTTGTAGTTACATTTTAGTTACTCATAGTTAAATAGTAAATACGACGACAAGAAAATAAATAACAAAACTATCCAGCTGACTTCAACAAAACTCAAAAATTTATACCATTTTCTGTAACAATTTAAACACAACAGTTCAATTTCCTTCCTCATAGCCTCCTTTGAAACATACCTCTTTGGCTTGTGACAGCAGACGTCAAACGAGGCATGCTCGTAACAGCCGACATAGCCTAACTCTTTTGTTTCTATTGAGCATAAGGCTCAACCTTTCCTCTGCACTCAACTTGAGTGTGAATACTATGGGCGCCGTAACGTCTGCAGCTATTTGAAAAGTGACGTTTATGGTGTGCGATTTTGTGTTGCCTTAACTGTAGGAAAACAGGGTCTCCTTACCTTAGGGCCAATTTATTCATGAACTGTTATCAAAAGTGATGTAGTGATTCTACTGTCCTTTTCAAATTTATTTGGGGACGTTGCAGCGTGCCTTCTTCGGAAGAAGAAGTTTGAGATGAAGGTAAATATATGATCAATTAAAATACCTCTTTATTTGCCGCCATCTCAAACTCAATAGTCTTTTTCACCACATAATTTTTCATAAAATCCTGCCTTTGGTTCTTTGGTTGGAGTGGTAAACTAAATATCCTAATAGATAAAATCACTGAGATATTTCCTTATTACAAAAAAAATGGTGAAACATTCGCATCCTGGACCTCAAGTCTTTGGTGTCCAAGTTTTCTCTTAAACGTACTTTCCAATGTCTTCTCAGTCACACAATCTCCCTATAATCATAAATAATATTTATGTCATAAGCCACCTCAAAACATTCAATAAACAACCTGCCAAATGGTCACACACCTAGTTTGCGTCGCCATTTTACCACTGCACAATTACCAACCTTCATAAAAGATTTACGCAAATAATACCAACCGCACAGCGGTCGTGTCGGCGTCGTGTCGTGGCCACTAAACAAGCTTCACCGTAATAAGTAGCCATAACTCGGTACTACTAGGCGTTCTCGATAGAATTTCAATTTTACGGCCACCAAGTGTCATCCTGAACATGATTGATACTCACAAATAATGGCCGTCACATTGTGCTGTCACTGTCAAATCGTTGTGGCTCGCCATTGACGAATTTTATTGGATTATTGTGTTTTCGGGATTGGGAAACTGTTGAAGTAATTAGTTAAGAAAGGTCAGAGGTGGCTTGTAAACGGTTTGGAGTAGATTTTGTAACTGTAGTTGCTGCTGTTCACACTTAGGTCACGCTATGCAACATTGTATTTATTTCAGTAACGTCTCTTGAATATACAGTTTCGTCAACCAAACACAAATTTGACTGGCGCCTAATAACGAAAACTGACTATAGATATGCAATCCACGCAACGACAAACCACGTCTATTCAAACCCTAGTCTTCACTCCAAAAAGTTCCTGTACCTACTAAAGTCAAAATAAAAAACAAAAGTACTCTACGAACGAAACTACACTCAACACAAACCTGAAGCAACATTATTATTTCCTTGTACATGAACTTGTTGCTTACTACGAGTACTATCTACGCGTATTACACCACTTTTTTCCAGCCTCTCATTCACAACATTGAACTAATTAAATCGAAACAATGGCTGACGTCATCTGCGCACGCGCCGCTCCGCGTAAACTGGCGCAGTTAATTACGCGACGGTAGCAAGATCAAGGCTGAGCGGTTATTGGAGCTTGAGGGATGAGCTGTAGCGGGAGTACGGGCACAAATCTATATCTACAAATAAATAAAATTTAAGTGTCTGTATGTAATATCAAAGTAACAGTACGTAAAAGTATATACGGTACTAATAACAATTACACAATTTTTAAGATTTTTGTTTCTGTATGTCTGTTTGTTCCGGGTAATCTCCGAAACAGCTGAACCTATTTTGACGGGACTTTCACTGGTAGATAGCTAATGTTATAAGGAGTAGTAGGGGACCTCGTAAAGCATTAAATTATTTTTAGTTTTACGGATTTGATGCGAACGCAGTCGCGGGCTACAGCGGACCAAAAAAGGACTATTACCGTACATAGAGAAAAAGTGAGGTAAATAGTGGTCAAACGCGAGCTTAACAATAATAAAATAAAAATAATTGATATATGATTACTGGAAATGTCTTAAGATCAGGTGGATATATCTTTCAGCTATGGAGTGACTTTTAGCTCATTCTAACCGATTCAAAGGCAAATAGATTCACGTTGCTAAGTATATAGGTTCTTGAAAGCTTTTTTTCCGACTAATTTCGTAGCGCGATCCAAGACAATTGAATCGTTTCTTGCACTAATTTATTTATAATTAATTGTTCTTTTACCGGCCGTCTAGCTGTCTTTAATAATTGCTTCAAACGTTAGGTATCGGCTTTACTTCAAATTAAAACATCATCAACCACAACATTAGTGACCACATAACATACATGATCTTGTTCGGCGCCTTTTTAATTATATGTGTCGTTTGCTAGTTGCATTATATAAAGGGTAAAATGGAATATAACGATGTTTGCCTCACTATGAACGATATGCAATGACATGTCGTTTGAGCGAAACCCGTTAAAGACATTTTAGTTATCACTACTTTTGTTAATAAAATGAACGAGTTATTGGATGATACAAAACCATTATTCAAGCAGCGGTTTTAATAAAACATTTTGCGTTTTGGTAAAAATCAATGCAATAGAGAATAAATTCACAGAGTAAATTCAAAATCAATATTGTTATTTGGTTGAAGCGACATTGATTCAATTATCCGCATATTAAGAAATTCAGCCATCATCATGATCACCTTAAAAAAAAAACTTCTTAAAATAGTCAAATCGCTATCGCTTATGACTTAAATGCTAGCATATAACACTCGAGTGCTCCGTGAGAACTGGAGCGATGTTATTTTTTCACTTTTACCCGCGAACTTGTGCACCAACTGTCAAGAGTCAACTGTGACTTACTGTGGAACATTATCACGGTCTGATGCAGACGTAATAAGTAATAACTCTTTGTTTCATAAAGGGTTTATGATTTGGGTCAGTTTTGTTATTATAAGATCCGATATGGTGTCCCTTGGGGGAGGCTTATGACCAGTAGTGGACGTTTTTCTGCAATGATGTTGATGATAATGAAGATCAGTTTGAGGTTTTGTTTGAAATTAAGATTCATCGTCTTTTGAATATGTTTGATGCAACGTTATAAAGTACTTGATAAACGCTTTATCGCCTCTTCCCACTTACCAGAAACATATTACTTTGCATTATGAAACTTACATATTAATCAACTATTCATATGCAATATCAGACTACCTAAGCTTACAGTCACTCAAAGGGCAATGAAGAGGGCTATGCTCGTAGTCCGCAAGAGAACCAAGGTTACCGACATAGCCCGAAGAATTGCCAAACTTAAGTGGCAGTGGGCAGGGCACATTGCTCGCAGAACGGATCGCCGATGGAGTAGAAAGGTTCTGGAATGGCGACCGCGAACTGGAAGACGTTGCGTTGGAAGGCCTCCCACCAGGTGGACCGATGACCTGGTTGCGGGGATCCGCTGGTTACGAGATGCACGGGACCGGTCAATGTGGCGCCGATTGGGGGAGGCCTATGTCCAGCAGTGGACGTATTTCGGCTAATATGATGATGTTGATCAATCTACCTAGTAAAGGACTAACCAACCAACCAACAAGACTCTGTCGTACTAAGTTTTAAACCTCAGGAAGTAAGAAACAGAAAACAAAGCTTCAAACAAAAACAAACCACAAATTGAACTCAGTAGATCACGTAACAGATTCGCGTGATCTAATTACTTTAAAAGGTATAAATCTCGCGTAATAACCACCGTCTTCACCTCGCACTGTGCTGTTGCGAAATTAAATAATATCACTCGTGTCAGGTCGCGAGCACGAGTTCATTGTTCATACGACACGACATTATGGATAGGCAAACTACAAAAGCATATTATGGTGGCCCAGTTTTTTAGTTCTCATTCTCACCTCTCGTGCTTAAAGTCACGGGTTCAAACCCGAGCAAGTAGCAATGTGATTTTTCAAATGCATTTGTAGTTAATGTAAATCTGAAATCGCCAACCCGCATTGAGCAAGCGTGGTGATCAATGCTCGTGCCTTCTCTGTGTGAGAAGAAGAAGAAGGCATGAGCATTGCTCCGAAGTGGAACAGTTACCGGCTGGAGGCTGGTATTATTATTAAAGTACAAATATCTATTGTCTTACGATATTTTATGACTGGTTCGGAATTCGTATATTAAATATGTTAATTGTATGATTTTACAACCTGACGGTGGATTGAGAGAGATTTGTTTGTGTCTGTGATGGATGACGTGTCGTTAGAATCAGCGGCTTATTTGGTTGTCAGGTTCATAGACACGCCTGATTGGTATGTGTCAACTGATTGACAGCCTTTAATTTTTTTTTTCGGTTTGAAAGCAAAAGTCATCATCATCTGCTTAGCTATTTTCAACTATGTTGAGGTCAGCTTCCACCAGTCTAGCCGGATGCAATTAAATGCCAATATTTTACATGGAGTCTCTGCTTATGTCTAGCTCCCACTAACCAGTTTCAGGGAAACACGATACTTCTGTGTGATACTGGTTGTCAGAAAACCCAAATCCAAATATTAATTTGTAAAAAATAAGTGTTGCAAAACAAGGTATAGAGATCGCTTGAATAGACTTAAACCACAAGCAATAGATAAAAAGGTTTTTTAATTCGTCCATCTTCAAAATAAATAACGTTTACAAATGGAAACACACTCCTAAAACAACGTTAGTATTAAAGTTGAACTTTACAGTACATAAATAACTAAGACATGTGGTGCAAGGAATCCCAATTATTATGTTTAGAGCAACGATGCTATTGCTACGTTCGAACCGATTCACTTTGAACCCTGGCTCTTGCGAAACCAGATCCCACGTTGGGTCTCAATTGAGAGAGGTGGGTTCACCTGTCACAAGTTTCATGTAAGTAGGGTAACCATTTGGTAAATTTAAAAGTCCTGACAGAAAGCCGGACTTTAAAAAAAAGACCGGCAACTTTAGTAACAAAAAACATAGTTTTAAAACTAAACACCGAGAAAATTGCGATCTGAAAAGTATGAAACAAGAAAATATTTTTTGAGGATTGCCGTGGTCTTATTAAAAATCTAAATTTTATCCATCCAAGCAAAAAAGCCGGTCAAAGACCGGACAGGAGGCCAAATTTCCGGACAAGTTTAGACGAATGGTAACCCTACATGTAAGTATCTTCCTTTAACCTTATGGTTTTCGGAATTGTAACGTCATATTTGATATTATATAGCTTTATGGTATTGGTATTTGAATCGTTGCCATAATTTTACTCATATCCTAATTTATTTGGGATCAACGCAATATGTTTTCATACTCCACACTTCTCTGTTAGGGCTTTTACTGATGGTGCAACGCAATTTAAATTGAGTCAATAGGCGATATCGCGCACATATTTTTCATTAACATTTCAAGTGCAAATTATTCGAATTGCATCCATTCATGTGAACATACTTATCGGTGGGATAAAAAACAAATGGCGTCGCGCCATCAGGTAGGTCGCTTAGTCGACATCTCAAAGTCAAAATATATTTATTTCAACTAGGCCACTAAGCGGCACTGATGAACGTCAACAATTAAAAACGAAAAAAAAAAGAAAAGAAAATTTATTCTACCATCCATTCTGCAAAGTTGCTTGTTATGGAGAAGAACGGACAAGAGACGCCATACTTTACTCTTTTAAAAAAATAAGTGTTTTACTATATTTACATAAGTACATACATTAATAAATATATTTTTTTAATCAATTGATATATGTAAGGACGATGCACCCAGAAAAGCACTACACACTATACTACGTACAGGTATAAAGTATTCAGTATTCAATCCCTAGAAAAACATACTACCCTTCATATAATTCATCCATCCTTTCTTTGCCTTTCCTATTTTTTTTTTAACCGTCCATATTCATACTAAAAACTGTCTTTACGACATTTTCCTCTGGATCCTATACGAAGAGAAAAATGCCTTTGTATGGAATAGCTTATTTTAACTTACGTCACCTTTTAACACTAGAATTTTAATATGTATGTAACACGCTGTTTTATAATTTAATTCGATAATTAATTAAGTATTTATTATGTTTTGATACTTGCCACATCAATATTCAATGATAGACTAAGGATAAAAGGACAAAATTCACATTAAAATTAAGTACTTTTCATTAAGTAGAAATCGTGACGAACACCTTCACCCAAAACATGTTCATTACTAACCAAAGAATCAAACACTAATTCATAAACCAAACATGGCTTGTGTCGAAATGATCGTTTAACCTCGAAACAAGCATATCACACCTTCGTTAACGAACAAACTTAATCATGGATTTAACTATTGGTAATGTAAACATCAGTGTTTTACACTAACAATATTATCCTAGTTCGACAAACATAACCCATTCAAAAATCACCTTTATGACTATTGAAATAAGTGCCAAACGATATGCTTGGTTACATTAGTAATGCATCAGGCTGAAGGAATTAAGTAAGAAAATATTTCGACATTTCAACGGGTTAGAAAAAACAAACTAACTTTTCACGTCTTGCCCAATCATACAGTTCCTTAATCCTATGTGGTTAAAGTAGTTAATCGTTTGGATTTCAGTTTATCAGTGTGTTAATAAGTTGGTAAATGACTGTATTGATTCATTGGTGTTCACAAGTGGTAATGAGGTCTAATGAACTATGCGGGACGCGTGATTGGTCGTTATGAATTTGGGAAACTTTGTGAAACAAACATTGGGAAAAAAATGCTGTTAAATAGGACGTGAATGTCAGAGCGAAGCGAGTTTTTATGAAGGACAAGATACAAATGTGAATTTTATGTTTTTTTCCTGGTTTTTTGTTTATTTTTTCATAACATAAGATGAAATATTCGTATCAAAACATTAATTCTAAGTAGTCATTAATCTTGGATAATTTATTCGCCAAAAAATATGATGCAGCTTTAGGTACCTGTACACAAATATGTGTAATAGGTTCTGGTAGTTTCGATTCACCTAAAAGAAATATGTATTTCGGATCCTGAACCTTTCTTGTGTAAAAGAGGCTGACTACCTGACTATAATAACTGAAAACAGACATGCTGGACCGACAGCAACTGAATTGAGAAAATAGTATATTCTATTTACGTCAATTTATCTATGGCAAGGCGTTATCCAATGTAGAAGAAAATCCGCTGACACATCCTCCGAAAAAGCTGGACCTACTAAACTACCATTTATAAAACAACTTAACTTAACCGACTTCCAAAGCAAAACACTAAAAATTGCTAAAATAACTTTCGTCTCTGAAGCCGGTGTCTTTGGCACCTCTTATGTTTTTACTCGTCCTGTACATTTTGCATGCCAACAATATTACATTCATACATATTGAATTTTTAACCTCCTTTTTTAAGTCGGTTAAAAAGATACATACCAATATTAAGCTACTTTGCTCCTAACCAGAGATAATCCCCACAGCCGCAAGAGTTCCACATGCTAAGTGGCCCCTAACTGCGTAAGCGCACATAATTGGTACACTCCGGAGTGTTTGTGTGTTTGTAATAACAACCATACTAACTCTGTTTGTTTACTGGAACTGGCTTTAGTTATGAAGATTGGATTTTTGGGTTAGATGGTGTAGGTCTTTAGAAGTTAAATGATTGTAAGTTAGTTCGGTAAACGTGTGTATTTATCACTGTTTTCGGTTCTTATTCTTGTAATTAAGGTGTTATTTTCATTAACCAGTTATGTTAAAGCCCCATGTAATCAACCGAGCACAAGACCAACCAACCAGATCGTTTATAATTGCAGTAAAATCTCATTAAGAAATCAACATCATTAGAAAAATTGTGATTCTAAATTAGTGGACAACAAACATGGGCTTAGTGACAAATAAAATTAGCACTGTCTTCCAAATTATTTTGCTTGCTGAAATTCACTTATAGGGCTTTTCTCTAACACACATTTATTATTCAGATAAAAAAACAATTTTGTTAGATTTATTGTAACCTAATTCAAATCAAATCTGCCTAGCCTTTTTCCCAACTATATTGGGGTCGGCTTCCATTCTTACCGGATTCAGCTGAATAGCAGTATACTACATGGAGCGACTGCCTATCTGACCTCCACAACCCAGTAACTGGGTAACACGGTACCCCTTGGCAAGACTGGTGTCAGATCTCAAGCTTCTGACTACCCGTAACGACTGTCAAAGATCTTCACAAGACAGACAGCGGCTTAACGTGCTTTCTGAGGCACGGAGGAAACTCGGTATTTTGAAAATGGTCACCCATCCACGGACTGACCTCGGCAAGCGTTGCTTAACCTTGATGATCGACCAGTGCGGCTGTTATTATTTAGCCACGAGCTCCTAATCCGTAGATATTATAGTAACCTAATTATTATTTATCAAATTAAAAAGATAGTTGCTACATAAAAATACTTTAAAAAAATCTGAAGAGCGATAGCAAAAACATTTATCTCAATAGCTATTGAAGCCTTCGTAACAAATAGCGTGATTATTTCGTATCAAACCGATCGCGTGTACCGACATCATAACAGCAAACAAAATATCACGCCATGAGATTTAATTTGTGACCAATAATTGTCCATTCCGTGATCACTGTATGTTTTGTTGATTGCCGCGTGATATTCAGCTGAATCGATTTATCGATTTTCGAATTCGTAATCGGTTACAACATCGATCGTATATTTATAAATGTCATGGATTTTACGGTTTATTGTATGAATAATTGAACTATAAAACGGTCCGATGATAGCTCTATTTTATTTAGCCTCGTAATATTTATCTGTTCTGGGTTTGTAGCATTAGTTGATTTAAAACCGTTATGCTTGTGGAAAACGGAGCGGTAACAAGATTACATGTTTTTAACCGACTGCCCAAAAAAGGGGAGGTTATCAATTCGACTGTTTTTTTATGTGTATTACCTCAGAACTTGTCTCTGGGTGAACCGATTTTAAAGATTCTTTTTTATTTGAAAGCTGGTGCTTTTCATCTGGTCCCATTTAATTTCCATGAAGAACTGATGAAAACTTTGGAGATATACATCAGAACTCTTCAATAAATGCATGAAAATCACTCGGGATAGGTGCAATTGCATTTCTGTTTATTGTTTACACCATTTCATAACATAACATCATACTAGTACGCTCTAAAGGG
Organism: Orthosia gothica; assembly: GCA_949775005.1. Classification (NCBI taxonomy): domain Eukaryota; kingdom Metazoa; phylum Arthropoda; class Insecta; order Lepidoptera; family Noctuidae; genus Orthosia; species Orthosia gothica. The sequence continues at coordinate 16,736,369 of OX459064.1, forward strand.
GTACACAGGTGTAAACAGTTCACCTTGGTATACTCTTATTCCACCGGTTTTATTAAGTTTCATATTATTTGGTTAATCTATTCTGGCTTCACTTTGGGCGTTATTGGTACCAAGCCTATATAACTGGTCCATTATGTACCACAACTAAAAAATATGAAAAAAAAAAATCTTTTTAGAAAAAATACAGCCGACTTCCAAATATAAACACTAGCCCTCTTACAAATAAACGCAGAATAAAGTTATACCAGGTATAAACCTATGAAAATGTATGGGTATACCTTAGTTATACCTGGTATAACTTTATTCCGCGTTTATTAGTAAGAGGGTAAAAATTCAAAAATAACTTAAATTTCGGCAGTCGGTGTCAAATGACGTAAAAGAAAACATGAACACCAACTTCCAAAATTGAAGTTATTTTTGAATTTGTAGTGTTTTTATTTGGAAGTCGGTTGTATTTTTTGTAAAAAGATTTTTTTTTAATTCTGTTTTGTTTAATAGCAGTTATTTTAACTGGTAAGTAACAGCGTCTTACGATGGACATAAACTCCGTAAGGGTTAAAAGTTCAAATAATATAGGCGTGGCTAGAAGTCTTAGCCTCGCTGTCCTAAGAATAAACTACGTTAGTTATTATACTATTATTTTCTTCATCGACGCAATAATTTTAAATTAGAACTTTTCTATTTGTTCGACTTTAGTTACTGGGGAAACGTGAGGATTCTTAATATTCCTAACAAGCAACGGTGTAATGATTGTCGTAGTACAAATATAACTTTACTCTTAGTTAAGGATGTTCCTGATGGCGAGACGCCATTTCAATTGAACCGACAGGTGATATCGCACATATATTCTAAGAAAATATCATCGCATTGCGTCTATATGAGCGTCTTTGCAATTTCGCTTAGTTTAAACTGCTTATTGGTGTGATGTAAATCGAATCGCTTCAAACCACCTGAGGCCTTAGACAACTGACATTCTATCATAGAAAGCGTGGCGATAGCGATTGTCAAAAAGGCAAAATTGTATGGGATTGACAAGCGATATCTAAAAATAACGTGAAATATTTTGACTATCGCGTTCACTGACAACGAATGCCACTTGTCTATAGTTCAAGATACATCTTATATCTGTATTAATATTACAATTACTTTCCTCACATCTTCAGTTCCACTCAATTTATATTTGCATCACAGCAAACAGAAAAAGCAACTGACAAATAAAAAATCAAACCAGCATTTTATTAATGTTTACAAAATAACTATATTCCTCATCTCAGCTATTTCTCAACAAAGAGACATGATGATAAAAACATCAGTAGTCATAACGCATTGTAGCAATAAAAGCGCTGTAAAGCTACCGCTATTCTGCTGACCGTACCTCGCAATTACAGATCGTTCTACATAACGAAGCGCGTCAATCGCTTTATGAGATTCCCACGACGTACGCAGCGTCTTCACATGTGAGATGTGCCTTATTTCTGTATTTAAGGCGGTACCCCGAGCAAAACGCCGCGCAAGCCGTTTTTTTGTGCTGTTTTTAGGAGCTATCTACTCGTTATTTAAAAAGAAATATCAATTAATAAAAATACATTAAATTTCTACATAATATTGATTCAAAAATGGTAGATTTCGTTTTTTTTTAAAATGTTGTATATATTTCAATTATCTCCTTCCAAAAAAAAACATAAAAAAGAGAAGTAATAATTGACAGCATGCATCTCCTCGTAAAGTGTTCATTAATTCATTTTTGTACTAACACTAATGGATAGACAATTTAATAACGAACATTTTTGTAGTTTTTTTTTTTTCAAAGGACCAAAATTTGATTTTATAAAGATTTTATTCTAAAATCTGGGCGTATTCACTACTGTAATTCATGCGCCACAAGTGCCGCTAGACCAATAGGAATGCTCATATCTCAAGCCGATTTTTTGGTCAGAGTACCGTCTTAATATGCTTTACTTGTGAGTCTACAATGTAAGGTCTAGTTCTAAAAACCAAAAAGTTCCATCTTTGGGACCTCCCTTCATAAGTTACCGAAGAAACATTTATTATTGAAATGCTCTAGTTTTAATCCAATCAAATATTTTAATTATACATAGAACAGATTTAAAAATTGTAACAAAAGTACCTACATAAGAAACCAGAATAGTTGCCATTCTTTTGTTCATAATGGCAATTTTGTTTTGCGGTATTGTAAACACTATCCTACTTTTTCATACCTTTTCCTGGAATTACTATAGATAAGCTTAAACCATAATTACGGTTGGTAAACCCAATGAGTTTTCTATTCAAAATATTACCATATCTATTCTGAACACATTTTAGAGTTGCCAACATTAAAAACGAACGACCACGAAAACTGCATTATCATCTCCCAATTGTTTGTTGGGGTCGGCTTCCAGCCTTACCGGATTCAGCTGAGTACCAGTGTTTTACATGGAGCGACTGCCTATCTGACCTCCACAACCCAGTAACTAGGAAACACGGTACCCCTTGGCAAGACTGGTGTCAGTTCTCAAGCTTCTGACTACTCGTAACGACTGTCAAAGTTCTTCAAATGACAGCCGGGACCGGCTGTTATTATTTAGCCACAATCTCCTCTCTCTCACGAAAACTGCATATTATATTAAAATTAAATTAACCAAGAATCATGTGCTGCAAGCTTTAACAAACAATATGATACTAACCTAATCTCATTAGGTCATATACTAACATTTAAACTTAACTCAATAATTATATAACAAAACTATATACATAAACTCGATTACTGCTCACCCCATTTATCGAAAACATTAATCTGTTACAACCTTTCGTGTGTATAATGTTCGTTATCACACTTGAGAAAGATTCTCCTGATTGTATTAAAACAATAAAGTGGTGTTTGTTTTTTAAATTGGGGGCGTGGCCGTGGCAGATTTTCTAATAGATTTAACCTTTGGATATAGATTTATAAGTGTTTTTAGTTGAGTAAGCTCAGATGATCTGGTTTAGATAAAATTTGTAGCAAGGAATGGGAGTAATCGGTAATGCTTTACAAAACGTGCTATTTTTTCATTGGTTTAGGTTGAGAATAAAAACTGGCCAAGTGCGAGTCGGACTCGCGCACGAAGGAGCCCCACGTTTTTATAGCGACAACAGAAATACATCATCTGTGAAAATTTCAACTGTCCAGCTATCACGGTTCATGAGATACAGCCTGTTGACAGACAGACGGATTGTGGAGTCTTAGTAATAGGGTCACGTCTTTACCCTTTGGGTACGGAACCCTAAAATCACAGACCAGAGGCTCAACACATCAAGAGTGCCATTACACGGGGTGGTGGTGGTCACGGCGTGCAATATGCTCTGGTGTGCCGGTGATACTCTCTATAAAAGAGTCCGGTGGCGGACGCGGCGGGTTCGCGGTGAGTGCTAACGCGTGCCCGTGTTCCCGCCATAAGCGGCACAGGAGGACACCGTGGATTTTGGTGGGTTGGAGTCCCACATCACTGCACTATCTTTTCGTGGTATACATGAGCATGCAAAACAAAAAAAAAAGCTCTGTACAAAGTATCATACTGTCAGTGTGATGGCAATGACCAAAATGCTAAATGTAAGGGTTTGAACACAAGAAATTTCGATAGCGCTTGGCAATCCTATAAAGGTTTTGATGCTTTCGTGTCACTTTTCTAGAGCCTCAATTCCCAGCCAAAAAAAAACATTTTTAACAAGACTATCTAAAAAGCATTCTAAATAACCACTGGGCCAATAAACGCGAATGTTAGCCCACATTCTCAGCCACACGGAAGAGCACAAAATAACACACAATTGACTTTCATGCGAGTTCGTAAAAGTGCTAACAAAGCGTCGGAACAACTTGTAATATCACCCGCTAAATGCTTTGTAGGGTGCCCCTGATGTACGCAACTGTGAGACTGAATCCGAAAATAATGAAAAATACAAGGTAAGTCGCCAAAACTTCCAACGCTCTATATTTAAAAGCTTAAAGAGCTGGTTAAATAAAGTTACGGGCTAGTGATGTTAAAAAAAATTACACGTGTAGTTATGCATCGTTACGAGAATTTTGTGTTTTCCTAGGCCGCGCCTACCCTATATAAATATTTAACACTTTTTATATGAATATTAAATTATTAATATTGATCGCAAAAATTTTAATGCTTCTGGTTCAAAAATTAATATAATGAATTATTAATAGTCCCTGACAGATTAAAAAATATTTTTTAGTCGTTAGAAACTGTGCCACACAATAAATCAGACGTATTGTGACATTTTTATTCAGAAAAACCTTAATCTTAAACCATATTCTATAAAAATTAACAATTATAATCGTTTGACATTTTGCAACTGTTTTAATAAAAACAAATCCAGAATCGCTCATCATAAAACGAATAAATGTTTACAATTCCGTAACAATTTTCTAAAAAATAAAACTATAATCGCTGTTTCTAAAAAACTTATACAAAACTAGTAATTACACCAATTTGTTTGTATTTGCATAATTATTAGTGCTCTGTGTGCTTTTAATTACAAACTGTTATTATCCACTGCTACATTTAAGTCCTTCATATTTATTTACCTTGAGAGCGGTTTTTATTGAAACTAAAACTCTTAAATGCCATTAAAATTAATTTATATTGTTATTATTCATACAGACAGACGGGTCAAATCGATGCAATAAATTGAAGTGAGTTATTATAAGTACATAAATATTAATAATATCTATCAATAAACATCGGCTTTGGTAAAACTTCTTAAAGTACACTCGAATGTTCGTTTATTTTGAAACTTGTTTGATGATCTTTCAAAGTCATAGTATAACGTCATCGGTTGTAATTGCTCACTATTTCTTATTGTGTAGCGTCTTACTTAAAGTATTAATTTTACTCGACATAATTATTTAATTATGAAAATCGAAATGAAATAATTACGTTACCAAGGACTTTAATAAGTAAACAAGTCCATAGCTCAGACCATGATTAAAACAGCATTTAACATTTCAAAAAATGACAAACGTCAACAATAAAAAAACTCAAACTCGTTCCTTTTTCAACTACAATATCCGCTATATCCCCACAAGTTGGTGTCCCTATTAACCCGGTGCGTGTGTGCGTGGTGGCAGCCTAACAAAAGCCGCTAATTCGTCCTCTATCAATCCGTTGGTCATCTGAACGTGCTAATTTGGAAACTCGACGACTTTCGCTACACTGTGTTTGTGCGATCATTATCGATGGTCGACACATAAATAGTAAGTGTATTGATTCATCATAAATTGTGTTTGTTTTTGTTGTTAAAGAAAAAAATTGAGTTGTTTGGGTAACATTGGTCATGTGCTGTTTTTTCTGCGTAAAACTGGATTTTCCTTTTTAAATGTTTGGTCTGAATAAAAATCGTTACTCATCGCTTATTATTACGCAAATTTTAAAGTCAAATCATTTATTAAATTACACCATCAAATTAACAGCACTTTTGAATGTCAAATTTTATAGTTAAATAATTAATAATAATTGATTCTTGTCGTCCATTCGCAAGAATAGTTTGTTATGGATAATGACGGAAAATAAACTCCATACTTACTCTTTTAACTCAATAATACACTTAATAAAATTTTAATCACATCATCACCCACTTAATTGAAAAACATTTTTTTTTGCTGACTCACCGAAGACTTTTCAACCGAAGGTTTCAAATCTACTTTCGTCCATACCACCCATTACAGACAGGACATGCCACCACACGTCTGGTCTATTAACGCAGTCATAACTTGGAAACATCTTTTGTACTATGATTTTTGTGCTAACCGTATTTGAATGCGCGCACGCATTGTGAGTGTATATTAACACGGCACTTAAGCTGTTAGAGCCTTGGTAATAGCGTAGTGTGGGTGTCCGAGGATTGCACTGGTATTGTGCTAGGTAGGTGCTCGGTAGGACTTTTTTTTTATTATTGGAGGGGTTTAATTCGTTTGTTTTAATTGCTTAAAACAAAAAAAAATCGCCCGCGTGAAAAGTGTTTCATTTATTGTATGCAATATTTCATTCAAATCTGTTCAGCCGTTTTTGCGTCAAGAAACACAGGCATACAAACCTTCACATTTATAATATTAAGTAGAATATCTATAAGGCAAGTTCATTAAACAAAATAATGAACTAAAGTCCCACACTTCTGCAAACGGACCAGGCAAAATAAGCGAAACCAATTCAAAAAAAGAATACATACAAATGCCCGTAAAACAGATTATAAGTGACATAATATGCTAAAAAAAAACCTGTGAATAACTATCCCGTATCTGTGTCCGAAGGAAACAAAAGAGCTGTACCCTCACAAAGTCGGTAAAAAAAAACTGCAAAGTTCCGTTTTAATCCTGACATTGCTACCTACTTCTTAAGCAAACAACACGAAAGGGTGGCAAGTTGTAAATCAGTCAACCGGTGTCATAAAGTCGATAATGGGACAAAACAGTTGTATTGTTTAAGTTGACCACAGGCACGGGAGGGTTGAATAGAATAACCAGACGTTTTGTTCATTCTGGGACTTTCTGTTAGTTTTAGTGATTATAAGCTATTGAAATTTAAATATTACTAGTTTCAAAAATGATTACTAACTGATTCTTATCTTTTAATTTGTCAGATAACGTAAATTGTTTTGTTCCAAGAATTTCTGCCTTTTTATAATAGTTTTTATTATTATTTTCAGGTATGTTCTCCATCTTCGTTCATGATGAGCAATACGGTAAGATATTTATAAAAAATATTTATCACTTCTAACAAGAATTATTAATTACTAAGGTTAAGTAAGTTGGATTCTTAATTTTGCAGCAAATTCATTAACTTCAACAACATAGACAGACATTTAAAGATTATTGAGTACAATTCCTTCGTAAAAGACGCATCAAAATTAATGCTCGTTGTATTACTTATTATCCACATTTTGCAAATGAAATACTTACGCAGATGGCTGCACTAACAAACCAAGCATTTTATTAATAGCAATAGAACTAATTTCATTTTAAAATCCCTCTAAAAACAGTTATTAACTGAGCAATTCCTAATAGGGGTGGGCGGGATTCACTCGGCTATTCTCGGGTGAGCTCGGCTCGGCTCGGGGTCACTCGGGTCGCCATAGACGCCGATAGAATTATGCTTCAATTGTTTTACGTTCGCGCCGTGCCTGGCCAGTGTTCTTTTTTCAAAATGAAATATCGAACGACGCATCGGGGAATTTGTAGCAAGTTGTTTTTTATCGATTGTCTGGTGCTTAACGGTCGAGATCGATATTGTTTTATTGCTGTAGGACGAAGTGTGAAGCGATGTCGACACGTTCTGAACATCAATAACTGATTCCTGTTCCGTCATCTGATTTCTTGTTCAATTTATGATTCAATCTCTGCGCCCTCGAGACAATAATCACATAGAAACGCATTCGCACGCTTATTAAAAATAGTTAAAAACAAAATCGTCCAGTTACACCGCTCCCGTAATTAACAAAAGGTTAAACTGTAATCAAGATGTAATTGTATACAATCACTTTTGACCCGAGGCTGTACGTAATTTAATATCTTTGGAACATTATAAACAAACTATATTAGGGTTGTACTATACAATACTATGTACCTATTAATAAATACAGACGTTCGTACTTTGATTTTGGAAGTGACAGATGTCATGTAAATGTTCGTTAAATAATATTTGTCATTCGGGTCACACTTCAATGTGACAATGAACCGATCATTTGTTCTGTCAAAGTGTAGACATTAACATTGTTATTTGAGTCGTATGTACGGTTGTGAAAAAACATAATATTTTAATAATCATTATCTACTATGTCAACTGTCCCCGCCCTTGCGAATCACTAATCTATGTAAAACTATACAGAATCAACTCAGTGTTAATCAGCTAATTGATAGTCCCTTTGACAGATTGTTAATAAACATCGACTTTGAATATGTTTCCTTGTAATTCCATTTGACGTGAAAGATAGACAATATTAATGCTTTGGCATAACTGCATCTTAATCAACTAATATTTTGGTGACGGATAATCTTATTTATAAACTTTAATCTATTCAACTTTAATCAATTTCATGAGAATATAAGTCTAATAGGTACGTTCCTAAACTGATCCCAAACGCTGGCGCCAAGATAACGCTACTAACGTAAAATCTAATCTATCCAAAAATTATAGAAAATCTCTAATCAAATGCTCTCGCAGCACATCTCTATCAACATTAACATTAAGCGAGCTCTTAATGTCTCTGTTTGATCTCGATCACCGGCGATTATAACCAGAGTTTTAATTGCAGGTTAACCGTACGATGGCACCGGCTGCTCTTAATAATGTTTTAATATTTGCTTTGAGTTTAACTCCGTTATTAATTTATATCGACAGTGATGTTTTGTTTCTAATTATTTTTAAAGTTGTTCCGTGTTCATGGGAATTTTCTGTGGGTAAGATTTTATAGATCACTTAAATTTATGTTCATATTTATGTTTTACAAACAAGTGATCTGGTTTTTTTAAGCTTCTGGGTTTTCAGCATTAATACTTAGACTTCTTAGAATACTTAACTAGATATTGATTGCAATTTTATATTGATATTGCTCAGTATAAATGCTGAATCAAAAACATGGCCTACGTAGTGCATGAAGTAACACTCGATACTGAATAATTCTGCTTAGTAGGAGTTTTGCCTGAAATCTTTTCCAAATGTTTGATACACCTCAAACCTCCTATATCAGGTTCATCATAAAAGCCCCCTCAGCGGTAACATCTTCAATACCAAAAACATGAAATTTCTCTCCTCTTGCAAAAATCGTTCCTAGTATTCGGTCCATTTCTCCTCGTTTCCATCAATTCCTTAGAGCCTCAACTTTTGACCCATTACAATAAGCCTTAATAACCTCATTTTGTTCAACACATAATAAAGCCATGCGTTTGAACACTAGGCGCACTTTACCAACTTTATATTGCGGTTCGACAAAAAAGTTAAATAGAACCTCAACCTTGTCACTTACAAAATAGAGTTCAAAATTACAGGTTGTAAAGTGTTCAAGGTAAAATCAAGTGCATCTGTGCAGTAATATCATCATTGCTGCATAGTGCGGCGCCTAGGGCGTTTGGCACGACTCTGTATCGATCCTTGTTGCACTCATGAAATTCATATTTGCATCTCTGTCATGCGGGGTTCTCGCATTGTCATTTTTGTAAATTGACCTCTGATCCTGAAATATAGATATTATTTCACAAATGAATTATAAGTAAGTTACGGGTCTCGCTATGATGGCGTCTACCAGGCCTTGTTTTGGTCCTAATGGTAATGGTCCCATTATTTTGCATAACTTATGGTTTATTATTGCAATCTGCATTAAATTTATTTTAGGATAAGAAGGAGGTTTTACTTTCATCGATACTAGAAGTGACTCAATTCTTGATTTATCACATCATATTGACATTCAGCTTTCCCTAAATTGTTTACCTTCTAATTTGAGACAACTGAGTCACAGATAATATAATACTAGCATACAGATGCCTCATCCCATACAAAGAAACCGTGCCGACGTAACTAACATTTTTCGTCTGACTAAACTGATTATTTGTATAAGTACGTCACGCCAATTGCGTTTGGTTCCGTTCCACGGCAATAGATGGGGTTAGCAGTGACTTGTAAGTAAAAGGGTTAACTCGGTGCGTGAATATTTGTTTCTCTAAATACAGTGATGATTTGTTTTATAGTATTTTTGAAACGTTTAACAGGTTAATTGTAACAAAGTGTGTTGCAATACAAATTAAATAAATCGAGTGAAATGCCTCAGAAATTTAAAACTGCGCCATCTATTGGAAACAATTTTAAAAGATCCGTTCAAATAATCCATGAACATTCCACGATTTTGCGCTTAGGAGAGTTGATTAAACAACAACACATAATTTTATAATCAATTCTAAAAACTGATAATTTTACACACAATTTTTAACAAATCGCGCCATCTAGTGACATTTATTTTAACCAAATTTTCTTTCTTCTGCACTGCAACTGTATTAATTAGCTAACAAACCTAAAATTTTTACCAACCACACAATTAGGAATGACTAAATCTTTTATCTATGACTCTAAAACCTAAAGATTAACCACTCATTGTACACATGAAATGATTGACAAATACAGATTCAAATTTGAATTCGAATTTCGAATTGCTCTTTCTATCCACGTATCTTGCATCGAAGGACCGATTCAACACATCGCCTTCTCTATCATGTATGTTTGTCTATGTATGCAAGTGTGTGGGTACGATTCAGTCTATTGTTTACACTTGTATCGATCACTATCTACAAAGATTATCTACAAATTGAAAGCCATAAGTCTGTAGGAGGCGGAGGCGGGTGTTTTCATAATCTTTATTGGGTCGAGGTTAAAGTTTGAGATGGGTGGCGATAGTTCATCTTTTTTTAAATTTGAAGCGGTTATTATTTTTTGTGGTACGAAGGAATTATCACTTGTAACAGTATTTTAAGTGTCCTATGTTAAAAAAATACAGTTACTAGTGATAATTCTGAACGATATATTTTGCAGTATTATTTAGATATCCGGATCTCAAGGAATCAGTATATACTGGTCTTGTATTCTATTGGAATTTCGTACTAAATTAGAAGAGCTCAAAGGGAAAAATTTGGTCTTTAGCACTATGTAACCCCAGTTTTTATAAAGAAATTATAGATGTGTAACAAATTAAAAGCAAATGTGCGAAGTGATTGGCTATTGAAAACTCATTCAACGAATTCCAGAAGCTAACGCGCGTTTGACAATACATATACAGGCTGGATCAAACGAAACAGGATGATTTTTTAAGGCTATTTGTAGTAGGTCATGAAGTACCAAGTTTTTTTTATTTTTAACCTTTTTTATCCCAAATATCGCTTGATCCACAATTTTTTGTCACCCGGTATATGACAATCATTTAGCAATAATAATTTAATTGCAGTAAATGAGACTTAAAACTATCAATAAATAGCAAATGGCACATGGCAGAAACTTATCATAATTTTCTACAACTTCGAACCCCACCAAAATCATTAACTCTCCAATTATTAAACAAATAGCCTTAAAATCCATATTCATAGCAAATCAATCACCATGTCCATGTAATATTAATACACAGGTTCGCTTGAGAGCCTTAACGAACGGTTTCTCACGCTCCGCCCGCCCACGCCGCCCGCCCAACGTAAAGCCTTATTTATAACCTTTATGATCATACTTTACACTTCGCTTTTTACTGGTTATGTTCTAGATTGGGATTTTATTTGGTGTTTTATGTTTTCATTAAAAATGTTGCCATGTTTGTGAAATATTTATGTTTTATTCCGAACTTATCAACTGGCAAAATTTGGTGTAAGTACTATATGCACCTCTGTTCTGTGTTTTGTCTACTTTAATCAATATTTCCTAGCTTCATAGATTTTACAATGACAAGTAAAATTCCAAAATTTTAAAAAAACCCCGACACATTTCTTACGAAAACACCCCGATTCAAACAGTAAAATGCACATAACTTTTGAACGGCTGAACCGATTTTATTCAAACATAACTAAGAACACTCTCGACAAAATCAAACAAAAAAAACTAAATCAAAATCGGTTCATCCATTTAGGCGCTATGATGCCACAGACAGACACACAGATGAGACGTGTGTTGCTGTGTAGCAACACACGTGAAACTTATAACGCCTATCTTTTTTTCGGCGGGGGTTAATAAATATAAACTAAAGCCATCTCAGTACTATTAAAATTAACTAGATGGCGCCTAAACAAGCTTTAACTAATATTAAAAGCATAATTTTTCTTTCAACCAAGTTAATTCTCGTAGATAATAAAATCTTCTATGGCTTCATTGTTTATACAATGAAACGTTTAGAACAAAACCCTCTAAACGACACTAAATTCAAAGCAAGTATTCCAGAATTACATAGATAATATAAAACAAGCATTTTCTTTTATTGGATACAGAAATAAGTTAAAAACAATAAGTCTTTCTTCAGAATTTCCACAGAATAACAAACATGACTGTTAGTTTTGTTTATAAAATAACACGAACAAAATTTACGTCGAATCGATCTTTCCTCATAAAAAAATGTTTATGGCTCAAAAGCACAGTTATTCACTGTAATATACCCTAAATTATGTTTCCCTGTGCTTTTCAGGACCAGGATCTTTCTAATATGAGTAGTTAAAATTCTGCTATCAATATAAGTCAATTTATGGAGGCATACGGAACGGGGTGTTAAGACCCGCAAGTTCCAGAAGAACAGGGAAGATTCTCCCACCAGACGGGTGTTATGTCTAGTCCAGGCAACTGCCCAACGGTTGTTATGTATATGCTCAAATTGCGCATATACAATACATGTAATATTCTGATTAAGTTCTTATGTGGAGTTGTAGATTTCAAAAATATCAACAAATTAGTACTTAATGGAAAAACAAAACACAACCATAACATTACCGCCTCAAACACACGCCCGTATATTGCCACGTCCCCAAACAGGTACACTATCTAAACTCTTTATATCTTTATAGGTTTTATCTTAAGATATCATCTATATGTCTATCTCCTCATATAACTAGCGTTCCGAGTTAACTGCTTGGCTAGAGTTAATTCTTTAGTATTTACTTGTGGGGTACCTTTGTCTTCCGGAAGCTTTATATACCAAGTTTATGATCGAGTGTAAGAATACACCGCTAAGCAATTGAAGGGTTGTGTCAGTAAGTTTATTCATACTTAATACTATAACTGTCAAAGTAACTCTGTCTGTCTGATTCTTTGTTACGTTTTCACGACTAAACCGCAGAATCAAGTTTGATGGATTTTGATATGGCGATAGATTGGGCCCTGGAAAAGGACAAAAGATGCTTTTTATCCCGGGAATACGTTCTCTTGAGATAGTCTCCGTCTTTCTTGCAGCCGATGTCGCAGGCAGAAGCTAGTTTGAAATATAAACATTGGCATCTGCGCAGAAGTTGGAGTTGAATAAAGCAATTATTGTTATGAAATGCAAGATGGCATTCATTGATAAGTTCAATAGAATATCTTCGCCTATCGTTCTTCACCTAAAGATGACTAATCGGGGTTCGGAAAATTATATTAAACAAAGAATAATGTTATTAACCTGCATTTTCTAAACCTCATTTTACACAATAATGGGTTTCAGTTATAAGATTGGCCTTTAGATCATGCCAATAGACAGAAAGAATTATCAAATAAAAGTTCTGTAGCTAATAAATGGTGGAGGCACCTTTAAATTTTTATAACATACAGATATAACCTAAGATATTGCCAGGCAAACCTGCATTAATCTATTTTACTATCAAGAATTATTGATATAAGTGAAGTTGTATCAAAAACAAAATACCAGCAGCATCAACTCTGACTAACTGAACAGCTCTTCGACAACTAATTAGCGCCGTAAATGGTTTAGTTAAAAATAAATGTTTTGACTTTACCATTTAATTCGCCCACAGCATACAACACTGAAGACCTATGAACTTCAAACCGTTTCCCGCACTAAACCAGAGCTTACCTGGGAAATTCTATCCGCCGGTAGCTCGGAGCGTTTCGTGGATCCTCTGGTAATGGCGCACGATTCCCTCACACGACCACTATGGGAAACCAGGGAGGGCACGGGACGGAAGAGGGCAGAGGGAAGGGTAAGGGGGTAATTGAGACTTCTGTGAGATGTGGACCTTTATAACTGTTATTGTGGGCGATTTGTGTATTGGTGTTTGTTCGAGACTGATGGATAGGGTTCTATTGAGCTGTTGAGCGATGCTGGGGTTTAGTTTAGTGCCTTTCTTGGGGTTATTGCTGATGGTAGTCTTGTGTGAATAGCTGTCTGTAGAAGTTGGGTTGATAAGGTGAGACAGGATGTAAAAATTGACACTGTAGGTACTCATAGATTGAATAAGCCCAAATCAATGTTTCCTGTATAGGCGTAAGATAAGAGCTCAAGGAATGTCATGTTTTCTATTCCACTCCCTGACCTGTGGTATGGTATCTGATCATACGATCACAAAGGTGAGACTTAGAAATTAGCCCGTAATACGATCATAATCTAAACCTGACTTAAAAATACTAATGACAGCGAACCAGAAGTCTTAATTCCCCAGATCTTATTACGTACGTACAGCCATCGCCGAGGGAGAAAACTAGTATCTAAACTGCATAAAGATTGCAATCTCTCAAACACGATTAGTAAACCATAGGTTAACGACTGTCACTAACGGTAATATCGGTAAAGAAAAATATTCGTCGCAAGCGCATAGAATATGTTATAGAGATCGGATCGCAGCATAAACATGTGATATTATTTGATCGCGACCCGATCGTGTACGAAGATTGCCGATGTTTGCCGATCGGTATCATGATGTTTTTAATTTTATGAGTAGTTCGCTGTGGATATAATGATGTCGGTTGTCCTGCGATTGTATCGGAGAGCGTAGGGTTTCAGGTGTCGAATATGATGCATTGGAAGGGTTGGTGTTGTATCTGAAAATAAACTTGTTATAACTTAAGATACATAACCTTATCAAAGATGGATTCCAAGTTTCAAATCAGCTGAATGAAAAGCATTTTTACGGCTAAATGAAAAACCTCTACTAAGATATAAGAAGCAGTTTCTTTTAGAGTTTCGTCATAACATTATCGTTTCTTCTGAAAGACGTCCACTGCTGAACGTGCTACCAGTCCTGCATATCTCGCATCCACCGGATTCCATCAGCCTTTATTAGGTCATCGGTCCAACTAGTAGGAGGCTTTGAGAGTTTGCTTCATATAAAATACTTTACTCTTTGTGTTCATTTCAGCTGAAACACATCCAATGCTATGCTGAACATAGCCGTTCTCTAAGTGTCATATCGACGGATCCTGATCCTTCACTAGGTCATCGGTTCACCTAGTGGGTGATTTTTCTATTTTTTTTATTTATGATGGGTTTGCTCTTGACTCTAGTCTATGTCAGAGGTGACAGAGACAAAGTCGACGATGGAGTGAGCTTACCCAGAAAAAGCCTGTTCACTCAAACTTTGAAGAGATTCGGGTTGTATGCGTTCGGAAACACAGACGCAGGCAGTGATTTCCACTCTTTTGCTGTGCACATTATGAAGGACGTTTGGAAGCGCTTGGTGTGAATGTGTGGAATGGCAAATAGGTGAGGATGGTGACTTGCAGTGCGTCTAGATGTCCAATGTTAGAAGGGGTACTTTTATAGTTTGCTTCATATAAAATGTTTTACTCTGTGTGGTCACATGATATTCGTGGCCACCGCTTCAGCCAGATAGTTTACAAACAAAGCAGAAACTGGTAGTTCAACTACAAGTACCTAGGCATTGCGTCAGGACTGGTTCGATACATTAGTATACTAGTTTACAAGCCATTATGCTTAGGTCGAACCAATTAACATACACATTAGGCTTGGCGTAAGGCCAATATTCTGTCCTACATTCATTGTTTTTCCCTATAAACATATCGATTAAAGCAATCGATACAAATGTATGCGATTTACGATGTGGTTGTGAAAAGGCTGGGTTTTCTTGTCTACACGAAGACGCTTTTAATGGTCGTTAAAATTAATGATTTGAAAGTAAATATGTCTTAAGTTTGTAAACGTAAATCTCTGGAAGTACTTATCCGATTGCTAAAATTCTAAATAAAACCTACATAATCGCTAAATGGCAAAGGCTTTTAATCCCGTAAAAAACATGATTTCTATGGTGTAGGCCACAGGAGCAAAGCTGCGGATAGAAGCAAGTCTCTTATAATTCACACTTTATAGGCAATGAGTTTTTACAGTAGGATCAGAAAATTAATTTGTTATCAACAAAAAAACTAACTATATATAAACCAAACGCTGAGAGCTTTGTATTGCTGTAAAACTATTGTAAAATATTTCTTCTTGTCATTACGAACACGCATTAAGGTGCTTATCACGCAGAATTTCCTACCTAAACTCGATCACAATCTATTGAAAACTTAACGAAAACCAATCACAACCGAGTTTAACACGAAAAATCACAACATTGTCATAAAATATCGGATTCTGAATACATTATATTATACCGCCGACTATTTCTGCCGCCAGCACACGCCTTAAAAGTACGGTTATATCATATTAACATAACATAAACTTGAATAATATTCGATACTATAATAATTACTAACACTTTGATGTGAACAGAGTGTAAAATTAGTGTTAATCACGCGACTGTGTCAGCAGCACAGACATGAGTCTAGATAACGCAAGTCCCTCCATCCCCACCCCTAGTCCCAGTCCCTCCACCACCTGTATGAAAACCAAGGGTGCCAGTTTTTTACACACAATTTCAAAATAAAGGAGAATGCCCATTTTGTAAGGGAACTTGGGCCCCTTTAGAAAAATGGTTGTATCGTGATGAATTTGGTTGTATATTGTAGGAAAAACACGTCATATTCGTAATTAGAAAACATTTTTCATTTATTTTGCGGGGTTCACGAGATATGACGATGTTTCTGTTCTTGTAATGAACCCTTATTACAATGCAATAAGGTGCATACAAATGTCGAAGTGAAGGAACCTGATCTGTTGTTGTCTGTCCATGAAAGGACACAGATGGAAAATAACACAAAATATAAATCCTACATACATATATACATAAACTCACGCCTTTTTCCTATTTTTTATAATATTGAAATCGCAGACACGATACCTCATAAGGGGCCTGTGTATGGGCAATCTCCTTTACTTACCAATGAAAGAAAACATTTCCAATGCCTCGGCCACCTTTTTCTATACAGTCTTTACAGCTCAATATGGCAAAAAAGGCATTTTTCTAGATTTCGGTGGCGTTCCGGTGCTAAATGATAAGCTCAAATTACAATCATTGATCGTAATTTTACTCCGTTTTTTGACACGCGAACTATGCAATCGCGTCATCTAGTTAGATTTATATCTGTGGTCAGCAGAAACATAAATGTGTAACAAAGTTATAAGGATCGGTGCAGTGACGGCCCAGTGGTAACAGCCGCTACTGACGCAGGTCGTGAGTTCGGACCCAGGCAGGCGCTTTAAATTCTATAAATTATTTAATCACTACTGCTTTCAAAACGGTGAAGAAAAACATCGTGAGGAAATTGGCATATCTTAGAACCAAAATTTTGAAGACATGTGACATCCACCAACCCGCACTGGGTCCGCGTGGTGGATAACGGCCCATTCCCTCTCACAGAGAGGAGGTCTGTGTCCCAGCAGTGGGAATAATAAAAGGCTGATGATGATGATGATGAAGAAGTTATAAAAGTTTAAGGGCAGTGTAAAAGCTGTTTCTTTTTTTCTCCTTTCTAGAGAAGATGGATTGGAAACAATCAAAGTAATTTAATAATAGTTTTAGTATTATAGTCACTATTTTTAATCAAGGTTGGAATGAGTATTCTATCTTCATCTATTTCTAGAAAGATTTTCATGATATGGACAGTTCACTATTCTCAAAACGCTATATAAAATTGATCACACGCAAGATACATAATTTTATTCCTCCCAATAAACATGTTAGTACATAAATATTTTAACAAATTACTAAACAACACGTGTATCGATATTTATAGTTATTATTTTCGTTCTTTATTATCATAAAGATATATTATATTATTAATATGGAGTCGACCGCTTTTTCTTGGCAATATATAATAGTCAATTTAGTATATAAAATCTATACATAATAACTCAGGTATTAATCATAAGTTATTTGATCGGATTGAATAGTAATAAGGTAGGGGTCAGATATGTTCGCGGTAGCTTTTGTTTACAGGGTGTTCTAGAAACGGAAAACAGAAAACCAGTTTTTTTTTTATTTACATGTGGTTGGTTATGATTTATTTGAGGGTTGATAATCAAGATAGACTTCGACTTAAATAACCTGGTCGTTTAATTCCAATATAAAATACAAAAACAAAATCCTAACATAGAATTATCTCTATTCTGATCAAACTGCTTTGAATAAAAACTAAAAACTCCTCAGCTAGTTCCCTCAATCTGGATCATTTTACAAGTCGCTCAATAAAATACTTTATAATAAAAAAAACTAGACGTTATGGCATACCGGTACGTAGGTATAACTATTATACAATTCCAAAGATTACATCGAAACATCCAACTGAGCTGGAAATATAAGCAAGCTCAGATCGCCAGCCTCGATTCCTTGAAGTCCCTCAAAGGGCAGAATGATAAACAACTCAAAACAAACCTTAAAGCATCTGAGATGAGGTTTGAAGTTATTCCAAGCAGTCCTAACCACCCGCTGAGCGCGTTAGCAGTCCAATTCGAAAAATAAAATATCAATTTTTTAAGTAATAAAATCTTAGAGCAGTCACACGAAGTCATAGCGACCATTATTTATTCGTACATCGGTTTTGCTAAATCCAAGCCGTTTTCTACCTTATTTCCATGTTTTAAGGTTGTAATGCGTGTTCGGAATATGAATAAATAAGTTGGTAACACCGTAAGGAATCGCATAAATTCGAATAAAAACGTCAAAAATGCATTCCCAAGATCGTAATCGCAATAAAGTTAATAATATCGCGATGAAATTTGAAATAAATAAAAATAAACAATTGATGTGTGTCGTCGTTACGAATTAGTGTTACAATGCGGTGCAGTTTTATTAGGGAGTCACTTTTTTGGTTGGACGACAGTTTTTGTAGACCTTCATGTTTATTGAAAAAACGATACCTACTTTGCATAAATTTAAATAAATATATAGGCTAATTAATTTGGAGCAGAATTACGTAATCGTTAATTTTAGTCTAGACCAAGATTGAGGTAATAAATAAGGATTTTATGTTTTTTTTTTCTAAAATCGTTATAAAATATTGAAATTCAGTTAGCCGTTGCGTGCGCATTTGCCCTAAAGAGGCCTTTTCCCATGAAGTGGGTCAGTAACAGGCTGGTGTTTCTTTTTTAGTCCCAAATACAGGTTATAGCTACCAAAGGACTTAAATTAACTGAAAGACATTTTTGCAAGAGCTGCCCTCACGCGGGACCGGGGGGCAGACAGTACTCCACCTTGTAGTTCCAATTACTTTTACAATCTATCAGCGCGACGCGATTGGTCGCTGCAGTGTTAAGCTTGATCACTAGACCGACCACCTTATAGTGGGATGAAAGGTAGAAGCGGAAAGCGATCTAGTTTTGCCAATATCTTGGTATTTTTAATCATTTTTTATTGGTTTTAGGGTATGGTAAATAAGTATCAATGAATAAAGGTTTGCAGTTTCATTTTTATTTTAAACTAGCTGTAACTGTTCACACTGGACCCGTTTTCGGGATTAAAAAATAGCCTATGTTTCTTTTGGTAAAAGTTTTTTTAAATCGGTCCAGTAGTCTCGGAGCCTATTCGGTACATACAAACAAAATAATCTTTCCTCTTTATAATATTGGTATAGATAAAAGAACAATGTTCCGTCTTCTACAAACAACAACATCTTCAAAGTTAGAGTGAACAGGCTTCTTTTGGGTAAGCGCACTCCATCGTCGACTCTGTCTCTGTCACCTCTGACCTAGACTAGAGTCAAGAGCAAACCCATCACAAATAAATAAAAAAACATATTTCGACTGTTACACAGACTGAAAAAAATATTTTGTTTTAAAAACTGCAACCGTTAAAGCACAAGAAGATCCTCAGAATAACACAAGCAAATGCAAAACGTCCATATCATTAGAACCATCAAGATAGCATCAGCTTTTACCGCGTAGGCAGCATTATATTACCTAGATTATCTTAAAGCCAGGCCACTCCCGCCCTATGCTCCTCAATCACACCGAAGCCGGGCCATAAACATTCGAATGTCACCGGATTGACATCCGCCTTCCATTACTCGTTACAAAGCCGCCGACGGTGTAAGGAAGTCCCTTAAACGACTCACGTTACGCGCAAACCGCAGATTCAATTTAAATTTAGGGTCCAATTGGACCTTTACGGATTGTCGCCTATTTAATTGTGCAGAAAAGGGAATTAATGTGCTGGGTCAATTATTGTTACGGCATGTGTAAAGGATAAATTTAAAGTAAAGTTGTAGTGAATAAAGAGCATTTTAATTGTATAGTTCCGTATTTGTGAGAATATCAAATTCGTAGTTATATTTTCTCCGATTATTGACGTCTAAGATTTGTTTGGCACAGAACGATTTCTTTCTTCATATCATTTGAATTTTTGAGAAAGGAGGCTTATATCCAGCAGTGAAAGATTTCAAGGTGATATATCAGGAGCTCGTGGCTAAATAATAATAGCCGCACGGGTCGATCTTCAAGGTTAAGCAACGCTTGTCGAGGTCGGTCCGTGGATGGGTGACCATTTCAACATACCGAGTTTCCTCCGTGCCTCGGAAAGCACGTTAAGCCGTTGGTCCCGGCTGCCATTTGAAGATGTTTGACAGTCGTTACGGGTAGTCAGAAGCTTGAGATCTGACACCAGTCTTACCAAGAGGTATCGTGTTACCCAGTTACTGGGTTATGGAGGTCAGATAGGCAGTCGCTCCATGTAAAACACTGGTAATCAGCTGAATCCAGTTAGACTGGAAGCCGACTCCAATATAGTTGGGAAAAAGGCTAGGCAGATTGATTGATATAAGGATTGTAGCAGCTGGCGTTCTATAGTCTCTGCCTACCCCCATGAGAAAAGGCCTGATTGTATGTATGTATGTATGTTGATGACAACATTTTCAAACTTCAAAGTAATAAATAGATTTTATAATTTCTGTTAGGCATTAAAAAGAAAACTAATTTCTTCACCAACGGGAACACTCAAAGAAAACAGTTCTAACGTAACGGAAACCATCCTGAACCTTGCACTTGCTAAGCAGCTTCTAATTATACGATCTGAATATAAAACCGCCAAGAGAAGGCAGTTTCCATAGACAACATCACAGATCACGGCTAATCATATACCGGAAACCATGCTCGCGAGGTTCTGGTCGTGCTAACATATTTTTTACGAGCGGGTCGGAGAGGTGACATACTAGTCACTAATGCTAAGGAGATGCCGCAAATGAGTGGTTATTAAATTATTTACAATGTTGCTTGGGCTTGTTGCAAGGATGTTGGTGTAGGTATAGTAGATATAAAAGGCAGAAAATAAAACTTCTTACAAAAAATCAAACCGATATCCAAAACAAAACACTAGAAAACGAGAAATAACTTTCTTTTCCGAAGTCGGTGTCTTTGGTACCTATTGATTTCCATTTTTCGACTACTTAAAAAATTCAGTTATTTTTCACTTTGTAGTTTTTCATTTGGAATATATATAATAGGCAAGTTGTTTAGTAAGGTCCCTATAACGCCACAATAGATTACCCGAATAACATGCAACTTGAACATAACCGGTGAAATGAGAGATCTGCGTACCCCTTGAGAACGTACTGGCGTGATGTTACGTTATGAAATAGTATATTAAACAATAAACAGACATGCGATTGCAGCAATCCCGAGAGTTTTGCCGTTATTTATTGAAGATTTCTGTTGTATATCTCCGAAGTTCTTCATCAGACCTTCACCAAATTAAAATGGGACCAATTTCGAAACATACTCTTTCAAACAAAAAAAGTATTTTTTAAATCGGTCCACAATTGACGGAGATATCGGGGAACAAACACAAAAAAAAACAAACAAAGTCGAACATAGAACCGCTTCCTTTTTGGTAAGTCGGTTAAAAATTAGCTTGTGTTATTTCCACTATATGACTAAAATCTTCTCAAACAGTTCCTTCACTACGTACTAAAACTATATTCTCTAAGTGAATACATAAAAATGTAATGATAAACTCTGCTCACTCCGCAATAAGTGCTAGCATTATAATACAAAGTACCACAAAGTAATTCCACATTGTCCGCGATATATGAGTCTCCGAGAAGATAATTATAGTTAATCTTTTGCCAATTATAATAAGAAATATGGCTGAACTGATTTATACTTTTTGTTTATGAATACTGTTCTAGATTGGTACACAATTATATCGAATATGTTTCGTTTGTTATTGAGTATGGAGAAGAACTTTTTGGAGTTTTAAAAGAAACAAAAACTTGTTGGTGGCAACTAAGAAGTTGATTAGGATTTTACTGGCTTTACCAAATGGATGACTGGATATGTCGGGTGGGCTGTTAGATAAAGTAATTCTTATTTCGTGACCTGTCTTTAGTTCGCTAATGTAAGTAGAATTTGAATGAAATAAATGAGCAAGAGTGAGCGAGTGAGACCAATCAGTGTTGCCTGCCATGAATATACACATATTTTTTACATTAATGTTGCCACAGCTGTCAACACAAGCACCTATTTAAATCTGATTACTTCGAAGGGATTTTACGTTAAGTGATTGTCGCCACCTATGGATATCTCATGACCATCTTTCTGTCCTTGTTTCAAGTTACTTGGCGTTGCTGCGTCGGCGCAGCACGTTTTATTGTTCTATTCTCCCCTGTCAACTGTCAAATTATTCTATCATGGACACTTAAAACATTTAAAAAACACGCTTATTCTCAGGCATCGAAACTCATGAAAAAATTACAAACACATAAAATTAAAACATAGAATATCAAAACCATAAAATTTATAAATAAACAATTTTTAATTAATTAGACATCACATAAATAAAAATAAACAATTTTTAAAAAGTAATAAATAATTTGACACCGGTTCAAATCGAGAGAGCCAAAACAAATGCAGCCCAGAAAGGAAAGTTGTAAAAGAAATCTTACGACCATAATTTCTTCAGCACCTTTTAATCTAAGACTGCTCAGTAGCAGAATTTCTATGGTGGTAGTTCCTAGTAATAAGGTATAATGAGCCTTACTTCTGCTACACCTAATTTGTCGCTTGTTTTAAACGACATAATTTATTTCCAAACAAGACTTAACCAGCCTAGTATCCTGTTTACCCCTTTAAATCGTGAATAGCCAGCCCCACAATCACACTTAACCAGCTGAACATAATTCTAATGAATTCCGTTTAATCCCAAATCAGTTTTACTATTACTTATTCAACTAGACCCAGACTGGGGTTACCCGAGTCAGACTTTCTAGTGCAAACCCTGCTGCACACAACACCACACCTTATTTCTCAACCAACAAGATGCAAATTCCTTTAATACATTCGCTGTCATCTTCACTAACCTGCTACTTAAGATTCAACTTTATAATGAAGTAGCTTTGGTTGGGTTCAGGTTGTCAGGACAACTTTTTCATGGGCCGAAGGTACTGGCTTGGTAGTTTCCGTGAGGGTCGCGGGATGATACCAACCTTTCACGCGTGGTTTGTTCCCCAGTGGGCACAAATCTTTCTTGGAGAATGTTAGTCGTTGGTATTTGAATAAGGGTGTTCGTTTGTGGCCATTGTTGAGGAGGTACTTTCGAATAGATAAAGGTTATGTGGTATCACGTAATTGACCTGTTGTCTAAAGTAGGCGGTAGGTTGCATCTTAACACAACAATAGTGACCGGTTGGTCTGGTATTCATTTAGGTAGCTTAAGTGAGGAACCATTCTCTTCCTGGCTTTTCTCTACAAAAGTTAAAGTCCTCCAAACCACTTTCTCGTTGCAATAAAGGCTCTTCAAAAACCCTTATAACGTCTATATTATTTCCTAATGATCAGTGCATTTGTGAGTTTCAATCATACCTATAACATCTACCATGATTTTATGTCTTAAAAAAAACACATTTATAAGCACTTGAGGCGCCAACTATATCTCAGGTACTGGACATTAAAAAATGCCCTTACTATCTCATTTAAAACCTTCGGATGCGTAAAAAGTTTAACGGTCTTCAATATATCCTGCATCCACTGTAGAACGCCAAACATTGCATTCAATACATTTCACTATTTCACTCCAGCTAGTGTTAGTTATAGTTAGTGAGCTCTATTGAAACACCGCTAGATTGTATGCTAATACCTGACCATCTGATGCGCAGGCGCAGCACACTGAAGAATGAATGAGAAATGGGGAAGAAGATATAAAAGTTGACACAATTATTTATTGTAGGAGCTATAATCATCAGCCTATTGTCTCCATAAGAATTTCATATTATCATAAGCTGTTCTTTTTTTCTTTGTATTGACTTCACTTGTCCAACGGTTTTATAAACGCAATTTGATGTTAGCATATAGTGCTCATCTTCTCGCCATCACAGCTACAGATGAAAGGAGAGTGAAAGAGAAGTGGCCCACTATTTTTGAGGAAAACAGTAGCAAGGCTGCTTCGCCTTTTTACCTGACTGCCGAAGAAGGGTTATTCTCAACTATGTTGAGGTTGGCTGCCTGTCTTACTAGTAGTAGTTGTAATGTAACCATTATGTTATAAGGAACATCTACGAATCAGTGACCATCATACAAATCATTAGAGTCATGTTTCTCTAAACCCAATAAATCCTCAGTCTACATATCTTCGCTTAAGTTCTTTCAACGCGGAAGACAATTATTTATCGAAATACGTTTTATATGACATTCCATAAGGAATCTCAAAACGCATCGTTTAATGGATCTTCGTTTAATCATCGTTTAAAAAAAAAACCGCGTGTGTCAGTGATGCACAGAAAAGCCACAGCAAAACCGCGTAACTCAGTTGCATTGCCATAGAAATAGCACGTAACTCAAGCTTGTCGTTAAACCAATTTTTTTTAACAAAGACAGTTTTGCTTGCCTGAAAAGTTTCCGATTTTGAAATACGCGGTGTGAAGCTATGAGCCTTCGAATACTGCTAGAGTTAATCTTAAACATTTAGGTACACTCCATTCGATTCAATCATAAATTGTCCACCTGAACCCAATAAGTCCTTAGTCTACATACGGCTGCACGACGTGGTCACGCCAGGGTGGCTGCACGTGTTATTGGCACAGTTGTCTGTCCTCGGACGACACTTGCCTCACATCCGAGCTCAGCTACCGTGACCGTCCCCGCACACTTGATCGTGTACGGGATGATCTCTATACTGTGTGTCTTTAGGTCTTTGATAAAATATCGGTTTAAGGCGGTACCCCGAGCAAAACGCCGCGCAAGCCTTTTTTGTGCTGTTTTTAGGAGCTATCTACTCGTTATTTAAAAAGAAATATCAATTAATAAAAATACAATAAATTTCTACATAATATTGATTCTAAAATGGATTTGTTTTTTTTTTAAATGTTGTATATATTTCACTAATCTCCTTCCAAAAAAACATAAAAATGAGAAATAATTATTGATATTATGCATCTCCACGTAAAGTGTTCATTAATTATTTTTTATACTAACACTAATGGATAGACAATTTAATAACGAACATTTTTGTAGTTTTTTTTTTTCAAAAGGTCAAAATTCGATTTTATAAAGATTTTATTCTAAAATCTGTTCGAATTCACTACTGTAATTCATGCGCCAGCAGTGCCGCTAGACCAATAGGAATGCTCATATCTCACGCCGATTTTTTGGTCAGGGTACCGTCTTAAAGTTCGAAGGCACTTTCAAGCTCGAAAGTATTCAGATAAATTCTACTTTCACACGAACATCAGTAGTAGCGTTCGCTGAATGCCTTATAAAAATTTCATATCGCCTAATAAAGGGTGAAAACAATAAATTTTCTTTCAGCTCTGCGGTTGGAGCAAGTGTAGATAAAAATCTACTTCATCTATGTTGTTAAAGCTTGTGACACTACTCTTTTCACCTTTCTCTGTCTAACCTTATCCATATCATAATTATAAGTCAGATCTTTTCTTAACTGCACTGCATCTCTCGCATCGATGGCTACTAATCTCTGCTGAGATTACGGTACGGATTGGAGGACTCGTATTATTTCATTTTTTTTTTTCAATAGGGTCGCGCTTGACCACTATCTCAATATTAGAGGTAACATAGTCTTAAACTAGTTGTTTTTTTTTAATATGCCATAACTCTAGGATATGAATGAGACTATATCAAAGAATCAACTGGCTTATGAAATATTTATCAAGTATCTTTGTTTTAAATTTTTCGTACATAATGTTGGGAATAATCACGGCTTCCGAAAGGACGCTACCAATTTTTTAAATATATATATTTTGATTTATGATATCTTCGAATCTATGCATTTTTGGACCACATATTCTCGGACATTTTGTATTATTTTCACTTATAGAATATAACCCTAGAGTTATGGGATATAAGACAAGTAAATTCCAAAATTTAAAAAACCCCCGACACATTTATTTTTCGTGCAACATAATTTATCTAGTACATAGTAGATACGCTTCGATCGGCAATCTATTAAACACGTAATTATGACACGATATCTTGCGAAAACACCCCGATTCAAACAGTAAAACGCTCATAACTTTTGAACAGCTGAACCGATTTTATTCAAACATAGCTAAGAACACTCTCGATTAAGTCACCTTTTAAACAAAAAAAACTAAATCAAAATCGGTTCACCCCTTTGGACGGATACACAGATACACAGCAACACACGTGAAACTTATAACACCCCTCTTTTTTCCGGCGGGGATTAAAAACATTATATAAAGAAACATGTGTAAATAATAATCATAAGCATGAAGAACCCATCACTAATAAAGCATCAGCCTGTATACAGTTACTTGACAGTGCGCCGAACATTTGCATCACCGTTTCCCGGACGGGACGCTTCCAGTCGGCCACACGGCCGGACTCGCTGCCAAACACATAAATCGGAAATAAAGGACGGTTTCTCAATTCCGAGCTAAGTAGTAACATCCTCGGCTATGATTTAATAGCAATAATAGCTAGAATACTAATGTGGTATTAATAGAATGGTTTTTTGCAAGTAGAGCATAATGGAAACGTAGTATTAGATCAAAAGCCAAGGTTTTTGCAGTTTTATGATCATCAAAGTGCTTATGGTGATAAATTAATCTGTTTATGTAGCAGCGATAATATAAGTAACACCAAAGGACATCGTATATATCACATTATTGTGTTCCAACTACTAACTGAATATAGATCTTATTGCACTGTTCAATAATGTCCAAATACAATACATACCTATGCTCAGCAATTCACTTCTTTTAAAATAATCCTCTTTCAGGCCTTCTCCTGTGATATCTGAAGTATTTCACTTCTATATAGGGCGAAATATTTATCGTAGCGTTCCAAAGAGAATTCTATATTTTCTTGAGCTTGCATCTTCTTGGCGTTCTCGCATGAATGCACTGCAGTGCAAAATAAGAGGTCACCACAAAATATTCAAAGATAGGAATCTATGAATATTTTGTTTTACCACTACAATGTAACACAATTTCCTACACTGGCGTTCAACCTGACTGACACACAACATTGATATTATTTAATGTCGTAATAAGAATTTGATGACTCGTTATTAGCCAGCGAAGGTTGTCGACGGCAAATGTTCCGATGTGACACAAGGTCGGGTAAGTACATGCAACTAAACGTCTTCTGACCTCATGCGATATTTCACAATCCGCACATTTTGTGGCCTTTGTCTTATAGAAATCGACACTGTAATTTAGAGCTAAATGTGGTGTATTTTTCTGTTGGATTGCTGCAAGGATTTTTAGGTCATTAGGCACATTTTTACAGTACGATGTCCAGGCAGTAGGTATGTAAAAGGAATAGCTGTACACACTGATATTATGCATCCCCTTCTAATACGTATGCGAGTAAATTAAGAGACCCATTCTCTCTACAAGACCACACAGACTCAAGTAGGATGTATATGTCACAAAAATTATTCGACAAGCTATTTCTGTCATGATTATCTCAATCAAATTAGTCAATTAAGCAACATTTATTGCATATTTGAATTCAAAATTACTTAAATTATTGCACTTTTATGTTGATTTTAATTCGGTTTGATTGACTTATGCGTTACATAAATACTAATTTTTATGCAGCATGATACCGTTATCTAAGCTACTATAAAAAAAATACTTTGACGTGACTTTATTTATGGTTAGTCGTCATGATTGCGTCCGTTGACGTCTGCCATCTGACGTCAAGATGGTATTAGAAAAACTTGTATCAATTTTGCATTATATGATTTATTTGCACGGTAGTGTAAAAATGTCGTCTCCAATATTGACAAAGGGGAAATTCAGATTTCCTTGTCCTAAAAATCTTGACATGATATTATTAAAGATCCACCAACTTTTATATAAATACATTAAATCGGACGTTCTATTTATGAATTCGAATTCGCGGCGCAAGCGCACGAGTGCCGAGCGGTGACAGTTGAATGCGCGCGCATCCCGGGCGCCCCTCATCCATATTGATCCATCAGTCAATCTATGAGTTATTGCGGCGGCACTGTGTGATCTAGATCGCGATATATTCCATACGAGCGTGTTGTCTAATGCATTTTAATATTGCCCACGCGTGGGAAATGGATCATGGAAATGTCACGTTATGGAATATGGAGGATTGGCAGCCTGTCACCAGTTTTTCTTCAGTTTTCTGCGGCTGTGTCTTTGAAGCCAGATTCGAGAGAAGGATATGTTTTTTTATCACCGTTATATAGCGATACGCCTTATTTATTTTTGTGATATTGCTAAGAAGTTCAATACTTTTCAGTTTTATCGAATCGAACATCGCTATTTTAAGTTCAAGAAATATTCAAACAAATATAATTATGTCACAATCTTTGTGAAAACCATGAATATTGAAAACACATTAGAACTTATTATACAACTATGTACTTTACATTACGTGTTCAAGTACCCACATTCCATTTAGTCAAGCTATAATTTCTAAACAATTGTACCTATTAAGTATATCTGTTATTTATAAAGCGAAATATATGCTCCTGCGCTTATGCACCTTGCTTGCTTATGTACTCGACTGGTTATGGAGGCTAAGATATGTAATTGTTGTTCATTTGAGTACATACGTGCATCTAATTAGGTATTATTTTCTTGTCTGCCTTGTTGGTCTAGTGCTCGTAAGCGTTAGTGCTGACCATGAGATCTTAGGTTCGATTTTCGAGTCGGGTAAAGTGTTGTTGGGTTTTTTCATCAGGTTTTTTTTTTGGAATTAGTGAAATTTTGATGGCAATAGGCTGCCTCCTGTTACATGGGACTTAAGGGCGCTTTAGTGCTGTAAAAAGGTTACTTTCTAAAGTTCCTTAGTAACGGCTAGGTTAAAAGGTTTGAAAAAAATATGAATTTATTATTGATTCATCTACATTATTTGTGAAACATGGTTTTTCCGTGTACCTTATAGATATGCTCCTCCAAAATGACTAGGACGTTTAAAAATATTTTTACACAGAAAAAAATATAGGTGGAAATTCTTAATAACTGAAATAGCATATGTAAATCAAAGAATATTTTGCCAACAAAACTGTCCAAAAGGAAGTTCAATATTGATATTCTGGTACCGAGCGGACGCACGGCCAGTACTGCGTTAACATTAGGGAATATATATACGCCTTCATCATAATTAGCGAAATGCGTGTGTGCTATATCTGCACCTCTGCCTAGCCCTTCGCAATACAGGCGTAATGTTATCTGATGTATTTTCTTGCAGTACAATGAAATAGAACTAGTTTCCATTAGCACTGAACTGCTCACAAGCACTGTTAAAACTGATCTTCGCTGTAATTGAGTTTGCCTTATTATGGTGCAAAACTAATGAGTGTAAAATTATTTTAGTCTGAACCTAAGGATCTTCGGAACGTTTTGTAGTCTGGTATGCTAATTTGGTTCCTGGAACATATAAATTATATAGCGCTGTTACAAAATTAGTTTCACTGTAACGATAATTTTCCTTCATGATATTCCCAGTAATCAGTTATCTAAAAATCTATTTAATATAATGAATTAGACAATAGACAGGCTAAACCCAAACTTTTAGCATAGATTCGCACTTTATATTTTTAAATACGCTATTGTAGGTTGCCTACGCATGCGAATTGAGAATTGATGTGTAGAATTTTCATTATTAATTTCAACAGATAAAATTCGAATCAATAGTGACAAATGTGATTCAGTCCTTTACGATCGAAAATCTAAACCTTTTAGATTCTCTAACATCGTTTAAAACCAGTCCACCATTAACAACTAATTGTCGAGCATGAACGATAACGTGCGCTTACGCAAGACGAGGCGGGGCGACAGCGACCAATCGTTCGTCAGCGTCGCACGCATGCGCAGCGCGTGCCCGCTATACCTACGACTCTCTGTGAGGATCCGGCTTTTGGGGGTGACGTCAGCTGTCCGTTGTGTCAATGAGATGTTAAGGTCTATTAATACTGTGGTGACCGTTGCTGAAGGTGGAGTGAAAATTGGAATTTACACGTCATTTAGGTTGTCATCGCTTACCATCAGGTGTGATAAAAAAAAAACCGTATCAGCCTGCATAATGATGAGATTTATCAGATTGCTACAACTCACTATTGGTGGGCTTCATAACGGAAAAAGTTGTAGTCGTAGAAAATTGTTATACGTACATAACATATGAATCGTCCATGTATTACTTCTGTTTTTATTAAACTATACGAGAAATATAAATAATACCTTCAACCTGCACATTTCCTTTAAACATGGTTTCAGCTGCTCCCACAGTATTAGTTACTGCCGCACCTGTAAGCCATAAGCGTGATAGTCCAGACGTACTTAGATCTGTCTTACAGCCAGCACTGGTAGCTATAAAGGCAACATTTTCTCAACGGCGGCGAGGTTCCGTTAAGCGGTAACTCTAAAGGCCACACAATGCTTCGCTAAAGCGTAACTTGTGCAAAATTTCTTTTCTGCGAATAGATCTGTTTTACGACGGCATTTGTTTCGGCGTGCGCGCAGACCGCCTTTGTCCTTTCATGTGCCGACACTAGCGTTTTTTTACTCGCGCGCCCGACACAATTACTCATTGTTAAACCTTTTTAGTGCAAATTGTTTTACTATTCGCGTATTCGCAAACTGTTCGGTTTATGCTCGAAGCGGTCCTGCGGTGATAACACTTTTTACTATTTCCTTAACTGTTGTTGTTGGGCAATTTTTGCATGTTAATTTCTTCTTCTATTTGAAGTAATGAGCTTGTATTGTTAATAAATAGTTAGTGTTTTGTGTGTTGGTATATTTGAAGTCGGCCGACTGTAGTTTGTTGCGTTATGTTCATTGTTTGATGTGTAGTAATATCCGTCATAAATAGTAAAGAGTTAGCCAGCACTCAGCAGTGCCCGCACCAATACAAACCATTTCCTCAGTTAAGTCTTACGACTTGTGTAAAATGTTGAGCATTCATACGTTACTTTCGTTCTTTGATCTGAATGGAAATGGTTTATTATTATTGTGATAGTAAAAGCTAAAGAGAATCGTTCTTACTTTGCGGCTGGAGTTCATAAACTTGCTTGTTCAATTCACTTGAAACCAACTAAAGCTTATTGATTTCAATGCCAACTGTTTGTAATTTAGGCATTAATTAATAAGGAAAGGATGACGTGTGTCTACACCCTTTACTGCATACATATTTATAGACACTGCGGCCATTTAGTACCAAGAACACACGAACAGTCATATACCTACATCCGATTTAAAATGACAACTACAAAATACAAAACAATACCACTTGACTCGACCACGGGATTCTTGCAGCTAGAGATACCTTGATTAATTAATCAGTTCACTATATAATACTTTCAACTGTTACGAATGTAGTTGATCGCGTGGGTATCAGTATCATTGTATTCCGATCCGATTATGAATTGAATCGATTCGGTGCAGCCATTGTGAGTGACAATGACAACTTGTCAGTCGCTTACTTTGACGACTTAATAGTAGTAATGTATTCATGTTTTTAAATGAGATTTGTCAGTGATGTCATTTGATCGTTTTCCGGGTGTAGTGTTATTAGTTCTTATTAGTGTAATGAAGCAGCCATCGCCCAAATTAAAAGGAATCATTTTAATAATATACAGATTTTATTGATTTTATAACCGTTTCTATCTCTCATTAGGTTTGGAATTATCTATGGAAATGCTTATTAGATTTTAGATACGCTTGTCTCTGGTTGAAATCTTTGGATGTACTTAGTGAATTTATTAAGAAATCACAAGAAATTCTTAATCTATACGTTTGAATAGAATTGATAATCAAGTAACCATCAGCAGAGGCTTTAGGGTGAGTTTTTAACGTACTCGATCACGTGAACATGAGCGGTCTCTTATGTCAATTTGTATACAAAAACGGGTTATCTGCACAATACGGCGCTTGTTCCGTTTCGGTACAAATTGACATTCACGTTTACACGATAAAGCACTGATGCCAAATAGCCCAAAAAGTATATATTTCGGACTATCCGTTAGCACTTAAAGCTCTATTTGCATCGTATCGTCTAGCGCCATCTACTAAAGGATCTGCTTCACAAATAGTATCGCTACATATCGCTATCGCTAAATCGCGATGCTCCACTGAGATAGCGCAGAGACACAGGTGTCATGGGAAGCGAGCCGGTGACTAAGCATTACGTCCAGTTCGGACTTAAGGTACTGTTCTGTTGGTGCGATTTGTCGATATTAAAATTTGTCTTTTGTCGAAGTGGTTATAAGCGTGCTAATGCTGAAAAGTAGCTTTTTAATTTAAAAAAGGGTAGTACTTGTGGTTGAAAAATTACTCTTCGCATTTATTGATAGTTAACTTATTTATTTTGCCATTAAAACTAAGGCACCATTTCCATGGGCGATACCGGCTCGACAATGGCCGCCCGTGATCCTGGCGCCTAAGTTAAGCAATTTTTAATTGTTTCATGATGTTACTCTATCCCGCTTTAACTCATTACTGATCCGTTTACAAAGTAAGATTACAATAAAAAATCTCTATGGCAATCTCCAAAAAAAAACGCGTTAACAAAACTACTCCTTAAAACTAGCAAAGTATAACTTACATCAAACAATAGCAGTAATAATAACAAAAAAAAACTAGTCAAGTGAAGCCGCGGCACATCATAATACTCCGAATGTACCACTCATCGGTTCGATTCCCGTGTCAAAGGTCGGCGCCGAACTTCACAATAATATAATAGACGTAGAAAGGTCTAATCTAGTCTATTATTTAAATCCGTATATAATATAATGGGATTTGTCCGTCTATTGACATTTTTAAGAGACATCTGATGGTTCTATAGAGGTTAATGAATTAATTCTCTTTGGTTTTTCGCTGGTAATCGTTGATGGGAAGATAAGGTGTGAAGCTTTCGTCATAGATGTCAGCTGGCTGAACAATATGATATTAAAAATACCTAACCAATATTCAATTTTAACCAACACTAAGATAAAAAGATGCAATAAAATAAAACGTAATACAGATAGATTCAAACGTAATCGCGGCTCAGAACATGAGAAGGGTCGCTGCACAAGTAGCGAATTCATGTGACAGCATCCATGAGTGGGTGAGGGGTACTGCGCAGTGAAATGCGAACTTCACAGCCACCTTTAAGGCCGTACCCTGAACAAAACACCACCGTGAACATTCCTAGTGCCCTAGCAGCACTCTGGTGGCGCATGAGTTACGCACAGATTTTAGAATAAAATCTTTATAAAATCGAATTTTGTTTTATTAAACTTACAAAATGTTCGTTATTTAATTGTCTATTCATTAGTGTTAGTACAAACATTAATTAATGACACTTTACGAAGAGATGCATGCTATCAATCATTATTTATCATTTTATGGTTTTGTTGGAAGGAGATTAGTGAAACATATACCAATACATCATTAAAAAAAAAAAACTACCATTTTGGAATCAATATTATGTAGAAATTTAACATGTTTTTATAAGTTGATATTTCTTTTTGAATAACGAGTAGATAGCTCTTAAAAACTGCACAAAAACGGCGTTTTGCTCGGGGAGGCGCCTTAAGTTATAATCGACCTGTATTTTATATTGCAATTCAGCGATCGATAACTAAATTATTAATGTTAATTTCAAGAGACTGGAATAATCAATCCTGAATTGAAATAACAGCTACTTTTAAAATGTCCAAATCATGTTTGTCATTCCGCACTACTGAGCAGATGTCGATGAAACATTTTTCTTTTGATAACAAATTGAATTCTTTCAAAACGCACGCAATATGCATCTGCATATCACAAGTTCCAAGTCATCGAATACTAAGCATATCTCGCTCGCAGATGATCAATTATGTTCTACAATTCCAAACTCACATTCATTCATTCGAATTCCAAAAATTTGAATCGATTGCGCAACGTCATTGGTCCCTTTGCATTCTATTTTTGAACTACAAGAGCGAAAACGGTTTTCTGTTGTATTTTGAATTTTATCACAATGGAATAAAGGTGGCATGACTTAAAATTATAGTTGTTGAGCTACGTGAGATTCCACATAATGAGGGTAGTTCCAATACCGATTGACGCAACTGTTGAAATATTTTGTCACAACAATTTGTCACGGCCTGTCAAAAAATCGCGTGTCACGCTGACAAGTCACGTGACAGACGTCCCGCTGCCAAAAGGGATGAATTATATCAATTAGGAACGATTAATCATCCGTTTTTATCGATAATCGATTGGTTAACGGAATCGTTTAAGATCAGAGGTGAGCCCCTTTTGATATGACAAATAATCAAATGAAAAATCGTTGAGTTTGTGTGTGCCCATTTTTTATTGATGACCTTTCGTTGCATATCTCTTTTAAAATCTTTATTTTATTCATCATTAACAATATTATAGGTTATGGTAACATTTTACGAGATGAGTTTACAATATTGCACAGTGACATTTTGTGCAAACGTGAGAAAAATATTTGGATATTTTTAATCTGAAATATGTGACACATCTCACGCATACAACCATAAATCCTACCGGTCTATTCTGTAAATAAACATCATATTCACTTCACCAAAGTTTAGATGAGATTTTTGCAGTACAGTACGGTTTAATTCTTTAGTTCACATTTATCATAGTTTCCTTCATACTCAGTAATTTACACACAACAAAGAAACAAAGTAATTTCCCCATCAGCCGTCAATTATCATATTAGTAAAGCAAACACTCAAACAGCGCGGAAAAATAACGCTTTAGCGCCGAGTATTAATTACAAATTACAATTAATTACTGTAACACGTGCACACAATGAGTGCGCCATGTTCGTGAACGAGTGAATGAGAGTGATTGAGTGAGTGAGTGAAAGAGTGGTAGCCGTTGTAATTAAAATGTTTGTAATCAATTTGGAGGTGTGCACTTTAAGATTTTCGTTTGCCTTTTTTTATTTTAAGTTTATTTTCGCATAATCTAAATATTTTTCTAGTTTCACAAAAAAAAAACAGTGATTTAATTAAAATTCAATTAACTGATGTAAATGTTCTCATAGTTGAAAGAAAATTATCTCTTATCAGTTTCATAAAAAAAGGTTTAATTAAAACCCAAGTTACTGATATAAATAATAATAAAAATAATAAGCATCCTACCAGCTTACACAATCCAGATGCACCTAGAAAACGCTAATTAGCTAAAAATATCAATGCCCTGACTACCTACGCAATTTTAATTAAATATCTACTACAAAATGAAACACTTTAATTTAAAAAAATTGCCTACTTATCTCTCCAGAAATAATCTTGATAATTTACATACACATTTCAACATAGGTCTTCATAAACCTAGACCAATTAAACTGGCAATATTAATTGAACTGTTCACCACATGTTATTACACTAATTGAAGCTGCGTGTACCGATTGATCAATTTAATTGGACATTTGTACACGTTTCTGCGCAGGAGTACCTTTGAACTTCGGTTCTTTTAATGTCCTTGCGGATGCAGTGAGCTTATTTTATTTTGTTGCGTTTCCTTCATTACTTCTGTTTATAACGCTAGGTAATAAGAATTGGCATTTTGTTCAATGATTTCGAAATCGCATTCATTTTAATATTGCCAATAAAGCTAAGCGGTAAATATAATAGTTCGTTTTTATTATGATGACCAATAATCGTGATTTAGTTAATAATCTTAATAGATAAAATCAATAAACGTTATTATTATTTTATCGCTGTTCATTCAGCTACGACTGTTCATTCTGCAGTAAATTATGCGTCTATAATTCATTTAGTTACAATACTTCTTTAACCACGATCACACTTGGAATAAAAACCTCGTTATCTACAAAAGTAACTTAGCAATTTAGTATAGTTTTCAAGATGACATACGGACAGACAAACAGACAGCTCGTAATAATATTGTTACGGTTAACAGGTGTAATTTGCGTGAACCACAAGAGCATGACAAATTAACACCTATCAAAACGAAATCAAGAGTAGAGCCGACTCTAGGTAGAGACAGCAACGTAATGTAGATATGATGTGGGATATAATTTTATAGTTCGCCTATTTGATCTTGAAGGGAGATATTTTTAAATCCCTGACTAATGATATTAAGAAATTAATAATCGTCGAGTTTTGCGATTGTAGTTTTTGTCTTTAAGTAGTTAATAATCTAATTATAAATCAATTCAAATACAATAAATAAGTTAGTTTTTACACATCAACCAAATAAACAATAGAAAAACTCATCCAGATAATCTCGACATCTAATTGGCTATACCCCGCACTTTGATCCAGTACCCAACAAAGCTTAAATTCATTTTCTCTCCATGTTTTGTCCTCCGTAGCTTCACCGGTTCGGTTCCCGCGCCATTACACATTCGTCGCGCTCACTTATAAGTCTGCTTGTACTTGTCTTTGTGAGAACCTTGCCTGTTCTGGTAAGCTATGGGAATTGGAGGAAAATATGGGGTTCTATAAGTATTGGCTGATTTTCTTTCTGTTTCGATTGGGTGGAGATTAGTGGGTTCTTTCTAATTTGTGGTTCCTGTGTTATCTTTTCTTTCTAATTGATTGGGTATAGCTCCTATATTGTCTTTTGCATTATCAGTTTTATTTGTATCATTATCTTTTGAATCTGCAGTAGCGAATATGTTACATTCTATTTCAAGATTATCTTCTACATTAGTCTTTATTTGTAAATTATTATCGCAAAAACACGATCTACTAGCATGTATATTTAAGCAATCTTCTCCAACAATCTCTAAGCAAAAAATATGCTCTAAATATTTCTCATACTTCATGTTTCGGATCAAAGGTTCACAAACGTCTGCCCATTACATTAATGTGGTATCAAATTAGTTTCACGTCTTGGTGAACTACGGCCGTATGACAGCTGTGACGTGTGCCCGTCAAAATACAAGTTTATGCATCGGAGCGAACATGTCTACTGACTTCATTTTGTTGATATCTAGATTAGATTTTAGATATGGGGATCTTTTTGTAACATCACGATTATGAAATGATGATTCTGTTGATTTATAGCTAACGAATTTTTTTGGAATGATTTAGTGTAGATTTAGAATTACCACATCCATCACTATATAACCTTCTACTGTCACTAGAGATCACATAATATTTCAAATCCAAACACCATCAAAGAAGCCACAATCTTCAACATGAATACCATCACAAACACCACTTCAATCCGCCATTACGACATGCCATCAGTCAGCGCTTGCCTCCACAAATGCACCTGTTAACCCTGCCTCAGAATCCCATAAACCCCATAGATTCCCACGAGGTCGCCGCCGAGCCGCGTCGATAATGGTGGTCACGCCAAATGACAGGCCGCCGAGCCGTTCACACGATACAAATAACATGTCTACCGTACCACCGACAGTTCTAGAGTAAGATATGAAGCTATATATACTTATAGAAACACTATTAGAGGAGTGACCCTCTAATAATACAATAAAATTATCTTATACCAAGCACACACCAATGAAGTTATTGATGAAGCTCTCAAAGCGTGTCTTGAAGACAATCTAGTGTAAAATGTAGTCGACGCTGCGGATATTAATATTCGTACCGTTACAGGAAACGCGTACAGTTCGCTGTTTTGCCCCGGGAACGTTTAAATATGTAGATTTAGAAGCTCTACCCCATGAGCAGTATCTTGAGAGGTTTATCGCATAGTGTACACGGATTTGTTACAATTTATTGCAATTCTCACTTGATGCTGGGTGGCATTTTAAGTTCAGTGTTTTTTGTGTGCATTATTTATTGATTAACTCATCTCTGCACCACATTCTGTAAATCACATTATATAATCTGTCTTCGAGGGTACAGTAACTGCGTAATCTTGATCTATACAAAAACATCCGTATTACGATTACTGGAACCTAACTATAAAAGCAATAATTTTGATTTAAAGTGCGACCGTTAGTGCGAAAATTTGTCCTCCTGCTTTACAAGATTTAATGTCTTTAAGAGTGCACATATTCAATGCTTAATGGATTTCGCATATGATCAAATAGATGTTTTCTGGAAACGATTCTAAAGATTGTAATATCGACACGTTTTAGTGAAAGGATTTACGATATAATTTCTACTGAAGTTGATGATCGATGCTATAAAATAAGAAGTGTGTTCGGCTATCATCTCCTGCGCATTTACGGGTTTAACTGTCGATCTGGTCTCAATAGACTTCGCGTTAACGTGATGTCCGCAAGGCCATTGAAATGATCAGATCATAATACTTGTCAACAAATTGACACGTCCAAATGTATTTTTAATAAAACACAAAATGGATATTATACTAAAACTAACTAGTCATAATAATAACTAATCGCACATATTTGGATTTAAATCCAGCATCCTATTCGAATATAAATCAAAAGAAATCGATTTAAATAAAACGACTCTTTTAATATTCGAAATATGAAGCGATTAATATGCTAATTGCATTTCCAGATTATAAACGAGATATATGATTGGAGATGGACTGACAACGGTGACAGCCATTTCGACTCTGAAGCTTTTGCGACCCGAGTCTTGTCATGAGCATTCAATTTATTTGCTTGGTTTAACTCCAAACTGGCTCAATGTAAAATCAACTTTATTTTTCCCCTTTATGGTAGTTTTTACATTGTGTTTTATCACCTAAGGAGTGCCCTAAAAAGATGAACGGTCTCGAGAATTAATTAAGTCATGTAGTAAGGGAATCGATCTGTTGCGTCGAGTTACACGGATGTATATCGAGATTATTCGGTCGGTGTGCGCCGGCGCAGGATTCTGCATTTAATAGGTCATTGACCTTGACGTGTTGAAATATTGTTTTTTATACACATATCGCGACTGTCAATGACAAAGTCAGCGATCCAATTATCCCTTCATTGAACAATTTGGAACGCTTATTTTTTCTTTGCACTGGCCAGTCATGCTTGTTCCTTTTATAAAAAATATGATAATTACTCAAAAGTGATCCAACCTTTATGGTTGCGGTTGATTGGGCCAATTATAGGTGATTAAATGTGTGGTGATTATAGAAATCGATCCCTATATGTGCGCAACTCTGTGACATCACCGTTTTATCCGTTCTGATCTCGATTATACCTATTTTTCTTCTTTTAGTGACTCACTCATATATGTATACATTTTCTAATATCTTCAGTCACCTCTCCCTGTTAATATTCCTAATTCTCCATCTTCTATCTGTGGCCCCAATAAATAAAGTTTGGCTATGAGTATCGATTCCAAATATTTCACCTTGCCCTCTTCCAGCTTTCGGCTGAAATTATGAAAAGGCCAGGCATATTTATTCATCCATCGACACCAAACATTTCTAGTTTTCCTAGATGCACCTAATCCTCACCTGAAACCCTGCCGACCCCTGAAAGCCTGTTCTAATTTAACGGCGCGCACGATCCGAGCAGCGATACGCGACAGTCACATGCTGGGTGATTTACCTCTCGGTGACGACGACGAACAGGGGAAGTAGTGTTGGGCCTTTAATTATTGTAATGTTTTACAATATCAAAAGGTAAAACAGATTGTTTAAAAAACGTATTATATATTTTGTAGGGAACTATAGAGGTGTGATAATATGAAGAGTGTTCGACAATTTTTGAGTGGTTAGACAAAAATTAGTAGCTGTTTACTAGGGTGTTTGCCCACTACCCGCTTATTAGCGTGTTATATTGTGTGCCTTAATTCTGGTCAAAGATCTCCTTTCCCACACATTCCATCATCTACAATTGCTTTGGTCTTTTTCTAGACAAATAAAAAAAAAGTGAATACTTCATGGGCTCTACAATCATCACCTATTCAATTTCAATTTTTCACCAACCTTTAAAACTTCCTGATCTGATTAATCATAACATACTTACACAGTATCAAACTCCTATATTTATATGTCATGTGATATATAGCTTCACAGCTATCTGTTGTTGCACAGCTCAATGTTGTTATATTTCAGCGAGTCCAATTCTCAAATAAAAACCTTCACTATTTAAGCGTTTCTAACGTTTCAAGTCCCCAGTCCCTTGTTAACCAGCTCGTACGCATCCACCTGCATCTCTGCCGATCCCCGCTTGCTAGATAAACGTATTACTTCGTTGCAACTCGCCTTTGTTTGTTTTGTCCCGATACGTATCTCGGGAATTTTCTCAAAGTTTATTCCCTTGTCCGCGGATAAATCTTGCGATGTTTTGTACATCTGCAATTGTGTAGTATTGGTAATGTATATGTTTTAGGGGAAATGTTATCACTTATCAACTGTCTTGGGAAATGCCTGAATCGTATTTTACTGAATGTTATTGGTTCTTCTTCTCTAGAATCACATGCCTTCATGACAAAATCTCTAGATTATTTAAACCATAGACTGACGTCTTGGAGGAATTTTTATCCGAATGACAATGTAGGTGGAATTCTATCAAGTTATAAACGATCCTATGTGCCTATTGGCCTTGTTTGTTCTGTCTCCTGCTTGATATGGAGGGATGTGGAAATCATAATAATTTCAAAAAGACAAATGACTCTAAAGATTCAAATTATTATAGAAAAAGCGCTATCACATCTTTGTTGCTTTGTCACTTCACAATACTCTAAGTGAACATTCACAATACTGAAGTTTCTAAGTCTTCAGATATAGTGTTTAGCATTTTTGCATATATGCTATTGAAAACATTATCGTTACTAATTGTATCTATCTTTAATATAAGTTAACTTTAAAGTATTTTCCCTCAAACAGTTAGGCGCCTTGTAACATTAACTTTAATTACGTTAAAACAAGTTAGCCCGAATGCTTTCTTCATATTTTGCATCGCCGTATATTATCTGCGATTGCTATCAGTCTGACGCGGGACTTGTTTCAACTGTCGGTTAGTGTTTCAGTTCATTCAGTATGGGATTCCGTATGTTAAGATATTAAGGAACTTTGTACAGGATTGCAACTCAAATGAACGGCGTGAGATTTGAGAGACCGTTGTCCAGCAGTGAACTGCTGTAGGCTGCTGATGATGTCCAGTAGAGACATAAATCTTAAAACATATTTGAGTATTGCAGCACTTGGACAGTGGATCAAGTCAAACCATGATATGATTTTCATTCTAAGACTTACAACCAACAACAGTCTTTCATGCAAAGGCGCAAAATTAGACGTCCACTTAATATTCATTGAAGCTAACGAATATGGACTCAGATATCCCAAGACAGCTACAATAAGGAAAATTGCTACACTAAGTATACAAATGATGATAAGAGCCATACAAATAACTTTATTATACGTGAATATATGGATCCTAAATGACACATTAGTGGGTTCGCTCAAGGATCCCCAACAATCTGAGTTCCTTTAACGACCTGACATTGTGGCCATCGTAACATGGCCCCCATCAGCTCATAACTTCTCCTTTCCTCCCAGCTCTTACATATTTTCAGTGTTAATCACATAATTTCGTTAATAACAGACGTTTTTCTGGATTTACAATGCACATTACATTATATTATGAGCTTAAAAAGTGTAAAAACCGTTGAAATAACCATTAAAATGTGATACTGCCATTTCAATAACTCACCTGACGACAGAAAGGTACTACTTACGACTTTATTGTTATTTTTATACGAAACAGCCGTCATTTTGTTAAAAAAAGTTCAATTTAATTAAATTTGTTCATTTATGCGCGCATCTGAACTTTATGCAAATTAAAATGTTTTT
Organism: Orthosia gothica; assembly: GCA_949775005.1. Taxonomy (NCBI): domain Eukaryota; kingdom Metazoa; phylum Arthropoda; class Insecta; order Lepidoptera; family Noctuidae; genus Orthosia; species Orthosia gothica. Next base: position 16,778,350 of record OX459064.1, read on the forward strand.
TTTTTCCTTTTTCTGTTGACGACTTTGAGCGATGCCGACGGATTGACTTTGTGGTCTGCTTACCTCATATGGAAAGAAAAAAACATAAATAATGACACATTATACGATCGTAAAAAAGATAAACGTCAATCACACAGATAAAACAGAATTTAATGTGTCAATGCGTAGGCATAAATTAAAAAAAAACTTGTCAATATGCGTCGTAGTAAGTTTTCAAATATAGAACGCGTAGAGCGCGACACGCAACGCCATATGAAATAAATCGCAACAATTAATATCGTTTAATCGATACATACAAAACGATTTTATCGCATATGCAACCAATAACATGCCCCATGCTCTTCGAAATTAACAACTAAATGACTGATTGGAAAATGGCCGATCTCGGTCACGGCATATTAACAGTGAATTGGGTTTCTGTGGCGGATTTTCAGTTGCATATTCGTTTATATCGAGCGATAAGAGCAACAATATTGGTTAGTTCTGTGCGCGCCGCGAGTGTATTTTTTAAATGCTTTTTCTTACTTTGTGGAAATTTATTATTTTTTAAATGTCTGTTGTCCATAATCCTCAGTAACAAGACCCTCCAATATTCTAGATCCATTTATGCCATCATAGCATTTCCCAGCTCTCCTCCTTCTCCTTTTCTACTTCTTCTTCCTACTTTTTCATCCTTTTTCTATTTCCATATTTTCTTCATATATATCTTCTTTTTATTTACCTTACTCAAGAGATCCAACCAAATTTATACTAATTTATTATACTACAGCCTTGAAGGTACCCCAGTAGTATTATTTTAGATAGTTGTGTGTCCATTTGTATGCTCCTTTCTGACCATATTCTCTGTTCTATTCTAGATGAACCAAAAGTGCAAAGTTTGCGGAGAGCCGGCGGCCGGGTTCCATTTCGGCGCGTTCACCTGTGAAGGATGCAAGGTAAATATCTTAGGATAATTTCCTGATTAAAACTTCAAATCAAATTCAATAGGGGGATTTTCCAAAGCTAGTCCCCTATTGCCTTTCACCACTTGTAGTTAAGTATTTAGGAAGAGGAGTAGATCCATAGGTTAACGAGTGGAACTATTTTCTGCCTGAAAGCAACGCTGAAGTAGTATAGGATGGCCGACAAAAAGGTTTATACCACCTTCAGTTGTTTCAGTTTCAGTTTTAGCAGAGTAGCTTACAAAGGGTGAAAGTTTTTTAAATTATATTAATCAAAGTTTGGGTAAAGCCACGTGTTACGTTTCACATGTCCTGATGTACCATAAGCCTGAAAATAAAGCCTAAATATGTCCACTACCTAAAGTGCTGTTTTCAGATTTCTACAACGACTGATCTTGGCTAGAATTGCCCGTAAACTTCAGTTAGATTCAGGCTATTTTGATGCACCTAATACAACTAGTTCAGTTAGTAAAGATGGGCCTGGTGGCATAGTAAACACTGTAGCTAAGAGATTTAAATCTATATCTATTCTAATATTATAAAGAGGAAAGATTTGCATTTTTGTATGTAACGAATAAACTTAAAAACTACTGGACCGATTTCAAAAATTCTTTCACCGTTGGAAAGCTACACTAGCCCCGGGTGACATAGGCTACTTTTAATCCCTGTATTCCCACGGGAACGGGAACTACGCGGGTGAAACCGCGAGGCGTCCGCTAGTACCTCATATTCTAGATTACGAAACCTAATGCTACTCTTAAAAGGTACAATAACGGTATAAACGCATTACAAACAGGCCAGTAATTAAAAATCTGTGTAATCATTAATTTAACAAGCAGTTTATTTTCTAAACTAAAGTTATGCGATTCGTTCTAATTATTAGGAAATGAAAACAGAAAATCGGAAATGTAAATTTCAACAATCGTATCAAGGATCATTGGGTGTTGCAAACGGGCGGTTTTTAAACGTTGCTGGCTGATAATAAAAAGCACTTAATTACTCAGACATATAAAAATGTATTGTTTCAATATAAGCACTACTTAACGTGTAGCCCATTGAGACAAAGGCTCTTCAGGTTCGTTGTGCAATATCATCTGCTTAAAATCCCAATAAGCCTTCAAAGCAAGAGTGAACAGACATATTCTGGACTCGCTTGTTCCAGCGTAGTCCTCACCTATTGCTTACCATCAGGCGAGATTGAGGTCAAGAGCGGACTCATCAAGAATTAATTTTACCCTTCGTATGTTACCACACTCTTTGACCTCTACAAAAACATACATAAACAACAATAAATACATAATGTATAACACACTGCATCCAGAATCTTAATCAAAGACCTTGGAACATCAGCCCGACCTCATTCAAGGCACCAGACCTGACCAGAAACCAATATTTACAATACCAGAGGTCCTCAACCTTTTGTTTAATAAACATGAAGACATAATTAAAACTTCTCGTCTCTATAAATGGCGATTTATAAACTTTTGCGTGACTTCATTAAAATGACGATAAATCGATTGACACCTTATTCGAATATAATTAGTAAGAGCGATTTAATCGATATGGAACATCTGATTAATGTTCCAATTTTAAATTCGACGGTAGTTTGAAAAATTGCGTGGTGACATGTTGATTGGTTTTGAAGACTTTTGGTTCTAGCAATCGGAATATTAATAGCATATATTTTAATACTAGCATAATTTTAAAATTAAATTAAAAACTTCCACATTTTGCGGCATTTCAAAAAATATGCAAAAAAATCGTACAGTGGCAAAAAATCGCAGCTACAAAAAAAACTGATTCCGTGATCGATTATTAATATCGATAATTGCTTGAATTCCGATTCTAACTCGATCCATCCTTAGCCCTACCACTATTTCTGCACTATAGCGGACCGATTTTAAACTTTACAGCGCTGAAAATAAAGGACTTGGAATCTGATAATAAACAAGCCATTGTGTAGATATCGACAATGTCCGGGAGATGCACACCGATAATTCGATCAGCACGCATAAATCATCCGTTATACTTTTTTTGTTGATGCGTACTAAACGAGGTTAGTTTTCGGCTGAACTCGCGTGTCTGACAGCACTTTACAAAATCCGCAAACGTAAACTAATAAATCTTATGTAAATTATGATAATTTTATAAAGAGCACACTAATAAAGTACCCTGAATTCAATGTAGGTATATAAAAATGCGTTTCTAAATGAAATCTCGTTCAATTCTGTTAAACAATTCTCGTTTACCAATCAATCTTCCGCTACATTTATTCTAACAAGGGCAAACCGTAGTAAACCCACTAGTCCATACAAACGACAATTTCCTTCTTGCGCAAGCGCAATTTGTATGAATGCAAGTGGAACTGACCGACAATGGCTTGTGCAAGGGTGGATACTGTCTCAGGATGTCTCAGTCACAATAGCTACCAAGGTTATGTAACCAACTGGTTTTTGGGTTAATAAAGTAGGTTATTGGCGATTCAAATAGATCGATTTTTCGGAACTTGAGCAATCTTGCATGGATGAGTTCAAATATCAAAGACAAATCTGTCTAGACAAGATCAAATTAATAAAAACAAAACCAGAATAACAAGCTCTTAACAGCACCAGATGCTAATAAATATTCCTAGCTATTTTTCTTATCCTAAAAAATATTATAGGCATTAAACTTAAGAAGCAGTACAACTATTTAATTAAAACATAAAAAGAGCTATTTATCCCTTGTGCTCAGTGGTTAGCGGTGATCGTTAGCGGGCGGTCGTCAATTTGTCTCGTGTCGTGTAATTAAAGGTGGCGTGCGCCCGCGCATACCCGTTTGTATGTAAATACGTCGCACGCGACTCGAACCCACGGACTGAACGGTGGACGCTTGTTGCTTGATAGATTTATTTTTTGCGTTGCTACTTGAAGCAGTATATTTTAAGTGTGGGGAATTGTTTAACTGCATCTGCTCACATCATTTGAGAAGAATAACCTATTAAATTTAACTAAGTTGCGTACTATTACTTATCCCTTTTTATAATTATTTATAGCATCTCTAGGAAAATAATAGAGCTACAACACAACAACAACCAACAACAACAACACAACAACAACAATTCCACAACAACAACAACAACAATTTCTTAATAGACAGTACCATTACAATGAAACGGTTAACTCTTTTTTGCTAGGTAGACAAACTTTCAGACAGCACAGGTAATGGAAAGTAGTTAATACCTCAAAATAATAGACAGCGATGTACATTCTACAGTACTAAAATTAAATGCCTTATTAGGCACCTAGAAAAGAAAAAAACCCACCAAGTGCGAGTCGGACTCGCGCACGAAGGGTTTCGTATCATTATCGCAGAAAACGGCACAAAAATCACGTTTGTTGTATGGGAGCCCCCCTTAAATATTAATTTTATTCTGTTTTTAGTATTTGTTGTTATAGCGGCAACAGAAATACATCATCTGTGAAAATTTCAACTGTCTAGCTATCACGGTTCATGAGATACAGCCTGGTTACAGATAGACAGACAGACAGACAGACAGACAGACAGACGGACCGCGGAGTCTTAGTAATAGGGTCCCGTTTTTACCGCTGCGGACTGATGTACGACAAACGCACCGCTGCGCAGTCCCGCACCAAACGTCTAAATTAAAAGAGCCCTAAAACGCCAAATCTCAACAATCTCACCAGCAATTCTCGTCGTCTCTGCTTTTTAAATATAGCTATCCAAATCCAAGATGAGACACTAATGAAACCAATTTTCAGCACCAGTTTAAATAATTTCACGGACAAATTCCCAACCTAGATCTTACATAGAGTTGCGAAGTATTTTCAAAACTGATTCTAAATCAGTTTCTATATTTCGTCGACCATTTTCCGGCTCGTGAACTTAAGTGGCTGTTTGCCAACGCTTGGTACACCATAAACCTTTTGGTTACTGTGGATGGTTATCTGCTGGTTGCTGGGTAATGGGCCGTGGTTATTTGGGTTACTATGAATTGTTGAGGTTACGTGTCGGTTTTTGGTTGATTGAGATGTGTGTGATAATGTTTTTTATTGCAATAAACTCAGTATTGTTCTGATATCTATCTAGTATTATCTACCTAGGTATGTAAATACAAAAATGCGTTCTGCCGTTGAGTAAATATCTTGAAATTATTTGTCTAATCTAGCCTAATTATTTCCTCCAATATATCTTTCTGAGCATTTTTCTAGTAGCCGCTCTTAACAATCGTGTTAGCAACCGTCTATTTTCTGCCTCTCTCAACAAAACAAATCTCAAAGGCCACTCGTGTTAAGCTATCCTTCACCCCAGCTCACCTCATAAAGCAGCAGCCGTAATGATAACGTACAGAGCACAGAGCCTCAAGAGTTACGCAATAATTGGAGCACAGCCACTAAGCCGGGTTCACACGTTTTTGCCGTACACTGGCGATCAACATCAATCACGGCTGCCATTAGCTGCCCGTCTGAACGCACCGCTACTCGTAACTAAACTGTTGATATCTTTTTTAGGTTCACCTTCTGTCCTTTGATGAGGTTGCGTCAATTGCTAGGATAGGAATCGTCGCTTATTAGGTTTTGCAGGGATTTATTTTAAGATTCGGCTAGGAGATACGAGGGTTTGAAAGTAATCGTGGTAGCTGTTACTAGTGAATATTTATTTAAATAGCTGCAATCTTTATTAATCTACTTCTTACATAAATAAATTTTCCCCAATCCGTAAATTCGGATACATAATAATTATCATACTTTTCTTAGTTGCTTAGGAGAAAGGTGAAACGTAAAAAGTACAGAAATTTAATTAAAAAGAGTCTATTTGTCGTCGACACGCTGCTTCAACAAAAGTCCTCGTTACAGATAATGTGACATTAAATGACATTTGATAACGGAGCGAGAAACCCACAGATAACAAAGTATGTATATTTGTCAAACATCAAAACTAGGCTGTCACTGTCAAATGCTCATCCAATAAACGTTCTAATTCGCACGGCCGCTCGTCATCGGGGCGAAACGAATTATTTTCAAATTTGGAGCATATTTAAATTGCGGTAGAGCACGCGATCGGGAAACACTGGCGGAAAAGATATTTGACGGTTAGGACGCGTGTAAGGCGAGGTTCTGACCAGTGGAATAGTATGATGTAATCATTGGTTGAGGTATCATCAGCCACCTTGGTCTGGTTAAAAGAAGAATAAGGTATACCTGAGCCAGTGTTGAAAAGGTGGTCTTAGGTTTAAATAGCAAGAATTTAAATGGCATTGCGCAGGTCTTGAAGAGTTTGCTAAGATTTCTAGCTGTGATTTAGCTGTTAGTTTTTTAAACTAAATCTTTCAGTGTTTCCCTAAAAGCGTCGTAGTTTTTTGAAGTTTTCCACCGAAACCTTTCATCCAAAATTCTGTCTACAACACAACAACAAAAAAACCGAACTATCTACACACACCCTAAACTACACCGCTCAGTTACATTTCGTAACCCGTTCAGTAATAAATCATCGCTTCTAATTTGCTTTTAAAGGTTTTTCTAGAATTATCTATGTGTGTAATCGTATTGTGCGGAGACAATTGCCCTCTCGCCACGAACCCGCCATGAAAGGCACCGGCAGTTTGTCAACGAGAGGCCTTAAAACGAAAAGAATAAAAGGAAAAGGCCTTAATAGCCTCACTGCTAATTAATCGGACTATTTTAATTGGCTATATTCTCAATTATATTTAAATCGATAATGACCTATATTGAGTTAATTATTTTTCAATTAGATGTCCAGTAAGTGCTGGTTAGCCTTTAATTGGATTCGTTCGATACGGGATCAGTGAAAAAGTATTGCTTGATTAGGAATGTGACTTTTTATGTACGTTAATCGCAAGTAGTTAATGTATGCAATCAATACCTACTTGGGCATAAATGCTCATTTGTATGTGGTCTTCCTTATGGGAAATGGGTTTATTCGATATAAGATGCACATTATGGAATAGAAGTATGTACTAGTTATTAGTGCATAACTGCTTGACTCCATAATCCAGAGCTGAAATTTCAATATCTACCTAAACGACAATCTAATAAATAATGACATTATCAATATTTGCTTAGCGTACAACCTTGCAGCGACAAGGTATCAATTAAAAACGAGATCAATATAAAACGGTTCATTTGCCGCGACGGCCGTCATAGTAGCGACTAAGACGGCGACACACCGCCTATTCACTTTGCAATACAATTCACGGGGTGAATCGATTCGTCGCGACTCCGCAGCGCCCGCAATCGATTCAAATTTTCACTTACTCACTTTTGCGTGTACGGTCTTGTTTTATTTGTATCGATTGGCGACGATTAGTCACGCGAATTTGAATTTTAAATCATTAATTTCTAGTCGACAATTGATTGGCAGGCCGGTTAATGATTGTCTTTGTTTTAGAGAGGTTTCGTGTCGAAATTGTCAACGGACGCAACGCAGTTGGCACACCGATCAACTTATTGGAGCATGGCAATAATTTTTATTCCCGTCACGAAATCTGCACGGCGTCCGTCGGACATGTTGTACGATTAGTATTGTTGCATAATTTATACGATTGTGCTGGGTTCAAGGATCTATTGTTGTTAATAACGTCAGCTATTGTGTAATTCGTAACACAAATTGATAGGTCAGTAATTAAATATTAACAGGTTGATTTATATCGGTCAGCTAAACTCACGCATCCTATTTATTTCATCCTGGCAACATTGAATCTTTCAAACGAATGGATTCTAAATTCGAATTCTGATATGTGTATCATCATTGTCTAGTCATTTGAATAAAAAATAAAATGTTCCAATTTCGAATGTGAACGTCGATTTCCCCGCCGAGCAAATCACGAGCGGTATCGATTCAAATTAAACGAATAATCGATTGTATTTGAATGTCAGAGCCAATCAAAACATCGCGGTGCGGTGCAGGTCAGTGCTTCCGAACGCAAACGCGGGATGACACGCGCTCGCATTTTGAGCCAACATCACTTTACCATCTAAAAAACCCTGAGGCAATCAATTTTAAGGCTTGTCAGGTTGGGATAAGGATGGTTATTGATGATCTTGAAGTTGGATGAGTGCAAAATGTTGTTGGTACGGGTCACCACAGTAGGAGAAAGGTCAAAATTTGATGTTGTTAATGTTATCTGGTCGTTCTCACGCTTGTTTCGTGTGCGTGATGCTGCCAACGGTTCATTTGGAAAGTCCACACGACGTCTTCACTCGATTTGTCACACTTATCGATAAAAATCGCATCGAAAATCGATATAACAAAAAATGAATCATGTGTTAAATTATAATTTGCATTGTGACGAGACGGTAGTTTATTTCTAAGTTTTCCTCGAAGACTAACAATGGATGGATTAGTTTGGATGACCAATTTGTCTCGAACTAGACTTAACGACTGAATTATTAAATGATTGATATTGAAACACTGAATCATTCTAAGTACTTAATGAGCCACATTCAAACATCGGTTTTCAATGTGCAAGCTAGCGAAACATCTTTCAACCTCCATCTTTCATTAATACGTTTTCAACGGGTTTGATCAATTTTAAATACAAACCATTGTGAAATTGTCGCGACTTGCCTACCAAAATTAAAAAAAACAGAACTGAAGCTACACTGCCTCCATAAAACACTAAAACCCATAGATAATTCTTAAAACCCCAAAATCTAAATCACTATATAATAACACCACAAGTCTTTCTTGACAGTCCACACCATAACCCCATGGTCTCCACCTACCATACGTTAAGTGCTTACACTAACGTACAAAGTAATCCCCATAAACCTGTGGGGTCCATCACCTATTAAAACTTCATAAAACACCAGTACAAAGTTATGGCGCTTCATTTTGTTGCGGTGGGGTTTAAAAAACCAGTTTTTAGTATACATAGCAGGATATTCCATGAGTTATTGGTATGATACTATAAATTTTCGCGGCACTGTGTTGTTGGATAAAAGGGACTTATTAATGGGATATTAAAACACCCTAGGTGTTAAGATGGGTTCCCGTTTCTGCTATCGAGATTCTGGAGGATTCATGGTCTTGGAAAACTATAATGTCACGAGCGATAAAATTGCTTACAAATCTGAACTAGTACATATTTTAAAGTTTAATATTAAATTAGTTGTAGAATAGGTTAATCTCTGCAAGTAATTATCCGGTCACAAAAAATCTTTAACTCAAAAACAGCTAAGTTAACGTTGAGTGAGGCAGAAACTACAGAACACCACCTGTTATGATTCTGACATACTCCTTTAGCTTAATTTACGTTTGCGTTTACATAGCAAAGTGCTATAGGCTTTTTATCCCGTAAAAAACCGGCCAAGTGCGAGTCGGACTAGCGCACTAAGGGTTCCGTACCATTATCACAAAAACGGCAAAAAAAACACGTTTATTGTATGGGAGCCCACTTAAAATATTTTTTTTTTATTCTGTTTTTAGTATTTGTTGTTATAGCGGCAACAGAAATACATCATCTGTGAAAATTTCAACTGTCTAGATATCACGGTTCATGAGATACAGCCTGGTGACAGACAGACAGACGGAGCGCGGAGTCTTAGTAATAGGGTCCCGTTTTTACACTTTTCGGAACCCTAAAAAACACAGTTAATTTGGTATAGGCCACTTGATGACATCTAATGTCATCTTGACATTTAGAAACAAGTCTTTTTACATCGATATAATTATATGTACTACGCACTAGATTTGGCGATCCGAACACTCACTCTGTTCGACTGAAGTGTACTGCTATCCATACACCTTACTTCATACTACGAAACGCGTGAAATTCATGACACTTACGGCGTTTTGGTAGCGAGTTAACAAAACTCTATAAGCGATCTAGCGCTGCATGTTTATAGTTTGATTAGACAACATAAATAATGTTTAGCGCTGCAGTGAACTTTATTTCTAACGCACCAGCATTTGAACAAACGGTTTGCATGAATGTTCTTGTCTATTGGTAGAATATATGTCAAAATATTCTTGCGATGGTGTCTAAAAATACCGTGTCAACATCAATCTCTTGCCAGTATCACAATTTATTGAGGAGCAAAATCTCCTCATGTCCCATTCTCCTCTGTTACTTGTCATCTGAAAATAGCTCGTGTGATCGTTATTAAAAGGGTTAAAGAGCGTGAAATAAACGTCCTTCAGCAGCGATATTATTGGTCCATTAAAATCTTATCACCTAATAGTCTATAAATAATAAGCAAACCATAAAAATGTTAGTGCAGGTCGCCCTGATACAAGCTGGCAACATTACTCCATTACCACACCATTACGGCACCTACCTGAACGATTACATATCAGCGAATTAGATATTAAAATCCAAAAAAAAAAACTAATAAATTAGTTAGCTTTTTCCTGAGGATTTACTTCTGTAGTCTATCATACATGAACTGTGCATATTAAGGATATAAAATCTATGGCACTGAGAAACCCGCTGGCTTATTATGTATCTTTTGCAAGAGCAAAACGCTTTATGCCAATCAAGTCGGAATTACCTACAATGTAGGTATAGTAGGTCCTACACAATCGTTTGCTAATCGCTCGCTGTTTGTCAAATGCACTTGCCAACAACTCTAAAACTTTTGTATTGAAGAGCAATTATTGCGCTAAAATCGCTATCGTTTTGCTCTTGCAAAAGATACGTAATATGCCTGCCGGTCGCAGAAATCTAGAATGAAGTGTTAAAATATTTGAAATAGGATCAGTTCTTCTAAAAACTTAAAAACATACTTACCCTTTTTATAATATTAGTTACGATTAAGGTTGATATAACCTTAATCTAAAAGGCACAATAACGAAAATGCTTTACAGAAATAGTACATATAGAACTACTAACGCCATCTAGTGATAACATCCGATATCAACTATAGCTTGTCTAATTTAATAGTGCTCACAATTCACATATTATATTTTCAACGACGTGTATGTAATAAGAACACTGAGTATACTGACATAATATAAAAAATCAAAAATAAATCCCGATTTCTGAATTACCTCAATTCAGGAAACAGTTTATTGTATTTTTTATTATTTTATTAATTTCCCGAACTGTCAATTTCGCTAGGGTGACCACAATTCAAACGATTCCTCGAAAAATCTTCAACAGAATCGAAGGTCCCACAAAAACAATAGTGTTCACGTTTCGTCAGCGAGTCGCCGCGTTGCCTAGCAACGGATAATTTATTGTTCTCTTGCGTTTACCTCTCGCCAGCGATGCGCGCGCGCATCCTTTGCTTTTATGACCGCGAGCTAGCGCTTAGTGCACAATTGCGGACTAGGAACAGAAATGCATCGTTTTATTTTATTGAGAGTACTTTCTAGTTTGTTTTATTTTATTATTTGAAGTTATATTTTGTAGCGATATGGTTTTTTGAAACTGTTTAAAGCCAACTTTTAGTACCTAAAACTTAAAAATCCATTCTATTCATATTTTAAAATTGTACTCAGTTTAAGTGGAAAAACGATCAAGTTTATCTGAAGTTTATATCTATACTATTACTATTAATATAATGTAATTATATAATACAATATTATAAAGAGGAAAGATTTGTATGTTTGTATCTTTGTATGTAACGAATAAACTTAAAAACTACTGGACCTATTTCAAAAATTCTTTCACCGTTGGGAAGCTACACTATCCCCGGGTGACATAGGCATACTTTTTATCCCTGTTTTTCCACGGGAACGGGAACTAGGCGGGTGAAAGCGCGAGGCATCCGCTAGTTAAGATATAAACTTCTGATTCACTGAATCGTTTTTCCATGAATTATATATCGAAACTTTCCAAAGCTTCTTACTTTTTAACACTTGTTGCTCACCTAGCACTAGCACAGGTGTCAAAGAGGTTTCATATGATTGAAGGGTTACAACTTTAAGAAAGCTCATACATTTAGCTCCAATCATTTTCATTAGTCAAATATCTCATTTATTTTCTCTAAACATTGTCGTCAACCAATCACGAACTAATAAAAAAACATCAACCATAACTTCTCATCATCAGCACCCACCCTAAGCACCCGTCCCCACCTGTAGGTAAGCGGCGCGCGCGCAGGTCAGAGGTGGCTGCGGCCGGGTCGCTCGTAACTTCGCCCGTCGCCCGGCGCCGCCCGCGACTCTTGCGCAACGCGGCCAATTTATGCACATACTGATTATTAACTACAAGTACTGTCGCATGCAGATGAAACGGTGCATGTTGCTATATTGTGCTGTTGAGATCTTTGGCTTAATTACTTCCGTTTTTTATTATATTTCTTACATATGAAGTCCAATTCAACTTGTAAAGTATCATAATGATGTACTTTTTCTGCAAATAAACCTGCTCTTGATCTCAGTCTATAGAAAGCTATAAATGAGGTCTGCGATGGAACGAGCGAACCCAGACAATGTCTGTTCGCTCTTGCTTTGAAGGTGGACTCACGAGTTGGTGGTACGGAACAACCAACAGCATTTATTTCATTGTGAAAAGACGAGGTTTTACTTAGATATATTCATTGAAGGTTTATTAGGTTCAAGTACATACGAAGTCTAGCTTGCATGCAATATAATTTTTAATAGATTAATATAATTGAATGAGTTCAAGAACATTTACATTAACTATCACCTTTTTTAGCGCCACAGATTTGTAATATTGAAGTAGCTATTAGCAATCATTATTGTTATTTACAAACTCAACAATTATTTTTAATGTCACTCTTTATTTGTTCAGATGTCAACATCACTAATCGCCAGTGCTGTCAGTAAAAACATAGCAAAAATAATCTGTGTTGCAAATTAAAAAATCTTTGAAACATTTCTGTACAGACCTGTACCTAAGAATGAAACATATGATGCAATTTATACAACGCATGCGACGGCTGCGATTCCCTACGCTTTTATCTGCTCAATTAATTTAAATATCATATTGAATCATTGCACGACACTTTACTTTAATTACTTTAAACGTTTTAAATATGTTTGCGTGGGGGCTTATCGATTGCAGCTGTGTGCGACTGTCCCTTGCTGGACAAATGTATAAAGAAATATAATTCTAGTGTAGATATTATTAAGGTAGAACTTCATTTGATTTTAGGTAAATGAGGTAAAATATATTTACTACCATTTCGTTGTGTTGGTACCTAATGTGTCAAACTCATACCAAATTCAGAAAATACGAACATTCGCCAGCATTGTATAACAATATAATACAAATGTACTTATAAGTATTTATTATTATCTTTTCTTTTAAATTAGCGATGTCATCACCAAAATAATGCTTAAACTGGCATCGGGAAATGACACTTAGCATGCTGAATATAAGGGTTATTGTTGTTTGCGGTAGTGTTATGTAGAATATCGCCGCGCGCGCAGTATAATTCGCGTCACGCACGCAGCACGTTCAAAGATGGCATTGTTTCAGTTTAAATTCTTCATCTATGACGTGATCCTGCAATTGGTCAATTGTAGGGTCACCATACTGGACTTACCATAATTTACTGATAATACTTTACTCATTTTTCTAAAAAAAAGATTGCCTTTGCTTTCATCAAAAGTTTGAGGTCATTTTATTTTAAATTGAAGATGATCATAAGCTAGACATTTTTTCGCTATTCTGTTTTTAAGTTTTAGGTCAAATTATTCTTTTATTTTAAATTATAAGCTGTATAATTTCTTGGTCAAATGTTTAGAAACGTAATATTTCATAACAAATAATAATACTCTTAACACTTCTTAACATATTCAACTGTCAATTGTTCAGAATTTGAATGTCTAATTTCGCAATTACAAGGCCAAGTTAGATATTACGTGGGGATTTAAATACGAAACTTTAAGACTGAAAATAAATTATTTTACGGATGCATTTACCGAAGTTTACCAATCAATTTTGAAATAGTTTTCATTATTTTCAAGAACGTTAAGAATCTTTTAAGTAACGTTCAAAACTTCTTTATCGACCTTAATTCTAAAAGATAATTATTTAAGCCAAATTGTGTTTGAAACGGTTATATTAAAATTGTAAGTGCGCCTAACTATAATAAATTCTAACAACAGTAAAATTTTACGCACATAATAGCATCTCTGTTAAATTTTCTGCCTCATCTAGGGAACAAAGAACATTAAGTCATCACGACAGCCATATAAAAAAAACTACTAAAAAAAATTTAGACGTTTTCCTCTATCCTTTTCGGGACTGTCCCGCTTGTGGAAGCAACATGGCGTCAGTAGCAGGTGGCAGCTGATTGTCATTCAAGCGACGCGGTGGCGTTTTGCAACCATTTTGGTAACTTTAACGCGTGTATATTTAGTTAACGCTTGTTTTTCATGTTGCTCTTCGTGTTTTATACTTTAATATGAGTCATTATCATCAGCCTATTAATGTTCCCACTGCTGGGACACAGGGCTCCTCTCTGTGAGAGGGAATGGGCCGTAATCTACCACGCAGGCCCATTGCGGGTTGGTTGGTGGTTATATGAGTAGCAAAAAATAATGGTCAGTTTTTGAGCAAAAATTTGAAGTGGAGTATGTATTTAAATAATACAAAACGCACTTCTAATACTTGTATATTATATTTATGTAATAAATTTTCTTAACTACAAATTCTCAATTCGGAAGTAAGTCATTAAATAGTAGTTTCTTTTTATAATGTTATTTTATGGTGTACAATAAAGCATATAATAAATAAATAATAAATAGAATAGAATATATAATCCACCAAAAAAAATAATTACACGTATATTTATTTATTTATTTAGACTTCATGCACAAAAAGGTACAAAGGCGGACTTAATGCCTTAGGCATTCTCTACCAGTCAACCAAGGGTGGTGAAGAGATAACAAGGCAGGTGCATTGTTTAAACAATTTAAAAAGAAAAAGTAAATATATTTAATTATAAGTTTGTATAAGTCATTATAAGTTTTTCCAGATGGAAATTGGAAAGAGTTCTTCCCCTATAAATCCAAAAATTACAAAGAGCATAGTCTATTGCAATAAATGAATAGATTGTTTCATTGTAAACCAACTCAATAAAACTCTTAAAAACAAAACACTATCAAGTACAATAACGACTGCAATCAAACAAATCGAGCACTTAAAATCTCAGCAATCTAATACTCATCTCGAAAAAAAATCTAAAACAATAGGCCACAACACTTACGTAAGAAATTCGCTGAAAAATCAAGGTCAAATGAAAACAAAACCATAGTTAAACGCGAGTAGCAGACCGGAACCAAATCAGCCCATATCCACCGGCGGCCGGAAGTGACGTCTTAAACCGTGAACACAACATTTGTAAGGCAATGTTTTCACTATCGGAGTTACGCGGTCCGCCGGGCGCTAACCGGCCGTGTAAGTGCGGCTTTAGGTCAAACTTCACCAAGTTGTCCTGATAGTGAGTTTTGTAAACTCATTTATTGGAAAATTTATAAAGATTTGGGTCATCTTAGCACATCAAAGAACAGGTAAAACTGGACCGGTTCTTGCAATCATGACCCGACGGGTTTCTTATTCTAATCTCTATTACATTTTGGGAAAACTGATTTCATATGATACTGCTAATCGATAGAAAAAAAACTTTATCGAACCACAATAAAAAATAAAACAAAAAAGATTTTAGTAAAAAGTTTTTACTTCTTTTTTATGCCAGCCAATCACATGTCTCATTCAAAAGTGTCTACAAAATATTAATAAAACCGTTTAAAAACAACAAATTGTCGTTCAAAATATCATAACTAAATAAAAAAAAAAACCAAATAATAAAAACTAACAACACACACAAACATACTATTAATATCATAATGTGTTTTCTTTCTTTCTTATAAACAAAGAAAAACGTACACTAGAGCTACATATTCCACCAATAACGAGCTTCATATAACGCGATATTTATGAATAACGTTGTCATTTTAATTAGCGACGTAACCTAGGAGCAACCTATGACCTCCCATTTTCAATTTCATTCGCCACATGAACCATAATTCCTGGCTATGATATCAATTATACATATTCAATTGAGCTCTATGCATATGCAAGCAACCGGTAGCTACCCGGTTTGCTGATTAAATTTAATTAAATAAAGCAATTGCTTTTACAGTTGACAGTTATTTACGGGCGGTTAATTAACGGTATGACAAACAATTCTTAAATTGATTGTTGTTCATTATGGGAGTGTGAAGTGTGTTGCTTCATTGAATAGTGGTAAATATCAGCTTTATGAGGGTTAGCGCTTTGGTCGTACTTCGTAGATATTACAACAAATTATTCTAAAGGATATTCTCTTAATTGCTGTTTTAAGCAGATTTGTGTTCACAATAAGGATAATACAGCAGCTGCTCTTGTAGAATAATCTCCTTACGTGTTTTTCCCAACAAGAAAATCAGGTTTTTTTTGCCCACGTTTCTCATAAATTAACGTTATTTTTCTCTCTCTTTCCAGTCCTTCTTCGGCCGCTCCTACAACAACCTGAACTCTATCACGGAGTGCAAGAACAACGGAGAATGCGTCATCAACAAGAAGAACCGCACGGCGTGCAAGGCGTGTCGCTTGCGCAAGTGTCTCATGGTCGGCATGTCCAAGTCCGGGTCGCGCTACGGCCGCCGCTCCAACTGGTTCAAGATTCACTGCCTCCTACAGGAGCAGCAGCAGCAAGCAGCACAGTCGCAGTCGCCCCCAAGAATGCCGTCTTCACCGCACCATCCGCTAGCGCCTCCCTTCCCACCTCACCTCTTCCCAGGACTCGCGAGACCACGCTCAAAAGAAGAGCTGGCTCTTCTAGGCTTAGATGACTACAAGCCTCCTTGCTCCGCATCTCCAGATTCACATAAAAGCGGGTCTTCGCCAAAATTAGACGAAAAATCCAGGCTCACACAGTCGCGGCCGCCGGACCGGCCGCTGACGCCGCCCCGAGATAACTTCGTTCCCCTCCACCTCGCCAACATCGCCTCCTTGCCGCACTTCCCCCACTCGCCTTTCTTACCCCCACCGCCCTTCAGCCCGTTCGCGCACAACCACCCGCTGCTGTTCCCGCCGGGCTTCCACCCGATATACTCACGACATCTGCTGGACCACGCAGCGTTACGACAAGTTGCCGAGAACAACAATGACGTCAGAATCGACGACCACAATGAGCGGACAGAGTCGTCGAAACGTTTCTTCCTGGATGAGATTTTAAAACAGCAGCGGTCAACGCAGCCCACGCCTCAGGAAGATGTGATTTCAGAAACGGAGTTTGTTCCGACGCCGCCGGCTGAGAGGAGAACCTCTGAATCTCCGTTGCAGGAGAACCCTATGGACTTGTCAGTGAAGTCTGATGGCAGGTCGAGTTCTGCTCGACGAAGATCAGATGACAGTGAAGTTATAGTGCCAGACAATGATGATGGAGAGTCCGGCAGCGGCGCCGGCTCCGTCAGCGAGGAGGAGGACGTATCGTATTCACAAATAAAGAGGATCAAGCTGCACCCTCTGGACCTCACCACCAAAGTCTGACGTCACCGCCGCGTCACTAGTGCCCTACTATAGACTGTATTAAACGTCAGTGAATGAATCAAAGGCCAGTATAGAGGAATGTGATTTTTGTTTAAGCTCAAACACTCGTATGATGTTTGATTTGTTATCGCTTGAAAGAGTCTATCCAAATACGTATAATAAGTAATGTTTAGTAAATACAATGTTATTGGTACGCGCCCGGTGTAAGGTTATGTACAAAACGAATGTAAATAAATAAATTATTCTTTGTATAGTGTAAGTTAGGTTATATAGATAATGATTACTGTTTTTTGGGAATGGAGACAGCCGGGTGTTGCAACATTCCATAACTAAGAAAAGAATCGTATATATTTTTGTATAAAAGTTTGAATATAATTTATTTCTAGTAGAATTTCGAAGTGTTGTTTGCGGTTGTAAAGTGTTAACTTCGGGTGCATTGTGAAGCCTTTTTTATTTCTAAGTCTTCGTATTTCTATCAGTAGCTAAGTTCTATTATTTAATCACGACTGTCGGCTGTACTTTTATATTGATTTTGTAAAAAAGAAAACTCTTATTATCTCTTTTGTATTTTGAGTATTAATATATAATTTTTGTTATTAAATATTATTGTTTTTGTTGTCAGTGCGAAATAGTTATATTAAAGATCCTGCTCGCCTAAGAAAATGCCTAAAATTGTTTTGACGAATAAATTATCATTATCTTTATTTATATTTCTATATTAGAAAGAGATAGTAAGAGCTAAAGGATTTTATACTCGATTTTTAGACGTATTACATTCCTATATTTGCTCAATATTATTGAAGTAAACTCTCTTATATACATTTCCATTTACTCAAGGTAGTGAAATTATCTACACATTCATACTCAATTGTAATACTTTGTTTGACAAACGTGTTTTTTTTTGTAAATATAAATATAGGTAGAGTGTTTTTTTTTATTTCGTAAACAAATGTTTGTAATGAATACATTCCACGGAGACGTACAAAATAAACAATTCATGCACTCGACTTTGTTTTTTTCTTTAAAACTATCCTCCTAATACCATAAAGAAGCTAAGAAAAATCTAAACAAATGAAATAAAACTTCATTGAGAACTCACAAGAAATAAATTTAAAGTAGATGAAACCAAAAACTTGCCAAATGCGAGTCAGACTCGCTCACCAAGGGTTCCGTACCATTATCGCAAAAAACGGCAAATAAACACGTTTGTTGTATGGGAGCCCCACTTAAATATTTATTTTATTCTGTTTTTAGTATTTGTTGTTATAGCGGCAACAGAAATACATCATCTGTGAAAATTTCAACTGTCTAGCTAGCACGGTTCATGAGATACAGCCAGGTGACAGACAGACGGGCAGTGGAGTCTTAGTAATAGGGTCCCGTTGTTACCGTTTGGGTACGGAACCCTAATAAAAAATCAGACGTAATCAAAAACATAAGCCAAGACATAAACATGTACTAATGAAAGCTGAAAATGTCTTTATTTAGCAATTTTACAGTTAGTGTAACTGTGTTTTTACAACCCTCTCTCTATTGAGATGCGCTTAAAAGGGCAATTAATTGCTACCTTGTTCCAGCAACACCAAGTGATGTGTATGTTACTTTGAAACCCGAACTATACGGTAAAAACTTGGCTTTACCGGTAAATCCTAAGATTTACCAAGTCTTACCGGTAAAAGTCCTATCACATTGTAAATCTTAGGATAACAATTGTTACATGATTTTAAAACATTGCCCGTTAAAAAAAAACATTCGATTTTTTTTTAGAATAATGTTGGTATTTTACTGTTAATGAATAAATAAATGAAGCTAATCAATCAGTCTTTAATTGTTCTCATTATTTCGTATCAGTCTGTCACAGACTTAACAAATTTTGAACATTTACAAGTCAAGATTGCTAGTAAAACCGTAGTTAACGATGTCTTAGATCATTTCATACTTTTATCGGTAAGCCTTGGTAAATACTAGATTTTACCGTAGTTCGAGCTTTTACAGCAACATACATACAGATTACACAGAAATTTACAAGAATCGCCTAGTTCCTGTAAGCTGAAATCCCACCTACTCATACTACTCGTGAGTTGAGCCTTTGTGTAGATCTTAGAAATTTGTACTATTATTTATTAGGTGTCCCAGAGCCTATATCTCTAAGAACTTGAAGGTTTATGAAAGAAAAGAATGAGCTACACCAGAGCCATAACAGTCATGTCCAAGTGGACACCGAATCAGAAAAAAAACCCAGCAAGAGTTATACAGATTGTGTTGAGGAAGATTTGAGGAGGATGGGAAGGAAAACATCTTGGCGAAGGGAAGCCAGTGATAGAGCAAAATGGAGGAGGAGGCAAACCACAAAGGAATTCAGTATTAGTATATACAAGCCTTATAAGTCTTACAGAAAACCTTGCATTGTTTATAACAAGGCAAGATATTAAATGCCAAATAATAGGTGATACCTAATGAAAATTGATGCACGAAAAAGGCTTCATCTACTAAATTAGTAAAATAGTTTCCTCCCAATTGAAAGGACCTTGTCTTGTTTTATTTTACCCAAACCATAATACTAATTGATAGATTGACATGCAAATATACAAGGAAGGTGCGCCCACTAACAATCAATTCTCTAATAAATCTAGAGATTTGTAACAACAAAAAATAGACAAAATGTCAGGTATTTTACATAAATACGACAGAAATAATGACTCAAATTACTTGGAACCAGTAATTTTCGTTCAAAGCCAAATGCCATATTTGTTGAACGACGTTACAAAGTATCGCTTGTTTGATATTTGAGAAGAGTTAATTTACGTAATATTTTAAAATCAGGACGTAAAATGGCTAAAACCGAAGGAAGAAACCGAGGAACATGAGAAAGATTAGGAGGCCTTCGCCCTGCAGTGGGGCAGAACATGCTTTTTTTTTCATATGTGTTTTAGATTATGTCATAATATTTGCACCTACTACAACTCCTGAAAACCAGAATCAATATTTCAAGTAATCAGATAAAAACAGCTGAGTAGTAACATAATTTCCATTTTCCGACGCACACCATTTTAGATTCAGTTGAGGTAAGGTCCTTACAATTTCACCATGAAAATCAAATAAGCCAAAAACAATAGCTAGCGTAAAAGACGATTTTGAAGGCAACCAGGAATATGTTAGGATCGTCTTCTTCGTATGGATTAATTCTTATAGATATTTTCTATTAGCTTTCCTCAGAAGTCAGCCGTGGTGACAGTATTAGCGCTATCCTCGCAAAGGTTTTGCATGATGCAGTTATATGTGCACAATGAGCAGGATAAAAGAGTAAGTAAGTTGAAAATACATGAAAAGGCACTTGTTCAGTCCCATTGTTAGATCCAGTGAAGATGTTGGCACTACTGTCCTTAAGTGTAAATGACGAAAAGAAGATTGACTTAGCAACTCCGAATCTAAGTTTGAATAAATTAATTTTCAATAGCCTACGTTCTCACATAACTTACCAGTTCACCTAGATCCAAGTACTAGGGTCTGTGACACCCATTAACAACCACGTTATGGCAGACCATGGCCCAACACGCGCCACTCCCACGCCACTTTGCACCATCTATTATTAATATTATTATGACTGTTGTCATACTGTTGTTCATGTTAAATGTACCATAGACAGGCGTGATGCGACATATTAATAGGAATCTGATGACATACATAAGTGTGTCTAATTAGAAGAGTTATTAAAGCAATAACGGTTTGATAATGTTTAATATGCCATTATGAAGTAGGCATTAATGTATCTGTGCTTTCCGGCGGCGAGATGGGCAGATGTCATTGTGAATGGAAATGGGAATCACGTCTAAACAGTTAGACCACAGTAAAAATATACAAACAGTATGGTAACTATCTACAAACGCTCGAAACGTCACAATCACACAAACATACGTGACCACTAGTCGCGTGACACGTGTAGGGGATCGTATGGGGTGCTTTCCTACGGACGGGTGACTCAGCCCCCAAAAAGGCCAGCCTTTCAAAGGTTCCAGGGTCCCAAAAATGTCAAAATAATAAAAAATATTTAATTAAGAGCGGACTCTAGTCAACAGGAATTTGAAAAATAGGTATTTGAAGAAACTATTGCCGTCGCGTCACCTCCAACTTCACCCCGTAAAGTGCGTAAGGGACAACTGCAGCTCAGGCTGATTTTACCTACAAAAACTTTGACTAAAAGACGTTTCGTATTCTGCTGTTTTCTTCATGAAAACTGGTCTGATCTAAAAAATTCTTATATCAAAATTTAGAGGAAAAGTATATCTATGCTCTTATCATTTCCTTTTTTGTTAAAAACTTATAAATTTTGTCTGATAGTCTTCTGAACATGGCGGTAAAAACGGGCATTTTTTTCGGCTTTTTGGATTGTCATATTTCTTTTTGTGATGATGTTTTGGAGAAAAGGAAATGATACAGGCACGTATTAATTAGACCTAGATTTTATGGAAAAAATCATTGCTCTAGAGGCATTATCCACGAAGAAAACAGCAGAATGTGTTTGTATGGAGAAAGTCTCACTAGAGTCCCCTCTTAATTATAAATAATATTATATTATATTAATTATGCACCGACGAATTTTAATGAAATTCTCACCATCTCAAAGACAATTCAATTATCTATATTTTGATCTGAGGTTTTTTTTAAGTCATAGAATAGCACAAAAAACTACTGAATTTTGGGTCACGCGGGTGTGAAACGAGTGCGCGTTTTGTTTCCTCAAGGCCGTTGTCACCCGGGTTGGCCCAGTAGTGCAAGGCTATATTCTTAGAGAATAGCACTACAGGAACGTGAGGATTTTACGAAAATCGAGGAACCTTTGCCCAGCTGTTGGCGAAATTGGGCTGTGGGCCTGTGGATGATATAATTCATCATCATGAGTTCTGGTATTGGAAACGTTTGATAAATCTGTAAAATAGCTTATCTCATGGCAAGCGCATAAGAGTATAGTAAGCTGTACCTCTCTGTAAATCCGTCGCATGTAAAATGGGGTTCATTTATAAACGTTGTTTAAAGTTAAGAGATGTTTATAAATAAAAAAATTATGGTTAAACAGACATTTATCATAAGCTTTTATCAACGATAATGATAAACGCCGTTATGCTAGAACAAGGAAGGTTTCTATAAGAATTCAAAAACGAAACAAGAAGGAACAGTACCGAGTTACGAAATAAATGTGAAAATTATGCAAATAAGTTGAGATTTGCCCATAAAACCGCTAAAATAAATAGGAAAATACCTCCATTTTGGCAAAATATTACATAACAATGTCAACTGCGAAATGAGATATAAAGTATTTAAATTTGATAGTTGCATCCTCAATACTACTAACAAAAACTTGCGGCAACATTCGCGAAAAAAAACATTATAATATTATTTAAAATTCACACCTAATAACTACTTAGCGCGTTAGATTACAGAAAAACTATGATTCTAACAGGTTTATTACATATCTCAAATATTTTAACCGACTGACGTAATTCATATCTCATCGATAATGGTAATATACTTGCGTCATGAACCTATTTATTACCTCTGAATAGAAGAAGATCAATGATGCGAGATAAAAAGATAAGTAGTAGGTAGATTTATTTCTTAAAGTTGTGTTAAAAAAAGATTGAATTATATCTGGCTGCGGTACAATTTAGTAATCCAATCCAACTCCAGTCTATTTCTCCCTGAATCGTAAACAGTTGCAGAGATATAAGTTTTTAAACTGTCATGGACATTAACATTAGAAACGGGATATTTACCATGTTTACTGTTTGTTGCGAGTTTCCGATATTTCGGTGCTGTTGCAAGCACCATGATCCCGGATAAACTGATGTTCTTGCGGGTGGGTGTTTATGAGGAGACAAATCAGTCTACCCTCTTTCTTGTTCGTTTTTTGCATTCAGTACCGCTATCACTGTCACTCACAAGTCGATTCTGTTCCCGACACACGAAACTCACTGTGTCCGCTCGCGAACTTTTTTCGGCACTTTTTCCAGCTGAACCACTGGATTCCAAGCTCTCGACAGTTGAAACGCATCCTCCCGGTTGAAATTCTTGTATTTGGTAATCTCGATAGATTCCCTCACCAGTCTAGGGATATAGTGGCGTTCTGTCGAAATGGCCTGAGGGTTGTGTAACACAAACAAACAGACAACATGGTATATATCCCGTTTCTAATGTTAGTTGCAGAGATGTTAGCTAATATTTGGGTCTCCCTTGTTTGACCGAAACGAATTTGACAAATTTTCACTTACCAAAAAAATTTTCGCATAATTTCATTTCCCAAATTATTACTTAGCAAAAAATCTATTCACGAAAATTTTTAACGCAAACATAATGTTTGGGAAATGAACGTTTAAACTATAACTTGTTTACCAACTAGTACTTTTAACATTTTTTATTTATTCAAATATTTCACTTGGAATAACAGTTTTTACGCAAAATCAAATAAGCCAAATATTTATAGTTTTTTATTACTCTTTTTTTATATATATTTTTTTTAAATTTAATGCAGGTCACAGTTTTAACCTAACCTAACCATTTTTTTTTAAATAACTAATTATCCTAATCTTAATAGTTCAGTTCCGGGTAACCTACTAAAAACAATCTCTTTTTTCTATTAATGCAAGTCGTTTCTGGCACTCGCCGGCCGCTGCCGCGGCACCGCTCGCTTCGCTCGCTCGGCTCGTGCGTAGGAGGTCACAGTTTTAACCTAACCTAACCTAACCATTTTTTTAATAATTAACCTACTCTAACTACTTCCATAAATAAATTAATATCAAGTAACCATAAATTTGACTTGTTTCAGACAAATTGAAAGAATTAATCAAAAAATAAAATTGTATTTTTTATTATATAATTCAAAAAATCTTATGTTTGCCTTAATACTTTTTGTCTTAACAAATCATTTCACCAAACGTTTATTGTCTGAAGATTGTTTGCTGTAATAAATCATTTGATTAAAGACCAAATGCCATAATGACATTATACTTGGTAAAATTTTGCCATGTAAAAATTTGACCAAATAAAAATATGCGTACTAAAATCATTCGAAATATTGCAATGGTATAAAAAAAGATTGCTGAAATTTGTTTGGGTAATGAAATTTTGTCAAAATCTTTTCGGCAAAACGGCAGGATCCCCTAATATTTACCACCGTTACCATTTCATGTAGTACATGCCATGGAATACCGAATATTGTGTTATGGGTAAGCAGAAATTTAAAGCAGCTCAGGTGTGTAAGTGAAATACCATTTACATAAAATTAGAAACTTTGCAAAGCTTCTTGACTTAGCAGAAATAAAGCCAATAAAAATCAAGTTACACGAGAAAAATACTGTTCATTTTTTACTGAAACATTAATTTGTAAAATCTCTGCTTAACACCAATGCGTTAGGTCGCGTGCTGAGGTCATTAGCGGTTACAACTGATGCATATTCATGACAAACCCGACGGTTTTTGCGCGTCTACGACTGATTCCATAGATTGTGCTCTGAGCTTCAATAGAATGAATCTCCATTACATTTGTACGTCCACGGTTTTTTTTCTGACCATCGGTACGGCTAATTAGAGGAGCTGCTTCGTTCATTGGGAATCCTTCATTGAGTATGTGGGCTTGTTTATGTAGGAAGCTGCAGGAAGATAGGTTTTCCTTAGAAGTTGTAAAGGAAACTAGATTCTTCTTGTAAGCTTGTTATTCAATGTTATGAATGGCAGAGCTTTCATTCACCTGATCTGCATTCTTAGTTTTTATCAATATCCGAGTGTCGTTATGGCAAAGGAAATTGAAAAAGTTCGGACCTTATATTACGTATTAGGTAAGCGGTTTCGATACACGCAAAGATATTCCGATCTATCAAGCAACTGATTAAAAGACTTTTTTTGTAAAACATTGTGTGACCCCGGTAGCGGTAGCAAATCACATATCAATCTAACATATATTACGAATGATATATGGTACAAAGAATAATTAGATTGAACGTACAAAAAAAACAAAAATAACCATGACCTAACAAGGAAACTTGCATGACTGCAATACTTCCTAAAGGTACACACATTATGAACATAAAACAAAGCGTTTCAAAAAAGGTTAACATTTTTAAGGAGCCGCTTTAAAAACTGTCCAATAACGTTAATACTCTATAAATCGTTGATTATTAAAGAAAAACGCGTTTATCGTCGCGTAACAAAGACGACAGTACCTACGGCGTGATCTATGACGGTTGTCTCCATAATTCAACGCCCCGCGGCGCACGCGCACCGCGTACACTCATTATTTTTAAAACATAGCTCACTTATACGGTGATATTGCTGCAAAAAGTTAGTATATATTGCTGTAAAAAGTCTTCAGTCGCGGGAAAGTTAATGGGTCCCTGTTGTACGAGATTCCTTGCGACCGCGCATTCGTGGCCATTAATTCAATTTTCGATTAACTGAATGTGTTGTTTTTTATGTATGGCGCATATTTCATTCATAAACGTGTGATTAACGCCTTATTATGTAGACTGGTTTGTTTTGATGACGTCAAGTGTTTTTTATGATTGGGTTTTGTCTGACATTTCTAGATTTTTCGTGTCATTGATTTTGATCACTCTTTAATAGATTAAAATATAAAAAATATATTGATAATTCCCTGCCGGAGTCTGTTTCCCGATAGCTACAATCTAGGGGTCTTTAAGTCAAGAGTGAATAGGTTACTTCTAGGCAAGCGTGCTTCACCGTCGACCACATCATCGCTTACCATCAGGTGAGATAGTGGTCAAGCGCAAGCCTACAGAGGATAAAAAAACCGGCCAAGTGCGAGTCGGACTCGCGCACGAAGGGTTCCGTACCATTTTCGTTAAAAACGGCAAAAAAATGACGTTTGTTGTATTGAAGCCCCCCTTAAATATTTATTTTATTTTGTTTTTAGTATTTGTTGTTGTAGCGGCAACAGATATACATCACCTGTGAAAATTTCAACTGTCTAGCTATCACGGTTCATGAGATACAGCCTGGTGACAGACAGACAGACAGACAGACAGACAGACAGACAGACAGACAGACAGACAGACGGACCGCGGAGTCTCAGTAATAGGGTTCCGTTTTTACCCTTTGGGTACGGAACCCTAAAAAGTTAGAACGAAATCAGCATTTATTGCAACAGAAATCGACATGCTTAATTATGCTTAAACTAAAATCGTTAATGGTAGTATTAGTAGTACTAAAATAGGGATGTTTCCTGAGTAGAACAATCATAATTCTATTTAGTCCGTCAGTGAGATTTTCAAATAATGTTGGACCCGTATTTTTTGCATTACCAAATCAATACAAATTGATAAAGTTAAAGCGCATTAGAGTTCGGCAGTGGGGGCTTGTGACGTCACACGATATTTCTACGCATTATATCGTCGTCACTTTATGTTTACGTGTCAAAAGAAAAATCAGTCATCATTCATCATTTCAGGCGAAAGACGACCACTGCTGGACAGAGGCCTCCCCCAGGCGTCGCCACATTGACCGATCCCGTGCGTCTCGCATCCAGCGCCTTCCCGCAACCTTAACCAGGTCATCGGTCCACCTGGTGGGAGGCCTTCCAACGTATCGTCTTCCGGTTCGCGGTCGCCATTCCAGAACTTTTCGGCCCCATCGGCCATCCATTCTGCGAGCAATGTGCCCTGCCCACTGCCACTTAAGTTTGGCAATTCTTCGGGCTATGTCGATAACTTTGGTTCTCCTGCGGATATCATAATTTCTGACGTGATCACGCAAGGAAATTCCGAGCATAGCCCTCTCCATTGCCCTTTGGATGACTTTAAGCTTTCTGATAAGGCCCATTGTGAGCGACAACGTCTCGGTCCCATAGGTGATCACTGGCATCACACACTGGTCATAGACTTTTGCCTTGAGACACTGTGGTAAATTGGTAGAGAAGATACCACGCAACTTCCCGAACGCCGCCCAGCCGACTCGGATTCGACGGTTGACCTCTTTCTCGAAGTTGGACCTACCCAACTGGACCATTTGTCCCAAGTAAACATAATCGTCTACAACTTCGAGTGTAGAGTCTCCGATCTTGATAGGAGTGGGTGTTACATGGGCATTCACCATGACCTTGGTTTTGTCCATGTTCATTTTAAGACCCACTCTTTCGGAAGCTCTACTGAGGTCATCGAGCATTTTACTGAGGCTCTCCATGGTCTCAGCAAAAGAAAAATGAGTGCCCAATATTTTTTAATAATCTACCTGACGGAAAAATAAACTACCCTATTATGTAAGTAAAGACAAAATTACAACCACACGCTTCACACACATAGACGCACATTTCGATCACAGACCTCTCTGTATATTCAGTCAATTTCATGACTGCTATTTGCTGACTCAGAAACATCATTCAGCATATTGGGGAAAGCTTGACCGATGAAACTGGAAAATCGAATAATATAAGTCGATATAGTTTTGATTTGTTAATAGATAGATATAACCACATACGATTTTACGACCGAACTGGGACGGATACTTTTTTATGTCAACCGAGGTTGGACATCTATAGGGTGGCCAAATCGAGAGTATGCAATTTTTGAATAGAAAACTTCTAGATATTTTTTTTTTTTTTTTTTTTTTTTTTTTTTTTATATATTATAGGCTCGCGCTTGACCACTATCTCACCTGATGGTAAGCGATGATGTGGTCGACGGTGAAGCACGTCTCGTCACAAATATAGTTTTTCTAGGTTTTTGGTTGGAGCAAAACTCATGGGTTCGCTATTGGTAATGTGACAGCGTCATCGACATGCAAATGTGACGTGTGAAGTCAAGACAAGAACACAGTTATTATAAAGTTTTAAATTCTGACTTCTGTCAGCAGTCCCCATGATTTTTGTGCCACTATTTCGATTTAAAGCCAGTTGTTTGATTAGAGGTACACATTTTATTTAGTTGAAGAGTTGCAATTTCGTTTTTATAGTTTTTAAGTTTTTACTTAACCCGTCCTTCCGATGCACTTTGCAGGTCGCATCTTAAACATCTCCTTGAAACACCTTCCCACACTACCGACTTTTACTCCTACTCCTTTAATGTACACGCGGTGCGGTTGTGGAACTCGTTACCGCCTGATATTAGGGACTGCCAAACTCTTGCAGATTTTAAAAAGAGAGTGAAAGAGCATTATCTTTCCATTCCGTCTTAGTTGCATATAATTATGTATTATTATTTATGTATTTATGACATTACTTAGTATTTATTATTGTAATATTTATTTTATCAATATGCTTATAAGAGTATATTTTAATTATGTATACTGTATTCTTCTTTATTGTGAATTGTTCAAAATATTTTTATTTTTATTTCCCTTCTACACACGGTGTCTACATATCTTTTTTTGCAACTCTCCTCTCGAGATTTTGATAGAAATAAGCATAACTTTGTACCTATTTTCTATTCCTTCTTCTTGTCTATTTACTATGGGTGTGTACATTAATGGTTAAATAAATAAAAAAATAAAGAGAAAGCCCGAATTTTGGGAGTTTGTTTAGGCGTGTAGGGTAATCTCTTAAAGGACTAAACCTAGTTGAAAAAATCTTTCATCATTCGAAAGGCACATAATTCCAGAGGCACTAGACAAGTGTCTTTATATCATCGAAAGCGTGGCGATAGCGATTATCAAAAAGGCAAAATTGTATGGGATTGACAAGCGATATCGAAAAATGCAAGACGCACGGGATCGGTCAATGTAGCGACGCCTGGGGGAGACCTATGTCCAGCAGTGGACGTCTTTCAGCTGAAATGATGATGATGGTAATCGAAAAATCACGTGATCGCCTTCGCTGACATCGAATTCAACTAGTTTAGAGGCTCAGATGGTAAAAAAACTATTAATTTTATGTTAGTTTAATTGATTTATCTGTCTGTGTTAAGTATGTGTGAATTGTTAATCTACTATATAAAAATAAGTCGGGTTTCTTGCTGACGATATAACTCCAGAACGCACGAACCGATTTCCAAGGTTTTGCATTCGTTGGAAAGGTTTCGGGCTTCGTGAGGTTTATAGGTAGGGTAGTGTAAGGTAGTGTAGGGTCGGGTAGGTTAGGTTAGGGTAGGGTAGGGTAGGTTATAGTGTAGTGTAGGGTAGGGTAGGGTAGTGTAGGGTAGGGTAGTGTAGGGTAGTGTAGGGTCGGGTAGGGTAGGGTAGGGTAGGGTAGAGTAGGGTAGTGTAGGGTAGGGTAGGGTAGGGTAGGGTAGTGTAGGGTCGGGTAGGGTAGGGTAGGGTAGATAAATGTTTGGTATTTTTATGACAAAACAAAGTTTGCCGGGTCAGCTAGTTATTAATAATTATTTGTCTTTTGTAATTATATGAGTAATTAATGACTCACTGCACGTGTTGGGTTAAACTGTAAGTGTAGAGTATATTAATAAATTATTATGAATCAGGCAAAGCCGGGACGGGCAACTAGTAAAGTTGTATTCTAAAGTTCAATTATGAATTCGACGAAAAAATTATAAAAAAAATGTTCAATTGATCCCTTAACTCGCCAGATTCTGACAGATACAGATTTTTATGTGGAGTTATCTAAAGGGACGTAATGTAGTTAATCTTGAGCACTAAAAGCGGGATATTTCCTAATTTGCTAGTGAGATACATGATAAAATATGAGAGAATTTGACGAAAAACACGACAAAAATACGACGCAGTTTTAGGCAGTAAAGAGTTTAAATTTGGTAAGCGTTGTTACCATACAAAATTGGGAAGCCTGAATAAAACAAAGATTAAAAAGATATCTTAATGAAAGCTGTATACATCCAGAATGGCCACCCTGTTTTCATAGCCTTATGCTCTGCTCTAAAAACCATTAAATTCACACAATACGCTTAAGTGTACAAACAACACAAATAATAAATTCAATATCGTGAAAGATGGTCTGATTTAACTGCATTTCTGTATTACAAATGGTATCAATTGACACCGCAAATTAACTTGGAGTTTATCTGTAAACATCAATCATAAACTTGATTTAGTCGGCCAAATAGATATTATTGAACTAACGATCGAGATCATAAACTTGGAATCGTAAAGTTTTTTAAAGCATGCTCTTTGTTAAGACGTAAGTATGGTGTAACAGAAACAAGACAGTTCCTGAAATGGGCAATTTTATACATAATTATGAACATCTTTTACGATGGGACATACGTTTACAATTGAAATCGCGAAAAATAAACTGGTGCTCAACACTTTTTGTCGAGTTTTAATACTTTATTTTTATTTCTTATTATTGTTGTATATATTTTTATAATTTATTTATTTTCAGACAACAAAAAGTCTACACTGACAAAAAAATTACTTAAATGGTGTTAGTAACAATATATCTTATAACCTACGTTAGTAGCAGTTAGGATGTTAGTAACAATGTGGCTTGTGATCTATTAATTTATTTAAAAAACTTCATGGACAAAAGTACGGTCGCGAACTTAATACCTTAGGCATTCTCTACCACTCAATCAAGGGTGGTGAAGAGACAACATGGCAGGTGCATTGTTTAAAAAGTCGAAGGCAAAAAATAAAACAAAAAGTTTAAAAAGCACATACATAAATATTTAATATTATAAATACCAATGAATAACAACATTGGGGGAGGCCTATGCCCAGCAGTGGATGTCTTTCAGCTGAAATGATGATGATGATAATACCAATATAAAAATATATATTTATAAAGTTATGAAAATAAGTTATCGATATGACCCTGGCCCCCACTGAAAAAAAACCGCAATGGGGATGTGAACGCAAAGCTGAGCGCAGATGTCGCTGACGGCGCAATGGGTGCTGTCAAATCATTTTTGCTTTGTTTACATGACGTTTATTTTTATTTTTTGTGTTTAAACCGGTCTACCATCGTTATTGATAATATTCACTGTTGATGGGAGCTTAAGCAATTGACAGACGAATTTCTCTCGCTCGACGTTTCGTCTGAGAGAGCCGGATTCACTGTCAGACGAATGACAAAGTAGTTTACCAGAAATGAGGAACAAGCATAACGGAAAAGAAAACAGATCTTATTCAGAGGCAGACTTTTTTTGTATCTTTGGGCAAAAAATGAACACCAGGGTTGGTACATCCTCTTACAGCACACAGTGGCATATTTCGAGAAAATTTTAATTTACTGAATGATAGGTTTCAAAATGTATGGATTTGACAGCCATAGCGACGATGCGCCACCTTTCGTGACAAAATGGCACTTCCCCATTTCCACTTGAACGCATACCGGCTGGTGGCCGTCCTGATTTCGAGAGAAAGCGCATTCCAGAGAAGAATAGATTGAATATGAAAGGAATAATAAATAAAATCAGTAGTATGAGAAGGACAAACCAAACTTATTCTGGATGCTATCCCAGCCTTAAACAGGCTTGGGAAGCATAACAGGGTGAGACTGATGTGGGTCCCTGGACACAAAGGAATCCATGGTAACGAAATGGCAGATGAACTGGCAAGAGAGGGCTCGGCAAATGATTTTGTGGGTCCAGAACCATGTGTAGGCATTTCGACGTGTCTCGTAAAGGCCACATTTAAGGAGTTTGTAGATCACACACAACGAACACACTGGCTGTCTACTACTAGTCTACAACACTCCATGAAATTCCTAGGCTCTACGTTCAAAGCCCGGGAATGCATCTGGAATATGAGCAGGGGACAAATCCGCTACCTGCTTGGGGCTTTTACTGGGCACTTTGGAACCAACGACATACTCACGAGGATGGGTCTAACCGCGACACCCATGTGCAGGTTGTGTGGGGAACATACGGAACGCATGGAGCATCTTCTGTGCACATGCGATGCACTGGTTGGTAAGCGAATGAGTCTCCTAGGGGTTGGATATCCAAAACCAGAAGACTATAGGCTCATATCTCCCAGTCTCGTTGTAAAACTCATGAAAAGAGTTTTCAACGAGATTGGGGAGGAGTAAGTTATCTAGGGGACCACAATAGATCCCAATGGGTCGAAGTGTCTGAGTTGCTTCTCGGCCCCTCCATAATATAAGATAAGATGAGAAGGACAAAGTAGGAGAAGATTATTAAGATTAAGATTATTATTTTAGTACTTATACACCACGACCGACAGTGTGGTTTTGATGAGATGTCCTATTATGGGGCTCTCATCAATCCTGTCAGCTATAATGCAAACACACGTTGTTCTTATAGTCAAATTAATTACAGTGACCTCTATTCAGGAATTAGACTAGTATTATAAATCGCTACTCATTTGAGCGCTCCTCTAAAGTACGTCATACACCACAAATAAGTAGCTACCTTCCTATATGTACTTAGTTTGGTATGTATATTAAGATACATCGCGCATAACTAAAATGCAAACAAAATAGGACAAATATTGCACAAATTCTGTACGTTTTAGCAGAGCTTAGCGATTGACTTTCGCACTACGGGTCGTGAGTTTGATTCCTATATAAACCATAGTTAAAGTTAGACATTTCAAGTCTCTAAAACAGGTCTCTAGGACTTCATTGGATAAATAATCAAACATCGGAAGAATGTGGGACTTAGAACATTTCATTTTTGGACACTTGAAATTCTGTTTAACTAGCTTCTGCCAGCGGTTTCGCCCGCGTGAAAGTCGGAAATTATCCCAAGGGAACATACTCCCTTGGCTATTCTAGAACACAGTCTACCGGTGTGTCAAGTTTCATTCATATATGATCAGCCGTTGAGACGTAAAATACAAATAGACAGACAAAGTTACTTTCGCATCTATAATATTAGAATGGATTTTATCTGCACAAAGTCGCTATCCATGCAAGTATATACTTCGGCATCGATATCGCAAAGATGCAAAATGATACACAAACAAATTCAGTACCCTCACAAAAACAATATTAAAACTGAATCATTTCAACAGTAACATCATATCTAAATATTCTAAATCTGCTCATAAATGACGACAATGGGACGTTAGCAGTCACCGTGGCCTAGGTGGATTTACAAAATTACCTATAACATGAGAAATCAAAGTTGTTAGGTTAGGTTTTAGTGAGGTTAAATCCCACAATGGTCTTCTCCGCAAAAATCCAGGCGCCTTTTGAAGGTTTCCCCCGTAAACATAAAAAAGGACAGGATAAGTTCCTTCCACCCCCGCACCCCTTGATAGACCCTCTTTTCCGCTCAATGACTCCCATTCGGTCCGTTGTGCTTGCAGGCCTCTTCTCTATGAGAGGGAATGGGCCTTAATCCATCACGCAGGCCCAGTGCGAGTTGGTGGATGTCACATTTCGATTTTTTGGTTCTAAGACATGACATGCTGGTTGCCTCACGATGTTTTTCTCCACCGTTTTGAGAGCAGTGGTGATGAAATAATTTACACAAAGTAAAGTGCCTGCCTCAGTTCAAACCTACGACCTACAACTTGTATGTTGCGGCCGTTACCACTGGGCCACCTCGGCTGTCCAACAACCAAAGGTGTTTTAAGAAGACGAGTGCTGTAAAAGTCCACTTATTTGTGCCTCTGAATCACGGGGTGTCTCCTAGAATCAGAAGGAACATCCACACACCACACACCACTCTGATTTATCCAATTAGCAATTCTTTTCGCCAGGTTTATTTACACTTATTCATTTACACTATTTCATAACAAAACTTATATAATATTTTTCTTTTGACAGCCGACCATAGATTTCTATTTTCTTCCGTATTTTTTTAATAAACCACTCTTTGCGCGTGCTCTGTCGGTTGTCTACGGTTTCGACAAATGATCTTTGAGCATCGCGTTTATATATATGTATTTTACTTACACATACTTTGACCCACATTCAGTGTTTCATTCTATTTTGTTTGTTATTTATATATTATTCTATTTTATTTTATTATATAAGTCCTGTTTCCGTTAGTGTGTCCGTGGCATCAACAGTAGGCCCTATCAGGATATCAGCGCAGCGTTATTACTTTTTTTGGATATCGCTGCACATGCTGAGATAGGAGCCTTTTTGGTCTCGCACAGGGCTTTTATTTTATTATTGTTTAAGTGTATGCTTATTTTCTCGTATCTCCTGTGCGGTTCACAAATAAATATTTTTCTTTCTTTCTTTCTTTCTATATAGCTGCTACAAATATAAAAAGGTAGGTTGCAATACCTCCGGCAATCAGACATCCTTCTTTCAGCCTCTATCAGTTGTCATGAGAGCTTACTTACAAGATAGTTATAATAGTATTTCAGTTGATTGTTTTTTGAAATGATCGTTTTTACGAATTTGAAATAAAGATGCGAAGATATTACACCCGAACATTTCAAATTTACCTATGTATGCTCATTAAAAACAACAGTAGGACGTTCCTAGTCGTCGCGATCGTGGGCTAGGCGGTTCCTAATTACGTATGCATCTGCACAGAATGACCTATAACATGGTTATTGTGCGCACTTTACTACTGTTACACAAGTGGTTTCAACTTGCTTGGGAGGTATCGCGCGGGACACGGATGTTGGGAGCTAGATGTGGCAAGGAAGAGCCCGGCTTTATTGAGCTTGGTGAAGATGACGTTCGAGGTGGTTTTATGAGGACGGGTACGAGTATCTTCTGTAAGAAATGTTAATCGTGGACGTGGCAAGACAGCAACTCTCTAGATAAGATCGACTCTATCAGGCAACAGTTCCCTCACAATTTCTGACACAATGCTCCGCTAAAGTGCTAGCAAAACCCTTGTCATTTTGTATCCTTCCATTTTTGGTGATGGTTTAAAACTAGACCTCGTTTGGTGCGTAGACATATTTTTTATCATGACGTACATAAATGCATATTTACAGCATAGACTACATTCAGCCGCCTATAGGTTATAGAGGTCTCTAGTATGGACCGTGGCCTACCGGCCCTGCATTTTTTCCAGATAAAAAGTAGCGTATTACAGTCGGTGATAGAGTAGCTTTCAGTCAGTGAAAGAATATTTGCTTTGGATCAGTAATGCCAGAGATAACCTTCTTCAAACAAACAAGTTTACTCTTTAAAATATTTGCTTAGATTTGGATGGCGATTTATTTATTCTTCAACAAATTTACATTTACAATTTAACAATAATCACAAAGCCAGGAAAAAAAACCAACACCACATTCCACATTGGTCCCAACATTATCAGTCTTAATAAAGTAATAATTATACCCAATAATGCAACCCAACATCAATTCAAATGCAAATGCTGGATATATTAATCCAAAGTCACTAAAATATAGTCACTTAATAGTTTGAACTACTTTTATCTTTGAGAAACTCTTCTATGCTGTAATAACATTTCTTCAACAACAATGACTTTAATTTTCTCTTGAATTCATTTGGATTCATAGAGTTTTTAAATTCTACCGGCAATTTATTATACATATTCACTGATTGCACTCTTGAGGCATGTTTAACGACATTAAGTTTAGGCTGTATGAAATTAGGTAGATCCCTTCTTCGCGTTTTTATTCTGATATGTCTCTGTTCTTCTGTCTCAAATTTATGGATATTTTTTATAAAATGACTAAGCAGGACCAGAATATAGAGGCATGGTACTGTGAGAATGTGCAGTTTCTTAAAATGATCTTTGCAAGACTCCGTTTGTTCAATGCGAAGCATAGTTCTCAAGGCTCTTTTCTGCATAACGAAAGCAGCATTAATATTGTATTGGTAGCTGTTGCCCCAGAGCTTTATGCTATATCTAAGTCTAGACTCTATGAGTGCAAAATATACCATTCTTAGGTGAGCAATGGTTAATTCATCTCTAAGACTCCTGAGAGCATAGCAAGCACTACTCATAGTGTTAGCGACCACTTCCAATTCCTTCTTCCAATTTAAAACTGCATCTATTTGTACCCCTAAAAATTTTACGTTGTCTACAATATCTACTTTATTCCCTAAAATAAGATGTAGTGTATTCACCACAAAAAGTCGCGGTACATCCAGCTGTCTAGGCATCCTTGTACGGAGATGTGCCTGCTCGTGGTGCAGGTCAAGGCGCGCCGCTCACATCACACGCGACCCGCGAGCGCGACGCTAACACTACTACGCCATAACTCCTATTTGGACGACGTTTTGCTAATGAAAACCCAGCATTTATTGTTTTTATTATACCAGGCTATGCAAAGGCCTCTTCTCATACAGAGGGGGGATTAATGGAGTCTGTGTTTCCTGATAGCTACAACCTAGGGGTCTTAGTCAAGAGTGAAAAGGTTACTTCTATGCAAACGTGCTTCACCGTCGACCACATCATCGCTATAAGTCCAGTTTCCGTCACATGTACTCCTTCACCGTTGTCAGCGACGACCATGTTAAACTTAGAAAGTACATGTGAATGGAAAAAACTACACTGCCCGGATTTGTAATCCACTGGGCCACCACAGCATTTTTTTACCGTTGTATAATTATTATCTTTTGTTTTTCTGAATCTGAATGATCACGCATTATTTTTTACAGATTTGTTTTTTTTTTTATGAATGGCGTGAGCAGACCCCGGTCATAAACACACCACGAAGGCTGGTTCAAGAAAAGAGAACCTAGAAAAGATTTGATGGAAACCCAAACCCAGCTGTGGGACTCATGAAAAAAATAAGGCTTTGGTTTACTAATTGAGTGTGTAATTTCGATTGACTACCTCTACATTAATAATTTCTTACTGATTTTATGTACAATTATTATGCTATATTTCAATCAGTGCCAAGCCACTGTCTGTCTTGACTTCCTTTAGCTAAAACAGATTTATTAGACTTATATTTCCAGTAATTTTAATAGCTATTATTACCTCATTATGTGTGAGTTATGAAGCCTAGGTTTAACTTCCTACAAGCAGCAATTTGTGATCTACGGCAGTATGGAAATCGTACTGTAATAGTTTGAAAAAATTGACCTGTAAGATACGGTCATGACATATATGTATATCAACTACACAATTAACTATTTTGAACTATTCCAAAAGACAAACAAAATAAATGTATACAGCTCTACAAGCTAGAGACGTTGTCTAAGTCGTGTGGTTGAATGACAGTGTTTAAATTAAGAAGGTTAAAACGTTTAACGCCTTTAATTCTGTTAACAGGGACACTTTGTTGGCCGAGGTAAAAAAGGAACTTCCTGAAATTTTCGTTTTTATTTGGCAGTGCTCAGGCATCCTTCCAAATTATTATATAAGGAAAATCTTTTGGAATCTGCCGTAGGATGCCAACAAGGTGACCCTCTCGGGCCAGTCATTTTCATTTTGGCTATTCATCCTATCATCAAACAATTAAATTTAAAATTCAACGTCTGGTATTTAGATGATGGCACACTAGGGGGTGACGTAGATACAGTTTTGAAAGATTTTCAATTCCTGAAGCAGCAATTCCAGTCCATTGGCCTAGAACTCAACCACTCCGAATGCGTAATTTTCATCTGTGACAATACGGACAGACAATCGCCCCTTTAAAAATTCAACACAATAGCAACAGAGATCAAAATTACAGAAAGATGTTCACTACACCTCCTAGGTTCCCCAATTTTGGAAGATAATTTTCTCCATTCATTGACGCCAAGATAACATATTTCAACGATATATCGGACAGACTCTCTCAAATTTATGTTATCACCCTCATTCGTTATTGTTGTTTCGGTCCAAATGTCATGTACTTTCTTCGCGCTTCGCCATTATAGAAGCATTCACAAATTCTCTTGGACAAAATTGACCAGATTATTTTTTGCACGCTATCATCTATACTAAATGTGGCCCTGGATGACCGAGCGTGGCTGCAAGCCACTCTACCCATTCGCTTCGGTGGGCTCGGCATCCGCAAAATTTCTAGTTTAAGCCTACCGGCGTTCCTGTCTTCGGTCCACAGCACTGAAAAGTTATCCAGAAAAATCTTGTTGCCATCACTGGTTAACTGTGAAGTGCCGTTCTCGACTGATGCAGTGAATGCCTGGAAAGTGGCTTGTCCGAATACAGCGTTGCCCGACACCCCTTTTTCCCAGAGACAGTGGGATGAGCCGCTCTGCAGGTTGGTACGGAATAAACCTATAGATACGTCCACCAATACTAATGAGCGTGCCCGCCTGCTGGCTGTGGGAGAATGGGCGTCGGGCCTCTGCCTACAGGCACTACCGTCACCCAACATAGGTACTATGTTGAGTGACAACACCTTCCGGCGGGCTTATTACGTAAGGAACAGCAATAATTGTACAATTATTGCGCGATCAATTTAGTGACCTGGCTACTGAGGCCTTTAAGCCAAGACTTTTTTTTTGACAGTCACTTTTAACAGAAGCTATTTTATCTGTCCGATGATTTATAAAATGTATCGTTTGATGAATTAACCAGCATAAGAAAGAGCAACACGTCGTGCAGGCTGTTTTTTTACACTGTTTTTGCAATAGTCAATTTGATTACTATTTAGCTCCAATATTCCGATAAATTAATATTCGCAGATGTAAAGAATTTGTGTTAAGTACATATGGCAGTGAAAATTTGATATTTGCATTTTATTTATTTAACCATTTATGCACACACACATATTATACAAACAAGAAGAAGAAACAGAAAATAGGTACATTTACATGTATGTCAATGTGTAAAATCAATTTAAATTTCTTCGAATTGTCGATTGTTTTAAAAATTGAATCGATAACGCATTAGAACATCACTTAGTAGACTACATTATCTCGTATTTGAGCTATGAAACATAAAAAAGATTTTTCAAATTTAATTTAGACATTGGCAGATTAGTCGACATCGGTGTTTGCCATATAAAAAAAATATATAATAGAAGATACTTATTGCAGACTTATCACATTCTCATGTGTTTGTAAGCATTTAGTAGTAAACATATAAGCTTCGCTGCGGTAGCCAACACAGATTTTTTTATACTGTATATAAAAAAATCCTCCACTTTACCGTGATCACTTCTGTTTCAATGATTCAACAAATAGTCCAGTTGCGTAGACATTAGAGACACAAAACAACACCAATTTGTCATTTACATTTACAATATTCACTAGGAATTTGTTATTTCAATATTTATTCTTATATTATTATTCTAATTTGCGGATAATTAAAGTAGCCACAAAATAACATACGAAAAAAGCCGCCAAAAACTCAAAAACTTCTGTACTTACTCAGCCATCAGCGAGCGATTGGCAATCGACCAACAACAAGGGGAAAAGTAATCGCAATTTGACAGCCACATTTGCTCGCCGATCGCTGTCGCTCTGCTGTCAAAAACCATACGTAATACGAAATTAACGCGATCACCTTGCGATGAATGCATATTTCAGTTAATAGATTTTTATTGTTAGCAGTGCTGTCGTAAAATTATTATGGTGTGGCTATAGCTCATATATAATGCGGATTCGCGATTGAAGAGCAATTATTTCGCAAAAATATGCCTTCCAATTTTTTGACGTAAAGCGATATTCGCGCGATGATTGTACAATCTCTGCGCAAATATTGTTAATTGCTGTTTCATACGTAATAAGCCTGCGGATCGCTACATGTCTGCGTGTGCATATCGTTGTCAATGTAGTGAAGCAGTCGACCGCCTCGGACACCGTGGCCTATCCTGCAGTAGAAGCGCTGGTCGGTTAGCACGGCACGCCAGCATTAATGACATTATACGTCGGGCTCTTGTCACCGCCGGGTAGCCAGCTGTTTTAGAACCCAATGGCTTGGCGCGCAACGATGGGAAGAGACCAGACGTGATAACCATAATGCCTTGGAAGGTGGGTAGGCCTTTGGTGTGGGACGCAACATGTGTCAACACCCTTGCGCCATCCCATCTTCTTAGCACGGCGGGCTGTGCTGGGGCAGCTGCTGCTGGTGCAGAAAACTTCAAACGGCGCAAATACAACAACCTTATTGGAAGTTATATATTTGAGCCGTTTGGGGTTGAAACATTAGGTCCATGGGGTCCGAGTGCTCTTCGAGTATTTCGAGATGTAAGCAAACGGTTAGACGACTCTTCACGTGACCAGAGGGCTGGGCTTTTCCTTGGCCAGAGAATCAACATTGCCATCCAACGTGGCAATGCTGCCAGCGTTCTGGGCACTTGCGATGTGGGCGAATTTTATGACGCCCTATGACCTGCCCTTTTATTCGCGTTCGTAGTTTTATTTTATTTTTATTTAAGTGTATATATAGGTAGTTATTGTTAATTAAGTATTTTATAAATAAAAAAATAATTCAATTTAGTAAATTTTTATTGAGATAATTGAATAAAAATTAAATCTATATAAATATTCAGAAGGTTGAATACATTTTTACACCACCTGCTCGACAGTGTCCAATTAGATATCATGCAATCTCAACGTAAAGTAAAGCGTTACCGCCCAAGGCAGGTAAAGTTGTATGAAACTCCCAAGGGAGTAAAGGGATTTGAATTTGGAACAGCAAATTTATAGTTTTTAAGAGGTTTGTTCGAAAATCGAACTGCCCACCATAAGGAGAGCTCACAAATAGGCAAAACTTGCGTGAATTTTATTGTAATACTAGTTGCCCGCCTTGGCTTCGCTCGGTTTTGTGATTTTTGATCTACTTCTTCATGATTCTGATTTCCTGGTATTTCTAGTCTTTACCACACATGATTCCATCCCCGGATATACTTTTTTTCTTTATGTTTCTGTTTATTTCTCCTGGTAGTTTGAGAGTCACCACTCATGATACCAGCCCCAGCCAGAAGCAAGTTGTGAAAAGTAGAGTATGCCCCTCTGGGATAAAGCCTTTATTGATTTGGGCAGTTTGAACCCCTCGCTTCACTCATGACTCTAAATAACTCAGTCTTGTGACGTAATAAGACACTGCTTTATCCCCTTGGTGTATACTATTCCCACTATTTCATCACTACCTACTATTTTATGATACTGCCGATAGTTCTATACCATGACAATAATACAGCAAATATCAGCTGTGCATGTCCATCAGACACACTCAAACCCAAAACCGCACGTATCTTACCACGGCTCAAATCAAAAGCAGTCTACAAAATACCGCCTTTTTACAAATAAACGTTTAATAAAGTAAAGTTATAACCGTTACAGCTAATAACCGTCGCAGTGTTTACGATATTATTATAACGATACAGTCGCGTGACTGTGGCAGCTCGGCAAATTGATAATTATATGGAATTATTATGAGGAGGACGACTTATGGGGGATTTGCGCGATACGTTTGTGATTTGATTGAGTCTTGTTGAAGGATCGGTATTGTATGAAGGTTTGTGAATTGTGTATTTTGAGATAAGAACATATATAAAATTTAGAGTTACTTTAATGCCAAAGTTCGACAGTATTCTGACTTAAGGTTG
The DNA here is from genome assembly GCA_949775005.1 of Orthosia gothica. Taxonomy (NCBI): domain Eukaryota; kingdom Metazoa; phylum Arthropoda; class Insecta; order Lepidoptera; family Noctuidae; genus Orthosia; species Orthosia gothica. Next base: position 16,820,041 of record OX459064.1, read on the forward strand.
CACTAGTCGATCATTCATCCATACAAACGTAGTCTGGCGATAATATAAATTTAAGCGTAATCATTTAGCCGTTTTTTCATGATAGCCAGACTCCCAAAGGTCTGTTTTCAAAATTTCGCGCGCTCGTTTTCGTCAAAAATCATCATCAATTTCGCTACAAAATTTGTAGCGAAAGTGCTAATTCGTACGCGAACTAGCTTCTTACTGCTCATCACAGCATCTATCTCTTTCGCACGTGTTGTCGGTTGAGATAGCATGCGTTTTAACCCCGCGCACAAAATAGTTCGTGCCGTCTACAAGGGCAACCTTAAGTAGAGTTTACAATGCATTAGCTTCAAATTCTCAATTTACGATTCTTCTTTTCAATGTCAGAACACTAATGGTCTTTTGAAGAAAATAAACACACAGATTTGACCTGGCCAGTGACTAGTGCACGCATTTTTCAGTAACAGTTTTTACTTTTGATAACAATTAATCAAATTTAAGATAACTTGGAAAGTAATGACAAGAAGACAGAACCGTGTAATAAGGAAATCGAGAAGAAGTGATAGACTTGTCCTTTTCCAGCTCCAAACATAAAAAGTGTACAATTTAAATGGGTTCATTCTCGAACTAGCTTCAATCACACAAGAATTAAGAGCGGACTCTAGTCAACAGGAATTTGAAAAATAGGTATTTGAAGAAACTATTGCCGTCGCGTCACCTCCAACCTCACCCCGTAAAGTGCGAAAGGGACAACTGCAGCTCAGGCTGATTTTACCTACAAAAACTTTGACTATAAGACGTTTCGTATTCTGCTGTTTTCTTCATGAAAACTGGTCTGATCTAAAAAATTCTTATATCAAAATTTAGAGGAAAAGTATATCTATGCCTCTATCATTTTCTTTTTTCTTAAAAACCTATCAATTTTGTCTGAAAGCCGTCTGAACATGGCGGTAAAAACGGGCATTTTTTTCGGGTTTTTGGATTGTCATATTTATTTTAGTGATTATGTTTTTGAAAAAAGGAAATAATAGGGGCACGTACTAATTAGACCCAGATTTTATGGGAAAAATTCATTGCTATAGAAGCATTATCCACGAAGAAAACAGCAGAATGTTTTTGTATGGAGAAAGTCTCACTAGAGTCCCCTCTTAAACCTCGTCCTTCACACATCACACTACCAATCACCAAAAACACAGCCTTCAACGCACCTCAAACCAAACCAGCAACATTTATATTCCAAATTCAAACTCAGCCAGCCCATCACCTCTCTATACGGATGTGACGTCATTGCGCAAGCGCAGAAACATTGGAAATGGCACGCGACGTAATTAATACTGCGGGGGTCACGACCCGGGGTCACTGGGGGTCATTGGGGTCTACCGATTGGATTTTTGGCCGATATTCAATACAGTATTGTGAAATATTTATAGAGTGAATCGTGGGTAAATTGCTGTTAAAATTGTGGCGGAGTGATTGTTGTAATGGTCGTGTTTGTATGTAGATTGTTGGGAAGATTTTTGATTGGTCGTTAGATCTATTTTATTATATTGTCTGAATATTCATGCTTGGTTTGTATCAATATCTCAAGCTTTTATTACGAAATATTTTCTAGTAGGAAAGCAATGCTCAAAACGGGTCTGCGCATAATGTTACAAAGATAATAAAATCAATAAGGCAATTAAAATTCGCACAAATTAAAAACAACAATTTAGACAATAAATACGTCACCATATCATAAAATGTCTGCCATCGCACACCTACTGATTACGAAATAAAACTGATTAGGATCATAATACAGAAATTAAAAAGGTTTTTAAAAGACCAACATAACTTGACACTTCAGTGTGGCGCTGCTTGTCATAGAAAATCTCATTCACCAGTCAAATTTAATACATTTTAAATGTAGTTCCGATTTCCACCGCGTCTCAAGATTGCTTGGTCAAGTAGTGGACACTAGATTATTAAGTTATTCGTACAGCACATTAAACAAGCTATTTATCGGTAATTTAGCTCTAAATGGCAATCATGATACCATTATTAATTAAATGATAATACAACGAGAGTAACTTAATATGTCCGCCTTTCGAAAACAACGATAAATGTCGTAAAACTGTAAGGCATTATGGTTTTGTCATTTAAAAACTTCTACTAGAAGACTTTAGTAGCACGCACATACAAACACACCATTGAATGTCCTGAAAGCACGAAGCACTAAGAGATATTTTAACATATAAATATGAGGAATGCATTGAGAGCTAGACACCACATCCGAACTCTATCCGTCACAATCTGTCATAATTCAGAACATTTTGCTTTAAGTGAAATAATCACGGACACGGACGTGTACTGCGTAACCACCCTTAAGGTTACACTAGTCGATCATTATTCCATACAAACGTAGTCTGGCGATTACTCCACTGTTTGACGATGTACGTTCAAAATAAAAAAATGTATCAATTTGTCTCATCATTATCTAGCCCTGTAAGGAAACAAAAAAGTTAAAAAATACAATATTTGAAAGTTATGAGCGTCGAAAGTTCTATATTTCAACACTAATTTTAACGCATCTCTGGGCGGAAATAAATACCCTAAGAAGAAGGAAAATTGCAAAACGGCCTCCATACAGGGATAGATTAGTAATTCAACAATGCAAATAATTTTATTTTGAAAATATACATTTAGTAGTTTTTTTTATGATATCTAGACTCCCAAAGGTCTGTTTATAAAATTTCGCACGCTCGTTTTCGTCCTAAATCATCATCCATTTCGACACAAATTTGCAAATGTGCTAATTCGTACGCGAACTAGCTTCTTACTGCTCATCACAGCGTCTATCTCTTTCGCACGTGTTGCCGGTTAAGATAGCATGCATTTTAACCTAACCGTTCACAAAATAGTTCGTGCCGTCGACTAGTGGAACCTTAATCTTAAAATACAAAAACAAATGACACACAAGCTCACCCACTTAATATTAATTAAAACAAGAACATAACGCTAAAATACATAAAATACAAGAGACACTAATATCTTATGTAAATATAGAGCTCTTTCTATAAATTATCCGAATAAGAGTAAATTCTTGGCATACCCGGATCACCTTACTACTGGTTTTAATTCGAATATTATTTTATATGTTACGCTTATGAAAGCCAGTGTATTCGTGTGATATATTGTTATGGTGGAGCTACTACAGAATGTGTGGTATTAATTACATATTATATAGCTGTGTTTTGTTAAGATGATCGTGTGGTTTCTGCGTAGATTAGATCGGGTTATCAGTCTGTATCGTAAGATCTTAGGTATAGAATATTTTAAGGGTTAGGTACATCAGCAATAACTGACGGGGTCCGCTAGGGCCGATGCCTGTCTGTCTGTCTGTCTGTCGCGGATAAATTTGAAAAAAAAAATACCGCGGCCCTGGCTCAAGCAACTGAAGGAACACGGGTGGATTTAGCATCACCCAGAGCGGGAGAAGTCATTGGATAATTTCTAACCAAAAAAAAAAGTACATCATCTAGGCCAAATCATACGGAAATTTTGTGGGTGCTGGCGAAGTGTCACAAGACACAAGAGCAAATAATCGACGTCGTCGTCATTTCTGTCTAAAAGGAAGGAGGAGGAGCTCGTGGCTAAATAATACCAGCCGCACGGGTTGATCTTTAAGGTTAAGCAACGCTTACCGACGTCGGTCCGTGGATGGGTGACCATTTCAACATAGCGAGTTTCCTCCGTGCCTCGGCAATCACGTTAAGCCGTTGGTCCCGGCTGTCATTTGAAGATCTTTGACAGTCGTTACGGGTAGTCAGAAGCTTGAGATCTGACACCAGTCTTGCCAAGGGGTATCGTTTTACCCAGTTACTGGGTAGTGGAGGTCAGATAGGCAGTCTCTCCATGTAAAGCACTGGTACTCAGCTGAATCCGGTGAGACTGGAAGCCGACCCCAACAACAATTGGGAAAAGGCTAGGCAGATGATGATGATGATCGTCATTTCTGTCTAAATACGTCAAGTGCTGAGCATAGGCCACAACGTTCAGTCGTGAGCTTCTCGTCTACAGCAAACCCACGTAAACTATACATTCGATAAATGATAATGATAAATGATTTTATTTCTGTAAGTTGGTTTGTACAAACACTTTTACATTTCGATCATATTTTTTAAAACTAGATGAGGTTGGCGTTTCCTATCTGACTACTCTGAGAGGAAAGGCCGAAACCAACTCAGAGGTCACAGTCTCTTTTAAAGTCCTGACAAAATCTTGGTTAGATTATGTGAAGACCATGACAGACAGATGTCTGAAATGGTCTTTTGAGGGTTCTGCGAGTAAAGTAAAAGTACCTTGCCCACCTCCACTTATGGTTGGCTTTCTTCAGGAGGTGTTAGCTACCTTGGTTCGCCTGCGTATCTCTTAATTTCTGATGAGGAACAATTAATGTTATGTAGTACAAATACCAAAATTTGGTCTTTATTGAAATGAATGACGTTTAAGCCAAATATTGGCCTGAGAAGAGCCGAAGACATAGTGGCTTGGAAACAGCTCGTCAATTTCTCCGTTAAAGTTTTCCAAGACGGGCACGACCTTCAGGAATTAAGACAACGAAAAAGAAGAAGAAGCCAACGCCTCTAACTTATTAGATTCGAATGTAGTGTACGGCTTAGACCGAAATATGCTTAACATAATTGTTTTATCAATTAAACGCAATTGTATCGATCAAGTTACCCATAAACCAAACACTATACAATTCCATGCCTTACAAACCAACAAAATAAACCTCATTCCAATCGAAATAACAGATGCAGCTAAACAAAATGGCATCGTAAACTAAATTGATAGTTTGAATCCATCAATAGCGTAAAGAAACATGCAGTAACTGAATCCACTGTTATGTCACCCGAGGACTCACGAATTAGCCCGACGTGATCCGAACATGTAGTTCACCAGGGGTTATTAAGTTCACCATGCGAGATTTGTTGACGAACATGACTATTGAGACGTTGCGGAATATTTTTATTATGTGAATAGTCTGCAATGTTGTCAAGTGTAACTGTGCTTTGACTGACACAATGTGAAGAATGACTGCAAGTGGTTTAAAAGAGGGGTTTTTTTTAATTGATTCTGCTACAGCCATCGCCATTTTGATTTTCCTGCAAAGTTGCGTAGCGTTGCCAAGATATTTGAAGCTAAAGTTGTCATATTATATCGATTGTGGTTGCCTCGAATTATCTCGGCAACACGGCATTTTAAGGCATCATAATATATTTCGAGACATTTTTCGTTTGATTAAGTGTTGTCTACCCGTAAATTGCGGTTTCATTGTTCACCATAACTTTGAAGAAAAATCAAAACGGCGGGCGGTGATGTCGATTAAATCCTCCGAAAAAAAAAAAAGTTAAATCAAAAAATCAAAAAACCCGACTGCTTCAAAAGCGAACTAAAAAGACGTAAACAAGGAAAAAATCATGCTGTGCAGTCGGAGGATACATATTCGCGGGCTGGCTGACCAAAATCTGGTGTATCCTCCGCCTGCACAGCATGATTTTTTCCTTGTTTACGTCTTTTTAGTTCGCTTTTGAAGCAGTCGGGTTTTTTGATTTTTTGATTTAACTTTTTTTATTTATAAGTTTTTAGTTAAGTTTTTTTCGAATTAGATACATTTAAACATATAAGTATTATATATTTTTGAAATCACCTCTTAAAACCCTTTATTTTGATACCCCACACACTGGGTTTGGAAGAAAAAAAAAATTTGGGACCCCACAATATGGCGCCCAAAATCCGCCATTTTTCTATTGTCCAATTTTAACGTAGCCTATGACACTCGCAGGGTTAAGACGAATCGATTGACGTATGAATCATCAAAATCGGCCAACGCGTTTGGTCTCTGGAACGCCACATAGGAACAAACATACATACATACATACATACATACATATATACATACATACATAGACTGATAAACACATTACCCTCCTTCGGCAGTCGGGTAATAAAAAGGTTACTTATCAATCACATTTTTTCGTTTTGTTCCAGTTTCTTAACTATTTAAGATGCCAAAATCATGTTATCAATTTTTTACTGGAAGTTTTTCCAAACCGAGGCTCTTGTGCAGACAAAAGACCGTAAAGTCTTTACAAATGCTTTTATATATAGAGTTTTACATATCTAAAGCGTGAACCCTTCCACAGCTCAATCACTCGTGCTATTAAGCCAACAGCTGTATTTATAGAGCATTTATCGAGCGATCGACTGAGCAGTGAGCTTCGCCTATTTGTTCCGCTAAGCGATCTTAATGAGGTGGTATTAGAGGGCCCTGAAGTATTGAGTAGCATTGTGTTTATGTTACTTATAAAATGTTGTGAACTACATTGATGTTGAGATACTACATACCTGCTTAACATCTTTACCACACCTGTATTCAAAGTCATTTCCTCCACTCGACTCAATCAAATTGACAGTTTCTTTTTGCTAGCCTGTTCTGGCCCACTCCAAGGCAATGGCCTCCCTCCACTAATTCCTCTTTTCACGAGTCCGCGCGTCCTCCTTCCAATTCTAATGAAAACTCTAAGTTCGCCCCGCCATCTCCTTCATAGTCTGCCGCGACCCCGTCTCACTGACAGTTACAACTTCATATTTATTGACAGAAATTGAGAGTTATTTTTCCTATTGAGTGGAGGAAGTTTCCTACAAAAGAATGTAGAATACAGGCATAAGTAATTTAAGCATGTACCATCAGAAAACTAAAGATTAAAACTGTTTTACGAGTATACCAAAAACTTTTGAACAGCGTTCTTCCGTACATTTACAGAACTTTTTTGCTGAACTTATGGCTAACCTTCATTAATTAGAGAGGCATGTGAACAGTTTTTTGCGAATATATTGCACAAAAAATATTAATCCCAAAACATTTTTAATAACAACATGCAAACGCACCTACTTATTAAGCCAGTTATTTAACTAACACTGTCAAATCTTACGTAACTATGATAAATGAGAGTTACAAAACTCGAAAAAAATACAACCAATGTCATACTTTCAAAAATTATATGAAATAACTAGTATTTCGCATAATAGCGGCTCATCTCGAACCGATACGTTTTGTATCTGCGATTGTGTTCGACGGAGACATAGGTCATGGGTTCAGGGGGGAGCCTTAATGACTTATTCATGATCCTCAATCGTGAGCACCTGGCACTACTTAGATGATGAAGTCATACCTTATATGGTATCGATATATCGAAATAATATTGATTTTTTTACGTTCGTTATTGTAATCGGGCCTTTGATGAAGCTTTCGGCAATTAAAGTGGTCCAAGGAGAAGGAGTGTCCGTTTGTAGCTATGGTTGGAGCTATTTAGATGGTCACGCTCTCTTCCGCTTGGAGTTGAGCAAATATTTTAAGTGTTTGGAACTATGAACACGGTTAATTAATCAAATCATAGGCGTTGTGACGACAAGGCCACAATTAAGGTTATTGAAATGTGCGAATACGCTCGCTTTGGTATTTTTACAAATAACGGGCAAAGAACAATAATTTAAGGATTCTAATAGGCCACTACGTCTGCAGAACTCATTATTCATCTTCATCATTTCAGCCGAAAGACGTTCACTGTTGGACATAGGCCTCCCCCAAGTTCTGTGCGTCACGTATCCAGTGGATTCCGGCAGCTCTGGAAAGGTCATTGCTTCTCCTAGAGGGAGGCCTTCCAACGCTACGCGGTACGCGGTCGCCATTCCAGAACTTTTCGGCCCCAACGGCCTGAACTTACCCTGTATTATTTTGTGATTAAATGCTCAGGAGGACCTAGGTTGCCGACACAGCCGAAGAATTGTGGCGGTTGGCATGGTACATTACTCGCCGAACGGGAATATGCAGGATCGGTTGATGTGGTGACACTTGTTAGAGGCTTATGTTTAGTAGTAGACGTCTTTCGGCTGATATGATGATGCTTTTGTCTGTGGACTGACCTCGTAAGGTCATCGAATTCGTTTGCCCCTAGTAAAGCTTTATTTTCTGTTCAACTCCCTATATGGTTTTCCTTTACCGACATAAATTAAAATATTTGGCAAATAATTTAAAAAATCAAACCAATCAAGTTAATCAAACGTTGTTAGCAAAGGAATGAATTTCTAATTGATACTCGTTATGTTCTAATTGATTCTATTACGACATCTGTCAGTTTCAGAGCATAGCCATATGTGTTCAACTCTACCTACATATCCATATTGGTAAAATCAAATGTTATTTTGGAATCAGGGGCGCTGCCAAAAATCGTTATGCAATCTTCTTCTTCTTCTTCTTCCTGCCCCCTTCCCAATTTATTTGGGGTCGGGCCTCCTTGTGCGTCTACGCCAGGATGGTCTATCCTAGGTTTTCGATGGTGGCAAATTTTTCTCCCTGAGGTCTCTCTCGACAGTGGTCCACCAAGAGGCTGGTGGTTTGCCTCTTGTTCGTTGCTTGGTGTTGAAAAATCGTTATGCAATATTAATACGTTAATTTTTACAACTGCTACAATTGATATTGATACTGTTAATGCTTACAATGTGCCTTATCAGAAAGCTTACAGTCACTCAAAGGGCAATGGAGAGAGCTATACTCGAATCGAATCGAATCAGAAATGTAGAGATCCGCAAAAGACCCAGGGTTACCGACATAGCCCGAAGAATTGTCAAACTTAATTGGCAGTGGGCAGGGCACATTGCTCGCAGAACGGATGGCCGATGGGGCAGAAAGGATCTGGAGTGGCGACCGCGAACCGGAAGACGTTGCGTTGGAAGGCCTCCAACCAGGTGGACCGATGACCTTTTGAAGGTTGCGGGGATCCTCTGGATGCGAAACGCACGGTTGGGGGAGGGTTATGTCCAGCAGTGGACGTCTATCTACTGATATGATGATGATGATTATTAATTTTCACAAACACGTTTGCCCTGAAAACAACTAATTTGACCTCGCCACTTCCTGCTACTCGGGATCGGCTTTCCTAGTCCTGAGATACCACTTCTTCCGCTCATAAGCATCGTCAGTAGATAGACCGCACTGTTTTATATCTTTCTGAACACTCGTCATTCAAGATTTCTCTCTTTTGTGTCGTCACGGAAAGGCACTTTTTCACAACGTGATCTTCGGGGTTCCGCACATGACCGTACCATCTCAGTCTGTTAGTTTAGTTACCTTAAAATAACTGAATAATGTAATTAGTCCTATGACTAAAATATAATCCAAATTAGAAAAGCCTCGAGGGTATACTAATCATGTCATAATACATATTTTCTCTCACACAAGTCATGGTGGTCATGATCTGCTCTAAATATTAAACAACAAAAACATTGAAGGCGCCTCCAATCTGTCATAGACAACAGTTGTGACGCACAAACAGACAAACAAGACAGAGGTCAAGCAACAGATATTATATAATTAGATCCATAACTACAACTTTCTACGTGAGAACGTTTAATAAGGTCTACTACTATTGGACTATTCGAGGTGATTTGTGGTTATTCATTGTTTTGTCAACGATTTTCAAGGATAAGCGGAAGATATAAAAGCACGGCAGTAGTATACAACAAACCTCTATTGAATGACAAAGAAAATGAAAGAATGGTTAAATGACGAGAGTTTGGTATCAAAGTCAAAGTCAAATATATTTATTCAATTAGGCCAATAAACGGCACTTTTGAAGGTCACATAAATTCAAATTAAAATTTACAAGTAATAAAAAAAAAATGATTCCACCGTGCATTCGGAAAGTAGATTGTTATGGAGAAGAACGCACAAGAAACTCCATAAAGTAGCTAGTGAGCTAGCTTTTGTCCGGGGCTAGGTGAGTAGGAATTCTATAAACATGAAGTTCCCTTTTCTCATGAGTCAGGAGTGACAACCAGGAACTCTTTCTATGACAACCGCTTTAGACACAAGGACACTCAACGAAAAGCTATTGGTATTCCTTTGTAAATTTTTGATCTCTTAAATATTATTTGTCTTTGGTGATACTCAGGCAATCTCTGATGACAATGACTACACTTTTAAATAAGCGGAAACAGGGATATTTAGATGTTCATTTAGTAAATATTCAATTACCAAACTTTTCCGATCTCACACGAAACTCACCTCACAAAATGTCTCCCAAACAAATAGTAGCGCATATTAATGTAACCGAAGTATTTAAAAGTGGTAAACAAGGCGGTCCGTTTGTTTTTATCACTGCAGCATCCCGCGGCGCGTGCGCCGGTCTCGCTGCACTATAACGACGGTAAGACCAAGCGCACACCATCGACACTTCACCGACTATTTTATCATAATGCTTTCGTGTGCCCGCTGCTTTATTAGAAGCGACGAAGCAAAGGGGGTATGGTCGTGCAGTTGGCGTTGGGTAGTTATTGCTTACCCCATGAGATAACGGCATGAATCGCTTATGAACTATTTCTCGTTTTCACTAATGCTAGTCGACACCTTGAAACGACATTTTATCTAACAAATAAATTAAACTGCCATCAAGTTGATCGTTTCAGATCCTTATAACACAGAATAGAATACTCTTTATTATGTACACAATAATATTACACATTTATTAAATGAAAGAAAATTTAAAACAATAGTTAAAAGCACACTTTGTAAACAAGCATATTACAAATTAGATGATTATATTCAAGATAAGAATGCTTGGAAACATGCTGGTCCTGCTCCATAGGCCTATCTTTAGTGTGGACAAAATCAAAATGGTTAATTTGTATTATATTCATAAGTATAGTAACGCTTTTTTTTTTTTTCTTCTGTTTTTGTTTAAAAAAATTGACTCGCACACTGTTCTGTTGTTGTTTAATTAGGTAATGTACCTATGTTTGCACTATTTGTAAGTACGTGAGGACCATGTTCCTATTTATCAAGTAAAGGAATTTACCTGTTAATGCTTGTAATTCTCTCATACCTATATGTAGTATTGTAGTGCTGGGTACATCGTCCTCACGTATACGAATTTATTAATGTATGTACCTATATAAATATTGTATAAAACTTTTTTTTAAAAGAGTAAGTATGGAGTTTCTTGTGCGTTCTTCTCCATAACAACCTACATTTCCGAATGCACGGTAGAATCAATTTTTATTAAATGTAAATTTTAACGTTCAAAAGTGCCTCATAATGGCCTACTTGAAATAAACACATTTGACTTTGACTTTGACTTTGAATATAAGTTACAGAAAGTATGGACGAAGAAAACATTACACTGGGTGACACAATGGGCTGCCTTATCGCTAAAAGCGATCTTTCAAGACAACCTTTGGATGGATTTTAAAAATGAAAGGAAAGACAGTATTGTAGGTAGTCTTCGGTGTACTATTTATATTTAAAATAAATACATATAATTCACAGACTCTTATAATAAAGTTCGCATTTATCTCCTTGGCCATAAACACTGTGAATTGGTCATAGAATGTTAAACATGGCTCTCAATATTAAGACATTATTTGTGTCGTAGTAATTATAATTATCACAAGTACTTTACACCAGCTCGGCGGGAAGAGGCGAGACACGACAAGTAAGGCTTAGTTCTGATGAAGGCACTGTTGAAGATAAGATGACAAATAAACAATTGATTTCACCCCTTTTAAAAAGTTGCTGACTAGTTAGTAAAATAGATCTACGCAATCTTCTCAATGATCTACATATTCTACATTTTAATGACCGCCGGAATAGCTTACAACCACAGACATAAATCTCACTAGATAACGCAAGTCCCCACATCTGTAAGAAAACCAATCGTGCCACTTTTTCACACACATATTAAAAACAAATTTACTTACCAATGAAAGAAATCATTTCTGATGCCTCAGCCAACTTTATCTATATACTGTTTACAGCTCAATATGGCATGACAAAGCATTTTCCTAGATTTCGGTGGATTTCCGGTGGCGATAATGCTAAATGAAAACCTCAAATTACGATCAGATCGTAATTTATACAATCGCGTCATCTAGTTAGATTTATCTCTGTGCTTACAACACTCTTTCTTAATTCTTTATTGTACACCAGAACAACATATTAAACAAAGTTCATGTACGAGGGCGAACTTAGTTCAAAGTCAGAAATCAATATAAAATGCCTTACAATTAGTTAACTTGTTTACTTTAACAATACCTGAGTCACACGTGTATCTATCTGATCCCGCTTTTAAAACCGTTATAATAAGCGAAGTAATGAAGTTATCAAAACTTAGATGAGTTTTGCGTTAAATGCTAGAATTAATAGTTCTTATTGATGTAAGTGAAATGTTGTAGTTAAGTTCTATGACAGTCGGGATACTATCTTTCTTAGAACGTCTAGTCATATCTGTGTTTATTAGTCGCATAGGCACATATGTAGGTACATCGTTTTATATGCTTACTGATCTATACTATAACATCCATCCATACTAATATTTACAAATGCGATTAATCAATCTAGTTAGGTATAATTTTTAGAAAACGTCGTTTTCTCTTTTTTCACCCGAGCAGAGTTCGGTCGCTCGGGTACTATATTATTTATTACTAGCTGACCCGGCAAACTTTATTTTGCCATAAAAAGACCAAACATTTATCTACCCTACCCTACCCTACCCTACCCTACCCTACCCTACCCTACCCTACCCTACCCTACCCTACACTACCCTACCCTACCCTACCCTACCCGACCCTACACTACCCTACAATACTCTACCCTACACTACCATACCCTACCCTACCCTACCCTACCCTACCTATATAGCCTATGTCCTTTCCCAGGTCTCAAACTATCTTCATACCAACTTTCATCTAAATCGGTGCAGCGGTTTAAGCGTGAAAAGGTAACAGACAGACAGACAGACAGAGTTACTTTCACATTTATTATATTAGTATGGATAACAAGAAACAGTTAACAAAAGTTTGAGTTCGTTAACAGCCGCATTAGTATGGGGTACTGTGTTGCGGCCATTAGCGCCCACCTCCAAGAAGAGAGACGACAGCGTTCCAGGCATACAATTAAATAAGAAGAAAAAAACAACAAAATCTATTTGTTTTAGATTTTGTGGAATAACAATATAAAATCTAGGTAATTAGAATATACCAGCAAAATATACTTACATAGTATTAATAAAGCTAAAATGTTTGTTTTTTTAGGGTTCCGTACCCGAAGGGTCCAAACGGGGGCTCCGTTTTGCTGTCCCTCGCATGTCCGTCTGTCTGTCTGTCGTCTGTCACACAGGTTTCACAGCCAAGCGGTTGGAACTATATAGTCTTAAAATTTTAACTGTTTAAGCATCTTGTTGAGCCAAAGCTATATCTATTGTAATTTTTAGGGTTCCGTCCCCAAAGGGTAATAACGGGACCCTATTACTGAGACTCCGCGGTCCGTCTGTCTGTCTGTCTGTATGTCTGTCTGTCACCAGGCTGTATCTCATGAACCGTGATAAATGATAAATGATTTTATTTCTGTAAGTTGGTTTGTACAAACACTTTTACATGTCGATCATATTTTTTAAAACTAGATGAGGTCGGCGTTTCCTATCTGACTACTCTGAGAAGAAAGGCCGAAACAAACTCAGAGGTCACAGTCTCTTTTGAAGTCTTGACAAAAAACTTGGTTATATCATGTGAAGACCATGTAGACATACCTATGTCTGAAATGGTCTTTTGAGGAAAGAACCAGCCAGATTGAGTGGACCTGTCCAGTCAGTGCACGCATTTGTCAATAACCGAGCAGCTCAACTCAGAATTTACGGAGCTCAACGATTCGACGAACAATACCAAAAAAAGGACATTCGGGTAGGCCGCATAAACTACTCAAACTGCCAGACCATGAGTAAAAACTAACTAAGTTATAATAAAAAACAAAAATCCACATAATCTTCACATTCACAATAATAAAAATAAAATAATATAATACTTTAAAAAGTAAATATTCTTGTCATTGCAAGAAAACAAAAAAAAATATCAAAATTAAAAACAAAAACAAAATTCACGGTGCAAAATATAAAAAATCATAATTAATTGAAGCAGCTCAATCCCAAGCCTTTTTGTCCTCAACGTAGTCTTTAATAGTATAAAACGCTTTCTGACACAACTTACGTTTAATGAATGATTTGAATTTATTAAGACTTAGATCTTGTACGTGGCTTGGAAGCTTATTATAAAAGCGTACACATTGACATCTAAACGAGCCACCTATCTTCTTGAGCCTTGTTGTAGGTACTACAAATTTGTGTTTGTTCCTAGTATTTATGTTATGGATATCCAGAATAAGATGAACCACAACCGTTAGTCGCTAAACAAACAAGCTCTCGTGCTACCAACCCAAATTATCCGCACCCGCGAAGAAAGTATGACGCTAAACACGATAATTTTACATTCAAAGCTACCGCCTTTTTACGGAGAAGTCAGCAACCTGCACACTAATCTTTAATTACTCGTAAAATAATTAATATACCGATAGAATGGAATGAACTGACGGCATATCGCGTGCAGAGTCTTCACGCATCCAAATTTCGCGCCATAGAAAGTTTTATCGACATTGAAATTGATTAAATGCCAATGGGAATTTCGCACACTATGTACCTATGTATGTTTGAATGTGATAATCCATTCGATTTGCGAGTGGATGAGGAAAACTGTTTGTAAGGAGGCGGTAATCGAGCGTGACAGGTCGGTGCTACCTAGCAATCAGAGGTAGCTCTACAGTTTTGCATGTCAGTTTTCGAGTTTTGCGTCTAGGTATTTTGATTCTCATAGACGAACCGACAATAGATTTTGAAACATATTGGATGCTCAGATAGCAAAATTTTTAAAATTACCAAATGATTTTTATTGAAACAGAAGGCGCGTAGCTTTACTTCTAAATTATATACTCTGATGAGTTATAATACAATTTTTATGCAACGGTCATATAGTAGGGGTTATTAAAACACGAGTGTGGTGGGTTTATCACTCGATGCGAAGCCGAGTGTGATAATAGTATCACACAAGTTTTTAATACCTAATTATATGCCGTTGCATACTCTATTTTATCTTCACTCATACAGTTAAAAGTAAACAAAAGTGAAATGGAAAAATATGTGGTATGACGGCAAATTTAGATTCTCATTACCCATAGACAATGATTACATGTTCCATGCCATGAAGTCGTGATAGCATTTACCATATAATTTTCTCGACTTTGCTGGTAATAGATTATGAGTAAAACTAGCGAACGCCTCGCGGTTTCACCCGCGTAGTTCCCGTTTCCGCAGGAATACAGGGATACAAAGTAGCCTATGTCACCCGAGGATAGTATAGCTTCCCAACGGTGAAAGAATTTTTGAAATCAGTCCGGTAGTTTTTAAGTTTATTCGTTACATAGATAAAAAAAGTTAAATCAAAAAATCAAAAAACCCGACTGCTTCAAAAGCGAACTAAAAAGACGTAAACAAGGAAAAAATCATGCTGTGCAGTCGGAGGATACATATTCACGGGCTGGCTGACCAAAATCTGGTGTATCCTCCGCCTGCACAGCATGATTTTTTCCTTGTTTACGTCTTTTTAGTTCGCTTTTGAAGCAGTCGGGTTTTTTGATTTTTTGATTTAACTTTTTTTATTTATAAGTTTTTAGTTAAGTTTTTTTTCGAATTAGATACATATAAACATATAAGTGTTATATATTTTTGAAATCGCCTCTTAAAACCCTTTATTTTGATACCCCACACACTGGGTTGGGAAGAAAAAAAAAATTTGGGACCTCACTATAAGGCGCCCAAAATCCGCCATTTTTCTTTTGTTCAATTTTAACGTAGCCTATGACACTCGCAGGGTTAAGACGAATCGATTGACGTATGAATCATCAAAATTGGCCAACGCGTTTGGTCTCTGGAACGCCACATAGGAACAAACATACATACATACATACATACATACATACATACATACATATATACATACATACATACATACATACATACATACATACATAGACTGATAAACACATTACCCTCCTTCGGCAGTCGGGTAAAAAATACAAATCTTTCTTCTTTATAATATTATTAAGTGTAGATTAAGTAAGTATAGAAGTTTAGATATAGATTAAAAAAATATTGAAGATTGAAAGCGGGCGTTGCCACAGACAAGTAAAAATTGAAATCAAATTTATTTATAATTCGAAGGGTACTATAAAATGGCGCGCCCCGCATAAGCTTTCCATTACAAAAAAATAAGTGATGGAAACTCCTTGGTGATATTAACTTCTTGGATTTGTGTATCGTAATATTAAAAAAAGAATTTTATAGCATTATTTTGTTAGAGAAAAAGTGTTATAATAAGATTCTATTTTTAAATTTCGGTATTGTGTTTATAAAGTATGTCAATATAAACTCGTTTTGAAGTTTATAATTCGAATATTACGATATGAGAGTAGATAAAATTTGAAACCCAGGGTATTTAAATTGAATTTTACTTTAAAGTAGAGTTTGTGAAATTCTCAACAGTAAAATATACCATCATGTTTGGCCAGTTTTATTAAATCTCGATAAGTCTCACAACCAAACGACAATATTTTTCTCAGCCACCCAAAGACATTCCAAACAAGAGCACAGCATACTTAACCAGATTATTCCCAGTTACCGCCACATAGATCAGCTTAACTCGAAGCCACACAAACATAACTCACTGGCAGCCTCACTGTGTATCACACCATCGATTTAATGTACATTTTATTCATGAGCGCCATCGATTGAGTTATCAGACGCATTCGGTACGGGGCCATTAATCTAATCACCGAAATGGCGTTAGTCTAAATGTTTTATGTTTGTTCTAAGGTGAGAAATGGAAAAAATTATGAACATGTTTTGTTTATCTGCATTCTATGAGATAATACACATTCCTACAAAAAAACCTTTTTACAAAAAATCAAACCGACTTCCAAAACAAAACACTACAAAGCGAAAATAACTTTCTTTTCCGAAGTCGGTGTCTTTTATACCTATTCTTTGCCATAATTCGAAACCGACTTCTGAAAATAAAGTTATTTTTCGCTTTGTATTGTTTTGTTTTGGAAGTCAGTTTGATTTTTAGTTAAAATGATTTTTATTTTCCTATTTTTAGTGTTGGTACGTACCTCCAATTAACATGAAATTCTATTACCAAAGTACATCTCATGACGATTCCAATAAGCCCAAACACAACTAGGATACATTGTTTTATTTCGGAGTTCCAGTGGCCATTGTGGTCTTCTTCATCAGTTCCACTTCAACAAATGATACTTTCTGAGTGCAAAATATTGCATTATTGATGAAAATACGAAAATCCCTATATGTATGCCTATAACATTTGAGAAGTTCCCTTGATTTCTATAGGATCCAACATCAGATCCTGGTTTCCTTATCATGGTACCACCCTTGAGATATCTCCTTACTACCCAAAAGGTACTTTGGGTACGGAAACCTAAAAATGATCGAATAATTGACTCTCCAACTTATTTGACCATTTGTGAGGCTAACAATTGATGAAGCAACGCAGATTTCCGAAATTTTAAACCATTGGTTAGCATATTTAACCATTGGTTTAGTTAACTACGAATAAAAAACAGGGCCTAAGTGCATAGCCAACCTCTGTGCCATTCAACTAAACTGATCGTAATCTTTACACCTCTGTAGAAGATCCTTGTTCACAAACATAAACAACTTAATCCCTTTCGCTAATTTGAATAATTATTCCAAGTTAATTACACACTATTTGTGTTAATAATTATTATAATAAGCGATACATCATCCCAACGCATTGAGGACTCGAACACTAAATTAAAATCAGCAGACACGAGACAACGCCGGGAGGCAAACCTCTAATAACGAACAATTTATGGAACTTTACAATACCTTATTTTAATAAATAATAATTAATATTACAGGTCATAGTTCACGGTATGAAGAAATTACCTTTTTATCTTCGTATGTCGTAATTTCTGATCTCGTTTTGTATGAGATATGGCGGCCATTTTTCTCGGTGCGCGTGCGCAATCGCCCGTCTTACTAATTGGTCGATGACGATATGTTTAAGTTGGTTTAATTTATGGCACCTTCGAAAGTTTAAGAGAAACTGCTTAAGACAGATGACCGGCAAACGTTATTATTTCTGATCGGTTTATTATTCATGTTGTATGCGATCTTTATTCTTATGAAAGTGATTTTTTGTCTGTCCGATTTTTTTGTGATATATTTTTTTTTTTTTTTTAAGTAAAAATAAATAAATAAAATAAAATAAATTTTTTGTCCGATATGGATGTAGTTGATGATGATACTGACATTTTCAATTTTAAAACCAGACTGCTTTTTATAAATATAATGCCTAAATTACTGTTTGACCGGGTGCTGTAATTACCGAAACAATTAAAAATCCATTGTGTCTCGCGTGGCTCCACGTTTTAGGCACTCAAAGGATTAGGTTTAAGTAAGCTATCCTTAAAAGATAGATATATGCCGTTGCAGACTTTTCTGTAGATCTATAAAAGATAAATATTACCAGCATTGATTGTTTTGTTATATCTCAAAGGACACCGATACCGACATTTTCAACAATTATCGTCATGTTTCAACCTTTTTAAACAAAATCATAACAAATTATATATACCTAAACCTTCCTCATGAATCTTTTGGTGAAAACTGTATAAAAATCTGCTCAGTAGGTTTTGAGTTTATCGCGAACAGACAGATAGACGCGGCAGAGGACTTTGTTTTATTATATGTGGTGATTATATTTGACAAAGGGGTCGATACTGACCCAAAAGTACTTTCGCAGCCATTGTCTACGACTATCAATAAATGCCATTACGTGAAAATTACAATTATTGGTGTTAAAAAAGTTCTGAGAACCCACATAGGGTTCTGATCATTTAGTGAAATTAATTTACCAAAATATGATTGAAGAAAATAAACGCGATGAAAAACATCCTAAATTTGTAACGGGTAAATTTGCTAACAAAATCTAGATAGACAGGTAGACCAGCATGACGAGAACATTGAAAGACGCCATCGATCAAATGATTACGCATAAACTGCCGACAAATTGCTAATGTCGAATGCTAATCTATCACCATGACTACATCTGACAACGGAGATCGATACATCTTACGATTTATCGCTAAACATATCGCAAGATGAAAAACTGGAGATATAAATGGGGTGTTCTATTTGTTTAATGGATGGAGCCACTCAAGAGTGAGTCAATTGAAATATACCTATCATTTTCTGAGTCAAATTAGGTGACGAAATAAAAGCAGAGATCAAGGGCTGTATTACGAAGTAGCAATGCCATACTAATTCCGTTGTGTAAAAGAGATAGTGCTATTCGTCTTGTACAGCTCCACCTCTGTCTCATACCATCATGATGGTTTTAAGACACATGGGCGGTTTCTGATTAAGTTTTTGAGGTTAAGAACGAGTTGAGAATTTGGCAAACAGTAGGTACTTTATAAGTTTTTAAACTGTCATGGTCACTAACACTTACAATCAAAAACAGAACACCACAGACAACAACACAGAACTAACACACAGAACAATAACAACAATTATAACAGAAATATCGGAAACTCGCAACAAACAGTAAACATGGTAAATGGGTCAGGACCAAATTTTTGAGGTAATTGCACAACAGAAATCACAATGTGTCACACTGGAATATAAATGTTCGAAAATAAATCGTACAATGGAATGAAAATTATTCACAACATCCTACAAGTTGCAACAATTCACAAATTCAAAAAAAATAACGGCAAAAATATTCTTAGGTAGTCAGTCAAGCAAGGATATGCGTATTTTACAAAGCGTAAAAAGACACCGAGTTGTTATTATATTTTATTTGAAGAAATTAAGCTACAAGTTTAGTTGTTTAGTGAATGATACTGTTTACAATATATAAAGATAATTATTATTAGCAAAAATCCAAAATTATTTTAAGGCGTGTAAAATTGGCAATATTTTGTCACTTATGAGTCGGAAACAGGACACACTTCCGGCAAAAATTTGGACCTGACCCAAATATCCCGCTTCAAATGTTAATGTTAGTAGGTACTTTAGCATAAAAACCTGTCAAAATTTGTTAGGATTTGACATGTTCTTAACCTCAAATATTTAAATCAGAACCCGGGCAATAGTAAGGCCCCTTTTTTGGGCAAATTTTCCGTTTCCAGTGCCTTGTAACTTCTACTGTAGTACATT
Source organism: Orthosia gothica (assembly GCA_949775005.1). Taxonomy (NCBI): domain Eukaryota; kingdom Metazoa; phylum Arthropoda; class Insecta; order Lepidoptera; family Noctuidae; genus Orthosia; species Orthosia gothica. The sequence goes on from OX459064.1 coordinate 16,840,209, forward strand.
TATAGTTAAAAAGTGGAGTTTCATCTCATTAAAACTCAAACCACTTTCAATCCACCTTCTCAAACAGAACTCGCTTAATGAATCTGGCATTTTTGGCATCGTTACCGAATTATGACGAAATTGGCAGATGGTTTGATGGTTTTATGGTGGCCATACAAGCGTGTAACTGCATTTTCAATCTTAACTCCCACTTTTCGAAGGTTTTGCATGTAGAAATGTTGCCAAAAGGCTACTGTTAGCTCCTAGTTAATTGCCAGCAGTTGCGAACGCGTAACTAATATTTAAATACAAGTAAACTTCACTAATTATAGATTTTTTTGCACATCGTTGGAACACATCGATGTTCTCCGTGTGTTTGTAATCGATACGCTGTTCGATGGGATACATTCTCGTAGCAACAACGATCGGTTGATGGATTCGTTCCAGATGTGCTTTGTGATCTGTGGATGGACCACCCTATAGATTGGATGTGTGTTGTTGTAAGGCAAGTAAAGGTGTGTACACCATTAGGCTAAAATTTCCTTTATGGGCCGTTGATTTGGAAGTTCATTTTTTTTTGTAGGTAGTACTCATAAATAGAAAGCTTTTTACAAATTTTCAAGACTCGGCAATTTTATCTTTTTTTGTATGTTTTTCGTGAGGTAAAAAAATGAAAATTAGTCCAAGAACGAGCGAAGCGAGCTCGGGAACTTAGGGCACCCCGACACGGATAGGTAAGGTTCGAAGGAAATGACGCGAGCAGAAGTGAGCGAGCAAAGCGAGCGAACGCAGCTTCCGTCATCTTCTTCATGTTAGGTTACTTTAGAACCTGCAGACAGAAATAGGAGCCCCGCAGCGGGGCTCCGTCGACTTTGTTGCTGCCCCAAACAACATTTATTTATTATAATCTTCCTTAAAAATATAATTACAGGTTGCACCTATTTCGATAGCGTAGTCTTAAAATTATCTTCTTCATCTTCTTCGAGTTAATCATATAAATAGTATTTTTTTTCTTTTAACCGACTTCAAAAAAGGAGGATGTTTCTCAATTCAACCGTATATTTTTTTATGTGTTCGCGGATAACTACGTCATTTATAAACCGATTTTTACGATTCTTTGTTGAAAAGGTGACATCCCAAAGGTGGTGCCATGATAAGGAAACCAGGCTCTGGTTATGGCATCCCAAAGAAATCGAGGGAACTCCTCAAATATTATAGGAATACACATAGCAATTTTGGTATTTTTATCAACAATGCAATCATTTACAGTCAGAAAGTGTCATTTGGTGAAGTGGAACTGATGAAGAAGACCACAGATGGCCTCTAGAACTCCTTAATGCTAAGTATGTCACGGGTATAGATTATATCGAATAGCTAACCGACTATGATGAAGCAAATACTTATAAATGAAAATATTTGGGCGCACGGTTGACACAGTGGTTGAGCGATTGACTGCTGCGCTGCGTGTCGAGGGTTCGATTCCCGCACGGAACAAATATTTGTATGATCTACAGATAGTTGTTCCGGCTCTGGGTGTTGTGTATGTGAGTTTATATGTTTGTAAACGCACCCACGATACAAGAAGAAAATCATTGATAAAAAAAAAATGGGTACATTTTACTGATCTGATGATGAAGCCGGAAGGTAGGCACTGGAACTTCGAAATAAAACAATGGATCCTAGTCGTGTTTGGGCTTATTGAAATCTTCATGAGATTTACTTTGTCTATAAATGATTTTCATGGTATTTGGAGGTGTCTACCAAAACTAAAAAGAGATAAATAAAAACATTTTATCAAAAAAATCAAACCGACTTCCAAAACAAAACACTACAAAGCGAAAAATAACTTTGTTTTTCGAATTCGGTGTCAAAAAACGGAAAACAATAAGTATCAAAGACACCGACTTCGGAAAAGAAAGTTATTTTCCACATAATAGTTTTTTTTTGTTTTGGAAGTCGGTTTTTTTTTTTAAAGGTTTTTTATTTATCTCTTTTCACTTTGTAGTGTTTTTTTCACAATAATTCAAACAAATACTAGAAAGAGATAAAGTTTTTTTTTGTAAGTGATATTTTCAGGAAATACATGACCTCGTTAAAACTTTTTATCACTGACACAAAGTTATAATATAACACTGTATACTATCAACGAGTGTCAAATACTACTGTTTATATTTAAAAAAATACGATAGCTGTATAATATGATACGGAAGTGAAGCAAAAGCTAGTATCTTACAAATAAGCAGTAATAGTTCCTCCCGCAACACCTACTAACGACTTTGTATTGTTTTTCTACAATCCGCTTGGAAAGCAAGATAAATTATACCAATTACGGAAGCAGTTAAAAAGGTCCATCTCCGACATTGTGACACGTACCTACCGTTCCACTTTGCACATAATTTCTCAATTTCGGCACTTCACAAGTTCACACAAAACTGTCAGTCTGTGATCCCATTAATGGCTGCCGACCTCAAGGAGTAACGACACTATCTGACTAAATCATATTTTGAGTTTTTTTTTTTCTGATATAGGCTCGCGCTTGACCACTATCTCACCTGATGGTAAGTGATGATGTGGTCGACGGTGGAGCACGCTTGCCTAGAAATAACCTATTCACTCTTGTCTTGAAGACTCCTTTTTTAAATAAGGGTAATTTGATGAGAATGTCAGATCGTAGAAAGCTGCATCTGGCTACCCTGCTCTTTGGCACAATTCTCACAAAAAAACCAGACTATCTGTTCGGTAAATTGACCTGGTCGCGCGATGTAAATAGGGTCAAAACGAGAGCTTCTGCCTACCTGTTGTTGGCGTCACACAAAACTGCTGCATTCCGTGGAAGTTTCAAATTCGCTGCCTCTCGTATCTGGAATGATCTTCCTCCGCCGTTTCGTGCTATAAAAACGATTGGAACATTTAGTACTAAATTCAAGCAGTACTTATTACTTCAGCAAAAGGAATCCGGAAGATAAGCTTACCCGTGGTTTGCACGCGGTTAGGTTTACCGCCTTTAACCCATTTTCTTTATTATGAACTTTCTTGCAAACACCACACCACACATATTAAATCCACACCACTCTGATTTATCCAATTAGCAATTCTTTTCGCCAGGTTTATTTACACTTATTCATTTACACTATTTCATAACATAACTTACTTACATAATATTTTTCTTTTGACAGCCGACCATAGATTCTTTCCGTATTTTTTAATAAACCACTATTTGATCCGCGCGCTCTGTCGTTTGTCTATGGTTTCGACAAATGATCATTGAGCATCGCGTTTATATATTTGTATTATACTTACACTTACTTTGACCCACCTTCAGTGTTTTATTCTATTTTGTTTGTTATTTATATATTCTTCTATTTTATTTTATTTTATAAGTCCTGTTTCCGTAAGTGTGTCCGTGGCATCAACAGTAGGCCCTATCAGAATATCAGCGCAGCGTTATTACCTTTTTTAGATATCGCTGCACATGCTGAGATAGGAGCCTTTTTGGTCTCGCACAGGGTTTTTTTTATTTTATTATTGTTTAAGTGTATGCTTATTTTCTCGTGTCTCCTGTGCGGGTCACAAATAAATATTTTTCTTTCTTTCTTTCTTTCTTTCCCTAGATTGTAGCTATAGGGAAGGGAAACACAGACTCCGGCAGGGAATTCCACTCCTTAGCTGTACGCATAATAAAAATATTCTCAAAACGTTTAGTGCGTATGGGTGCGATGTCCACCATGTACCGATGGCGCATCGCCTTACGTCTTGTAGTCCGATGATGAAACGGGCTGGGTGGAATTAGATCATGCAATTTCATCGCACACTCCCCGAAATGTAATCGACAAAAAACCGACAAGCTGGCAAACTCGGCAACGATGTTCACTTCAAGGCTATAAACAAAAAAAAACACAAATCCAAAAAAATCTAGAAGAAAATGTTTTCATTCCGGTGTCAAGAATAAATCTAATTCCGCTCTTTGGATTAGGCACACTGTTAGTTTATATCAATTACATTTTTTTTTTTATAGTTTTGTAAACATTTGCAAGCAATTGGGGCAATTTAGATCATCACCAGCCTATTAATGTTCCCACTGCTGGGACACAGGCCTCCTCTCTGTGAGAGGGAATGGGCCGTAATCCACCACGCGGGCCCAGTGCGGGTTGGTGGATGACACATGTCTTCGAATTTTTGGTTCTAGGGCATGCTGGTTTTCTCACGATGTTTTCCTTCACCGTTTTTGAGAGCAGTGTTGATGTAATATTTTACACAAAGTATAGCGCCTGCCTGGGTTCGAACCCACGACCTACAACTTGTAAGTCGCGGCCGATACCACTGGGCCACCACTGATCTCAATTTAGATATTGCAGGTAAAATACACCTTTGAAAGATCGGTGTTTTTTTTTTCTGATTAGGTACAAAAAACAAAAATCGGTAAATTGTCAGATACTGGCATTTTAGCTTTGGGACGGCTGTATGGCTGACCTCTGTATTCTGAAGCTGACCATTAACTTAGTATTTTCTAAACCATTCCAAATAGTATGGTAACAAAAGCTTCGCCGCTAATGTCGCCTTGGAATGAATCATTATTTTTAGTATCTTCTCCGCCATATTAGGAGGTCAATTTCTCTCGAACAACAACAGTTTAGGTCGACTTCGCGCCAAAGATGGATAAAATGTCACCGGTGATCTGAAAAACAGGACTAGGAAGTATTTGTTAGGGAAGTCTATTGTTAAGGAGATAAATTAATCGTTGTTTATAAGATTTACACCCGGTTTCTGAAAATAAGTCACTAGGAGTGCTTAGCTACAACCTGGGAGTCTTTAAGTCAAGATTGAATAGGTTTTTTCTAGGTAAACGTGCTACATCGTCGACCACATCATCGCTTACCATCAGGTGAGATAGTGGTCAAGCGCGAACCTATCAATGTGTCTAGTACTTTCCCAACTATATTGGGGTCGGCTTCCAGTCTAACCGGATTCAGCTGAGTACCAGTGTTTTACATGGAGCGACTGCCTATCTGACCTCCACAACCTAGTAACTGGGTAACACGGTACCCCTTGGCAAGACTGGTGTCAGATCTCAAGCTTCTGACTACTCGTAACGACTGTCAAAGATCTTGAAATTACGGGTGGGACCAACGGCTTAACGTGCTTTCCGAGGCACGAAGGAAACTCGGTATGTTGAAAATGGTCACCCATCCACGGACCGACCTCGAGCGCAAGCGCGAGCCTGTAAATAACAATAAAAAAAACGAAAGTCAAGTGATGCAATAAGCGCGCTTGAAAATTCATTCAACCAATCACGTTTGTCACTTTGTATAATTAGTTTTGCTTTATCGTTTCAGCAACTGGGACTATGAACTGATAAATTAAGCAGGTTATGAAATAACGGATGGCCACGTTAATATAATACATTTATTTAAATGTACCCAGCAGCTGTGATTATATCTGCCAAGTGGGCACAGAGGATAAATTATGTGTACACAGAGTTCGCAATTACCCAATTGATTCAAGAATTTTGTTTAACTTTTACAAATTAAAACTTTGTAGTAGATTCGAGCAGTTTATTTTATTTCTTATTTTACTTTATAACGTAACTAGCTTCTGCTAGCCTCGGCCTCTAGCTGCGGCCTCGCCCGCTTCAAAAATGTTTTTTTTTATCCCAAGGAACATTATATCGGGATGAAAAGTAGGCTATGTGCTATTCCAGACTATAATATAGGGATAGCCTATGCCAAGTTTTATCCAAATCCGTTCAGCAGTTCTGGCGCGATTGAGTAACAAACATACATCCATCCATGCATCCAAAGTTTTACATTTATAATATTACTAGCTTCGCCCGCTTCAAAGTCGAAATTTATCCCGAGAGAACATATGCCCAGGATGAAAAGTATCCTATGTGCTATTCCAGACTTTATTCTATCTCTATGCAAATTTTCATCCAGATCCGTCCAGCCGTTTAAGCATGAAGAAGTAACAAACACACACACACTCACAAACTTTCGCCTTTATAATATTAGTAGTAAGATATGACACTCACGCCTGCATCCCTCGAAGGGTTAGGTAGAGGTGCACCTATTTGCAATCTGCTGAGAAATGCCGCATTCCAAAAAAACAAATAACACTTTGCTTGACCCGGGAATCAAACCCAGAACCTCATGGTCAGCGAAAGCCCTTGCGACTGTTAGACCAACGAGGTACTTATTTTGCTTTATTTTGGTCTGAAAATGTGTTCCTATTTAGCAGGTAATATTCAAACAGTTATTAAGTAAGTTAAACACAGACAAAGCTGTGGGCAGAGACATCCGACTGAATATCCTAAGTAAAAAAGTCATAATTCGAGCTTTGGCTCTCGCCTATTTTGGACCAATTTAAAAGAAAGATATTCCATTCTTTTAAATTGGTCCAATATTAGTTGAGGAAATAGGCGAGAGCCAAACCTTGAATTATGACTTTTACTTAGAATATTCACTTGGATGTCTGCGACCGCATTTCCTCTTAAGGAAAAGTCGTCCAACCTATTCAATGCAACATACATACTACAACCTACTCAAAATCGAACCCCTTTTTCCTCCATCCAAATTGTATCACTCCATCACCACATCATAACCCTTCAGACCTCAAGTCCAGCACTTGACCCCTCACCCGCAGTTGACAGGCGAACAAAACGCTGCGCCCGCGCCGCAGGCTACCCCACCCCGCCCCACCTCGCCCCACCCGCGCTGAGAAAGCCGTGTCCTTTGCGCGCGCATTGACGGATAGCTCACATTATTACGTCGGTGCCATCAGTGGGTAATGAGCGTACAGAGTAGTTTGAGAGATAGAGAATATGGGGTATGATATGGTTTTGGTGTAATTAGGGTCTTAGAATTATCTACTAATGTTCGTTAAATTAATCATTTCATCCGAAAGATGTCCTTTGCTGGACATACGCCTCCCCCGGAGTCCAGTCGTCGGTGTTTGTTGGAGTAGCCGGATCTCGTCCAGAGATTCTTAGCACCCCTTGCCATGCTGTAACCTCGACCGCTACCGTAGTCGAGGGTAAGTAGGCTGCAGGGCACTAGGGGCCATTTTTTACTTGTTGCCATAATCGCCACGCTTGGCAGGCATAAATGAATACCTTAATATTATTACAAGGACAGATTTTCAACGTGCTTCTAAGTAGGCAATTATTTAGCTGTAACATAAGAGTTAGTGGAAACGGGCACTGGTGTTAGTTGTTAGAGCCTTTGCTGGATGCGAGAAACATGGAACCGGTGTTTGCTTGGGAGAAGAGGATGCTTGGATTTCTTGTTACTTATACCAGCACTGGCCTCCCACCAGGTGGACCGATGACCTGGTGAAAGTTGCGGGGATCTGTTGGATGCGGGACGCACGAGACCGGTCAATGTGGCGACGCCTGGGGGAGGTCTATGTCCAGCAGTGGACGCCTTTCGTTCTGATATGATGATGATGATACCAGCACTGGACGATATGCGACATTTGGTTGAAATTATGATGTTGAAAACCCTTAGTCTCGTTGACTTGCTTAACTTTTTACCTAGATTTATGTAGATCTGTCCAGATGTCTAAAAATAACGACACCCAAAAGGGAACTGTATGAACTAGAACGCTTTTTAAAGCAAAACAAAACCAAACCACAAATTAATGAGCTTTCACAGCAAACCAGGTAAACTAGTACCGAATAATATTTAATTATAGCTGTTATAACCCACTATGATAGTTCTGCTTTTTCCGTTAAATCAAATAACCGTGAAGAAACCAAAAAATACACACATGTCTAACGCTTTACCTAAATTGTGGTGATTTTTTAATTCTCCACGCTCCAAACCAAGGAAATTACTATTGATCGTTGTTTCTTTTTAATTATAGCAGGAAGAAGTGATATCCTGTTCAAATAAAAAAGGATTTATTTAGTTCTAGAGTAATTAGACGATTCTTTTAAAGATTTTATGGCGATTCCTTTCCGCTACGGATCTTTGAGATAGAATTTGTTTAGCACCGGAAAATTAAAGACATGGTTCTATAATCTAGAATCGGTAATGATTTATGCTGGGAAATGGAGATAAGTGTTTTCCAGTTGAATATGGTTAATTATTAGAACATGATGGGGCCTACACATATTCCTTTATTTCACGTTAATCTAAGCTTTGTACTTTTACGATGTACTGTCAAAGTGCCTCGTTTTTCTAGTAGTAGGCCGCAACTGCTGCTGCTCAACCCCGTTACATGAGACAGGCTATTCCAGATGCTCATACTCGACTCAAACTCAGAATTGGCCACACCTACCAATCAACTGAAAACCAATCCCAACTCTCGAGTTTGGCATATGATTCTTCAGCTTGACATATGTGTACACAATAGAGCAGGAGTCCAGACGTTCCTGAATTCTTTCTACACAAAATGTGTGGTAGGTATTGAATGAAAATGAAAGTCAAAGTTAGCACTAAGCTAACACTACTCAATTCCACTGATTTTGTGTTAAAAGAGTTCAGTGACGTTTGAGGCGTCTGGGATCTTGGATTTGAGCACGTTATTTTCAAAAAACTTAATTCAAAAAATCAAAAAACCCGACTGCTTCAAAAGCGAACTAAAAAGTCGTAAACAAGGAAAAAATCATGCTGTGCAGGCGGAGGATATCTACATATTCGCGGGCTGGCGGACCAAAATCTGGTGTATCCTCCGCCTGCACAGCATGATTTTTTCCTTGTTTACGACTTTTTAGTTCGCTTTTGAAGCAGTCGGGTTTTTTGATTTTTTGAATTAAGTTTTTTTATTTATAACTTTTTAGTTAGTTTTTTTCGAATTACATACATTTAAACATGTAAGTGTTATATATTTTTGAAAAAACCCTTTATTTTGATACCCCACACGATGGGTTTGGAAGAAAAAAATAATTTGGGCCACCACAATATGGCACCCAAAATCTGCCATTTGTCTATTATCCAATTTTAATGTTGCCTATGACACTCGCAGGGTTATGACGCATCGATTGACGTATGAACCATCAAAATCTGCCAACGCGTTTGGTTTCTGGAACGCCACATAGGAACAAACATACATACATACATACATACATACATACTTACATACATACATACATAGACTGATAAACACATTACCCTCCTTCGGCAGTCGGGTAAAAAAACAAGCCAACCAATCACAACTAATGGACATGAAAAAACTGGAAAGGGACAACCGTCATTTTCCAGTTTGAGTCGAGTTGAGCATGAGCATAAGCATCTGGGATACCGACCCGACCGACCTTTCAAAGTTTCCGAATTTAAAATGGCCAAGCCAACGTCATTATGTGACACTGCCGCCTCTGATTCCCTACCCTACTCTACACATTTGTCGGTCACATCGCTTATCGGAAAAACGTCTTGTGGCCTGTTATCTTTTATAGTTTGGCCAAATTGTCGAGCGTTATTTATTAAAATGACGCTCGCGACCCGCTGGTGAAATATGCTATGTCTTAGCGACAGGTCGTCTCGTGTCGACTCGAGGGCAGGGCTTGTATCATTGACAAATTGAGATGCCTGAACATACTTTGTGATTTAAGGCGCATGGAAGATGTTTATGCAATATTAAGACTGTCGTAGTGATAAGTGATTTAAGTCATGTAGGTGAAAAGTTAATAGTTAGGAATTGTCAAGCTTATGAGAAAACAAGTGCTGTGCTATTGCTGTTAAAAGTCTACTGGACAATAAATCTTAGTAGAAAACTTTTGTTAGAACAAAAAATTGGCCAAGTGCGAGTCGGACTCGCGCACGAAGGGTTTCGTACCATTATCGCAAAAACGTCATTAAAATCACGTTTGTTGTATGAGAGCCCCACTCAAATACTTATTTTATTCTGTTTTTAGTATTTGTTGTTATAGCGGCAACAGAAATACATCACCTGTGAAAATTTAACAGATGATGTATTTTTTTTGTATTTTTTTTTTGATTTTAGCTGTCGCGGTTCATGAGATACAGCCTGGTGACACACAGACAGACGGACCGCGGAGTCTTAGTAATAGGGTCCCGTTTTTACCCTTTGGGTACGGAACCCTAAAAACAATCCAGTGTTTTTGTTCTAACAAGAGTTTTAAATCAATAAATTAATAATATCATCATCATTTCAGCCAAAATACACCCATTGCTGGACATAGATCGCCCACTGATCGGTCCTGGGCGTCTACTCCCTATCTTCGTCGACGAAGTTACGGGCCGTCCGAAAGTATTCCGAAACTTCGGAGTGCACCCTACCCCCTAACGATTTCGGGTTATTGAGCTTCGAACGGGATCATGGACAATTTTCGTGAACGAACGACGGATGACGTTAGAGTTGTACTATTTTATCGGTCGATTACCGGTTTTCCTAGTTTGTGGTTTCAAACTTACTAAACAAAATATAATATTATTTTTACGTTAGAAAATGACCATATTTTTAACAATATAATTTTTTCATGTCTATCAATATTAGAAATGAATTACTTTTGTCATTTTAGTCCGGAAAGTGGCATTATCCTGTTGATACCATTGCCTTTTTTCTGTTTGACGGCAACTTTCAAATGAAACGTCAAGCAATTCCTAATAAATATCCGGGCAGATTTTAGTTTTCATACTTTTCATTAATAATTAATTAAAATGACCCCGACCGCTGCAGCAAATTACGCGCAAATTGAGGCCCTTGTCGACTTCATGAGTTCGCTCAAAGCGGCAGTAAGAAAACCTGTGCAAGCACCTTAATTTCAATGGGAATTTGCACAAAGTTCGTGGACCAACGGCAAAGGGTGAGTTTACTACATTACTCGTCAATATTAATATGATTTTGAGGTCTTGTCATCTTGCAAATACATGTAGCCCAGTCAGTAGGCGTTACAATCACGAATACATCTGTGCAAATCACGACTACGCCAGCTTTGGCAAAGGACTTTTTAATTATTTACTGACTGGGCTATTATCTGTAACAGTACTTAAGAGTATTGTGTATTTATATATTATACCCTATAGGCAATTAAAATTAACCAAATGTCAAAATTTTAGGTGTGGGCTGTTAAAAACATTTGGCCAAGAAAGCTGCTGGAGCTGCCAGACGGTCAGCATGTGCTACAGGTTCATTGGGAGGACCAACCCGCTTTCAAATGGAGTTAAAGATCCTATCGATTATTGGATGGAGTTTTGGAAAGCCACAAATCTAGTCAAGAGTCACAACCAGCTTTTCCAATGGTAATACTAATAATTATTAATATGGTAGTATACTATTTTTTTACTAAATATTAATAAATTACAGATAAACAATCATATATTTTTTGTTGTATCCGTCAATGATATTCTGTTTTTGTTGTACAGGGTCCACCAGTAAGAGAGCCAGCTGCCATCTCACCCACCCATGCTGCAACACTTGCCGAAGGTGGAAGTGCTTATAAGCAAAACTAGGAGAAATGAGATGCTCGATGAAGTAAAGCTGATTATTCTGGAAAAACAAAGTTCCCAGCAATATTTTAAGAGTGATAAATAAAAGGAAATCTATGTTTTGATTGTTATACTGAGTTGTTAATTTTATTCAGATTATTAGGTATTTGAGACTGAAGTAGACAAGTAAGAGAAATTAAGGTCCTAGCAATAATTTAAAACTGATAAGTAAAAGGAAAGCCACGTGGATACTTCTACCTACATGGTTTTTTTTTTAATATGAATTATTATAATATCAGGGCAGCGTTATTTCCTTTTTGAGTATCACTGCACATTCTGAGATAGGAGCCTTTTTGGTCTCACATGGGGTTTTATTTTTATTATTGTTTAATTCTCATGTCTCCTGTGCGGGTCACAAATAAATATTTTTCTTTTCTTTTAACATTTTGGCGATTTTCATACTTAAGTAGGGTAAGTCCCACAAAGGTTGTTTTCCTATCAACACTTAATTTCGGTAACTAATCAAGTGTGCAAACTACCAAATTCAAAACTACTTTGTTTGTGAAATGAAACGTCTTTTTAACCGACTTACCAAAAAGGAGGAGGTTCTATGTTCCGACTGTATGTTTGTTATATCCGATATCTCCGTCAATAGTGAACCGATTTAAAAAAATCTTATTTTGTTTGAAAGTGTATGTTTAGAAATTGGTCCCATTTTAATTTGGTGAAGGTCTGATGAAGAACTTCGGCGATATACAACAGAACTCTTCAATAAATAACGGCAAAACTCTCGGGATTGTGTGTTTACTTTTTATACCATTTCATAACATAACATCACGCCAGTACGCTCTAAAGGAGTACGCAGATCTCTTATTTCACCGGTTATGTTCAAGTTTCATGTTATTCGGGTAATCTATTCTGGCGTTATAGGGACCTTACTAAACAACTTGCCTATTAGGTAGGTAAAACTAAAAAGGGAAAAATAAACAACTTTTTTGCAAAAAAAAAACAACCAAATGAAAACTTCCAAATGAAAAACTACAAAAGTGAAAAATAACATAATTTTTGGAAGTCAGTGTCCATCATATCGCAAAAAAATTTTACCTACGAAAGACACCAACTTCCAAAAATTATGTTATTTTTCACTTGTGTAGTTTTTCATTTGGAAGTTGGTAGTATTTTTTTTGCATAAAAGTTTTTTATTTGCCTCTTGTAGTTGTATTTTTGTAGTTATTGTACAAGTCATAGTGTTGTTAATTGTTAAATTTATTAAGATTTGAATGGTGAAATAAAAACAAAAATAATAAAAACAATGCTTTTATTGCGATGAGTCAATAATACATAGGTACATACATAAACTCACGCCCTTTTCCCATGGGGATAGGCAGAAACTACAGAATGCCACCTGCTACAATCCTTTCATACTTTTTTTGCTGACTCACATTCATACATCTAGTCATACACATACCCAATGCATGTTTATTTGTTTTATTCGTGAAGTTGTCTTGTGAGAATGCATAACTATCTATTTCTTTCTAGCAATTGCACTAATCTGTCTCTCGCTCTTTGCTCTTGCTGAAGAGCTTGATGGGCAGATAATATATTTGTAGACACTTCTCCCCATCTACTGCGCTTAAATTGAAGATCTTCTCGCTGAGGGAAGGTGCTTCTAAGTCTGCCTGATTAAGCATATTGGTTACACAGCAGGCAACGACAATTATACCTGAAAATATAATTAAAATATGCTCTTAAATGTGCTTAGTACATTATTACCTCAATGTCTTAAATAGATGAAAAAAATACTGTTCACCCGTTCAATGCGTTATTAGAAAAACATGGCTATACCCAGTATAAATTGTGACAAATACCAACTGCCCGGTTGTAAATGCAGCTCTCTTGCTACTAAGGGGCATCTTAATCGGCCTTTTAAAATGCCAAACATATGCTGTATAGTGGACCGAGCATGTTTTTGTATGTTATTGTCTATTGGGGTCATCATGAATTCCCAGTGGGTACCCAAAATTTCTTGTAACACCTGGCAGGCCATATTTTTCATAAAATTTTGAATGATACAACTTTATTTAAGTGCACTCTATATGTAGGTATAAACACTCTTCAAAGCATAGGTAGTCATTGTCCAAATGGCAGGCTATATTTTATTAAATACCTATGGATAATTGTTTTAGAAAAATGGTACAAGCTTTTAAACTTGCTGTCTTTTTATTTATAAGGTTCCTCTCAGCCAAATTCTGTGGCAACCTTAAATACTTTTTTATTAATGAGGGGCTGTTCAGTGAATTTGCGACATGCCGCAGACACCGTGACACTGTCTGTTGTGCGATTAGAACGTCACTGCTAAGGCCCACTGCACCTTGGTCACTCCCCCGGGCACAAAAATGAAGAGCAGCGGGAATCTGAAATAAAAGAATAACAACAGTAAAATGGGTGGGACTGATTGGTAATACAGCTCAATAAATTGCAGAATCTTTAATATCCTTACCTTCATTGTTGGATCAACACCACTTCGTCGTAAGTGGTGAGGCAAAAGGGTCCTCACACAAGTCCTCAAATAATTCCCGAATACCTATAGTTCCCTATGAACTCAACGTCGGGCATACTTGCCAACTGGAAGTTTTGGCGCAAATGTCGTCGACGTTCCCTCCGCTCTTCCTGTAGATCTTCTGCGAGCATTAAAAAAGCAGCCATAGTTGGGAATTATAAGTTTCGTCTGGTTGACGATAACTATTTTGTTGTCGTAATATCTGACATAACGATCCGTTAAAACAAGTGTCAAATTCAATTTTTCGAACGGATAAAAACGCATAGGGAGTAGGTTCAACTGTCAAATTGTGTTGCCATTCATTCTTCGTTCGGGCCCCGAACGAATCATCCGTCCGTAGGTGATAGGGAGTAGGAAATGCCCGTAACTAAGGTCGAAACTACGGACTTCGTGCTTAGGGAGTAGACGCCCTGTGCATCTCGCATCCATCGGATTGCCACTGGGTTGCTATGTGCATGTTAATAAAAATTAAACAAAAAGCTCACAAAGTTCTGTAAAGCAAAAGCTTAACAAATGTCATGTTCTAATTTGACAGCATTTATCAACAATGATATGTCTCTTAAAATTACTCAGGTTACGAAAAACAAGGCAACAAATCAAGTCGGTCGTGCCCGAGTCTTGGGGACGATCCTTCAACAATTACTTAAAGGTCGTGACCAAAATATACTCATAAATTGTTATCGAAACAAGGGCGAAGCAAGCCGATGACAATTATCCGCTATTACGCGTCCATCGCCCAACCACTCCGTGAACGTAATACTGCAACTAATGTCTAAATTCAGCCGCCATCTTTGAATCCTCGCGGTTTGAATTTAGAACGTATTTTTCTAACCTTCGCCTTTGATAACCGCATAAATAAGTTTGTTGAACAATTTTATAAAATTTTCTATACTCGTTTTTATTTTAAACAATTTTTTCGGACAACCAACGTCTTAAGGGTCAAAATTCTTTGTCAAAATGTTTATGGCGCGTAAAATAAATTGGTAATAAGAAAATAATATGGCGGTCCATCAGTTCCAGTTGCCCGCGTAAAAAGCTTCTAAACGATTGCAAATTGTTGCTAGTATCGGAATCGGTTCTGACTTAATGGGCGTATTTAGTTCGACAAGTTTAGTACCGAAGACTATAAAATCATAGCATCGGTTTTGGTATGTTTACGGTATTTTCCTCAGCAACAATGTCGAAGTGTATCTGTTGCAATAAAATCATTTTCTGGGATGATAACATTCAAATTGCTTCTTACTTTACTACATCATCCCTTTACCCTTTTCCCGTTTTTGGCGTCAGCGCAGCATGTTTTCTTCTTCTTGAAAACATCTTTATTTCTTCTCTGTTTTCAATAGTCAAACTTTTGTGTAAGGCAAGCTTTTAGTAAGAGTGTTCGAATTTTGTGTTCTCTCACATTTGTCGTATTTTTGCCTAGCTTTTTCGACTTCCACAAGACATAAGCAACTGGCATAATATTAATGTCGTTTTTATTCATTACCAAATCAACATGGGAACGATTCGAAATCGATGGCTTAACGAAACTAAACCAATACCAGTGACAGTTTGTTATAGCAATTAATTATACCGATGCACCTTAAGCATATTTAACTAGCGTAGATTTCCTATATAAACAGTTACTTCATTAATCGATTCGTGGGAAAACCAAATACATTAACAATTCGGAGTAACAAAATAAAATAAATAGATCAAATTAACGATTTTGACATCACGCGAACGCGTTTAATAATTTAAATAACGAACGAGTAATGCGCGCGTTTCGAACATTTCGAATACCACAGATTCAATATGGCGTCAGTTTCTTGTTTTTTAGGCAAAGGATTCCTGTCATTATGCCCATATATTATCTTCACGGGGCGCTCGAGTTTGAGATAAAATTGTTGGTAACAAATGTTTCACGTTGTGTTTGATAAATTCCACATGATTTTATTTTAGTTTTATTGGAGTATGACACCGTTAATTAAGCAACATATTTTAAGTTAATTTAGGGGTCGTTAAAAAGAAAACGATGTTCTCTCGTGTTTTATGTTGGGCGTTACACAGTTATGACACAATTTTATTTTTAAATAGTTCCGTTTATAATTTTATGTTTGTTTAAGTAATGAGTGGAATGAACTTGTTTTATAAAGAACATGAAGTCTCAAATTGCTCTATCTGTTCAAACTGAATATCAGTGAACTGAAAATATTTAAAGAAATCTCTGAAGCATCCATTGAATATAATTTTATTGCTTTGTCAGAAGTTGTAATAAAAGTCAAAGTTCATATCTTATGATCTATGCACGCCCTGGGGCACAAATTATGTAATTAATTTCTAGAATCTAAGTTGGGACCGTCTTTGTACCTTATAATATTATGCATTTAAATTAGTAGTAGGTAGATTGATTGCAAAATATAATTTAGTTGGATACTCGTGCAATAACAAAGACTAGAAGTACCTAGTAGTAGTAGAGTAGAATCTGTCGTTTTTTATATTTCGAAGACAATAATTTTCATTTCTGTTATGCCAGTATTTTCTCGTAAAGGTTAAAATGTGTATGAACTGCATACTCTGCCCTGCCAAATGGTTTTTATTTTATATTTTTAGCCCGCCAAAACCATCGAGCCATGTACAATTCTCGTACCATTTTATTTTTTTCTTACATGCAAAGGCATCTATCCATACAGCCTAGTCGGTTATTCGTCGTTACCTGTCGCGTAACTCTTGGTTGATATCTGGTGATCTGTGACCGTAGTGTTCCCCGCGGGGACGTCCTTAACAGGACAAAGTTATTGTTATTGCCGCCAAACTAATGTAATTATTTTAACCTATGGAATATGGGAGCGCTGGAGGTGATTTTGTTTTTAATAGTTGTAACTTTTTGCTTTTATATTTTTTATAATTAGGTCCTCGAAAAAAAATTGCTTTTTGCTTTTATAGTTTGAACTGTACGTTACATATTTTTAATAAATAAATTTGGATAAAAGCAGCGAATGATGATGATGGATATTTCACATAAATTGGCCACTTATGATCTAGTTTATGAACCTGTAAATATAACCCATTTAAAAAAAAAAAAAAATTGTAAATGAAAATCTCCAACAATAATTTCCAACATTTGCCATTTGCATAAAAGAAAACTATTTTTTTTTCTATCCACCAAATAATAAATCAATGTCTAAGTTGTCACTAGAAATGCGTTTTCAAGATCATCAGCAGCTTCCCCCAACGCAGCTTCAGCCAGCGCCAGCTTTCCACTCAACTAAAAAAAAAGCTCCCGAAAAGTCGTCTCCACATCTCAACACTAGTTACACCTTGCACCCAACCCGTGCACTGCCTCATATAATTTATGCCACCGTGTGCCCGCAGCGCCCCGCGACCCAGTGGGGCCCAGCGGCCCACTGCTGCCCAGTGGGACACTTGTTACGCCGATTTATGGGGATGCGACGCTCCGCATTTTATTGTTTCTACCCGGTAATGTCCGCTTTACGAACAACTTTTATTATTTATTAATTGATTCAAAATGTCTCTTGTCGATTGAATAAAATTTTGTTTATGTCCACGACATTTTTGTGCGTTTCTTAGTTTATTTATCAGATACAGCTTAATAGATTTGAAAAATGGGGATAGATGCGGTGAGATATTTTTTTTGATATGGGAGAAATATTGTCGTGCCTACGGAATAGGTGCTTACTTTCTAAATAAGATGAAGAGTCTGTAATCTGCCTTTTGTTACTGATAATGATCTCATGTCATGCGTGGAATTTAATCAAGTAATTACATATATATGCGTTGGATAACTAATTTCAAGCTACAAAAACTTGATGATATTTTATCATCTATCAATAAATAAAGTTTTAGAAATCTGTACTTATATTTGATTATTTCCAAAAAAGGGTTTGTCATGCGCAGTTATTCAAGCCACATATCTGTAACAAAATATGCAAAAATTTCGACAAAACTCTGTGACTCAACCATGTACTCCGGTCTTTTCCTCAATCTTTCATTCACGATTACACCAGGACTGGACAGGAGATAGTGATTTTTCCACGAACCGCTTACAACGAAATCACTGGCTCCATCTAGCTGGGAGCGCGGTAAACTATGGTACAAACATAAATGCGGTACATTTCACCACAAGATTGCTTCTATTTACTCTCGTTTAGGGTTAATCCGTGATTGCACGCCGGTTGCGCCGATGAGAGGTTGCAGCGGCGGGTTAAAAATAGGGCTCACCCTAATTGGTGACCTTTCACCTCGGGTGAAGATGTGTGGTCTCTGGATGTGGCCTAATGTAGGTATTATTTGTCTGTAGTTCCTAAGCATTGCATATAGATGCGAATGTACTGCTATAATGCATAGACTCCAATTACAACACATGAAGCCTATTATATTTATTAATTAACGCATAACAGACAACATAAGAATCAATAAAAGAGACAATATAGGTCTGACTTAATTAACGAAGCTTTAACCAACAAAATTCATATGGCTCTTATACTATGAAGCACATATCTTAATTAAGCATGGATATGGATTTACTTATTTTAAATAAATAAGCACTTCCAGTTCCTGTATGTATATAAAACCCGTCGTGCTCCAGATGTGAGCTCGTGTGAGTAATTTTATGTTCGTGATCTATCTACCTAAGCTATACGCTACATATATGCGAATTGACGTTTACTTGATGTTCAGTTCATCCCTGATATTTTGATACACCAAAAGACACGCTCACGTGCATTTATTATGTGTTAGTTATTTACAAGAAGCGTCTTCGTTATTTACCTTAAAATTAGCCTAACCTTCAGGTGTAACAATATACAAATAATTACAATGTTACCTAAACCTTTGTATCATCATCATCATATCAGCCGAAAGACGTCCACTGCTGGACATAGGCCTCCCCCAAGCGCCGCAACATTGACCGGTCCCGTGCGTCTCGCAACCATCGGATCCCTGCAACCTTCACCAGGTCATCGGTCCACCTGGTGGGAGGCCTTCCAACGCAACGTCTTCCGGTTCATACCTTTGTTTGAATTTGTAAATAGAGTGTTTGGCTGGGTTTTTAAAAAAAATGTTGTAACATAAATCAAATCAATACCTAGAATCAAAAGTATCAAATAACAGCAATATTAACAAGTGCCTCATTGATCAATGCCCGTTTTCCATCTCTTGCATAACTTGATGCACTTAATTCAGTTTTATCTGTTCATCAATAAAGATTTGTGTCTCACACGCGTTCACAACACTAACATAATTCAAGCTCTAAATTATATGCAAAAAAAAACAATTTATATCGATGAGCCCTCCCTATCTATCGATAAACCATCTGAACGAGAAAGGCAGACGTGAGATATGCCGTATGGACCAGAGTTAATTACAAACACCAGGGCGACAGCGGAAATGTAAAACAGAGTGAAAATATTAACGTGTAATAAACAACTGCGCGCGCGCACATAAGTCCAATGGAACATCTCATTTATTCAAAGAGCACTGATTAAATAAACTCCAAACGAATACTCATTAACATCGTGATCGCACGATAAACTAAATCGTACGCCATTAAAACATACTGCCCTCTACGCATTAGTCGATTCGAAAAAATCGATACCAACCCGATTCGTCACGGCGTGTGATCGATTATACGTCTACTCCAATTAATCGTTGCTCGATTATAGCTGTATAATTATATAATAATAAATCGTTTTGCATTATAAAGTTATTGATCTAATAAACGCGGTCCGTCTAAGGTTTGAGGTGTTATTATTGGGGGTAATGTCTTCATTGCCTTTCATGCAAACCGACGCGTGATTGATGGCTGGCATATCGATATTATCGACATAATATCGATATAAATATATTCAAATAATAAAACGTTGATGAGTAATTTGAACTGTTGTTAAGTTTATAGTGCGCCATACCAAATACGTAATCAGCAAACATGTTTATTATTCGCGATAAAATGTTGCGTTAGCCTCGTCCATCAGGTCTATCGATATGAAAAGCGACGGGCCTAGTGCTGGCCGCTAACAAACCCGCGCTAATAATAAACGTATAATAACTATCATTAACGCAAGTTTAGCTTTACATTAGCTCGTGCGGTGGACGTTAAGAAGTAACGCCTTTGGAACACATTTAAAAAATCTCAAAGTTGGACGGCTCAGACGACGAAATTCACACGCTCGGGCAGTTTTATCTGTGGTTTCAATCGATAACTTTCACAATCGATTTTCATTACACTTTAGAACTATAAAAATGTTATAGTTCACCGCGATGTAACACAACCGGTGCTTATTTAAACATCGCAGACTTTTCTTGTTAGAAATGAGTGTGAACAATTTGTCTGTGACCTTTGATCGCAATCCGATATCAGTCGATCTATCTGATAGCAAATCGACGATCGAACAAATTAAAATCATTAACAAAGCAATCCAATCCGTTGCGTTACCATTCACTATAAAGGCCGATAATTAAATATTTATTCGGTTCTATTAGGACCGATAGAACTGTTACACTGAATCGATTCGTCACTGTGGAAATGTTCAAATTGCCGGCTATAACAATATATAAAACGCCGTGAAATACATTTGACAGACCAGCGAGAACAAAATCTATATTTGCTCTGTCCATTATTACCTACATTACTTCATGAATGTGAGTCTTTCGGTTTGTACATACATTTTGTGTTGCGAATTAGCATGACACTGCGTTTTGAATTACCGTTGAGATTTAGCAACGAGTTTTTAATTCTAAATCGAAACGCATTAGAAACGGCTGTTACTACAGTCAATAACACCTTCATGACCAGTAGGTGTTTCAATTACATTTAAACGATTCTCTAAGCTTAACAGCTGCTGAGTACATAATTTAAAATCCTCATTAGAATCGAAATAGTTTTTAATAAATCCAGCATATTCATTCAAAATTAAAATATTCACATTTGGGCGGCGACGCCGCGTGTAAACGCTAGTTAATTATAATAGAGGATTTATCGATATAATTGAAACCATTTATCTGTACTCACACATCGGTATCGGGCTATTGGTCCGTGTTCCCGTAAACCGTGATAAAAATCGATATATAATCTATATATCGATGGAATTTATTCGTCACGCGATCGTGATCGCCTGAGATTACTTAAATGCAACCTTTTGGCCACACGCTTTCTTTACAAATAGTTTGAACAGCGTATCAATTATCAAATACACGGGCTTTTAACGTTCTGTAAATTGGAGTAGAGTGATTTGTTGTTTGTTTGTAACGTACACACATTAGTTTTATTGCCATGGTTTACTTTTGCTAGAAAACCGATATAATCTAAGCTTTTGGATGAGGTTTTCCACCATGAAATAGACATGAAACAAAACTCAAGTTTTCTTCTTAAAAAAATACAATTGAATTGGAACCACCCCCAATTTTTTAAAGTTGGTGAAAAATGTACAGTTTTTACTTTAGTTTGTCACGTGTATACGTCTGCTTTTAAGCAAAAATCTCAAGTTTCATCATAAATTGGAGTTTCCGATCACATTAACAGTTTAACAGAACGACGCTAATTCTGGTACATTTGGTTCAGAAGTGTTGGTTTCACACCAAAACTACTTACCTACGTGTGTATGAACTGCGTTTAGCAACACCGTGCTTAAGATCAGCTCGGTCAATATTGTTCCACTGGAGGCTATAAAAAAATAATTGTTACGCTTTTTTTCTCTTAAGGGGCTAGCAGCAATATTATTAATGCTAGTAATTCTATGAAAATAACACCAATTTTACAGCAATATAAATCTGATTTTCAGTCACTGTTCAGAATTCGTAGGTGAACAGCGTTCAACTTTCATTTTTTTTGGTTGAAATATCAGAAAAAAGGACATAGGTACCCAATTTGTTACCTGTCGGTACGTATCTCTGTCCTAGGGCATTGAGAATCAAGGACTGATAATCCCTGGTCAACGAACTCTATTGTCAAATGGGACACAAGAAACATCATACATATTTTGGGCGCACGGTTGGCGCAGTGGTTGAGCGATTGACTGCTGCGCTGCGTGTCGCGGGTTCGATTCCCGCACGGAACAAATATTTGTATGACCTACAGATAGTTGTTCCGGCTCTGGGTGTTGTGTATGTGAGTTTATATGTTTGTAAACGCACCCACGATACAGGAAGAAATTCCTAGTGTGGGGCAACGTTTTTTTTAAAAAAAAAAAAAAAAAAAAAAAAAAAATTAGACATTAATTACTATATATATATATGTAGGGATTACCTAAAATATCTCTTATACAGTTTTAAATACTTATAGTTATACGTCTATGTGGATGAATGAAGAGGAAGGCCAAAGAAAAGATGGATGGACTGCGTCAGGAGTGATATGAAGGAAAAGGGAGTCAATGATAGCGTGACAGGGGTCAGGACGGTATGGAAGAAGAAAGCGTGTTGCGCCGAAGATGATGAATTATACGTCGGCACCCATACACTTCCTAGCGTACTTGATGACTAAATAGAATATGATACGGTTTTTACTAATTGAAAGTTTGTCCTGTGCAAAGCCGGCAGGCTTATTACATTACGCATCGTGCAAGAGCAATACAATAACAATTTTTGCGCAATAATTGCTCTTCAATACAGAAGTTGTGCATTTGAAAAACAGCGAGCGATTAGCAAACGATAGTGTAGGACCTACTCTACGTCTACACTGTAGATAATTCCTACTTTTAGGACATAAAGCGTTTCTTCGCGCGATGATTGCTGATTGCTGTTTCTTACGTAATAAACCTGCGGGACGGATCGCTAGTGATTTAATTATAAAGCACTCTGTATACAAGTATGAAAACAGAATCCAACTTAGAACGCCCATAGTACTACTGATATGTCTTCATAATAGTTACCAACCTCATGTTCAATTAGTGCAGTTAACGATCGCCTCCTAACGCGCGATATCCGACGGATAGACACATCCGTCCTCACGGAATTAACGCAGATACGCTTGTATTAAGATTATCAAGACGATTATTAATGTTTTTGTGAAGATAGGATATAAACGCACGGGATCGGTCAATGCGGTGACGTCTGGGGGAGGCCCATGTCCAGCAGTGGACGTCTTTCGTAAAGATAGGCAGGATTTTTGATCATCATCACATCATCAGCCTATTAATGTTCCCACTGCTGGGACACAGGCCTCCTCTCTGTGAGAGGGAATGGGCCGTAATCCACCACGCGGGCCCAGTGCGGGTTGGTGGATGTCACATGTCTTCGAATTTTTGGTTCTAGGACATGCCGGTTTCCTCACGATTCCTTCACCGTTTTGAGAGCAGTGGTGAAGAAATAATTTACACAAAGTAAAGCGCCTGCCTGGGCTCGAATCCACGACCTACAACTTGTAAGTCGCGGCCGATACCACTGGGCCACCACTGCTCCATCCGGATTTTTGATGTTTTGTTCTTATTATTATGAAATCTTTCTGTTCAAGAGTTTGTTTCGACCTTACGCAATTGCTTAGTAATTATTTTATCGTTGGAAGACTGCTATATATACAGTTACTGGGATATTTCTTTTCTTATCTCTTGTCGTCCAACGAGAATGATTTTTATTAGAAAACTAGCTATTAGCTGTGGCGTCGCCCGCGTGAATGTCGGCAATTACCAAGTTTCATATAGCAGTTAAGCCGTCAAAAGCTAATAATCAGATAGACAGAGTTGCTTCTGCATTTATAATTGAATATTCCGTACTATCTATAGCATTGATTTCTTGGATTAATTTCTATTTAGGTGCCTCTCAGATGTTTCAGTTCCATACCTCTTGTTAAAATAACATGCCATTAAGGGGTTAAGCCCTGACTATACAGCAAGAAACCTATAAAGTAGTCTATAGAATTATAATATTATTGCATTCCATAATTAATAATCCCATGCCATTTTTAATAATTTATTGTTGTATTAAATATTTTTTGGTATTTTAATTAATCATTTTTAATGGATGTTTTAGTGGCTTTTATGTATTTCTATTTAATTTCATTTTGGATTGGAACTTATTACTATTTTTAACTGACATTTTTTACTATTGCTTTTGATTGGAATGTTTTATTATTTTTTATTGGATTTTGTTATTATTAAGTACTTATTATTTGCGATTGACATTTTTAATTCTTTTTTATTTTTTGTGCTATTTTTTTTTAATGTAAATTTACTGTATATGTAGGTATAATTTGATATTTGGGGTGGGTAAGGTATCTTTTTATTTATAAAGTGATTACTTTAATGTAGTGAAAGTTTTGTAAGAATGGGGGCGGGCTGTAAATCAGCGTTGACCAGCGTAATAGCCATGCTTTACACTGCTCAGCATATGCTGAGCCCGCTCCTTTTGCCATTCTGAAATAATATTGTGCCTCAGAACTAATTTGTGTTTGTTCTTGTTTTGTTACAGTTGGCAATAAATGTTTTCTTTCTTTCTTTCTTTCTTTCATAATATATACTATGTTGATAAATTTAAATACAATTATATGAGATCATTGTGTGTACGGCACTTCACAATAATTGAAGGAGAGGTAGCTTTTATAAACGCCTTGTTAACATTTCGCGATCACAGGGCTAGCTTTTACTTTGGTCAGAGGATAAGCATTGCCATACAACGTGGCAATACTGCCAGTCTTTAAGGCACTTTGCCATTAGACAGTGATGTGGAGGATTTTTTGACACCACAATGTTACTATCTTAGAAGGTAGTTAGTAAGGTTTTGGTATAAGTCTAAATATAGATAGGACTAGCTGACCACCATAGCCTATGTTACTCGGGAATAATGTAGCTTTCCATAGGTGAAAGATTTTCAAAATCGGTCCAGCAGTTTCAGAGCTTATTCGGTACAAACAAACAAAAAAATCTTACCTCTTTATAATATTGGTATAGATAAATTAAGCATTTTGTATACAGTAAGTTTACAGTTCAGTAGAAGAGTTTCTCAACTGATGGATAATTACTTCCATAAAATTTGCACATGGACCATGGAAATAAATTCCACCACCAACAAAGACCACAGTAGCTACTTTACACAATAATTGTTAGTTTTCACTACGACTCGATAAACATAAACTTTTCCGCAACGAATAGAATTATGAAACCGTCAGTTCCCGTTATTTAGTTATTATTATAAATTTACGACATTTTTACATGCTCATGAAGCATACAGAACATTCACTACAGAATCAACAACAGCCTTCGACGTCTCCACATGCATCAATTAAGTAACCCCGTCCGATACGAGGCTGCACGAACCGTCACGATTATTATATTTAGTCGTAAAAGACCTGCAGGGAGACACGACAATTAATTTTTGAAAAAAGAAACTCTCATATCTTAAATAAGTAATTGAACGATGCTAAATGTCAACTGTGACCAATTAAAAAAATTACATAATACCGCACGACGAGTGGCCGACACGCCTACGAGCCGGCCACGACTGTCGACTACCAATAATATAAATCGCCACAATTGACACACAAACGACAATATCAATTAAAAAAATTATCACCAATTACCTCGCGGCGGGTCGTCAAACATTGTGTGTCCGAATTTAAATACTAATCGTCGTTTAATTTAAACGGGAATCGATTAAATCGTACAGATTTTCGACGCCCGCTTGTTTCGAGTGTATGTCTTAATTGCAACATCTTAGGAGAGGATCTTTTGGGGCCGTTTATCGGTAAGAGTCGGCCGCTTAATTAGTACGTATCCCCTGCGCATGCGTCGATGCAATCGCCGTCTCACCTCTCTATTCCTTATTCGAAACCGCGGCTTAGGAGGCGTCGTCCTTTTCGCTCGTGCGCTTACAGTACTAGAATGAGCAGGACGGAGCTACATTTGTGTGTACCGAGATAGTGATCGTGTCGGGCGCCGGCACCCAGCGTTCCTAATGCGTGTTTTAAATGTTTACTAATGAACACGATTATTTAAAGTGACATTTTCGGATTTCCCTCTCGGCCATTACAGATACTTGGTATAAAGTCGGACCGCGCTTTATGCGCCGTATTAAAATACAACCATTTTATACATTTAGTCTATGGCGTGGCGTCGGGTGACATTCCGATGCCATTTGAAGGCAATATAGATTGGTGACGGGCTCCACTCGAACTTTGACATCGTCATATATTTTGGACTTTTATATCGATAGCAACATAAATTATTCGACATTCGGGCGATATTGAGTGAAATCACTGGGCATTTATAGTCTAAGAGTAGACAAATGGCTTGTAGAACAGACGGTCATCAAAACTTGGAACTTTAACTGCCGATAATCTTGAGCCTTAATTGGAGATTAGGTTCGATTTTATATTTTCCTCTATGGGGTTAAAGGCTGCCAATAATGATCGTTGTTACATAACAAGTAAAATTTCAAAATTAAAAAAATACCCCGACGCATTTATCTTGCGAAAACACCCCGATTCAAACAGTAAAACGCTAAACATAACTTAACTATAACTTAAACATAACTTTTGAACGGCTAAACCGATTTAATTCAAACATAGCTAAGAACACTCTCGACAAAATCACGTTTCAAACAAAAATAACAAATCAAAATCGGTTCATCCGTTTAGGCGCTATGATGCCACAGACAGACACACAGATACACCGATACAGAGCAACACAAGTGAAACTTATAACACCCCTCTTTTTCCGGCGGGGGTTAAAAATGTAGCTTAAAGCCCAGAGCATGATACATATTTTATTTTTGTTTAGTTTCAGTTTCGTCATTTCCTTGTAAAGATTTGAGCAATGGTCCGGACAAAACTGCTCTATGTCTATGTATACTGTGAATTTTAGCAGAGTCCAGCAATGTAAAAGCTATTGAGTATTTGATATTGTACTCATACTTCTTAGTGTGTGAACAGTAAAAATATTCAAACTAGCTTTTGCTAGCAGCTTCACTCGTGTAATTTTTGACGTGGAATTCGGAAATTATCCCAAAGGGGTTTTTGGGACCTATTATATAAAGAAAAACGAAGGAAATTTCGGGAGAAAAGCCCTCTTCTACCAGAGTATTATACATTTCCTTTGTAACCGTTATCTATATTAACAAACCAACGTACAATTGTTAACATTATATTAGGATTGTTTTTCCCCAAATTTCAACAACTTAAATTCTGTCTTCTGATGCAGACATTATGTCCTTACGGTGACAGTAAACATACAAACTGCAAATGAGGTGTCCTACATTTTCGACACCCAAAAAAAGGCCAAAACTAAAACATAATGTTATGCAAATGTAACGTGGGCGTAGTCTCTAATTGAGCACTAAAGCGGGCGGTGCCGCGGCGCACGCTAGTCTCAAATTAAAATTTATATAACCGCCTACCTCTTAAAATATAAAACTCGCAATTCAGGCTAGAAGTTCGTGGTTTTATACGTTTAGAATGGCATCATGACTGTATTTCTCGAAGGGTACGGCAGAGGTATACCTCTGGTACAACCACATTTAGTACCATGTAATGAGGGACGAGCCTGTTACTTTCATCCGGGCACAAATACAGACTCCGAATTGATACTGAGAAATGCCAGATAAAAAACCCAATAAAATTTTGGGCTGACCTGGAAATGAAACCAAAGGTAATATCAATCAATGAGAAGAGGCTCATTGATTGATCCTGTACAGTGGTAACGGCCGCGATTTACAAGTTGTAGGTCGTGGGTTCGAACCCAGACAGGCGCTTTACTTTGTGTAAATTATTTCATCACTATTGCTCTCAAATGATGAAGGAAAACATCGTGAGGAAACCGGCATGTCTTAGAACCAAAACTCTACAACTAATAACAGCCGCACGGGTTGATCTTCAAAGTTAAGCAACGCTTGCCGAGGTCGGTCCGTGGATGGGTGACCATCTTTACACAGCGAGTTTCTTCCGTACCTTGGAAAGCACGTTAAGCCATTGGTCCCGGCTGTCATTTGAAGATCTTTGACGTTAGCACAACCCAGTTACTGGGTTGTGGAGGTCAGATAGGCAGTCGCTCCATGTAAAACACTGGTACTCAGCTGAATCCGGTAAGACTGGAAGCCGACCCCAACAACAATTGGGAAAAGGCTAGGTAGATGATGATGATCGTAGAAGCCATATATAACTATTTTAATAAATTAAACATTTCGCTGATTTTATGATGGACCTTCAAGATTGAGGACAATAATAAACACCTCAATTTATACAAAACAATGGGCTAGTTATGGTTTTGCGTAGGAGTAAAACATGATGAAAGGTGTTGAACAAGATCTTATGTGATAATACTCGTATTAATAATATTAAAATATATTCATTCAATATATTCAAATATTTTTCGCAGCTGGAAACTGTGATATGAATTATTTTATGCCGTTTTAAGAGTTGATAGAGCAATAAACCTGAAAGCCGAAAAGCTTCATTTGATCTTGAACAAGTCATTTCATTTCACTAATAGCTTTTTCCCGTGGTTTCACTCGCAAGTCCTATCCGAATCAAACCACACATTTTCAAAGAAACCTTTAAAATCCAGCGGTAGTTTTAGTTCCTATCCGTGAAAGAGTTTTCGCAATGGGATCAATTCTTACTTTACCATACTTATAAACAAATAATTTAACTTCTGTATAATATGAATTTAGAAAAACCGAAAACACAAAATAATTATCAGCTGTAATTAAAACATACGAGAAACAATACACACTGCCCGCAAATACAAAGTCACACAGAACTGCAGCTTTAAACAAAACTTCTATCTATCATAAAACGTGCCCCCCGCGGTGCCAGCCAATAATTCACAGTCGAAGCCTTAACAAGCCTCATCGAAAACATATTAATATAAACCACACGTCATTTACTAACCCGTGAAATATAAACAAAAGATTATAGAGCCTCTTAATCAACAAAAAAAGAAAAACAAATGAAAGAATAGAAAAATTCAGGTCACATTAAATTTTGATATATTAAGCATAGTTTCGTTATAAAATATAGTTGCGTTAATAGTCATATTTGCATATGATCAGCAATTAGGGGACCTCCCATCGTTTTACGGTTCAAAAGTACGGTTTTACGGTGATTCGTATGTATATGGACGATTTAGTCGCGTGTCTGACGCGTTGTCTTAATGATATAGCTGATTATATATTAAATGATGCGTATACTGATTGTGTATTATATATTAAATGATATATCGTTATGAGATTTTTAGTTTTAATGGTGTATTTGGAATTTTTTAGTGTTTTGTTTTGTTTTTAAATTATGCGATAAGTTTTACTACAGCACACAATTTTTTCTAAGTTGGATATTTGGATTAACACTACTTGAACTGGCCCGAGCTACCTTCGCGGAGCTGAGACCTGTTTGGCAATTGCGGCAACTGACCCGAAGGATTAAACTCAAAATCTTGGGGTCCAATGTCAAATCCGTGCTGCACTACTGGTGCGAAACGTGGAAGGTCACAAAGGACATCTCACGCCAAATACAAGTCTTCGTCAACCGTTGTCTTCGCCGCATTCTTTGAATTTACTGGCCCGATATCATCTCCAACGTAGAGGTGTTGGAGAAATGCCGCCAGAAAAAGCGTCGCAATTGGAGATAGTTTTTTTTTTATTTGGGTCAATCCCACCACACTGTTCCCAAACCACTGCAACTCCTGAAAGCCAGAATCAACAGTGGCGACCCCCAGAAAAGCGCCAAGGCAATGAAGCTCGACGAAGTCCCAGAGAATGAATTTAACTGTCTTGGATCCCGCAACGAAATTAATCAGAAAAGAATAAAGGAGAAGTAGGAAAAATAAAAATTGGAGAAGGATTGGCCACACGCTCCGAAGGGATTCCGATCACATACCCAAGCAAGCTTTGGACTGGAATCCCCAAGGGAAACGAAAGCGTGGCCGTCCCCGTCTGCCCTGGCGTCGCTCCGTGTTGGCAGAAGCGACGAGCATCGGAATGACATGGAGCGAGGTGAAGCGTGAAGCTCAAGACCGATCGCGATGGAGGACATCTGTGGACGCCCTCTGCCCCATCTAGGGGTTATAGGACATTTTTTTTTATCGTCTATTGCGCTGGACCTCTATCTCACCTGATGGTAAGCGATGATGTGGTCGACGGTGAATCAGGCTTGCCTAGAAAAAACCTATTCACTCTTGACTTAAAGACCCCAAGATTGTAGCTATCGGGAAACACAGACTCCGGCAAGGAATTCCACTCCTTAGCTGTACGCATAATGAAAGTGTCCCCAAAACGTTTCGTATGGGTGAGATATCCACCATGTACCGATGACGCATCGCCGTACGTCTGGTAGTCCGATGATGGAACGGGCTGGGCGGAATCAGATCATGCAATTCCATCGCACACTCCCCGAAATGCAACCGATAAAAAACCGACAAGCTGGCAACTCGGCGACGATGTTCAAGGCTCTGGAGCTTTGACTTGACCAGTGCCTCATTGCCGATTGCATTATGTCAAGTAAGTCAACTGGCCCATACAACATACAAACAATCCAGAACTACATCAACTTTTGCGATTTTAATGTCGATTATTTTCGATTGATACTGGGCTAGTCCTCCTTTACAATCAATATTTGTCACAAAGTGACTATTATTCTTTCATTGACAGAAAAATCTGAGGCACAAATAACTATCTAGCTAAATAATATTGATTGAGCTTTTATAAACATAGTAAGTACCTACTAAAAGTCAAAACGCAGATGACTTATGACCAAGTGTATTGGCTAAGTCTAAGTAGTGTTCAAAATACAGTTAAATACTTAAATCGTAGTAAACAATATACAGTTAAATACTTAAATGGTAACATAATCATAATAATTTGATCTACAACAGTCGTTATGCTGATTGTTTTACCTTGACACGGCTCATATCGACGCTGAAGGGAATGTGCGTACAAAAGACATCAACGCGCTCGTTTAGTGAAGGATTTTGTAATGAAGAATTTCCTCAATCAAGTGATTGATTTCGGATTTAGAAAGTCAAAGTCAAAGAATCTTTATTGTGAGACAGCGGTTACAGAGTTGTTATTGAGAGATTTTTGTGTGCTTTTGCACTGCTCCACCATGTTAGGCATACAATAGTTTGAAAAAAAAATATTATCCTAGATATAAGTTTATGTGATATGTGTTAATTTAATAGAATAGAAATTTCAATTGAAATAGAGACTTATTTTGCATCAAAACATAAAACCAGTTTGTCACTAGCTCATCACGAATCTGTCGGACAAATATTCATGTACTGTATAATACGGTCTATTTACCAAAAAGTCATTTAATTTTTTCTTAAAATGTTTGATGTTTTCAATTTCTCTTATTTGCAAGTGAAAGTGCAAGTTAAGTGAAAGTGATGTGAAATTGTGATTTAAGTAATAGAATCGTTTCATTATTTACTATTTTGGTTCTACAGATAATATAATTGTTCATTGTTGTTGTTGTGTCCGAACATTTTTTAAAGTCTTCTTCTTTTCGTGTGCGGTGTGGCACCTCTGGTGTTAGAGTTCATTAAACCACCTGTTGGAACCCCACAGGCCTCTGACTTAGCTATTTCAGACATTAACTATATAAGACCAGGTTTCCTCACAATGTTTTCCTTCACCGTTGCATGTGATGTCCAAGATAAACTTAGATAGTACATATGAATTTGAAAAAGTCACATTGGTACTTGCCCGGATTTGGACCCACGACCTCAAGCACGACAGGCAAGGTCTCAGCCACTGAGCCACCACGACATTAATCATTTTTTAAAGTATAATCATGCTAATTTGAATTTGAATTTAAGTATTTTTTTTTTCAGATTTATCTTACGAATATTGTATAAATAATTGATATTTATTAAGACTAGCACTAGGCTACTTGCAAAAAACATCAACGCATTCACACCGCTAAGCGGCATCGCTCAAAGGGATTGGCATAACAAGTGACACAAAGGTACCTAGTTTTAACAATCACTCACACTTATTATTCTCAAAAACATAATCAAATTAAGCTAACTGTAAAATCTGGTAAGTACTATAGAGGGCGTGGGCAGCGGCTAATGATTTAACTCAGAATTTTCTTTTATATTTGACAAGAATTCCGCAATATGCCTGCTTTTAGGCGGCTTCTATCCAATTCTGACATACAAGCTTCACCAAAAAAACATCTGCAGCTATTTTCTGTTCGAAATTCACTTACCTATCAAGTAATAATTATTGCCAGTGTTTTAATAGGCAAGTAGGTTGCCTTCTAGTTAAGCAGAGTTTTCACATGAGCTATGCCCCTACGAATAGACGCGCAGAGTCATATGAAGTGCTTCAATTCTATGTCTTGAAAGGTTACATGAATCCTTATTAAGAATGTTTATGAAAACCAGAGCGTATAAAACACATCAACAATCACAATAGTCTCAATTAACTCAAAAATATAGATTAAGCAGTGTTTTATTCTTATTTACTTACAATATCTACTTACCAATTTTCATTTTGCTTTACCTCATACTCCGATACTCTCATACTTTATCTCCGTACGTTTTAACATGTTCCCGTACTAGTGCGTTAGGTAATTGGTATGATATTCGCCGCTCATAACATATTAACATTCAATAGCGTTCTAGATCGCTATCAGGCTCTATAGCGATGTTACACAAGCTATTAAGGCTGTTAACCTATTAAATAATCACCGTAGGGAACTGAAATTACATGTTGGTGCATACTAAGTATCGTACTTATTTCCGCTAATTGTAGGATTCTTACCAGATATTAACCGGTTTTTAGGATTCCGTAACCGAAAAGTCCAAACGGAGCCCTATTGTTGTCACTCACGTGTCCGCCTGTCTGTCTATCCGTCACCTGTTACACAGGTTACAGCCAAACGGTTGATGCTACATTTTATTTATTTATTTATTTAATACTAGGAGAACCAACAGCTATAACAGATGGATAACAATTGTATATGAGACATAGAGCCAATTACAGGTTCTCACGGATAGAAACAGAAAAAGTAGTAGAAAACTTAGGATCACTAACAAGCACGATTTATATGATTAAATAAGAACTAAACACTTTTAAAAAAGTCAGCATTCAGCCGACTGCGTGCCGAATAGGTTTTAGTGGTAAATGGGTCAAATGAGAACTCTTTACAAAGAATATTAAAGTCCTTACTCGCTCGCACCATGTATGAATTTCGCCTGACGCCTTTGTTGACACATTTTGTACAAATTGTCAAAAAATACTTTGAATGTTTTAAGCGGGCTTCCCATACAGCAAAAAGAGGGTGCGTAAAATAAAATTGAACTATTACCCCATCGAATGGTGGTTTGGTTGTTTAGAGCTCGTTGAGAAGATAAATACTGTTTTTTTTACAAAATATTGGAAACAAAGGAAGCCACTAAAGTCAGATTTTTTTACAAAAATTTATCCCGAAGAATTTTTTAAGTTCCCTTTGACCAAGGAACTTGAAATTTGTTGATAATGTTTATTATTACATATATTTTACTAACTAAATACTAAATTCATAAATCAGATTTTTCTTTGAAATTCCCTAATTTTTTCTATTACAACCAACCTTTTGCGGTTTGGTACGGAACTCTAAATTTGCGAAGTCCGACACGCACTTGGCCGGTTTTTAAAGTCTGATAAAGTTAAGTTAAGTCTGTGTGCAATAACACATAGTCTTAATTTTGTAAAAACCAATACCCAAAATTATCTGCATAGCCTTTTCATCTTGGTTGGGATTGGTTTCCAGTCAGTTAACCAATATTTTACATGAAACGTCTGCCTATCTGACCGCCACATCTCGTTACTGAGTAACATCTAACTCTTTCGGACTTTCGGTGTTCTGACAACCATAACGAATGTCCAAGATCTAAAAATGTCAACGTGGGTCAGTAGCTTAGCGTGCTTTCCAAGACACAGAGTGGTCTCTGTATGCAACCCATCCACGGACCGATCTCGGCAAGTGCAGCCCCGAGTTTGGACAACTAATACTAAGATTTACTAAAATATACATAAAGTCACGCCTTTTTCCCATAGGGGTTGGCAGAAACTACAGAACGCCACCTGCTACGATCCTTACATACTTCTTTTGCTTCACACACATTCATACATCTAGTCATACACACACGCTGGCCTTTCTGAAGAACACCACCTATAAGATCTATGTATGTCTTTCTAGGGCGTCCCCTCCCGGCGATTCCACTTACATCTGCCTTGTAAATACCTTTCGTTAGTCGCCTTTCATTCATCCTTTCAACATGGCCAAACCATCTTAACATACTCTTTTTTTTTTTTTTTTTACTAAAATATAATTTTAGTATTTTTTAACTTCTGCTCAAAAATATATATCTGTAAGGTACCAAATCTGTAATTACGTTGATAATGCAAACTTCATCTCATACTATGAAGATACCACTGCGTTTTGGCGATATTCAAATTTCAATAAAAAGACTTTTAAAAGCACATACGCGAAATAAAAAGACATTTCTAGTCTCGATAAGGTAAAGTTAAGG
Organism: Orthosia gothica; assembly: GCA_949775005.1. Taxonomy (NCBI): domain Eukaryota; kingdom Metazoa; phylum Arthropoda; class Insecta; order Lepidoptera; family Noctuidae; genus Orthosia; species Orthosia gothica. The sequence goes on from OX459064.1 coordinate 16,874,576, forward strand.
TAAAATTACCTAAAAAATCTGCATATATAACAGAGAAAACCGTGGGAAACCCAATAATCTCCCAGATCAATAGAAGAAACTATAAGCTCAGCACGAACAACTACATAAAATAAGCATTTTAAGCAAAGAGTGCTCCGAATGATATTAATTTATAATTTTATGAAACACACACTTTCTAAGGTAGGATTACAAGAAGATTTTTCAAAGTGAAATAATCTAGCGTTTATCATAAATAACGTTTAAAATTGAGTTTATGTGTATAATCGGTATATTATCTTACATATTACATCCCAATATTGTTATCTTTAACAACAACTTTATCTCTCACCTCACAACACACTTATTTCCTTCTCCATAAACTCTATTTTCCTGTAAATGAAGTGTATAATAAAGATGGTTTCGAATCAGTAGCGACATCCTATCCGAGTTATTCGATGCGCATACGCAACAATTTGAACGTAATTTATGTTCAGTTTGCTCCCGACCGTTACGAATAGGATCAGACGAGATATAAATATATATTTTTATATATTATATTCGATGTGAGTTTTCCCAGGGTAGGGTTGGCAAGATATAGTTGCAATGTTGTTGTTGTTGTTGTTGTTGTTGTTGTTGTTGTTGTTGTTGTTGTTGTTGTAGCATCAATGCTTAGCTTCAAAGCCGAAGTCAAGTTAATTTATTTGATAGAAACACGGTATTAGAATGGTCATACATTTAGAAATATATCTTTATGTGTGGTGTTTTCTGCATCTTTAATGGTTTGGAAAGAACATCATGCTTACATTGTAGTGACAGACAGACTTTCATGCTAGTCAACACATACATGTGTGAAAACTCCTTAATGTTTACTTAAATTAAACTGTATGAAGAAAATACAAGACGCATGGAACTAGAAAGTAAATGCCATGTATAGTCAACCATAGAACTGATTGAATGAAAATGGAATATTTTTTATAGACTTTGATTCGAATTTCACAAGACTTAAAAAAAATCCTCGAATGGTAATACCACCCAGTAAGGTAGTCGCAATTTCTCATAGCCCAAACATATACCAGGTACTGCTATACACAATCACAGCATAAAACCCGCCTTCAGCACACCATTACTTACCTCTACGTTCATCACTTACCCGGTAGCGAAATAAAAATCGTTCACTGTTAACATATTGCTCTTATGTTAATTCAATTATGTCCATAACGGTACTAAAGTTCCACTAAACTGTCATATGTGCGTGTTACTTTACAAGTCTGAAAATTGGTCAGTCTTCGATCTGGCTGATCTGGCAGCAGATTTGCAAGCGTATAAATTCATAAACCTAAAGTCGTTGAATTTCTGGGAAATGCTAACAAGCATTGAGCTTGCGTGGTGGCTTTCAAACCCTCCCTTTCAAAATCAAAATCAAACTTTATTATTTCACATAGGCCTACATGGGCACTTAAAAAACGTCGACAAACGGTGCACGGTTCGGGTTGGTCGTTTCCTATAGAGAAGAACCGGCAAGAAACTCCGTGGTTACTCTTTTAAAAAATGGTTTGGTTTACAATATTTCAATGTTATAATTGCATTAGTACTTAGATATGGGGGGACAACGTAACCCAACAATAAGTCGTAATAAAAAAAAAATAAAGTTAACAAATGTTAACAAGCATCTAGAAGGCCTACAATGTTCACACATTTAACAACAATCGGTAAAAGAATCTATACACCGTCGACCACATCATCGCTTACCATCAGGTGAGATAGTGGTCAAGCGCGAGCCTATAATATATAAAAAAAAAAAAAAAAAAAATATACAAAGGTAAAATAAAATAAAAAAGTATAACAAGACTTAATTTAACATGTGGCACAAATGTTGTTATCAGTGCTGTAACTATTCTTAGCAAAGGGCTACGGAGATGATTGAAAACCATTGTAAAAAGTTTAATTAAAAGAAGTGAAAAAAAACAAAGAGAAATAATGAGATTGAGAATAGTTAGAGACATCCACATATTTATGCCGTTTATGAGTTACGGGATTCACATTGAGGAGGCCTGTTTATCTAAGTTCCACTCCTTGCCATATAGAGGAAACCTGTGTCCCAGCAGCGCAAACATTGTTGGCTGACTCGTAAACACGTTACTGATAACACAAAGTCAGTTTTTATTTTCAGAATTCCTTTATATATGTTGCTTATATGTCCACATATATGTCTATAATAGTGACTCAGTACGATTCCCGATTAACAACATAAACTAAGATTTCCCAAACAAAAACCAAAAACTACTTTAAAATCCCAAAGCAAACGGCATCCATAAAATATTGCAAACTAGAAACTTCCCGAGCTTACAACAAGTCAAACTTTAACCGCAACATATTTATGTCCCCCTCACATTGTCTGGGTGATGTAAAAATTGATTTTCAATGTAAAGTTTATAGCTATCCGTGCGTAGGAGTCATTGTGTGTCGGGTCAAATATGGCAATAAATAGTCTCATAGGAATGTTGTGTTAAAGAGCTTTCTGCGTTTATGATGGACCTGTTAACAGATATCGTCGTGGTCTCTAGGAGTGGTACTTGTGGGCTCTTAACTTGTGGAGTTGGACTCTTAAAAGGTTGGTTTAGGAATTAAAGTTTTAAGGTGTTTAGATGAAGGTAAAGTGGGTGCTTAATGCTCGTGGGAAAATTAGGAAACTCTGAGTTTAACTTATTGTTTTTTCAGTTTATTTGTGTCAAAGTTGCATACATTATGTATTATATGTATACATGTTTATAGATTTTGTTAGATTAAACACAATATTTATCGACTAATTGTTGATTACAACACAAGAAAATTTTATTATTGCCTGTGGTCGTTTTGACATTTTAAAAAAAAAGTTTTTTTTGTCTGTGCTCTCTCTGCTTTTTACACTAAGATGGTTCTGTTTTTTTGTTGCTTTATAAAATTCTAAAATAAGTAATATTGTTATTCTGCATACTTGTTGATCGAAATAAAACATTCAGCAACTATATCTCACGGTCTTTCTATCTATTTTTAATACTAATTCTTTTAACTAAATCTCCCATGTTAGAATGATGTACCTATAAATAGGTTAATATGGTTATACTACCGACTTCCAAATTAAAGCACTACAAAGTGAAAATAACTTTCTTTTTTGAAGTCGGTGTCCATAACGAAAAAAGCGACTTCCAAATTAAAGCACTACAAAGTGAAGAATAACTTTCTTTTTGGAAGTCTTTGGTAGGAACCAGTTATCGGAATAACTGTAACATAACTAATACCAAATGGTAAGCTTCATAAATAAATGGCGTAAAAAAAACTTTTTTACTAAGTTATTTAGTAGTCGGTTGTATTTGTTTGTAATTTTTCTTTTATCTCTTTGTGGTTGTGGTACCTAGAAGGCAAATTTAATAGTAATGTACAATCAACAGACTTGCAATTGTAGCAATCCTCTTGGGATTCTCCGCCATTTATTAAAGAATTCTAAGTTCTTCATTCACGTCAAATTCATATGCGACCACTTCGGGAAAGTAACCCTACTAATTTTCGAAATCGGTCCACAATTGACGGATAAATCGGTGAAAATACATTAAAAAAACACATACAGTCGAATATAGAACCTCCTCCTTTTCGAAAGTCGGTTAAAAAAGGTGCATAAAACTGTGACCTTTGTAAACTTTATCACTAGATTAACAGTCATCAAAATGTACTATCGAAAAAGCTTAACCAATTCATGAATCATAGGCAGGCAGTGAGCACTAAGTACCCACGATCCCTTTCCATTCAGAAAGACTTATTTTTTCTCTTTACTCTCTGATTAATGCACAAGTGCGATAGGTAGTAATTACCGCTGTCAGTTCGCATTATACTGCATTTGTCTTATTAATGCGTTAATAAGATATCTTGTAAAAGGATTAATAAACCGGGATCTCGACCTGCGATCTTTGTATATCTGTATTATTAGTTCAAGAAAATAAAATAAAACTGCACTTAATTTGTAAAAATAAAGAAGATTTTGTGCTTAAAAGAACATTAATTAATTAAGCTTATCATTTTAAATGTCTTGTTTGTGAACGTGAACATCCTGCATTGAAATAATTGTATAAATCTTTTTAATTGCACTTGTTGCTTTCACATTTAATAAGTTTCTGAGGAATTCTTGATTCAAAACCAATATTGAGGTGGCTGCCGATTCGGCGTCGTCGAGATACCCATATCCTATCCCTTCTCTATAGCATCCTGCACAATCCTAATTCTCCTCAATACCTTCGTGAACGCTTTGAGTACCTTGTCCCGAGGGGTAAACCCTGTCGCACTGCCACTTCTCTTCTCCTTCGCCCTCCACGACACACTTCCAGCCGCTATGATGGCTCTTTCTCTGCTACTGCAGTGCGTCTCTGGAACTCTCTCCCACACTCCCTACGCGACAGCCCTTCTCTGGAGGTCTGCAAGAGGAAGATTAAAGATCATTTCCTAGCGCAATGACATAATAATTAGTATTTATATAAAAATATGTATTTTTTTTTTTTTATTTTTTTTTTATTCATTATAAGTTATTTTAAAATTGTACACTGGATCCTGCCCTCTATGATGTCATCGTTCTCTGTCACCCTAGGGTTTGCTGTAAGGGAACTCAACATTGAGTTAAGCTCGCCTTTGTACATGTACTTTATTATCACACTGTATGTAATGTTGTTTTTGGTGTACAATAAAGAATTAAGAATTAAAAATATTTAGGCTAGTACTAATAAATTATATTTAGAACAAGTTCCTTAAATACCAGATAAGATGCAGAATATAATCATTCTCGTGCTTAATTTATTGTAGGTTGCGAAGACGTCTTTTTGAACAGATGACCATGTTGTGAAAAACTGTTTTTCCATAGCTACAAAAAAGAGATGAATAGTATGACCATAAACCAATGGATAACGAAGGTTCAAAAAGACATACGGGAGATCGGACTTATGAGAAAACGACACACAAGACTGAAACAAACGGCACCACATGATGGTGAAAGCTGACCTGCGTAACAGGAAAATGCGAGGCCAAAGAAGACCCAACATGTATTTTTCTTTCATACCTTCCTATTAGTCAATGCATGTATCTGCATGTATCTTTCTATTTAAATTGTCGTCGAATATTATAGTGTAGACAATAAATTCTAAAAATACCACACCAAACAGACACAATCAATCACCGCGGTCAGTCAAAGAAGACAATGACACATTGACACATTAAGATCCGCCGTCAAATTACAATTTTACAGCGACACCGATGCGTGCACGCAATAAACGCGACAACACACTTTTCTTTTACCATCGAAATTTCTCAACAATAACAAGGCGTTAAGCAATAAAATTGTAAAAAAAAACTCGCGAGTATCGACCTAATCCGCGACCATAGTCATTAGCACACAGATAGATTTACAATAGCCATAATCCTTTCTGAAACTTACTTCCATACACTATGATAAATATGCTGCTAAACCAATAAACTACCAAAGGAAACTCACCCTTATGTAACACTCCAAAAGTGTCATCACTCTTTTCAGGAGCGGTAAAGTTTTCTTAGGTTTGAGCTCGCCACCCAGGGCGCGCACAGACTCTATAAATGCGTACAATTTACAACGTTCTTAACTTGAAGTTGAAAAGTTGGTCTTGTTACGTGAACCTGTGAAGATAATGGGATATATAGGAAAAAATATTAAGAGGATATATAAACTGAACTAAGGAGGTTTTATCTTGCAGGGTTATTCGCCACTATATGTATAGGGTACTTCATCGGTTGCAAGGCTGAGTTATACGGTGACTCGTTTATAATAGCACCTTATGTTCGTTGTTTAACTTATCTGTACAGGTAATTAACGTGGCTAATCTTTGGTTTAAATCGGGGTAAAATCTAGGATGATGTTTTAGTAAGCTGTAAAGTTATAGGAGGAAGTACAAGCAATTGGATTACTGTAATACTAACTATGTAATGTATAGTCATGCTTCAGTGATGTCTGAAGGTTGAAATAAATAAATAAATAAGGTTGAATAAGAGACAGTCCTGAATTTTGTGTCACGCCTGATATAAGGGGTGTTGAATAGAGGTATGTACTGTATTACCGACATATACTAGTACCTGTAAGCCTTCATCACCGCACTGCTGGACAAATGCCTCACCCCAAGACATCCAGCTGTTTCGATACAGCGCCGATATCCAGGCTCGTCAATCCATTTTCTACTGGATCCGCCGCGATGCGTTCTGGCTGTATCAGGACTCCTCTAAAATATCTTCTCCTTTCATGACTTAACTTCCCTCTTAATTACTTTTATATAGCTTAGAGGTATGCAAAGCATTTGATGGATGAAGTAAATACCTTTTTCTTATATCATCAAAGGATCATTATAAGAATCATTTACATTCTCAAATAAGCCCTTATGGCCTAATAAAGCTCCACAATCAAGGCAAACTTCAGTATTTAACAACAAAGTATCCGCAACAATGTGCCGAGATATTTAGTATTTTGTTTTGTGTCTATTAAGATAGGTTCGTAAGCCGCTCGTAAATCTGTAGTATTATCAAAATGCCGGCGCTGCAGAAAATGATAGATAGGACTCGGTTTATAGAGCAGCTTCGTATCGGAGGTGATAATAAAAGACAGGTTGCGACCTAAGGAGTAGCGGATGCAAGGCTAGAGGGACGACGGAGCGACAAGCGAGTGAGCAAGTGTGGTGCAAGAGAAAATTATAAATAGGACTCGGTTTATAGAGCAGCTTCGTATCGGAGGAGATAATAAAAGACAGGTTCTGAACAAGGAGTAGCGGATGCAAGGCTAGAGCGAGGATGGAGAGACAAGCGAGTGAGCAAGTGTGGTGCAAGAGAAAATGATAAATAGGACTCGGTTTATAGAGCAGCTTCGTATCAGAGGAGATAATAAAAGACAGGTTCTGAACAAGGAGTAGCGGATGCAAGGCTAGAGCGAGGATGGAGAGACAAGCGAGTGAGCAAGTATGGTGCAAGAGAAAATGATAAATAGGACTCGGTTTATAGAGCAGCTTCGTATCGGAGGAGATAATAAAAGACAGGTTCTGAACAAGGAGTAGCGGATGCAAGGCTAGAGCGAGGATGGAGAGACAAGCGAGTGAGCAAGTGTGGTGCAAGAGAAAATGATAAATAGGACTCGGTTTATAGAGCAGCTTAGTATCGGAGGAGATAATAAAAGACAGGTTGCGACCTAAGGAGTAGCGGATGCAAGGCTAGAGTGAAGGTGGAGCGACAAGCGAGTAAGCAAGTATGGTGCAAGAGAAAATTATAAATATGACTCGGTTTATAGAGCAGCTTAGTATCGGAGGAGATAATAAAAGACAGATTGCGACCTAAGGCTTAGCTTAGCACCCAGCAAGGCTACAGCAGTAGTTGGGTGGCAAAGAAGTGGACCAGCCTTGTGAGACATCAAACGATCTGCAGCCCTGCAAGCACGGCCTACTGTGACAGGCTTAAGTCACACTTTTTTATCACAGTTTGGGAGCAAAACTCAATCACAGAGGCCGTGCTCGCATGGCTGCATGTGTTAAACGCCCGTTGTTTGTGACCGCTCTCATAATAAAATGTTTAAATTACGTCGTGGTCACATCCCTTCAGCATCACTACTTTTTGGGAATAGTATTCTTCAAGGACTTTTATCAGAGCTTAAATAAGTTACCTCCGATACACCTATACTAATATATATTCTTCGTATATATTTGTTTTATATAATCTATAGGCTCGCGCTTGACCACTATCTCGCCTGATGTTAAGCGATGATGTGGTCTACGATGAAGCACGCTTGCCTAGAAGAAACCTATTCACTCTTGAATTAAAGACCCCAAGGCTCTAACCCTAACCAACCTGTCCTGTCCTAAGCTGCCTTTACTTTTACCATAACACGCGTATTATTATTCTTTTCAGGAAAAGCTCTGTGGTAACTTCTTGACGTATGTAGTATGTACTCACATACCTACGTTGTATGTAAATAATAATGTGACCATGGCGGTCACAACAATTTAATTTTAAGTTAACAACCGATGTTTTGTAGCTTTATTAACGAAATCGACCTTTAAAAATTAATAAAGCCCAGTTTTTTTTTTGTGTTTGCACTGTTGATTAATATATCAACAGTTGGTTTTGTGTAGTTAATTCATTAACGTATGGATTTAATGTGTCTTAAAAAAGGATTGGAAACAAAAGTTATATCTACGTAGGTATACTATGTAGCAAGATTATTTATTATGTGAGAAACTAACACATAACATCCTCAAAGTATGCAGATAAATTACAAATAAACTTAAAAACTTGATAAACTTTATACAATTTTTCTTAATTAAATAATTTATAACAAATTCATGAAAATTAGTTCAGTGGTTTTCGAGAAATGGTGGACAAGTAAACATACGTGCAGATACGAATACCTAACCTCCCAAAATTAACTTATGTATCTACTTATGTGTAATCAAGCTTTTTATATGGCAAGTTAGAAAATTCTGCCATCCACTTAAAGTTTTCGAAAGATCGTCAATATTTGTTGCATTTGAATCAATTTAGATTTAATTTAGAAGATTTTTAATCCGACCATATTTATTAAAATTTATGATCTAGTTTCATAATAAAACTTACAAACCTGACATTTATTGCTTTTGCAAAATTAGTCCGCCATGTAAAAGACACGGAATTACTCCACAAGACTACGTATACCTAATTATAATGAGGAATCACGATGTTATAAATTAAAATTACATTAATTACAGTATAATCAATTACCGCTAATTCTAAACGATAAATTAATTCTAAAGATATTGAATCGTGAAGTTGATTTATTGGACTCATTTGCTACAAATATTTTAGATCTAGAACTAGCTCTTGTAAAGCTGAATTTAATATATGTCTTGACATTTTTATGTTAGGTTTTTGTTTGTCTTTTAGTTTTGGCATATTGCGATAATTTATCAACGTTGTTGTATCGAAAAATGGTCGACTCAATAAAAATTAAATAGGTACTTATGTATTTCAATCGATTACTCGATCCTTTCCTAATTTAATCTCATATTTATTTCAACACAAAAACTTTTCATTAAATTGACTCAGGATCTATTTATCTCAGCAGTGGGATAATACAGGCTGATAGTGACCAACGTAGCCTCGTGTGTGATATGTTTTCTATCATACATGATAGCGCTGGTAAATGAAACTAGCAGCAGAGACGAAATCAAAACGTCAAAAAGGCAGATGACATAACGGAAACACGAATTATGTATTGTTATTGTAAAGATTTGTTTTTATTTGAGTAATATTTTAAAGTCAAAAATGGAAGGTAGATTCACCGACTGTTAGTTTATTTCAATAAAATATTTGGTAACTATATTCGTTCAAAATATTTGTAAAAAGTATTATTAATTACTAAACAAATAATGTACACAATTACTGTATTTTTACAAACCTAAATCTATAATTAATTGATAAACGAATGTCACCGGATGTTGTTGCTGTGTGACGTCTTGTCATTTGTTTAAACGTATAAATAGGCTGGTTCTAGTCGAAAGAACTCAGTATTGAATTGTATTGAACTGTGCACATATCATTATAAAATTAAGTTGTGAGACTTACTGTTGGTGTGAGTAATAAAAAGTATATACAAGGTGTCTGATCGTTATCATTTGAGAATCCTGAGTACGCCCGCTCTTACATCAGAAGAAAGGGATCAACCCGAGCCTCAACTGGACCCATCAACGCAGTCGCCTTGCCTAGCCTACCGACCACTCGACCAGGACATTCGGATGAGCTGAATTTACTTCGTTGCCAGATCAAGTTGCAGAAAAGGATGTTTTTCAAAAACAAAACACCAATACCCACAAGCTAAGTAAAATTTATTTACCTAATTATGATCTTGACCAGCATAAAATAACAATTGAGTGAACAAGTTACCTGTCTATCCACCGTGCGAGGTAGTTCAGTCTATTGCTAGGATGAAGGGATTTTCATGCTTGCTAAGACGCGCCAAGCAATTGGTAGACACTAATGCTCATTCTTTTGCACTCGTAGCACAATATTAAGTAGCTAAACTAGATATTATATTGTGTATTGGAATTGTGTGTGTATTGAATAGACTTCAAATCAAGCTAAATCTTTTTTTGAATATGGTACCAAGTCATAAAGTTTACTTTCAAGTATTTTTCCTAATGCTCCAGTGGCATAAAATCATAGTTTTACCAAGCTGAACCCCTCGGGTCAAGCATCAAGAACACAAAACAAACATGATTTGCGCGAAACTTTGACTTTGGATATCAAAATACTTCATTAGATGCCACTAAATATGATACACATACAAATAAAACTTTCGGTTATGCCCATTATTTTCATATCCCTTAATAGAGGAGCTCGTGGCTAAATAATAACTTAAGTTAAGCAACGCTTGACGATGTCGGTCCGTGGATGTGTGACCATTTCAACATACCGAGTTTCCTTCGTGCCTCGGAAAGCACGTTAAGCCGTTGGTCCCGGCTGTCATTTGAAGATCTTTGACAGTCTTTACGGGTAGTCCGAAGCTTGAGATCTGACACCAGTCTTGCCAAAGGGTACTGTGCTACCCAGTTACTGAGTTGTGGAGGTCAGATGGGCAGATTGATTGGTTTAGGTTACTACACCGGTGCACAGGTTAATTTCCATCAAAGCTGTGTATGGTTAAGATAACCGTGTGAACATTATACTCTCGTAATATTTTTTGTTTCAGATACCATATTGTGTCACAGCCTGAAGCTTCTGCTGAAGGCTAGCGATTCAGATGCTGAGCGCGAAGGTTGACGTGTCAACATCTGAGAGGTTAAGAAGAACAGCATGCAAGCAGTTCGCTGGTCTTAGCCGAACGGTACGAACGTGCGCTAGTTTGGAATGGAATACTCGGTGAGTCGCTTCCATTTTATTTTGATAGTGAAGTCGAATATTCTCTAGTGATGAGATGCTATTTCGAGTTTTAAGTGTTCATGTTGGTACACTGAATTGGTTGGTAGTGGTTATACCTAGCACTATCACTAGGTAATTAAGACACACCTGGTAAAAAGCAAGTAGCTAATAAGTTACCTATTGGGTTGTTAGTACTTTCCTAGTTTCAACATTTGGTTCAGTACGAACTTTAGGATGAGATATCCCATAAGAAGGAGATGAAATATCCAAAATGACTGAATAACTAGTCGTTTTCAGTGGCAAAGCGAGTTAGTAATGTCGTTGGGCTATCGTAATTGTATCGAGTTAGTAACGGTACTGGTCATTTGCGTGTATTCAGGACGGATCTTGTTGCGTAACGATGTACAACCACCGTCTTCAGATCTGAATTCACTTGCTTACTTTCAAAGTAATATTATGATAACAGTAGATCACGCGATTGTTTTTCTTACATGAAAACTGAGTTAGTGACCGACAGTAAAGGGTTAATGTTGATAATCTGATATTTATGATATTGATCAGAGTTAATTCGTGAAGCTCCTTAATAGTATCAGGGTTAGTTGTTTCCCTTTTATAAGCCATCAGTATGTTCCAAAATCTTTAAGTAGAAAACGCGAATCATGTTGGAAGGATACCCGATCGCCAAGTTCTTTGAGAATTAGACGTCATAGTTGATGACTGTGGTAGTGAAACCGAATCTGATTAACATGTCTACTCATAAGACCAATTCTGGACCGCACCTCATGCGTACCATGTGGCGATGGGTTTTTTAAAGTGGGTTTATGAGTTGAGTATGCATTGCCTTTACTTTGTTTAGTTTAACTTGTTGATCGTAGGACCTTTTTCTAATGAATAGTGTTGTGTGGGAAACTTTAGTACGAAAACTGAAGAGGCCCGGTATTAAGTCCGCGATAGGTGATTATGACAGGATAGTGATCGTTATACACCGAAAGCTTTAAATAGATACGCTTAAACCTACAAGTATGGACACGGTAGGTTAAGGAAGATGCCAGCGGGTCATGTACCAGTCGATGTTGATGTTAAAAGGATTTTAATGATGATGAGCAAGCTCAAAATGTCGAGTAATTGAGTCTATCAGCCGTATTATGTTTGACCGTACCAGTGGATTCTGGCGGAGGTCGGGGTCTTGAGAGACCGTTGTGTGAGAGCAATATAATTGCTGTTCGGTTACAGAGCCGTGGCGTTAGAGGTTTTACTCGAGGGTTTCTGTAAGCTTGGCAGTTTTCGCTGCAGAAGAAGTTTTAAAGTTTGATTTGAGCGACTGGTGGTACATGGCCCAGGGTAATGATTTAGTTAAAGATCAAAGTTCTAAAATTTCCCTATTGTCACGAACCCAATGATCTAGTTTAGTCAGGAGTAGCCGAGCGTTGTGCGTTGGCCTGTGTGGCAACTGTTGGCCTTTATGGCAACTGTTGGCCTGTGTGGCAACTAAACGCCAGTGTGCCAACTGGAGGTCTTTGTAGCAACTGTGGTCCTGTAAGTTGGTTTAAAATAAATACGTTTGTGTAAGGAACCTTACAGAGGATTCCTGTAGAGTTATGAGGTTAAAATAAAGTAAACTCGCATAGTCACGCGAGAGGTGAGGTCACCATGTTAATGTTGATGACGTTCGAATCGACAAGCCTTCGTTACGAAAATTGAAATAATTTTGGTTTTCTAATTTTTATTACTATGCGTAGATTGTGTTAGTAAGATATACAAAGCTGAAGTACCAATTGAGATTGTAGATGATGAATAGACGTAACATAGGACAGACTAAATCTCTGTGTGAACAGGTTCTGAGTTCAGAGAGTTGAGTTGACTCGACATCGTAGGGATGTGCGAGTAGAGCAATTGAGAAGAGAGCTATGTGATGGCTAAAGGTCGTGAATAAGATACCTGGTGTCTTTTTCTTTTGTTTCATTTAATGTGACATTAGTGACTATCAGTGGTACTTGGACTTTGTAATCACGAAGATTAGAAGCTTTTGCGTTCCGAACTTCACCCTATTGATGATCATTGAATAAGTATAACTTTTCAATTAATCTTTTGGTACCTCATGTAGAATTATTACAAATGGGGAATCCGCTACAATGGCACAGATTACAGCCATTATTATTTTCTTTTTCTTCGTACATCATGCTATTACTCGCGGTACTAGAGCTAACAGTCAAACTGAATGGGTTTGGGTTAATAAAATAGGTGAATTGTAATTGGCATTAAAATATACGAAATCTAAGGCTACTGAATGGCCCTTTTGATTAACTAGGTAAAATAGCCCCTCCCCTGCAATTGAAAATACCATATCCGTTTAGACCCTAAGCATAGAATTGCCGAAACGGAAGCAAAAAAAATAAAAATAAAAAAGGTTTTGGTTTTAGAAAAAGACTTTGGTCACTCAATGAACTTTGAACGACTAGACCGTGATAGCAAGAATAAATAATAATGAAAAAAAAGGGTTTAAACTTTTTATAACATTATTCAGAATTGAAAAGCTTAACTTATGGATAAAAAAAAAGAATGTTTTGTTTGGTTAAATAAAATTTAGTCGAAACAAGTCAAAGACTGGCCTCTGAATCTTTATGATCAAGCAACGAACTACGACCTCTGAGTTTCAGAATTAGTTGGTTAAATAAAATTCTGTCAAAACAAGTCAAAGACGGGGCCTCTGAATCTTTATGATCAAGCAACGATCTGCGACCTCTGAGTTTGATAGTTAAATAAAACTCAGTCAAAACAAGTCGTAAGACTAGCCTCTGAATCTTTATGATCAAGCTACGATCTGAGACCTCTGAATTTGATTTGAGTTAGCAAAATGGATGTGTAAAAAGGGCTTGGTCATGCCTATGGTTTAAGTTGGATGATTCAATAAAATTTAAGTCAAAACAAGTCAAAGATGGGCCTCTGAACCTTAATGGACAAGCCACGATCTGCGATCTCTGAGTTTGACAGTTTCACCAGAACAAGCAATAATGTCGCCTCTGAGTCTGGTCTGAAAGGTTTTTGCATATTTTAATTTTTTTTAATGATTTTCAGAGATTCGCTGGGCCTAGCAAGGCCCGCTCGTCAGTATGGCCGTGATAGCGCTGGTAAATGAAACTAGCAGCAGAGACGAAATCAAAACGTCAAAAAGGCAGATGACATAACGGAAACACGAATTATGTATTGTTATTGTAAAGATTTGTTTTTATTTGAGTAATATTTTAAAGTCAAAAATGGAAGGTAGATTCACCGACTGTTAGTTTATTTCAATAAAATATTTGGTAACTATATTCGTTCAAAATATTTGTAAAAAGTATTATTAATTACTAAACAAATAATGTACACAATTACTGTATTTTTACAAACCTAAATCTATAATTAATTGATAAACGAATGTCACCGGATGTTGTTGCTGTGTGACGTCTTGTCATTTGTTTAAACGTATAAATAGGCTGGTTCTAGTCGAAAGAACTCAGTATTGAATTGTATTGAACTGTGCACATATCATTATAAAATTAAGTTGTGAGACTTACTGTTGGTGTGAGTAATAAAAAGTATATACAAGGTGTCTGATCGTTATCATTTGAGAATCCTGAGTACGCCCGCTCTTACATACATAAAGGAAATCCTATGTTAATTCCATATTGTGCCTTCAATATCTAAATCAGAATCTGTCGTGTAAGTGCTAACCAATTTACAGTCGTGTTTACTACATACATCCGCTGTTGCAAAACAGAACTTTATTATATATTATGTTTTCTATCGAAGTGCTAAAATATACAGACAACATGAATGTAAGGCACGTCAAAGGTCAGTGATGTACATCATGTCCTATCTGTGTTTAATACTTTGTCCATCGCTAGAAAACAAGAAGAAAGAAGAAAGAAAGAATCTGCGATGTCTATGAAAATCAGCGTTACTCTACGCACTTATGAGTTGCATCGTGGTGTTTGTCTTTAGGAACGTCCTCACTGAGAGCATTCACGTGTAATGAGCATTCGATTTCGACATTTCGACGTCGAACGTTCGAGTGGTGTGGACGTTGAGCGTTACAAAGCCTACACGCAAGCGCGAACTTCGGCCGGTGTGGACGTCGCAACGATTTTCGCGCAAACGGCTCGCATTCGAACGTTCACGCAAAAAAAAGCTCGAAAGCGAGTACTCAGATAATGAAATCAATGAGTATTTATGTAGGATATTACTGGCCTCTTGTAAAGCAAGGAACAGTTCCTTGATCTTAAGGCGGTACCCCGAGCAAAACCCCGCGCCAGCCGTTTTTCGGGCTGTTTTTAGGAGCTATCTACTCGTTATTTAAAAAGAAATATCAATTACTAAAAATACATTAAATTTTTACATAATATTGATTCTAAAATGGTAGTTTCTTTTTTTTTTTTTAATGTTGTATATATTTCACTAATCTCCTTCCAAAAAAACATAAAAATGAGAAATAATTATTGATAGAATGCATCTCTTCGTAAAGAGTTCATTCATTATTTTTTGTACTAGCCCTAATGGATAGACAATTTAATAACGAACATTTCTGTAGATTTTTTTTTTCGAAAGATCAAAATTCGATTTTATAAAGATTTTATTCTAAAATCTGGGCGTATTCACTACTGTAATTCATGCGCCACCAGTGCCGCTAGACCAATAGGAATGCTCATATCGCATGCCGATTTTTTGGTCAGGGTACCGTCTTAAGCGTTTGTGACCTTCTTGGTCAATCGTATTATCGAATGAATGACATTTAACGAGATCGTATTCGAATGCTCCAAGCTCGTAAGGGAATGTTCGACTCGAACGTTCATAGTTTTGCTCGAACGTGAAAACTGGGCTTGCTGGGAAGCTATTTGTTGCTCGCCTACGATTGCTTGTTTACAAATGCTCACGAAAGAATGCTCCCAGTGAGGACGCTCCTTATAAGAGCCTTTCCTGATTTTGTTTCAAACATAGATTAGGTATTAATAAATAATCAAATATATCTTCATCATCATCATCATCCGCAGCCTGAATTTGCCCACTGCTGAGCAAAGCCCTCTCTTTTTTCCCAATCCCCTCGCTCCTGTGCCACCCTTATCTAGGTACTCATAAAAATCTCTTCAGATCCATTAAATCCTTTTGTGCTTTTCGCTCTACGACAGCGTCAATAGTTAGTCGACTTTAACTGATATGCCTATTGCCTACGTATGACAAATACATTTTCCCCGAAAAACAGATATCAATAAAAAAAAACGTACACTTTACGACCCAGATAATTAAAAACACTTTAATCCAAACACGACTCAAAAAGGCGACGACTCACGACTCACGACTCTAAAACCTCCGTAGTCCGTACCGTTCAAACACTCAAATTGAATTAATATTTTATGACATCAATAGCGAGTGATGTCACCACTGCCGCGCTGCTGTAAAACTAATTAGAGCTGGCGTGTCACAGCTGGTCGGTTTATGGCCGCCATTACACTAAAATGTCACCTAGACGTCGCGGGTAAAGGTGCTGTTAGACTGGATGATCGATAAAATCGATCGTTCAAATCGACGCATGACACACGTCACAAAAACAACGAACAGAAGCGTCTTTTTTGGGACAAGCCACCACACTTTTCCCAACCACTGCAACTCCTGAGGCCTTAGTGCGAGTTTTTACTCACGCTTAATCGCGTTAACGTATAGGTACATCAATTTGTATTGAAATTGGATAAGCGCCATCTGATGACGGTAAGGAGAAACCTCTTTTTTTGTATACTTTTTGACATCAGAGATCATTTACGTTATCACGAGTGAGTACGTTAAAAAACTCGGAATAAGCACACAGAGATCGTTTATGTTATCACCAAAAGAGTGCACATAAAATGAAGCTCTATAAGATCTTGAAGATCTCTATAAGAATTTATTTATTTATAATGATTATACATAGGCGAACTTAATGCAGCAAGGCATTATCTATCAGTCAACCTTTGGTTTTAAAAGGACACAACAGTGGAGTGGTAGTGGAGTTGGTGATAATGTTCTACGAAAAAAGACATAAAGACAAATGCGATAAAAAAGCAAAGTAAACAATACAGAGCTAATAGAGGTATACGGAGTTAAACTATTTTCCATATCTACCAATGGTTGCTCTTTATTTTATTTTATTAATCTTAGGAAAACTTACAGCTAATACAACAATGCGCAGAAACAACATACAAGAAAAGGTCAATTAAAAGTTTTCACCCATATAAAAGTTATCATAAAATACACATCAGCGAGAGCATAAAAAAAAATATAACTCAAAACCCAACAAATAAAAAACAAAAAAAAGTAAACAAATGTTTCAACATATCAAAGAAACGCTTACTCAACTTAGTCTTTAGGTGTTTAATCTTAGTATCAAACAAGTCCAGATCAACATCCCGACACACCGCATTAAACGTACGACAAAATCTTATCATGTACGAATTCTGTCTGGAAAATTTTATTTATGGAAAATCGTCCTCATCGATGGATGAGCCTCCACCCATCGATTAATATGGATGATCGACTATTTTGAAACAATCCATATCGACTGGCCGACGCGTCGATCGACTGCAATCTACCTGCACCTTGTTGTCGCATCTAATAAAGTTTTACCTGTTTGCACATCAGACTACACAAATATTGTAAAGTTCATGATCCGAGGCTGACCTTAATATGCGCTTCCGTGATCTGCCTGTGTTGCCTGGTATCAGTAAACATGGCTCTCAAACTGAGCACTAATGTCAAGTAGTACTTGAGTTATTTTAACTACTGTAATCGCTTTTATTTGTAGGCCTTAATGTACGTGCCTTTACGACGAATAGGAAAACTGACCGGCCATATCCTTTTATATACCCTTTCATAGAAATGAATGCACAGGGAAGTCATCTTACTGGGACAAATTAATAAGAAATTATTCATTAAGAGGTACTCAAGCAATATCAATCGGCCTAGCTTTTTCCCAATATTCAGGTACAATCTAAAAAATATGCTGACGAGTACCCGTATTTTTTATGAAGCGTCTGTGCCTATCTGATCTTCACAACCCAGTAACTGAAAAACACGATACTCCTTGGCAATAATGGTTGTCAGTTTTTCGGTTTCTAACAACCCTTTATGACTGTTAAAGATATACAAATTGCAGTCTTAAAATCAAAGTCAAATATATTTATTTCAACTAGGCCAATAAGAACCCTTTGTTACCCTGCGGGAGAGTAATGTTTTTCGAGGGTATGTATGTATGTCCATTTCTATAGCACGCTCTACAGCCCAAACGGCTTGACGGATTATGACATATGAGGTGTCGTCCGATTTGTCTCAATTGTAGGATTGATAATATAGACTATATAATTTTTTAAATATCGCCCCACCCCCCCACAAAAAAAAGGGGTAGATACAATTTTGTTTTTCGTTATTCTAACTATATGGATATCAAATGAAAGCTACTTAATAGGCCATTCCAAAAATATGTATATTGTACTTTTATGTTCCTATTTTTCACAAATTCAAGATAAGCTTAACTTTGGTAGCAAAATTAATAATCTTTTACCACATAACTTATTTGGAGAACTCGATCATTACTAAAACTAAAAAGTCTGAAATAAAACAAATTAGTATAACAACAACAAACCCAACTGCTAAAAAATAACTAACTAAATAAAAAAAAATAAAAATAAAAAAAAAAAACATACAAGAAGTCGAACATAGAACCTCCTCCTTTTTGGTAAGTCGGTTAAAAAGAGAAAAACAAGTACTAGGTATAATTTATACATTAAATATTATGAGATGCTGCAGGCCCACAAACAAAAATCATAGAAAAGTCGACCAAAACATTGTTTGTTACCGCTGGCAGCAGCTCATAATATTTCATCATCTGCCTAGCCTTTATCCAACTATATTGGGGTCGGCTTCCAGTCTAACCGGATTCAGCTGAGTACCAGTGTTTTACATGGAGCGACTGCCTATCTGACCTCCACAACCCAGTAACTGGATAACACGGTACCCCTTGGCAAGACTGGTGTCAGATCTCAAGCTTCTGACTACTCGTAACGACTGTCAAAGATCTTCAAATGACAGCCGGGACCAACGGCTTAACGTGTTGTCCGAGGCACGGAGGAAACTCGGTATATTGAAAATGGTCACCCATCCACGGACCGACCTCTTCAGGCGTTGCTTAACCTTGATGATCGACCAGTGCGGCTGTTATTATTTAGCCACGAGCTCCTCCGTACCTCATAATATTTAACATATAAATTATATCTAGTATTTGTTTTCCTCTTTTAAGTTAATTTTTAATATATGTGGTATTTTTTAAATTATGTTTGTTTTAATATATTTCTTTAATGTCTGAATGCAGAGGTAGCGTATTTTTAGAACAGATACAGCTACATTAATATCACAGGTATCACTATCAACATCACTTTATTAAAGCACAATTACGATACTGAATGAGACAAAGCACACACATTAAACTCTATTAAAAGTTTCAAATAACCTTTGATAAACCATCTTTTCACCTACAAAAGTTATCTAATCGCGGCGTATCAGATGCCTTATTAATTCGCATTGACTCCGGGAACTGAGAAGGTAGGGCGACCACCCAATATGTCAAATTATTGAGACTATTAACCCCCGACTGGAGTGGTCGTAATTGTGCACACCACTTGTTAAACTCCCGACGCATTTGTCTGGGGGACACCCTGTGCGGGTACTAGGGATGTACTGAGAGCTAACAAATAGTTATTTTTTTCCGTTTCTGATTTAATAACAGCAATGTGTCCTGAGAATAGAGAACAATCTCCGATAAACGGGTATACTACGCCTACTAATGAATTGTTGTGCAACTCGCGCCGAAAAAATAGAAGACAACTTATTTTCCCAACTCCTTGATTGCAAGACAAGCTGTACTGTTGTGGAAGAATCGTTTGGTCACAACAACTAGAATTCAGATTAAGTAAATAGATTATAATTAGATAACTAAAGACCTGAAATTGTCTGAAGACAAAAAGATGTAGCATTATTGCAAGATTTGTCAAAACCAAATCGCTGCGCGTATCGTTGTTCCGTTCCGCATCTCGCATTCCCATGCCGTAGGTGCTATAGTCTATCTTCACGACAAGATATATCACAGAAACTATGACATTATACAGATTAAACCCAGAAAAATACAGCACATACCATTAAAGCTTAAATATATCATCTTCGCAATAACTGCTCAAGTAAATCACCTCAGCAGTAAGCTCCATCCCTACCCGTTGTCGAAGACACTGAGGAATAACATCCTCCTACGAACGCGTATATTTAACACTATAAAACAATCTACCAACACATGACAAGGCAAAACAACCTTTAAGTAGATAAGCGTAGAAGTGATGATGACTGCAATAGTAACGCAGCTGGTTACACTCCAGTTTTCAATGTCATATATCGCTGGTTTTCTCATAATTAAACTTTATGGCGTTGTGATAAAGTTTGGTCTAAGTGCACAGGTTACGTGGTTATCCATGCCGGTCAAAACAACCTGCCGCGCGCTGCTCAACATTTGATTTATTCGTACGAACGCGACTTGGTATTAATTCTCGCGCTATTTGTCACTGGACGTGAGAAAGTGCTTTATTGTTGGTAGACAACGGGACATATTACTCAGCAGTTGTGACGGGACCGGGAGGTTGTTATTTATTGTTATTGTTTGCCGATATTTAGTGTGGAAACGACGGTATGTCAATTGCTCTTTGGAGGATGTTGTAGTTCAGGGCTACTGGAAGTGTAGGCTGTAACTCCTGTTTTAGCAAAGCACAAATCTTGTGATTGATAGTAGCTTACGTCTATGATGGCATAGACTCATGTCGAAGGTTTTAAAGATAAAGATGTCAAATTAATTAAATACGAAACGAAGCAAAGGCGTATGTAAGGATTGTCACAGGTGGCGTACTGTAGTTTCTTCCTAACCTCTTGCGAAAAAGGCGTGTTTATGTATGTCAGTGTTGAGAGGAGAAGTCTACAGAAGGCGAAGTACTTAATTAGGTACTTATAGTATTTCTTCTGTATCCACTTGACAAACAAAATATCTTATCTAGTATAAGATGGATTTAACAGCATTAACCATTTAGGATTTAGAACAAGACAATAAGCCTCATCATCTCCTTGACCGAATAACGTTAATCTCTCTGTCAGCCCCGTCAGATCAGATATCGAATCCTAATTTCTATCCCGCCCACGCCTTAAGCAAACCGCTACTTAAAATTAAAAAGTGCCTTAACTCTCGATTCGCCAAACAAATGACGTAGCACTCGACTTAATATTTTCGTACACCCACGTGTGAAAGCGTACGTTTTTATAAAACAATTGTTATCATATTATTTTATTTAGTAAGTGTTCATTAGATATTCGTGGTGGAGGGCACTCAAGTCGGGAAAGTTGGACGAGTGGCTGATTCGACATCGGCCTGTGTTTCGAGATCCACAAGTGTCCGTTGAAGATCGGGTGCGTGTAATAAGTGCGATTCCCAGGCGCGATGACTGGACTCGACTGAGCTTTGTACGGTGACTGTGAGTTTGGGGTTTTGTAGGAGGTTATTAGGAGCAATTTATTCGCTAATGCAGTGTCTTTACTGTGCTTTTGTAAATCAAATTAGACTGCAGTTCTCTCGAGCTTATTTCTGACGTGAGAGTTGTTAATTTGAATGAGTAATGTTTTTATATTATGCGATTAAATATTGAATGTTTTAGATCCCATTCAAAGTACGTACGTCAAACATACTGATCACGATCATTTCAGCCAAAAGACGTTCGTCGGTTACCAAAAGTCTCAGCTGTTTCTTCAAAAGAACTACTGCGACAAAATTCTAAAATAAAAAAACTACTAATAACAAAAGATAACCTGCTGGACATAGGCCTCCCACATTTTGCTGATGCGACCTACATCTAAAATTGCCAGCAGAAATATTCGCATTGAGACTTTAATAAGTACATTTAAAATACTTATATTTTCATCTATGCGTATGCAATGTCTCTTGATAACATAAAAACTCGTCACCCTATCACTCAAGTTATGAGCCATTGTTGTTTTTGTCTCTACTCTAGCTTGTCTCTGCATTGTGAGATAATTTGTGATGTTACAATAATATTCGGACAGAGCCTGGAGAGCCCACGAGTGCACACGGTAGGAACGAATACGAATATATTACGGCTGAAGTTTACAGACGGAATTGATTGCTTCATGATTTCGGAATCAAAGAGAAACTCTACGTACTTAATAAAACAAACAAAATTAATTAAAGATATCCAGTTAGAGAAATTTGCCAACCAGCGTTGTTTTGATGCGTAAACATGACATTTTAGCTTTTATTACATTTACAAGAAGGCCCAGTTTTTTTAAACCGCAGTTGTCTCAACCGATGCAGCGATGGTTAAATATAGTAACCGATATTATTTTTTTGTTTATTCATCAATTGTTGGCATCACAACAGATGAATTAAGTTGAAGAGTTAATTATTTGAGTATTTGTTAGACTAACTATGCCTATGCCAAAGGGCAAGCTGATAATAGCATTACCAATGTCGAAGATTAATTTATTATTGTAAAATGTGATTAAACTTATCAATTATTCTAAAGTTGGATATAAAACTATTGTTATATAATAATCACTAATAATTTAAAGCATCGTAAAATAATACTACCTATGTATATTATGTAGAATAATAAAATAAGGATAAACAAAATAGAATTGAAACCATAGGAATAAAATTGAATAAAATAAAATATAATTAAATCTAGTCTTATATAATTATTTATTATTATTATTATGAGCCTGTTATGTCTTCTAAGCTTTTTCTTGCCAATTTAAACGACAGAAGAATCAGATGAACCTGGTTAGTTTACTGTCATACATAAACTAACGCCTTTTTCCCATAGGAGTGGACAGAATCAACAAAACGCCACCAGTTACGATCCCTAAATATCTGCTGACATACACACAGTTTAATTTATTTTATGTAAACTTCGACATCTACCAAATGTACAACTACAAACACTCATCTATGTAAGCGTGAAGATTATAGCATCAGTAGCGTCAAGTCACAGGTGTTTTAACTAACCACTGAGGCTTGCATAGGTCAGAGATATTCAGTTTGCGTATAACAAGAATCTTTAGTCTTAACTCGTTGAACATATGAGTTATGACAATTTTAACGTCGCATTATGTTTCATTTAGGTCCTGATATTGTAGGAATCTGCACATAGAGCTTCTTGAAAAAGACGATGTCTGTGGAGGTACCAAAATCATATTAAAACTTTTACCCCAGTATTGCTTACCCCCGGTTTGCAATTGAGATCTGAAGAGTGAACTTTAAGTACGTGTCAAACTGATGACAAATTTCAACCAGTTTGATATGTCCTCAACTTCGAATTCTTAATTTAGATTATCGAACAATTATTTTAAAATCATGTCATTTCACAACTAAACATAATCATGCAGGGTAAGCTTGTTTAGTGTTTAAAGTGGTAAATCGGAGGACTATTGACGCCTCCCATCGTTGCCTGGTACATCCACAGAGTCACAATCAGCTCTTCACTTAATGATGACTGTCGCCCACGCTTCAATTTATTACGTGATAGGGTGTTAGGTCTAATGAAGATATAAGGACTAAACCTATGGCTAGATGGTAAGACGTTTGTTTCGAAAGAGCTCGAATTTAAAAGCCATACCTAAGCCTGTTATAACGCAGCTTGTAATGTGCTTTTGTGGGCTGATAACGGCTCGGATGGTTTTAGACGATTAGCTTAATGGATATGAATTTCTCTGACCCATATAAAAGATATGTGGCAGAAAATTTCTGTAGCGGGGATCCACTGGATGCGAGACGCACGGGACCGGTCAATGTGGCGACGCTTGGCCTATGTCCAGCAGTGGACGTCTTTCGGCTGATATGATGATGATGATATAAAAGATTATATTAAACTTTAAATAAAAGGTGTTGAAAAATGTCTATAATATTATGGATAATCATCCATTTACCTAAGCAACTGCCAACTAGTTAAGCCAGAAGAGGCACGAGAAGAAAAGAACGATGAATAATAGTAATGATCCTGAAATCTTCGATCGACACCGCTTTGGTAAATAAAAATGATACCGTACCCTTTACCCGTACTTTAAGGGGGTATTACATTATCATATATCTAGGATCATAGATAAATGAGTCCTATTTATATGATTCAAATTCAAAGAGAAAAGAGAGAGTGAAATTAAAGGTCATAACGAAAAAAACAAATATTACAGACGTGACATTTACAATAAAAAACTTAAATGGTGGACAGGCCACACAATCAGAAGCAGAATAAAGAAATGAGCTAAAGACGTCACTGAATGGTGTCCAAGAGAGGGGATGAGGAGGAGAGGAAGACTGGTGCGCATGTAGGAGGACGACCTGCGATCGACAGCAGGAGCGTCATGGAGGAGAAAATCATACGATCTTACACTGTGGAAGGGTCTGGGGGAGGCCTATGCTGTAAAGCAGAACAAAATATTTATAGTTAGATACCTGTTCAAAAGATAATAATATGTAAAATAATAAGTTATAAGTTTTTAAATAAAGGCTATTTGAATTTGAATCCTGTATATGACAGTGTAATATTCCCCTAGTCCAAAAAATAGACTGAAGGCCGATTTTAGAATTTGGAATTGAGAACGTATTAAACCCTACTTAGTCACCTTAAGTTGCAAAGATTTTCAGGATAAAATACAGTTTCACGAATACTCAACTCCAAACACTGAAGAAGTCGTGGGTGAGTCTAAGCTGCACACCGACAATATTTTTTCAATAGATTCCAGAAAATTCTCACACTCCCATCCCCACTTAATGATTACGCCCACATCCGAGCTATCATGATATAGGTGTTACCTCCAATGAAGATAAAGCCAGGACAGTGACGCATTTATAAGCTTAATGTCTTTCAATTAACGTGTAAGGGACCGTTGTTTCGACGACGTGGAGCGAATGCCGTGATCGTATGTAAACACTAGCTTCTGTCCGCGGCTTCGCCCGCGTGAAAAGTGTTGGCAAGGGCGCTTTTAACTGAGTTTATCGGGATATAAAGGCACCGTTTGTCCTGCTATGGTCATGTGATAAGGAGGGATGAAAAGCATGTTACTAAAAGAGTTAAGATAATAAATGTGGATGGATACTATACGTATTGGAGAGGGGACGGAAGGCCAAAGCAAAGATGGATGGACTGTGTTAGGAGTGATATGAAGGAAAAAGGAGACAGTGATAGCGTGATGGTTTTCAGACCGGTATGGAAGAAGAAAACGTGTTGTGCCGACCCCAAGGGTCAAGGGCAGGCAGATGATGATCGGAACACTCTGAATACAAAGTATCCTATGTGTTAATACAGGTTATAAACTTTCTGTGTAAATTCTTTCTGCCGTTTTTGCGTGAAACGCAAACATACAAACTTTCAGATTTCTAATATTAGTAGAATTGTAAACACGATCAATGGCGATATTTAACGCGCTTATACTAATGATAACTTGAGGATAGCTGCTGGTATGGGAGTTGCATTAGCTGGCAGATAAGTGTGTAGGTAAGGTATTGTTACGAGCTGGGGTTCAGGGATAAATTATTTAAACAGCAGACTTCAATTAATCACTTTTTATTACAAAAACACTTCTTAACAGTTTGGCTGCCAGAGAACGAGACACAATAGAAAATGTATTGTTTGTCGGGCATCTGGCAGTTAAGGTGTTAAACAATTCTATTACTTCGCACTATTTTCCGCTTTGATCGCTCTGTATCGCTTCTCAATCGAAACTGACCCACGACGAACCCGACCGCTCTTTATATAGCCCGGAAGATGTTTGTAGAACGTTCCATACTGTTCCAGGTACTTCGAGAATCTTCCAGAACAATCGACTTTTGAACTCATCGATCCCGAAGCGACTAGAAACTTCCAGAATGTACGGTTCGAACATTCTGGAAAATTCTACTCGACACGAACTTCCGAGAACATTAGTTCCGCTATTCGATACTAGATGGCGCCACTAGTTACTACTTAGTTCTTCTACTCGTCACTAGATGGCGCTGTCCTATCTTGTAACAGTATGTTTATTGAGATTTTTGGAGTGACAGATGGCGCTGTCTGTGTTAACATCTAAGAGTATAACTCTCTGTTTTTTAAATCAAGTTTAAATTATATTTTGTTCATTACAAGGTATAAAAACGGACAAAAAGTGTGTGCTAATATATAAACTATATGTACAAGTGTTATCTTTGAAAATCAAGTGCGTTAGCGCTCTCAAATAAGTACTGTGTAAAAATCATAACACAGTCAAGTCATCATAATCTACAAAATCTCTGTGCCCAATTAAAACAATTCCAGCGGCGGAACGAAAGAAATAACAAAGTTGATGCAGTTAAGTTCAGCATCATTATTGATAAAAGTGGAAAACAAGTAAATAAGTGATAGTGAGAAATATTTTTTGATGTTCAACTTGTGCAAATATTTCAATGTTTCGTCCTGTCTACCTACACTACGCAGTTATGAACTTAAATTTTGCTAGCACCAAGAACCACAATTTCGTATAACCTGTCAACATACGCCGTGGCTCGTTGAGTATCCGCTGGGATTACAAGGCATTGACGAGTGCCCAAGTTCGATCCCAGCCGACGGGGTGTCTTTTTGTGGTTTCTAAAGACTTATAATTTAAAAACTGACCATTAAAAATGGATTCAGATAACGTCACACAGCGAAGAAATCAACGTTCTATTTCTATGCAAGATATCACTGGTAACGATGAGACATCCTCACTATTCGATACAACAATGTTAAGCCTACCCAACACGTCGCTAGATGGCGTAAACCCCTGTTGTTTGGAATTGCGAGAACAAATAAGTGAACTTAAAATGAGTTTACTGTCCGCCCATAATGAAATAGATAACATGCATTTGGAAATCAGTAATTTTAAAAAAGATCTCTCTAAATGTTATGAAGTTATAGAATTGTATAAAAAAATTGATTATACGGAAAAAACAAAAGGTATTATGTCCTCTCAAAAAAAGAAGAGGTATCAACTCCATGAAGTGAATAGATATGATGTTACTTCACCAACACATTCATATGACAAACAAAAAAATGATTTAACAACAAAAACGACAGATCAATCAGATATTGTCACACAGGAACAAAATCCTACTATTACAGTTAACACAAATTCCATCGACTCGTCGATTCCCTGCAGTGATGAGTTGAACGATCAGGAGACTGAAACGCCTGGGAAAAATGTAACGAATAACGCAAATGATGTTTATATTGCTATGACAACCTCTACACAGCCCCTGACAACCGATTTATGTGATCGACTTCAGAACTCACCAAAACGAGTTTTGGTAAAAAAAAGAAATAAAGTTATAGTAATCGCCGATGAACAGGGCCGACATTTTCAACGTGTTTTTCAAGGCTTAGTAGGGTCAGACTTTGCCGTAAGTTGTTTCTGGAAACCTGGAGCTAGTCTAGCTGAAGTTTTATTAACGGATAGGAGTGCATTAAAAACTTTGACGAAAAAGGATTTTGTTATTGTATTAGCAGGGACAAATGACAAAAACCCGTACAAATGCCAATTTGAATTGCAAGCTTTTTTTAAAGAACTTATTAATACTAATATAATTATTACAGATGTTCCATATAATAGATATTTGAATATTAAGAAATTAAATTATGAATTGAAGTTTTTGTGTAATAGAAATGATAATAATAATAACAGTTTTATAAATATAAATTATTTCGAATATATTCCTAGACGAGTTTCGTTTCTACTTTGTAAGTGCCGATGTATATTAAAGGAACTACTGCGTATTAATTACAAAACAAAATACGAAGAATACCTTGGTAAGTTGAATCGTTCAGAGTATTGTCCAAATACCTTAGATAAATGTACTCAGACTAATTTTGAGTCTGAACGTAATTCAGAACTAATTGAGAATACTGCAAAATGTTTTCGTGTATAAGGAAATACGTGTTCTGCACCAAAATGTGAATGGATTATTAACTAAATCTGATTTGTTAGTATTAGCTTTAGATACATACCAGACGGACACTTCTAAGTCTATTGATGTCCTATGCATTACAGAACATAATATGACTGTCAATGATCTACAGATGCTTTCTGTTCAAAATTTTACTCTTGGCTCTTGTTTTTCCCGCAAAAACCGTCATGGAGGAGCATGCATCTTGGTTCGGAAAACACATAGGTTTAAAGAAATTTCTGGTATTAAAAAGTATTCCAGGGAAGGTATTGTAGAATGTTCAGGTATTGAATTGCTCAATCATGGGATTTTTGTAGTGTGTATTTATCGTCCTCCTAAATGCAGTAATCAGGAGCTAGACACATTTTTCAAATCGTTGGAACTTATACTCACAAATTTATCCTACAAGAAAAATAAAATTATAATCTGTGGTGATTTCAATATCAATATTTTGAGACAATCAAGAAGCACCGATAGATTAAAAGAAATGTTGTCTGTCTTTAATCTACGTTTACAAATTAAAGAACCTACACGTTTAAAATCAGGTACATGCCTTGACAATTTTATGGATAATATACGAGGTAGCACTAGTCAAATTACGGAATTTGCTATTTCTGACCATACGGCACAAGTTCTAACGTGCCCGGTCAAACCAAGTAGCTATCTTAAATATTGGTATGTAGAAAAACGGGACTTTAGTAAACAAAATATTGACAAATTTAAACAATGCATATCTTCTCTGACATTTTCTGATATTTTTAATTGTAATAACCCTAATACTGCATTTGACATGTTTCATGAATTATTCACATTATTTTTTAATTTGTGTTTCCCCATATGTATTAAAAAGATACGAACTGAGAAACAACCTACATGGATATCTTCAGGTATAAGAAAATGTTGCAAACGCAAACGTCAACTCCTGTGGAAATATAGGAAGAATCGGACTGAATTAAATAAAAATAATTTTAAGGCTCTTTCATCTAGACTGAAACGTATCATTAATCTGACGCAAAAATGCCAAAATAACAATTTTTTAAACACTGCAGTCAATAAAGGTAAGGCTACTTGGCAAATAATAAATAATACAAAACACAATTTACCAAAGGCCGAAATAGAGGAACTGGATGTAAATGGGAAAATTATTAGTGATCCTGCACAAATAGCTGAGTCCTTCAATGACTTCTTTATCGACCAAATATCAAGCAATGAAAGTAATGCCAAGTCACACCACCCTCATAGACTTGTTAATTCCCTTTTTATTGCACCTACAATCCCTGCTGACATAGAAAGAATAATACTTAGTTTGAAAAACACTTCTAGTACTGGTTACGATGACATAACGACAAGCGTTTTAAAACACGTAGCAAACGATATATCCCCGGTATTAAGTCATATAATGAATCTTTGTATATCAAATGGAATTTTCCCAGAAAAATTAAAAAATACAATTATAAAGCCTTTGTTTAAAAAAGGTAACTTAAAGGATATGTCATGTTACCGACCTATTGCACTTGTTCCAGTTCTGTCGAAAATATTTGAGAAGATTATATATAATAGTTTATATTCCTTTTTTGAGTGCAACCGTTTATTTGCTGATGAACAAGTTGGCTTTAGGAAAAATAAAAGTGTAAATGTGGCGATTTATAAGCTTCTTCAAGTAGTTATGACAAATGTGGATAACAAGATTCCAACGTGTGCCTTATACATGGATCTAAGCAAAGCTTTTGATCATGTTGATCATACTCTGCTCTTGGAGAAACTTAATGCTTATGGTGTGAGAGGAACGGTTCTAGATTTAATTAAATCATATCTGTGTAACCGAAGACAATCCACAGTAGTTACAGCAATATGTAAGAAGCAAAGAAAGGAAATAAAATACACGTCGAGATTTAGAAAAGTAAACGTTGGTGTGCCTCAGGGAAGTGTGTTAGGGCCGTTGTTATTCATCATATATATCAACGATTTTCCAAACGTTACCCAACATCCAACAATATTATTTGCTGATGATAGCACAGTCCTTTTCCAAGGCAAAAACCAAGCTCTTCTGGAAGAGGATATAAATAATACCTTAATTACTATTATTAACTGGTTGACGATGAATAACTTACAGATAAATTTGACAAAGACTAATTTAATGACATTCAAAAACAGAAAGGAATTATTATCTAACGTTTTAATTAATTATTCAGGACAGCAAATACAAGAGGTACAATCCACAAAATTTCTGGGACTGCATATAGATAATAATTTAAAATGGCAAACACACAGTGAATATATAAGCTCCAAAATTAACCAATTCTCATATGCGCTGTTCAAACTCTCTAAAGTTGCGAATTTCAGAACACTTATGACTGCATACCACGGACATGTTGTTTCTCTTCTTCGGTACGGGATAATCTTTTGGGGCGACTCAACTTCCAGGGAAATGATATTAATATCACAAAAGAGGTGTGTTAGGGCTATTTGTAAACTAAAAAAGACTGATAGTTGCAAGCCATACTTCATTGATTTGAATATTTTGACCGTGCCATGTATTTACATATATGAAATGTTAATATTTGTGAAGAACAATATCAATCTGTTTGAAAAAATGAGAAGTACACGCTATAAAAATCACATATGTTTCCCTTTTAATAGAACGCATTTTTTGAATAGTAGTATATTCTGCATGGCACCAAGGTTGTATAATCATTTGCCAAAAGAACTGCTACAGATACAATCTTTGAATGTTTTTAAAAGTACTTTGAAAAAGCTTTTGATTTCTAAGGCCTATTACAGTGTCACTGAATACTTAGAAGATAAGATATGACAAAAAAATGGATTATATGACATTGTACTTATTTAATATTGTGACATTTCAAATTTATAATTTTATGTGCTGTAATTTTTAATAATTGTATTGACATTGTGTATGAATTATATGACATTGTACTTGTTTAATATTGTGACATTTCAAACTTATAATTTTGTGTGCTGTAACTATGTATTAATAATTGTATTGACATTTTGTAATAATAATGAATGAATCTTATTTATTAATCTAATTGTGATATACTTGTATGCTATTTTTGGCTAACATAGCGGCAAAAATGTTATTTAAGACCTAATGTTACCTATGTCTACAAATGATTAAATGAATATGAATATGAATATGAATATAAAAGTGTGATGAAATGTGCTGGTTTTATTGCTCATTATGGACAGTCTTATGTGCAAAGCGTGCATGGCTTCTGTGCAAGGCTGAGGATACCGTCGCGCACGTGCTCTTTGAATGCACAGGTGTTACCCAAATAAGAACACAAACCCTCGGGTCACCTAGATCTTACATAGATGTTCTGAGAAGGCCGGCAGCCTAATTGTGTAAGTGAATTCGGATAAATATAAATAGTAGTGACAAAATAAATATTTTAATATCATGCTCAAACTAAGATTAAAATTACATAGAATTAAATTAAATCTGAATAAAGTAAAGTCAGAGTAAATTCCAAATTGCAATAAAATAAAACTAAAATCAAAATTAATTCTAAATTACAACAAAAATAAATAATAAAAATCACATTATGATAATGTCAAATAAAATCTCAATAAAATTAAAATAAAATTAATTCAAAATTACAATAAAATAAAATAGAGATTGTTTCCTCTGCCGAATTTACTTACACAATTAGGCTGCAGGAGCCCTAATTAACTTCTGGAGGGAGGTGGGCTGGTTGGAATAACCACGGCCATGGTTATTCCAACCAACCATGGCCCACGCACAATGGTCCACCTGAGGGGCTAAGTGCGAAAACCAAACCCCTTAACATAGAACATAAAAGATGGAACACGCCTAACTAATTTAAATCAATATTTTAAGTGAAAAACATTTATTGTTTTTCACTTATGAAACGCGAAAGTTTTAAAGTTAATATTATAAGTAGGTACCTAGAATTGAAGTAGGTACGAGCTTGTGTACCATCATATGTGAACCAGCCAGTTAGGTATAACATTTAATAGTAGCAGGTCACAGGTTGCGCTCTGTGTTAAAGATAGCAATATAAGGTTTGTAATTACTAATAAATACATGTTGCTAATATCCAGTCTTTAATACTAGAACATCGTGTTTTCTAGTGCCACAGCTAATTAACATGTTAAGTTAACATCATGGCCGCTATAACCTATTCGATAAATTTTCGATAACGGTGTTTACATAAGTGATATACCTACCTAAGACCTTTGGCTTTGCTAGTCTAATTAGACAGCTAACGAAGGTATAGAAAAAATGTCAAGCAGCCTTATTGCGGCAGTGAATACGGAAAAGCAAAGGCTTCGCTTTGCTGAATTCAATTGCGCAATTCGGCTGCGGGTCGCTGTCATTATACGAATGGAATGGAATGGAATGCATTTATTTGTCAGAATAATGTACAAAGCTGTTAAGTGAATTATTATTACGATCATAATATTCTGCCGTTGCCGACTATTCATTGATTAAAATTAAGTAATTATTCATTGGAATAATAATAACATATAATTTAAATAAATTGAACAATACTAGTAAAAGAGAATATTGATATAAGTCAAAATTCAATGATTGATATGCAATAATGTCAAATATTTAGATACATTTTTCATTCATAAAATCATCAGTTCAGTAATAACATTTGCTTAAAAGAAAGTTAAATAATTTAAATGTTCTGAGGCTGAGAGTTTTGAAGCCATCAGGTCATCATTATACACAGTAATGGACATGCAGTATACACCATTAGAAAACAGTTAATTAATTCTACGCCTAGGAACATTAAGCACATGCACGATGAAGAGGACTACTTGTTATGACTATATAGGTAGGTATACAGGTAAACCATTAGGTACATTACATATGTATAAATAAGTCAGGCAAATCAAATAAAAATAAACGTTTGTTCGGGGCGGGAACGGGAAAGTTTAGTTCTGGGCGGCGACGGTAACGCGCTCGGCGTTAAAAACTGCAGCTTTCAAAACCGCCCAGAACATTTTTTTTTTTATGTTTCTTTAGCTTAGATTTCTGTTGCAAGTGAGATATATTTTGTATAGTTAGATACATGGGTGATGGTGATGGCAAGGTGATGTTCTTCAGAAAGGCCAAGTGCGCAGTACCCATAACCGGCGTGTGTGTATGACTAGATGTATGAATGTGCGTGAAGCAAAAGAAGTATGTAAGGATCGTAGCAGGTGGCGTTCTGTAGTTTCTGCCTACCCCCATGGGAAAAAGGCGTGAGTTTATGTATGTATGTAGTTAGATACATAAAATATAACTTCGACGACACATAGATAGATAGGTATTGTGACGTGAACAAGTTCTTACACACGAAATCTTTAAAAATAGCCAAGTTCCCAGGCTCTCACCGACATTTTTCTATCGCTACTCATATATTATGAATGGACAATAAAAATACTTTATCTTAGTTGTAGTGGAGTAGATCCGAAGTCGCCGAGTCATAGGTTAGCCGCCCACGGGAACGGCGGCTTAAAAGCGTAATATGCTGAATAATACGTTGGAAAATGGCTGTAGATTTTTATTTGTGTTGAATATTTCATATGATTTCATAGAGAGAGGTCATAGTATATATAGAGGTAGTGCATGTACAGTTAAGTTCTATATGTACAACATCTTACATCAGTTGTGAAAAAACTTCTTCTACAAAAACTTGCCATTTGAATTTTGGGGGGGCCGGAGTGCACTTTTGACCCTTGACTGCACTTAAAGTAGAGCTAAAAGATGGATAGCAGCAGATTTCTAAGCTGTGTATTAGTAGTAGCATGTAGTTGTATTAGTATCATGTTTACCCTTAGGCCAAGAGGGCCATGGCCCGAGACGGTAATCAGCCGTATTTTCTTGAGACAAGCTCTACTAGGTATCTCTTCTAGACTGCCGCACCGTCTTCTCATTTCATTCTGATTGTCAAAAGAAAATCTAACGCGAGGCAGGGTGCTACTTTTCGGGCTCGGTTTGCTCGCACTTGCATTTTAAAATTCTCTTGATTCTGGAGCTTTTCTGCCTAAGTTGACAACATATCATAGCCGAAGTGCTAACATTGTCGAGCTCACTTTGCTCGCTCTCGCAACCCAGTCTCTGTGTCCCATACCTGTATAGTGACAAATGCATCAACGGCGCATTATTTAACACATTTCTTCTTCATCTTTTGCGTAGACCGTCAATAAGGTTGACGACTTTCAATAGCTTTCGAAGGCCTATAACCAACTAGGTAATTCGTTGTAGGTACTGACGAGACCACCCGATGTATTCTGACAAGCCTAACACCTGACAATAGGTTCTTGATCTTTATCTAAACCTGCAATTTTCTCCAATGCCTAAACACATTAACTGCTGCTCAAACAGCTATAAATGCCAAGCCTATAATTTCTATTTAGACATCCATACTCGTCTCACCTAACGCAATGCTTCACGACTGTATAATTAGTAAGTTAATAAAGCTGCGAGTTAATTCCACATCACACCATCGTTTATTAAAACTTAACAATGAGGAGAAACGCTAAGAAATCCATGTTTAAACAAACATATGACCCAAGTACCGTATTAGCTACAACTTCCTCAATTAACAAGTGTTCGAAGGTATACTAGAATATAATTACAACAGCAGTAAACGTGCTCTGTAAACAACTAACGCTCGTTTGGTTTGACGCACAAAACGTTTATAATAACATCTTCTAAGAAACCTTTAGGTGGTCGCAAACATTGGCTTTGTTTGAGCGCCAATTTGGACTGGCCGAGCTTTCATACTTACCAACTTATACTTACTAAACAGCCACGGGAAAATAACCCTTATTTATCTCCTTAAGAAGTCTCAATCCCCGCATAAGAAAGCAGCATAAATGCTCTTAAATTTTAATTGCGAAACACAGCGGACGCACACGTCTTGTGTATTCGCGAATGTGTTAATTCAAAGCAATGCAGTATGCTTTTAATATGCACTTATATGGCGTGCACATTCCTCAGCACTTAGTTTGCTGATAAAAGCGCTTTTGTTCGAGATACAAAGACATCCGCGAGTCTGAGTCATTGCAAGCGGTGGATCTGGGAAATGATGCTATTATTGAAGACGAGGCGCATATTTTTTGCCTAGATTGTTGCCCCTAAAGATTGTTACGAAGAGTTATGAATGAGGGAGGGGACGGCCAAAAAGAGATGGATGGACTGTGTGAGGAGTGATATGAAGGAAAATGGAGTCAGTGATAGCGTGACGGGGGAGAGGACGGTATGGAAGAAGAAAACGTGTTGCGCCGGCGTTTTTCTTTCAATGATCAATTCTAGGTATAGTTCTCGCCAAACTTCTTGGACGCCCTGAAGTTGGCTACAATGGCTGCGCAGTAGGAAATCTCATACAAAAACAGCACCGTTTCGTGCCTCGCGCATGCGGTAATGAAGTTTGGCGAGGGCTATAGCATTTGTAAAGCGTCTACGGTGGAAACATCGCGTCTCATACTGTGTTATCATACAGAGTAGAGAACGTTTCAGGAGAGTAACGAATTCGATAAATAATACAAAAAAACTTTATGAAACTTAATTACTTTTTATTAATCACTTACAACTAAAATTTATCCTAATTGAACTTTAAGGTTCGTTCACAAAGATCTTGCCACCCGGCAGTCTGTTCATGGCTTAATTCAGTACTTCATTGCACAAAATTGCTATTTACACCACCACATTGCTACTTTCAACATTCCTAGACAATATTCTGATTTGCTCACACATAGGATAGGTATATAAGCTTAGATAAAGATAAAGCGTGCTACGCGAGTGTCATATATTGCTACTTTTCGAAATATTGATATTCGAGTGTTTTTCAAGGAGTAAACGAAAGAGAGAGTCATGCTTCGTAAACGTTTACCTGCAAACGTTTCGCGCGGTTAAGGTAATACGCAAGTACATACCAATTCGCGTATAGAAGTTTATAAAACATTGTAGCCGAAGCGCAAAAAAAAGACTAAGCTTATTATGGAATATAAAAAAACTTAGTCAATTTAAGTAAGCTATCAAAAAATCTTATTATAATGTGGAATACATAGAATATAATAGATAGGAAAAATAATTCTTGGGGCAATTGGAATCCAATGGACAGAGGAAACGTACACACTGCAATCTTGAAAATCTAGCTCCTCAACGCGGAAATGAATCATTCGTTGAAATCGTCAGTCAAAGTTCAGGAGTCCAATTTCACCCGTACCTTAAGCTACACACACTTTGAAACAGCCATTTAATAACAGACTAGTCGGGCGTAATCCACTTCTCATTTAGGTTTCGTTTCTTGGTCTGTCACATATCTTATGTAGATGGTGTCCTCTGGTTTCGGGTCCTCTATTTGTGTCTCGTCAAGTTGGGAGCAAGCGATGGCCAGCGCTGACCCATCGTGGGAGAAGCTTAGCGCTGAAACCGCAGTGTTGTATCTATGGAACTGACACAGTCTCTTCTTGTTGAAACCGTCCCAGATGTTCACGTACCCATCGGACCCACCAGTTGCGAAGGTGTTGTACACGGAATGGAAGCTTATTGCATTCACTGGGAAGATTTTTTCGAGACCTGTAAAGAGGGTTTTGTTAGAAATTGCTTATTGAAGTTTAGAGTTTAAAAATGAAATTATTTATTCAGTCATTATTGTCATAGGCATTATTGTCAATGCTGAAAATTTTTACAGACATTTTGCTGCTGATATTTATATCATACGACTGGATGGAAACATAGGATATGGAAGCTTCTTTGTTAGGGGGGTTTGGTTTCCGCACTTAGTCGCCCAGGTAGACCATTGTGCGTTTTGATGTGGGGGCTTTTTTCAAGCGTAAATTAAACATCATGATAGATGTCTTTGGCCGAACTAATAAGGTTAACACCTAAGTATTTATATTCTGGGGAGGCTCGATGGAAAATATGTCTAAATAAATAATCTGTAGCGTTAAAAATCAATTATACGAACCGCCTTCCTTGATCCGGTGACACTTAAACGCATACTTCTTCTTCTGAACTTCCGGATTACTATCAAGGTACTCCACAGCCACCCTGCCTTCGATGGAGCTGAGGACATACCCCTGCTTGTTAGGGAACACTCGGATGCACCGCGTCTGGTACTTAAGGGAGGATTCGCGTCTCTGGTTGACATGGCCCATGTTTCTTACGTCCCAGACGAAGATCTTGCGGCCCGATGTGCCGACTACGAATTTCTCGCCCACTATGCTCATTGTGTACACCTGGAAGAATTAAAATGGTGAATTAATACTTGATTTTATTAAGAGTTGGGTTTTGTTTTTTTTTTTTTTTTGTTTTTTTTATTTTACCGTTTGTCCTGGTATGGTCATGTGATGAAGAAGGATGAAACGCATGTTACTAAAAAAGTTATGAATATAAATGTGAATGGATGGAGAGGGAGGGGACGGCCAAAGAAAAGATGGATGGACTGTGTGAGGAGTGATATGAAAGAAAAGGGCGTCAGTGATGGAGTGACGGGGGACAGGATGGTGAAGCGTGGAAGAGGAAAACGTGTTGCGCCGACCCCAAGTAGCATGGGATAAGGGCAGGAAGATGATGATTAAGAGTTGGGTTTTCTGTGTTAATGCTCCTTGGCTTTATCTTGACACACTTAAACCCATGAAATAAACATAATGTCATTCAAATGGTTTTCGAGCTCCGGGTGGCAAAAGTCGTAGCGTCGATCCGCGGGTGTCTCTCTGACTCAGCATAAAACTGAGGTGCTATGGTTCCATAAACTGTGCCCCTCGGCGAGCCGCGCAGCTCGTCAGTGACTGTTGGAGATGCGCAATTCCAGGTGGGTCGTTACATAAAGTATCTTGGCCTAACCCTGGATGGTCGGTAAGGCTTGAAAGAGCGCTTAGTTCCCGCGTTTGTAGGGCAGCGGGTGCTTTGCATAGACTGCTGCCCAATCTCGGGGGACCTCGGGAAGAAGTTCGCCACCTCTATGCCGGTGTCGTGCGATCGATGGTCCTTTTTATGGGGCACCTGTTTGGTCAAACAGACCGTCAGGTGTCCGACTCTGTAAGACTTGAATCTAAAATAGCAGCGGAAAATGGCCATACGAATCGCACGAGGGTACCGAACGGAATCCATTGAGGCGACAACACTTCTGGCACTTTTCCACCGCTTGACACCCTGGCGGCTATGGACGCCAGGATCGGGCGAGACCTGTCTCTGCCAGCAGTAGTGAGGGCTGTGCTAGCAGAGACAGTAAACTGGAGGGAAATGGCCTCCTTATGTGAGACCGTGGTGGTCCAGAAGAAGGCCGCCGAGCGGGATCGTGAGAGGGCTGATCCCGCTCGTAGAAGAAGGCGTCGTGGAGGCAACCGCCTCGACGCCTTAATCGCCGTAACCAGGCGTAATATGCAGACGGGACTCCGTGGTCATGGTTGTCCAGATTGAGGACTCTGACTGTCCAGCATGTGACTCCAGGTAAGATGGTGGCACAGTGATTACGTGCTGCCGTGCACAGCGAGGCTCAGGAATATTACAGACGTTACAAAGTGGGCTTTCCTGGGTGGTTTTTTAAGCGGTAACGGAGCAACGACGTGCGAAGGAAGGGAAGGAAACACTCTGGTGATCAACATCAGCACATGGAAGGGCCATGTGCTGATGTTGATCACCAGAGTGGTTTTAGTGAGGTAAAAATTCCACACTCCCTGGTATTTTCCCCCAAAATTCCAGGCGCCTTTTGGAGGATTTCCAAAGACAATAAAAAAATGCCCATGAACAGGCACTTTTGAAAGTTTAAATTAATTTACTATTACATTTAACCTAGATAAAGGCAAAAAAATATCAATTTATCATACAAGTTAATCAAGAATGCAGTCATTATCTTACCCGCTCATTACCCTGATTGTAAGTTCCAACACAATTGGGCACACGGCTGTCCCACATCTTAACGGTACCATCCCAGCTGCCAGTGAGCACCGCATTCACTTCAGAAGCAAACTCCACACATCGGATTGCTCCTTTATGTTCACCCAACGTTGTCTCCATACTTGCATTGAGATCATACATCTTGAGGGTCTGGTCTAACCCACCGCTGTAGGTATGAACTGCATCCTGAAAAATTAATAAAGTAGGAAATGTAGTATTTCCAATGAATACCTGAATAGCGAGTAAGTCAGAGGATTTCGAACCCACAATTATTGTTACTCAGTTTATTAAAATAGCTGATTTCAGCTAAAAGTATTATATTGAACAGTATTTATACAAGTAAATGTTGCAGTTCTTTCATACATAGGAGCTTGTGGCTAAATAATAACAGCCCCATGGTTCTAGGTTAATCATCGGGTACCAAGTACTGTTCATGGATGGAGGACTACCTGAACACATTGAGATTCATTTGTGCCTTGTAAAGCACATTAAGCTGTTGGTCCCGGCTGTCATTTGTAGATCTTTGATAGTTGTCATGGGTAGTCAGAAGTCACAAAGTCTACACCAATCTAGGCAAGGGGCTTGGGTTACCCGGATAATGGGTTATGGAGGTCAGATACACAGTAAAATACCAGTGCACCCACTTAGACTGGAAAACAAACTCCAACAAAGTTGGGGAAGGCTATGCAGTTTCATTGTTGCATTACATTGTTATGCAGCATGGATGTTTTAAAACTCTTTGGTGACGAGTTATCAAAAATCTTTAAAAATTGGACTGTTGCCAAGAACTCATACTTTACTGTACTCATGGTGGTGTTGGTGTTGTACTTATCAGTAAGTACTTGTAAATGGGTCTGCCATTTACAACTAATTACTGCTAATTCATAGATATTCAGCTTACATCCTGTGCATTTTAATAAAAAACAGGTTTACCTGAAAA
Source organism: Orthosia gothica (assembly GCA_949775005.1). Lineage (NCBI taxonomy): Eukaryota > Metazoa > Arthropoda > Insecta > Lepidoptera > Noctuidae > Orthosia > Orthosia gothica. The sequence goes on from OX459064.1 coordinate 16,914,323, forward strand.
TGTCCACATGGTACAGTATTGTTTTATTTACATATGATGATAAGGGATATGCCTACGTAACCGTAACTGTTTATATAAAGAAGCAACTGCCTGCAGTGCAAGGCCAGTATTCAAGTACACAAGCATGCAAAAACAACTGAATTCTTACCCGGAAACAAACGTCCAAGACGGGCAGCTCATGGCTGTACTTATGGCGCTCTGTATTCGACGTGACATCGTACAGCCTCACGGAACAGTCCCACGAGGACACCAGCAAGAACTGATTGGATTTCGGGGCGAATTTAACGCTCGATATAGAATCGTCAGGTAAGCTCTTTAATTTGAACTCGGTGCGGGACTCCGCGACCCGCGTCACTGTCATTGTGGAAGCAATTTTGTTAGCTAATTTAAAATATCACAAAAAATAAAAAAGAGCTCTTCTTTTCGAAGAATTTCACGATTTATAACGTAAATAGCGGGTTAACCGCAAGCGAGTTTGTCCGTCAGCGACACAACAGATTAAAAATGACATTAATTGGGATTTTGATTCTCTTTGGCTTGATGTGAAGTAAAAGAAACGAAACGCAACTTTTGCTGAATGAAAATAAATCAAATATGTAAGTATACATACTCTTAATGTTTTAAATCGTTATCTGTTTCCAGTTTGTATGCTAATTCTATTTTTGCATACAATGTGTGCTTAAAACTGTGGCTTAAACTCCTCTTTCCCAAGTTTTTTTAGGGTGACGTAACGAAATACAACATTACCACGAAAACGAGTAAATGTGAACGCATCAAAACAAAATCATCAAAAATGTATTTTATCAAGGGCAAAAACCAATGCAAAAGCAATTTATTTGCAATCGTCCTAAATTGTTTTATATTATTTGTACAGAGAAATCACAAAGGTTAAAAAATTACTTCAGACATGATTGTATAATCTGGCGACATTTACGAACGCACCTTTATAATTGACATGTTTGTGATGAGGTGTGAATCGTAGAAAGAAATCTCCGTCTCGCAGAAATGATTTCACAAAAATCCAAAGTTCCCTAAAGTTTTGTGATGTTCCATTTGTGTTATCTCGATACGAGTATACAGTAATACGATTACAATATAACAGTGCCTCGATAAGTAATATAAATGAATATAAAACCACCGCGCAACTAAGTCGGTTCCGATTGGAACGAATGGAGTGATCAACTTAGGAAATAACGATGCAAACCAACTTGAAAACTAAAGAAATGTTTATAGTCAGAGCTCTCGAAAAGATTTTGGCTGATAAGGACATAAAAAGGTCCTACCACAGCCAATTGAAGAAGTCCTGCGAGGTCGCTTTAGGTAAGACCTAGTGACATTTTACGGTATAAAATAACGTAATACGTTATATATTTTGTACAGTACATCTATTTATCACCTGTCACTAATTAAGTTAAAATCTACAAAGCGATAGTTTTATTGTTATTGATAAATTATTAGATAGTGAATGTATTGACCTTGGTTTTAAAAGTCGAAACCTACTTTACGTTATCATAGTGTCTTGTGAAGTGTTTTCGACATAGTGGCGAGCGAGGAAGGCAGTGGATCAAATGTCAGTGGTGTGTGTGCAACCAATAATGTGTAGAATTTGTACATGATTTAATGTGATTGTATGTAATATGACAATGTTTACTGATAGATACCTCTTACTGATGCTGGGTGAGCATAAATGTTGATATGAAGTCACAGGTACATGTAAAACTTTGCAAACATACATTACATCACACCTAGGTTGCTATAATGCCTAATAAAGCAACCTGAGTTTCAATTAGTATTGAACTACTAATAAAACTAAACATTAAATAATCTGTTATGAAAACTTCTGTATTTCTACTGTAAACACAACAGCTGAGACTCAATTTACAAAGTCGGGTAATTACAATATTATTTACTCATAACTTTATGTACCCACATCATTATCAACCTACAGCAGTCCACTGCTAAACATAAGCGTCTCCGTTGACATACAATACAGCCAGCTGTATTAGCAGTTTCATTCAAACTCTAGAATTACCTACAAATCAAAAAGAAAATACCTACCCAGTGAATCATAATAAATTTTATCATTGATAACCAATTCCTCTCTAAAGTGAGGTAAATTAGAAAAACAAAAGACAGCACTATGTTTTGCCAACTGCTTGAATAACATTGTAACATACAAAAACTTACTTAGTATGCAATCATACTTCCTGTACACTTATGGTAGGATTGAGTAGAAGTACTGCATTATGTAAATAACCTCCTTATATGCATAGCTTGACAGTTAATTTTGGTACTCAATGCAACGGAAGCACAGCACATTAATATTTACGTTCAATAAAACATACATCATGTAACTGTAATCTTTGAATGAGTAGGAATAGTTTAGAGAATTAAGGTAAAATTACAAGAAAAATATTTTTTAATATTGAAAGTTAATAAAATAGTCAGGAAACCAATATGTCTACCTATAAAAAGTAGCGGTGGTGGCCAGTGGTATCGGCCGCGACTTACAAGTTGTAGGTTGTGGGTTCGAGCCCAGGCAGGCACTTTACTTTGTGTTAATTATTTCTTCACCACTGCTCTCAAAACGGTGAAAGAAAACATCGTGAGAAAACCGGCATGTCCTAGAACCAAAGATTCGAAGACATGTGACATCCACCAACCCGCACTGGGCCTGATTGGTGGATTACAGCTCTTTCTCTCTCACAGAGACGAGGCCTGTGTCCCAGCAGTGGGAACATTAATAGGCTGATGATGTGATGTAATAAAAAGTAAAACTGACTCGACTGATCTATCAATGCAGAGCCAAAACCGCTAGGGCTAGAATTTTGAAATTTAGCATGAGATAATTACAATCGTTGAGCTTGTATGAGTAGTAAGATGAAGTTTATAGAAAATCAGTCATCTAAGGGCTATAAATTTGTAAGAAACTCTTTGTCAAATGAAATCGTAGGCAAGAGCTAGTATTTTAATTATGGCCTTTTCATGTTCAAGATAATTATTTAAGAGAAGACACAATTTTGAAATAAAATTTGTTTTTAGATAAATGTTGATTCTGAAAGGATCACAGATGCACTTAAGATTTTCAAGTATTTGTCTGTTCTATTGTTTATACCGTCTTCAAGATACTGGTTGTAATACATTCTTTTATGATTCAGTACAGTTTATCTAATATTTTACATTGAATGATGCAATATATTGTTGCCACTTAATTCCTTCTGAGTCTATTTCCTGGGGGTGACCATAAGCTCTTTCATACAAGAAATATATATCTGTCCTTTGCACACACTCAAAATAACCTTACTCTTAAGAGCTTATGGTCACCCCCCAGACACCTTCAACCTGAGGTATTTAAGTCAAGAGTGAAAAGCTTACTTCTAGGCAAGCATGCTTCACCGTCAACCACATCATTGCTTACCATCAGATAAGACAGTGGTCAAAATGTGATCCTATCAATAATAATAATAAAAAATCGGCTAAGAGCGAGTCGGACTCGCTCACGAAGGGTTCCGTACCATTATCGCAAAAAACGGCAAAAAATCACGTTTGTTGTATGGGAGCCTCACTTAAATATTTAGTTTATTCTGTTTTTAGTATTTGTTGATATAGCGGCAACAGAAATACATCATCTGTGAAAATTTCAACTGTCTAGCTATCAAGGTTTATGAGATACAGCCTGGTGACAGACAGACAGACGGTCCGCGGAGTCTTATTAATACGGTCCCGTTTTTACCCTTTGGGTACGGAACCTTAAAAATATGCCTTAAAAATGTTTTGAAACATAACAAATAAGTACAATATTTAAGTTTTATCATACAGTCTAATGCTTCCTAAGATTTAGGGAAAACCAAGGCCAACTTCCTTTTGAAATATGCAAAATACAAACTTGACATTTGCATCTGATTTTTTCAGTAAACTTGAGTTAAGTTTCATAAGAATAATGTTATTGTTGGTAAATTCTTCTGTTTCTCTGATTCTACGGCTACAAGTTTCTTTTGAACTATAAAATTGTTAAAAGGAATGCATATTTTTTTACCCAAATGATATTGTTTACATCATCATCATCATCATAATATATATCAAAATAATAAAACGAGAGGTACGAAAGACACCGATTTCTGAAATGAAAGTTATTTTTGCACTTTTTAGTGTTGTGCTTTGAAAGTTGTATTCTTTTTTAGTTTTTGTCTTTACAAATCGTTACTTTTCTTGTACCGAAGAACCCTCCATGGGATTTAAATGAACAAAATTTTTACGGTGTATAATTTAAACACTAACTTTCCTTCCGCCTTTGAGTTATCCTGTTATACATCAAAATTTATCGAAACAAAAATTTAGAACATGTCTGTTGATAACAGCTCATTGAAAAACCTATTAATTTTTATCTGAGTACATTATTTATAATCACTATTCTCAAAGATATATCTAGTACATTCAAATGTGTAATACTGTAATACATTGCCTGTTGAAACCACATGTGTGTATGAGTCCATTAGCACTATTTAAAAACATTATTTTTCTTTACAGAGGAAATCAAAACTGAGTTGAAAAATGGAGGTCAACCTGAGTCATCAGAGAGTCCTACATCAGGGACTCTGCCTCTACCCAAGAATGATGCTTCCAACATTATCACAGCAGAGAAATACTTCTTACCATTCGAACTGGCATGCCAGAGCAAGGCAGCCCGGATAGTCGTCACAGCTCTAGACTGCTTACAGAAACTTATTGCGTACGGCCATCTCACTGGAAACATTCCCGACTCTACCACACCAAGGAAACTCCTCATAGACCGAATTGTTGAAACAATCTGCAGCTGTTTCACAGGACCACAGACTGATGAAGGAGTGCAGCTACAGATAATCAAAGCTCTACTAACAGTTATCACAAGCCAGCATGTCGAGGTTCACGAGGGCACGGTACTCCTCGCTGTCAGAACATGTTATAACATCTACCTTGCCAGCAAAAACCTAATCAATCAAACCACAGCGAGAGCAACCCTGACACAGATGCTGAACGTTATTTTCACGAAAATGGAGAACCAAGCCATTGAATCAGAAGCAAATGGTAATAATAATACAACAACAGAAATACCACACAAAATGCCCAATGGTAATGTTGTGTCAGAAGAAACTCCCAACCAAGCAACTGAAGAAGTTAAAGACGTCGAACAAACGCAAGGTGAAGAGGTAGACGAAGTATTAGAAGCAAAAATGATTGCTAAACAATTAGTAGATTCAGTTATAGATAATGCCATAAGTATTGCAACTAAGAAAACATCTGAAGAAGATGTGACACATAGTCCTGATAACAATGAAAATCCATCTGATTCTCAAGACAGTGGGAGTGTTTCCCACGAGAGTAATGGTCAAGTGCCGACTGAAGCCACGATACAAAGAATCCCATCACAAGAAAGTGTCGATGTTGCTTCAGAAAATGATAACTCAGTCACAGCAAAGTTCACTCATGTGTTACAGAAAGACGCTTTCCTAGTATTCAGAGCTCTCTGCAAGCTTTCAATGAAGCCTCTACCCGAAGGCACTCCAGACCCTAAATCACATGAGCTAAGATCTAAAATTCTTTCTCTTCATCTTCTCTTATCTATCTTACAAAATGCTGGTCCAGTATTTAGAAACAATGAAATGTTCATCACTGCCATCAAGCAGTACCTCTGTGTGGCTCTATCGAAGAACGGCGTCAGTTCTGTACCTGAAGTATTCGAATTATCCTTAGCTATTTTCCTAGCTCTTCTGCAAAACTTCAAGGTGCACCTAAAGAAGCAAATTGAAGTGTTCTTCAAAGAGATCTTTATGAACATCCTGGAGACCTCGAGCTCGTCTTTTGAGCACAAGTGGATGGTCATCCAAGCGTTGACCAGGATCTGCGGAGATGCGCAGAGCGTCGTAGACATATACGTGAACTACGACTGTGATCTATCAGCAGCCAATCTGTTCCAGCGATTGGTCAATGATGTTTCCAAGATTGCCCAAGGAAGGCAAGCCTTAGAACTGGGCGCTACGCCCAATCAAGAGAAGTCCATGCGTATTCGTGGACTCGAATGTCTAGTCTCGATATTAAAATGTATGGTAGAATGGAGCAAAGAACTCTATATCAATCCAAACCTACAAACTACTTTGGGTGAGAGAATCGCAAAGGAAGACCATGACCATCATAGTATCAAATCTCATGGGGGATCTAGTCTAAGTCTGGTTTCGACAGGATCCAGCAATATCGGTAATAGAGAGACATTAGATTCTCCAGAACAATTCGAAGTATTAAAACAGCAGAAGGAGGTTTGGGAAACTGGCATAGACTTATTTAACAGGAAACCAAAACGAGGAGTATCTTTTTTGCAAGAACAAGGTCTCTTGGGCACATCGACAAAAGAAATCGCTGAGTGGTTGCTTACCGACGAGAGACTCGACAAAACATTCGTTGGTGAATATTTAGGCGAAAACGAAGACCATTCCAAGGAAGTGATGTACTCTTATGTGGACTCGATGAAATTTGCAAGCATGGACATTGTTGCTGCATTACGTTATTTCTTAGAAGGATTCAGACTGCCCGGCGAGGCCCAAAAGATTGACAGGCTAATGGAAAAGTTCGCGTCACGCTACTGTGAGTGCAATCCTAACAACACACTATTCATGAGTGCGGACACCGTCTACGTTTTAGCGTTTTCCATAATAATGCTAACAACAGATTTACATTCGCCACAAGTCAAGAATAAAATGACAAAAGAACAATACATTAAGTTGAATAGTGGCATTAGTGACAATAATGACCTGCCGCGTGAATATCTGTCACAGATCTACGACGAAATAGCCGGTCACGAGATTAAGATGAAGAGTTCCTCAAAACCGGGGAAACACATGATCGCGAACGAGAAGAAACGAAAACTGATCTGGAACATGGAGATGGACGTGATATCTACAGCGGCGAAAAACTTGATGGAGTCTGTGTCTCACGTGCAGACTCCATTCACGACGGCGAAGCACGTGGAACATGTGCGGCCTATGTTCAAGATGGCGTGGACACCGTTCCTCGCGGCCTTTTCAGTGGGGCTGCAGGATTGTGATGACCCTGAAATCGCTTCACTGTGTTTAGACGGCATCAGGTGCGCTATCCGCATCGCCTGCATCTTCCACATGTCGCTCGAGCGAGACGCGTACGTGCAAGCTCTCGCGCGCTTCACGCTGCTCACTGCTAACTCGCCCATCACAGAGATGAAGGCCAAGAACATTGACACTATAAAGACCTTGATCACCGTGGCACACACGGACGGCAACTACTTGGGAACTAGTTGGTTAGATGTCGTTAAATGCATTTCTCAGTTAGAACTAGCGCAGCTCATCGGGACGGGAGTGCGCCCACAGTTCCTGTCAGGCTCGGGCATCAAGCCTCAGCCCGACTCGTTGAAGTTTAGCCTAATGTCGCTGGATCCCAGCGTCAAAGAACACATCGGGGAGACCAGCTCTCAAAGTGTCGTTGTAGCAGTAGATAGAATATTCACGGGATCCACGAAACTTGACGGTGACGCCATCGTAGACTTCGTCAAAGCGTTATGTCAAGTATCCCTGGATGAATTGAGCCATCCCACGAATCCTCGAATGTTCTCCCTGCAGAAGATCGTTGAAATATCTTACTACAACATGGGTCGTATTAGGCTGCAGTGGTCTCGAATATGGCAAGTGCTCGGTGATCACTTCAACAAAGTAGGTTGCAGCGGCAACGAAGATATAGCATTCTTCGCAGTGGATTCGTTGCGACAACTGTCTATGAAGTTTATCGAAAAAGGCGAGTTCTCCAATTTCAAATTCCAAAAAGATTTCTTGCGACCATTTGAGCACATCATGAAGAAAAACAACTCTCCAACAATCCGAGACATGGTTGTTCGTTGTATCGCCCAGATGGTTAACTCTCAAGCACCCAACATCAAGTCAGGTTGGAAAAATATATTCTCTGTATTCCACCTGGCTGCAAGCGATCAAGACGAAGCGATCGTCGACTTAGCATTCCAGACAACCGGCAAAATTATAAATGAATTATATGACAGACAGTTCCCTGCGATGATAGACTCCTTCCAAGATGCAGTCAAATGCTTATCAGAGTTCGCTTGTAATGCGAAGTTCCCCGACACGTCGATGGAAGCCATAAGACTAGTGCGGTCTTGTGCGACGGCGGTGGGCGCGGCGCCGCAGCTGTTCGTGGAGCACGCGGGGCTGGAGGGCGAGCCCGGCGCGCCCGAGGTGGACCGCGTGTGGCTGCGGGGGTGGTTCCCGCTGCTCTTCTCCCTGTCGTGCGTCGTCAGTCGCTGCAAGCTAGACGTACGTACCCGAGGACTCACTGTCCTCTTCGAGATTATCAAAACTCACGGTGAATCATTCCGTCCACATTGGTGGAGAGACCTATTTAACATTCTGTTCAGAATCTTCGACAACATGAAGTTACCTGAACATCAGTTGGAAAAGAACGAATGGATGACTACGACATGCAATCACGCGTTGTACGCAATTGTCGACGTCTTCACGCAATACTTTGACATTCTGGGCTCGCTCCTGCTGGAGCAGCTGTACGCGCAGCTGCACTGGTGTGTGCAGCAAGACAACGAGCAGCTGGCGCGCTCCGGCACCAACTGCCTCGAGAACCTCGTCATCTCCAACGGCACCAAGTTCACCGAGGACACCTGGAGCAACACGTGCCAGATCATGCTCGACATCTTCAACAGCACACTGCCGACAACACTCCTCACGTGGAAGCCTGATGAGAACGAGGACAACGACACGCCTCAAGTGCGACACGGAATCCTGAAGAAGCCCCAGGGAGGAGACGAGATCAAGTCCTCCAACCGGGTGTTCAACAGTCTGCTGATCAAGTGCGTGGTACAGTTGGAGCTCATACAGACCATCGACAACATAGTCTTCTACCCCGCCACGTCGCGGAAGGAAGACGCCGAGACGCTCGCGCTCGCGGCTGCGGAGCTGACGGGCGGCTCGCCCGGCACCGAGCAGGAATGTCAGCGTGAAGAACAAGGAATGTATCGACTGCTTAGCTCGCCACATCTGCTGCGACTCGTCGAATGCCTGATGTGCAGTCACCGCTTCGCTAAAACGTTTAACACTAATAATGCGCAGAGGAATGTGTTGTGGAAAGCTAACTTCAAGGGCTCGGTGAAGCCGAATATGTTGAAACAGGAGACACAGTCGTTGGCTTGCGTGCTCCGGATACTGTTCAAGATGTACAGCGACGAGACTCGGCGGGACCATTGGCCTGCCGTGCAAAAGAGTCTCATCAGCATTTGTTGTGAAGCTTTGGAGTACTTTGCTGGAGTCACTAGCGAAGCGCACCGGGACGCGTGGACGTCCATCTTGCTGTTGATCCTCACAAGAATACTGAAGATGCCAGACGAAAGAGTAAGTACATTTTGTTCAATAACCTCGTGCTCATGTACTTAATGTTATCGAAACAATATAATGGAATTAGATTGTAGATGCTATCGGCTATGATATGATAGTGTCGCAATTTAAGTCGAGCCGGTTTGAAATACGAATACATTCACGTGTCGCTGGACAGACTGGCAATCAACAATATGTTTTGTAGAAGAAAGTAAGTAGTAGGTATATTTTTGCAGATAGAAAACATGTTTTGCGAATATGTAAGAACTGTTGTTGATTGAAAGTAAATTATTTATATAGCATAATGTATCGCTATCGTCACGCTTCTGTTACTTTATTTGATGAGCGTAACATATGGTCGACAAATGATTCGTAAATAAATTTTTGCAGTATGACTTGTATACCAAGTATTTGCAGAACACTCTAATGTTGAGTACCTTTTTTGGGTTGAGAAATCATCCAATGACTTCTTGGCGTGTCAGACTTTTACTGACTAAAACCCACCCTACCAATTACAAATCGCTTGATGGGAATCGAACCCGACAAGGTCGCTATAACTACACTACAAGGTCGCGTTGTTATAAGGTCATTGTAATATTCTACTGTGGTCTCTAACCGAAAGATCACCTTGAGGATTTTTTGTGGCATTAAAAAATCTAAATATGAATAGGTAATAATAATTATAATTAATTACTAATCAATACGCCTATATCTGAGTCCTAATCGATATCATAATAGCATCGCTATTTTTATGAGCTTAGGTTTTAACCGATATAATTCAGAACGTGGTTATCTGCATGAAAGACTCGTGCAAAAGAAGTTCGGATTACAATAACCCAATTAGTAACGTATTATTGACTCAACTTACGCTAAATGAGATCATCAAACACGTTACGTTATCAATATGCTAACTATAATGATTGATGCAATGTGTTTCAGTTTGCGGCTCACGTATCCAGCTACTACCCGCTGCTCTGTGAGATCACCTGCTTCGACCTCAAGCCCGAGCTCCGCTCGGTGCTGCGACGTGTCTTCATCCGCATCGGGCCCGTCTTCAACATCGTCACCAACGCCCAATAACGACACAACACTAACAAACAATATGGCCTTATAGTTCTCTAGGATAAAGTATGACTTTGATGTTAATGTTAAAAAATAATACTTCGGTTGATTCCTTAAAATTTAATGTAATATTGACAGCAATCAGTACTTCAGTAGTATTAAAAGTGATCTATCATATTTTATAGGGTGTAGTAGTCTTATTCTTAATTTATATTATAAATTATTGATTTGATTATCAAGTTAAATTTTTAAATTGTATATTATAAAAGCATAGAAGTTGTATCTATAAATTATAATAGTTTATTCTGTATATTTGAAAGTTTTTACTGTCTGGGGAGCTGAATTCACTCACTGCTACTATTGCTTCGTAATTCTTCTAGCTAGACTGATCAGACTGTGATTGTGAAGTTTTACTTTCTCACGGCTTTCCATGTTTATCTTTTAATTGGAGTGACTTCAGAACTCGCACGCAAACTGATTATTATATTATTCCTTAAAATAAAAATCATAAATTTAATGGAAGTCTGATTTAAACAATCTTCAGTCCCTCAATAGACCTTTCCAAGGAGTCGAGGTCCCAAATGACTAGTTGTCCATCCAGTCCAGTGGTACTGAACTTGCGGGTGTTGGCCTTGGTTCCTTCATACAGGCGGATGGAAGTGATAGCATTCTGGTGGATAGAATCAAGGAAAGTGTCGTTAGTTTCGATGCGCGCCTGGCGATCCAGAGACTGGAACTTCTTCATGGCTGATAATCCTCCAGACTCCTTCCTCTGAGTATTATCCAATTTGGCAACAAACTTAACCTGATTACCTTCATGGCAGTACATTAAAGGAATGCAGCTATGTCCTGCCACAATCAGGGAGTTGTTGGTCACCCAACTGCATCCCAAGAAGGGCAGGTACTCAGTCTTCATTTTTATGATACCTCTCCCTTGAGTAGCATCAGCTACATTTATGGAGCTATCATGTCCCACCCATGCGACTTTGTTCCCGTCTGCTGAGAAAGACACACTGTGCACCCAACCACCACCATTTGGTGAATTGGGGAACTCTGCCAACATTTGTCCCAATGGAAGCTTGGTTCCCCAAACATTTGGTCCTGGTTGGTCTTCAATATCCTTGATGTAAGCTGAGTATACTCTCACTTTGAAATCAGCTGATCCAGCAACCAAGAGGATATTGTTAGGATGCCAGTCAATGCTGGTCACAGTGGAACGAATGGGCTTCTTGATATGCTTGGACACCCACCAGTTGTTTTCCTTCTCGAAATAGCAGATGGAGATTAACCTGGCTCCAGAACCAACAGCAAACTTGTTCTCCATAGGTGACCATTTTACGCATGTGGCAGCTCGGTTGATACGAAGAAGGACAAGTGTTGTTGACCACTTGCCGTCGTCTCCCTGGGTCCAGACATAAGCATTGCGGTCTACAGAGCAGGTGACAATGCGATTGGTGTTGGGGGCCCAGTCAATGCCCATCACCTTCAGGTCATGTTCTACCAGGTTGTTAGTCTGCTTCCAATCATTTCCCTCTTTCTGGTAGATATGGACTTCATTGTTGTTAGGTGAAAATGCTATTTCTGTAATACAAGAATGAGATAGTTTTATGGTTTGTTGGTCAAATTAAAAAAAATGTGTCTTTCTTACCTAATTGACTTCTTGTAACTTCTTTTCTTAACTTATAATTTGCAAGCTCTTGTTTTGTGGTATAGCAATTTAAAATAAAGTAGGTAGAGCTAGAATTAACAGTTACTAATAGCGACCTTACCCATGCTCTTGAAACACAGCTTGGGGTATCATAAAAGTGGTCCAATAAGAACATTGACTCACCAGTTATAAATAGGAACTAGGTAAAAACCTAAACTGTAAGGATGCGTATTTCAGTAAATGAAATATTGTTATAGAAATAAAAGGGAAATACTTACGGGTTCTATCCTTATTCCACGCATGACAAGTCACCGGTGCCACTGAGTCACCAAATGTGAGAGTTTGAGACATTTTGTAGTATCTGAAACTAAAAGTAATATATTTAATTAATACGATAAATATTGGTAACTCCCACAGCACTTTTTGTGAATATTTACCTTAAGTTTCTAAGCAAACGGGAAGTCAGTCACACCCAACGATATCAGTTGATAAGCAGAAATTCGCGGACTCTGGGCAGTCGACACGAATTCCTGAAAGCGTACACATATTTTAATATACATTTCACGTCCAGAATAACACTTAAATTATGATAAGACTTCATTTACAGCGATTTTCAGCATTTATTTACCTATTTATTTCAGAAAACGAAACCACGAAACGTCGATTAACGAACGAATGAATCACTTTTTGCTTGCTTGCAACACAATTTCGAACGAATAATTATTTGTTTAGCTAAAGAGTAACCTCAGGTCTTTTTACCCGGCTGCAAGGAAAGGGTTATGTTTTTCGCGCGTATCTTGTATGTTAGTATGTTTGTATGTATGTTGTATTCTTTATTGCCTCGTATCTTTCAAACCACTTGACGGATTTTTATAATTAAGACATCGTTAGATAGGTCTTGGCCTATGATACGAGATAAGTGCCCTTAAAAAAAAAGGAACATGGCGGATTTTGGGCGCCATATTGATTGGGGTGATAACAAAAGTATAGTATAGAGTCTGGCAAACGAAAGTAGAGACTGAAAACGCGCGGCAAATTTAAAAAATCTCGGCATAGCAACCCCAAAACTAGTATGAAATACTTGGAATAACCTAATTTGATTATTTAGAATTATTTATTATTAATTTCTAATTCTAAATTAGGTTATTCCAAGTATTTCATACTAGTTTTGGGGTTGCTATGCCGAGATTTTTTTAAATTTGCCGCGCTTTTTCAGTCTCTACTTTCGTTTGCCAGACTCTAACTCAAAAGTTGTAAATAACAAATAAAATTATACAATGTCTCTGTTCCTGCCTGTCGTCAACATCAGCTAGAGCTGCCAGTGAAAAGTCCATTGGAAAATAGCAAAATTGTCTATGAAAATAAAATAAACAGTTTGACTATGACATTGACAACTTTGACAGTGACAATTTAAATAAAACGCGATAGCGGAATTTTTAATTTGCTCTGAAGGCGATAATTCGACAAAAACAAACAACCAACTTCTATTTTAATACAAACTATTGAGATTAGGCATCTGCATCAAAAACAGCTATGCCAGCTCCAGGTACGTTTATTTATCAAACTTTATTTTGCAATAGAGATGTCCTATTGATTTTATTCAAGAAGCGTTTTTTGTTTTGTTTTCTACTTACACACTATTAGCAACTACTGTACTACACTATACTATACTATATTCAGTATCTTCTGTTTTATACGCCGCTTTCCTACTACCATAGTAATGTTTCAGGAAAACACTACCGCGGTAATCGCAAAGGTCCCAACAATTCAAGCCATACCCTGGCTTCCGTTGCTCGAGAGACCGCGACCTCCTTGGCAGCCGACAGCCCCGTGCTGGCCATATTCAAAGAGGCTGCTAACAAACTGAATGAGCGCCAGGACAGACATGAGCGACTCGTCAAATTGTCGCGTGATATCACGATTGAAAGCAAAAGGATCATATTCTTATTGCATTCGCCTATAACGTGAGTATAAATGGATACCAGATACCATCCTAAAGAAGTTTCAATGCATGGGTTCCTTTTTATGATAATTAAAGTCTAGTAAGTTTAACCTGACCTACTTACCCTATAACTTTTTGTAAGAACTAATAAACGCAGGACCAAGAAAGGGGAGGCCATTGTCCAGCAGTTAGAAAAAAACTAGCCTCTTCTGCTGCTGCTTAATTTCTAATAAGAGTAATGCACAGGAAATAATCCTCTGTTGTGCTGTTGATAGCATTCACAACCAACTGAATCAACATTTGATAAAGTATCTTTTTACAGTATGTGTTGTATCCCTTTTAATAGTTTACATAATAATACATTTTCAGAAAAGATACATCAGAGAATACACTCACAGAAGCCAAAGAACGCATTCAGAAGCTGATTAGTGGTCCAATCAGAAGCATTGGTTTAGAACTCGAGAAGAGCCCAGCACACCTGCACTCCAGGGCTGTCACAGCTGGCTTCCAGGAGTACATTGAAGCTAGAACCCTCCTATCTTTAATGGCTGAAAAAAGGATCATTACATACCCAGAATGTCAAAAGGAATTTGAGTATAATATCACAGATGATGACAATCAACGGCAACTGTTGACAATGTTGCCAGAATTGGATTATATGCTGGGACTATCTGACCTGACTGGAGAACTGATGAGGAAGGCTATTAATAGTATATCTAGTGGCGACAGTGAGGATTGTTTCCAGGCCTGTGATGTGGTCAGGCATATGTATACAGGATTTTTGGGTAAGACTTGACATGAGTTATACTAAGTATCTTAAATCTATTCGGGGACGAACAATTTGAGTATTGTGTTCAACCTTAACTAAGAGAATGATGGGGTTTCCTGTTTTCAAATAAAAAAAAGAATCATCAAAATCGGTTCACCCAATAAAAAGTTCTGAGGTAACACACAAAAAAATAAAAAAATACCTTTGAATTGATAACCTCCTCCATTTTGTGAAGTCGGTTAAAAAGACAATCCATTGACTGAAGAGACTAAGGTCAAAGCTTCATGCATGTTTCAGGCCCAGTTTTCTTATTCATATTTAACTCAACCAATTGTTAAATACACAGAATAGTTAAATGAGGTTAAATATGTTAAACAATGGTTGCTAACGGTAAAACACAAGCAGATCTATAATTCAATTCATCACTGTCACAGCAAGAAAAACCATAAACATAACTGTCCTTTATAGTCAACTTAACTGTGCACCTCGCTGGAATGCGACACCACACCCCACTACCCGCGCGGCACCCCGCTTTCGTCTCGTGCGCCAATCGCGACAGACAAATATCAGATTGACGTCTAAGTTGTCAAAATTTACAGTCTCAGTACTATGACAATTTTAACTTATTTTCCAGGTATAACTGGCGGCCGTCTCCTAGTCCGCAAGCTCCAAACTACTCGCGCCAACGTAAACAAGGTAGAGATGGCGGTGTACGCGCTGCGCGTGCGCGGCGGCGAGGCGCCCGGCGCGCTGCTGCTGGGCGCCGCGCCCGCAGACTGGGACGCGCCGCCCACTGACAGGTTGTCAGACGACGAGGGATATTATTGAGGATTGGTAGTAGCCTGCAGGGTAGGGACTGACGTGGCATAGTTGAACATGTTCAATTTTTTGTGTCTCCGTTCCACTTGCACGAAAAACTTAACTAGAGTTACTTGCTAACAACAGATTAAATTGACAATATTGTTTGACAATCTGTTAATTTAACCTCGAGTTAGCATCTAACTCTGGGTTAAGTTTTTCTTGCAAGTGGCCCTTTGAATCTAAACATAAGTGCTTATAATTTGAATACAGTCACATAAATATACCCTGAGAATAAGTTTCCAGGTAAAGATAAATAGTTGTTAAGGTACAGACTGATGCGTGTGTATGAACCTTTCATCCAATATCGCATCTAAATACTGAGCAACTTTGTAAACAAATTATTTCCACATAGACTTTGCTAGTTATTCTTTAGCCTCTATGCAGGACTTCTCAGTTTTATTTTAGGACAAACTTTAATATAAATAAAAATACGTTGATTTGTATTGTTGTTTTTCATTTCTGAAGTTCTAACATGTATCTGCCAATACCAACCTAAAAGCTGGCCCAGCTAACTGGGCTTATCATTCTACACTCCATTTGAAATAACATTAGACACGTTTCCAAATCTTTTTACAGTCCGTTCAGCCGATTTTGAGTTCTATCCCGTAAGCATAAGGATGTCATAAAAAGCATAAACATGTATTGGGCAATTCGATAATTATGGTCAATGAATTCGTCCAAGGTGTACATTACCTACCCAGCAAGAAAGTGGCTCGGAGCGATTTGAGTGGAACATATAATTAGTACGTAAACTGCTGTGAATGTGCGCCACATAAAAAAAATCGTTTTGGAAAAAAACTATTCCTGCTGGAGAAACATTGTTCCAGCAGGAAAATTCTAAACGAATGATCGGAGAGAGAAATATTGTGCATGGGCAGAGAGCTTATATGATAGCCCCTTAGATGTCCACCAGGCAGGCCGAAAATCACCCATGTGTCCGGGTACCCTGGCGCCTTTTGCGCTATGGGCGCGGTGTCAGTAAATCGTCGATTTCTCGGAAGTTTTGTATGGGAACCATGTATGAAACTTATGTTGTTACAATCTCTATGAAATAAGCTATCATATTCCAAATGGATTTATCCAGTTTTACCTTGTAAGTATTGGTAATTGTTGTGTAAAGTCAGTGTAAGGGATTTTTTTTCCAGTTTCGTGTATAAAAGGAGATAGAAATAAAAAAATAAACCATTATTTCATAAAGTTTTAATTTTATTTACAGGAATACACCCTATTTCACAATAATCAATCAAAATTACACACCCCCCGATACATTTTTTCATCCCACGAGAATTACAAACTTTTCAAAAAAAAAATAATGCAAATTGGCAGGGTGGACAGTTGGTGGCTGTTTTTTTTTTATTCGAATTTGTTTCGTTACCACTACAATTAAATGCATTATTTCTGTTGTTAATTAACGTAGCATTGTAAATAACAACAGTTTGATATAGTCATATTTGCAAAAATAAGAAATAAAAAATAAAATATTCGCACGCAGAAAAAAATAAACAACAATGTCGGACGGCGTTCGTTGAAATACGTATATCTGCTGGAATTTAGGCCAAATACAAAAAAAAACTATTAAAAACAGTTCAAAACTTACCGTTCCATGTTTTTCCAGCAGAAAACAACAGCCACTCAAAATAAAAAAACTAAATTTTTAATCACAAAAAGTTTGAGCACGGCCCCTTGTGCTGTCAAAAATGGCGACCGCCCGATGCACAGATTTAATAAATAAATATTACGGTCTTGGGCGGATCCAAAGACCAGCGGGGTATTTTTTTTTCATAATTGTCTATTAAAGTATCGAATGAAACCAAGATTTGTCGAGAATATCCTCCTTACTGACATATTTCAAGCCAAAAACAAGAACAGCCATAGAATATCAAAAATTGGCAGAGAGGCAGACTGGACATTTGAGCGACCGATGACAGCTGGCAGAGAGGCAGAGTGGACATCGGAAGGGTTATGTGTGCTGAAAATGTAATAAGAGTGCGTCTTTATGTTTTCGAGATATTGCATTTCCTGCTGGAGTAACGTTTTGCAGAATCGTGTATGTCTAAAACCATTGTATGTGCGCCTGTAGACATACACGAGTAGCTCTTTATTTGTGCGTATTTGTGACAGAATCAGATTTAAGAAGTTATTTATAATTTTCAAGAAACCGCGCTTTTTTCAAAAACCCGTGCACAATATTTCTCTCTGATCATTCGTTACTCAAGCAGGAATCATTTTTTCCGAAAACGACAACACGCACTAATTTTTTATGTGGCGCACATTTACAGCTGATCACAGACTAATTATACGTTCCACTCAAATCAATCTAGGAGACTCTTTCTTGCTAGGGTAACGTACACTAGTCCAAGAGCGAGCTCGGTTGCTTAGGGCACCCCAACACGGATAGGTTAGGTTCGAAGGAGATGACGGGAGCTGAAGAGAGCCAGCGAACTCACATCCCGTCATCTCCTTCATGTTAGGTTACTTTAGACAGTAATAGCACAAAATAGTAAGTATACAGAAGGGCCACTCCCGCCGTTTAGAAAATTGACAGCTAATCTTGACAGATGCACTAGGGTTGCTACTATATTGATTCCGAATTAAAAAAAAGAGTAGGTTGCCCAAGTTACAAACATAAATACATAGATTCGTCTAAACATACATCATATCATGCTTACATGACTTAGAGGGTAGACAGGGCATCAAACACAGAACAGATAAAAGAGGTTAGAAGGGCCTTGTGGGCGGGGCGGGCGCGCCGCTCATTTAAGTGAACGCTCTTATGTCGACCGAAATTAGCGTCACCGGCCAACAGTCGCGCTCATATTGTGACAACGTAAGAAGCTCCGCGAAAAAAAAAGAATTATGCCGTCTTGCGCTATCATAACGTGTCGGCAAAGAAGCCAGGTGTGTAGTGTAGCCCGAGAAGGGATTTCTTTTCACCGATAAGTCTTAAAACCTTATAATACGAATGTTATTTGTAATTATTACAATAGTATTATGTAGTTTGTAGACAAAAACGACACAATCGCAAACAGGTGCAAAATTATACATTGCTTGCAATGCATGGGTACCATCTTGTACTACGCGAGCGATCGCGTAATGTATTGTGTACATTGCGAGAGTCGCGTGTGCCGAGCCAATGCTTGAATGACGCGAAATTCCGCGTATCGATAGTGTTGTACAAACTTGTAAACACTGTCGATATTTCGAATATATTCAAATGATTATAATCAGATAAATTGTAATTAAAATAAATTTGTTTATTACCACCAATTATTGTTAATTGTGGTTATCAATATAGTTTCTGAGTGGGGTTTTCGTCTAATTTCCCCCTTAATTTGACATTATTATTATTATGTATTTAGAAGGTCCACACTATTAATGCCCCGTCGCCCTCCCGATATTATGGCGAAAAATTGCAAAACTTAAATTAAAAAAAAAACGTATTACAGTAATTTTATCGATATCGATTATCGACCTTTTGGTCACCGTAACATGTATGAGAAATAAATTGCTTTTGCGTGAATGCGAGTGCATGTCACGCACAGTGTTTGCGTAATGCGTAAGTGTGACAATCAATAGAAAGCTCGCGATCTAAGTGCGTGTAGTTTATTTGTGTGCGAAATGCGCGTACGTATGGGACTCTTGCTCGTAGTGAAGTTAAAGAGTGGGAGACAAGCGGCGACACGCGTTCTAATACAAATCAGTAACTATTTCCTTTCTAATCTCTTTTATCTGTTCTGTGGCATCAAATATCCATTTAATATCACGAAACATTTAATATTACGCCACATACGATGAATATTGGTAAAAAGACGTAGTAATAGTGTAATAATAATCCCACTTAAAAAAATAAATTGTAAAAAGCTCCAAGCTCGACAAAAATATATTCTAATTTGTCATCTTGAAAGAATGACCTTTATAACTTAAAAATAATTGAAAGAAAGAATTAAAAACAAAAAAGTAAATTCGGTCTGTAACAAATAATAAAGGTAACCCTGGATGGGTTACCTTTATACTTACATTACAGTCACATTTACAACCAACCTCGTTACAGTACTTAAATGTATGAATGACGTGACAAACCAGCCGCGACTGAGCTCGGTCCAATATTGCCCAATATTCCCTGTAAAACTGAAATGTCAAAGTGAGAGTGCCGCTTACGTACTTTGTGGTAATAGGATCTACTTTGTTGCTTAAACAGTAATCGTACGTATCTATTCTTTATTAAAATCAAGAACAAAAAAAAACATTTTTATTGCCCGGGCCCATTAAGTCATGGGCATTATTCAG
Source organism: Orthosia gothica (assembly GCA_949775005.1). Classification (NCBI taxonomy): domain Eukaryota; kingdom Metazoa; phylum Arthropoda; class Insecta; order Lepidoptera; family Noctuidae; genus Orthosia; species Orthosia gothica. The sequence goes on from OX459064.1 coordinate 16,934,284, forward strand.
AAAGCCCTCATTATAATTATTTCAATAGTTTTTATCATAATGCGTACTCATAATAGGCATTTTTCAATTTGCACGGACATTATGAACAATGCCATATCTATTTATCATTTGGCCCATCATAACATATCCAAAATTACCAAAAACAAAAGCATTTGAGTTAGTTTTAGACCAAATAAAATTCATCAAATATTCCTTTAAAAAATAACATTTATTGAAGTATCCTTGCACTCATAAATCTTGTGAGAAATCTTGGCTGGTCGGTACATCACTGGGTGGCTGCCATTCGTCCGATTCGTCTGTTCCATAGGGGTCCCTCTCGTCTTCCGATTCCGCGTCGCTCCAATCTTGTCTATGCAACGTTTTCCGAGCTCGTTTTCCCGTCACTATAAGATCACGGACAGGAGAATCGTCTTCCTCATCACTAAATGAATCTCTCCTTTGTCTTTGCCGCTTCTGTCTACGACCTGGTTAAATGAATCTCACTTTAAAAACAGAACACCTCTTTTCATTCATAATATTTCATGATTCGACATCGATAAAGCCAGCAATCGATTTAAAACTCGTAATCGAAATCAACACTATCTCCATCTGAGTCTTCGACTTGGAAATGGTCGTCGTAAAAGTTAACGGAATGTGCATTTATGTAGAAAATGTTGCCGTGACGTCGGACTACTTGCATACCTGCGGGACATGAGAAAGAAGTATTAGTAACAGTTCTTAAATGCACCAAAAAAAATATATTTTAATATAAGCATCTGCAAAGAATGGATCTCGTAACTCGTTCCTTAAGACTAGCTTCTGCCAGCGGTTTCGCCCGCGTTAAAATCGAAAAAATCCCGAGGGAACATATTCCCGGAATAAAAAGTATCATATATGCTATTCCTGACTATAATCTATCTCTGTGCCAAGTTTCATCCAGATCCGTCCAGCCGTTCTGGTGTGAAGAAGTAACAAAACACACTCACAAACTTTCACCTTTTTAATATTAGTGTGAGAAAATTATCCCGAAGGAACATATGCCCGGAATAAAAAGTATCATATATGCTATTCCTGACTATAATCAATGTCTGTGCCAAATTTTATCCAGATCCGTCCAGCCGTTCTGGCGTGAAGAATTAACAAAACACATTCACAAATTTTCGCCTTTATAATATTTGTGTGATTCTAAAGGAACGAAATCCGTTAATGGACAAAGTAGAAAGATGTTGAGCCTTCTTTGGCGATTTTTGGTGTCCCTTCGTCCAGCATACTCACCATGGAATCCTGATATTTCATGAATGTCAAAAAACTGTTCTGAAATAGTGCTAAATAGTGCCCAAAGGAAAAAAATAGTGCTCTTGTACTTGCGAAGTTATAGCCATAGTTCGATGAGTATGCTGGACGAAGGTTTCGCCCAGCATACTCACCTCCGTCCGGAGAATCTGTATACGCTTCAAACATAATTCATACTTCAAAAAATAGTTCCCAAATAGTGCCAAACGGTGCCCAAAAAGAAAAAACAGTGCTCGAATAACTTCGGAGTTATAGGCTTCGTTCAGTGAGTATGCTGGGCGTAGGTTCTACGCCCAGCATACTCACCTCAGTGCGCGAATATCGAACGAGCTATAGGTACAATTTAAGTCTTAAAAAATTGTGCTTGAAATAGTGCCCAATATCAGTCCAATTTTTGCTTGACTTTTGACTTAGAAAACCATTAAATTTTAATGTAAACTTCTACATACTAACGTAAAATGGGGTACAGTCGTCGACACATGTTTTTGGACAAAAATATTAAACTTTCTAATTGTAGACTTCATGTTATTGGAAATAATTATGGTATTTTCTCACATGTCAAAAACTTTCGATTAAATGCATTATTATATATTTTATAAATAATAATAAATGAATGAAACTTTAAGCGTAAATGAAGTCTATTACTTCATTCCATTGTGTGTTTGTCTGAATAAAAACAGTCATTTGCAGCCAATAAAATTAATATCTTGAAAAATTGTAAAAAGGAAATTATACAGTTTCTTTTTGTATATGTTACGGCTAATACCCGAAGTGCGGCTACACCTAGTTTTAGCCGGTTAGAACTAGGTGTAGCCACTTACTCTTGGTTAAACCTAGTACGAGCCGATTGTTTTCGGGTAAAACTAGGTCTAGCCTTCATCATGCCGGCTACAACTAGGTCCAGCCACTTACTCTTGGTTAAACCTAGTGCGAGCCGATTGTTTTCGGGTAAAACTAGGTCTAGCCTTCATCATGCCGGCTACAACTAGGTCCAGCCATTCCCTGTTGGATAAAACTTCAGTCCAAGAGCGAGCGAAGCGAGCTCGGGAACTTAGGGCACCCCGACACGGACAGGTTAGGTTCGAACGAGATGACGGGAGCTGAAGTGAGCGAGCAAAGCGAGCGAACTCAGCTTCCGTAATCTCGTTCGTGTTAGGTTACTTTTGACCCTGCAGACAGAAATAGGAGCCCCGCGCAGCGGGGCTACGTCGACCTAGTTCTAGCCGGAATGATATCGGATAGACCTAGTTTTATCCAACAGGGAATGGCTGGACCTAGTTGTAGCCGGCATGATGAAGGCTAGACCTAGTGTTACCCGAAAACAATCGGCTCGTACTAGGTTTAACCAAGAGTAAGTGGCTACACCTAGTTCTAACCGGCTAAAACTAGGTGTAGCCGCACTTCGGGTATTAGCCGTAACATATATATGTTGCAGGCAAAACTTATAACCAGTCAAAACTAGTACTGTGACATAGTTATACAAATTTTTAAAACTCTTTCCAATAGTTTCATCAATGAAAGGTTTAGCAATAAAAAACATTTTTAATTACTTACGTTATTTATTACTATTTAAAGGGCCAAAGTAATCAGAATTCTAGTTAACTAGTTCACAGCTTTTGTTAACATTCATAATATAATCAATGTAAATAGAAAAAATTGTAGTTTTAATATTGTATATAATATACATATAAAAAAATGTTTAGCCAAATATTGGTAAAACTTTCTAAAATATAACACGTAGGTACTTGTACTTTGTTTTACTGCTACAACGTTTTAATCACAATAAAATTATCTTACAAATAAGTATAAATTGAGCAATCACAGTTTATAATCACGTTTTTTTTATTAATATTAAATACCCTATAGTAATTACAAATTAACAATCACAGTTTATAATCACATTTCTGTAAGTTATTAATAAAATAACTTTTACAAGAACAAAAAAAAAACAAACAAACAATAACAAAATAGGAACTAACAAGTTAGGACCGATCTTCATCTTACATTCGCGTATAAATAATGCAGTGTGGTACAGTATATTGGGAATTACTACAAACTTTTTTACTAAGGTCATCATAGCAGTTCCAAGTTCTCTTTAGCAATCGATAGCACTTTGACTTGTAATGCCCCATGCGTCCTGATTCACCATTTGTAAAATCTATTACCGACAGAATTTTAAAGGTGTCACCGTTTATTATGATCTCTTTAGGAATTTCATCAATTTCTATTTCAATTGAAGTATTAATTTCAATAAATACGAAGTCTAGTACTTCATATTTGTATGCGTTTTTACCGTTACATAATTGGTATTTACATTTCCTTTCAGTATCATTTACTAATAGAGCTTCATTAAGGGCTCCAATACCTTGAGTCGTCAATATGTTTACATTTATTGGAATCCAACTACATTTTGTGCCAGAACCTTTATTGATTTCACAGTTCTGGTTTGTACAATTTAAGTATCTATTAGCACTATAAAAACCATAACTTTGTATGTTATCTATTATAAAAGTTACATTACACTCACAATTTTTGCAACTACTAAAATCGGATTCCACAGTATCATATATTTTAGCCAATACCTTAGAACGAGTAGTGTAAATATCTTTTGGTTTTCTAGCCTTCTTAGTGATTTTCTTTAGATTGTCATACGTGATCAAACTTCTGGTCAGTTGTGAAAGATCGTTTTTTTATCATTGATATATTTTCTAATATTAGGTCTATCTAAATATGCAATTGAAAAACTTTGGACCACGGAATCAAAAGCACACGTATTAATAAACGTGAATCTGTATGTTCCTGAAGTAGAAACACTGCCGTTTTGTAAAATATGTATTTTTGTACGACGATTGATTCGTTTTTTATTTTTCTTCTGTTTAGACACCAGTCCCCGCCAGTCTTCAATATAATTTGGTTCGCTCCTAAAAATTGAGTTTTCATAAAATGATTCATCATTGACGAGAGTATTTATTTGTGGTGTGTTATGGTCACTTATTTCATTTTTTTCATCGACAATATTTTCAGTTCCTTCTTGAACATCAATCAAGTCACTTTTGGCTAAGCGTATGGAACCGGTTATCAAAGGCTCGTGTTTAATAATAAACTCATCTACGCGGTACTTATTTGAATTTGTTTTAAAAAATAACTTTTTTACGTCTTTCATATAACTTTCTACATTTGAACTGGTTGGAGTACAATAATTACTGTTAAAATAAGTCATCATTATATTTCCCCATAGTGGAAGTTTTTTAAGAATCCTAATCAAAGTGTCCTTTATTTCCGGCAAGTAATAAATATTTTCGATTTCAGTTTCTTGATCACACAATTGTTTAATTAAATCTTCTTTCTCCTCAAGATCTTTATACATTTTCAGAAGCGGGTTTTCTTCTTTATCTAATCCCTCCCATAAAGAATGTTTAATTGGAACGTGATTTTCCGAATCTACATTTTGTATTTCACATTCCTGCAAATTAGTTTTGATCCGGTTTTTTAATTCTAAAATCGCCGTTTCACACCGTGTTAAATTTCCATTTCTACTGCCGCGGTGTTTATTATTTGCTATAATATAAACATTTTCTATAATTTTCTTTACCTCTCCGTATGAAACACATTTTTTAATCAGAATCATACAATCAACAAAAAATGTTGTTACTCTAGTGTCTATATTTTTGAAAATACTTTGATTGTACAATGTTTTTATGAAATGCGAAGTATCAAGGCGAACATAACAGGTTGGAATTTTTTTGGTTCTATTTTCTAAAATATTAAAACATGTATTTAAGTAGTCAGAGGTGGATTTATAACCACAAAATACTTTTACCACCGCACCTACTAAAGCTGCGGAATCATCAGTTACTACTTCATTTGGAGGTTTTCCATTAGCCAACCAAGATTGTAACCAGCTAGCAATAGTATCTAAAGAGTGACTTTCTGATATACACTGTGAAATTGGCACGCTACTTTTAACGGTTGTATCTGTCATCATAACATACAAAAATATAGGACTTTGCGACTCTTGAGATAGTTGTGTGTGTTCATTGACGACAGGCCGAAGATTTTTATTAAATATAGAACCTGTTGCGTCTATAGAAACTCTAATATAATTAAACTCTTTTTGGCATTTTTTATAATAATTCTTTTGATCGTCCGTCCAGTAAAATGTATAAAATGGAAAAGCAGAAACATATCTAACACATTTATCAAAAGGTGGTGAAACACACATACAAGTAAGTGACAATATTGGGTTGGGATGGAAAACATCAACTTTTTTATTTTCATGTTTAATTCGATGTAGTGTTTGTAATTTTGGCAATACTGGAGGTTCCTTGTCATTTTTCTTCATTAAAGTTGAGGCTAATTTATATCTTATAGAAGCTGCTGCTTCGTGTTGTAATTTTTCACCTAATTCCCTTATTTGGTAATACCGTAATCGGTTTTTTTTACTGGTGTTATGAGAGTACTTTTTATTTTCATTAATTATGCAACATTCTAGTTTAATTAAATTTTCCGTTTCTAAGTTAGTTGTTATAATTATTTTTGCGTGACATTGATTACAATATCCTGTGCATTTGATTTCGTAATTGTCTTTCACAATATTATTTTTAAAACACCAAGTGCATAAAGATCTTATTTCTTTCCATAGATGCATTTGAATTACATTAGTCCATTGGTTTGGTTTTAATTTACGTCTGACATTATACAGACTACCAGGGGCGATTTTGCTATTTCGGTGATAAAAATACCTTTGAGGCTTAATACTATCCCAAGTTATTGTATCCATATAAAATGTATGCGTACTGGTGTTCTCCGAAACACTATTAATGCTTTCGTTTGATGACGATGTAGACTTTTGATTTATCAAATTAGAATCATTATTACGAATTATTTCTTTTTTATCAACACCAAAAAATTATTCGTAATTTCGTTTTATGCTTAATATGATTGATTTAATACTCATTTTGTAATTTAACCGTGTTTGAATTTGTTTATAAATTGAGTCATTTGCGGAAGGAATATTTTAAAAAAAGTCATCTTTGAATTCTGAAATTACTAATTTTTGCGTTTCTAATGAAACCTTTGGTTTAGGCCCTCGTTTTCCTTGCTGATCCATGTCGTTAGATTCACAAGAATTATCACAAATTATTATGCCATTTGTTTTCAATATTAACATAATATGAAATAACAACTAACTAACTAACATATAAATCAACATCAATAACATTATGAACACTTGTGTACTTATACTACCTATATTACCTGAAAATACCAACTATAGATGTAAAAAACATAACGGGCCCCACCGCTCACGCAGTACGAGTCAGAAAAAGTTGTCTTCTAACGTGGTAAACATTGTGTCTTCAAGATAATCTGAAAATAACACGTATTTTAATAATTTAATATAGGTATGACAGGCTCCAGCCTTCCTCTAAAGGTACTTAAGCACTTACGTGTTTTCCATTATTTTAGCGTGATTTCTATTATAAATAGCGAAGGGGCAAAACACGAGGCTGAAGGCGATTTCCCGAAGTCACAACTCCCATAGAAAATGTGATGAATAGGTTGACGACACTTAAAAGTTTAAGTGCATTCGCCGGATGACAATCGGTAATAGTCTTCACTTCACGTCATATTATCTAAAAAATACATCTGTGTTAATTCTATAGTTACGTTTATACTTACTACCGACGCTCGCGCTGACTGATTCTACCTATTTCGATATTGAAATGTAACTAACGTGAACTTAAGACGAGAACAGATCCTGACGGGTAACGAGGACAAGCTTGTAATAAAAAAATTGAAGAAAAGTAAATTATATCCTAGCAAATAAGACAGTGTTTCATTTCCAGTAGAATTGGAGGATAAAACCAGGCCTCCGCAGAAGTAGGTATATAAATAGGTATTTGAGATCCAATTAGATAAACAAACAAGTTACATTACGTTATTATGTGTGTACCTACCTACATCAAACCTTTAAAAAAGTAACTAAGTAGGTACCCATTTTTAAAACTTCTTAAGCATGTCCTTAATTTTAAGTGTACAGTGTCATATTCAACGAAAAAATGAACGTGTTTTTGTAAAAAACAACTCGCTTGCTACCTAGTTTTACAGTGCAATTAATGAATGAGTGTAAAATCAATTTAGTTAAATGCCACTATTATAAATTGAAATATACTTACTGATTTGGGTGCAGCTCCTATATTGATTACGTACTAGATACACAATTTTATATAGGTAAATAATGACATCACCAACACATTGTTTGGTTTTGCAACCCACTATGTAGTCAAACTCAAAAGCCGGCGTTATTATAATGATGTGCGACGAAGTAAACAAACAAAGAAACTGAGAAGCGCTTGTTCGTTTCGATTGCTTTGTGACACAAAATGGACCCTTATCACCTTCAAAATACAGATCAGTCTTGTCTAATAATCGTAAGATGTTAGGGCAGCGCCATCTAGTATTTAAACATAAACATATTCATTTGCGTCGCGGGCGCCGCGCGTCGCTTTGTGACACAAAATGGACCCTTATCACCTTCAAAATACAGATCAGTCTTGTCTAATAATCGTAAGATGTTAGGGCAGCGCCATCTAGTATTTAAACATAAACATATTCATTTGCGTCGCGGGCGCCGCGCGTCGTAAGCCCCATACCTATTGACCGTACGTGCATCCATTACTGCCACACTATATTGAACTTTATCACATGAGGAATACAGGTCAATTCCGTAAACGTTGTGGTACCGTCCTTGATCCGGAAAATGATTATTTTGAATAATTTTGTCAGTTGTAATGTAAGCATTAATAACAGCAACTTTATTTTTCATGCATGATTTACTTCATTTGATATCTTAATCCTTCAAGCGCCGTGATCTAGACAAAATATATAAAATCATTGTTCCTAGCTACCGGGGTCCCATGCGACGCGCGAAGGCTTAATCATATTATTATAAAGTATTATTAAAATAATGTGTAATTAATAATATTGCGATTCTAAAGTAAATACTCCCTTACATAGACAATTAATAATTTACACAAGACAAAAATTGTTAGAAAGAAAGTTAATAATATTGTATTCGACTGTACTCAATGTAATGTATGTAGAAGTTTACAATCAAATTTAATGGTTTTCTAGGTCAAAAGTCAAGCAAAAATTGGACTGATATTGGGCACTATTTCAAGCACAATTTTTTAAGACTTAAATTGTACCTATAGCTCGTTCGATATTCGCGCACTGAGGTGAGTATGCTGGGCGTAGAACCTACGCCCAGCATACTCACTGAACGAAGCCTATAACTCCGAAGTTATTCGAGCACTGTTTTTTCTTTTTGGGCACCGTTTGGCACTATTTGGGAACTATTTTTTGAAGTATGAATTATGTTTGAAGCGTATACAGATTCTCCGGACGGAGGTGAGTATGCTGGGCGAAACCTTCGTCCAGCATACTCATCGAACTATGGCTATAACTTCGCAAGTACAAGAGCACTATTTTTTTCCTTTGGGCACTATTTAGCACTATTTCAGAACAGTTTTTTGACATTCATGAAATATCAGGATTCCATGGTGAGTATGCTGGACGAAGGGACACGATTTTTGCTCTGTTAACGACCTTCCTGTTAGCTGGCCGCGAATCGATTTATATCACACTGATTAAAGCGATTGTTAATTCCAAATACGTTCAAGTGGACACAATGCGATGCAATTTGACCGACATGTACTTAAATTCGGTCATTCGGGTTCTTGAAATTTTCGAAGAAAACACTTGTACGATATCTCTTGAAGACGCAATTTAAATTGCGTCGCGCCATAACGAAGGTCCTTTATAGTTATAAAAAAGTTAGTGCAGCAGCAGAATACTGCAATGGCACGCCTGCCTAAGACGAAAAAAGCTTAAAGAGTCACAAAGGAATTCCTGGCAATAGTGTGATCCTCATTCTAGCAAACAAACTAACAGATTGGCTGCTTTATCTATATTTATAATTAATCAATTTCACCTGGTCTAGGCCCATGTGCGCCTGGAGGCTGCGTGCCATCTGGATGTGTGTGGTTGTCCCAGTGGCGGGGGTCGGCCTTCCGGCAGGCGACGCCGTACGGACACACGCCGCGGTCTCCGCCGCCCCAATCCGCGTCCGTCGGGTGGCTGAACTGTGCCTTGTGTTGGGGGTTGCGTCTAGATCAGTAAAACCGGATTATAAGCCTCATTAATTACTACGGATGAAGCAAAACTATTATGATGGCATGTAGTGTTCAGGGAAAATATCCATAAATAATGTGCTGACTTCCTCCATAAATACACGGCAAAAAAATACATTAATTTTTATCTGAGCTACTCGGTCACTGAGTTTCATAGGTATATCGTCAAAAAATATGGGTCGTATGGGGTGGACCGGAGCGAAGCCTCAAGGAAAAAGTAGAAGTTAATCAAATTCAAGCTCCAGATATTTATTGATTTTCTTGATAAAGTTCTACAGCATACTTCAATCAATGTGCACAATTTCTTAAAATTGATAAAGCTCGAGATCAGATTTTTTTTTATTTTTTAGCTGAATTACATACCATAGAAAGAAGTATAATGTGGTTGAGACACTGCAGGAAAGAACATGCATATATTTTATCAATACTATCATTCCTATCTTAAGAGAGCTTATTTCAAGTGTCATGCATCATGATAGTTTAGAAATATCCTGACATTAATGCGGATCTTAGTTCTACAAATTGGGAAAACAATCTCGCCCATCTGTCCGCCGAATAGGCTGTCAGCACTTTTTACGATGTTCTATACGGAATAATAAGACAACACACTCCATTAACTCGAATTAAAAATTCATAATTCCTGTCTGGTTTACACCTTCTTTAATACGTATCTTTAAAATAAGGAACGTGCCTGGATTCAGTGGCAAAAGTACCAAAACTTGTACGACTATAATCACTTCTCGGGTTACCGTAAATTATTTCAATATGAACCTGTTATTTGTTTTAGAAATTATATTAACTCAGTCGAAGCAGTACACCTAAAAATATAAAGTATTTTTGGACATTATGTATCTAAAAGAAAGGGCAAGGATAACTATCCAGATACAAACTGTTTGTAAAATTATTCATCACCTGCGCTACCTACTTTTACAGGACAGCCCGGCGAGCATGGCCTACTGTGACATCGCTTAAGTCACACTTTTAATCACAGTTTGGGCGATAAACTCATTTTGTCTTAAATGCTAGCACGGCGGCGTGAGATATTTTCTTGACTTGTGGCATAACTTCTTGACGTTTATTTTTTTATTTTTCGGAAATTTCCCAATTTTATTGCAGTTTCGGTTTAACCTTGGCCATAAAAACCATTTATGTTCTGAGAAGCATAGCCCTACGACGCACTGTTGCCGAATTATGGGCCTCCGTATCTTATTTTATTTTGCATATTTCCAAAATGATATCTCGAAAACGGTATGTCCTATGCCAAAAATAACCAAAATTTAGCCCCCCCTTTGCTTCGCCCATGTTAGCAGCATCCCAACATGAATTATAAGTTTTTTTTTTTTTTACATTGCTTGGTTTTCGACTCGGTCATGACAAGTTATGATAAATGTCTTAAATGCTAGCACGGGACAACCATGTGACATAATTTACAGGCGCGACTTGCTTTTCTTGTTGTTGACTTCATAGTGCGACATAATTTCAATAGACGACCAAATAAAATAATACGTAAAAAAGTATGCCGTTCATACAGCTAAAGAACTTTTTAATTTTGTTGGGAATAAATTAATATTTGACCCACGACCATAGACTTATGCACACTTTATTTTTCTTTGTTTGTTTGATAACATATTAAGTGTTTGTTAGAAAGATATATTTATTGCGAAAATTTTAATAATTACTAAAAAATATAATAATAATAATAAATTTTTATTTCAAAAAAGTACAATAAATAAATCAATGCAACACAATAATAACATAATAGCTTGGACCAATACCGGTGGGAATTTTTTATATTTTAAATGTTTTTTGGGGATTTTATTTAAGAAACATTTAAAAATGTAGAAAGCAAGAAGAATATGGTATAAAAGAAAATAATTATAAAAAAAAAAAAACTAATCATAATTAAAATAAGAACAACAATAAAAAAAAATACAATTATGAAAAAGTAATAATATAAAATTAATTAATAATCCTGTAACATTTCAATTAATTAATAAGCATTGATCACCAATTCACCATACACACAAAATGAATTTATTGCCATTTGGTGCCGTAATTAGAGGGCAAATATATTTTTTTCAACTATAAAATTTTATCACCACCTCTGAACGAAAGTGATACATTTTTCTAAATCATCTGTCAAAATGTGACATTTGTGACAAAATGGGTGCGCCCGTTTTAGCAATTAAGACCCGATGAGTCCCAAACAAACGTCAGGAAATTTTCTCACGCCGCCGGTGCTATTATTTAGGACAAAATGGCGTTATCGCCCAAACTGCGATGAAATGTGTGACTCAAGCCATGTCACAGTAGGCCGTGCTCGCCGGGCAGTAACAAGAAAGGCATGTTGCGCCTTTAAAATATGTCACATGTTTGACCCGTGCTAGCATTTAAGACAAATTGTAAGATATGACATAATTTATCATGTCATGTCACAAATGTCTTGGGTACGCCCATGCTCGCTAGGCAGATAGGAACTGGTACCTAGTGTAGGTACCTACATAATGGAATATAGACGTGATGAAAGTCAAAGTCAAATATATTTATTCGACTAGGCCAATAAGCGGCACTTTTGATCGTCAAAAAATTAAAATTTACAAGTAATAAAAATGTATTCTACCGTGCATTCGGAAAAGTAGCTTGTTATGGAGAAGAAGGCACAAGAAACTCCATAGCTGAAGCTCCAATCCGTAGTTGAAGCACCAGAAAAAATACGCGACAAGAAAGGAGGTGGAAAGAAAAATAGGATCCCATCTAAAACTTAACATGTATGTCTGGCGGCACAGTTCTCCTAGCAAAAAAAGTAGTGAGACTAATGTAAAACTCAGTACGTACCTTAGTCATTAGGTTACATACAAACAAATTAACCGATTTGGTTTTACATTGTCGATCCCATACGTAAAAGTAAAACCAAGTCAGTTTATGAGTTTGTTACCTATTAATTAAATTACCGACTGAATAAATTATCAGACTTAGTTTTAAATTCGATCTCACTACATTATTCGGTAGAAGAGCTGCGCCGCGAGACTTGTGTTTTTTACATGTTATGTTTTTGATGGGTGTATCTTACCTATAACAATTGGCTCCATAAATACACCGTTCCCTTGACAGCGGCGCAGGCTTCGCGGGCGACGGAGGCGCGACTTGTTTGATGTTGTCTTTACTGTCGGTGTCTGATGAAGCCTGGAACGTAGTGTGAACATGGCTTTATGCTAGGTGACAGCTTTGAGCAGTGGTGGCCCAGTGGTAACGGTCGCGACTTACAACTTGTAGGTCGTGGGTTCGAACCCAGGCAGGCGCTTAACTTTGTGTAAATTATTTTCATCACCACTGCTCTCAAAACGGTAAAGGAAAACATCGTGAGGAAACCGGCATGTCTTAGAACCAAAAATTCGAAGACCAATATGTGACATCCACCAACATGCACTGGGCCCGCGTGAGGCCTGCCCGCACAACGGACCAAATGAGAGTCTAAGTGCGGAAAACGGGGTTCATCTATCCTATACTATCCTAGATGACAGCTAAATGAATACCTAAATACAAGCGCGTTGTTGGATTTTCAGCGCTCGGCTTAGTGTTTAGAGTGAAAATCCAACAGCACATTATTGGAAAATTTAAACTTGTTGTCTGATATGGGTTTAAGACCTGAAATAAATGAATTTTAAATAACTATCCCTTTTTACAGCCCATTCAACAAATTTTGGCATATATTGGGTTAGTGAAATGACAAATGGCATCTGAAGTAAACAGTTGTTATTGGTAAAAGCTTTTTGCATTTTATGCCATCCTTATGTTTACGAAATAGAACTCACAGTTGAACTGACTGCAAAAAGGGATTGTTTAAATTTCTAAAGGTACAAGCAAGTTCGTAGCCGACTGCAGAAGCAGACGACGTGTTGCTGAGACACTACTGGTTTCTAAGTATTTCCATGAAATACCTTCCGCAGCTAGCGACACGTCACCCGACTACACGTCGCACGATCGCAGACTACGTGTCACCCGACCGCAGATCAGTACAGTAGTGAGTGATCAGAGTGAGTGTAGTCAGAAAACTTGTCTCACGGAACACTCAGAACCAATAGGACTGCAGTCGGCTACGAACTTGCATCTTAATGTAGTATATATAGTGTAATTGAACAATTACATTATTCTCTATATGAATTAAGTTAATTTTGTATTTACAATCTTCAATAAACAAACCATGAGGAAAATGGTGTTTTTATGATTAGGATAAACCAAAAATATTATGTCATCATCCTCCTCCCCTCCTCGCGTCGTGTTCCTCATTACTGAGGGTCGTGAATCCCCTGTCGTCGAGGAAGCAACTTTTCCTTTACTAATTTGCGCCATCTATGCCTGTCTTTTGCGTCGTGGAGAGCATCGTGCAGTTTGGTGTTCAACGATGTGCGGACTTGGTCTGACCATCTTATTGGACTGCGACCTCTGCGACGTTTCCCGTTGTCATCATAGTAGTGTAAAAACCAAAGCTAACTAGCCACCAACGCCCATTTAAAAGAGGCTGTAGCTATGTTTTGCTCAAAATTAATTTTATTTAAAAATATAATTACCATCGTAATCATACTTCCTACCTACTAATACTATAAGTCAGTATGTTACGATTTTGCTTAATCAACTACGCTTTAAAAACTGCAGAGATTTGGATGAGAACATGAGTAAACCATAATCTGCATAAGAACAGAGAAGCTAGCAAAAGCAAATTGATTTTTTTGAGTGTAAATGTAGCCTAATAAGGCATACAACTTTACATATGAAACCAAACTTGATTTCAAGCACAATCTTACCTGTTGACCTTTACTAGATCCTGCTGCCTCATCTCCTGCATCAACACGCTCAATTTTCACTTTCTTTACATCAACTGGACTTGAATCATCGGAACTATGGTCTCTTTTAGTTGGAGTTCTTGCATCAACAGCTGTTGGTTGTTGAGTTGACGGATCGTAGGTCTCAGTATTCTGGTCTTCTTGGTCAGGAGATTCTTGTTTTATTGTAATTTGGTCTGTATTTACTGGTTCACTGATTGATTGTGCGGTAGGTTCTGGTTCTGAAGTTGCTTGATTAGCAGCTTCCTCTTCAGTAGCTGGAATTAAATTTTCCTTTTCACTACTAAAACCATGTTCTGTATTTAAAACATTATGATGCAACATTCTAGATAAATACAAAAGAATATTAATGAATATATGTTTAGGTAATTGGTAGGTGACAATTAATGAAGAGTATTTGAGACAGGATTACAAGATATCAGTATACTTACTCAACAATGATGGTGATGCAGACCTGATAGCACCCACTTCTTCCTCACCACCATCAAAGTTTACGGGTTCTTCTGCACTTGTCTCCGGCATAACATTATCCTGTTCATCTTCAGTATGATCCATTCCTTCATCTTCATCATTATGTACTACATTCTCAGTAGTGTCAGAGATTGTTGCTTCACCTTCTACACTATCCTGATCGGGACAATGCACAACTTCATACCAGAAATGGTCAGGCAGGAGACCGAATTTGTCACCGTGACAGAGACCAACCGAGGTGTCCTGATGAAGAAGATGCGTTTCTACACTCTTCTTCATGAAGAAACATGGATTTTGGTGTAACTGAAAAAGATGAATATGATTCATAGTTCTTTGGCTTGCAAAAAATGAAAAATAAAGAAGTCTTGAAAAATTATAATATTTACTTACCGATTTAAGACTGACAGTATCGGATGTAACGACGAGCTCGGCATGGTTTCGCGATACCCTTTTATCGGTTTCATCGTTCTATATCAGACAAAATTCTAAATATTAGGCAATGTTGTTATATATAATGACTCATACCTACAGAGAGTAGATTTTGTTAAATGCGGACTCCTTGGACCCTTTGCTCCATAGAAAAAGTAATTGTCTGTTACCATGGTGATTAGAAATAACAGTGTTGTCAAAAGAAAATGTGTCGCATGTATTATGTTGTAATAATTTATAAATTTCGTTGTACCTTTTAAACTGTTTACTTTGCTTCCACAACTGCGTTCCTCCCGCTACTAAAAGCGTATATTTTAAGAGGTTATCGACCCGCGATTAAACGGAAAAAGTGTCACTTCACGAAATGGATTACACAACTAAAATCGATATCGGCAAGTTAATTGGTAAAGAAAACTGGCAAACATGGAAATACAAAATTTCGATTATGCTGGATGGAACGGAGAATGCGATGGCAGCCGTCGAAGGCAAATTGAAAGAACCAATACCAGTTGATCAATCGGAAGGTGACGTCGCTGTCAGCACTTATAGTTCGGCTCTAGCCAAGTATAAGAAGGCCGAAACTGGCGCTCTTCTGATGCTAACCACTAACATGTCTGAAGACACACTGAAAAAAGTAATGAGATACAAGACTGCACGCGAAGTCTGGCAAGAATTGCACAGATTATTCGACGGGCTAACGGAAGATAGAGCATATAATTTATGTCTAGAGTTCTTTGGAC
Source organism: Orthosia gothica (assembly GCA_949775005.1). Taxonomy (NCBI): domain Eukaryota; kingdom Metazoa; phylum Arthropoda; class Insecta; order Lepidoptera; family Noctuidae; genus Orthosia; species Orthosia gothica. Next base: position 16,950,229 of record OX459064.1, read on the forward strand.
TGAAGCACGATAAAGTGGATGACATACCCACTCACATGGCCAAATTAAAGAACCTCTGGAATGAGTTGAAGGCGGAAGTCTCGAAGATTGACGCTACTGCTAAACTTCCCGAGATGTTTCTCATTTGCAAGGTGTTAGATACGTTGGATGAAAGGTATCTCAACTTCAAGTCAAGCTGGCTCATGCTTAAGCAGACAGAGAAGACCATAGATAGTCTGACGACTCACCTTTGTGCATTCGAAAGAGATTTGGGCAGCCAAGAGATTCCCAAACAGGAAGCGCTAGTGGCAACACCCAATGAGCGTCTTACCAAGCATGACAAAGACAAGGAGCAACTGATCTGCAACTACTGTTCTAGGAAAGGACACAGAGTGCGCAATTGCAAGAAGTGGATTAGAGATGGCAGGCCACCTAAATCTACTCAAGGCACATCAGGAACAGGCTCAAAGTCCAAGCAGGTGCAACACATCTCGCTAATGGTAAACGCATGCACTACAGTACAAGCTCAAGATCGAGAGAACTGGTTTGTCGATAACGGAGCAACAACCCACATCGCAGTAAGGAGCGACTTCTTCAGCGATTTTCAAGAATTTGATCTAGACCACACAGTAATAACAGCTGACGGAAGCACAATTCCTGCCGTAGGAAAAGGCACTGTGGTGGTAGAAACAAATGTTAATAATATAAGGGAGAAGATAACACTTAACGATGTGTGGCTCGTACCAAATCTGACTAAAAATCTGTTCTCACCGTTGGCAGCGCAAGATAGGATGCAAAATAGCCTATTCACATCAACGACTAGACAGTGCAAGCTCGATATTGAAGGCACTACTAGAATTGTTGGAAAGAGAGTACCCTTTGGCGGACTCTATAAACTAGAAATGAAGGCGGTCATGCCCACTAAGCAAAAATCAATAGAGGTCAATGCCATCAATGGTACGAACATGCTGCAGCTATATCATGAGCGCTTCGCACACCAAGACAAGAACCACGTCATTCGCATAGCTAAACGCGAGCTAGGCATCGAGTTACGTCCAGATAAAGTGAAATGCGAAGGCTGCATCTATGGAAAGGCTCATCGAAAACCCTTTGGAACTAGGGAAAGAGCCTCAGCATGTGGAGAGTTGATACATACCGACGTTTGTGGCCCCTTCACTGAAAGTATCTCAAAGTACAAATATTTTGTATTGTTTAAGGACGATTACTCAAGCTACCGCCTTGTGTACTTCATAAAGCAGAAGTCAGAAGTCAAAGAAAAACTGACACAGATGCTACAAGAAGCTAAAAACGCTGGGCATATTGTCAAAACCTTACTTAGTGACAACGGTGGTGAGTTTGATAACAAGGACGTCCGGAAAATACTGCAAAGACACGGTATTCAGCATAGGCTGACAATGCCTTACACGCCGGAGCAGAACGGCTGTAGTGAGCGAGAAAACCGAACGCTTGTCGAAGCTGCGAGATCTATGCTTTATGCTAGAGGAGAAATGCCTCAAAAACTTTGGGCAGAGCTGATAAACACAGCTGCTTACGTGCTTAATAGAACAGGGCCTACTAGAGTACAATCGAAAGTTCCTTTCGAGTTGTGGTACGGTAAGAAACCCAAAATAAGTCACTTAAAGATAATCGGAAGTGAATGCTATGCCCATATACCAAAACAAAAGCGCAAGAAAATGAGCAAGAAAGCCATCAAAGGCAGGCTCATAGGCTACGAAGGTGATGACGGCTACCGGATCTGGAACGGAAGAGAGACATTGAAGTCGAGAGATATCTCATTCCAGACCGATGTTGAATTTAAAATCAACATCAGCGGGCCCTTACGGTCAGAGGGAGCTGAGAGCGATGATAGAAGCAACCCTGACCCTGTGCCTGATGCCAAAAACCAGGAACTTGCTCAAGAGGGAGATAGAATGGATGACCAAGTTCTGGTCCCAGACGAAGTCTTTCTCGACGCTAGCGACGGAGGAGAGCTTGAGGTCACTGAGCCTGGTGACGAAGGAGAGCTAGAGATAACTGAGCCTTCAACTGCTGATGGTACCCCTGCTGAACAGGAACCTCGCTACAATCTTAGAGAGAGATCCACGATCGCGAGACCCAAAAGATACGAGGACTTTGTGTGCTCAGTAACCAATGAGAGATTCCCAGAAACCTACAAAGAAGCCATTGTGAGAGAGGATAGCGAAGAATGGCGCAAAGCAATGGAGAGTGAGATTAATTCACTAAGAGACCTAAACGTCTGGACGCCATGCCCGTTACCCAAAGGCAGGAAGGCACTGCCCTGCAAATGGGTCTTACGCATTAAAAGGAACCCTGACGGCTCTATCGATAAATATAAAGCCCGACTTGTCGTAAAAGGCTTTAAACAACGAAAAGGCATCGACTATGAACAGATTTATAGTCCGGTTGCTCGTATGGCAACGATAAGAGCCTTACTAAGTGTAAGCGCGCAAGAGAATCTACATCTTGTCCAGTTTGACGTGTGTACTGCATTCTTAAACGGCAAACTTCAGGAAGAGATTTATGTACATCAACCGGATGGCTACACTGATGGTTCGTCAAATGTTTTAAAGCTTAACCGAAGCCTATACGGTCTAAAACAAGCCCCAAGATGTTGGAATTCTTGTTTCGAACAAATTCTGCTGGATATGGACTTTAAACAAAGTGTATCCGACTGCTGTTTGTATACTAAGCAAGTAAATGGCAAAAAGCTACTCATCACCCTATATGTTGATGACGGTTTGATAGCTGCTACTGATGAGGACCTTGCCAACAGCTTTCTTAATGATTTGAAGATAAGACTGAAAATTACGACGAAACCTGCGTCTTACTACCTAGGATTAGAAATAGTCAGAGAAACAGACGGGTCTATCTTCATCAAACAAGAAGCATATGCCAAGAAGGTCCTTGACCGATTCGGAATGGGCAACTGCAATTCAATTGGGACGCCTATAGATAATAATGCTCAATCAGGGAAAGTTGATGTAGTAGAGGCACACTTCCCATATCGTGAAGCTGTTGGGTCCCTCGCATATCTGATGACCGGAACTCGCCCAGATATTGCATATGCTGTTGGAGTTGCATCCCGGAAACTAGAGTCACCAACTAAAGAAGATTGTCTTCTAGTCAAACGAATTATGCGCTACATTAAAGGCACTTGTTCCTTTGGAATAAGGTACAAGGCCAACCATGAATGTGGCCTATTGAAAGGCTATAGTGACGCTGACCACGGCGGTTGTCAACTGAGTGGACGTTCAACCACAGGAGTGGTATGCTGCTATTCTGGAGGCATTGTATCATGGCTAAGTCAAAGACAAGCCTCAGTCGCCATATCAACGACCGAAGCGGAAATTGTCGCAGCCAGTGAAGCTACCAGAGAATTAGTATGGCTCAGTAGGATCTTTAATGATCTGACTGAATTAAGAGAAGTACCAGTACTACATGTTGACAACGAAGCTGCTATACGCCTGGCACACAACCCTGAGTTCCACAAGAGAACAAAACACATAAGGATAAGACATTTTTTCATAAGAGAAATCGTTGAAGAGGGAGACATAGTGGTTAAGAAAGTAAGCTCGAATGAGCAACTGGCTGATTTTTGACCAAGGCTGTGCCAAAGCCCATCCACCAAAAGACATGTACTAAACTAGGAATATGTTAAACAGGCAATTAAGGGAAAGTGTTAAATGCGGACTCCTTGGACCCTTTGCTCCATAGAAAAAGTAATTGTCTGTTACCATGGTGATTAGAAATAACAGTGTTGTCAAAAGAAAATGTGTCGCATGTATTATGTTGTAATAATTTATAAATTTCGTTGTACCTTTTAAACTGTTTACTTTGCTTCCACAACTGCGTTCCTCCCGCTACTAAAAGCGTATATTTTAAGAGATTTATGTCGCCGCGTATAACGTAAACAACTATGGTAAACAAACGTAAGTTTATTAAAAAGGGCTTTTCTATCTATTTCAAGGACATTAGTCGTGGTACTCTCGAAAATCAGTTACCCAGTCAATCGGAACAAGGTTTTACTGAGTAGGAAACTTACGTGAAGAAACTTCCCTCTTCCAATAACATGCTTGCCGATTGTGAGTTGTATTTTACAAGGCTCCTGTGTATCGATTCGCACTAATTTGAATACCATTTTATTGTTACAAGCGAGACATTAAACTTTTTTTAAACGCAAGAAAAAGCGATAATTTAACGACAATATTTGAGGAAATATATTTGACATTGACAGATAAAAACAAACAAGTCGAAACAGGTCAACGGACAATGAAAACGAAATTTGTCTGGGTTTGTTTTTATTACTATCCATATTATTACAAATATCAAGTATGAATTAATATTGTTGTTGTTAATGGAGTTTCTTGTGCGTTCTTCTCCATAACAATCTACTTGCCGAATGCACGGTAGAATCTTTTTTTTTTTTTTTTATTACTTGTAAATTTTAATTTTAATTTATGTGACGTTCAAAAGTGCCGTTTATTGGCCTAATTGAATAAATATATTCAATTTAAATAAAGTCCATGATTCAATATCAGTTATTTTTTTTGAGATTTTTGGGCCCAGGGACCGGGACCAAACTCTGTCAAGCTCCTAGGGACCTAATATCTTCAAATAAATTTGCCGCGCTTTTTCAGTCTCTACTTTCGTTTGCCAGACTCTATAAGCCGTACATTGTTACCTCAATGGTATAAGCCGCTAGCTACATATCAGCATATCAGTAATCTGTGGTATAAGCTGAGTATGTGATGTGTACACAGAACAGAAAAAACAGAGTACATTTTAATATACTGAAGTACTCCAAAAAAAAAAAAAATTTGATCCCGATCCCGAACTGAGTTTTTATTTGACTTTGACTTTGTTGCTAAATATTTATTGAAAAAAAAAACAAAATCATTTCTTTATTCAATTGAACCATTATGTGGCACTTTTGAATTTCGAAAAAACATTAAATTCAAAAGTAATAATAATTGATTCTACCGTCCGTACCGTACTTATTAAATACCTAAGTACTACATCTACTCTCAAAGATATACTACTAAATATTTTAATAAACCTAATATCCACTGCTGCTTTGGCGCGCATTGCGATTTTAATTCGAGCAAATATTTTCGCGAAGTTTTGTATTATTATTGCCGCGCGATTTTTTTACTGAAATGCAGCTTCATACAATTCCATAGGTCGCAGAATGGGCGGAAAAAATCGCGCGGAAAAAAAACACAGTGCGTGCTAAGCCTTTTACGCGTATTAAAGTGCTTACACACGTTCGGATTTGGTCCGGCCGGACCAGGGATTTGTGGGCGGAGTTAGTCCGGCCGGACCATATACGAGCTTGTGTAGAGTGGTCCGCCTGACATTATTATTATTAATTGAGTCCGTCTCGGTCCGCTTGTTTTCCCATCGGATATGGTCTTCTCCGGACCAAATCCGGACGTGTGTTAGCACTATTACACTAGCCGGTTGATTTGCCCTCAAGCCCTTTACGACATAAAAGAGTAGAAAATAAATGAGGGCGCCACAATCGCTCAGATAGCAACCCAGTAAGTACGACCCAGCTGATCTTGATACTTGAATAGTATTATTTATTAATTGGGTATAAATAATGAGTAAATATATTAAATAAGTATGTTTATTAAATAGTTGATAATTATGTAGTAGTAATAAAACAACAACTTCACAAAATATAAGTATTTTTAATAATCAATTGCTTTCAATATAAAGTCGTCCAAATACATTTTGGGGACGACCCTCCCTGTGTTTAGCTGGTGTTGAGAATTTTCCACCGTTTTCAATGCCGTGTTGCACGATTCTGCGCACTGTGCTTACAGAAACACCTAAAACAAGCAAAGAAAAAAATTACTGTCAGTCCGATGAAAGAACTTCCGCGTAAAATAAACGTGAATATATTTTAAAATTGTTTCTTTCCATTAAGTCGATTGCATCAACAAATATGGTATAGCAATAAAAATAACCTCAAAAATGGTAAACAAATAATTTGTAAATGATATTTGGTTTGAAAATGTTCCTTGAATGTATTAATCGTTTGTAATTAACGTTTAGTGCAACTTTCAATAGTTACTTACCAGTAAAATCTGCTAAATATATATATATATATATCAATATTTCAAACTAAAGGCAGTACCACATTTACGTGGCGTGGCGTGTCGTGGCGCATACTGGCGTGGCGCTGAGTGTGCACACTAAAGGCGGAACCACATTTACGTGGCGTGGCGTGGCGTGTCGCATACTGGCGTGGCGCTGAGTGTGCACACTAAGCTGGCGTGTCGTGGCACGCCCTGGCGCTATATCTGAACTAGTATACAACGAACCATTGCAACGTGTAGAGGTACTAACTTTAACGTGTATTAACTTCGGATTCGGATGATGATTTCGATGAAGACCTTCAATTTATTTCTAGGCACCTGCCATGTTATATCTCCACCATCCTTCCACCACCTTGGTTGACTGGTAGAGTATACCTTAGGCTTTAAGTCTGCCTATGTACCTTTATGTTGCATGAAATGTTAATAAATAAATAAATTTTTCCTAGCTATTAAAATACTTTAGAGCAAAATTAAAAAAACCGGCCAAGTGCGAGTCGGACTCGCGCTCGAAGGGTTCCGTACCTGTTAACGTCAGCGAGCTTTCACGTGGTAATTTTAGAAATGGACACTTCCCACGCTAAATTCCTTAATGACCTTTTTTATAACTGCACGTTTTTGGGTTCTTAGCGGGTCTATGAATGACTGCAATATAGATCTTCTGTCGGCCTTTTTCAATGTTATAAAATGTAATTTAAAATCAATACTTAATGTTTCGGGCTTGGCTCGACCCTAATTAAAATGGGTATGAAAGGATGGCCACATGACGCGAAACGGCGTGAGAAAATAAGACGAACTCCGTCCCCTGTAATGTATCTACCTGGTAGGGCCGGACACAATGTACCGTAAGCATTGTCTCTTAGCTTTCTTGTAACTAAGAAATTAACACGTGCATATTTAAAGTAGGATTGACGTAGGTGCCATGTGAGTAAAGCTATCTACACTTGTAATGTGTATAAGAACTAGAGAAAAGGTAGATAGTTAGTTAGGATCGTCTCGCAGCTTTCTTTGTTACAAAACTAAATCAACACGTGTATGTTTAAAATATGTCACATGTATGTGCCATGTGCATTTTAGAGTAGGAGTATAATAAAACTTGTAATATACATAAGATTTAGAGAAAAGGTAGCTAATTAGATAAGATTATGTATATTGTCATAGTTTATTACTTGGAGTAAGGAGGAATCTAGATTAAGACTTTTGTGTTGACCTTTGTACACCTTTTATATTTTTCCTATGTAGAATTAAGTATGTAGATTAAGGAAATGTATAACTTGTGTAAATTTAAGTAAGATAAGTTTTATAAAATCGGCATTTCTGTGGTGCCATGCTTGAATACAGTTGAAAAGTAGGGGCGCCATTGTTCTCGCCGAGCGGTTTTTGTAGTGTGAAAATTTCAAATGCCTAGCTATCACGGTTCATGAGATACAGCCTGGTGACAGACAGACAGACGGACCGCCGAGAAACGTGTGGGTAATTAGTATCTAACAAGAAACAATTATTACTTATTACTTCGTCATTTGCTTACAATCTGTTTAGTTATCTTACTTACTGGTTGAAATCTTATTAGATGTACTTAAGTAACACTTTATATACAGTTTTTATGTACTTAAGGTTCTTGCATGAGTAGGTATTGCGTAAACTTCGTTGTTTTACCTGATCAGCTTGTAGACGGGGTTTCGTCGCCGACAGTCGAGTAGATGGATTTTTCAATATATGAAGCAATTAATGCAAGGAAGGAAGCGTACCTTGCGCTATTCTTTCAACTTACAAAATTAGGATACTTATCAAATGACCCTTATCCGCTTATCTGTTGAAATACCCATTGTGGCGGAAGGCAATGGTAATTTCTATTATGTCTAAGGTAGTAAGTTAAGTTATACATCCAAGACTTCGGGTCATACAAAACTGTACGTTGATGTACAAGTTCAATAAACTCGTCGGTCATTTTCAACACGCAGCATACAAGCGTCCGCTACCAGTTACCAGTGAGCCACGCGGTGTAGAAACACATTTGCCTGGAGTGTCTTGTCGCGCCAGAGCGGTGGTGGGGGCTATGGCGCAATCGGTCGCGGGCAGTCCGCGCCACGCGAGGTCGCACCACGACCACGAAACTCAAATGTGCCTCTAACCATACTAAAAGTATGAAACCGATAGGCATCTAGCGCGACACGCCACGCCACGCCACGCAAATGTGTTCCCGCTTTAAGCTGGCTTGTCGTGGCGCGCTCTGGCGCTATTTCTAAATTAGTATACATCAAACCTTTGCAACGTGTAGACGTACATAATATTAACTAAGGATTTGGATGATAATTTCGATGAAGACCTTCAATTTATTTCTAGGCACCTGCCATGTTTTATCTCCACCACCTTGGTTGACTGGTAGAGAATACCTTAAGCTTTAAGTCTGCCTGTACCTCTAACTAACATGAAATGTTAATAAATAAATAAATTTCTCCTAATAATGAAACTTCTTTAGAACAAAATCAAAAAAAAAGAAGGCAAGGCAATTTTAAATTAAAAAGTTTCTATAACAAAACATAAAAAATCGGTTTGTTTACATTTTGATTATATAAGATCATACGTCACACGTTTCCGAGATAAGCGAATATCTCGGAAACGTGTGGACTGATTTACATGATTCAAACGGATCAAATGGTATTAGACCAAGACCTTTCATTTGACACTAACTTCATCAAAAAATCTCCACAAACAAAAAATCACGTTTTCAAGTTAATCGCGTAATTATTATCATGTAGCTCAATTCTTTACAAATCTGTCTATATCAACTTTTAATGTTCAAATTAGGATTCTAAATGGTTGAACATGCTAGTCGAACATAAAACAAAACAAATACAACACTTAATTAGTATCTAACAAGAAATAATTATCACTTACTAAGTACTTCGTCATTTGCTTACAATCTGTTTAGTTATCTTTCTTACTAGTTGGAATCTTATTTGATGTACTTAACAGTTACTTAACTTAAAGTGTTACTTTATACATTGTAAACTTACATGAGTAGGTATTGCATAAACTTCGTTGATTTGCCTAATCAGTTTGAAGACGGGGTTGCGTCACTGACAGTCGAGTAGACGGATTTTTTAATTTATGCAATAATGAATGCAAGGAAAGCGTTCCTTGCGCTATTCTTTGAACTTACTACACAATTAGGGTACTTATCAAACACACACACACAGAAATTCTAGAGAGTATAAATGATCTTTTTACTCCATAGAATTTGTGTCATACAAAACTGTACATTGACGTACAAATTCAATAAGCGCGTCGGTCATTTTCAACACGCAGATACTAGCGTCCGCTACGAGTTTGCGTCGTTGAATGGCGCGCGCGCCACGAGCCACGCGGTGTAGAAACACATTTGCCTGGCGTGTCGTGCCGCGCCAGTGCGGTGGTGGGGGCTATGGCGCAATCGGTCGCGGGCAGTCCGCGCCACGCCAGAGCGCGCCACGCTGCGCCACGACACTCAAATGTGTCTCTAACCATACTAAATGTATGAAACCGATCGGCATCTGGCGCGACACGCCACGCAAATGTGTTTCCGCCTTAAGATCATAGAGTACTTTAGAGTAGCGTCGTACCAACAGTACGATGGTAAACATCTTCTAAGTTGGATTTGGATAGAAGCTTCCCAGCTTGGAATTCGGCTATACACCGCATATAAACTTTGTAAACTATATCACGGGCACCTCCACGAATTACCTTATTCATGTTTTTTCACTGTTTTTCTGTCCACACACAGAAATATCACACAAAAACCAAAATTCTTACGAAAATCGAAACCGATCGAGATGAATTGAAATTGACAGCTCAAGTACTCATTTTAGATGTTGCAAGAAAATGAAAACTTTTAGTTCCCAAATATTTAACTTCTACTCTTTTATGTCGCACTGTAGGACCAAATCAACCGGATAGTGTAATAAGCGGCTCCGTAGTTAGGGGCCACGCCCAACCTTGCCTCAGTAAAGATAAAGCTGTTTTTTTTTTTTTCAAAACATGTGTTTACATACAATAGGCATGCAAGATGTTCAATTCTTATTTAGCGCTTAAAGATGTACTTTCACTATGGTTCTCATCTCAGGTTAATCGCAACATACGTAGTATCTCCATGATCTCGTAGTCTGTGATCGCAACAATCTTTAACAATTTGACCATGAACTGAACAAACACTAAAAACGTTTTGTTTACTTTAGTGCATACTATACATCTTATAGTACCTTATCTAAGTTTAAACCAATAGCTGTTATAAAAATTATACATACATTACATATAATACGTTGTTTTTAAATAGTAAAATGCTTAGACCAAAATTATTGATTAAAATATTTTTAAATCATTAATTCAAAGCTCGCTCAACTAACTAAACGTAACAAACAGGATAGATGTCAAAATTCTGAGAAGAAAATAATCGAACTTTTTACTCTGATTATCTTGTGTAAATAATAAAATGATTAAAACTACAGGGTCAGGGGCTCACAGGCCATTGTCTGGTCAGTTATATAAATATACAAACGTTGTGAAAGGTTGGCAGCAGCGCTGGTTTGCCGTCGACCCCGAAACTGGAGTTCTATCATATTACCTCTTTGATGGACCTGGAGACACTATTCAGCCAGGACAGCCAGCTAGAGGCGAGGTAAAGTGTTTGTTATGTCTAAATAAATTTAATACACAATCAGCACCTTATTTTTTGAAGATCCTAATGTTTTGCAGTCTTGGATTTGTTTATTTTTTAGAAATACAACTTTAGTGGGTATAAATCATATGTGTCATCATTAATCAGTTAAGATAATAAAATTTAATGATAACAACTAAAAAAACGGAATCTGCGATGGCCTTCTTGAAAAAAATATGGGTAAGTAAATTTAAATTAATTGATTTCAGGCACATTTAGCAGCTGCTGTGATATGCCCTAGTGATGAAGACTCGCGTACGTTTACTATCAACTGTGCTTCCGGGGACATGCTGAAGCTGAGGGCTACTGATGCCAGGGCCAGGCAGGAGTGGGTCAATGGACTGAGGGCTATTGCTGAGATTCACACTAAGGTATATGATGTAAGATTTTGAACATTGTCATTTTTCATGTACTCTTGAGAATATCAATAAAAGGGATATTAAATCAAAAAGTTAATAATGTTGATGTAAGTGGCAGTGCTCTGCTGGTCACATATTGTGTAAATATAAAAATAAAAGACAGAAATTTGGAAAAAAAATGTAGGTAGTGTCAAATTAAAAGATTGTTTTGTCATTTCCAGGCTATGGGTGCCAACCCCCCACTGCAACCAAGAGAACAGCTTGCAGTGCATGATGCCATGGCATCAGCTAGGAACCAGCTGCAGTCTACAGAACTGAGGTAGTTATCTAATAAATAAAAGTTATCCTATAATTGTGACAATCTAAGAAGTCCAGTGACTTTCCTCATTTTTTATGCTGCGATAACTTTGTATGTAAGAAATTGAAAAATCAAATTCATAATCCTAATTAATTACTATGTCACCCATACACTATATTATAGTGTATGGGTAATTAATAAATAAATAATAAACTTGCTACTTATGTATGATACTTGTTGTTATAGTGACTATAACAACAATTATCATACATAATTCAAAATTCAAATTCAAAAATTATTTATTTGCCAACATAGGTATAAAGATGTTATAGGGGTAAAGATGTTATACATGTTTTTTAATGTTCTCCATGCTCTGCCGTCATATGGGCATGCAAAATCGTATACATAAATTACAACCTAGTATCAAAATACAATAAATATTCAATATCAAGCCGAATAACAATAAATATTACAAAATCATTAAACCATTTTATTTTTAATGTCAAGGGGTATCCAGTGGTCAAAATTTAAATAAATGTCAGTGTAGATAATGAAATTAATGTCAATAAAATAAATTAAATTCCTAGATAAATAATAATTGAGAGCAGAGTATGTCATTATTATTTTCATTAATATTATCTGCCATAAGGATTCCCGTTTAGATACTCCTTCACACTGTAATACGCCTTATCAGTTAGAAATTCCTTTAGCTTAACATGGCAATTTATTAAAAATCAGTAGCAAGTTTAATTATTATTATTTATTTTTACAACTGTCTAATCCGAATTCTTAGATTGCCATGACTCAGTTTCATTGGTATAATCCTGACAACCCTAACATATAATACTGACTTTGGCTATTTTAATTTAAGTACTTACATGGCTAAAATACAAGGTACTAGTACATACTAATATGTTTTCTTTTATTTTGCAGTGATGCAGCACTAGCAAGGTGCATAGAATCAGCTGACTCCCCATTCCCACACACAGATCCTGACTTATTACTTTTAAAAGTAAGTTTACTTTTCTGCATTTATTAGCATAAGTTTATGCCTTTTATTTACAGCTACTGTTATGTTATAGTGAGGTAGAGTATAGCTTTTTACCGACTTAAAAAAAACAATTCGATTACATTATGTATGTAATATTGTTGGAACTGAACAATATTCACAGATGTTATTATATGTAAGGCTTCTAAACACATGTGCCAAATTTCATAAGTGTGTGTATGTATGTTTATCCCCCCATTTCTGTGAAACTACTTATAGACCAGGGTCGATAATTTTTAAAACCAAAAAAAATAATAGTAGGATGAAACCCATTAGAAAAGGAGGGGAATATTATAAAAATAAAAGGAAAAATAATTTACGGGCGATCTGAGGTCGGGAAGGGGATGGGGGTGAGTTTTTAAGGGTAAAAAACGGGTTTTCTCGATTTCCGGCAAAACTAAAAGTCTTATCGAAAAAACTCAAATAGCAAAGTTGTAGGTAATAAAAAGATCTAAAACTTTTGTATTTACACTTTTTTCACATAACCTAAAAATTTATGTGAAAAATCCAAAAAACCAAGTTTTTGGTTTTTTATTTTTATCTTTTACAATTTTTTTTTTTTTTAACGAGATTTGGTGAAAACTTACCTTTTTATGTCCCAAATACGCTGTAATTTATTTGATTAAAAATATTTATTTTTTCACCTTATTTTGAATTAATATCGAAAAAACACCCTAATTTTCAATCGAAAATTCACCCGTCAAAATATCAGCTTTTTTTAAAAAGTTGGTATGGTTTCTGTTCGTTGAAATCTCTACTTTTTGATGGTGTATAAAAAATATACATTACTATGATACATATAATTTAATTTAAAAACGAAATAACAGGTAATAAGGCCCAGACCCTCCTAGTCCCTTCCCTACTTCTCTATAAAATACCTTTTGATGGGCAAAAATTTTCCGTAGGTCACTCAGGTATATCAGTTATCTTAAAATAGCAATAAATAGTCATCTACGCATATAATTTAAAGAAGATTCTACAATTTACTCAAAATATTGTAGATGTCTTAATAAATATTACCTTTATTTTTTGCATTTTCTGAGAAAATTTACAATATTAATGAATATTTTTTTACACCATCGGAAAGTAGAGATTTCAACGAACAGAAACCATACCAACTTTTTAAAAAAAGCTGATATTTTGACGGGTGAATTTTCGATTGAAAATTAGGGTGTTTTTTCGATATTAATTCAAAATAAGGTGAAAAAATAAATATTTTTAATCAAATAAATTACAGCGTATTTGGGACATAAAAAGGTAAGATTTCACCAAATCTTGTTAAAAAAAAAAAAAATTGTAAAAGATAAAAATAAAAAACCAAAAACTTGGTTTTTTGGATTTTTCACATAAATTTTGAGGTTATGTGAAAAAAGTGTAAATACAAAAGTTTTAGATCTTTTTAGTGCGTCAGAGATGTTCGCAAAAGCCCGGGTCGACAGCTTCTCAGCTGTCGTACGGAAGAAAAGTGCGTCTCTGCTCGCCAGATTGCGTGGCAGTGGCAACAGCCTCCTTAGGGTGATAGCTGACAGGCCTGATGAGAGTCCTATAATGGGACATCTCATCAAAACAACACTGTCTGTCGTAGAGTATAAGTACTAACATAGATCATAAGCCACATTGTTACTAACATCCTAGTATATAAGTACTAACGTAGGTCATAAGATAAATTGACACTAACATCTTAGTATGTAAGCACTAACATAGGTTATAAGTTTTTATATTGTTACTAACACCCTTTAAGTGTTTTTATATTTTTGTTTTGTGAGTGGACCTTTTGTTGTCTGAATGAATAAATAAATTATTATTATTATTATTACCTACAACTTTGCTATTTGAGTTTTTTCGATAAGACTTTTAGTTTTGCCGGAAATCGAGAAAACCCGTTTTTTACCCTTAAAAACCCACCCCCATCCCCTTCCCGACCTCAGATCGCCCGTAAATTATTTTTCCTTTTATTTTTATAATATTTCCCTCCTTTTCCAATGGGTTTCATCCTACTATTATTTTTTTTCACTTTTTATTATTTTTAAAGGCTTCTACCCTGGTCTATTATCGGATCGTGATCATTCTGTGTGTGTTGGATTGAGTATCTCTAAACTTAGCGAATAGTGCAAGTTTCTTTAAAACCGGTTGAGCAGTTTTCAAGATATGGAGCATACAATCGAACACTGTAGCGACAAACAGCACGAATGTGTAAATTGAGTTAATGTGGGTATTTTGTCAATCCTTTAGGTACTGTACTATAGAAAATGCAAATTTTTAGTGATTGTGTTTTAAAACTAAAAAGAGAGAAATAAAAACTTTTACCAGAAAAAAACCGGCGTCAAAGCATCATGTTCCTGCTTGGGTCCCATGTTACTTGTGGTCGGCGCAACACGTTTTCTTCTTCCATACCGCCCTATTGCCCGCCACGCCATCTCTGACTCCCTTTTCTTTCATATAACCCCTCACACAGTCCATCCATCTTTTCTTTGGCCGTCCCATCCCTCTCCATCCATCCACATTTATATTCATAACTCTCTAAGTAACATGCGTTTCATCCCTCCTCATCACATGAGTATACCAGGACAAACGGTTTTCTGTCACTGGCGCCACTCTCAAACTTCCTCATATAATGTATACTCATTTCTCACTTTATCCATTCTCGTCACTCTGCACATCCATCTCAACATTCTCATCTCTGCTACATGATCTTTTCATCCATTTTTTTCACAACCGACGTCAGAAGCAAATCACTAATTAATACATACATTATCGAATTGATTACGGTAAAAAATGCACAAATACATACGTGTCAAATTGATTACCTCCTTCTTTTTTTTGAAGTCGGTAAAAAGTGCAAAAATACATACGTGTCAAATTGACTACCTCCTTTTTAGGGTTCCGTAGCCTAATGGCAAAATACGGAACCCTTATAGATTCGTCATGTCTGTCTGTTTGTCCGTCCACTATTTTTCCGAAGCCAATATATCACAGCCACTTTTTTTCCGAAACTATAAGAACTATGCTGTTGAAACTTGGTAAGGAGATGTATTCTGTGAACCGCAATAAGATTTTCACACAAAAATAGAAAAAAAACAATAAATTTTGGGGGTTCCCATACTTGAAACTGAAACTAAAAAAAAATTTTTCATCAAACCCATACGTGTGGGGTATCTATGAATAGGTTTTCAAAAATGATATTGAGGTTTCTAATATATTTTTTTTCTAAACTGAATAGTTTGCGCGAGAGACACTTCCAAAGTGGTAAAATAGTCCTCCCCCCCCCTGTAACTTCTAAAATAAGAGAATGATAAAACTAGAAAAAATATAATGACCATGTAAACTTCCAACGAAAATTGGTTTGAACGAGATCTAGTAAGTAGTTTTTTTTTAATACGTCATAAATCGTAAACCGCAATTTACCAAGTACGGAACCCTTCGTGCGCCAGTCCGACTCGCACTTGGCCGGTTTTTTTTGAAGTCTGTAAAAAGTGCAAAATAACTTTTGTTTCTGAAGTCTGTGTTAAAAAATGACAAAAAAGAGGTACAAAGACACCGACTTCCGAAACGAAAGTTGTTTTGCACTTTTTAGTGTTTTGCTTTTGAAGTCGGTTTTTTATATCCAAACTGTCCCACTCTTGAGCAAATGCCTGCTCCAACTCCGAAAAATAAAGTAAAACCGTATTTGTTTTCTTTTTAGGGTTCCGTACCCAAAGGGTAAAAACGGGACCCTATTACTAAGACTCCGCGGTCCGTCTGTCTGTCTGTCACCAGGCTGTATCTCATGAACCGTGATAGCTAGACAGTTGAAATTTTCACAGATGATGTATTACTGTTGCCGCTATAACAATAAATACTAAAAACAAATAAAATTCAAGGGGGCTCCCATACAACAAACGTGATTTTTTGCCGATAATGGTACGGAACCCTTCGTGCGCGAGTCCGACTCGCACTTGGCCGGTTTTATTTATTCTTTAACAATGCCTGTATATCTTTCTATTGAGTATCATCTCCTATGCTGGTGACCAAAACTTATTTCTATTACATGTATTTGCAAGCCATCTTTGCTGCATAAAGCATTAAAGCCTAACTAGAATCGTCTTTGTTCCCCCAGGCTACATCAGCTGCCAGCATGCAATGCCTGCTCCAATGCCTGGGCATCCTACACCGGCAGCAGCAGTACTCCACGACAGTTAGCATGACGAGTAAACATTCTGAGCTCGACCACCAGTAGTTGTATCTTGTTCACTTATTGTACTGATAGCATTGTTGTGCAGTGTGGAATAATACATTATTGTGATGGATTGGACGAGTAGTCATTAATCATTTTAAATTTTATTAGGGATGTTTGTGTCCAATCCTTAAAACAACGATTTGGAACGTCAAATAGAGATGTTTCCTGGGCAGAAAAATTATAATTCTATTTAGTCCGTCAATGAGATTATCAAATAATATTGGACACGTATTCCAATTTATTAATATTATATCAATAAAAATTGCCAAAAATAAAGGGCGGCTTTTGACGTCATTATGTCTGTATAAAGTGTACTAACGGCGTGACGTTACAATATACTTAAACGCATTAAATCGTCGTCACTTTGTTTACGTGTCATTAGAATTATATAATAGTTTAAAAAACCTAAAAAACACGCTTTTTATAGAAAACCGAACTAAAAAATAGTAAATAAATTTTAAGCTTAATTACAATTAATAAAAAACGAAAACTACAAAACTGTATATCTATAAGTATATATCCATGTCAAATTAACATGGATGGTGATATATCTATATCTAGAAATATTATGTACATTTATTCTACCAGGGGCGCTTGTGCAGTACCTTCCTAGTATATAATAGCTGTTTTTCGGCAACTAATTTTGAACAACATATTTTTTTTTAAATTAGTCTATTGTCATCGGTCCTCGATAAATCTACAAAGTTTGAACGAAATCTGGCCGTTTAAAGTGGGTCAAAATCGCGCCCAAAGAAGTCGGTTACAAACATACATACAGGTGAAGCTAATATAAAGCGTGTAAAAAAATACGTGTCCAATATTTTTGATACTACCTGACGGACAAAAACTAATTTTCAGTTAACATCCCTAATAAGTACCAAAAAATATTTGACACGTAATTAGGGTTCCGTACCCAAAGGGATACCTATTACAAAGACCCCGCGGTCCGTCTGTCTGTCAACAGGCTGTATCACATGAGCCGTGATAGCTAGACAGTTGAAATTTTCACAGAAGATGTATTTATGTTGCCGTTAAAACAACAAATAGTTACTAAAAACAGAACAATAAAATAAATATTTAATTGGGGCAACGAACGTGATTTTTGTGTCGATTTTGCGTTAATGGTACGGGACCCTACGTGCGCGAGTCCGACTCGCACTTGGTCGGTTTTTTTACTTTTGTCGCGTAAACAAAAGTGACAACGATACAGTGTGTTGAAATTTCGCGTGACGTCACACGCCTTCTTCACTCTTATTAGTTTCATACATCAATATTTAATAAAGTCTAACTAATGGAATATATAGAATTATTATTATTCACGAAATATCCCTATTTATGGGGAAAAAGGTTTGTCTATTTGAGAGGGAAAAGGTTGACCTCCTAATAGGGACTATGCCTAAACTACATACAGACAGACGCGCAAATGCTGCTCCGCTCTGTATGACTGGTTGCCATGCAATTGTGTACTTATATCTGCATCAGAAAGGCTGTCAAAGTTTAAATTCATAATGAATTATGTATTGTTCCACAATGTTCATAATAAATAGCTTCAAAAGACAAACATTGTTAACATATCCTCATGTTTTCCTTGTAGCTAGCTATACACTGTTGGTGTCGTATAAATTGTAAATATTTCATGTTATTAATATTTAATTTTAATCATAGTTGATATCTTTCTACACTATTGTAATTTTTAAATTTACACCTTCATGTAAATTCGGTTTTAATCCGAGATACATTTTATTATTTTATATGTAGGTAACCTTGGTTAATTGTACCTACTTTTAGAAAATGTTAGCAGCTAATAAATAAAAGTCTTCTCATTATATACAAGCTTGGTTTAAATGTAACCCCTACACAAGAACGAAGGAAGCTCAGATAAAGAATAGTACCTCTTTATCTGAGGAAGGAAGTATGATAGTACAGGAAGCAAAAGAAGTATGTAAGGATCCTAATGTGGTTTTATAGAGTTTCATGGCAAAAGACGTGCGTTTATATAAAGTATACAAGATATCTGAGAAGATACGTACCTACGTCAGTAAATAAAACATACTATTTAATTTATGCAGGAACTGCCAATATTTATTGTATGGTAACATAGGTACTATTCATCTTACTAATAATATAAATATGAAAGTTTGGATGGATTTGTGGATGTATTTTTGTTATTTAACCACGCCAGAACGGCTGAACAGATCTGGATGAAATTTGGTACAGAGATAGATTATTATCTCAAATAGTACATAGGCTTTTTAAGTTCCCTTGGGATGATAAAGCACTTCACACGCGGGCGAAGCCGCTAGTAATTACATAATTCAATTAACGTACTGCGGCGACCGGCAGACTCGCTAAGTCGATACATTA
This sequence comes from Orthosia gothica, assembly GCA_949775005.1. Taxonomy (NCBI): domain Eukaryota; kingdom Metazoa; phylum Arthropoda; class Insecta; order Lepidoptera; family Noctuidae; genus Orthosia; species Orthosia gothica. Next base: position 16,969,308 of record OX459064.1, read on the forward strand.
TGAATGTCACCTTTAAACCTATATTGATTGCATTTGCTGGCGCGATGCCAAGTGCCAACACGACGCCATAACATAAGTGCGCGCGTTCTGCTCAGCTTAATACCCAAATACGACATGAAGATACGGCCACAAACCCCACATCCGTTTTATACTAAAACCTCGATGGTAACCACATAGAGTAAATTAGTATGTCAATTATTTTGTTTCAAACTTGTCAATCGGCTAATCAATTTTTTGGTGATTATTATGAATATATAGATACAGCTTTTAAATATCTTCCTCTTCTTATTTCACGTTCTATTGAACCAACAAAATGTGTGACCAAGAGTTTCGAACTCAGCGCATCGATCCGCGCTATCCAAATCAGAATCAGACCAAGTAAGTCCATGAATACAACTTTTTCTGGCATCAGGAGGAACTGGTTATCTGCTTACACACATTCAGCGCCAAAAGCAAAACCTAGATATGCCTCGGCCTCCCTGCCTAACCCTTCTAAGAAAACAGGCATGATGTTATATTATCCCTTATAATATTATGACGGTTTTTATATTGATAATTTTTCAGAGCATGCTACGACAATTACTGTGACTTCTACAAGTGCCGCAGACTGTTAGGCGATGTGGATGATTGCAAGATATTCAAACGGTACTTCGAGACCATCTGCCCGAACGTTTGGATTGGTCACTGGGACGATCTTAGAGAGAAAGGAGCATTTCCAGGACCGATATGAGACGAAATTGTTGTCAGCCTCTTGAAATAAAATGTTTTTCAAAAGCATTTTTTTATTGTTTTTGGCTGTTTTCCACTGAACATTGTTAACAGGTTTAGGCTATTGAGAATGAACTTAAAGTTACGTGTCCCATTTTCGCTGTAAAGGTGATGCTTTATACAGGAAAATAGTGATAAAAAGTTATAAATAAAAAAACTTAATTAAAAAAATCAAAAAACCCGACTGCTTCAAAAGCGAACTAAAAAGTCGTAAACAAGGAAAAAATTCGCTTTTGAAGCAGTCGGGTTTTTTGATTTTTTTAATTAAGTTTTTTTATTTATAACTTTTTAGTTAGTTTTTTCGAATTAGATACATTTAAACATATAAGTGTTATATATTTTTGAAATCACCTCTTAAAACCCTTTATTTTGATACCCCACACGATGGGTTTGGAAGAAAAAAAAATTTGGGCCCCCACAATATGGCACCCAAAACCACCATTTTTCTATTATCCAATTTTAATGTAGCCTATGTAACACTCGCAGGGTTAAGACGCATCGATTGACGTACGAATCATCAAAATCGGCCAACGCGTTTGGTCTCTGGAACGCCACATAGGAACAAACATACATACATAGACTGATAAACACATTACCCTCCTTCGGCAGTCGGGTAAAAATAGGCTCGCCCCATATGATTTAACGGTTTATTCCAGAAATCCCCACCGACAAATCCCCACCAGTGGGGATTGTTACTTTTTTTTCCAGAAATCCCCACTAGCTAAATAAACTCAGCCTAGTGGGGATTTTTGGAAAAATAAGTACCAATCCCCACCACGTGTTGTTTCTAAATTATTAAACAATTATTACAATCAACTTTCTTTATAAATTCCTCGACATCTCGAAGGCTTTTGATAGGGTCTGGCATGAAAGCCTTATTGGTAAGCTTCCTTCATTCGGTTTGCCCGGTGGTCTTTGTGATTGGATTGCAGACTTCCTGAGAGATCGGTCCATTCGGGTGGTTATCGATGGCTGCTCGTCGGACCAATTGGATATCAATGCCGGGGTCCCTCAGGGGTCGGTACTCTCAGCAACTTTATTCTTGTTGCATATTAACGATCTGCTAAAACCCGGCACCTTTGGGTATGCAGACGACAGCACTGTTGCTGAGAGATACATGTCCAACGCTCGTGCTACCGGACCTCAGATCCAGTCTCTGCGGGAGGCCATGGTGGAGCGCTTGAACCTGTCCTTGCAGGCAGTCTCCGAATGGGGCGATGCCAATCTGGTCAGGTTTAATGCTGCTAAAACCCAGGCGTGTCTTTTTTCCGCTAAAAAGAGCCAATTTCAACCGGCTCCAACTTTCCGAGATGGCACCGTGCCAATAACTGACCATCTTGAGCTTCTTGGCGTTATGTTGACATCGACTCTCAATTTTGGCCCATACATTGAGGCAAAGGCTCAGCTGGCTGCCAAAAAGCTGGGGATCCTTGCAAAGGTTAGAAGGTACTTCACGCCAGAACAGCTGCTCAGCTTGTATCAAGCGCAAGTTCGATCATGCATGGAGTACTGTTCACATCTCTGGGACGGATCCGCCAAATACCAGCTTGATGCACTTGAGTCGATCGAAAAGCGGGCCAAAAGGCTCATCGGCGATGAGGCACTGGTTAAGTCTAAGCTCCAGAGCCTTGAACATCGTCGCCGAGTTGCCAGCTTGTCGGTCTTTTATCGGTTGCATTTCGAGGAGTGTGCGATGGAATTGCATGATCTAATTCCAGCAAGCCCGTTTCATCATCGGACTACAAGACGTACGGCGATGCGCCATCGCTACGTGGTGGACATACCACCCATACGCACTAAACGTTTTGAAAATACTTTCATTATGCGTACAGCTAAGGAGTGGAATTCCCTGCCGGAGTCTGTGTTTCCCGATAGCTACAATCTGGGAGTCTTTAAGTCAAGAGTGAATAGGTTGCTTCTAGGCAAGCGTGCTTCACCGTCGACCACGTCATCGCTTGCCATCAGGTGAGATAGTGGTCAAGCGCGAGCCTATAATATAGGTTTATTCCAGAAATCCCCACCGACATATCCCCACCAGTGGGGATCGTTATTTTTTTTTCCAGAAATCCCCACTAGTTGTATAAACTCAGCCTAGTGGGGATTTTTGGAAAAATAAGTAACAATCCCCACCAGGTGTTGTTTCTAAATTATTAAACAAAAAATGAGATAAACAATTTAATTATTTCAGAATTATAAAATTATTTGCACAGTAAATATTGCAAAATTAAACAGAACCACAAACTTTGCTATATTGAAATAAAAAAAACAAGTTTACTGAAACTCCTACATTTTTTGCATGAAGACGCTTTGTTTTATGAAAAAAGTGCTAGGTACCGAAAGTCACCATCGGAACTTGCGATCACAAAGAAGCAAAGATAAAGACCAGTTTATCTTAGATGCTCAACTAGAGCTAATGCATGGCAGCATTACAGTGCCACTTTTTTTCGAAAGAATGAGATAAATTCACAATCGCGATTTACGTTATCCTATAATGTTTAAATAACTTTGCTTTGAATCAAATTAATAGTTGTAAATATGTTTGATTTTCGTTTCAATGCAAACAATTTTTTTTTTTTTTATATATATATTATAGGCTCGCGCTTGACCACTATCTCACCTGATGGCAAGCGATGACGTGGTCGACGGTGAAGCACGCTTGCCTAGAAGCAACCTATTCACTCTTGACTTAAAGACTCCCAGATTGTAGCTATCGGGAAACACAGACTCCGGCAGGGAATTCCACTCCTTAGCTGTACGCATAATGAAAGTATTTTCAAAACGTTTAGTGCGTATGGGTGGTATGTCCACCACGTAGCGATGGCGCATCGCCGTACGTCTTGTAGTCCGATGATGAAACGGGCTTGCTGGAATTAGATCATGCAATTCCATCGCACACTCCCCGAAATGCAACCGATAAAAGACCGACAAGCTGGCAACTCGGCGACGATGTTCAAGGCTCTGGAGCTTAGACTTAACCAGTGCCTCATCGCCGATGAGCCTTTTGGCCCGCTTTTCGATCGACTCAAGTGCATCAAGCTGGTATTTGGCGGATCCGTCCCAGAGATGTGAACAGTACTCCATGCATGATCGAACTTGCGCTTGATACAAGCTGAGCAGCTGTTCTGGCGTGAAGTACCTTCTAACCTTTGCAAGGATCCCCAGCTTTTTGGCAGCCAGCTGAGCCTTTGCCTCAATGTATGGGCCAAAATTGAGAGTCGATGTCAACATAACGCCAAGAAGCTCAAGATGGTCAGTTATTGGCACGGTGCCATCTCGGAAAGTTGGAGCCGGTTGAAATTGGCTCTTTTTAGCGGAAAAAAGACACGCCTGGGTTTTAGCAGCATTAAACCTGACCAGATTGGCATCGCCCCATTCGGAGACTGCCTGCAAGGACAGGTTCAAGCGCTCCACCATGGCCTCCCGCAGAGACTGGATCTGAGGTCCGGTAGCACGAGCGTTGGACATGTATCTCTCAGCAACAGTGCTGTCGTCTGCATACCCAAAGGTGCCGGGTTTTAGCAGATCGTTAATATGCAACAAGAATAAAGTTGCTGAGAGTACCGACCCCTGAGGGACCCCGGCATTGATATCCAATTGGTCCGACGAGCAGCCATCGATAACCACCCGAATGGACCGATCTCTCAGGAAGTCTGCAATCCAATCACAAAGACCACCGGGCAAACCGAATGAAGGAAGCTTACCAATAAGGCTTTCATGCCAGACCCTATCAAAAGCCTTCGAGATGTCGAGGAATTTATAAAGAAAGTTGATTGTAATAATTGTTTAATAATTTAGAAACAACACGTGGTGGGGATTGGTACTTATTTTTCCAAAAATCCCCACTAGGCTGAGTTTATTTAGCTAGTGGGGATTTCTGGAAAAAAAAGTAACAATCCCCACTGGTGGGGATTTGTCGGTGGGGATTTCTGGAATAAACCGATTTAACTTATCGTACGAAATGTGGGTTACTATTAAGTGTTATACAAAAACCATCGCGCAGTGGTGCCTTGCGCATCGGAAAGTCAACATCAGGGCCGCCAATAAGTTTGGTGAGAACTGTATGTACATAATTATGTAAGAGTAAATGAAAAGAAACCATGGAATTAACACATTTATTCCCTAAATCACAAATTCGGCCTAAGTAAAAATAAAACTCGGATAAATTAACAAGTCAGCGCGACATTGGAATACTTTAGATCCTTCCCGCGAAGGTGCCTTCAGAGCGCTGAGTGTCCCACTTCTCTACCCACTCGTTGGGGCAGAGAGACTTGAAGCACCGCTGGAAGTAGTAGCATGGTTCGTACTTCTCACCGCGCACCTTCTGGCAACGGTGGAAGTCCAGGTAGCTGGCGTAGCAGTACCTGGGGAAAGGATTATGTTTGAGTATTTCTGCTATTATTATCAAATCTTAAGAGGTGGCGTTAGTTTCTGCCCACCCCTATGGGAAAAAGGCGTTTAAGGAGTTTATGTAAAAAGTTCACACTTATTGTGAAATCGTAGTTTGTGTGTATTTTATTAATTAAATGCATTAATAACGATGATTATCGATGGGTGTTAGTTACGGTCTGCTATCGCACTGCTTTTATCAATTTAATTATTGGTAAATGCCTGGAACCGCATTTATTGAAGTGATTATGTATTTTAAGTCGAATATTTGTATTTTCTTTTTCGTATTGTTAGGAGGTTCCTCTCTTTGGAGCCCTGACCGCCGGTAGCTTGGACCCTGTTCCCGATACCGGTGGGCCTCTATTTGTTATATTTTTAAATGTTTTTTTTTTGTATGATTTATAAAAATATTTAAAAATGTAGACTAAGTAAGAAAAAAACTAAATAAGAAAGAATATGAATAAAGGAGATAATAATAATAAAATCGTTTATTTCTCAACAAAAAAAACTAAAAAATATTATGTTAAATTGTAATTTACAAATTTGGTTGTGGATTGTTGGTGCCTGTGGTAGGTAAATAAAACCTGTGTTACAGGTCGCCAGGCCTCCACCTCACATCGCTTCTTATAAACAATTACAATAAAATTGCAGATAATAGTAGCATAGACGAGTATACAATGACAACATTAGAGATCAGAAAACGGTTGGTGAGTAAGCTAGGGTTACAAAATTTAAAAAACATAAATTAAGAAAAACAGAAGTACCTGTGTGTATGTGTGGTGTGTGTGTGGGTGATTATGCTAGTGTGTGCAATTACATAGCGTACAATTTCTATATTATTATTATATTTCTATATTGATAGATACTTATGCTTACACCACTCAAGTACTGATAGCATTTATCTATCTTGGTATCAGATTAAGTGTACGCACTGTTGTAATTAGGGGATTTAATGTAAATAGCAGAAAATTAGACCATGAAAAACAATGGGCAATCATGGTATTAGCATTCAACAGGAAACTGCCTTCGCAAATCAAAATATTATGTTCATGATTTAATTTAAAATATATTGAATTGTCTGTACTTACAATATCGTTGGTCATTGCCGCGACGACAGATTCTCTGGCATTCCTCTTCCGATTAGAGATTGATAAATGATTATGAACTCTATAACTTACGTTTTAAAGGTGTAATTATAGTCATCTCAGCAGGATTGTCTTTGAGAATACACGCGTCATAAGAAATAAAGCTTATGTTACCTTGTCTGGTTCGTGTTAGGGAACCGCGGGTCGAAAGGTGCAGTTTTGATGTCGGCTTGCGATTTGATCATCTCGGGCATGATGCTGCAACGAAACAACCTAGTCATTGACATAATTCTTTATTTTGAAACTTCCACAACAAATAAGATAAGTCTTGCATCCAGACATACTAGTATAATAAACACAGTTATTGTAGAAAATAAAATTGTAATATAAGTGTGTAAATACATTGCAGAATGTAATCAATACAATAAAAATCTTAACCCTACTATTATTTATTTGTAAATTATTATTTCACAAGAGGTCTTGTTTTCCGTTCCTCCTCACAGGAAGTCTCTCTATATTTCTTCACTTCCTGCATATAAAGTGACCATGCATCCTTAGGTGCATTGTCTGCGGTTTGTTCGTCTATGGCTTTAGCCTTTTTAACTAATCCAGTCTTTAAAACCCTTCCACCACGTCTCTTTCCAATAAAAGGCAATGCCGGCTTTTTTATTTCTGGTTTCTTTTCTGGTTCAACCTTTTTGGTCACCTCCTGCATCTTCTTGAACATTTCCAAGAAGCTTCCATCATTCTTAATGGGAATTGGACCAGCCCTAGATTTGGAGGTTGATGCTCCCATAGATTGATCAGGCATCAATAATTCTGCAAAATTAGGTCCTTCCACTTCAGGAGGGTCACCATATTCGATGTCATCAACTGTTGTTGATTCAACAGCGCCTGGTGGAGGTTTCACTTCCTTGGGTGGTGTTTTAGCTTCTTTTCCTTTATCCTTCTCTTCTTGCCTGTTTCTGTGCATTTTCCAGAAACGTTTCCTATCTGCCACTGTGAACTGCCCACGGCGCTCGTCATCAGTATGCGATCCTGAGCGACTGCGTGAACGAGAACTTTTCGATCTAGAGCGGGACTTGGAGCCTTTTCCTCTCGACTTAGAACGGCGTTGCGACTTAGATCTCGCTCTGCTAACTGAGCGCCGTCTCGTACGACTTTTTGATCGCGACCTACGCTTCGTCTTCCGTTTCGATTTGGATCGCGAGCGCCGCACAGGCGTCGAACCCGACCTACTTGAAGAGCGCGAAGGGTGCGAACTCCTAGACAGCGAACGTTTGCGCTTCGGGTGTCGCGGCGAGCGCGACGGCGAGGGTGACGCTGATCTAGAACGAGATTTCGAACTTGATAAGATTGTCCTGTACATTTTGGGTGGGGTCAACGAACTCTCCCTGCCCTTTTTGACAGGTGTGTCTGACTTATCCTTATGTTTTTTAAGCACTTTTGGTGTAGGTGACTTTTTCGACTTTTTATGTGAAGCCTTAGATTTTTTTTTCAGTTTTCTTGTTGGTGTAGTAACCTTTCTTGCTTTCTTATCTTTTTTGGAATGAGATTTAGCATCTTTGCTTTTCTTTTCACCTTCCTGTGAAGATTTGCTTAGCCTATCAACACTTTCCAATCTGGAAACATTCAGTTCATCATGAGAGCCTGAAGAACTTCTGTCTCTTGGTGACACAGACTGGTCACGGGCCTGTGTCTTATCAGACTTTTTTCTATAAGATCTTTTGGAAGCTGAAGAATTTGATGAAACTGATTTTCTTTTTCTCTCTCTCTTATGAGGTGAATATGAATGTGATCGGGAGCTTGACCGATCACTGGAAGAATACTTCTTGCGTTTTGTTGATTTGCTCCTTGACCTACGACGACGACCTTCCTCATAGCTGCTGTCTCTTCTCTTCGAGTAGCCTCTATCCCTTCTATCATAGGGAGATGCACTTCTAGAGTTGGTTCGGTAAGACCTTCGGCGCTCATATCTGCGAGAATCAGGAGGCGAACGAGTTCTTTCACGTTTTAGGGTTGGGTACTCATAACCAGCTGGTAGCTGTTGAGTATAGGTCCCAGATTCGGGGTACTTATAGTAGGTTCCGTCGGGGCGCTGGTAGTAGCTAGGGTCGTAAGCGTAGTTGTAGCCAGACGCGTACGCCTGGTAGTCGTAGGGTGGCGCGCCGTACTGGCTGTAGCTGACGCCGGTCCAGGGGTCCGTGGTGGGCATGGCTCGCGGCGGGGCGGCGGGCGCGTAGCTCGGCGCACCCGAGTAGTCAGCCTCGGCACCCGGCGGCCCGCCGTCCCACGCGCTGCCCGCGCCTCCCGCGCCGCGATACGAGGACATACTTATCAGTCCCCTCGCATAACCTGCGGCAGTTTGTAGGTGCGCACACACCTACAAACAGAATAACTTTTTGGTGTAGACAGCAGCTCTACATATACCTCGCTCGAGAGACACCCTCGCGCATCGATTACATTTTTCATGTTTCGTAGATAAATAATTTTATGACGAGAAACAACAAATTACGTAACCCGAAGACGGAGTAGAAAATGCACCACTAAAGCATGCGTTACATATAAAGCGAGTAAAATAAGAAAAGAAATACAACGGAATACCTCTGTTACATGCTCACCTTTTCACAAAATAGCCTTTTCTCAATAATTTATTTTAACAGAAAATGGCAGCGCACACATTCGCTACTATAAGCCCATAAACAATTCCACAAACAATAGAAATATAGATTGTGATATAGATTAAAATGGCCTCAGCCTCTATCCAGTCTCTTCTCAATTTTAGTCGATTTTGGCGGTTGAGTTGAGATTTTCTTAGATTTTTCTAAGTTTCTGGAACTTCTTATATCTCACTGGTTTCTACATTTGCTGTGCGTTGCCTAACTCCTGAGTACAGTGAGTACATATTATATTATAATAATATACGGTACGGGAGTTCAAGTTTAATGTTGCTAGGCCCAGTTTTAGCGACTTTGATTGCCGGTGGCGTGCAAACAACTCGTTGTTGCTGACGATATCAAAATCTGTACCTACAGTATTATGATCTAACTGTGGACTTGAGATTTTTTTCAGTCCCCAGCAAAGGTCCCCAGGCTTGCTAATGATCGTGTGCATTATTTATTAAGCACTATTCATCTTCTTCATCATCGTGTCGATGATTCCATTTACAGTTTTACATGATAATCTTGATCTTGACGACCCTTCTCTGTGGTTTTTCCTTCTACAACTTCTGTAGTCTATGGTACTATTCTATCTGAGCTCTGATCTGAGAATTTGAGGCAAGATAATCTTTTCTATTATAGTCACAAAATGACAAATCAAACATAATAATTGTAGTTCCCACAAGTAGTAAGAAATACGTATAAGGTCTTTGAGTTCCCATGGATACATTCTTCGTCCAACCTTAAACTAACTAAAGTCAGAATTTTAATTCGATTCCAGATTTGACATTAGCTACTGTCATTTTGTGAAATAATGATACCACATATAATAGTGTAGTGATGAACACAAAAATCGATAAACAATCAGTGTGTGTGTGTATTTTTTTTATAGAATATAAACCTGAGATAAAGTACCTTAGATGGAGCTATGGCGTGGCCGCACATGAAACAACAATAATAAAAAAAAAACAAAAAACCCGACTGCTTTTTTGATTTTTTTAATTAAGTTTTTTTATTTATAACTTTTTAGTTAGTTTTTTCGAATTAGATACATTTAAACATATAAGTGTTATATATTTTTGAAATCACCTCTTAAAACCCTTTATTTTGATACCCCACACGATGGGTTTGGAAGAAAAAAAAAATTTGGGCACCCACAATATGGCACCCAAAATCCGCCATTTTTCTACTATCCAATTTGAATATAGCCTATGACACTCGCAGGGTTAAGACGCATCGATTGACGTACGAATCATCAAAATCGGCCAACGCGTTTGGTCTCTGGAACGCCACATAGGAACAAACATACATACATACATACATACATACATACATACATACATACATACATAGACTGATAAACACATTACCCTCCTTCGGCAGTCGGGTAATAACACTTTGGCTTTTACAGCCTAGAACACTTCAACCCACCATCGCACTGACACTTATTATCTATAAATAACCCAATTCCTTGTCTCAATAAACACTTAATCCCGCGAAATCACGAAAAAATCAAACACGATCGAGTTAGTTTTTCAAAGCCATGATAATAGCATTTGACAAACCATAAAAGCCGGCTATGGTGACAAAGACAAAAAATATTCTTTTGTCCTTATTATTTACATGGGGCTGCCAATTAGCGATCTTGCTCTATCAATCAAGCTCATTTTAAGGCTAAATCTATAGGTACTTTAGCTAAGATTTAAACAAGACTACAAACGACTGTCGAGCAACTGTCAAACTCAAACCGTCAAAGTTTGCGTCAAAGTCAAACTGTCATGTCAGCCGGCGCGCCTGCCTGGCTGTGCCATTTTGTTTGGTGTGATTGTTAGTGAATTCTTATTGTTTTAAACGAATTCTTGGGAAAAACTGTTGCTAATGAGTAAATCTAAAGTTTCGGCAGAATGGAAGAAACGTGTGAAGTCGGAATACATGAGGCTACGCCAAGTCAAGGTAAAACAAAGGGAGTTCTATGCCGCCTTTTCAGCTCGCCTTTCGGCATTCCGTACGATAGGTACCTATATAGATTAATCCAAGGAAGACCTAAGTGACTGTGGTTGGTAGTGCCCGGACAGTCTAGGATTGACTGGTCGTCACTTCTCCAGGTTTCTTTCAACATTAACATTATTCCTATTACTAACACTGAAGAACGGCGGTAAGACAACCTGGCTGGTAAAGCAATTCGACGAGGACAGGGACGTGATAGCCACCACGACAACAGAAGCTGCCAAGGATCTCACGGAAAAGCTTGCGCGCCACTTAGAAGACCGAGCAAAGATAAAGGTGCACACTATGGCCTCAATCCTAGCAAACGGTTTCAAGAGCCAAGACAAATGCTACCGTCTTACGGTAGACGAGGCTCTTATGAACCACTTTGAGGCCATAGTCATGGCAGTAAAGTTGTCTGGAGCAAGCGAGCTTGTCCTTGTCGGAGACGTTAACCAGCTTCCATTTTTGGACAGAGAGAACCTTTTCGAGCTTAGGTATACCCGTCCAGAGCTGGTAGCTGGCATCACCCAGGAGTTTCTCTGCACACACCGAACGTAGGAGTCTATCAATTGTAATTATTATGAAAAAAAAACAAACAAAATGTAAACACAATAAAAAAGAGCACAATAAAAAAAAAACACTGAAGAACCTAGGAATTTATATCGGCACATTCCTGGACCAAACAACTGCAGGAAGTAAGTCGTAAACTGTTTGCTACTGCAGGCTTCCTGAGACGTCTTCGTAAATTTCTTTCCATCACCACTAAAATTGCGATAGCACTATCTCTTCTTCTCACTATCCTGGACTATGCTGATACCATCTATCTTGATCTTACCCAAGTTCAAAATCTCTGTACCATGGTTATATTTGGCTTGCGCAAGTATGATCATGTTTCTGAAATTCGTACTTAGCTCAAATGGCTTCCTATTTGTCTTGGTTTATAGTGTGCTCTTTAATCCTTTTACTCCTTTTTATCTTAAAGTTAAGTTAAGACGGGCTGGTGTCCACAACTCCATGTCTAAGCATGTATTTCGCGTACCTCCTTTTTAACTTAAATAACGCTTTCAGTTCCTCTATGACATCCATTCTAGGTCCTTGAGATCATTGGAAAATTTAAAATTTAGTGTTTGTAAGCATTCCACTTCCTTGTTTGATAAATCTTATGATTCATACATTTTTTTTTTTTATGAGCTGTCTGTCAAACTGTTGTCAGAAGCACAAGTGTTCTCCAAGTATTTAAAAAAAAAACTGTAAAAATAGTAAATAAGACCCTAAAATTGGTATCAAAGTGAAGTTAAAGTGTTCCTTTTGTTGTGAAAGTGTTATCTCGAGACAAAATCTGATAAAACATCTAGAATCAAAGATCGGAAAAATTGCGGCACCATTAGAGAAAACTAATACCCTCACTTTTTCTGAAAAAGAAGATTGACATTGAGTATCCGTCACTGTCAAGTGTGACACTTTGCAATTCTGTCATTGTCACGAAATAAGTGTTGCCAAAACTTGGAAGAAATATTCCCCTAATTCTACGTTCGGAAACACAAATAAAAGATGTTTATTCAAAACATGGAATCTATGGCATATGGATATTTATGGCACAAATCAAAGCTCAAATGGACGACCAAACTAAATTATTACTATCAAACATTGATGAGAAACTAGAAGGACTCATAAGTGAAAACAAGAAATTGAAAGTAGAAAATGAGCAATTAAAAGGAAAAGTTAATAAACTTGAACATCTTAACCGTAAAAACAATATAATTGTGTTTGGGCTTGAGGAGACCGAAAAAAGCAACATGGAGCTACTAAATAATATAACAAAAACATTGCAACAGAACTCTGAAGAGCTATCGGTTTATAAAAGCGACATCAACACTGCCTATCGATTGGGGAAAAAAGTTGATAATAGCAAAAATCCAAGACCTGTTCTATGTTATGGAGGTTTGGTTTCCGCACTTAGTCCTTCAGCTGGACCATTGTGCGTGGGCCATGGCGGCCGTTGGGTGGATTATTCCAGCCAGCCCACCTCCCTCCAGAAGCTGATTAGGGCTCCTGGTTTTCCTAGAACGTCCGTGTAAGTTCTGGGCGACCCGAGGGTTTGTGTTCTTATATTGGTGACCCCTGTGCATTGGAAGAGAACGTGCGTGACGGTTTCCTCAGTCTCCATGCATGCCCTGCACAGAGGACTGTCCGTTATGCCTATTGTGTGGAAGTGTTTGTTAAGTGAGCAGTGTCCCGTGATGGTCCCCGTCATCAGGCGCAGGCTATTCCTGTCCAGGCGTAGCAAACGTCTGGTAAGTCTACTGTCCAAAGAGGGCAGAGCTTCTTTGGACTGCCTACAGCCTGGTGCCGAGGTCCACCAGTTCTCTGCCTGTGTCTGGGTGAACTCCTGTAGCCACCTGCGTATTTGGTTGAAGGGGATGGGTACAACAGGCTCGGGTCCATAGACCGCCGTGCTAGATCCGCGTCTCGCAAGCTCGTCAGCCGCGTCGTTACCCAGCGATCCACTGTGTCCCTTTATCCATTGCAGTGTTATCGTGTTACGACTAGATACAGATATTTGTTCTAGTGTGTTGTGGCATTCTAGTATTAGTTGTGATGTAAAATAATTTTTCCGTAAAGATTGGAGGACTGAAGCGCTGTCGGAGAGTATGCGTATGCAAGTGTCCGTAACCCTGGCTTCTAAGGCATGGACCGCTAGTATGATGCCCACACACTCCGCCTGATAGACGGTGTTGAACCCTCCTAGCGGTCTGGATATATTTATATTTAGGTCGTGTGAGAAGACTACGACTCCGGTACCGGAGTTCGTCTTCGATCCGTCGATGTATACTCTCATCTCTTTCGAGCCTGAGTAGTCACATCGTTCTTCTGTAAGTATTATGTTGTAGTGCCTATGAAAGTGGTGTGTTTTTGGGGCTTTGTCGCATGGTGACGCTAACATAGGTTTTCGCTTGATCGCGTCCTCCTTGATGCGTGTGTGCTTAACTCTGGAGTCTTTATTTAGGGTACCTGATAGATGGAGTCTAAAAGCAGCCAGGGCTGCCTCCTCCCGCACGATAAGATGCAGAGGTGGCAATCCCAGCATTGCCTGTAGGACGGCCGTGGGCGTAGTTCTCATACTGCTAGTTATTGCAATGCAAGCAAACCGCTGCAGTTTTTCTAGATCTTTTTGTGCTGTACTGAGGTCTGTCCTGGGCCACCAGACCAACGAGCCGTATGTAATGATTGGTCGGATGACTGTGGTGTATAGCCAGTGGGTGACCATGGGGCAGATCCCCCAATTCCTGCCCAGCAGTCTCTTACACTGCCACAGGGATATGCTGGCTTTTGTGGTGATATAGTTCATGTGTTTCGCCCAGTTCAATTGTTTGTCCAAATGGATTCCCAGGTACTTGGTTTCAGTTGAAAGGCTTAGGGTTGTTCCAAAGAATTTTGGTAGTTGCATTGTCATTGGTTTCCTCTTTTTCGTGAAGAGAATTAGTTCCGTTTTTGTGGGGTTCACTGAGAGTTGGTGCTCACTGCACCATTTCTCTACTAGTTTTAGGGCTTGACGCATGAGATTGCATAGGGTGTTTTCATGGGTTCCATTTATTATTATTGTTATATCATCCGCGTAGCCGACAGTGAAATAACCTTTGTCGTTGAGTGTTTTGATGAGGCTGTCCGCTACCAGGTTCCACAGGAGTGGCGAAAGGACGCCCCCCTGTGGACAGCCCTTCGCGACGACGGCCCTTGTGGTGTTGTTAACCGTGACTTGGACCGCTCGCAGTTTGAGCATGTTGGTGATCCAGCCTCCTAGGGTCGGGTCTATGCTATGTCTGTCGAGGGCCGTGTTTATGCTGTTGAACGTGGTCTTATCGAAAGCGCCCTCAATATCAATGAAGGCAGCCAGTGCTGAGCATTTATGGTCCACTGCGCATTCAATTTTGGAGACCACGTTGTGCAACGCGGATTCTGTTGATTTGCCTGTGGAGTACGCATGCTGTTGTTTGTGAAGTGGTTTTACCCGGAGAGGCCCATCGCGGATGTGCCTATCGCAAAGTCTTTCGAGGGTTTTCAGTAAGAAGGATGTAAGGCTTATAGGTCTATATGCCTTGGGTTGTGTGTAATCAGTTTTTCCTGGTTTGGGTATGAAGGTGACTTTTACCTCTCGCCATGCAAGAGGTATGTACCTAAGTGCTATGCTGGCCCGATAAATCTCCAACAGCCATGGTGTTAGATGATCTATCCCCCACTGCAGCAGGGCTGGGAAGATGCCATCCAGCCCTGCCGACTTGAAAGGTTGAAATGTGTTGATAGCCCATTTTATCCGGTCTACTGTTACTATATTTTGGGCTCTTGACCAATCTTGGTCCGTTGGAGTCCATTCGGTGTCAGTTTCCCACATCCTGTCCTCCAGGATTTGGCAGTCCGGGAAATGAGTTTCGAGGAGGACCTTGCTGGTCTCGTGATCATTTTGTGTGTATGAGTTGTCGGGTTTTTTCAGCGTGCCGAGGGTTCGGTCCTGATCGGTTGATAGTATCTTCCGTACCCTGGCGGCTTCATTATTAGTCTCAATGGATTCACAGAATTTCTGCCATGCCATCCTCCTGGCGGTTCTTATCTGTTTTTTGTATGCATATTGGGTGTCTTTGTATAACTCCCAATCTTCCGGGAGTCTCGTGTTTTTTGCTCTGTTAAATTGCTTACGTAGCGTTTCTCTGAGTTTACCAAGTTCAGCGTTCCACCAGGGGTTCCTTTCGTTCCTGCTCTGTGGCGCTCTTGATTTACAGCATGCGTGGTAAGCTTCGATTAGGTATTTGGATAGTTGTGTTACGGTGTATTCTAATTGTGCTTGGTCCCTTATGGTTACTAGTGCTAGGTGTCCAGCTAAAAGCGAGGCCAGAAGGTTTTTATACCCGGGCACATTGGTGCGCCTCGGATTTCGCCTCGGTGCGGGTTTTTTGGTGTTTGTAGTTAGTGTAAAGCGGATCCTTCTGTGGTCTGAGCAAGAAGGCTCGTCCGATACGTGCCAGTTTGTGATGAGGCTTGTCGCGTTTTCTGTAGCGAGTGTTAGGTCTATGATTGTTTGTCCACGGACCGTGACCCAGGTGGGTTCTGAGCCGCGATTAACAATGTTGAGATTAGTGGAGAATAAAAAGGTGGATAGTACCTCTCCTCTGGAGTTCGGTGTGTCGCTGCCCCAGAGCGGGTGATGAGCGTTAGAGTCAGTGCAGATGATCAGGTCCAAACTGGCGCGCTCACAGTGCTGCACCAGGTCGGCCAACTCCTTTGGCGGGCAGTCTGTGTCCTCGCCTGGCATGTATGCCGAGGCTAGTACAACATCCGGAACGCTACCTTCAGTTTGGAGCCTGACAGCTGTTAGGTCTCTGGAACAAAATTGGGTCAGTGGCGTAAAGGGAATTTCTTTGGGTATGTAGATGCAGGTTCTTGGCTTATCTAAGCCCTGTGTGTCGAGAATTATCTTACCTCCGATATTACCGAGGCCACATATTCTGTTGTTCCTGATCCACGGCTCTTGAATCAGTGCGATAGTTCGGTGCTTTACCTCCAGTGCCCTGCGTAAGCTAGCCGTGGCAGTCTGGCTATGCTGGAGGTTTGTTTGGATGATGTTGAGGGGTGTTGGTGGAGGTGGAGTGGATTTAGTCGGGGACGGATCCATCGGATAAGCCTTCCATCTCCACCTCCCGGTATTGCTCATCGTCGTGTGTGTCCCCCGGCGACGATGCAAGAAGCTGCTCGTTCCAGCCGGGTGATGCGGGTAGTGTGGGTTCGGCGTCATCGGCCATTGCCGCTCGGGCCATCTCCTCCTCGAGTTGGACAATGTCCGTGTCGCTCGTCTGTGTCGTCGTCGGCTCTGTCGCCTTTGTGTCAGTGCTGTCGGTCTGGGTGTCGGGGGGGCGGGTCGTGGGCCAGAAGCGCACGTATATCGACCCTAGTAGGTACGATATCCGTCGCTCCCGCCCCAGGACCCTTTCGGCTTCCTCCGGTGGCAGCCCCAGGGTCAAGTATGTCCCGTATCGGTCGCCACCGATGGCAGTCGCCCTATATAGTGACCACCTCGCGATGTTGTACCAGGTATTCTGACGCATCAGAATACCGTGGAGTCTGCCCACATCACCTCTGTAGTGAGGGACGAAGAGAGAGGCTCGGACACGGGTGGGCACGTCAGTCTGTCTCAGTACCGTCAGCGTCTGGTCGTTATCGGGGATTTATTTGGGGCACGTTTTGGGTCAGCCAGGTCAGGGCGTTCTCGTCTTCGCACCATATCTGCACCGTGCCATCCGCTATCCGTGGATATCCGCGGAAGGCCGGGAGTGGTGTCGACGGGTCCGCGTCCATGAGTCTGTCTTCTAGGGCGGTCTTAATGTGTTCGGCCTCCTCCCTAGTTAGCTCTCTACTGGGGTGGGGAAGGCAGATTGCTACCGCCAGCCGCGCAGGGATGTCCTTTGTGGCCCGCGCGTAGGTTCTCTGCCCCCCCTGTGCGGAGTGTGTTCTTACGCGCTTGGCGTTCCCCTGGAGCGTACTGGGTGAGGCCGTGTCGTCGGGGCGCGTCCTCTTCTCCGTCTTCCCCGTCCCGCTTGGTGCAGGATTCGGGTTTTCGGTGCCTGGCTCGGCGTTGGATGCTAGCAACGCCCGGCGTGAGGCATGGGAGCGCTTGCCCCTGCGTTTAGGTCTAGTGTGCGTTCTGTCGGTGTCTTGGGGTCGGGCGGCGGCCCCGGCAGGTGTTTTCGCTTGCGGCGGCTCTTCGCGCTGGGTTGCCCCTTCGCGTATCTGCCCCCGCTCGCTTGGGTCCGCGTCCGGCCGCTTTCCGCGCTGGGTTTCCCCTGCACGTACTTGCAGCTGGTCGCGTGGCCCCGCGTCCGGCCGTTTGTCGCGCTGGGTTTCCCCTTCGCGTGCTTGCGGCCGGTCGCGTGGCCTCGTGTTCGGCCCCTTTCCGCGCTGGGTTGCCCCTGCGCGTACTCGTGGCTGAACGCGTACCCACCCTTCAGCGTCCGATTGCGCTTCGCGCTGGCTGTTGCCTTCGCGAGAACTACGCTCTCGGTCGCCTACTTCTTTTTCTCGGGCTGGGATTTTTCCGCTCTTTTCCAGGCGTACTTCATCGTCTACAGCCGTGAGAGTAGTAGAACTGCCAGGTCTGTCGTCCTTCCTCGTGTCAGTCTTATCGTGTTGGTCAGTGTCTGCGTGGGTGGAGCCGCTCCGCGTAATGCTCTGTTGCCAGAGGTTCGCGGGGGGCATACACCGTGTCGTGGGTACTGGCGCTTTGGTCGCAGCCGGGTTTAAGGGCGCGTTAGTCGCTGCCAGGGTCGGGTTTTTGGGTGCGTTATTCGCTGCCTGTGGATTGGGCGCTAAATCAGCTGCCATCCGCGCATTGAAGCGCGGCATTAGTCCGTCAATGTTGTAGTTTGATGCTCCCCCCATAATACGATGGGAGCTAACCGCCGAAGCGGTGTGGGATTCCCCGGCTTGGCCGGGACCCACCTGGGCACTTGTATTCTCATTCTGCATTTTCATTTTTGGGGGGGTGGGCTTTTTTGGAACCGAGGTTACCCTTCCTCTGGGAGCGACGGGATTGAGGGATAGGAGGGAAGGAATTTTATGGATGTGGGTGTGGGTTCTTTGGGGGTCACCCTGGGTCTGGGAGTTGACCTAGGGATTTAAGGATCGACGGGATCTGTGTGGATAAAGGAGGGATAGCTTTTTGTTGGATGGTGGGCACATAGGATGATGGTATTTGGGTTACCCTGAGCCTGGGATTTTGGCCTTCGGGAACTTCTCTTGTCCGGGATCTCTTTGGGAGATGCCCCGACCGCGGGATCAACCGCCAGCAGCAATGCAGCCACCAGCGGCCGGTCCCGCAGCCGGAGTCGGGCTATCCGCAACCTGCCCACCCGCTCGGTTGCATGAGAAGAAGTGCCTGGCAGTCCGGGTCGCCCCACCGCGGATGTACTTATACATTCGCGTTGGGTCAATCCAGCCTCCCCCAAGCAGAGGCGGCTGTACTTTAAGTTCACTCGTGCGCTGAACTACCAGATTTTAATAGGTTAGGAAAAAAAAATGTTTAATAATATCTGATTAACGATCTATTCAATATTAACGAAATTATGACGAGCCAATTTAAGCTCTTTGCTAAAGTAATAAGACGTATATTGCTGTAAAAAAATATTCCCCGTGCGCTAGGCTAAAGCGCACGGCGAGTGCAGTACAACTTCTATGAAATCCGAGCGAAAACGCCTGGCGCGTGAGACAGAGATAGTTCAGTAGAAAATGTTCGGCAAAATACGGCACTCTCGTGCGCCGCCCCAGCGAACCGAAGATTACCGAGAGCGGGCGAGGTTTGACGAACGAAATTTACCTTCGGGTCGTGTGTTCCTCTGTGGCCGGACCACAGTTTAGTACTCAGATGCTATAGTTCGAAATAATACCTACCTAAAGTCTACTTTCATCGGAATATATATATATTTTTAGTACCTCAAGAGATATCTTTTTAATTAAAAATTTATGTGGTCCGGCCGCCAGGCAGTGCTCTCTGGCCGCACCACCTCAAATTAAATAGAGTTTAATGAACTATTAATTAATCAATATCCCGAAAAGAACTACCTAAAGAGTACCTTGCATACGACAAATATGGTCCAATAAACCTCTTTAGTTAAGAAGTTATTGGTCGTAGGGTGTGGTCCGGCTGGAAGGTATACTCTGCAGCAAGTCAATTTTGCAATATTTGATATTAACTATCCATAAATCAATTTATATAATAGTACCTTTTCTCTACTCTTCGTTGATACTTTTTTCTCTCAAAAAACTATTCATTTTGATTAATTAATCTTTAAAGAATGTGGCGCGGCTAGGGAGGATTACTTTCAGCAAATATAACGAAATATGTTTTTTTTCTTTATGCCAACGAAAACTGCATAATAAGTACTATACAAAACCGGCCAAGTTCAAGTCGGTCTAGCACACGAAGGGTTCCGTACTTGGTAAATTGCGGTTTACGATTTATGACTTATTAAAAAAAAAACTACTTACTAGATCTCGTTCAAACCAATTTTCGGTGGAAGTTCACAGGGTAATGTAAATCATATATTTTTTTTTAGTTTTATCATTCTCTTATTTTAGAAGGGACACACATTTTACCACTTTGAAAGTGTCTCTCGCACAAACTATTCAGTTTAGAAAAAAAATATATTAGTAACCTCAATATCATTTTTGAAGACCTATCCATAGATGACACGTATGGGATAGATGAAAAAAAAAATTTTGTTTCAGTTTCAAGTACCTATGGGATTCCCTAAAATTTATTGTTTTTTTTTCTATTTTTGTGTGAAAATCCTAATGCGGTTCACAGAATACATCTATTTACCAAGTTTCAACAGCATAGTTCTTATAGTTTCGGAAAAAAGTGGCTGTTTTACGGATATACGGATGGACAGACAGACAGACATGACGAATCTATAAGGGTTCCGTTTTTTGCCATTTGGCTACGGAACCCTAAAAAAGAACTTTTATTTTTATTACCAACAATGATTTTGAAAAAGGCGCACTTTTTGGTGTTTGTTTACCTATCTACCTAAGAATAGGTAGTTAATTTGACGAAGTAAGTGAAATTTTTGGTTTAAAATAAACAAGTATACGAAAAACAAATTTATATTTTCATAATCAAAAATGAACTTTTTTTTTTTAATACAGTAGGTTTTATAAATTGCGGAACTTAGTATAAATTTAAACGCCTTCCTATTTTTTGTAAGCAATTTGTAATACAAGTTAATAGAATAAGCGTTACAAAGTTAGCAGAATGTGCAGGCTTTATTACAATAGTGTACGTTCGGGGGTAGCTTGTTATAATTTTTATTATCATAGCTTGAATATATTTTTACTTCAGTAGTTTGTTCCTACTATTTTGTATCGGCGAATATAACAGCAAAAATGAGTACAAAAATTATTTACACTGTTGTCAGTGATTGAGTATTTACCAAATATTCGCCATTACGTCACTCACTGCAAGCGTCTGGATGATACTTGGGAAACATATGATGATTTAAGTACTAAAGTTACAAGGACTAAAACCAGCTAATGAATGTTCATTGTATTTAATACGCAAAATTGTTTTTTTATGATTATTGTAAAAATTGTCCAACCTAAAACAATGGTTTCTATATCAAATGAAAGTATTTTTTTTATAGAATCATTCTAAATAAACGTATTTAATTTTTATTTTATTAGGACTAAGTTATTAAAGAAAATATATTTTACTGGATACGTTAGAAAAACATAATTTCGCAACAAAACATAACGATATTATTCGCGTAAAAACAAAAAGACAGCGTGCACAATAATAGTATACTACAATGTTATTCGTTAAACAAAGATGAAAGAAAGAAATAAAATGTGTACAGGAATAGTATTGTTAAAAATCTTTACTATAAAACGAGTTTGCTGTTCTTACTCGAATAATATCGTTATCGTAACATATTGAAATTCTTATTAGCAGTGCTATCGGTAATCACTAGAAGCGATGTTATTCACGTAAATAAGTACAATAAATCTATAACGGAATATTAGGGCTATGGTTATTATAAAAATTCTAATTTGTAATGTACTCATAGGAAAAATGTGAAAAAAATTGACAAAGTGTAAGAGAGTACCTACATGATGAATATGCAATAAAACGCAAAGTATCGTTTTATCACATTACGATATTATTCGGTGGGAGGAGCGATATTGTTCTCTGTTAAAGGAGGCAGAATGAATGCATTTGACCTAATGTGAACAAGAAGCAACTCCATTAGCAGCATACCAACAACCTCAGAAACGCAATAGGACTTAGGTGCCAGCCGAAACAGAATAACATACATAAATGAACAACCAAAAACAATCCCCAACCCGGCTGGTCACCGTGGGGTATTAGACCAAAACCCTCCAGGGCGAAAAATTAATAATAATTATAATAACGACAACACAACGAACAAAGATAGAAAAATAATAAGCAAAAACCTGAACAAGGCAAGCAAAGATGATTTACAACAGAAAAATAACAAAACTGAAAGGAAAAATGGTAATGTAATACATATCTCAACCCTGAACACTAGAACACTGCGAACTGAAGAGAAACTTTCAGAGCTAGAGGAAGCACTAAGCCCATTGAAATGGGATATAATCGGATTGAGTGAAATAAGACGCATTGGGGAAGAAATTAGGGAATACCAAAATTATGTATTTTACTTCAAAGGAGAAAAGAAGGGAATGTATGGTGTGGGATTTATGGTAAAGAAATACCTTAAACAACAAATCCTAGAATTCACGGGTAAATCAGATAGAATAGCAGTGCTAAACATAAAAATCCCAGATTTCAATGCCCCATGGTCGATCATACAAATATATGCTCCAACTGAACAGGCCTCAGAAGAGGAAAAGGAAGAATTCTACTCCCTTCTATCTGCCACTATGGACAATACCTATAAGTATAAGATAGTGATGGGAGATTTTAACAGCCAAATAGGATCGCGTCAAATGGGTGAAGAACGTATGATGGGGCCATACAGCAAAGGAAAGAGAAACTACAATGGTCAATGTCTTATAGACTTTGCACAATTATACAACCTACGAATAATGAACACTCTATTTAGGAAAAAATCTTCTAGGAAATGGACTTGGATCTCACCAGACGGGAAATACAGAAATGAAATAGATTTTATATTATCTAACATTCCCTCCCACTTTAAGGATGTAGAAGTTATAAATGAGTTAAACTTCAGCATAAACCACAGAATGGTAAGAGGAACTATCACAACTCATAATAAAAAAACCAGGCATGTCAAGAGAAATACACCTATACATTTAATTCCGCCATTTTCAGAAGAGTCACTACGTAGATTGAGCAATAAACTCCCAAAAATGGAAAAGCTTCAGTCAACCCAACAGAAATACGATGAACTAGAAAACTATCTAAAGGAAATACATAAAGAAGTTGGCCTAAAAGGAATAAAGAAAGATAAAATAGGTGATGATGCTAGAAAATTAATTGACGAGAGGAAAAATCTACTTAATGATAGAATAAAGAACAGAAAACATATAGAAGAAATAAGTAAGAAAATCAATGAGAGTATCAGGAAACATAAAAAACTAAAGCGTATGAACATAATAAATAATGAAATAGAAAGAACAGGTGGGATCAAAAAAGCACTGAAACAACTCAAGGATCACTCCACTTGGATGCCGGAAATAAAAACAAAAACCAGACAAGGAAACGACAAAACCACGTCACAGAGGATAGAAATAAGAAGAGAGGCAACAAGATTCTATAGAATATTATATAGCAATCTAAGAAACCCAACTGAGCCACCATTCCTCGACCGTTCAGTAGCTGTTAGTGTTCCAGAAATAATACAAAGTGAAATAAGGAAGGCAATAAACACACAGAAAAGCTATAAAGCACCAGGAGACGACAAAATAACCAACGAACTACTAAAAGAGCTAGTCGATGTTATCCTGCAGACACTTACACAATTGTTCAACGAAATACTTAACAACGAATATATACCAATTCAGTGGACTAAATCTACTATAGTTCTCATACACAAAAAAGGAGACAAGAACAGAATAGATAACTATCGACCAATAAGTATGATGTCCAACCACTATAAGATTTTCGCCAAGATAGTACTGGGAAGGATCACGAAACCCCTGGACGAACAGCAACCAATAGAGCAAGCCGGTTTTAGAAGCGATTTCTCTACAGTCGATCACATACATGTCGTGAAACAGGTCATCGAAAAGTATAACGAATACGGAAAGTCCTACTATATCTTGTTCGTAGACTAGAACAAAGCCTTCGACTCCCTATATCACTGCTCCATATGCAATGCACTCGGGAAAAAGAGTTCACGCCAAGTATATAAACATCATCAGGCAAATATACAAAAGAAGCACGGCCCGAATACAGCTTGAAACCGTAGGAGACGAATTTAAAATTGAAAAGGGAGTGCGACAGGGTGACCCGCTATCGCCCAAACTATTCGCTGCAGTCTTGGAGGACGCCTTCAGGGAATTAAAATGGGATAACATCGGATTAAACATTAACGGCAAAATGCTAAACCATCTGAGATTTGCTGATGACATTGTAATTTTTGCAGAAGAACCACAAATATTACAAGCAATGCTAAAACAACTATCCGATGCTAGTGCCAAGGTGGGTGTCACTATCAACTTCTCTAAAACAAAAGTAATTACCAACAGCACCCGAGAAACAATAGCAATAGAAGAACAAGAGGTCGAATATGTAGAAGAGTACATATACCTGGGACACCTAATATCTCCTCAACACCTAATGCCTAAAGAAATACAAAGAAGGGTAAACAACACCTGGTCCCGCTACTGGTCCCTCAAAGAAGTCGTGAAGAGCAAGTCCATACCAATTCGTGAAAAGAAAAAGGTCTATGACAGTTGCATTCTGCCAGTACTCACATATGGATGCCAAACATGGTCCTTAACGAAATCAAGCATACAAAAATTAAAAGTCTGCCAACAAGGTATGGAGAGGAGCATGCTTGGAATCCGCATCAAAGACAAATGTCGACTTGTAGACATACGAAAGCAAACGGGGGTGGCGGACGTAACCAATAGAGTCAAGAGACTAAAGTGGAGATGGATGGGCCACACAATGCGAAATAGAATAGAAAAGTGGACGAGAAGCGTAATTGAGTGGTACCCACGCGACGGGAAAAGGCGCAGAGGCAGGCAACAAAAGAGGTGGGAGGACGATCTCCCACAGGGGTGGAGGAGATCGGCAAGGCACCGTAAAAAGTGGCATGACCTGGAGGAGGCCTATGTCAAAGGATAACCTGACTAAAAAAACAGTCTTGAGTTAGTGAAGGAAAAATTTAAAATGAACTGTAAAAGTCAGTGAATAAAGGCTATTTTTATTTTTTATGATTCATGCGGTCTGGTTGTGGAATGTATTACCTATAGAAATAAGACTTGCTTAAACACTGCCAATGTTTAAGAAAATGGTAAAGGAGCATTACCTTTCACTATAATTTTTATACTTTTCCTTTCTCTGTAATTTATTCGATATTTAGTAATGTATTATGTAGTATTGTAATGTATGTATTTTATGTTATTATGTCTCAGTAATATTATTTATGATATTTTGTACACTGATAGCCCTAAATTCTTCTCCTCTCATTCAGTCCCTCCAAAGGTTGTCTGTAGAGAGTGCCCTGTACAATATAACCACCCATGTTACACTTGCTTTTGTAAAATGGGCGGTGTTATATATAATGTGTTTTATATAATAAATAAATAGTATGTAGGCACTATTGGCATCCTTCCTGTGACTAGTTTTAAGGTGTATTAGGTACACACTTTAAAGGTGTTTTAATTTTATAATTATATCACATCATTTGACTGATTTATGGTTGCTGGACTTTTTAATCATCAATTACTTTCCAATTTACTTATATTCTTATTGGAGCCTAACTATTTAATAAATTTGTGTAATTTAAACTGTTACAGCGCTTCAAACGCGTAGACGAGGTAAAGGTTGCATGGGCGCGCAACCTGAGGATAATGTCGGAGTCGGTAGAGGCCCATGACTCCGAGAGCACTGACCGTCCCAGGAAACCGATCTGGCCACCAGCTGCTCCTGTCCCCAATCATGAGAGCCTTATGAAGAGAGCTGAAGTGTCTTGCACTGATGGTAAGTATTTTAGATTTTTGTAATTCATTGTAGATGGTAAGAAAGAAAAGGGAGTGAAAGGTAATGGTGACAGAAAACAGAGGACAAAATGTCATCTTACGGAAGAGGAAGGCTGCGATGACTCTTAAGCAAAATAGGACATGGGTAGGGCAAGAAAAATTTAATAGAATGGTTGCTAATGTTTTTAAATTCAAAAAGTATAAAAACCAAAGTCAAATGTTTTAATTTTTTGTTAGCCTGTTCTGTCTCTTGGGCAAAGGCCTCCTGCCACTCCTTCCATTTTAATTAGTGTTCTGACATTTTAATAATTTTTTCACAGCCTCAGGAATAGTAACAACACAGCAAGTCCCAATCCGCATAATAAACTCGGTGAACCCAATCCCAACTATGTACACATGGGCCCCAACACAGAAGAACTTCATGGTGGAAGACGAGACTGTTCTCCACAACATCCCATACATGGGAGATGAGGTGCTGGACCAGGACGGTACATTCATCGAGGAGCTCATAAAGAACTACGACGGGAAAGTGCATGGTACATCTGCTTAACATCATTACTCTAATGTTTGTGGACTGTGCCATTTTATGTTGCATGATTTAAAAAATTCTACAATACAAGATGTTTCTCGTTTGTGTCATACATTTACATCTTAGATCAAAATAAAAAATACACACATCTGACCCATAATACTTTTCTGAAGGAGCTAAAAAGATCATACCAACTGGCTGAATCTTGAAAATTTTTTAATTCGTTTTACTCTGGCAGTGTTGCCACATAATAGACTTCACCTCCCATGGCTCTGTCCACAGACTCCCACATGAACTTAATACACATTGGTGTGTGGTGCACACATCTTCGCTTATAGAGATAAAACAATTTATTTTAAGATCACATGAACTATAGACATGTCTTATAATCTTAATGGTGGTTTGGAACACCGGGCGAGTCACTAGACAGTAACGAATTCATTTGTCACCTGGCGTGAGGTCACTGCTTAGTGAAAAGCCAACTTCACAGCTGTTTTGCAACCTTAGATAAAGTACCTATAGATGGAGCCATGGTGTGGCCGCACATGAAGCAACAATAACAAAAACACATTGGCTTTTACAGCCTAGAACACTTCAACCCACCATCGCACTAACACTTATTATCTATAAATAACCCAATTCCTTGTCTCAATAAACACTTAATGCCGCGAAATTACAAAAAAAAACAAACACAACCGAGTTAGTTTGTCAAACCTGCCATTATATTAGCGTTTGACAAACAACAAAAGCCGGCCATGGTGACAATGACAAAAAAATATATTTTATTTTTATTATTTACATGGGGCTGCCAATTAGCGATCTCGCTCTATCAATCAAGCTCATTTTAAGGCAAAATCTATAGGTACTTTATCTAATTTTGCAACGCAAGCTTAATGATAATTTAAAAAAAACGCATGTCTCTGGTTCTATGTTCATTTAAATTAGATTTTGTGATTGAAAGCTAAAATCTCAAGAATATCAAAAAATGACAATACTCTATACACCTCATAGGCCTTCGCGTTCACACTGTCTCGCTTGTCGTGCTTCATATATAATATTCACTAATTAGATTATGCACATTAGGCTTTATAAGACATTTTTGAGACGAAAAATCACCTAGAAAGATAACCTAAAGGAAATATGGCAGAAATGGCGTGCTTCACCGTCGACCACATCATCGCTTACCATCAGGTGAGATAGTGGTCAAGCGCAAGCCTATTGAGGATAAAAAAAAAAAAAAAAAAATATATCTAAGTAACTAGTCACTAATACAATTTATAACATTAAAACCGGCCAAGTGCGAGTCGGACTCGCGCTCGAACGGTTTCGTACCATTATCGCAAAAAACGGCTCAAAAATCACGTTTGTTGTATGGGAGCCCCACTTAAATGTTTATTTTATTCTGTTTTTAGTATTTGTTGTTATAGCAGCAACAGAAATACATCATCTGTGAAAATTTCAAATGTCTGGCTATCACGGTTCATGAGATACAGCCTGGTGACAGACAGACGGACCGCGGAGTCTTAGTAATAGGGTCCCGTTTTTACCCTTTGGGTACGGAACCCTAAAAACGAAATATAAATCATGCACCTCTTAAAAATCACATAACTTTTCTATTGATACTGTCCTCCTGACCAATTCGGTTATGGCAACCAATCTCAGAGAAGACTAGATCATCACGGTTGTTATCATAGTACGCTAACACAGGTGCACTTCCTGTTTCCTCATTAGATGGGACGGCAATCCGACACGACTGGATAGACACCGTATCCATTGCACCTATAATAAATATATTCTGATTTTATTGCTCAGGAGATAAAGAAGGAGGCTTCATCGACGACCAGCTGTTCGTGGACCTGGTGCACGCACTGATGGCTTTCCAGACCAAGGAGGAGGTCGCCGAGGAGCGCCGCGAGAGGGAGGCGAGGAACTCTAAGGAGGAGAAGGAGAAAGAAGTGAGTAACCTTGAGGATGTTAAAAATTTTTTTACAACGTGTATATTACCTTGCTTTCGTATGTGTATCCGGCTACCAGTTTAAAATTTCGCGTACTTATGTAACTTTGGAAAGATTGCAATGAGATGGTATTATGGAGTTTGTCTCATGATGGAGCCAGAAGGTGGCCACAGCACACACACTTGTCTGGCTGAGGAGTTCCTCAGCCAGATAAGATAGCAGCATCGTGTTTGGGCTCATTAGATGTGTATTGACATATGCACAATATTACGTTACAATATTACATTTAGCACCAGCTCAAAATATGGTTTTATGAAAAATAAAAATATACTTATATACATGTCTATTTGAGGAGCTCGTGGCTAAATAATAACAGCCGCATGGGTCGATCTTCAAGGTTAAGCAACGCTTGACGAGGTCGGTCCGTGGTTGGGTCACCATTTCAACATACCGAGTTTCCTCCGTGCCTCGGAAAGCACGTTAAGCCGTTGGTCCCGGCTGTCATATGAAGATCTTTGACAGTCGTTACGAGTAGTCAGAAGCTTGAGATCTGACACCAGTCTAGCCACGGGGTACCGTGTTACCCAGTTACTGGGTTGTGGAGGTCAGATAGGCAGTCGCTCCATGTAAAACCCTGGTACTCAGCTGAATCCGGTTAGACTGGAAGTTTTTGGGGGCCGAGTCACCCACGTCCGTAGGAGAGTACCCTTAGATTCGTGGTCCCAATGGGGTGGTGCAAATCAGGTGACACAACTGGTGGTAGGCTTCGGCCGAAGGCTTGTGACCACCCACTGAGCAAAGACGTACCGCCAAACTGCCTGGCCGTGTTCCGGATACGATGCTCAGTGTAGCCATCTAGAGGAGTTGGGTCGAGATAGCTGTTCCACTGCAAGCAGACCAGTCTGGCGCGCGCTGTTATGGGCGTATCGGGAGACTAGTCGCGGAGGGTAGCGGGATCCGAGGCACGGTGCACCGCTGGCCGACCGCAGGTAGTTGGGGGCCCAAGTAGTGTGCCAGCCACACATGAAAGGCTGCCCCGCCAACTGTCGAAAAATCCCGGAACGCACTATCGTGCTGGTTGGCGACCAGAAGGGAGGGCCCGATAGACATTCCGGGGGGGCTCGGGCGTCCCCGCAGTCTCCGGGCTCGTGCCCCAATGATGGCGTCCTTTCAGTGCGTGTCTGTAGGTAAGCAGCGTGGAACCTCGTCTCACTTCCTACTCCTCTCTTCCATTCACTCTTCATTAAATGAAAATGCCAAGGAAAAAAAATACAGGATATAAACAGCGGCTGCACCCCCTCCCACACAAAGTGCACCTCACCAACATTAGAGGTCTGCACTCAAATCTCTCTGCAGTCCACTACCACCTGGAGACTGAAAAACCAGCGCTGTTTTTCCTTACGGAGACGCAGATAGCGAGTCCGCCAGACCGATACTCTGTGTCGATAACTTCACCTTTGGGTAGTTCCGACCATTGTCTGGTGAAGTCTGTGTCCGTCTACTCCCCGCCCGATCCCAGCCCAAGAGGCACGCGGCGGGTTTGGCGGTACAGGTCAGCGGATTGGGATGGCATGCGATCTTTCTTCGCATGTTATCCTTGGCAGCCTACTTGCTTTTCTTCGGATGATCCTACGGCGTGCGCGGACAACGTGACGGATGTGTTGCGTCAGGGAATGGAGTACTACATTCCGTTTTCTGACGTAACAATGACCAATGTTGACCGGCCATGGTTTGGCGCTGAATGTCATCGCGCCGACGCGCTTAAACATGAGGCGTACCTGGCATGGGTTGACGCTCGTTCGCGCAAAGCGAGTGACGTGGGTCTAAGGAAGAAAGCCTATAACAGGGCTGCCAAGTCCTGCAAGAAGGTGTTGAGAAGGGCTCGGTTCGACCACATTGGCCGAATATAGGCCAAACTTGCTTCTTACCCAGCAGGTAGTAAAGCGTTTTGGTCCCTGGCTAAGTCGGTCGAGTCCAACTTCAGCCGTCCCTCACTACCACCACTGCTGAAACCCGACGGGTCGCTGGCCCACTCTGCTGAGGAGAAGGCAAATTTATTTGCCTCCCTTTTTGCGGAATCTTCACGTCTGAACCCTGGTGACGCGCGGCCCCCTTCTTATCCTGATGGATGCGAGACGAGTATGTCGGACATTCGCATCCATCAAAAGGACGTCCGTAAGGTACTGCGCAACCTCGACGTGAACAAGGCTAGTGGCCCGGACGGAATACCAGCAATAGTTCTCAGAACCTGTGCGCCTGAACTGTCTCCGATCTTGACACGCCTATTCCGCCTTTCGTATGAGACTGGAAAAGTGCCGAATGCTTGGAAGCTAGCTAACGTACAGCCCGTGCCCAAGAAGGGTAGTCGAGCTGACCCGGCCAACTACAGACCCATCTCTGTAACGTCCATACTCTGTAAGAGTATGGAGCGTGTACTTAACACGAAGCTCCTGGCATACCTAGAATCTAACGATATCCTTAGTGACCGCCAATACGGCTTCCGCCGAAATCGGTCTACTGGGGATCTTCTAGCGTATGCCATTCACATCTGGAGTGAGGCCATCGAGAGGCACGGGGAAGCGCTTGCCGTCTCCCTCGACATCTCGAAGGCTTTTGATAGGGTCTGGCACGAAAGCCTTATTGGTAAGCTTCCTTCATTCGGTTTGCCCGGTGGTCTGTGTGATTGGATTGCAGACTTCCTGAGAGATCGGTCCATTCGAGTGGTTATCGATGGCTGCTCGTCGGACCAATTGGATATCAATGCCGGGGTCCCTCAGGGGTCGGTACTCTCAGCAACTTTATTCTTGCTGCATATTAACGATCTGCTTAAACCCGGCACCTTTGGGTATGCAGACGACAGCACTGTTGCTGAGAGATACTTGTCCAACGCTCGTGCTACCGGGCCTCAGATCCGGTCTCTCCGGGAGGCCATGGTGGAGCGCTTGAACCTGTCCTTGCAGGCAGTCTCCGAATGGGGCGATGCCAATCTGGTCAGGTTTAATGCCGCTAAAACCCAGGCGTGTCTTTTTTCCGCTAAAAAGAGCCAATTTTACCCAGATCCAACTTTCCGAGATGCGACCGTGCCAATAACTGACCATCTTGAGCTTCTTGGCGTTACGTTGACATCTACTCTCAATTTTGGCCCTTACATTGAGGCAAAGGCTCAGCTGGCTGACAAAAAGCTGGGGATCCTTGCAAAGGTGAGACGGTACTTCACGCCGGAACAGCTTCTCAACTTGTATCAAGCACAAGTTCGATCATGCATGGAGTACTGTTCTCATCTCTGGGACGGATCAGCCAAATACCAGCTTGACGCACTAGAGTCGATCGAAAAGCGAGCCAAGAGGCTCATCGGCGATGAGGCGCTGGTCAAGTCAAAGCTCCAGAGTCTTGAACATCTTCGCCGAGTTGCCAGCCTGTCGGTTTTTTATCGGTTACATTTCGGGGAGTGTGCGATGGAATTGCACGATATAATTCCACCTAGCCCGTTCCATCATCGGACTACCAGACGTACGGCGATGCGTCATCGATACATGGTAGACATCCCACCCATACGCACAAAACGTTTTGGGAACACTTTTATTATGCGTACAGCTAAGGAGTGGAATTCCCTGCCGGAGTTCACGATTTCAAATACGCCACCCGGCTTCACGACGCGTCTTGCGGCGTCGCAATGCTTTACTACTGACTACTTCAATCATTGTCGCGTCTCGGTCTGAATGAAAAACCCTAATTTATCGAAATTTTGATATCCAGTTCTGGTTCAGATCAGACACTAGCCCTTTAGCTTTTGGTACGGACTTTTTATTTCTTCCTCAAGCTGCTAGACTAGCAGCCATAAGATCAGCAACACTGCTGTCAAATAAATTTTTAGCTGCTATGATTAGTTGCAGAAATGAATTGTCCTTTGCAAATTTGTCATATAGCTGAAGTTATTATTTTATAGTCATAAGACTTATAGTTTACTTAACTGTCAAAGTATAATTAAATAAATGAGATACCACTGAATAATATGATGACATTTCAGGCCTTGGCGAAAGAAAAAGGAATACTGGAGCGTAAGGACAGAGAAGCCCGAAACTCCAAAGAGGATAAGGAGAAAGGGGTAAGTACCATTTACATAAAAAAATACTGACCAAGTGTTCAAGAAGACAAGGCTTCGACTAACTGGGAAATATAAGGGGAAGTATGATTTAGGAACTTTACTAATACATGCCAATATTAACCAGGTATTGACGACCAAAGACAAAACAACTGAAGACCGAAGAGAGTCACGAAACTCTAAAGAGGACAAGGAAAAAGGAGTAAGTAGTACTGAACACTTTTAAATGCATGTAATACTTAACTAGGCACACGGAGGAGGTCTTATGTCAAGAAGGATGGAGGAAAGGAGCGTCAAGGGAGAGTTAAAAGGAGGCTGGAAGTAAGATGGGTTGTTTTATTGATACATGTATACTAAACAGGTACCAGTGATGACCTTCCAGAGCAATGAAATAGCTGAAGAGTTCAAGGATCCGGAAACTATGAAGGAGGAAAAAGAAGTAGAGGTGAGCTTTGGCCTTTTCTATTGCTAGTATCGTCAACCGC
The DNA here is from genome assembly GCA_949775005.1 of Orthosia gothica. NCBI lineage: Eukaryota > Metazoa > Arthropoda > Insecta > Lepidoptera > Noctuidae > Orthosia > Orthosia gothica. The sequence goes on from OX459064.1 coordinate 17,001,964, forward strand.
ATGTCGTTAGTAACACGTTGACGTAGCCTGTATGTTGTTGCTGTAAGGGTGATTTTCGTAGTTCCTGTTTTACTACTGACTCGCGGTTGACAATACAAAGATTGAGGCAGAATGGTTTCTTCAGGTGGGGTTTTTACTCAAAACTTCTAGTTCCTTTTAAGATGTATACGAAATTGGTCTGTTTTTCAGAAAGACAAGGACAAAGAGAAAGAGAAAGATAAAGAAGTCAGCAAGGACGGTGACAAGAAACTGATCAATGATAAGCAGTTCCCTATATTCACCATATTTCAAGCTATCAGCATTCAGTTCCCTGATAAGGGCACTGCTCAAGAGCTGAGAGAGAAGTAAGGCATCATTATTTACCAAATTTTTAAATTATACTACATCAAGTTCCATGTGTATCTTGACGCGAAAGCAATGTAACCAAACCTAATTATATTAATTAAAGGGTTAAATAGTACATTTCGTGTCGAGCATAAAAAGTCGAGATTTTAACACCAGCGATGTAGCCAATTTCGACGTGAGCCGAAGGCGAACATCGAAAGCTACATGCGAGTTTTAAAATAAAGCCTTTTTATGCGAGACACGAATGATTCTTTTTGCACTACCTGATGAGCTTACTTAATTAAATGCAAATAATTTCCAACAACAATTTATTAGAAACGTTCAGATTAAAAACCACAGACTATTTACACACAATCAACGCGCGCTTTGTCAAGAGGAAACAGGTTCATTATCATTCTGCCAGTTACATAATGATCCATAAAAAAGTCATTTCATAACTGTTATTTTGTTTTTTTAATTTTTATTTTATAATCTTGTGTCTAAATGTTCATATTTTGAAACGAATTTCTTAGGCAATGTGTTACATAATAGACAAGGTGGTGGAAAAAATAAACTTCTGAGCTGCTGTAAAACACTGAGCAGTCAAAAGAATTTTGTAAATGCTACAACATGTTTAATTTTGACAAACTGTATTGAACATTCGGTAAAACGTACAACCAGTTGCTCTTGCTGTTCTACTGAGCAGCTAAGCATTAAAACTAGCACAAAACAAACTTACTTCTGAAACATTAATTTTATTTTAATGCTACTTATAGTAGCCAAACTTCTAGGCCGCCCTGAAGTTGGCGCAGTAGTAAATCTCATACGAAAACAGCACCGATCCGTGCCTTGCACATCGGAAAGCCAAGTTCAGGGCCGACCTAGGACTCAAGTTTATTGGTATAACTCTCACTGTTATACGTGCTACAGATACATCGAGCTGACGTCCCGCAGCGACCCCAACGCGCTGCCGCCGGAGTGCACGCCCAACATCGACGGGCCGCTCGCCGAGTCCGTCAGCCGCGACCAGACCATGCACTCCTTCCACACGCTCTTCTGCAGGCGCTGCTTCAAGTACGACTGCTTCCTGCACCGTGAGTCACCAATACATTGTTGTTCAGCTACCTAATAGCTAGTATTTAGTATGGTTATGACTAGGGAATAAGGAAGTTCATGGAGGATTGTGGAAGAGGGAGTAAAGTCCCGCAAATCTCCATTGAAATGGGAGGATCCTCCAACCAATCCGATGGTGTTGTCGGACTTGTTATGTATCATGAAATTACGCCGTAAACTTGGTCATAAATGTTGCTACAAGTTAATACTATAGTTTAAACGCTTGGTAACTCTCTGACAAGATTCTGAATTAAAATTCAAAGATGGGAAAGGCCAGTTTCATAAACTATAAGTAAGACTGTTGTATATTTTTTTCTATACTATTGAGTTCTTTTCTCTCAATGAATCCACATACTTAAGATCCCAAAACTATTCATATCTTAGTTAACAATGTATGCATTATATTTCTAGCACAAAATATTTAGTATAAGTATGAACTAAGCTGTGTATTCCTAGGGCTGACGTGTTTGTTGTTCTGTTTGCGCGCAGGAGGTCAAACGGCAGGTAAGGCCGTACAGACAACCATTCCCATCGATATTATTATTATTTATGCTACTATTTGTACTCTATTCCAAAAAAAAAACCAAAATATTTAGGCCTGAGACTAGAGATGTATCTTCTAAAATGTTTGTAATGAATTAAAATTGTCTATTGTCTTATTTATATGCAAAAAAGGTCGACTTTGATTCTTGAGGTTTATTAAATCTCGTAACGATTGACAGGGGAAGACTAAAATACTTTAACATATCGGCTAATTACGAGTTGTTTTGAAAGTAAAATATTCCTTTTTTGACCGGTAACTAGCTAGAGATATTCTCGAACATAACACCTGATTCTTATTCTTGAATAATACATCTCTAGTGTATCAAAATCCCAGAACATTATTTTGCACCATTATTACTATCAAGTATTATTTTTCTATCACATAATAATCCTATTATACGAAGTATATCACATATAATTTCAAACACTCTTTCAATCATATCATATTATTTTATATTATAGCAATGTCCCATAATATTATGCTTTGATTTGCTCATGTATCATGCATATTATGTTATCCATTTATTCTATAAGAAATACACAGAATACATTATTTTCCACTCACTATTCACTAAATACCTACGCAAAAGAAAGCATTGAATTATTAACGAAGCTTTTAATAATCATAAGTCATTTTGTGAAAATAATACTTCTTTGTCTGATATATTCAGTTCAGAATAATTTAACATCAGTTCAATTTAGAATCGCTTTTCAACATCAGTTTACAATCATTAGTCTAATTTTAATCCCCCAATTTGATTCAAATATATTATTTTTTATAAGAAGCCTTTAAAATCTTTATTTCGAGAAAAAACCTAACTGTTGCAAATTAATGCACTTAACATTAAATTTGATGTTTCTAACAAACAAAAATAAAAATCAAAAAGCATATACTTTTCTTTTTTAAATAGCTAAATTAAACTTCTTGATGTTAATACAAATATAATCGAACCAGGTTTGCAAGCGTGTCACCCGGGGCCCAACTTGACTAAGAGAAAAGGGCCCGACCTCAAAGCGTTCTCTGACCCATGCAGCTCCAGCTGCTACATGCTTTTGGTAAGTAAAACTATATGTCCTATAAAAAAGCTTGGAAGAGAGGGAATAATATGTAGTCACAGGCCTAGTTACATCATCATATCAGCCGAAAGACGTTCACTGCTGGACATAGGCCTACCCCAAGCGTCGCCACATTGACCGGTCCCGTGCGTGTCGTAACCAGCGGATCCCCGCAACCTTCACCGGGTCATCAGTCCACCTGGTGGGAGACCTTCCAACGCAACGTCTTCCGGTTCGCGGTCGCCACTCCAGAACCTTCCTACCTAGTTGCATATCTCAAATAAAAAAGGTATAGAATGACACGAAATATAAGGAAATCAAGATAACAAGGCAAGGGATTTTAATAGAGAGAGCTGAAGAGTTCTGAAACAACAAGAGTGTAGAAGAAGATTTTTGTTACATGTTTAATAGTCAAATTTAAAAAACACTCGAAGTTTTAACCCTATCAAGTCCACAAAGCTGAATTATTTACTACTCAGTCTTAATAGCTGTGTACTTCGCTCCCACTGCCACCAACACGCTCGGAACCCCGCGTTGGACTCGTGCGCCAATAGTGAGAGTCGAATGTCAGGCCTCTGCCTCGAAACTTGCGGGCAGCGGGGCGGTGGCGGGCGCGGCAGGATCTAATGCATACAATCAAATGGACCGGCCCTCGAAAACAGCGGCGCGGGCGCGGGCAACGAGCGGTGACCGCCCTCGCGACTGCATTGTAGTATTGTGAAATTTATTTTTGTGACTTGTCGAAATGTCCTCGGACGTGCTAGAACAAATTATTTCACAATTTTTTTAGATATACCTCTGTATCGATTTCGATTAATTCCAGACTCTAAATCGCCCTTGATAGCTTCAAGATTATAGTTAAAATTTCTACACTCATTCTGGTGCAGTAGTAGAATTTGTCAGGACATTGTCTCTGTTATCAGTTCATAATATCGATAAAACTTGCCTTTTCTTTTCCTTGCCTTATTAGGGATTCACTTCTTCTTTTGTCTACAATAAATTGAGCTTTAGGAATAAATTTGAATCAAAAAAATAATGTCACCGTTGTTCAGACAATGTTCGTGAAAAAAAAACAAATATCTCGACGATACCACCACAAACACAACACTACGCCGCTATAGTCACAGAGAAAGTAAAACTACGTGGCTATAGTGCCGCGCGATCTGCCCGCTGGTTTCGAGAACGGGTCTGCGTTGCCCGCCCCGCTCCCGCGCCGCCGCCGCCCCGCTACCCGCAAAATTCGAGGCAGAGGCCTTAGAGGGACTCGACAGCGCCAAGTGCAGAGCAGTGTAAAAGAAACTAACCTCGACTAGATTTCACCAGTGTGAAAGGATGAGAGACACAATAAAACGAAGTTCGTTCCACTATTCAGCAAACGGGCTTGTATTCTCACTTTACAAACATATGGTAAAAAGTAACAATATGGGAAGCGCGGGAGCATGCGACGCGTGCCGTCGCTACGGGCGTAGTGACGCTCTGTAAAGTCTGTAAGCGCGCACTGCGCAGCGCGACATCCGCCGCTCGCGCCCTGCTTGGCTCGCGTTCCTCGCGCGTGTGCCTCGCATGCTCATCCGCACAGACGTATTACGGCTCATGGAGGAGTTTTGGCGCGCTGTTCGAATTTTGAATGTTTCACCAAGATGCGCGCGTTACACCAGTAATTTAATTATGACGTTAAAACCTGCTATATTATTCGAACAGGAAGGCATGCGCGAGAAGCTAGCCCGCGAGAAGGCGGCGGGGGAAGAGGACAAGGGCAAGACGCACGCCATCGACTCGCCCAACGACGCGTCCTCCGAGGACAGCAATGATAGCAACCGCTTCCAGAAAGGTAATTATTCATTTAAATAGCAGAATCTAGAAACAAAAGACACAGGGTAACAATGGCTGGTGTAATAGATTGAAAAGTAAAATTACAAAATTTCAAAAAACCCCGACACATTTTACTTGCAAAAACACCCCGATTCAAACAATAAAACGCCAATAACTTTTGAACGGCTGAACCGATTTTATGCAAACATAGCTAAGAACATTCTCGACAAAATTACCTGTCAAACAAAAAAAACTAAATCGAAATCGGTTCACCCGTTTAGGCGCTATGATGCCACAGACAGACACACAGATACACAGCAACACACGTGAAACTTATAACACCCCTCTTTTTCCGGCGGGGGTTAAAAACATATCACGTTGACCCTCAAAACATCAAATACGAACATCGTGCGATCCTAAACATTAGAGTATCCTATAATTAAAACTTCAAACTATTGATCATCTGGCAAATACATAAAAAATCGGCCAAGTGCGTGTCGGATTTCGCATACTTAGGGTTCCGTACCAAACCGCAAAATCAAGTTGGTTGTAATAGGAAAAATCAGGGAAGATCAAATAAATAATCTGATTTATCAATAAATTGTTATTTTATTTTTTAAACTGTCATGCTCAGTAACATTAATATTTGAAACGGGATATTTACCATGTTTACTGTTTGTTGCAAGTTGCCGATATTTCGATGGATCACGGATAAACTGATGTTCTTGCGGGTGGGTCTTTATGAGGAGACAAAACGGTCTACCCTCTTTCTTGTTCGTTTTTTGCACTCAATACCGCTACCACTGTCGCGATGATTGACAGTGGTAGCGGAAACAGCTCTAAACAACGATACCCTACTCAATAGGGTAGGCCAAATTCTTTTTTTCACAGCCCCCTTTAGCTGTATGAGAGCCTGGCTTAAAAGAAATTTTAAACCGTATGGCTGTAAATCCTATGTGTCAGACAACGGACAGACACGTGAGTGACCGCAATAGGGCTAAATACGGACACTTCGGGTAAGGATCCCTAAAAAAATACTATAGCCGAATGCTATAGTTTCGGGTTATCTGACAACCTATTGGAGCAATAAATTGCATTCAAAATACACTAGTACATTTACTAGCAAAGTTTTATTAAATGCATTCTAAATGATATTATTATAAGGTGCTAATGTATAGCTTTAACAGTTTGTGTTGTAGGGAGCAACAGTAACTCCAGTAACAGCAACTGGAGCACCAACGGTCAGCTCAAGCAGAATGGAGAGGGCTCGGCTGAACCAGCTTACAATGCGTTAGGTGAGTTGTTGATTTGGTTTTTTTGCTTTAATTTAGCATTGGATTTTATTCTTATGGTGATGTACTTTTATTTCTCTCGCTCGTGGCTAAATAATAACAGCCGCACGGGTCGATCTTCAAGGTTAAGCAACGCTTGACGAGGTCGGTCCGTGGATGGGTGACCATTTCAACATAGCGAGTTTCCTCCGTGCCTCGGAAAGCACGTTAAGCCGTTGGTCCCGGCTGTCATTTGAAGATCTTTGACAGTCGTTACGGGTAGTCAGAAGCTCGAGATCTGACACCAGTCTAGCCAAGGGGTACCATGTTACCCAGTTACTGGGTTATGGAGGTCAGATAGGCAGTCGCTCCATGTGAAACACTGGTACTCAGCTGAATCTGGTTGGACTGGAAGCCGACCCCAACATAGTTGAGAAAAGGCTAGGCAGATGATGGTGATGTACTTTTATTTTTATCTGTCGTTTGCGAGGCTTTGTTGGCTTTATGGCCCGCACAGACGAATGCGGTAAGCAAGGGGTCGGCAATAGGGTACGCTACAATAGCGGCGGTAAGACCCGTCATGAAGAAGTAGCTGGAAAGACGGCATGTCGCCCTTACTTTCTGGCCGACACAGGTGCTAACAGGACATGGTGCTTCGGGAAGTATGTGTGCTGTATATCAGTGTGGCCACAGCCTTGACCACACGGCACACACCCTTGAGAAAGTCCCAGTCTGGGCATTGCAAGGCCGTGATTTCGTCACGGTGGTCGGTGCTGCAGATAATCTCTCGCTTCTGGTAGTGGTCCAGTCTATGGTCAGAAGCGAAAAAAATCTTTCAGCTAAGATAAATGATTGTATGTCTCCAACTTTAATTTATTGAATTATTTTGTACTAGCTTCTGCCAGCGGCTTTGTCCGAGTGAAAGTCGATAATCATCCCGATGGAACATATTCCCGGTATAAAAAGTATCCTATATCCCTGAATATAATCAAAATCTGTGCTAAATTTTATACAGATCCGTTCAGCCGTTTTGGTGTGGCGTCACAAAGTAACAAACATACACTCGCAAACCTTCGCCTTTATGATATTAATGTGATTTTATTTCAGGTTTGACAGTGGGCGACATCGACTCGGAGTGGACGGGCTCGGACCAGTCTCTGTTTAGAGCTCTGCACAAGGTGTTTCCCTCCAACTACTGCGCCATCGCACAGGTCATGCTCTCCAAGACTTGCCAACAGGTAACACACTATTATATATTAATAGCTTTGACAGGAGCCGGCAATCTGATATCAGTCTTGCCAAGTGTTGTGTCCATGTAAAATACTTGTACTCAGTTGCATCCTGGTAGCCAAACATAATTATGAAGTTCTGAAAGCTAAGCAGATGCCGTCATTCTCGAGGGGAAAACGCCACAGGCATGGTACAGGGGTGTGTTGGTACTCTGCTTCAAGAAGGGCGACAATGCCCTACTGAAGAACTCAGGCCATCTCACTTCTTAGCCGTTAGCATGTCTACAAGCTGTTTTCAAGAGTCATCACGAATCGTCTCGCGCGCAGGTTTGTCGATTGCCAGCCTCCCGAACAAGCCGGATTCCGTAAAGGCTTCAGCACCGTAGACCACATACATACGCTGCGGCAGGATATACAGAAGACCGAAGAGTATAACCTGCCTCTCTTCTTAGCGTTTGTGGACTACGAGAAAGCCTTCGATTCGATCAAGACTTGGGCTGTACTGCAGTCTCTCCAACGGTGCTAAATCTACTACCGATATATCGAAGTGTTGAAGTGTTTGTACAAAAACGCCACCATGAGAATGTCTTCAAGGTTCTAGACTGGAGAGAGCTAGGCATCAATATCAATGGCAAATACATCACTCACCTACGGTTTGCCGACGATATAGTGGTCATGGCTGAGACCATGGAGGTCCTCGGTACAATGCTCGAAGACTTCAGTCGAGCTTCCGAAAGAGTGGGTTTTAAGATGAACATAGACACAACCAAGGTGGACGTGAAATGCCCATGTTACACCCACTCCTATCAGGGTCGGAGATGGTGGATGGTGGAGGGTGGATGGCTATGTCTACCTGGGACAAACGATCCAGTTGGGTAGGGCCAACTTCGAGAAAGAGGTCAACCGTCGGCTCAGACTCGGCTGGGCAGCATTCGGAAAGTTGCGCGGTCTCTTCTCGTCCTACTTACCACAGTGTGTCAAAACGAAAGTCTATGACCAGTGTATGTTGCCAGTTATGACCTATGGCTCTGAGACGTGGTCGCTCACAATGGGCCTTATCAGAAAGCTTACAGTCACGCAACGAGCAATAGAGAGGGCTTTACTCGGAGTTTTATTACGTGATCGAATCGGAAATGTATAGATCCACAAGAGAACCAGGGTTACCGACATAGCCAGAAGAATTGCCAGTTAAGTTTAAGTGACAGTGGGGAGGGCACATTGCTCGCAGAATGGATGGCCGATGGGGCACAAAAGTTCTGGAGTGGCGACGTGAACCGGAAGACGTTTTATGTGTTGGAAGGCCTCCCACCAGGTGGACTGATGACCTGGTGCAGGTTGCGAGGATCCGCTGGATGCGCGACGCAAGCGACCGCTTAAAGTGGCGACGCTTGGGGGAGGCCTATGTCCAGCAGTAGACGTCTTTCGGCTGATATGATGATGATGAGGTAGATAAAAGTTTTGTCATAATCAGCCTATGCAAAATAAATGTTCCCATTGGAACAAAGATCTCGTGTCTGTGAGAGGAAGAGGACCGTTACTATCCTCGCAGGCTCAATGAGGTAAGTGGATGTCAGATGTCTTAGTCAGTTTTAGTACTAGGACATGCTGGTGTCTTCACAATGTATTTTCCACTGTTCTGAGAGCTGTGGTTATGTATATTGATTAATACCCTATCTCTTCTCCAGGTATACACGTACTGGATCAACACTGGCCAAGAAGAGTGCCGCGTGGAAGCCGAGCTGACGCCTCCTCGCAAGAAGAAGAAGAAGCATCGCCTCTGGTCCGTGCACTGCCGCAAGATACAGCTCAAGAAGGACTCCGCGTCGCATCATGTGTATGTTTTTTTAATATGTAAATAAGGAGTTGAGTCTTGAATTGTGACTGTAGTTCGTGAGCGTAGGCACGGGGACCAAGCGCTAACAAAAAAAAAATGTCACTAGATGGCACGATATGGATCGATTTGTTATTGAATTGTGTGTAAAATTAACATTTTCTAGAATGTGCATAAACATTGTATGTTCTTGTTTTATCAACTCTCCTAATCACAAAAATATGGATTATTGGGATCTTAATTCACATTTCAAAGATTATTTGAACGGATCATTTCAAATTGATTCCAATAGATGGCGCAGTTTTAAATTTCTGTGGTATGCTACTCGATTTTTCAAATTTGTATTGTAACACATTTTGGTACAATGAAACTGTAAAAAAGAAATACAATAAAACAAATCGTTACTGTAGAAAAAATAGTCACGAACCGCAAAAACCCTTTTACTAGCTAATCGCTGCTAACACCATCTATAGCCGTGGAACGGAACCGAACGCGATCGAATTGCTTATAATAATAATTATCTTAATCAGACGAAAAACACTAGTTACGTCGGTACGGTTTCTTTGTATGGGATGAGGCATCTGTATGCTAGTATTATATTATCTGTGGCGTAGGTTGAAGTTGTTCTAAATACAAGTAAAACTGTCGTGGACACCAACAATAAAATATTTAGGAAGAGGTGTCGACTGTGGCTTTGAAGTCTGAGGAAGCGAGAGTCGGTCGGTCCGCCGCGTACAGCTGATGCAGGCTAGGTGGCTGTGCAGCTGTGCAGCTGTGCGACTGTGCGTCACGCGGCTTGTGCTGAGTGCGTGTTGGGTTCAAATCCCAACAGTGACTGATGTAAGTGATAATTATTAGGATTAATATACTAATAAGCAGCTGAGCTGATGTTGCAAAAGTCAGCCCGCAGAATAGCGGCATTGACAATTTGATATGATGTTAGCTGTAAACTGATTACCAAATTGAGTAAACCTTTTGGTTTGGTTGTGTGAGAATGTAAAAGAAAGGTTTATTTTAATATATTTCAGGTACAACTACACTCCATGTGACCACCCGAACCAGCCGTGCGACAACATGTGTCCGTGCCTTCAGTCGCAGAACTTCTGTGAGAAGTTTTGTCAGTGCAGCAGTGATTGTAAGTGAACCATATTTTATATTATTTCACTATGTTATGAGAGAAATACGTGTTTGCTTCTGGTATACAGAAGTGTAAATTCGTATACAAAGGATAACAAGGATATAAAGGAGACAAGCTTCTTTTATGTGGACGGGAATGGGCCGTAATTCGCCACGCTGGCTCAGTGTGAATTGGTAAACGTCATGTCTTTGACTTTGTTCGTTTTAGGTCATGCTGGTTTCCTTACGATGTTTTGCTTTATCATCTGAGAGCAGCGATGATGAAAATATATTATACAAAGTAATGTGTCTGCCTGGGTTCGAATATTCACGGCTTCACCGCAGGGCCACCTGTCCACTATTCTATGTGACGACCAAAGATAGTAGAAGACCAAAGATATGTTTGGTCATGAGCTAATTAAACTCTTGACTCATGATTAAAAAAAGACAATAGTTTGTTTGTGTTCACAAGTATTCCCTGGTTGATAAAACATTATAAAAAAGGTTGAAGAAAGCTAGGTTAGGTTATTCGGTGGGTCCAAATCGGGCAACCTGAAGGGTACGTTCACGCGTGCCTTAAAGGACGCGGTGGACAGCATCCAGGAGGTGGTTGAGGTCCACAATAGCCGCACAAACACGGAGGAGACCGCGAAGTTGTAGGAGGAGAACGGCCGTCTCCGATCCGAGTTGGAGGACTTCAAGCGGCAGTTTGCCGCCCAGATGGCAGCTGCCGGTTCGCCCTTCACGGCCCCCTCGCTGGCCCTGCCGTCGGCTCAATCTCCGGCCTCGTCGTCGGCCTCTGCACTAGCGAATGCGGAGGCCGAGAAGTTTGCGCGCATCTGCATGATGCACTGCGGTCTAATGGTGGGTGCCTGGTTAAAGGCGAGACGTCTGCCGGTCGAAACCCTTCGTCCACCGCTCGCGACAAGCGAAGACAGAACGGGTCCACTAAGCCGGCAGCGGCTGAGCATAGAAGTGCCGGCAAGGGGGCCAGAAAGCCCGTGGAGGGGCCCAAAAGGTGAGTGATGTACTCGCAATTGACGTTGATGCCTAGCTATCTTCAGTCCAGAACCTTGAAGATTTCCTCCAGTGTAGCGATAAACAGCTTCGGAGATATGACGCCTCCCTGTCTCACACCTCGCTGCAGAAGGACGGGTTCCGAGGTCTGATCCTGAAGTCGAACTGACATGGTGGCGTTTTTAGACAAGCATCTCATCGGCGCCCGTATATTAAAAATAACTTGTACTATAGTTTGATCGAAACCGATGAACCGCCGTTCCACCACAGAATAATAGACAAGGTGCACAAAAACATTTCCTGTGCTTGGCGAGTAAATAAGCCATTTCACTTGGACGGTTTTTTTTATTTAATAACTTTTTAAAACATTGTTTTTGTTAGAAAACGTGAAATTTTATCTTCATACATTCTCTTACTCAATGAAAAATCTGCGTTTATATTTTGATTAAAGCCATTCAGATAAATATTCTTGTGTTTCGTTATTGATCACAATCCACGATAAACAGTTTATTTTGCGACTGAGTCACAACTTCTACTGCTGGTGGAGTAGGTGGCGTAGGCACGGACAAATTTTGTGGTTGTTTATAATTATTAGGAATTTCGTATTGCGTAGGGGAGGCAGCAGACGCACTTTTATTTTAGATTATATTACAATTTTTATTTTACAATTCCGTCCGCGCGCCCAAGCACGTGCCTAGTTTGCCTTAAGGGTAATCCGCCTCTGAATCGAAGGCTTTCTCGTAGTCCACAAACGCTAAGCAGAGAGGCAGTTTGTACTCTTCGGTCTTCTGTATAACCTGCCGCAGCGTATGTATGTGGTCTACGGTGCTGAAGCCTTTACGGAATCCGGCTTGTTCGGGAGGCTGGCAATCGACAAACCTGCGCGCGACATAGCCCGAAGAATTGCTAAATAATTGGCAGTGGGCAGCACATTGCTTGCAGAACGGATGGTCGAAGGGGTAGAAAAGTTCTGGAGGTGGCGACCGCGAATCGGTAGATGTTGCCAGTAAATAGGTTACTTCTAGGCAAGCTAACTTCACCGTCGACCACATCGACTCTTACCATTAGGTGCGATAATGGTCAAGCGCTAGCCTATTGACAATGATAAAAAAAATCAAGGCAGACCCGGACTTAAAACATAGCGCTATGTGACATGTTAAATTTCTGTCTGAGATCATAATAACCTAGTGAATTTAAAAACAACTATTGTGGCTTTTTTCATTTAAATCACCTAAAAAAGCACTCGGCACATCAGTGTTCACCCTTGTAACACGCTGCACGCTATACCGTAAATTCACTTGTAGCATGGAGTTACGAGTGAACGTACGGTGTAGCGTGCAGCGTTCCACGGATGGGTCACATTCTGGCAGTACGGTAACAATTATTCTAGTAATAAACACCGTCGACATTACTGTCGAAAATTATTAAATAGCAATCAGAATCATTCGACTTTGAATTATTGTATGCCTGGGTCATCTTACAAGCATATCATGAAATCTGTAACAAAGAGTGTATATAAATCAGATACCAATTTAACTGTCTTTATAGGTAACAGTTTGGATGTAAAAATAGATGACATCACTGAGTGTGTAACTGAGTTGATAAAATTGAATTGCAATAAAATCATATTGTGTGCTTTTTCATATTTGGAAAAATCTACTAGTAGACAAAATAATTATATTCATATGTTGAATAAACATGTTCATTTCCTTGTCAGCCATTACAGTGACGAATTTTTTTTTTTGACATCAACATTTTTGTTGATAAATTAAAGTCGACAGGCAATACAGTGTATCTGCCTCTTAGGTTAAGACGTCAAATAGCGAGGCTATTATCTTTTACTTTAAACTCAGACATAAATAGTATGTCGAAGTCATGTACTGTAGTTGATATTAGTAGTAATACTAATTTACAGGTCAATAACATTAATAACGTTAGCAATTCTGCTATTAATATTTATAATTTAAACTAGTTTTTAGGACAACGGAGCGTACCAATAACGAAATAGTTAGGAGTAAATCCTCCAACAAGAAGGTACCTTCTTGCTCTCACATAGTTAATTTAAAAAAAGGGGCTAAGCAGAATTCTTTGAAATTATTCCATCAAAATATTCAAGGTTTTTCTGCAAAGCAATTGGAAATAGAACTGTTTTTAGAAAAGACAATGTTTGAAATTATTTGTTTTACTGAGCATTGGCTGAAGGAATATTCAGTGCTTATTAATTTTGAAAATTATACTGTGGGCATCTGTTTTAACAGAAATGTTATGTTGCGTGGAGGTTCACTTATATTAATCAAAAATGGTATTAAATCAAAACCTCGTAAAGATATTGTAGATCTATCAGTTGAACATAGTGTTGAACTGTCCTGTGTTGAGCTAGATAAGCATGTTATAGTGTGCGTTTACAGACCCCCCAATCATAAAAACTACTGTATATTTGAAAACTACTGTGTTTTTGTCAGTGATGGAAGATGTTCTGGCAAAACTTGCAACTGGTAATAAACTAGTCATAATCTGTGGTGACTTTAATATAAATATTTTAGAAAATAATTCAGATAGCAGTAGACTATTAAATCTCTTCACATCATTTAATTTGTCGCATGTGTTTTTGTTGCTGCGAATACTTAAACAAAGCCATTATGAATTGTCTGCCTTCGGATCATAGTGGGCTACTGGTAACATTTGAGTCCAGCATACCAATACAACAAGTGCAGATTCAATCCAGACCAATAACATCCGGTAAATTAAATAAATTTAACAGCACTTTAATCGGTAAGTTAAGTTATCAGGACCTCACAGTGAATGATGGTAATATTTTATACGAAAATGTTTTCTCAGTTGTTCAAACAGAATTCAATAATACTTTTAAGAAGAAAACTAAAACTATATGCCCTAAGTTTTTATTCAGTGACTGGGCGACAAAAGCAATCAGGAAAAGTAGGGAAAGACTACACTGAAACTTTTAGTAAATATGTTGCTACTTACTCAAGATTTTTTTTAAATACGTGTAAACTAGCTAAGGCTATATACATTAGCAATAAGGTTAAATTCGCAGAAAATAAAATTAAGACGGTTTGGAAAATTATAAACAATGAAACAAACAGGAACAAAATAAATAATACTGATTACACGCTTGAGACTACACATGGACTTATTAGAGATAACAAAGAAGTTGCTCAAGAATTTGTAAATTTCTTTACCAGCATCCCAATTAAAACTACTGAACCCTTAAATTCTTCGCCGTCGCTCGCTTCTGGTTTATTACACGCTAACGTTTCAGCCTGCCCGACTGAATTTCACTTTTCACATATAAACCCAATAACAGTAATAAAGGCTTTTAAGCAAATAAAGGTAAAACTGACCGAAGATCTATGGGGCATGTCCATCAAAGTTTGTACCTCCATTATTCAGACTATAGCGCCGTACTTAGCTTTGATTTTTTATTTGTGTGTAGATCAAGGAGTCTTTCCGGATCTAATAAAACATAGTAAGGTTATACCACTTTTTAAATCCGGGGACAGTAAAGACACAAATAATTATAGACCAGTGTCCGTGCTGCCAGTTTTCAGCAAGGCATTTGAAAAGATAATGCTAAATCAAATGCTCATTCATTTTAATACGAATAAAATCCTACACGAGAAACAGTATGGTTTCACCAAAGGACGTTGTACAACCGACGCTGGTGTCACCTTATTAAAACACATGATTTCAACATTTGATGCGTGGGAGGAGGGGCAAGATGCCATAGGTATTTTCTGCGACCTGTCGAAGGCGTTTGATTGCGTTGATCATGAAACATTGCTTTTCAAACTTGAGCATTACGGGCTAGGCCTTTTAGCATTAAGTTTAGTTAAATCCTATTTGAATGATAGACAGCAATTAGTCCAAATAAACGGTGTCAATTCGTCGGGGTTGAACGTGAAAATGGGGGTACCCCAAGGCTCAATTTTAGGTCCTTTCTTATTTTTAGTATACATTAATGATTTACCCCATCTATTGAAAAACAAACTAAACATGGTGTTATTTGCTGACGATACTTCTTTGATTTTTAAGATAAATAGACGTACGAGTAACGTTGTCGACGTAAATAATGCATTGCAGCAAGTTCTGAATTGGTTCACTGCTAATAATTTAGTTCTAAATGCTAAAAAAACTAAGTGTGTAAAATTTGCCTTGCCGAATGTCAAAAGTTATGATTGTGACATTATATTAAACAACGAGAAGCTAGAATTCGTCGACAAAACGGTTTTCCTGGGGATCACGCTAGACTCAAGGTTACAATGGGGTCCTCATATAATATCACTTGCGGGGCGGTTAAGTTCGGCAGCTTATGCTGTTAGAAAAATTCGTCAAATTACTGATGTAGATACCGCGAGGCTGGTCTATTTTAGTTACTTTCATAGCATAATGTCTTACGGTATATTACTATGGGGAAGGGCTGCAGACATTCAGTCAATTTTTATTCTGCAAAAACGAGCCATCAGAGCGATATACAATCTTCGCCGGCGCGATTCTCTAAGGGAACTGTTTAAGGACATTAACATCATGACGGTACCTTGTCAATATATTTACGAAAACATCATGTACGTGAGAAAGAATTTACATCTTTTTAGTAAAAACAGCGATAGACATAGTTATGTTACTAGAAATAGGGACCAATTAATTCAACCAGGTTTCAGGCTGGCTAAAGTAGCGTCATCTTTTATGGGGTACTGTATAAAATGTTACAATAAAATACCGCCTCACATTCTAGAACTGAATGAGGCGAAATTCAAAACTTTTATAAAACGCACACTATGCAGGCAGGCATATTATAGGTTGGGGGATTACATCGCTGATAAAAATGCTTGGCTCAGCGCTAGTCCAGCTCCACAGTCACAAGGGCGCAATGACAAGTTATAAGCAGAAAAGTTCTGAAGTATTGTTGGACCTGCTGAAGACTGTATGAGTGTATTTGTGTTGTATAAACTCGATTTATTTTTATATTGTATAACTGCACAGCACATATGTGAGTACTATGTGCAACTGTAAATCTACGTGATAGTGTGTCATGCTCTCTCTAATGTCTCTCTGATGGTGGCACATGTGTTGGATCATTCGGTTCCCTTCATAATGGTTGAGCTGAGTGGTGCCGAACCGAGTGTCATGTTCGTGAACGGGCGCCATCAGTTGGGATTGGTCATAACTTAGCTGCCTCCGCCTGTTTTTAATTACCTAATTATTGTATTTTAATTGTTTGTTTTACTGTAGAAGCTTTTAAGTGCGTTACATTTTTTTGTTTTTTTTTACATCGTTCTCACATGTATGTATTTTTTTTTTTCAACAAGATAATGTAACCAAATACTTGTAAAACACATTTTTTTTAAAAGAGTATGTGTGGAGTTTCTTGTCCATTCTTCTCCACAATAAGCTACATTTCCGAATGGACGGTAGAACCAATTACCCCCAGTTTCCCGGCTCGGAATTGTCGGGGGGTTGATGTGGCGGGTTGTCGGGCGCGCGTTGTCTGCTGTGATTGGTTGAATGAATTTTCAGCAGCCAATCGCAGCGGATAGCGCTTGCTTGGCAGTTTGTCGCATTGGTTCGCCGATGATTTTGAGCTGGGAAACTGGAGGTTAGTATTAGATTCATTTTTTTTTTGACGTTCGAAAGTGCCGCTTAATGGCCTAATTGAATAAATACATTTTGATTTTTGACTGATGCGGACACGCTTATATGACACGGTAAGGGAGTCTGGTCACTATGAAATATGGAGGCAGCTTTACTAAACAGACAGATGTATTTATTGGTAGGGAGTTTGTTGCTCATTTCTCCTTCTAAGCGTTCAAAAAGTGTTGATTCTCAGACTTATTTGAGTAAATGACTTTGGATTTGATTTGTTAGGTCAGAATCGCTTCCCGGGCTGCCGCTGCAAGGCGCAGTGCAACACCAAGCAGTGCCCGTGCTACCTGGGCGTGCGCGAGTGTGACCCCGACCTGTGCACGGCGTGCGGGGCCGACGCGCCGCACGCGCACGCGCTGGCGGCGGGCGGCGCGTGGGGCGGCTGGGGCGCGCCCGCGCGCGGCGTGCTGGCGCGCTCGCACGCGCAGCAGGTGTTCTGTAAGAACGTGCAGGTGCAGAGGTGAGTGTGTGACGTGTACACTGTTACACTAGCGCCCCCGGGCGGCGCGTGGGGCGGCTGGGGCGCGCCCGCGCGCGGCGTGCTGGCGCGCTCGCACGCGCAGCAGGTGTTCTGTAAGAACGTGCAGGTGCAGAGGTGAGTGTGTGACGTGTACACTGTGACACTAGCGCCCCCGGGCGGCGCGTGGGGCGGCTGGGGCGCGCCCGCGCGCGGCGTGCTGGCGCGCTCGCACGCGCAGCAGGTGTTCTGTAAGAACGTGCAGGTGCAGAGGTGAGTGTGTGACGTGTACACTGTTACACTAGCGCCCCCGGGCGGCGCGTGGGGCGGCTGGGGCGCGCCCGCGCGCGGCGTGCTGGCGCGCTCGCACGCGCAGCAGGTGTTCTGTAAGAACGTGCAGGTGCAGAGGTGAGTGTGTGACGTGTACACTGTGACACTAGCGCCCCCGGGCGGCGCGTGGGGCGGCTGGGGCGCGCCCGCGCGCGGCGTGCTGGCGCGCTCGCACGCGCAGCAGGTGTTCTGTAAGAACGTGCAGGTGCAGAGGTGAGTGTGTGACGTGTACACTGTTACACTAGCGCCCCCGGGCGGCGCGTGGGGCGGCTGGGGCGCGCCCGCGCGCGGCGTGCTGGCGCGCTCGCACGCGCAGCAGGTGTTCTGTAAGAACGTGCAGGTGCAGAGGTGAGTGTGTGACGTGTACACTGTGACACTAGCGCCCCCGGGCGGCGCGTGGGGCGGCTGGGGCGCGCCCGCGCGCGGCGTGCTGGCGCGCTCGCACGCGCAGCAGGTGTTCTGTAAGAACGTGCAGGTGCAGAGGTGAGTGTGTGACGTGTACACTGTTACACTAGCGCCCCCGGGCGGCGCGTGGGGCGGCTGGGGCGCGCCCGCGCGCGGCGTGCTGGCGCGCTCGCACGCGCAGCAGGTGTTCTGTAAGAACGTGCAGGTGCAGAGGTGAGTGTGTGACGTGTACACTGTTACACTAGCGCCCCCGGGCGGCGCGTGGGGCGGCTGGGGCGCGCCCGCGCGCGGCGTGCTGGCGCGCTCGCACGCGCAGCAGGTGTTCTGTAAGAACGTGCAGGTGCAGAGGTGAGTGTGTGACGTGTACACTGTTACACTAGCGCCCCCGGGCGGCGCGTGGGGCGGCTGGGGCGCGCCCGCGCGCGGCGTGCTGGCGCGCTCGCATGCGCAGCAGGTGTTCTGTAAGAACGTGCAGGTGCAGAGGTGAGTGTGTGACGTGTACACTGTTACACTAGCGCCCCCGGGCGGCGCGTGGGGCGGCTGGGGCGCGCCCGCGCGCGGCGTGCTGGCGCGCTCGCACGCGCAGCAGGTGTTCTGTAAGAACGTGCAGGTGCAGAGGTGAGTGTGTGACGTGTACACTGTTACACTAGCGCCCCCGGGCGGCGCGTGGGGCGGCTGGGGCGCGCCCGCGCGCGGCGTGCTGGCGCGCTCGCACGCGCAGCAGGTGTTCTGTAAGAACGTGCAGGTGCAGAGGTGAGTGTGTGACGTGTACACTGTGACACTAGCGCCCCCGGGCGGCGCGTGGGGCGGCTGGGGCGCGCCCGCGCGCGGCGTGCTGGCGCGCTCGCACGCGCAGCAGGTGTTCTGTAAGAACGTGCAGGTGCAGAGGTGAGTGTGTGACGTGTACACTGTGACACTAGCGCCCCCGGGCGGCGCGTGGGGCGGCTGGGGCGCGCCCGCGCGCGGCGTGCTGGCGCGCTCGCACGCGCAGCAGGTGTTCTGTAAGAACGTGCAGGTGCAGAGGTGAGTGTGTGACGTGTACACTGTGACACTAGCGCCCCCGGGCGGCGCGTGGGGCGGCTGGGGCGCGCCCGCGCGCGGCGTGCTGGCGCGCTCGCACGCGCAGCAGGTGTTCTGTAAGAACGTGCAGGTGCAGAGGTGAGTGTGTGACGTGTACACTGTGACACTAGCGCCCCCGGGCGGCGCGTGGGGCGGCTGGGGCGCGCCCGCGCGCGGCGTGCTGGCGCGCTCGCACGCGCAGCAGGTGTTCTGTAAGAACGTGCAGGTGCAGAGGTGAGTGTGTGACGTGTACACTGTTACACTAGCGCCCCCGGGCGGCGCGTGGGGCGGCTGGGGCGCGCCCGCGCGCGGCGTGCTGGCGCGCTCGCACGCGCAGCAGGTGTTCTGTAAGAACGTGCAGGTGCAGAGGTGAGTGTGTGACGTGTACACTGTGACACTAGCGCCCCCGGGCGGCGCGTGGGGCGGCTGGGGCGCGCCCGCGCGCGGCGTGCTGGCGCGCTCGCACGCGCAGCAGGTGTTCTGTAAGAACGTGCAGGTGCAGAGGTGAGTGTGTGACGTGTACACTGTTACACTAGCGCCCCCGGGCGGCGCGTGGGGCGGCTGGGGCGCGCCCGCGCGCGGCGTGCTGGCGCGCTCGCACGCGCAGCAGGTGTTCTGTAAGAACGTGCAGGTGCAGAGGTGAGTGTGTGACGTGTACACTGTTACACTAGCGCCCCCGGGCGGCGCGTGGGGCGGCTGGGGCGCGCCCGCGCGCGGCGTGCTGGCGCGCTCGCACGCGCAGCAGGTGTTCTGTAAGAACGTGCAGGTGCAGAGGTGAGTGTGTGACGTGTACACTGTGACACTAGCGCCCCCGGGCGGCGCGTGGGGCGGCTGGGGCGCGCCCGCGCGCGGCGTGCTGGCGCGCTCGCACGCGCAGCAGGTGTTCTGTAAGAACGTGCAGGTGCAGAGGTGAGTGTGTGACGTGTACACTGTGACACTAGCGCCCCCGGGCGGCGCGTGGGGCGGCTGGGGCGCGCCCGCGCGCGGCGTGCTGGCGCGCTCGCACGCGCAGCAGGTGTTCTGTAAGAACGTGCAGGTGCAGAGGTGAGTGTGTGACGTGTACACTGTTACACTAGCGCCCCCGGGCGGCGCGTGGGGCGGCTGGGGCGCGCCCGCGCGCGGCGTGCTGGCGCGCTCGCACGCGCAGCAGGTGTTCTGTAAGAACGTGCAGGTGCAGAGGTGAGTGTGTGACGTGTACACTGTTACACTAGCGCCCCCGGGCGGCGCGTGGGGCGGCTGGGGCGCGCCCGCGCGCGGCGTGCTGGCGCGCTCGCACGCGCAGCAGGTGTTCTGTAAGAACGTGCAGGTGCAGAGGTGAGTGTGTGACGTGTACACTGTTACACTAGCGCCCCCGGGCGGCGCGTGGGGCGGCTGGGGCGCGCCCGCGCGCGGCGTGCTGGCGCGCTCGCACGCGCAGCAGGTGTTCTGTAAGAACGTGCAGGTGCAGAGGTGAGTGTGTGACGTGTACACTGTTACACTAGCGCCCCCGGGCGGCGCGTGGGGCGGCTGGGGCGCGCCCGCGCGCGGCGTGCTGGCGCGCTCGCACGCGCAGCAGGTGTTCTGTAAGAACGTGCAGGTGCAGAGGTGAGTGTGTGACGTGTACACTGTTACACTAGCGCCCCCGGGCGGCGCGTGGGGCGGCTGGGGCGCGCCCGCGCGCGGCGTGCTGGCGCGCTCGCACGCGCAGCAGGTGTTCTGTAAGAACGTGCAGGTGCAGAGGTGAGTGTGTGACGTGTACACTGTGACACTAGCGCCCCCGGGCGGCGCGTGGGGCGGCTGGGGCGCGCCTCACGTGTATATCCAAACAACTAAGTTCTAAAGAATTGTAACTCACTAACATGTTTTTGTGCTCCACAGAGGTCTCCACAAGCACCTACTCCTGGCACCAAGTGACGTCGCCGGCTGGGGCATCTTCCTGAAAGAAGCGGCACATAAGAATGAGTTCATCTCGGAGTACTGCGGAGAGATCATCTCGCAGGACGAAGCCGACCGGCGCGGCAAGGTGTACGACAAGTACATGTGCTCCTTCCTCTTCAACCTTAACAACGGTGAGTTACTTATAGCATAAGCAACAGTTCATCATTGTACTCGTAAATACAAGTATCAACGGGGCTTTCACGCCCCTCCTTAGTGGAAGGGCCCGGGAACGATCGCGAATGCTCGCCCGACGAGGGTGGTGATTGGTGCAATGCGGACGAAGGCGCCTCCGCACCATTCGTCCGATAATCACCACCAGGAGGTGGGAGGAGACGATCGTACAACCGCCTTCTCCCACCCCTTCTTCGCCTGCAGAGCGGCGGCGCGACAGGATCGTCCTCCCGCGCTCCGCCGCCTCCTTTTGCGACATCACGACCTCACAAAAGGAGGCAACCGCCGCCCAGGCCTCTACACTCCCCAAAATTAAGTTAATGGAGAACCCACGCCGGGGAGTGAGATGTCCTGCCCGATCACCTAGCACCAGGTCACGGCGTAGCTCAGCCCAGGCTGGGCACACCTCGAGGGTGTGCTGCGCCGTGTCCTCCGCCACGCCGCAGTCGTGGCACGCCGAGGTTTCCTCCCTCCGGATCCGTTTCAGGTGCGTTCCGAAACACCCATGTCCACAATACCTGCACCAAACGGAACAGTCATGCAGGACTGGACCGCGCGCGTCCAGCGTCCGGCGCCTAATGGTGGCGGTGGCAAGGTCCTCCGTCCAGTGATGGACAATCGCGTCCCTCGCCGCGCCGTCCACTCGGGCCCTCGCCACCCGCTGTGCATCGGTCCTTTTGGGCCTGTGGATTGCAGTTGCATTCTCCCTCCTGGGGAGGGAGTCCGCCCAGATGGGTGCCCCGTAGAGGGCCATGCTCTTGAGGATGCCAGCATAGAGGCGCCGCGCATATCTGCCTGCCGTCTAGCACGAGGCCCAGATACTTTATCTGGGCCTCGACCCCTATCCGGACGCCATCCACGACGACGTGGGCGTCAGGAGGGTAGTGCTGCCGAGGCCCGTGAAAGAACACGGCCTCGGTCTTGTTCAGCGCACGGCGCGAGTGAGCCTTTCTTTTTTTTTGTTTCGGGTTGGAAATTCCTCATTGGATGTCCTCCACCCCGAGGGGGGGTGGAGGGGTCTGTCAGACTCCTACTGACTAAAAACCACCCCAGTGTTCCATCTCACACCTACGCTGGGGGTCGCGGGAACAACGATACTTCCGCAACCCGCGGCCCGCCTCCGCGAGCCTTGATCTCGGGTTGCGGCGGGAGTGAGGTGTTAGATTCCCGCCGCGACATCAAAGAGGGGCGCGCGTGGAACACTACGCGCCGCCACCTCGGGTCCTGATGTGTGGGGGGCGAAGGACGTCCCCGAGTCCGTCGCCATTTAGGGGGGCTGGAAGAGGGCGTTATCCGCCCTCCGCCGACGCCCGGCGCGTCTGCTGCGGATCGGGTGAGCGGATGAAATCTCCCTCTCCCTCTCCGCAGCCTCGAAGGATACCACCGCGTCCCAGGACTCCTCGCTGCCGACCATAGACTTCACTACGGCCGGCAACGATAGGCCTACTTCAGAGATGATGGCACGGCGTGGCTCCTCCCAAGCGGCACACTCTGCCAGCGTATACGGCGCGAGTGGGCCTGGGTCAACCTCTAGCAGGTTGACAGGGAACGCCATTCCAACATCCCAGTATAATTACGTATTTAAAAAATATGTTTTATTTTTTATGGAGATATTTTGATGATTTTAGTCTTAAATAAAATGTTAGACGTAGAACCATTTCATCATTTTAAATAATGTAAATCGGTCCACGCGTTTACAAGATATTCGCTAATCAGTGGCGTGAATAGTGACGCCCTAGAAGCTCGCGACAGGCGCCATCGCCCCGCGCGATCTGCAGCCTAATTGTGAATAGCCTAAAAAGTTGAATCTTTATTCAACTTTTTTGTGTATGTGTGTGTTTTTGGGAAAGAATCAGATTGCTTCCGTTGCCGAATTTACTTACACAATTAGGCTGCTGGTCTGTGACAAATCAGCCCGTGGAACCGCGGCATTAGACATTATTTGCCAGTCAGTTAGCCAACCAAGGGTGATAGATAGATAACATGGCAACTTGCAACTTATTTTAGCATGTATTAAAACTGCGTTCCCTACTTGAAATCGAATGACATGAGATCGAATTACAATTGCTCGAAAACGTTTACTCGATAGTACTAGAAATCGATAAATTATGAGCGCGACATTTCACTACCTCGATGCATCAAAATCTCGAATAAGTACAAGCTCGAATCATCGACAGTGCGAAGACCTTGAAACATCATGACTCGACCGACCATCTAATCGGGGTGTACTATGCGAAATTGAATGTCAAATAATCGAATTTGATGTCTTTGGTACCTATTATTTTTCGTTTACGACACCGACTTCGGACTTATTTTTCACTTTGCAGGGTTATTTTTTATTGGTAATCGGTTATTTTTTTTGTTAAAAAGGAATTTAATTATATCTTTTTAGTTTTGGTGGCTCAAATTGCCATGAAAATCATTGATGACCAAAGTAAATCTCATGAAAATTCTAATAAACTCAAACACGACTAGGATAAATTGTTTTATTACGGCATTTCAGTGCGCTTCCGGATTCATCGTCAGATCAGTTTGATGGTACCATTTTCGTCAGTACCATTTATTTACAAGTATTTGCTTCATCATAGTCGCTTATATAAGTAGCTTACACCCGTGACATTACTTATCATTAAGGAGTTCTAGTAGTCATCTATGCCTATATATCATATGTATGCATATAACATTTGAGGAGTTCCCTCGATTTCTATGGGATCCCATCATCAGATTCTGACTTGGTGACAATTAAACCACCCCTTTCAAACACAAAAATAATTTTCAAAATCTGTCCAAAATTGACGGCGAAATTGGTGAATTTACATTTAAAAAAAGCATAGAGTCGAACATAGAACCTCCTCCTTTTTGGTAAGTCGGTTAAAAACTATTCTGTAAATAGATTGATCGGTCGGTCGAGAAATTATGTTTCAAGATGCCTCCGCGCTGCTGATTATTCAAGCTTCTGGTTGTTCGAGATTTTGATGCATCGAGGTAGTGAACTATCGCGTTCATAATTTATCGATTTCAAGTACTATCGAGTAAACGTTTTCATGCAAGTGTTATTCGATCACACGTCATTCGATTTCAATTAGGGAACCCCTTAAAACTACGGTATCATCTCAGAAAACTTGTTGAAGAATTGAAAACTTATTTTATAGTTGGTCAGAACAACAAGGTATTATCATATTATTGTTTCCACAGACTTCGTTGTAGACGCGACTCGCAAAGGCAACAAGATTCGGTTCGCGAACCACTCCATCAACCCTAACTGCTACGCCAAGGTCATGATGGTGAACGGAGACCATCGCATCGGCATCTTCGCCAAGCGCGCCATCCAGCCTGGAGAGGAACTGTTCTTCGATTACAGGTAAAATTTTATCTGACTAATATTATAAAAGTCTGTATGTTTGAATGTTTTTCGTCGTGGTAAATAATTTGGAGCATAAGTAAACCATGGCTTTGATTAGATCATTAGGATACTTTTTCCTGATTTCTTGCTGGTTCTTGTTCATAGTAAAGAACCGATTCGAACCATGCACTAGCTTCTAATGTTTCATAAGTGCCTTGAAAAGTTTATTTGAATTTTTTGCTATTATCTTTAGATACATTAAATGATTAGACTGGTAAAAACCAGTCTAATCATGTTGCATGACCTCTTCTCCTCTTAAATCGGTAGTCATCATAATCACAGATAAAACACTAGTAAATCACGAGCATGACAATTCAGATTTGTGGGGCTGACTTAATAAAACGATTTGATAACTATACTCCATTTGAGATAACATTACGACTTTTAAATAATTCCATTTTACAGCCCATTCAACCGATTTTGATTTATTTTGCGTTGGTGGTATGACAAATGGCAGATGTATTAAACAGTTAGTTTTGGTAACAGGTTTATGCTTTTTATGCCATCCTTATTTTTACGGGATAGAACTCAAAATCGGTTGAACGGACTGTAAAAAGGGGTTGTATAAAGAACAATGGTAGGCCCATACATTGTTTAGCTGAAATTAAATTCCTACGTCATTAAATGAAAAATATCTGGTTTATCTCAGGGTGATGTTCTGAATTAGTTTGTGCAAGAATTTTTGTTCGAGAATGTCGAGAATAATAGATATTCAGTCATAAACTTTTATAGGTTATGTCGGGGAAACTTTTAATAATGTGTTTAATAGGTAATATTATTAAATTTAGTAGAAGTAAAAGGGCAATATCCCATTAGTATTTCCCTTACCTAGTTATTTCAGCATAAAATGTATAATATACTCTTTGGATAGAGTATATTTATTTAAACTACTGACGTGTATCAAAAGGTCGTCGTCAACAACCAAGCTATATATTTTTTAGACTTGGATACTAGTCTTTTTTCCAATCATTAATTGAAAGTAATTCATTTATTTCTACTACACTACAATATTCTTACCTACCTGCAAGGAACATCTACACTTAGATATAAACTGTATTGTTAACTCATTTACTTCGCCAATGTTCTTTCTAATGTTATTTCAAATGGAGTATAGCTTCTTCAAACTCTGATCAAAATTTTCCCTCTATGTTATTTGTCCACTAAAATTATTTTCATGAAAGCTATCATCATTATCATGTGAAGAAATCATCATATGATCGCTATAATAAAAATAGATCATTGCATCATTTGTCTGCCGATTTTTCAAGTCACAAGCGAATGATGCAATCAAAAATAATTATCCCATAATTCTTTGAAACATTTGACGGTGTTTCACAGACGCACATTAACAGTTAGACATGTTATAGTTTTAAAAACATTTTTACAAAAAAAAATACTAACCAAATAAAAACACTAAAATCTGAAAAGTAACTTTAATTTCGGAAGGTCAAAAAACGAAGACACGAAAACAGGAACACCGACTTCCATGAGCATGACAATTCAGATTTGTGAGGGCTGATGTAATAAAACGATTTGATAACTAGCTGCAATAAGTGCTAATTCTCCCATTTCTGTACAGAATTTTCCGTGGATGCGATTTGTCCACAATAAAATTATGTTCATGAAATCTATCATTATCATCATCATGCGAAAGCTATAATAAAAATAGATCATTGCATCATTTGTCTGCCGATTTTATAAGTCACAAGCGAATGATGCAATCAAACTACT
This sequence comes from Orthosia gothica, assembly GCA_949775005.1. NCBI lineage: Eukaryota > Metazoa > Arthropoda > Insecta > Lepidoptera > Noctuidae > Orthosia > Orthosia gothica. Next base: position 17,028,410 of record OX459064.1, read on the forward strand.
TATCCCATAATTCTTTGAAACATTTGACGGTGATTCACAGAAGCCAACATTAAGGTTGCACTAGTCAATCATTCTGCCATACAAATGTAGTCTGGTGATTACTCCACTGTTTGACATTGTAATTTCAAAATAAAATAAAAAATAAGTTCGAGCGTCGAAAGTTCCATATTTCAATTTACACTAATTTTAACGCATCTTTGGGCGAAAATAAATACCGTAAGAGAAAGAAAATTGCAAAACAGTGACCATACAGGGATGGATTAGTAGTTCAAATGCAAATATTTTTTTTTGAAAATATACATTTAGTCGTTTTTTCATGATATCCATACTCCCAAAGGTCTGTTTATAAAATTTCGCGCGCTCGTTTGCGTCCTAAATCATCATCCATTTCGCTACAAATTTGCAAAAGTGCTAATTCGTAGGCGAACTAGCTTCTTACTGATCATCATAGCATCTATCTCTTTCGCACGTGTTGTCGGATGAGATGGCATGCATTTTAACCCCGCGCACAAAATAGTTCGTGCCGTCAACTAGAGCAACCTTAAGAGCGGACTCGAGTCAACAGGGGAGTAACCACAAGCTCTTAGAGTAAGGTTATTTTGAGATCGAGTGAGTGACAGATGTATACAAGTCAGATACATCTGTCCCTTACTCGATCTCAAAATAACCTTACTCTAAGAGCTTGTGGTCACCCCCCTGGAATTTGAAAAATAGGTTTTGTAGAAACTATTGCCGTCGCGTTACCTCCAACCTCACCCCGTAAAGTGCGAAAGGGACAACTGCAGCTCAGGCTGATTTTACCTACAAAAACTTTGACTAAAAGACGTTTCGTATTCTGCTGTTTTCTTCATGAAAACTGGTCTGATCTAAATAATTCTTATATAAAAATTTAGAGGAAAAGTATATCTATGCTCCTATCATTTCCTTTTTTGTTAAAAACTTATAAATTTTGTCTGAAAGTCTTCTGTACATGAACGGTAAAAACGGGCATTTTTTTCGGATTTTTGGATCGTCATATTTCTTTTTGTGATTATGTTTTGGAAAAAAGGAAATGATACAGGCACGTATTAATTAGACCTAGATTTTATGGAAAAAATCATTGCTCTAGAGGCATTATCCACGAAGAAAACAGCAGAATGTGTTTTTATGGAGAAAGTCTCACTAGAGTCCCCTCTTAACATTAGACATATTGTTTAATAATATTCATTGTACTGGAAAACAGGTGAGTTTTATGTAAATTATGTGGTTTTAACGACTATTGTCTTCTTCCAGATACGGGCCCACCGAGCAACTGAAGTTCGTCGGCATCGAGAGGGAAATGGAATTCTTATGAGAGCAAACCAAACAGTCCTAGGACAGGCATCCCTCCACGTCCAGTTCCATAGAGCCTTCAACAACAGCTGAAGCTATGAAACAGTGTCAGTGATGTCGCAATAAGCTGTTTTTATGGACATCTTAGTTGTAAGCTATGATGACTGTTGTAAGCTGTATTATTTTACGGTACACGGTCGTAAAGATGACACATCAAGTTTGACAAAACAAAGTTCCGTACAACCGAAATTATTATACTTTTAATTTATTCATAGAAACAGTAAATTTGATTTCGTCACAGTCCGCATCTTACCTAGGTTACAAGTAACCTGTGTTAAAAATGCCAGTTCCATTCCCCAAACACATAGTCGCTGCGCTATTTGTACTCTATTCTATCAACATTTTCTTTAGGGGCTGACAACGCGCTACAAATAATTTGATTTATTGACATTTATTTAAATTTTGGTCCATTTTTATAATTTGACAATTTTAATTTTTAATTAAAATTATAAAAATGGACAAAATTTTAAATGAATGTATGTTTATCTATTATTTTTTGTGAGTTGATGACAATTTTAATTTAAATATGGATAATTTTAATAAAGTTTATTCGAATGTGAATTCAATGCGATAGCGGTTGGAAAAATGTATCCAATGGCAACGCCTAGAGCTATCGAATGCGACGTGATCCATCGCTATCATTTGGCATTTCGCCCAGAATGTCACTTGTTAGAGCCAACAACCAAAGACCTTATACTACTTACTACTAGACTGTGCACTATGGCGCAAAAACCGGTCCGAACGAGAGGGCTCCCGTTGGTAGTGTGTCTCTTTCTAATGAGGTGACCATGACCAAACATAACACGGGACAAATTGATTGTAAAAACAATAGTGTAAGTATCCCAATATATGTATTTATGCTACCTAACTAAACCTACCAAATACATTGAAAAAAATAATAATGTGTGTATATTTTTTGGAATCTACGTCACTTACCGAGTCGGTGTCGAGCGTACAGAATTTCGACATCCCATGTTTTTCCATTGGTGTCGTAAAAGGCGACTAAGGGACAAACCAGAGAATGATCAGCAGCGTTCTCTGTGCATTTGTAACAACCATACTGGGATCGCCAACCCGCCTGCAAAGCACTCCCCATGAATAGCACAAATAAAACAGCCCCTAGTGCCCGGCAGCCTGCCTAACCTCGACTACGGTAGCGGTCTAGGTTACGGTTTGGCAAGGGGGCCCAACAAATACCGACGACAGGACCTGGCAACGTACAACACGCGCACACTCCGGTCTCCGGACCGACGATAAGGTGACCGAACTCGAAGAGGAATTGAGCATTTTACGATGGTGTATTCGGAGAGGACTCGATAATCCTCAAATCCCAAGTCTGCATAAGTCTTATTCTTCAAGACCCATCGTATAGATAGGAAAAAAACTCTCTGATCTTATTCTCAAGCTCATGAAGGAGAGGCGTTAGATGATCCTGCAGTCTTCAGACGATGCTTTGAAATACCCCAAAGGATCTCAATGATTTCACATATTGTCCAGTTGAAACACAAAACTACACCAATTTTATATCACAATATCCACTAGGAATCAATTTGCAAATAATATTAACAGCCGCTGAAGTTCACTCGAAAAAATCCCGCCAATAACTCCAACCTGGTGGTCTTACATTTAGTATTACCAGGCCCAAACATTTAAAAGTACTACTCTTACTCAGTAATAATGTTTTTTTTTTTAATACAACGAATTGATTAATTATAGGAACTGTAAAAATATTTAAATACGTTTCAAAGTTTCATAGACTTTGAAACGTATTTAAATAATTTTTTTTATTCGTTCGTTTTAGTATAACATAAAAATGAAAAATATAAAAGTTCTACCATTTCTACCAAATCCAATGATTAGTTGAGCTAGCAAGATGTCAGACAAGGACACACTACCAGCGGGAACCCTCTCGCCAGGACCGCTTTTGGTTAGCTACCGCTTATAAAGAAATAGCTAACCTAGGCGTATGATAATAGATTTCATTTTAGCTAAACAAAATTTTTTGGTGCACAGTCTAGTAGTAAGAAATACGTATAAGGTCTTTGCCAACAACAGAGGCTCTAGACAAGTGTCATACAATGGCGATGGTCGAATATCACGTGACATTTTGATCGCGTTTAAAATTTTCATACATTTTTCCTATCGCAATCGCCACGCTTTCGATGATAGAAAGTCACTTGTCTAGGGCCTCAGGGCGAGAGTTCGAAACCTCGATATGTCATATACGGCTGCGTACTGAAGTTGGTGAATCTTTGAATGTTACATTTTATTGTAGAAACATGAACTGATTACTTCTAGCTTTTTTTTACAATAAACGTTTTTAATCATTTGATGTGATTGTTTTTTTTACTCAATTTGAAACTAGATCGGCAAGAAACCGTACACCGTAATATTGTTACATTTACCCATACCTACCACGAGGAGCAGAACATAGCCTGATTGTGCTGTGAAATGCTTAGTCTACAACTGCACCTCTGCTACGAACACACTCGATAAGTTCCATTTTCATTTACAACCTCGCACGCACGTGCGAGATATCGTGTAGTCTTGAGTTGTTCTGTCTGACACACCGTCCGCGGATCACGTCCGCGACTTACGTCCGATAATTTGTTTCCAGCTTTAGGCCCACTACTCACATAATCAGGAAACTCCGCCACTACGGGATCCGGAACAGCGCTCTGGATCTTCTTACTTCATACTTGAGTAATAGGATTCAGAGCGTTGACGTTAATGGAAAAATATCTCCTGGATCTATAGTAGCAATGGGAGTCCCGCAGGGCTCGATTCTTGGTCCTTTCTTGTTTCTTATTTATATTAATGATTTGCCTTACCTCATAAAGGATAACCATAATATAGTGTTGTTTGCGGATGATACTTCACTTTTGTTTAAACTTAAACGTCAGCAGCTGGTTACTGACGATGTAAATAGCGCGATCTCAAATGTAGTTCACTGGTTCAATGTTAACAATTTACTTCTTAATGAAAAAAAAACGAAATGCATTAAGTTTACCCTACCTCACATTAGGCAGGTGAAAACTGACGTGCTGATAAAGGGCGAAGAATTGAATCCTGAAAATAGCACAGTGTTCTTAGGTTTAACTTTGGATGCTAAGCTTCAGTGGGGCCCACATATAGATAAATTGTCAAAGAAGCTAAGCTCCGCAGCATATGCCGTTAGAAAAATTCGTAATTTAACGGACATAGAGACAGCCCGTTTAGTATACTTTAGCTATTTTCATAGTGTAATGTCGTACGGTATTCTGTTGTGGGGAAATGCCGCCGACATCCAGACTATCTTTGTTTTGCAGAAAAGAGCTGTTCGATCAATTTATAAATTAAGCCCGAGACACTCTCTCAGAGAGAAATTTAAGGAGATTAATGTAATGACTGTGCCTTCTCAGTATATTTATGAAAATCTTTTATATGCCCATAAAAATATAAAATTGTTTAAAAAATACAGTGATATCCATAATATAAATACTAGGAACAAACACAAATTTGTAATACCTACAACAAGGCTCAAGAAAATAGGTGGCTCGTTTAGATGTCAATGTGTGCGCTTTTATAATATGCTTCCAAGCGACGTACAAAATCTAAGTCTTAATAAATTTAAATCATTCATTAAACGTAAGTTGTGCCAAAAAGCGTTTTATAGCATTAAAGATTACGTTGAGGATAAAACGGCTTGGGAGTGAGCTGCTCCAATTAAATTAATTTAGTTTTTTTTTTTTTGTTTAAATATTTTGCACCATGAATTTTGTTATTTTTTAAAAAAAAAAATTATTTGTTTTCTTGCAATGACAAGAATATTTACTTTTTAAAGTATTATTTTATTTTAATTATTGTGAATGTGAAGACTATGTGGATCATTATTTTGTTTTTTAATTTATCTTAGTTTTTAATCATGGTCTGGCAGTTTGAGTAGTTTATGCGGCCTACCCGAATGTCCTTTCTTTGGTATTGTTCGTCGAATCGTTGAGCTCCTTAAATTCTGAGTTGAGCCGCTCGGTTATTGACAAATGCGTGCACTGACTGGACAGGTCCACTCAATCTGGCTGGTTCTTTCCTCAAAAGACCATTTCAGACATCAGTCTACATGGTCTTCACATGATCGAACCAAGATTTTGTCAGGACTTTAAAAGAGACTGTGACCTCTGAGTTTGTTTCGGCCTTTCTTCTCAGAGTAGTCAGATATGAAACGCCGACCTCATCTAGTTTTTTTTAAAAAATATGTTAGACATGTAAAAGCGTTTGTACAAACCAACTTACTGAAATAAAATCATTTATCACCTAAGGGCGGTTATGCACTACACGTCCGTGTCCGTGATTTGAGTTCCGAGTTCTAAATGTTTTGAATGATGACGGATAGAGTTCGGATTAGTGCGTAAGCTGCCTATAAGAAGTACTACGGCTACTTCGGACCAAAATTACACGGACTCGGATCGGATGTAGTCTCTTTATACAGGGTGGCCAAAAATTCGCAATGCAAGGACTCACCAATAATAGTGAAAATTATAAAAAAGATACAAGATGTAGATTTTTTCTAATTTAAATAAGAATTAGTAAAAAAAGACAATTTTCTCAAAAAAACACAAAATAAAGTATAACTCTGCAGGGGTTGACCGTAAGGACCTCCCGTAGATTATTTTTTTGCAACTGATGGCCCTATCTAACCCCTAGTTGCATTAGATCCACGACTTTTTGACCACCCTGTATATAGATCACTATCGATATAAATATATATTTATATCGATCTCTCTCTGACCAGAGTTAGGACCAAGGACCAATCTGCTTGTAATAATTTGGAAAACGAAATGGCCTCCATGTTAAAACTGGAGTAGATAGTGTCTATGATAGTAGCAACTTGTTAACGTAAGATTATACAGGAATGCACGCAGAAATTGAGGCGATGGCAAATCCAACGATTGCCGCAAGTGAATTCCATCCAAACATAACATATGATAAATTGTTTACTCAGATTAGATAAAAACTTCATGGCAAATGTGCGATATCCTTATTTTTTATATTACAGTGGTTATTGTAGGTCAGTCGTTTCTCCTCGTATAATTATTTGATGAGAAGACATGATACGCATTTTAAAAGAGAAGATGTCGGCGATGCTTCCCTAAGTCTAAATTGTCCAATTTCTTAATCCTTCATATTCTTATTTTTCCGAATTCTTGGAGGAGATTATTTTGTGGAGTTGTTCTAGTGAACGCCATAGGACAACCATTTATCGTGTATCATTCTTTTTCATACATTTTCTGAAAAAAGAGGCATTATATTTTTTTTATTAGCTTAAACTGTCCCACTGCTGGGCCCTTTACCCTTCATATTATGAAAAGATAATTAAACATTACAACCAGGGTTACTGACATAGCCCGAAGAATTGACAAACAAGAGGGGACTCTAGTGAGACTTTCTCCATACAAACACATTCTGCTGTGGATAATGCCTCTAGAGCAATGATTTTTTTCCATAAAATCTAGGTCTAATTAATACGTGCCTGTATCATTTCCTATTTTCCAAAACATAATCACAAAAAGAAATATGACAATCCAAAAAGCCGAAAAAAATGCCCGTTTTTACCGCCATGTTCCGAATGGCGGTAAAAACGGCATTTTTTTTGGCAGACTTTCAGACAAAATTTATAAGTTTTTAACAAAAAAGGAAATGATAGGAGCATGAGCATAGATATACTTTTCCTCTAAATTTTGATATAAGATTTTTTTAGATCAGACCAGTTTTCATGAAGAAAACAGCAGAATACGAAACGTCTTTTAGTCAAAGTTTTTGTAGGTAAAATCAGCCTGAGCTGCAGTTGTCTCTTTCGCAGTTTACGGGGTGAGGTTGGAGGTGACGCGACGGCAATAGTTTCTTCAAATACCTATTTTTCAAATTCCTGTTGACTAGAGTCCGCTCTTAAGTGGCAGAGGGCAGGGCACATTGCTTGCAGAAAGGTTCTGGAATGGCGACCGCGAACCGGAAGACTTTGCGTTGGAAGGCCTCCCACCAGGTGGACCGATGACCTGGTGAAGGTTGCGGGGATCCGCTGGTTACGTACGACACGCACGGGACCGGTCAATGTGGCGACGCTTGGGGTAGGCCTATGTCCAGCAGTGGACGTCTTTCGGCTGATATGATGAATTAAACATTGTCAAATACGGAGCAAAGCCATTGATGATTTATTAAAAAGCGCAATATCACTTGATTATAATAGGTATGTTGGTTCAAGTAACAGTATTGATACGTGAAACACAACACTTCTTTAAAAGAAACAGGTTTTTTATTTCAGAAAATGTTTAAAAGGCAATGAATTATTTTCACCCATCTTTTTATACTTGTACATCCGTAGTATATAGTTTACATTTTGCTCTAGACCTCTTTCTTTGATTTAATGGCTGAAATAAATAGTTTTGATTTTAAGTTTTATTATCTGATAAAAAAAAAATGGCAATCCGTTTATTTTCCTTTTTGTATCGAACTGTACTCATTCGGCAAATGTTTGTGCTAGGACAATAAATAATAGAGAAACCTAAGAATTCGGAAATATAAGAATTTGAAAAATAATTTGGCGTATTTTAAAGAATTCGTAAAAACTAATAATAATATGGAAAATCGGAAAATCACGAATTTGGATTTTAGCGCTGACACCGAATATAAATTGGGTGGATGGAGAGGAAGACCAAAGCAAAGATGGATGGATGAGGACTGATATGAAAGAAAAGGGAGTCTGTTAACTGGACAACGTGTTGGATCTACCCCCGTATATATAAGTTTCTCTGTGATCTACTCCAAGTAACATGGATCAATCAATCTGCATAGCCTTTTTCCAAACTATATTGGGGTCGGCTTGCAGTCTAACCGGATTCAACTGAGTACCAGTGTTTTACGTGGAGCGACTGCCTAACTGGCCTCCACAACCCAGTAACTGGGTAACAAGGTACCCCTTGGCAAGACTGGTGTCAGATCTCAAGCTTCTGACTACTCGTAATGACCTAATACTTCAAATGACAGCCGGGACCAAAGGCTTATCGTGCTTTCCGAGACACAGAGGAAACTCGGTGTGTTGAAATGGTCACCCATCTACGGACCGACCTCGTCAAGCGTTGCTTAACCTTGAAGATCGACACGTGAGGCTGTTATTATTTAGCCAGGAGCTCCAAGTAACATGGATCATGGCAGAGAAATAAAACAACTCACATGCTCAATAGAGTGTCATATTATATTAAAATTAACAAAAAGTAACAACATTAGGTATGCTTCCACACCATATACAATTGTACAAAGCTCATTTGAACTGTGGTGGCTAATTAAAATCACAAGTCTTCAATATAAAGCACGGTCAACCTGAGCACCCGAAATGTCAATGTCACTCTGACGTTTGAGTCTCGCTATTGGCTCACGAGGCGAACGCGCACGCGGGGCACTGAGCGGGTACCAGGGAGGGGGTCGTTTGTCATTTCGGGTGCTCAGTTATGTTGACCGAGTAGTACAGTAAAATGCTTGGCTCGATCACATATTGACTAAAACACATAACTAACTGACAATTCTCTAATACTAGGCCCAAAGCCTGATAAATTCTTTAGGAGTGTTCACAGACAAATGTCTACATATCCATAAGGCCATTTGTTAGCGTAAGGACAGATTCGCGTTAGGTCAGATTCGCGTTAAGACAGATTCGCGTTAAGACAGATTCGCTTTAAGACAGAAGTATAGTCAGATAAAAAGTTATTTTATTCATTAATACGAAACATCAGAGAAAAAAAAAAAAACTGCAGTCATCGTTACTAACCAAAAATAAATTCCCTATACTAATATTAAATCCTAATTTTATTATATACTAGCTGACCCAGCAAACTTTGTTTTGCCATAAAAAGACCAAACATTTATCTACCCTACCTACCCGACCCTACACTACCCTACCCTACCCGACCCTACACTACCCTACCCTACCCTACCCTACACTACCCTACCCGACCCTACACTACCCTACCCTACCCTACACTACCCTACCCTACTCTACCCTACCCTACCCTACACTACCCTACCCTACCCTACCCGACCCTACACTACCCTACGCTACCCTACACTACCCTACGCTACCCTACACTACCCTACCCTACCCTACCCGACCCTACACTACCCTACACTACCCTACCCTACACTACCCTACACTACACTACCCTACACTACACTACACTACCCTACCCTACCCTACCCTACCCTACCCTACCCTACCCTATGTCCTTCTCCTGGTTCTAAGCTACCTCCCTGCCAATTTTCAGCTAAATCGATTCAGCCGTTCTTGAGTTATAAGTGAAGTAACTAACACGACTTTCTTTTATATATATAGATAGATTAACCAAATTCGCTAAATGTTTTAAACATTCTAGAGTTGAAATTCGTCCTTGTAAGGCATTGTTAACAATTTTTTCAATCTTTTTATCCTTTTTTAAGTCTTCTAGCCTTCGTTTTTTCCCTTGACTGTAAAGACTCAAACTTAATTTTCTTTATTGTATTTCAGTTTGTTTTTTTAGCAACTGAAGTAAATGATATAAGGCTGGTTTGGGCGGTATTTTTGAATTCAGTCTACGATGATATCCCTCCACTCCATTTGTTGTTCTGATATTTTCTCCGTAACAAGAAAGTTGTTCAGCAGTGACTTTCTTTAGCCACTGGGTCCAAAAATAGTTTTGAAACTTAACAAATTCCTCTGTAGCAGGGCCAGCTTCTAATAAAGATAAGTAAGCCTCAGGGATTAAAATTGGAGGTAATAGTGCTAATTGAGTAAACATCCTTGTTATATTTTTGCCCTCATTTGTTTTATCCCGGCCAATTTTCTTACTCATTTTCCATATTGCATTTAAATAATGGTAAAAACAGCCCTTTATTTGGACATATGGATATATAGTCTTAACGGCATTAATTGTTGCCATTTCAAAATCGCACTTATATTCGACAATGTCCAATGACAAATTGTTTTTTAGGATTCTAAACATTCTTTCGTACGTTTGTTGAGATTTGTTTGGTAACAAACAATAAATTAATGGCACAAAATTTACAAACTCTCCTTCATTTGTTGTTGTATTAACATGTAACGAATAAATTTGATAAAATGGTTTCGGCGTCGCTTTAAATGTACCATCACCATAGTATTTTGTATGCATTTTTTAATTTTGTTTGGCTAATGGGGATCCCAATAATATAATCTTTTCCTCTTCACCTTCATCAAATAAAAATAAATTTTCCACTAGTTTTTCAGGCAACCGCACATCTTTGACATTTTGAAAAGTAGTTTTCTCCATACCAAGAAATTTACGGCGAGCCCTGTACAACGTATCTTTTTTACAGGAAAATTCAATTTCGCAATTGTTTAACTCTTTAGAATGATTATATACATAGTCCTCAAATAGTTTTGGAACGGCTTCAAGTTTGGTACATCTTCTTTTAAACCATCCATAATTCCATCAATTAAATTACGGGCCATATTAGGACATCATGCATGGTTGGCCTTCTTTACTATTTTGTTACAAGTGTCTATTGTTATCGACGTGGTACAAATTTTCCTATTATAACATCGCCAATTCGAAGTTCCCGATTGATTATTCTGCACAAAATTTTATCTGTCCCACCATGAAGTATCACTTTACCTCCTTTTTTACTTGTTATAAATTTCACGTCCGACACTTCGCTGCTTGTTCCAGTTCTCTCCATGGTTTTAGAAAAATCTAAAATAACTTCGCAAAATAAACTGAGATTATACAACTACGAGACAATTACAAACAAAAACGCATGTCACAAAAACAACACTATGACAATTAGTATTTTACATTTACGTAGTAACCAGCCAGTAATTAGTTGTATTGCAGTTTGTATATCAATTTACAAGAAGTTATTGAAACGTGATAGATTTTTTACTTCATAACATGAAATAGGTATTATACCTAACGCTTAGTTCGTAATCCATATTGAAATTATAAATAAATATGTCAAACACTCACACCAATCATCTAGTCTCAAATTAGGCAGAGCCTATATTATGAGTACTGGAGTTTACTAGATAACGAATAAAAATAAACGACCATGACTCGGGTATAAGTAACATACTTACATATTTATCATACAAATATTGCACCTAGCAGGATTCGAACCCTTTGCGTGGCAGTTTGGATGCTAGACTGTTCGGCCAAAAAGGTCGTCGAAATTGTAATAATCTGCCGTAAAGGGAATCAAAAACAAAGGAACTTTATGTTGCGGTCTGTACTTATTCTGTCTTTAAGCGAATCTGACCTAACGCGAATCCGACCTTACGCGAATCCGACCTAACGCGAATCTGACGTAAAGCGAATCTGTCCTTACGCTTACAAAGGCCATAAGGCATTTAAATCAAAGTATGACTGCGAGATTATAGTGGATTACACCATAATATCAAAGGTAACATCATGACAAATATATAATGTGGTAAGTAGTTTAAAACAATACATTAAAAATAATTATTACATGCCAATTATGAGGAAAACATTTTTTTTTGTAGGATATCATGGGTTGTAACGGGGTATAAAATAAATATGCTATTTGTTAATATCACATTTTGGGACCCACCTCACACAGACTTACAGGTAACAGAACGCTTATTGGTCTATATTCAACATTTAGTCTGTGAAGTTGTTTAGTTATCACAGGATCCATCGGCCCAGCCGTCTTTCCACCGCTCGAGAACCTTGGAGCAGTCGAACACTGGTTTACCAAGTTTGACGTTTACAGTGTTGTGCCGCTCACACAACCACTTTGTTAGTGCTTCTTGGGTTTGTGTCTGTGGTGGGTTTTTTTTCATACTGAAATTAATTGTTTTGATTATTATTTTGTAAAACAATAATTCAATTCTGCTGTACTTTATCGATTTGTTAAAGTACCTTACTGCTATTTAATGATCCTTATTCTACTTCTCTCCCCTTTACATATACTTTAGATAAAATTATTACAGCAAATGTTATAAAGCAGTAAAAATTACTGTAAATAATAGGAGGTAAAGCTACACTATCCCTCAGTGCCACAGTAAATACTTTTGAGCCCAAAATAAATTATGGTGCTCGAGGGAATGGCCACAGGCAATATCTTTTTAATATAAACAACTTCAAACTGTATACAAATAAGTAGGTAAGGCATCTAGCCCACCTTTGTACAGTTATTTTTTACACTGGCGCTTTAATAAAATAAATAATTTTGTTTATACATACTCTTCTTGTAAGTCAATTGCGCAGGGTTCACATGGGTAGAACTCTGCAAAGATTTTTAAGAACTTGTGCATATCTTCAGACTGCTTCTTAGTTGGTGTCTTAGGAAAGTATGCTGCCATTGAATGTAAGAATGACCATGTTGCTGTGCCAATCTCATCCTTGTCCAGGGGACAGTCCTTCCGCCGTGGTGGTGACTAAATAAATACAAAAAATATTTATTCTGTGACCATTAATTCACATAACAATATGCCTGTATTCACACGTTCTAATGGTACTCCCAACATCTGGTATGAAATTATGGGGCGAGCTAATAAACAGTAGTGTTCTGTGTTTTAATAAATAGCACAGCTAAGATGACTGACCAAAAATAGGTTTCCCCATTAGTATTTCACTAGCAGGTAATTTTAAGAAGTTTATGTACCACAGAACTTGACTATTTATTTGTAATCTAGGCACCACAAAATTCTTGTTACATTATATTCCACTATACAACATCTGTTGTGACAATCAGCTGTTGCATCTAGGTTGCATCATTCTCAAGTAGCATCATGTTAACAATGTTTGTTGTATCATGTAAACTGATAACCACAGGAATCAGGAAAGGAAGAACAGTTTATGTTTTGCCTCAGAAATGTATGCATACTCTGTCTTAAAGTAAAGATAAGGAAAGGAAGCTCACTAGAAACTTCTATAGTTACGAAACATAACCTCACCTGTTTATTTTTGCCCGGCGTTGAGAAAGTCCCTCTATTCTGTGTCTTGGCCCAACTCTTGAAGTCTGAACACGCCCTACACGGCTTGTCCTCATCAGCATGAGCATGAGGCATCTTCGCTGACTAGAGACTACGTTCGTGCCCATGAACTATTCGTATATAGTATTGAAAGCTTGTGTTTCGGACTGAAACTACATTACAACCGCTTATGTGCGTTCAATGAAGACGAGTAATGAACGTACCTTAGAGTACGTACAGTACACTGTCATCTAGTTATTCCAGATTAAATATAAATAATTTGTAGATTCGCCGAATTTTGGAATATTTTCAATTTGTGCTGCTGCTGTCGAAATTGACAATTTAGCACGTGAAGTTGACAGAACTGTGTAAGTGCTGCCAGCTTAGGAATTTAGTCGGACAAAGAAGCATCTTCAGTAGAAGTTAGATTTTGTAGGCCTAAACAAAAAACTGCGAATATTGTATTACCTAGAGGAAACTTATATATGACGCAATTCCAATATCGGTATACACTTTCGCACTAACAGATAACATCATAAGCAAAAAGAGATAGATAGTGTGACCGAGGATAAATACTCATCTATAGACATTACACAGTACAGTACAGACAGACAGTGTACAGACAGTACTAAACTTGATAATATCGATATGACAGTGGCACAGATGCCACTGCCATATCGATACTAAGTGTTCATAGACTTTGATATGTATTTTATTCAAAGAACATTCATTGTCATATGCTCTTGTATTATATTAATAATTCTTCACGTACTTAGATAAACCTAGTCACGTACATCTTCCCATAGAGCATAGAGTAATCTAGATTTAACAAACAAGGCACAGACTATATTAATATCAACCGTAGATTATATTAGGACATGGACAACTTAAGGGATGATTGAATATATCACGATTTGTTAAATTAGTGCCATTCACTGAAAATAAATATAGCTCTCTTCGCTCCCTAAGTAAACGCCGATAGAAGCCAGGATGTCCTCTTCACGAGGAATGATCGGCGACGAAATCCGCCCCGCCTAGACCCATCAATATGTGCGGCAAACTATCCTTGGGAGAAGCAAGCCAAATATTTGGTGTCATTCGGGACAACCACCTTACCTTCGTCAAGCACATTAAGGCGGCACGTTCGCGAGCCGCCTTTGCTATAGGCAGACTTCACGGGATGCTGACCGCTCGCAGCGCCTAGTCACTCAAGTGCAAGATGCGCATTCTCACCGCCATCATCTGTCTCCAAAACCGATTCCTTCATAAAGTCAAGGGAGCCCCTAGTTCGTGTCGAAATCAGACTTTAGAATCCACGATTCAGCAGTTCATCAACCAAGCGTTTCTTTGACACTGCGGTTAAACATCACAATCCACTAATCCAAGCGGCCACCCGATACGAAACCTCCCTAATTGACTGACCGAGGCACACTCTCATTACTCCTGACGAAGCCACCACCAAGCTCCAAGAGAGCCATAGGGAGACCAGCACAGGCAGAACACTTCGCATACACAAACGACCGTCTTTGTTTCGTCCTCGCCGTCCGCGTGACGACGTCCCCGCCAATCTCGGCCCGAACTAGTTAGAGCCAGGCCAGCCCGCGCAATGCTGAGCGTAGTCAAATTAGCCAAGGTGGAATTTCTTAACCGCTCTTCTCCACAGTAGGTACTTTCCAAACGGACGGTCTAAACAATAATTGTCCTGATCCAGCCAGTCTCCTTGCTGTCCCCCCCAGCGACGCCCTGGACCAAGACCGTACCCCACAGGGGGCAGCCCTCAGCGTGGTCGTATAAGTTTAGCTTTGATGCTGGAGGATCTACTTTACTAGATTAGTCTCCACAGGACAGAATCGCCGTGTTAAGCAGTAGCCAATCACTTTGATTTAACTGTTCATAATGGCCGCCATCCAGTTTACCATCAATATCACAGCCCGTTTTAAATAGCGCCCGGGGCAGAAAGACGACGTATGGGCCGAAAAATTGTACATTTACAGAATTTTGATAAATGCAATAACTAAATCACAACATGGGTTTTCCCATTTTTCAACTTAAAATATTTCTTGCCCCGTATTTACTTTTTGTTAGATACGTCCCTTTTATTATCGGGGGCAACATAGGCATGTTCAGCAGTGAACGTTTTTCATTTGAAATGATAATGATGGATTATGATAAAATAAAAAACAAATTTACTAAAACTAACATAATTATATTTCTCGCAAATAAATTCATTATAGGCTCAGTTTCAGCGAATAGATTTTTAATATAGTAAGTACTGTCGGCTTTTATTCAGTTCAACTTAACACTGTGCGCTTAACAAAATTTAGAATTGACTAGGTCACAATATAAATATAGGAATAAGTATATTTTATAGCAAATACTAAACTTAAATTACAAGGCATCATTGGTCGTTTCGAGAGCTCAACTGGAGGCATTTTCGCAAGTGGCAACGATTTCTGTAACAAAAAGTTTTTATAAGTTTTACTGAACTTAACACTTCACAAGATGGTTATTTAAAACTTACTCATCGAAAAGAGTATGGTGGCAAAAATTATTCAAATGTCGTCCTTCGCGGCTCTGGCACTTTTAATTATTTTCAAAAAGTAATTTTCCCATGTCTTCAGTTTTTGAATTTGTAATTTAACGTTATAGTAACCCATCAAACCCAACTGTCTACGCGGCCCATTTGAATTACCCACGGTCAATTCCCGCGTAAACTTCTCAACGCAACATGTTCGCACACATGTATGCGCGCAGCCCCGCAAGCGCGAACAGGAAGCCAGTCTGTCAAACTAAAACAGCTCCGCGCGCAACACACACGTCTTGTGCTATACCTACGTATTCGCCGTATCTTTCTAATTTTTGACACCGAATGTAATCTTATTAGATTTAAGGACTCGTACTTACGATTGTTTAATACTTTGAACCTAGATTAAACTCTTCACGAATTCATATAGTGATTGTTTATTATTTCTCTGGGAATAGCCTCTACCATAATGTGAAATATATTTGTTTTTTCGTGCATTTACAAAAGCCAGTGTTTTCTGAGACATCATTTATAAAGAGAGAGCCCGAATTTTATGAGTTTTTTCAGACGTGTTTGGGTAACCTCTGGAACCACTAGTGTTACCTATTTGAAAAATCTTTCACCATTTACAAGGTACATTATTTCAGATGGTTTATAGGATATAAATGATTATGACCCAGGCAAAGTCAGGGCGGGCCACTAGTATAAGTACAAACTGACTGTCCACAATGCTGCGCAGCGCGGTGACGGCGGGCGAGGCGGGCAGCTCCTGCAGGAAGTCGCGGCCGTCGTCGCAGCAGCGCGCCAGGATGGGGTCCAGCGGCAGGCTGCCCAGCAGCGGCACGTCCAGCTCCGCGCACATCTGCGCCGCGCCGCCCGTGGTGGCCGGGAATATCTCGCTGCGGGTCTGGAAACAACAAATTAGCTTTTAATTTAACGCTGGCTTATGCTAGCCACGGCAAACACGACATACGGCCCGCAGACAGATTTTGCTAATCTATTTCTACTTCTTCTTGTTAGCGTGTCGATAACAAATCATTACATTTAATAAATCTGTAGAAAAATCATTTTTTACATCGAAAATATTTCCAAAAAAAAAGTAGTCATGGTGTTAAAGGACAACCAGCAGAACTCATTTCCAGCATTTTTGTCTGTCTATCTGTTTATTTGTGCACGCATCACGTAAATTGTACGACACCAATGTAGATAACTTTTATCCATAAAAATTGTGACTAACTTGAAGTATTACTGTTTCATCAAAATCGATTAAAAGTAAGATGAATATTAAGTGTTCAAGGAGTAAAATGTCACAACAAACGCCGGACAGTTGAACACCATATTTGATAGATGGCGAAGGTAGATAGGTAAGTAGGACAAGGCATAGGCAGTTGACGGAAGCGAAGCCGCGGGCACAACTAGTATTAAATATATAATTGGCCCAGAATTCTGCTACGAAAAAACCTTGCATCGGTTACTGTTAAAATAACGTAAGAGCTGTGTTTTAAATTAAGAGGCGAGTCCTTAAGAAACACCTAAAAAGGCACTTACAGTTTTCGTTATTTCTAAAGATTCACCGCGCTGAATTACACAAAAAAAAAAATGAAG
The DNA here is from genome assembly GCA_949775005.1 of Orthosia gothica. Taxonomy (NCBI): domain Eukaryota; kingdom Metazoa; phylum Arthropoda; class Insecta; order Lepidoptera; family Noctuidae; genus Orthosia; species Orthosia gothica. The sequence goes on from OX459064.1 coordinate 17,045,881, forward strand.
AACCTTAACAGATGTGCCAACAGTTTCACCGCGAGATATTTGTAAAATCATGCTAAATTTCTAAAAAAAAAATTGTAGAAATCTCTCAAAAACATCTAAATCGACCTTTTCTATTTGCACTATTGTCATAATTCTAGAAGATTTTTTATAAATCTCTTTAGATATATCGTGACACGAAAGTATGAATATGACGTTCACCGTTTTATTTATCTAATAAGTCACACCAAATGATAGTAATCCACGTTTCAACATTGTTATTTTTTCTACACAAATTGTTTTCTATTCCCCATACATTTTAGTATGGAGCGTTACGCTCCAGTAATTTGTTTTATAATCGACCACGCGCGCGAAAAATTTTCAGTGCCGTCTTAGACTCCAAGGTGAGAGCACGTCCGTTTTTTTTCCGAGCCGAGTTCGCAAAACGTCTACGCACACATACACAATAGGCATAAGGGTGGGTCGCGAGTGTCGTGACATGACTGTAGCACTATTCAAGCAATAAGATAAAATGGACCAAATCATGTTTTTGGTAATCATGTGTCTTGTAAGCCATACTATTGCAAGCAACTGAATTCAACAAATATAAATGGGTAAATTGGCACTGATAAAAAAAATTGCCGGTAATGAAAGCTTACACCTTTTTTATTGCCGTAATGAAACTTGTCTCAAGATTAGTCAACAATGCTAAAAGCTTAATTTATAAAGTCAATAGTAATATAGCAGAGGTTTGTAAAAGTGTTGTTGCAAAGTTCGTAGGAGGAAAACTAATTAATTTCTCAACTAGACAATCTTACGCAGCTCGTTGTGCAACGTGCGTTGTGGCATTTAACATTAAGCAGCCACAAACCTACTTGTACAATAAAATCATACACAAAATACCTAACATATTTATAAGCCATCATGAGTTGAAAAAACCGGCCAAGTGCGAGTCGGACTCGCGCACGAAGGGTTCCGTACTTGGTAAATTGCGGTTTACGATTTATGACGTATTAAAAAAAAACTACTTACTAGATCTCGTTCAAACCAATTTTCAGTGGAAGTTTACTTGGTAATTAATGTACATCATATGTTTTTTTTAGTTTTATCATTCTGTTATTTTAGAAGTTACAGGGGGGGGGGGGGACACATTTTACCACTTTGGAAGTGTCTCTCGCGCAAACTATTCAGTTTAGAAAAAAATATAATAGAAACCTCAACATCATTTTTGAAGACCTATCCATTTTACCCCACACGTATGGGTTTGATGAAAAAAAAACAAATTTTGTTTCAGTTTCAAGTATGGGCACCCCCAAAATTTACTGTTTTTTTTTCTATTTTTGTGTGAAAATCTTAATGCGGTTCGCAGAATACATCTACTTATCAAGTTTCAACAGCATAGTTCTTATAGTTTCGGGAAAAAGTGGCTGTGACATACGGACGGACAGACAGACAGACAGACAGACATGACGAATATATAAAGGTTCCGTTTTTTGTTTGCCATTTGGCCACGGAACCCTAAAAAAGGTTCTAGATCTAATCAATAAAATAAATAAATTAGAGAACATCATTCAATCAAGCATTATTTTTTGTACTTATCATAATAATAATTTAAATGTTGTATTACATATAGTAATTATTTTTTCTAACAATCACACTACACAACCAATTACACTGTGACCCCAACCTTTATTCACGACTATATTACTATGGGCACGCGTGCCGTGCGGCGCGGTGAATCAATAGCTAATACATTGCGCGTTTTTGAGACAAGCTTACAAATCCTTCAGAAGCGAACGCGCATTGAAGCTATATCATGCCCGTCGCGCCGCATAATTTTTCACTTGTTCTTGGGTGCGTGTACACTACAATGTGTGATGCAAATGTGTTAGTGAACATGTCGATGTGTGGGTTCTAAAATAAGTTCTCACGCTCGCAAACCTGCCTCTTAAGTGTACAGACATTATAGGATATTCCTATCCTACCTTGTATTTTGTTTGTAATGTATTTATGTTTACTCACATTAAACAATGTCATTAAGTTATCACACTTGACCCGGAGTACCAACTTCAGTTCTCATATTGCACAATAATTGGTTTGATATCTATTTATTTAAAAATATTTGTGAAAGATCAAAGATGAAGTTAGATTAAATCTAACCGACCGTAACCGCAATCCACCGATACTGGTATTTACCGGTGTATTATTTTTCGCGATTTACCGATTACGGTCGTTCGTCGGGGACCTTTTGATAATCTATGAACATATTCCGTCTTCTGTCCATATCATTATCATCGACCGACCGCCGACCACAAACAATGCTATCTGAGTAGAGTATTACCTTGCAGTTAGGACACACAAACAGCGACATATTCTCCAGCACCCCTAGCACGGCCACGCCCAGCTTGGAGCAGAACTGCAGCTCCTTCCTCACGTCCAGTAGCGCCACCTCCTGCGGCGTGGTGACCACCAGCGCGCCGCTCAGGCCCGCGGACGTGAGGTACTGCACAGCTGAGAGATGCTCGTCAGACGTGCCTGAAGAAGAGACGAAGTGCATAAAAATTTGTGTTATACTAAGAGTTTGCAAGATCCTGACGTGTAAGAGATTCAGCTCATTGTACCATGCAAATCACAAATAAGATGCAGGACATTTCCGAACTAAAATTTTCGTTTAAAAACTTCCAAATAAAAATAGTGTTTTTATTTGGAAGTCGGTTCTATTTTTTTGTTTTTGTTTCATCGTTTTCCGAAATTGAAGTTATTTTTCACTTTGTAGTGTTTTTATTTGGAAGTCGGTTGTATTTTTTGTAAAAAATACACCCAATATATATTTGGGTAAAGAATAGATTACCCGAATAACATAAAACATGAACACAACCGGTGAAATTAGTGTTCACATCTGCGAACCCCTTTAGAGCGTACCGGCGTGATGTTATGATATGGTATGAAGTGGAGTCCGTTTTTCTCCATAAAAAGCTACTTTTCCGAATGGACGATAGAATCAATTATTATAGATTTTAAATTTATATTTTTGACGTTCAAAATGCCGCTTTATGGCCTAGTTGAAATAATAGTATATTATGCAACTAGTGAATAAAAGACGGATTTAAAGCGAGGGCCATAGGTGAATCACGAGCAAGTGAAGGATTCTAACGACTGAATCACGACCGTAGGGAGTGATTCATGATGATTGAATCACGAGCATAGCGAGTGATTCAAGTGTTAGAATCATGAGCGACGCGAGTGATTCATGGCCCTCGATATAAATCCGTTTTATTCAAGAGTTGCATACTATATTTTATACCATGACATCGAGAAAAAGCAAGATCTAAGCGAAAAGCACAAGGAATATTACGAGTAATAAATAAATTGTTTATTACCTACAAAATTTTCAAAAAATGTTAAACCCGGACCCCTAAGCTAGGTGCTGTTACCTGTGTTTCAGGGGCCAGTGACCACCTCCGTTACTTTAAATAATTATAGTTAATTAAACACCATTGCAATAAATATTAGAATTACAATCCAAATAAGTATTCAATAAATATCCTAGACTAAAATCAAAATCATTATTAAAATCGTAAATATAAACAAACTCAAAATTAAAATCGAAGAAGGAGTTTGAAAGTCGAATATTCTCTGCTCAAGAAGTTTGTATCGAGTATTTTTTACGCAAGGAGGTTATATAGCATTGAGATGGAGGTCTAATACATTCGTGTGTTCCATATTCAAACACCAAAACAGTGATTAAAAGTGATTTTATTCACTGTTTTCAGTGAATAAAATAAGCTTTTTAGAGGGGGAATGGTATAATAGTATATTATGCAACTAGTGAATAAAAGACGGATTTAAAGCGAGGGCCATAGATGAATCAAGAGAAAGTGAAGGATTCTAACGACTGAATCACGACCGTAGGGAGTGATTCATGATGATTGAATCACGAGCATAGCGAGTGATTCAAGTGTTAGAATCATGAGCGACGCGAGTGATTCATGGTCCTCGATATAAATCCGTTTTATTCAAGAGTTGCATACTATATTTTATACCATGACTTCGAGAAAAAGAAAGATTTAAGCGAAAAGCACAAGGAATATTACGAGTAATAAATAAATGAATGGTTTTTACCTTCAAAATTTACATAAAATGTGAAACCCTGACCCCTGAGCTAGGTAACAGCACCTGTGTTTCAGGGGTCACTGACCACCTCCGTTACGTTACATAATTATAATTAATTAAATACCTTTGCAATTAATATAAGAATTACAATCCAAACAAGTACTCAATAAATATCTTAGACTAAAATCAAAATTATTATTAAAATCCTAAATAACAAACTCAAAATTAAAATCGAAGAAGGAATTTGTGTATCGAGTATTTTTTGCGCAAGGAGGCGCAAGGAGGTTACATAGCATTGAGATGGACGTCTAATACATTGGTGTGTTCCAAATTCAAAAACCAAAACAGTGATTAAAATGCTTTTTATTCACTGTTTTCAGTGAATAAAATAAGCTTTTTAGAGGGGGAATGGTATAAAAATTCTTTATACCATTCCCCCTCTAAAAAGCTTATTTTATTCACTGAAAACAGTGAATAAAATCACTTTTAATCACTGTTTTGGTGTTTGAATATGGAACACACGAATGTATTAGACCTCCATCTCAATGCTATATAACCTCCTTGCGTAAAAAATACTCGATACAAACTTCTTGAGCAGAGAATATTCGACTTTCAAACTCCTTCTTCGATTTTAATTTTGAGTTTGTTTATATTTACGATTTTAATAATGATTTTGATTTTAGTCTAGGATATTTATTGAATACTTATTTGGATTGTAATTCTAATATTTATTGCAATGGTGTTTAATTAACTATAATTATTTAAAGTAACGGAGGTGGTCACTGGCCCCTGAAACACAGGTAACAGCACCTAGCTTAGGGGTCCGGGTTTAACATTTTTTGAAAATTTTGTAGGTAATAAACAATTTATTTATTACTCGTAATATTCCTTGTGCTTTTCGCTTAGATCTTGCTTTTTCTCGATGTCATGGTATAAAATATAGTATGCAACTCTTGAATAAAACGGATTTATATCGAGGGCCATGAATCACTCGCGTCGCTCATGATTCTAACACTTGAATCACTCGCTATGCTCGTGATTCAATCATCATGAATCACTCCCTACGGTCGTGATTCAGTCGTTAGAATCCTTCACTTTCTCTTGATTCATCTATGGCCCTCGCTTTAAATCCGTCTTTTATTCACTAGTTGCATAATATACTATTGTGTTTTTGAAAATGGTGTAAACAATAAACCAAACTATTTGTCGTCATTTATTGAAGATATCAGTTGTATATCTCCGAAGTTCTTCATCAGATCTACAATAAACCAAACTATTTGTCGTCATTTATTGAAGATATCAGTTGTATATCTCCAAAGTTCTTCATCAGATCTTGATCAAAATATTAAATGGGACCATAAATCACCACATGAGAAGCAACAGCTTTCAAGTAAAAAAAATATCATCAAAATCTGTTCATCTAGTAAAAAGTTTTGAGGCAAAGATTTAAAACATAAATACAGTCGAATTGAGAACTCCTCCTTTTTGAAGTCGGTTAAAAAGTAGTACCAATAGTTACTTTTAGAGTGCGCTTATAAATAACTCCGGGGTTGAATTGTTATTTTTCGAATTTAGTTTCATAATTACCTGGTGGTGTATCTATTAGAAGGTAATCAAGTTCTCCCCAATCCACTTCACTCAGGAACTGCTTGATCATACCTGAAAACAATACATTTATTAATACAGATCACTTCATAAAAATCCGTTTCGTTCTTTGTTGTAAATATAGGGTGCTCACCATTTTTCTTAGGTCCTCTCCAAATGACTGCATCGTCTGGACTGCCCAGCAGGAAGCCGATCGACATCAACGACAGATTGTCTGTTACGTACTGTGGAAAAAAATTAATATACTATGAGATATAGCCTGAGAACTGACACCACCAGCCTTGCCGAGTTACCCAGTTACTGGGTTTTGGAGGTCAGATAGCCAGTCGCTCCATGACACTCCCCCTGAGTGTCATCAACTGATTACCCCGTTTTCTAAGGTATACTAAGCGTGAGGGTTTCCCATTAGAATGGAATAATCCACACACACCATTGACGTCATCAATTCATCAATGGTCTTCAATGCCGAGTAGGTGTAAATTTACGAACTAGACATAATGAGCGCGCATAAAGCTATTCAAAGATTGCCTTGGCATTATTATCTTCTGAAATCTTTATTTATAATATATCACATTATGAATACAATTTTAGAAGAAATCAATATCTTATCTTAATATATATAAATCACGTGTCACGTTGTTTGTCCGCGATGGACTCCTAAACTACTTAACCGATTTTAAATTAAATTTGCACACCGTGTGCAGTTTGATCCAACTTGAAAGATAGGATAGTTTACACGTGTTAGTTAAACTATTTATAACTCAAGAAAGGCTGAATTGATTTGGCTGAAAATTGGTGGGGAGGTAGCTTAGAACCAGGAGACGGACATAGGATAGTAGCGTAGGTAGATTAGGTAGGGTAGGGTAGGTAGGGTAGGGTAGGGTAGGTAGGGTAGGGTAGGGTAGGGTAGGGTAGGTAGGGTAGATGAATGTTTGGTGATTTTATGGCAAAACAAAGTTTGCCGGGTCAGCTAGTAATACATATAAAATATCAATAAATTAGGTACACCTTTCAATGAAAACCTTTTGATTTGTGTGTCGGGAATTAAAACTCTACCCGTAAAGTTACAATGGTCGAAATCGTAACATGAATGCAATAACTACAACCGTCTTACGAATTAAATTATGTGAATGTAATACATTTCTTCTTTTGGTGATTCACGGAGACGTCATTGTCTAAATGTTCAACCTATTATGGTATTCTTGCGAGTAGTTTGTCATCGCACACGGCGTTTTATCAGTGAAGGTGTTGACAAAGTGAGTGAGTGGGTGGATGTGGTGGTGAGTGAGTAGGTGGATGTGGTGGTTAGTGAGTGTGTGTGTGTGTGGTGTTGAGTGAGTGAAAGGTTGTGGTAGTGAGTCTGCGGGTGGGTTTCGTGGTGAGTGAGTAGTGAGTGTGATGCCACGCGAATGCTAATAGTTTCGTAATTTGTTAATTACAGAGTTCTGCTAGAAATTGTGGTTTTAATTAAGTCTGTTATATCTAGGTATTAGATACTTACAACAGGCGACCATCCCGATCCAGAGTTGTGCACTTGTTCTCCTCGTACTCCGAGTACGCGAGGTTGACTGGGCCCACAGATGTCAGCATCCAATATACCCACCTGAAATTCATTAGTATACTTGATTTACCGTTCCTGTTAGATATCGACCAGCAGTGGACGTCTTTCGGCTGAAATCATGATGATGATGATATTGTACACTAGATTTAACAAACAAAAGGAATCTATGCTCTAAAATACATACAATGCGGCCTTATCGCGGCTGAGCGGTCTTACTAGTCAACCAAGGAAATACCTTACTAGTAAACCACGCCAACTGTAACATTACTCGTAATAGAGTAGGCTTGGCCATATGTTACTACGGAATAATAATAAAAAAAGTAAATTGGAAAGGTTATCAACCCCAAAGATATTCCAAATCGTTTTAGATTAAATATAGAAAGAATGCATTTGGGTCAATAGGATGTTTTAATCAGTTGATATGGAAATATTAAAAAAATTGCTTAGTTCCAAGTTTTCGTAAAGCCATGTAAACAAAACCACCATGCATACAACTACTTATGCATCGACCATAATAAATTACCCCATAAAACCTGACCTATATACGACGCACGAAGGTTGTACCAGGCAGTGCCACCGTCTGGCTGTACGTTGCGAAATCTTTGCCACCGCGCCTTTGGAATCGATACACGTGTTGTCTGTACCAGGTTTCTAAATTTAAAAATCAAAATATTTTGCCGCGAAAATGGATTTCGGAAACGCGTATGAACGCAGATCGAGATATAATAGGGTAGGTGATTATTTCAATAATACAATTTTATTCTGATGCTCTTCTAGTCCTTTATGCCGCATCGTGACGTTTTAATTGGTGTGTAATTAAACAGCTGGCACAAGCATTTAAAATTAATAAACAATCTACTAAAGAACTAATTGGCGAATTAATAAGTTCCTACTGTATTTGAATAAATGAAAACTCTAATAGACATTTGAATAGGTATTTTTACTTTTAATTTGTGTGGCTTAATCAGTATGATTGTTAAAAAAAAACAATCTGTATTTGTATTTTCATAAATAATCTGGTTATAACAAAAACAAACTGGAATAAATGTAACCTGGTGGATAACAGAAGGGTTATCCAACGGGTCAAACACGTCCCCTATCTTATCTGTTGTAAATAATAATGGCCATCCATTAAATAAATTAAAACCCAGAAGTCATGCAAGTGCATCAAAGTGCATTGCCTTAAGTTCACTGGCTTCTTTAGATAACCGTTGACTGATTGACGCCATTACTTTTTTTTATAGACTTGTCCTAAGCGATGGTTCACACTATCAGTTTCAACATGCCTGGATTATTTTTTATCTCGGCATCATAGACCAGGCAATGATTTAGATAAATCCTATCTCATAAAATTAAAGTAAAAAGTAAATAAATAGAGATAACAACCCTTTACAACACCACTTCAATCTATGGATTAAGGATTGAAAGGTTTTTAAATAGGGAAAGTTAAAAAGTAAACAGTTATGATGCCATATTATTGCTCCACAACCCTTGGTTGATGACTTTTTTGATGATGATTACAGAAAATCTAATGTCTTAAATCCTCCTATGTACCTTCATGCTGTATGAAAATTTTATAAATAAACTAGCTGTTGCCCGCGACTTCGTCTGCGAAGCATTAGTAATTCGAATAGCTTATTTTGTACATCGCAGCATAATATTGTGGGTTTTCCATACAAACTTCTACCTCTCTTTCCACCCCCTTAAGTAAGATTTCCGGGATAAAAACTATGCTATGTCCTGCCCAGCGTCTCAAAATATCTCCGAACCAAATTGCATCTAAATCGGTTCAACGGTTTAAGCGTGAAAAGGTGACAGAGAGACAGACAGAGTCACTTTCACATTTATAATATCAACTCCGTCCGCGACTTCGTTCGTGTGATGGCAACCAAAAATAAGCTGCTATTAAACCTGAGACAAACGGTCCAGTTCGGTAGTTCCAAATCGATGTAGAGGTCCCCATCCTAGTGCCATTTGATTCTTCAAAGAAACTTTGACACCCCTAAACCGTCTTCTGTGGGTAAATCCAAAAAACTAATGATGTCATCCTTTATTATTTTGCCAAAGGAATAAGATTTTTATACAAATAAATGTCTCCCTTTTAACCCTTTAAAAAGTTGAATTTCCAAAAACCCCTCCTAAGTGCTCCCCAACGTCATAAAAAGAAGCTATGTGCAGTAAAAGTAATCAAAAATCTTTACCACCCCGAAGTCGTATTTTAAGGGTAGTTTCGAAAAACGAATTATTGAAAATCTTTATTATTCATTTAGGATGGTATTTATGTCAAATTTATTGTTTATTCACCCAAGAAATCAGATTCTTCAAAAAAAAATAAGAGCTACCTTTATTATTCATTTAGGTTAGTATTTTAGTGGCAAGTTTATTGACCCAAGAAACCAGATTTTTCAAAAAAACTGTAATACCTCCTAAATCGTCTTTTGGGGGTAGTTGCAAAAAACTAATAATGACAACCTTAATTGTTTATTTAGGATGGTATTTATGTCAAGTTTCATGTTTATTCACCCAAGAAATCAGATTCGTCAAAAAAATTAACATACCCTAAATCGTCTTTTGGGGGTAGTTTCAAAAAATAATAACAGCAACCTTTATTATATTGACCCAAGAAACCAGATTTTTCAAAAACACTAATACCTCCTAAATCGTCTTTTGGGGGTAGTTGCAAAAAACTAATAATGACAACCTTTATTGTTTATTTAGGATGGTATTTATGCCAAGTTTCAAGTGTATTCACCCAAGAAATCAGATTCTTCAAAAAAAATAACATCACCTAAATCTTCTTTTGGGGGTAGTTGCAAAAAACTAATAATGACAACCTTTATTGTTTATTTAGGTTAGTATTTGTGGCAAGTTTATTGACCCAAGAAACCAGATTTTAAAAACACTGTAATATCTCCTAAATCGTCTTTTGGGGGTAGTTGCAAAAAACTAATAATGACAACCTTTATTGTTTATTTAGGATGGTATTTATGCCAAGTTTCAAGTTTATTCACCCAAGAAATCAGATTCTTCAAAAAAACTAACATCCCCTAAATCTTCTTTTGGGGGTAGTTACAAAAAATGATAATAGCGACCTTTATTATTCATTTAGGTTAGTATTTGTGTCAAGTTTCAAGTTTTCTGACCCAAGAAATCTGATTTTTCAAAAACACTGTAATACCTCCTAAATCGTCTTTTGGGGGTAGTTGCAAAAAACTAATAATCACAAACATTATTGTTTATTTTAGATGGTATTTATGTCAAGTTTCATGTTTATTCACCCAAGAAATCAGATTCTTCAAAAAAAATAACATCCCCTAAATCAACTTTTGGGGGTAGTTTCTAAAAACTAACAATGAAAGTCTTTATTGTTTATTTAGATTAGTATTTATGTCAAGTTTCAAGTTTATTAACTGAAGTAATGAGATTCTTCAAAAAAACTTTAACACCCCTAAATCGTCTTTTGGGAGTAGTTTCAAAAAATAATAATAGCAACCTTTATTATTCATTTAGATTAGTATTTGTGGCAAGTTTCAAGTTTTTTACCCAAGAAATCAGATTTTCCATACAAATTTCAACAACCCCTAAATCATTATTTGGGGGTAGTTTCGAAAAACTAATAATGTCAATCTTTATCATTTACTTAGAATACTATTTGTGCTAAGTTTCAAGAATTTTGGTCGAAGGAATTAGATTTTTCATACAAACTTTCAACCCCCTTTTTACCCCCTTAGGGGTGAAATTTCCAAAAATCCTTTCTTAGTGCACACTTACGTCACTTGAGGAACCTTTCTGCCAAATTTCATGCTTCTAGGCTTAGCAGTTTTGGCTGTGCGTTAATTGATCAGTCAGTCAGTCAGTCAGTCAGTCAGTCAGTCACCTTTCGCTTTTATAGATATAGATGTGCTAAGTTTCAAGAATTTTGGTCGAAGGAATTAGATTTTTCATACAAACTTTCAACCCCCTTTTTACCCCCTTAGGGGTGAAATTTCCAAAAATCCTTTCTTAGTGCACACTTACGTCACTTGAGGAACCTTTCTGCCAAATTTCATGCTTCTAGGCTTAGCAGTTTTGGCTGTGCGTTGATTGATCAGTCAGTCAGTCAGTCAGTCAGTCAGTCAGTCAGTCAGTCACCTTTCGCTTTTATAGATATAGATAAATAAGCTAGCCAAATGTACACACTCTCCTTGAAGAGTATTTTTTTTTGGCTAGCTAGTTTAATTGCAACCCTGCCGGGCCTTGGCTCATCAGGGTTGTAATTCTTTAATCTCGCGCTTAACACACGGTAATATTGTTATATTTCTGCAAGTTTAATTGTCTCTGTGGCAACATATTACCAACTAGTCCTTTCTAAATTTAGAAAGTGTTTAGGAATAGTTCATAATAATATAATTTATAGTTTACTTACATTAGCATCAGGGTTCCTAGCAGCCAGTGCATGCCCCAGTAGAGATGTGACGGTACTCTTGCCCACCCCTCCCTTTCCAGACAGGATTAAAATTTTGTGCTTCACATTTGAGAGCCGCTCCTTGATCAATTGGATGGCCGGGTCAGGCCCTGATACTGCACCTGTTAAAAAAAAGTTTTGTTTTACAATGCTGTAGACTGTAGCCAACAGCTGTAAGTAACAAAATCATTAAAGTTTTTATCAAAAGAGTTATTAGAAAAAGATATGCTGGTCTGACTCCAAATTAATTGGGATGAAGGCAGGCGGATGATTATTCCGTATTTGAAAAGTTTTATTCTGTAGTAAAGTTTTATTTTATTAAATGTATGATTATAATGATCAGTAAAAAGTCACTATTGCAACATTATTGTCTTTGATTACATTTTTGAACTTTATTTACTGACTGTTATGTAAAGATAATTCAAGTGATGATAAAAGTACAAAACATTTCATCTCCCAACACTGTTTACTCTGATAAGGCAGTGATTTCAAACAGGATCTCAAACTTATTGATTATCTTCTTAAATATTTTACTGCAAAATGTGAGATTACAGAAAAATGCAATGAGAAAAATAAATTTAGTTACAGGTACATAATTAGATATAGTGCAAATTCAAGATTGGATAAAAAAAATGTGATGATGACATAGCAATGTTTTTTGCTAAGCAATGATGCTTAGTTAAATGAGTTTGCTTTAAATCAGAATTAAGCCATATTATCATAATCATTGTTAAAGCCATAGAGTGGCAACAAGCAGGCGGCCCATCTGGCAGTAATTGGCTGCCCTATTATACCTACTGGCGAGTCAGGGGATAAGTAGCCTTCATTAACACATTAGAATAATATTATTGTCTGTGTTTTCTGTGCTAGTACACCATGCATGTGTAACTTGGTATAGCACACTGTGAAAACATACAAGCATGATTGCCAATTATAGATTAAAGCACTGAACAAATAACTGAGTCAACGTCAATGTTTGTTTTAACACTTACCCGAAGCGCAAATGTTCTGGTTGGGACACCCAGCGCACGCTGAGGCTTTCCCAGCATCGTCACTTTGAGTCCCAGGACAATCTACAACGGCAAAGTTTTAGGTTTTACGGAATAAGCCCAAAGTTTCATGAATTTTTTTCTTAGGTTATTTACTTACGCTGCGGCGCGTTGTCCGGTACACCACTCATGTTTGCTTACGTTTTACGACTCATCAACCGATTCTTTAATTATATGAACAGTGTAATAACAAATTATAATTATTTATACGTCGTGAATCCAAAACTCCAAAGAGCAGAGATAATGTCAAAACAGTTTTGACAATTGAATGCACTGAATGAGAGTGATGACAGTATTGACACTGACATTTATGTGGTTTGGTTGAACAAAATGGGCTGCGTTCATCTTTGCAATTTATTGATTTAGCAAGCTTTAGTTGTTGAGGCCGCCTTCTGCCAAATCTTAACACAAACCTTGCTAGGTTTGTTTTTTAGTGCAGCATATAAAATAATAATATTTGAAGATTCCTATTTAAAACTGACTGGATATAATACCAATGTTCTTTTCTAGAAACACGAATGCATCGTATTAAAAAGGATCGGGACGGGCAACATTTTTTTTAATTCCGTTAGGTTGTCGAATTTAGCGACACGAAAATTTCAATTTTGAATTTTACTTTTTGTTTGCTATAAATGCAATTCTTCAAAATTTTTAGAAACTTTCCGTAAAATATCATCAAAATGGCCAAGGAAGTGTCTATGTGCACGGTAATATACACGTAAATAGTACTTTTAATTATAATAAAAATGGTAAAATTAATAATTTCATTTTATGTTTTTTGTAGCAACTCCAACAATGGTCTCCGGTAAAAGAGATCGCAGGGGTTCCCAGCGTGCCCCCACAAGTCGGTTATTGCTTCCACTCTCCGAAGAAGCACCCATGGAGGCCTATCATGGGCTACGAGGAGATCGAGGTGACTCCCATGTAAGATATCCTGTTTGTAACCTTTTAGCAGTCTGTCACTTCTCGAACTCGAGAGTTTGTAAAGAATATAGGCATGAGAAGTACATTTATTATTTCAACTAGGGTGTACTGTTCCATTGATGTGAAAATACGTCCTCCTATTATTTTTATCTCGTAAATACTCAGCATCTAACAACATTTTTATCTCTATCTCGTTTCAGCATTATTTTACTGTAATTCTGCAAATACTTTCTATTCTCCAGGCCCTCACAACCCATAACCAACACAATGGTTGACCCATGCTATACTCCAGCCGGTATGGCCGCGGAGCCCCTTCGCTTCCCCAATCTGGTGACCGGGTTCGACCGGAGCCCCGAGCATGCGGCCCGCGCAGCCCTATACACGCGATATACGCAGTACGAGTGGAACCAGAACAGCATCAAAAACTATAACGAGTCTGATGCCAAGAGGAACTTCTCTGAACGAGTCAGGAATGATATCGTGAGGATGTTGAGGTAAGGGTCACTTGTTGCAGGCAAAATAACAAAATAAAAAAGCCTTTATGGAAAAACAAAAACATCCCTCAGCTCCTTGACTACATAAATTAAATATTGCTTTTTTGTAAAAGACTTTTTGGTAAGGAACTACTATCTGACTGATGTTGGAGTATTACAGAGAAACCGATGAGATCGGCACACAGGGACAGAGGGACTCCGGCAGGAGGATCGGTGAACGAATCACCGACACTACCTTTTGGAGGAATGAGGTAAGTTGCCTGAGACAGGCTATCTACTCAGCTACGTAGAACCAAATCTGATTCTAGGCAGCTGCGTAGTTAGTTAGCCACCCTAATGCACAAAAGTTTGTGTCTGAAGAAATTACTCTCATCTTGTACTTCGCTGATAAATCTTGCTATTTTGCATCTTGGATGTTCCAAAGTACATTGCCCATGATATACAAACTATCATCTTTCTGGAGTAGGTACAACTTTTTATAGACTCGAATTTAATAATCAAAGGTTTTGATTCTGCCAAAATTCACCTTTATTTTCGGCAGTCATTCTTGTAGGTATATCCTGATTCATCTTAAGCTGTGTCGATAGGTCTCAATAGAGATGGAACGTCTAGTGGCGACCTGTGAGAAGCTGAACGACACTCGCAGGCAGCTGGAGCGCGCCATTGCTGGCATCGAGGGGCCGCTGCATATCGTGCAGGAGTGTTTGTACCACCGGGAGAAGAGGCAGGGTAAGTGCCTTTTCATAGCCCTGGTTGCCGGGTACCCGAAGGCGAATTTATAGCCATGTACGTGTGAAAGCTAATATACATGGCTATACACTTCGCCACCGGTTACTCGGCACCAGCTACCCGTAAACCGGGGCGTGTGAAAAGGCCTTAAGTATGAACGACACCTTTTCATGTGCGTAACTCCAGCTTCCTCATAAGTGTTAGAATAATTCTATCTATGCCAATATATAAGGCATAATTGCAGCAATCAAAGTACCGAGTCTTTATTTAGCTGCCACAAAAACTTCGTTAATTTAAGTCGTTTAGTATGTGTCAGCTGGAGTGACGTCACCCCAGCTTCCTCATTCAGTACAGGCAAACCAGTGATGTTAGGGTTTTGGACTATAGTCAAAAAAATAAGGCATAATAGCTGCACACGGAAGGAAAGAACTGAACGATAATACTTGAAAAGTGTCGAAACTACTATCAAAAAACGTGTGTGTAAGCTGGAGTGACGTCACCCCAGCTGCTCATGTCATATCTTCAGAACCAAAGAAGATATGATTATGCATTATAGCTTAAAACATAAGAAATAATAGCTGCCACCGGCAGCAAAATTTTCAAATCTCTAGTGTTGTAGTTTCCACGTAGTAAACAAAAAAATAGTTTCCGCGCCAAAAATATCAAATCATTATTTCGGAGGAGGTGCGGAGCGGCGATGCCGTTCTGTGCGCTACATTTTTGCAACCAAGTTTGCACTTAGCAGGCATTCTACTATAAGTCATTTTAACTTGCGCTCAATTTTTTTTTTTATTGAAGACTAGCGGACGCCTCGCGGTTTCACCCGCTTAGTTCCCGTTCCCGTAGGAATACAGGGATAAAAAGTAGCCTATGTCACCCGGGCATAGTGTAGCTTCCCAACGGTGAAAGATTTTTTGAAATCGGTCCAGTACTTTCGGAGCCTATTCGGTACAAACAAACACACAAACAAAAAAATCTTTCCTCTTTATAATATTGGTATAGATAGATATATGTAGACTGAGAGCCGACTGAACTTTAATGGAACTATGAAAGAAATATTAAAAAAGTGGATTCTTATCAACTTTAGAAAATTTAGCTGCCTGTGGCAGCTATTATTTCTTATGTTTTAAGCTATAATGCATAATCATATCTTCTTTGGTTCTGAAGATATGACATGAGCAGCTGGGGTGACGTCACTCCAGCTTACACACACGTTTTTTGATAGTAGTTTCAACACTTTTCAAGTTATCATATCTTGTTTCGTTCGGAAGATATGACATGAGCAGCTGGGGTGCCGTCACTCCAGCTTACACATATTTGTCGGTTTAATAACTAATAGAGTATTTTGACCAGAAATTTGAAATTTTTGCTTCCAACGGCAGCTATTATTCCTTATTTTTTGAGCTTTAATACATAATCATAAATTCTTTTGATCGGAAGATATGAAATGGCAGCTGGGGTGACGTCACTCCAGCTTACACACACCTTTTTTGATAGTAGTTTCAACACTTTTTAAGTTTTATCGTTCAGTTCTGTCCTTTCATGTGCAGCTATTATGCCTTATTTTTATGACTATAGTCCAAAACCCTAACGTCACAGGTTTGCCTGTATTGAATGAGGAAGCTGGGGTGACGTCACTCCAGCTGACATATACTAAACGACTTATATTAACGAAGTTTTCGTGGCAGCTAAATAAAGACTCGGTACTTTGATTGCTGCTTTTATGCCTTATATATTGGCATAGATAGAATTATTCTAACACTTATGAGGAAGCTGGAGTTATGCACATCACCTTTTCAGGTATCATGGACCTTCAAATAATTGGAAATACGAACTTTTGTTATATATTTCGTTGATTTGTTGACATACCTATCACACAATCATCCTTGCCTGCTGCTAAGTGATACCATTATCCAGCCTTGTTGTTAATGGACGTATCAAGCCAACATTACCGTAACCACATTTCATAAACATCATAGGGATTTTTAGAAAACTGCACGATATCTACCATTCAACAAGTTTTTTTGTCATCGAGTCCTTCTCCTTTGTCATAGGTAGTATTCGAACCCTCACATACGCGTGAATTGTATTTATTTATTTATTTTTATACACTTTATTGTACACCAGAAAAACAAAAACAATTGAAACTTAAAACTAAAAAAAAATATATACAATGGGCGGCCTTATCGCATTCTGCGATCTCTTCCAGGCAACCTGGAATGGACAGTGAATGCGTGGACATGACATGGGGTTGTCTGTGGTGCAACAATACCAACAAAAATACAATTATACAAAAATAAATATAATTATCAATGATACAAATATATATATGCCATATAATAGATACACAAATAAATACATATTTGATATATAAACCGTAAAAATAAAAGTCGTATGACAATCATAGACAAAGTGTAAGCCAAAATACTAAGAGCACGATTACAGCGATAAGTAATGTTCCTTGACAAGTCTTTTAAACACAGGCAACGACTGAGCACGTTTAATCGGGTCAGGCAATGCATTCCACAGACGAGCAGCCTGGACAGAAAAAGATTTATCCATGAAAGTTGTGGAATGCATTGGCATTTTAAGTCGCAAGTTAACTGATGACCTTAGAGATTTCGTGTGGGAATCGCAGATAAACTGGAAACGCTCCTTGAGGTAAAGAGGGGTGGTATATTCTGCTCCTACCTAATTTACGCGGCGACACACATATTTATCCGGATTCCAGACATGTCTAGCACAAGAGCTGCTCCGTCCCAGGCTAATCTGATTGTTCTGCCGGTAGGTCTGGAGCAGGTGCACGACGCGGTGGAACAGTCTCTGCTCATGGAGGTTGCTATCCTGCGGGAGTGCCAGGACAAATTCCGCAATATGCTTGAAAAGGTATTACAGAAGCAGCGACTTCTATTCTAGGTGTACAATGGAAACTAAGTGAGGAAATATAATAGGACATTTAAAAAATAGATACAGCCTCTGCCCCTTCAGGCTACTTCTGTCTGCTTTGCGGACAATCAAAATGTTATAAAGGTACTCGAATCAGGGTGTGCTTGCTGGAACAGTTCCAACGAATTCTTGGACAAAGGGATTGCAGCTATTTTGAAATACTTAGAAAAAATCTTTCTTAAATTCAAAATAAATACTGTTATATTTTTTCCTTTGTGTTTTTTTTGCAGGTGCGCGCGCAGTCTAAGAACTGTCGCGCAACACAACACGAGCTGGAGACGGACATGCGAAACAAGGAGTACGCGCTCGGTATCGACTCCATGTGCCATCAGCTCAACAACTACTCCAAGGTTAATATAATACAATCAGCACAACCATTTCTCTACTTTCATTCTTCTTCACTTTGACGGCATAGAAATCACTTTGGCTGCATGTTTTGGGGCACATCAAAGGGCAGGAATCAGGATATGAGTATTTGCGACTCAGCGTCTCATTCAAACCCAGCTGCCGTTCTGTGAAGGAAGCCCCACTTGTGTTCGGAGACGGAAGTGATGATAACTTTGTTCCTCAGGGCCTGCAATTCTATGCGGGCATCGAGCGCTACGACCCCACGGTGTGCGACACGGCGCGCTGGGCGGCCGCCTCCGCCGCCACGCTGCAGCGCTCGCAGTCCGAGCGCGCCAAGGCCATACAGATGCTCTCAGGTAATGTACCATACAGATGCTCTCAGGTAATGTACCACGGTGTGCGACACGGTCACACGGCGCGCTGGGCGGCCGCCTCCGCCGCCACGCTGCAGCGCTCGCAGTCCGAGCGCGCCAAGGCCATACAGATGCTCTCAGGTAATGTACCATACAGATGCTCTCAGGTAATGTACCACGGTGTGCGACACGGTCACACGGCGCGCTGGGCGGCCGCCTCCGCCGCCACGCTGCAGCGCTCGCAGTCCGAGCGCGCCAAGGCCATACAGATGCTCTCAGGTAATGTACCATACAGATGCTCTCAGGTAATGTACCACGGTGTGCGACACGGTCACACGGCGCGCTGGGCGGCCGCCTCCGCCGCCACGCTGCAGCGCTCGCAGTCCGAGCGCGCCAAGGCCATACAGATGCTCTCAGGTAATGTACCATACAGATGCTCTCAGGTAATGTACCACGGTGTGCGACACGGTCACACGGCGCGCTGGGCGGCCGCCTCCGCCGCCACGCTGCAGCGCTCGCAGTCCGAGCGCGCCAAGGCCATACAGATGCTCTCAGGTAATGTACCATACAGATGCTCTCAGGTAATGTACCACGGTGTGCGACACGGTCACACGGCGCGCTGGGCGGCCGCCTCCGCCGCCACGCTGCAGCGCTCGCAGTCCGAGCGCGCCAAGGCCATACAGATGCTCTCAGGTAATGTACCATACAGATGCTCTCAGGTAATGTACCACGGTGTGCGACACGGTCACACGGCGCGCTGGGCGGCCGCCTCCGCCGCCACGCTGCAGCGCTCGCAGTCCGAGCGCGCCAAGGCCATACAGATGCTCTCAGGTAATGTACCATACAGATGCTCTCAGGTAATGTACCACGGTGTGCGACACGGTCACACGGCGCGCTGGGCGGCCGCCTCCGCCGCCACGCTGCAGCGCTCGCAGTCCGAGCGCGCCAAGGCCATACAGATGCTCTCAGGTAATGTACCATACAGATGCTCTCAGGTAATGTACCACGGTGTGCGACACGGTCACACGGCGCGCTGGGCGGCCGCCTCCGCCGCCACGCTGCAGCGCTCGCAGTCCGAGCGCGCCAAGGCCATACAGATGCTCTCAGGTAATGTACCATACAGATGCTCTCAGGTAATGTACCACGGTGTGCGACACGGTCACACGGCGCGCTGGGCGGCCGCCTCCGCCGCCACGCTGCAGCGCTCGCAGTCCGAGCGCGCCAAGGCCATACAGATGCTCTCAGGTAATGTACCATACAGATGCTCTCAGGTAATGTACCACGGTGTGCGACACGGTCACACGGCGCGCTGGGCGGCCGCCTCCGCCGCCACGCTGCAGCGCTCGCAGTCCGAGCGCGCCAAGGCCATACAGATGCTCTCAGGTAATGTACCATACAGATGCTCTCAGGTAATGTACCACGGTGTGCGACACGGTCACACGGCGCGCTGGGCGGCCGCCTCCGCCGCCACGCTGCAGCGCTCGCAGTCCGAGCGCGCCAAGGCCATACAGATGCTCTCAGGTAATGTACCATACAGATGCTCTCAGGTAATGTACCATACAGATGCTCTCAGGTAATGTACCACGGTGTGCGACACGGTCACACGGCGCGCTGGGCGGCCGCCTCCGCCGCCACGCTGCAGCGCTCGCAGTCCGAGCGCGCCAAGGCCATACAGATGCTCTCAGGTAATGTACCATACAGATGCTCTCAGGTAATGTACCACGGTGTGCGACACGGTCACACGGCGCGCTGGGCGGCCGCCTCCGCCGCCACGCTGCAGCGCTCGCAGTCCGAGCGCGCCAAGGCCATACAGATGCTCTCAGGTAATGTACCATACAGATGCTCTCAGGTAATGTACCACGGTGTGCGACACGGTCACACGGCGCGCTGGGCGGCCGCCTCCGCCGCCACGCTGCAGCGCTCGCAGTCCGAGCGCGCCAAGGCCATACAGATGCTCTCAGGTAATGTACCATACAGATGCTCTCAGGTAATGTACCACGGTGTGCGACACGGTCACACGGCGCGCTGGGCGGCCGCCTCCGCCGCCACGCTGCAGCGCTCGCAGTCCGAGCGCGCCAAGGCCATACAGATGCTCTCAGGTAATGTACCATACAGATGCTCTCAGGTAATGTACCACGGTGTGCGACACGGTCACACGGCGCGCTGGGCGGCCGCCTCCGCCGCCACGCTGCAGCGCTCGCAGTCCGAGCGCGCCAAGGCCATACAGATGCTCTCAGGTAATGTACCATACAGATGCTCTCAGGTAATGTACCACGGTGTGCGACACGGTCACACGGCGCGCTGGGCGGCCGCCTCCGCCGCCACGCTGCAGCGCTCGCAGTCCGAGCGCGCCAAGGCCATACAGATGCTCTCAGGTAATGTACCATACAGATGCTCTCAGGTAATGTACCACGGTGTGCGACACGGTCACACGGCGCGCTGGGCGGCCGCCTCCGCCGCCACGCTGCAGCGCTCGCAGTCCGAGCGCGCCAAGGCCATACAGATGCTCTCAGGTAATGTACCATACAGATGCTCTCAGGTAATGTACCACGGTGTGCGACACGGTCACACGGCGCGCTGGGCGGCCGCCTCCGCCGCCACGCTGCAGCGCTCGCAGTCCGAGCGCGCCAAGGCCATACAGATGCTCTCAGGTAATGTACCATACAGATGCTCTCAGGTAATGTACCACGGTGTGCGACACGGTCACACGGCGCGCTGGGCGGCCGCCTCCGCCGCCACGCTGCAGCGCTCGCAGTCCGAGCGCGCCAAGGCCATACAGATGCTCTCAGGTAATGTACCATACAGATGCTCTCAGGTAATGTACCACGGTGTGCGACACGGTCACACGGCGCGCTGGGCGGCCGCCTCCGCCGCCACGCTGCAGCGCTCGCAGTCCGAGCGCGCCAAGGCCATACAGATGCTCTCAGGTAATGTACCATACAGATGCTCTCAGGTAATGTACCACGGTGTGCGACACGGTCACACGGCGCGCTGGGCGGCCGCCTCCGCCGCCACGCTGCAGCGCTCGCAGTCCGAGCGCGCCAAGGCCATACAGATGCTCTCAGGTAATGTACCATACAGATGCTCTCAGGTAATGTACCACGGTGTGCGACACGGTCACACGGCGCGCTGGGCGGCCGCCTCCGCCGCCACGCTGCAGCGCTCGCAGTCCGAGCGCGCCAAGGCCATACAGATGCTCTCAGGTAATGTACCATACAGATGCTCTCAGGTAATGTACCACGGTGTGCGACACGGTCACACGGCGCGCTGGGCGGCCGCCTCCGCCGCCACGCTGCAGCGCTCGCAGTCCGAGCGCGCCAAGGCCATACAGATGCTCTCAGGTAATGTACCATACAGATGCTCTCAGGTAATGTACCATACAGATGCTCTCAGGTAATGTACCACGGTGTGCGACACGGTCAGACGCCGCGCTGGGCGGCCGCCTCCGCCGCCACGCTGCAGCGCTCGCAGTCCGAGCGCGCCAAGGCCATACAGATGCTCTCAGGTAATGTACCATACAGATGCTCTCAGGTAATGTACCACGGTGTGCGACACGGTCACACGGCGCGCTGGGCGGCCGCCTCCGCCGCCACGCTGCAGCGCTCGCAGTCCGAGCGCGCCAAGGCCATACAGATGCTCTCAGGTAATGTACCATACAGATGCTCTCAGGTAATGTACCATACAGATGCTCTCAGGTAATGTACCACGGTGTGCGACACGGTCAGACGGCGCGCTGGGCGGCCGCCTCCGCCGCCACGCTGCAGCGCTCGCAGTCCGAGCGCGCCAAGGCCATACAGATGCTCTCAGGTAATGTACCATACAGATGCTCTCAGGTAATGTACCACGGTGTGCGACACGGTCACACGGCGCGCTGGGCGGCCGCCTCCGCCGCCACGCTGCAGCGCTCGCAGTCCGAGCGCGCCAAGGCCATACAGATGCTCTCAGGTAATGTACCATACAGATGCTCTCAGGTAATGTACCACGGTGTGCGACACGGTCACACGGCGCGCTGGGCGGCCGCCTCCGCCGCCACGCTGCAGCGCTCGCAGTCCGAGCGCGCCAAGGCCATACAGATGCTCTCAGGTAATGTACCATACAGATGCTCTCAGGTAATGTACCACGGTGTGCGACACGGTCACACGGCGCGCTGGGCGGCCGCCTCCGCCGCCACGCTGCAGCGCTCGCAGTCCGAGCGCGCCAAGGCCATACAGATGCTCTCAGGTAATGTACCATACAGATGCTCTCAGGTAATGTACCACGGTGTGCGACACGGTCAGACGGCGCGCTGGGCGGCCGCCTCCGCCGCCACGCTGCAGCGCTCGCAGTCCGAGCGCGCCAAGGCCATACAGATGCTCTCAGGTAATGTACCATACAGATGCTCTCAGGTAATGTACCACGGTGTGCGACACGGTCAGACGGCGCGCTGGGCGGCCGCCTCCGCCGCCACGCTGCAGCGCTCGCAGTCCGAGCGCGCCAAGGCCATACAGATGCTCTCAGGTAATGTACCATACAGATGCTCTCAGGTAATGTACCACGGTGTGCGACACGGTCACACGGCGCGCTGGGCGGCCGCCTCCGCCGCCACGCTGCAGCGCTCGCAGTCCGAGCGCGCCAAGGCCATACAGATGCTCTCAGGTAATGTACCATACAGATGCTCTCAGGTAATGTACCACGGTGTGCGACACGGTCACACGGCGCGCTGGGCGGCCGCCTCCGCCGCCACGCTGCAGCGCTCGCAGTCCGAGCGCGCCAAGGCCATACAGATGCTCTCAGGTAATGTACCATACAGATGCTCTCAGGTAATGTACCACGGTGTGCGACACGGTCACACGGCGCGCTGGGCGGCCGCCTCCGCCGCCACGCTGCAGCGCTCGCAGTCCGAGCGCGCCAAGGCCATACAGATGCTCTCAGGTAATGTACCATACAGATGCTCTCAGGTAATGTACCACGGTGTGCGACACGGTCACACGGCGCACTGGGCGGCCGCCTCCGCCGCCACGCTGCAGCGCTCGCAGTCCGAGCGCGCCAAGGCCATACAGATGCTCTCAGGTAATGTACCATACAGATGCTCTCAGGTAATGTACCACGGTGTGCGACACGGTCACACGGCGCGCTGGGCGGCCGCCTCCGCCGCCACGCTGCAGCGCTCGCAGTCCGAGCGCGCCAAGGCCATACAGATGCTCTCAGGTAATGTACCATACAGATGCTCTCAGGTAATGTACCACGGTGTGCGACACGGTCACACGGCGCGCTGGGCGGCCGCCTCCGCCGCCACGCTGCAGCGCTCGCAGTCCGAGCGCGCCAAGGCCATACAGATGCTCTCAGGTAATGTACCATACAGATGCTCTCAGGTAATGTACCACGGTGTGCACCAGGCGGGCACTAAGTATGTTACAATAAAAACAATCTTACAAAACCAAGATAAAAGGTTCAAGGCCAGCAACAACTATAATTCAATTAAATACAATAAGGGGAGACTATTTTAGTCTTCACCAAACCTATATTGCTTACAACAAACAAGAAAATTTAATAACACAACTTCTATACACACATACACTCTGAAAACGAAAGAAGTTGAATAAAGATTCAACTTCTTTGTGTATTTGTGTGTTTTTGGGCAAGAAACAGATTGTTTCCTTTGCCGAATTTACTTACACAATTAGGCTGCCGGAGTGAGTTGTGCACTTTATTTTAACAGGTTGTAATATATATAACTGTGGGGGGTCGATTTCAACCCAACAAGACACAGCTATCTCTGACTGACTCAAAAATGTATCACTTTCCAACCAAAGTATGATCAACAATAAAAAACAAGCCGACAAACAATACAGCGTTCAGTGTGAACGAGTGAAATGCAAAACCACGCTCTGCTACCACCAATAATTCGAAGACATGTGACATCCACCAAACCGCACTGGACCCGCGTGGTGGATTACGGCCCATTCCCTCTCACAGAGAGGAGGCCTGTGTCCCAGCAGTGGGAACATTAATAGGCTGATGATATACATTCCAAAACACGCAGGCATACACACACACACACACACAGATACACAAGCACACACACATGCATACACACGTCTCATCCAAATATTCGACTTTTAGTTACTTTTTCTTAATACAGTCTAACTGTAAAGTTAATTATGTCGTAATACCTATTAACTAATTTATGATAACAGATTTTCGCACTTATGTTTTTTTAATATATTATCCACAAATTGTTATTGTTGCTTATAGCAGAGCCAGGTACTATTTATAACCTAATTTAAGAGACAGTGTTCATATTATTAACATAATTTATTTGAACCAATAAACGTTATTATTATGTCTTTTATTCATTTTGTTTCATAATCTATATTTTAATATTTTTTTTACTTATAAATTATTATTATTAATGATCATGCGATAACCGCTCAACCAATACAAGTAACCCTTAATTCAACTGTGCCATGTTATTATTTAGATACGGAGAATTTGATCAACGTGTCCGCGACCGAGATCTGGGACCAATGGAGCAATTCCAACAGCGCGTTCACACGTCGCATCGCTGAGACCATTGAGATCAAGAACAAACTGCAAATGCATCTGCACAAGGTATTACCGACTAAAACATCCCCTAAGTGGGAAATATCTAAAAGTGTATCTATACGTTGAGTGTAACTATTACAAGAAATGGTTAAAAATGGCTACCAGTCACTTTAATGGAAAGAGTGTTGTTTGAAATTGTCAAGTAGTAGCAGAGACAACATGTGTTAGCAATGATATTTTCAATGTGTGCTTAGAATTCGAAAGGCATCCGCGGCGAAAATCTTGACCTTGTTAGACGAACTATACTTATTTATGACTTCTACTGAGGAACGCTTTTATCGCTTTTATCTTTGCTTTTTTTTACGATTGTAAGTAATTCCAGATCCAACAAGAGATCTTCGACGTTGAGAAGACTCTGGAGCTGTTGAACAAGGCCATCGAGGACAAGCTGCAGCCCATGAAGGTGGCCCACACGCGCCTGCAGGCCAGGACCAACCGGCCGCACCTCGAGAAGTGCCGCGATGAGGCACAGAACAGGTGAGAGATAGAATAGAATAGAATAGAAGTTTATTTCTCTCAAAAAGGTACATTTCGTTAAAGGTCGTTAAATCTAGGTTACAGCAGATTCAAACCTTAGTGAGAGCTGGAGTCTATACTGGGTTCGAGACCTGTATGACAGATCTCCAGGCTCACACCCTTAAAAATACAATATTATGGTGCACTTACGTACTACAACAATGTGAAAGTATCAAATTGAGAGGAGATAATTATACAAAAACAAAAGGAGATGTGTCATGTGTGTCTTTGGAGAGTGTTGTGTCCGTGAGTGCAATATAAGTCCTCACCCCAGCGCCCATGAACACCAGGCATGAGCACTTACTTGCCCGAGAGTGTGTGTGTGTGTCTGTGTGTGACAAGGTGAAACGCGCTCCAAGGATGAAGGTGAATATTTTCGGTAGGCGAAATTATTGTGAAATACTTAGTATATTTTAGGTCTCTGCATAATCCAATTTAAGTAGCCATGTCGTTAATGTTTTTTTACATTTTGATTTGCACATAGGATATATATTTAATATTTTATTAGCCTTGTTATAGACGTAGCTACTGAGGAAATGGAAACTACGTTGGGTCGAACGAAAATTTGTGCGGATGGACGGACAGACAGTATGTTTACGTCGTTGAGTGCCAAACTTGTTTGGATCGTAGGGAGTCCGAGAGTGTGTGGTCAAAACAAGGTTAAGGATAAACAGTTTGCGAACAGTGAGAACCCTACACGCTTCATAAAGATCAATGGTAGGAAAGCGGTAAGGCAACCGCCATCCAACCTTCAGGAGTGCCCTTTGCGCACGCTCCAGCCTCAGCAAGTGAGTTTTTGCAGATCCGCCCCAAGTAGTTATACAATATTGTAGAAGCGATTTGCAGAGGGCGAGATATACATGTCTCAGCAACGCTGTGTCCGCAGCGCGACGAAGGGACTTAAAGATGTAGATCAACCTACGCAGTCGCGAGGTGAGTGTGTTTATGTGAACAGAGAATGACAAGCATTCGTCAATTTGTACACCAAGATATTTGACACAATTGATGCGAGAAAGGCAGGGGCAATTACAAGCCGCAAGGTGAGGTGAAATACAAGAGTGGACAATCAAGGAGCAAAGAGAGGGAGGAGGCTTCCCAGCGGCATTAAAAGAAAAGGTTAGGTAATTAGTTTTATCAACATTTAAAGTAAGCAGGTTTTGAGCCAACCAGTTGGTGACAAGGTTGAGTCCGGACTGTGCATGCCGGAACACAAGCTCCCAGGAGTCTCCATGGAATAGTAAGGCAGTATCATCGGCATAAGTGAAGATGGATGCATTGGGAAGTGCTAGCCCGCAGAGCTCATTTATATAAATGAGAAAAAGGGTCGGGCCGATGATACTGCCCTGAGGGACCCCGTATGATATAGGGAGCTCGTCGCTCGTCCAATCACCGATTCTGACGCATTGTCGTCTACCAGTGAGGTAACTCTTGAATAGAGCAAGTTGAATGTCTCTTATACCGATCCTTTCCAGTTTAGCTATAAGATTGGGAACAGATATCGTATCGAAAGCTTTTGCCAGATCCAAGAAAATACCAATTACCTTCTGCTTTTTATCCAGGTTGGAGATGATGTTAGTGGTTAAATCAAGCACAGCATTATTTGTGGAAATTCCGGAACGGAAACCATATTGAGTAGGAGAAAGAAGATTATTTTGCTCTAGATAGTAGTCAGACAAGCTGCAGCCCATGAAGGTGGCCCACATGCGCATGCAGGCCAGGACCAACCGGCCGCACCTCGAGAAGTGCCGCGATGAGGTACAGAACAGGCGAGAGATAGTAGTCAGACAAGCTGCAGCCCATGAAGGTGACCCACACGCGCCTGCAGGCCAGGACCAACCGGCCGCACCTCGAGAAGTGCCGCGATGAGGCACAGAACAGGTGAGAGATAGTAGTCAGACAAGCTGCAGCCCATGGTGGTGGCCCACATGCGCATGCAGGCCAGGACCAACCGGCCGCACCAAGAGAAGTGCCGCGATGAGGTACAGAACAGGCGAGAGATAGTAGTCAGACAAGCTGCAGCCCATGAAGGTGGCCCACACGCGCATGCAGGCCAGGACCAACCGGCCGCACCTCGAGAAGTGCCGCAATGAGGCACAGAACAGGTGAGAGATAGTAGTCAAGCAAGCACATGGTGGACATCCCACCCATACGCACCAAACGTTTTGTGAATACTTTTATTATGCGTACAGCAATGGAGTGGAATTTCCTGCCGGAGTCTGTATTTCTTGTTACCTATCTACAACCTGGGAGTCGTGAATAAGTTTCTT
The DNA here is from genome assembly GCA_949775005.1 of Orthosia gothica. NCBI lineage: Eukaryota > Metazoa > Arthropoda > Insecta > Lepidoptera > Noctuidae > Orthosia > Orthosia gothica. Next base: position 17,073,791 of record OX459064.1, read on the forward strand.
CTAGGCAAGCGTGCTTCATCGTCGAGCACATCATCGCTTACCATCAGGTGAGATAGTAGTCAAGCGCAAGCCTATCAATAATAAAAAAAACATCTCTTCCTACTCCCGATTATTCACCTTTTGTCTTTAATCAGTTCTCCGATTATGATTTTAAGAGTAAAGAACCTATTTCGTCTAATACTGTTGGTAGTGACTGTATCTATCAGTCGCAAGATGATACTCCCTATCCTTGACGAAATCATACCTGTTATCTCCCATATTCTTAATCATTCCGTATCCTGCGGTGTTTTTCACTCTTCTTGGGAAGAAGCCCAAATTACCGTTGTTCCAAAAAAGCGTAATTCTGTTTCCTTCACTGAATTCCGTCCTATCTCCATATTATCGTTTCTATACAAAGTCCTTGAACGCCTTATCCATAATCAACTTCCGGGTTTCGTCCAGGACATAGTACTACAACAGCTCTTGTTAGCTTTACGGACGATATTAGACTTGGTATGGAAAATGGAAATCTGACGGTACTTTCCGTATTAGATTTCAGCAAAGCTTTTAACAGCGTCGATTTTGATATTTTACTCAACATACTCAGCTCTCTTAACATATCTCTCCAACGGTAATTGATTGGTTTCGTAGTTACCTGTGTGGCCGCCAACAACGTATTTGCATTGAAGGTTCTTCTTCGTCATGGTGCTATACCTCTGCAGGCGTACCACAGGGGGGCGTTCTATCTCCTCTTCTTTTCGCTATTTTTATTAATTGTATTTCCAATGACCTTCTCTCGTCCACCGACCACCTTTACGCTGACGATTTGCAAATATATTATCAAGCTCCGGTAGATGAATTGTCTGCGGCACTTAATATGATCAATAAAGATTTAGGTCGTATTTCTGTGTGGAGTTTGGCCCATGGTCTCAGGGTTAATCCTGCGAAGACTGAAGTCATTGTTGTCGGCAGGCCTAGGTTGCGCTCAAGAGTTAACTGGTCGCAGCTCCCCCTGATTGTTTTTGATGGCTCAGCTATTCCATACAGCGACTCAGTGAAAGACCTGGGTATTTTCATGAGGTCCTCAGCTGCAGGCGGTTAGCCGCAAGGTGTTTGCGTCTGCGGGGTCTTTGCGCAGACTGCGCAATTTCTTTCCAACTGCCACCAAAACTGCGCTTGCCCAATCCACTTCGGCAGACACGCAACACGCAACGTCGTGATGCGTGTCTGACGAAATGCGTATCTGTCATACGCATTTCGTCAGACACGCATCACGACAAATACGCATTTCGTCAGATATTTGAAACCATCCACCCAGATTGATTTAAACAAAAGAATTAGGAAACCATGCACAATAACACGTCTCTGCGTCGTTGACTGGATATGAATTGTATTGTTTTATTATCCATTTTAATGATGAAAAAACAACAGCAAGCGAACCGAAACAACCAAATAAAGCCTATACAGTATACCTATGCCGTTTTTTTTCAACGTCCATGTACCCACATTCCAATAGGTCACAACGTTGAGTAGGACATCTTAATCACGAAGATAGATAGCGCTAGCACTGCAGTGTGTGGTAACCGTGGTAAAAATAAAATAATGGTAACCGTAGCAGTAACCGAAGCAACAAAGAAGATTGATAAATAAAATGAAATTAACTGTGGACAAGTATTATTTACTAGACGTATTGTTTCCTTAATAATATTAAGTTTTATGATAGTAGATTAATTTGTTTGACTAATTGCGTATGTTTAACCAGAAGAAGCCTGCTCACTCTAACTTTGAAGAGATTCGGGTTGAATGCGTTCGGAAACACAGACGCAGGTAGTGAATTCCATTCATTCGCTGGGCGCATTTTATGGGATGTTTGGAAGCGCTTGGTGCGAATTGGTGGAATGGCAACAAGGTAAGGATGGTAACATGCAGTGCGTCTAGATGTCCGATGGTAGAAGGGGTTGGTGGGTTGAGGTCGTGGAGTTCTTGAGCACACTCACCGAAGTACCTACACTCTGTAGAAGACCGACAAGCAGGCTACCTTGCGGCAATGAGCCAAGCTGTTAAGCTTGGCATCTACCAGTTCAACGTCACCGATGAGCCTCTTGGCTCTGCGTTCCACCGAGTCAAGCGCGGCAAGCTGATACTTTGCTGAGCCATCCCAAAGGTGGCTGCAATACTCCATGCAGGATCGGACTTGCGTTTTGTATAGGGTTAAAAGCGGTCCAGGCGTAAAGTAACGCTACATTCTATTTAGGATGCCCAGTTTTTTTGGCTGCAATTTGGGCTTTGTACTCAATGGAGGCGCCGAAGTTAAGACTGGATGTCAACTCCATGCCTAGGAGCTCGAGCCGATCAGTCACAGGAACAGACGCATACCGAAAAGTAGGTGTTTGATCGAAAAGACTCCTTGTAACTTAAATATTGAATAAATACGCAGTTTATTTGAGTACGGTGCATACAATTATTTTTTATAGCTTAAGCTTAGCTTAGCTTAGGACACCCGTAATTCCCAAAAGTAAATCTGTTTTGATAAACGCCCAGAAACTAAAACCTCTGAATGGTTTCCTCATAAAACATTCCTCCCTCCACAGACTGGTAAAAGAAGTATGCGATCTCCAAGAGACAATGGAGACTCTCCGCAGCAAGATCTGCACCGCGGAGGGCACGCACCAGACGCTGCTGGGCGTGCGCGCGGGGCTGGAGGCCGAGCTGCGCAGCAAGGCCACCACGCTGTTCATCGACCGCGACCAGTGCATGGGGCTGCGGCGCGGCTACCCCGTCACCGCCGCCATCAAGTCTTAGTGTTGTCTGCTTCCGATACCGACAAATTGTATGTTTTATTAAATTGTTGAAATTGTGAAATGTGTTTTTTAGTTCTAGAAAAGTTAACATTTAGGTTTTTTAATTTGTTTTCGGGTGGAAACCCTCAAAAAGCGCTTTTAGGATAAGAACGGGTAATGTGGGACTTTTCGCACTGCATCCAATCCGAGTTTCGGTTCCTAAGTAGCCGTAGTACACTTCTTGTAGGGAAGCTTACGCACTACATCTGACCTCTATCTGTCATAATTCAGAACATTTTCCAGAATTCCTCACTATTACGAGCGAGACGAGCACAAACGCGCGAATTTGACGCGTTGTTTCGCGCTTTGAACTTGAATTTGACGCTTTGAACTTTAACGCAATTAAACCCCCTAGATATATGTGTATACCCAGCTAGCGTTTGAGGCTCATTGGTAAACCACTATTTCTTAGGTATTTAAAAATTAAAAACTGGTATGAAAATAAAGACCAACATAAATGCTGGCTTTTGTCTATTTCAATAATAAAACTTAACAAAAACAGTAGCATTTCTGTACACTGACTCAACATTCACTTGCATAAATTCCATTTTTTTTTGTACTCCAGTGAAACAACAAATTATCGGCTTCACATATTTTGTACTATGAAGACCTAGCTAAATCTATCTTCTTGTGATCATGGTATGGTACGAGATCCATCCAAAAAATTACATATGTTATAAATAATATTATTATGAATCTCATTGGTGACTCTGGTTCATTTGCAAGTAAGTGTAATCATAATTCACTTCCTTTTACTATTCTAACCTAAATCTCTTTACTTGACGTACGAAGGCACGGGCAGTTTCATGCCTTCCTTAGCCTCAAAGAATGTGTATGATAACACTATCTCGTCCACAAACTCCATCCTTGGGTCATCAATAAACTCAGGATCGATGTAGAAGAATACTGGCATGTCTACCTAAAAATTGAAAATAGGTTCATTATTTTAAATTGAAAAATTAAATTAGCAAATTAACTTCAGGGGGGTGACCATAAGCTCTTAGAACAAGGTTATATTTAGTGTGCGTAAGGGACAGATGTATCTGACTTGTATACATCTATCCCTTTTTCACAGTCGAACCATAATAATTTTGACACGTCGTGATACGTGCGTAGTAAAACAGTTTTGGTAACAAGTTTATGCTTTTTATGCTATCCATATATTTACGGGATAGAAATTATAGAACTCAAACTCGGTTGAACTGACTGTAAAAAGGGTTTTAGAAATATTTTATTTCTAATAGAGTATAAGTTTGATAATTCGTCGGGCTATGTCGGTATACCTGGTTCTCTTCCCTACATTTCTGATTCGGTCACGCAAGGAAACTCCGAGCATAGCCCTCTCCATTGCCCTTTGGGTTACTTTAAGCTTTCTGATGAGGCCCATTGTGAGCGACCACGTCTCAGAGCCATAGGTTATCACTGGTAAAAATGGTAAAAAGTAAAAAAAAAAATAGTAGGATAAAACTCATTGGTAAAATAAAAAAATATAACAAAAATGAAAGGAAAAATAATTTATGTGCGATCTGAGGTCGGGAGTGGAAGGGTGTGAGTTTGGGTAAAAACGGTTTATCTAGATTTCCGTCAAAACTACAAGTCCTTTGGACAAAAGTTAAATTTCAAAGTTGTAGGTAATAAAAAGATCTACAACTTTTTCCACAACCTCAAAATGTATGTGAAAATTCGTATAACCAAGTTTTTGTTTTATAATTTTAACAATTTTTTTTTTCCACGAAATCTAGTGAAAACTAACCTTTTTATGTTCCAAACACACTGTAATTTTTCTGATTTAAATTATTTATTTTTTCACCTTATTTTGACTTAATATCGAAAAAAGCACCCTAATTTTCAATTAACAATAAAACCAAACGTTTTAATGTTGGTTTCTTTGTTGGGGCTATATGGAATTTGAAAGCAACGCTTAACGAGGTCGGTCCGTGGATGGTCGACCATTTCAACATACGGAGTTTCCTCCGTGCCTCGGAAAAGCACGTTAAGCCGTTGGTCCCGGCTGTCATTTGAAGATCTTTGACAGTCGTTACGAGTAGTCAGAAAATTGAGTCCTGCCAACCAGTCTTGCCAAGGGGGTTACCCATTTACTGGGCTGTGGAGGTCAGATAGGCAGTCGCTCCATGTAAAACACTGGTACTCAGCTGAATCCGGTTAGACTGCAAGCCGATCCCAACATAGTTGGGAAAAGGCTAGGCAGATGATGATGATGATGATATATGGAATTTGAAAATCGATTTTCGAATCGACTTATTTTCTATCTCTCGCTTTTTTCGTATCGAAGTGAAAGTGACAGAACAAAGTGAAGTTCAAATCTTTCAAATGTTGTGAGTAGAACCAGCAATGTTTTCGGCATTTAAAAATAATATATAATGCAACTAGTGAATAAGTGAATAACTAGTGACTGGAAACCGACCCCAACAACAATTGGGAAAAGGCTAGGTAGCTGAGATGATGATGCAACTAGTGAATAAAGGACGGATTTAAAGCGAGGGCCATAGATGAATCACGAACAAGTGAAGGATTCTAACAACTCAATCACGACCGTAGGGAGTGATTTATGATGATTGAATCACGGACAAAGCGAGTGATTCAAGTTTTAAGTGCAATTTAAACCATAGTGTAACACATTTTTTGTAAATTTTGAAGATAATAAGCCATTGATTTATTATTATTCCTTGTGCTTTTCGATTAAGTCTTTCTTTTTCTCGTAGTCATGGTATAAAATATAGTATGCAACTCTTGAATAAAACGGATTTATATCGAGGGGCATGAATCACTCGCGTTGCTCAGGATTCTAACACTTGAATCAGTCGCTATGCTCGTGATTCAATCATCATAAATCACTCCCTACGGTCGTGATTCATTTGTTAGAAAGTCAAAGTCAAATGTGTTTATTTCAAGTAGGCCATTATGCGGCACTTTTGAACGTTAAAATTTACATTGAATAAATATAAAATATAGTATGCAACTCTTGAATAAAACGGATTTATATCGAGGGGCATGAATCACTCGCGTTGCTCAGGATTCTAACACTTGAATCAGTCGCTATGCTCGTGATTCAATCATCATAAATCACTCCCTACGGTCGTGATTCATTTGTTAGAAAGTCAAAGTCAAATGTGTTTATTTCAAGTAGGCCATTATGCGGCACTTTTGAACGTTAAAATTTACATTGAATAAAAATTGATTCTACCGTGCATTCGGAAATGTAGCTTGCTATGGAGAAGAACGTACAAGAAACTCCATTCTTACTCTTTTAAAAAAAAGTTTTATATACAATATTTATATAAGTACATACATTAATAAATTCATATACGTGAGGACGATGTACCCAGCACTACTATACTACATATAGGTATGAGAGAATTACAAGCACTAACAGGTAAATTCCTTTACTTGATAAATAGGAACATGGTTCTCACGTACTTACAAATATTGCAGACATAGGTACATTACCTAATTAAACAACAACAGAACAGTGTGCGAGTCAATTTTTTAAACAAAAAGATAAGAAAAAAAAGTGTTACTATAATTATGAATATAATACAAATTAACCATTTTGATTTTGTCCACACCAAAGATATATGGAGCTTGCTCGTGAAACTTTCACTTGTTCGTGATTCATCTACGGCCCTCGCTTTAAATCCGTCCTTTATTCACTAATTGCTTATTATACTATTGTGCTCTAGATTTAAACACCAAAACAGTGATTAAAAGGGTTTTTTATTCACTGTTTTCAGTGAATAAAAAATCTTACGCTCGCAGCAAAATCAAATTTTGCTCACTGCCTTTAAACAGCAAAACCTGCTTGTTTGAGGTGTTTTTTTTTTTGTAAAAGAAAAAGAAAAACCAAGAACTTGGTTATTTGAATTTTTCACATAAATTTAGAGGTTATGTGAAAAGATCTTTTTATTGTCTTTTATTTTTTCTCCATAGGACTTGTAGTTTTACCGGCAATCGAGATAAACCGTTTCTACGGTTTCTACCCTTAAAAACTCACACTCTTCCACTTTCCGTCCTCAGATCGCCCGTAAATTATTTTTCCTATCTTATTTGTTATATTCTCTTCCATTTCCAATGGGTTTCATCCTACTACATTTTTTTTTGGTTTCAAAAATTTTGGACCCTGGTCTTACTGTGGTAAGTATCGTCTGTGGACGATTATGTCTAGATAGTGGTCAAGCGCGAGCTTCACAATAACAACAAAAAAACTTCGGGGGTAGAGTCTCTGAACATGACAGGAATGGGTGCAACATGGGCATTCAACTTCACCTTGGTTTTGTCCATTTCATCTTAAGACCCACTCTTTCGGAAAGCTCTACTGAGGTCATCGAGCATTGTACTGAGGTCCTCCATGGTCTCAGCCATGACCACTATATCGTCGGCAAACCGGAGTGTTGTACTCGCCATTGACGTTGATGCCTAACCCACTCTAGTCCGGAACCTTGAAGACATCCTCCAGTGCAGCGGTGAACAATTTCGGAGATATGAATTCTCTCTGTCTCGCGCACCTCGCTGCAGAAGGATATTTTCCGAGGTCTGATCCTGAAGTCGAACTGACATAGTGGCGTTTTTATACAAACACTTCAACACATTACGATGTACCCGTAGTCGATTTGGCACCGTTGGAGGGTCTGCAGTACAGCCTATCGAATCGAAGGCTTTCTAGTAGTCCACTAACGCTACGCAGAGAGGCAGGTTGTATTCTTCGGTCTTCTGTATAACCTACCGCAGCGTATGTATGTGGTCTACGGTGCTGAAGCCTTTACGGAAGCCGGCTTGTTCGGGAGACTGGAAATTGCCAAACCTGCGCGCGAGACGATTCGTGACGGCTCTTGAAAACAGCTTGTAGGGCATTGTCACCCTTCTTGAAGAAGAGTACCAGCCCTGCACCATGCCTGTGGCGTTTTCCCTTTGAGTATGTCGGAATCAAACAGCTTCTGAAGGGCCTTAAGTATTGGTTTTCCACCCGCCTTCAGGAGTTCGGCAGTAATTCCGTCGTCACCAGGTGCCTTGTTGTTCTTAAGCTGTTTCAGAGCCATCGTAATATCATACAGGCTGACGTCCGGAATGTCTTCGGTATAGTGTCAGGTCAATCTAGTCTAGGGTAATTCGCTAGATTCACGTCGGGTTTACTGGTTGACGTGTACAACTAGAATGTGTGTGTAGAATCTCCCTCAGAAGCTCCGGTTAGGCGGATACGATCCTGCCATCATCGGTCTTCAGTTTCGTGAGCTGGCTCTGCCCAATAGAAAAATCTCTTGCAAAGACCTTGGGAGTCTTTATTCCACTCAATCGTGTCTTTAATACTAGCGACGGAGGTCGCTTTTTAAGGACTTTGTGATCCGTCTATTTAGCTGCCGGTATTTCAACGCATCGTCTGAAGACTGCAGGATCAGAGAGCTATTTGTTTCTATCTATACGGCAGGTCTTGAAAACTTAGACACATCAGCTTCCATGAACCCATCGCTGTATTCGTCCACGGAGCTCCCTAGACACTCGAAATGATTCTGGAGTCCGAGCTGAAAGCTCTCGGAGTTTTGGATCTGGATCTGTGCTCGACGGAGCGTAGACTTCATCAGTCAAGACCATTCAAGCTTGATATTTATGTTCAATTAGCCTCTTACCATGTGGTGATCGCTCCCGGTTTTCACCGTATTGATCACAGAGACATCATTAAACGTTTGCTTCTTGGTTGACATGATGACGCGTTTTTAGTTGCACCATCAGGGCTCTGCCAGGTCCGCTTCCTGTGCTCACGCTTTCTGATGAAGGAGTTCATCATGTAGAGACCCTCTTTCTTCAAAAAACTGGCCAGTACCAACTCCAAATTGCAGCTCATCCTCGTATCGTTTACCAAGTTTCGCGTTGAAGTCCCCCATAAGTGCGTTTTGTAACCATGCATGGCTCAAGAGATATCCTCATACATGGTCTCTACCTCGTCGTCGGGGTGTGCCGAGGTGTAGACATGTATGACCTTCAGCGAATATCTTGAGGATATTCTGAGTAAAAGGTATGCCACCCTGGTCGACACACTCTCGATCTTCACCACGTTGTTCACAAGGGACTTGTGGACGATAAACCCGACACTATCCTGGGACTGCCGGTCACGCTCTTGGAAATGGAGCAGGTTACCGGATTTGAGCATTATCGAGTCCTCTCCATCTCTTCGGACTTCAGATAACCCTATAATACTACATCGTAACGGGCAGAAAAAGAAAAGATGGTCGCGTATTCGCGCGATGGTCGCGTAGTATATTCATCGATATACAGGATGGGCAAAAAATCGTGGATCAAACGAAACAGGGCAATAGTTGGTAGAATTTATGTCAATGGTTAGAATTTATGTCAATGGTTAGAATTTATGTCAATGGTTGTGTTACGACGACGCCTATGCCTATGTGCCAGAAAAAGACGAATTTTACCTTCTCATGTGGGTTAAGCTGCTGCTCCTCAAAGCAGAAGCACTGTATCTTGTTAAAATACTGGCCGGCCTCAAATGGGATTACATTGTAAGTACTGATGCCTGTCACGGGCTTGTTTGTGGGGTTGAGCGCTGTGTAGAATGCTAGAGCGGTTTCACCGGGTACTACCTGAAATACATTTTTTCATGATGAAGGCACAATATCTCCATAGTTTTTTTTTGTTAGACCTGTGGTTCACTTCTATATGCAGACAGATGGACAATGGTAAGTTAGTGTTGTTAAAAATGTTGCATATTTTAATCTTTAGTAAATCATGTGCGATGATCAAGCATTAAAAAAAATTGTTAGTATTTTGTGGCAGTGGCACATTTTGTTAGTGTATAAAGTTGCCATGCACATCATTAATTGGGATTAAAAGTTGACTAGTATAGAAAAATCTTTTTTCTTTTTTTTTTATTATGCGCACTTCCTTTTTTAAATCCTTATTCAAGTCTATACCAAACATATGCAATCAAGTATTTCTCTAAACTAAACACTAAGGTCTACTCACTGTAATATCAAGCTGCTGAGGTTTAAAGTTCCACTGCATGGAGGAGGCAGTGTCAGCATTGAACCTGATCTTCAACGGTCTACTCTTAACAGCCTTCATGTTGCTGACTCCATCATCAGCCTCTGCTAGGCCGGTTGTCCCTCCGTAACTGTAAGCCTGGAGTAAGCAAAGTGTTAACAACACTTTCGTTAAAACTTCATGCATTTTGTTGGTGCAGTAAAAGATAAAAGTTGTGTTATTGGACACTGAAGTTTTCACTGATATCTGCCGACGAAGAGCGACAAGGATGGAGTATCGTCATATCCAGCGCGCCGACATTTATCAGGTGAATTGCCTGCTTCGAAACATACACAATTATCTCGCTGGCTTTTTAATAATAATAGGATTCCTAGACTAGGTATATACTAGGGAATTAGGTACCCTTCGCCAAGCCACTATTAAATGAGTATCACTTATGAACAACATAATAAAGCGATTATCTAACACAGGTTATCTTTAGCTTACCTGACAAAATATCCTGTAAAGTGGTACAGCAGCATAACTTAAACCTACGGTCATAACACCGACTGCTATCATATAATTGAGTGTAGATCTTATCTTATGCTTCTGGTCATGGGCTCCGCGACTTATAAATAATCCAGGCTGTATCGGTCTTTTAGGAGCTAGTATCGGTGAAATTATACCCAAATTACTCTTATACGTATTGTAATAACATCGGTTCATCCACACAAGACGGTTCATTTTGATATTTTTTATTTAACTTTATTTATAATACAGGAACTATTAACATTCATTTCATTTTACCCGAGAAATAATTATCTAAAATCTTCCAAAACACATTTACAGGCAGGCAAATCGGAATCAAAATCAATTTGACACTGACAGTTTAATTTTTTTTTTTTTTTTTTTTTTCTTTTTGTTCGCCCTTTCGGGCAGGCTAAGGTCTTGGACCATACCGCCTCGTCTTCAGTGCAATTTTAACATTCTTTAGTATGCATTAGAATACGGGTGTAACAGATTCTAATGGCTTTTGGAGTATTTGGCAGCAAATTGTATCGAGTCAGCCTTCCCAGTAAGCTTTGCGGAGGTAGTCAATACTACAATAAAATTCTCCGCTCCACTATCCTGAGATCGCTTCTGTCAATGATTTCACATATTGTCCAGTTGCGTAGACAGTTGAGACACAAAACTACACCAATTTTATATCACAATATCCACTAGGAATCAATTTGCAAATAATATTAACAGCCGCTGAACTTCACTCGAAAAAATCCCGCCAAAAACTCCTGACAGTTTAAGCTGATATTGACAGTTATTTTTGTTTTGTTGTAATGATCTGGCTACTGAGGCCTTATATCTTTTGAAAGTCACTTCTTTATTCTGTACTAGCTGTCTCCCGCGGCTTCGCTCCGGTCAACAGGCTATTTACCCACCTACCCTACATACAGTTATTTTTTGGATGCAAAAAGTAGTCTATGTCCTTCCCCAGGGTGCCATCTATCTCCTTGCCAAATTGCATTTAAATCCGTTCAGTAGTTTAGGCGTGAAAAGGTAAAAGGGTCACGTGAAGTCGTGACTTGGTCAGCGTACTAACAAAACGAAGTAGGAAGGAAGGATTCAAAGGAGCCAGTTCCGAACGCGGATCCGTAAACCTTATTTATTCCTCACAATCCTTATCGGCACCGCGGTGCCAAATGATACTGGAGTACTGAGTAGCGCCGGAGCCGTGGAGTGCGGGTTCGCACTTGTTCACTCGGTGCATCGTGTCACTATAGTACCAACAATCATAGTTTTTTTAACATTTTCTATAGAAACTTCTTTAAAGACTTATATCAGTACTAGATCTAAGCCACTGTCATATCGAGTGTAGGTTTTGCCCCGATCCATAAATTTGCTGAATTAATAGGCTAGGCCATTGCCTGCACAATAATTACATTATGCTAGTCGATAACTTACCTGTGGCAAGTTTTCCTTTGATTATTGCCTGATATTACGGCCATTCTGCTCTTGCAACCGATAGCCACATACATCATGGTTCATGAAGAAGAACCAAAAAAAAAAGACAGAAAGAAAATTCTTCCTGTTAAAAACGAAGCAAACGCGTGAAAACATTAATTACAGCTGGTATCCGAAAGACTAACACAGTCACTGAAAAATTGTCACTCTGACATTCAAGATGGTATAATACCATAGACATAATAAATAATATGGACTGGAAATACCTACAATAAAAACGTGCCTACCTAAACCTTTAAATATATACACTAAACATCTTTATAAGAGTAAGAAAATGCTAATAGAATGGTTAAAATCACGCACATATGCAGATATTGAATTATTTTTAAGTGGAAATTAGTTATACTTGCACCGCCACACTCACACGTACACCATTCTTCATACACACATCCACACCACGCAATCACATCCCACATATCGCACACACCTAACACAACCCACACCACGTACACTCAACACACCTTACACACCCCACACGCATCACACACTCCGCACACCTAACATTTATTCTGTCTAACGAGCGAGCAAGCGTGTTTGAATTTATATTTATTGTACTATGTTTAAATGGCATTATAGCACACAACACGCACTCGATAAAAATAATTATACTGTTTTGTAATAATGAAAAATGTAACTCAATAATTTTGTAAGTTGTACAAACATCCAAAGCTGTGGGAGAGCGGAGTCTCCTAACACAGGCGTC